>CM060932.1:745493345-746800110 GCA_030765085.1 Allium cepa
CATCTACCCACGGTTTTGTAGGAACAGGTAAAGGCATATACAGTCCCGCATTTGTAGTCGTCCCTTTCGAAACTTGACAAACATGACATCTACGCACAAACTTTTCAACTTCCCGTCTCATCGATGGCCAATAATAGGATTGAGAAATCAACTGCAATGTACGATCTCCACCCACATGCCCTTCTTCATGCAACTCTTTCACAATTTTCATTCTCAAGCTGCAATCCGGTACGCATAATTGATTCCCCTTGAATAAGAATCCATCTACCAACACAAACTCGTCAGTAATCCCATCCTTGACTTTTTCACCAAATTTCGCAAAGTAAGGATCTTCTTCAAACAATTCTGGCAATAGTTCAAATCCTGTCACTTCAACCTTCATCGTTGTCAACAAATGATTCCGCCTGCTCAGGGCATCAGCGACACGATTCGTCACCCCTGATTTGTGTTTTACAACAAAAGTAAACTGCTGTAGGTACGCGACCCATGAAGCGTGCCTAGTTGAAATTTTGTCCTGCCCTTGCAAATGCTTCAAAGCTTCGTGATCCGTGTAAAGAACAAACTCCTTCTGAAACAGATAATGTCTCCAGTGCTTCACAGCTTGAACAATTGCGTAAAATTCCACATCATAAGTGCTATATCTCAACTTAGCTCCAGATAACTTCTCACTGAAATAAGAAACTGGTCTTCCCTTCTGACTCAAAACTCCACCAATCCCAACCTTCGATGCATCAGTATGTAACTCAAACAACAACTGAAAATCCGGTAAAACTAGAATTGGCGCTGACGTCAATAGTGTCTTGATCTTCTCAAAAGCAACCCCCACTTCCTCTGACCATGCAAACTTCTTTCCTTTCATGCAATCGGTTACAGGTGCCATCACATTGCTAAAGTGTGGAATGAATCTTCGATAAAAAGATACCAATCCATGAAAGCTCCTCACTTCAGTAATTGTCTTGGGTTGTGGCCAACTCCTGACAGCTTCCACTTTACTTTCATCCACTTGTATGCCTTCCTTCGATAGAACATATCCTAGAAACAAAACACTGTGCGTCATGAACACACACTTCTTTACTGCTGCATAGAACTGCTCCTGTCGTAGAATCAACAGTACTTCTCGCAAATGTTGGGTGTGCTCTTCCATACTCCTACTATAAATCAAAATATCATCAAAGTAAACAACCACAAACTTCCCAACAAATGGTCTGAAAATCTGGTTCATCACACTCATAAAAGTACTAGGAGCGTTTAACAAGCCAAATGGCATAACCAACCATTCGTATAAACCCTCCCTGGTTTTAAAAGTAGTCTTCCATTCATCACCCGGTCTAATACGAATCTGATGGTATCCACTCTTCAAGTCAATCTTCGAAAACACAACAGCTCCACTCAACTGGTCAATCAAATCATCAAACCTCGGCATAGGAAATCTGTATCTCACAGTGATCTTGTTTAGAGCCCGACCGTCCATACACATCCTCCACGAACCATCCTTCTTTGGTACCAATAAGGCTGGCACGGCACATGGACTCAAACTCTCCTGAACACGCCCTTGTTCTAACAATTCTTCCACCTGCCTTCTCAGTTCCTCAAGCTCTTTAGGACTCATCCTGTAATGTGTTTTGTGTGGTAATACTGCCCCTGGCACAAGATCAATTTGATGCTGAATATCCCTCAACGGTGGTAACTCCATTGGTAACTCCTCAGGAAACACATCTCTGAATTCTTCCAATACCGGCTTTACTTCCTCTGGAACTTTAACAGATTCAATGGCTTCATGCCCAATCAACAAAAACACCTATGGACTCTCCTCTACTTCTTCGATGAATTCCTTCAAAGTCAACAAAGTCTTCAGTTCCTCAATCTCTTCTGATTTGTTCTCTTCCTGCCGTCTCTTCTTTGGAACTAAAATAATTATAACGCCTTCAAACATAAAACTATAGCTATTGGTCCGACCGTCATGCTGCACCGCACGATCATACTGCCATAGTCTTCCCAAAAGCAAATGAAAAACATCCATTTCCACAACATCGCACCAAATCTTGTCTTTATACTTCTTCCCAATAGAAAATGGAACTTGAACTCGCCTGTCCACCTTCACCTCTCCTCCTTTTCTCAACCACGCTAACTTGTAAGGATTTGGATGCTTCTCCGTTTTCAGCTTCAACTTCCTCACAGCTTCGGTAGAAATAATATTGTCACAACTTCCTGCGTCAATCACAAATTTACAAACCTTTCCCAGAATAGTGCACGTTGACTGAAAGATGTTACTCCTCAACCAACTAGCTTCTTCTTCCTGCT
Organism: Allium cepa; assembly: GCA_030765085.1. Taxonomy (NCBI): domain Eukaryota; kingdom Viridiplantae; phylum Streptophyta; class Magnoliopsida; order Asparagales; family Amaryllidaceae; genus Allium; species Allium cepa. The sequence continues at coordinate 745,495,647 of CM060932.1, forward strand.
TCAGTATTAAACAAGACCTCCTCATCATTAGATTACATCCTTCATCTCCTGATGCAACATCTTGTTCATCCTCCTCAACTGGACTAGAATAACTTTCACCAACATCCTCACCTTCAACTTCAGCAATCATAGTTCGTTTCTTCGGCTTCGGACATTCATTACTCTTGTGACCCACTTCCTGGAAATTATAACATTTGAAACTGTTGTTGACCTTCGCCTTCGCAACTTCATTCACAACTGGTCTACTAACAGCTTTAGAAACATTGAAACTCCCACTAGCTCCTTTGTTCTGAATATTGGAACTTGGAAACACACCACGTCCTCGCCTTCCCTGTTTTTCCCAAGCCAACGCTTTCTGATGTGCTTCTGCTACAGATCTAGGATCAAACATATTCACCATATCCTGGATCTGGATCCTCAACCCTCCAACAAATCTAGCAGTCAGCTGTTCCTCTGTCTCCATAATGTCATTTCGAGCAATCAGTTGATAAAATTCATCAGCATAATCATTAACAGTCTTCGTCCCTTGCCTCAGATTCTGCAACCTCTGATACATGAGTGATTGATAATTGTAAGGTAAAAATGTAGCTTTCATCAGTTTCTTCATCTTCTCCCATGATTCAATCTTCGACTTCCCCATCCGTTCTCGTGTAAGTTTGGTTTGCTGCCACCACGCCATAGCTCTCCCCCTCAACCTAGTAGTAACCAACTTCACTCGACGATTTTCCGAAACCTCTTTGAAATCAAAGATCTCTTCAACATTAGACAACCAATCAAGAAATTCTTCTGCTACCATTCCACCTTTGAATTCTGGAATTTCCATCTTCATACCCGACTCCCATCGTCGGTCATCTTCTACATCTCGATATGAATTTCGAACTTTGCCTCGATCTTCATAATGAATGCTAGCTCTATCACCTTCTTCATCAAAATCAAATGTAGGTCTATATCGATCTCGACCATCAACATCCCTTCGATCACGCATGTCTCTTTTACTATGTCTCTCTTCATCTCGATATGGCTCATCTTCAAACTCACGTGGAGTTCTTCTCTCTTTATGTCTATATTCATGGTGATCTCTTCTCGATGAAATTGACGTTTCTCTTCTTTCTCTAAAAGATTGTGGAGACACCCTTCTCGCTTTCGTAACCTATGGCGAAACTCTGTTTCCTCCATGGTTCGAGATTGGCGACCTTCTTCTTTGACCTTCATTCATGTCAATCATCAGTTTCTCTAACTTCCCAATGCCTTCATCAAATTTCTCATTGATACATTGTTCCATTTGCTCGGCTTCTTCTCTTCTATACAATGCTTCAACATTCTGATGGCGGTTAGCTCTCCTCGGCGGCATGGTTGAATCAAACACAAATACTTCAATAATTCAAACTTCAACACAAAGTTATGCTCGGCCTTCACTTCAACAAGTGATTCCAAAATGATGCTTCAATTCTTGGTTCAAACACTTCAAACTCCTTGGCTCCAAGACTCGGCTTAGCTATGATTGGCTAAGTACTGCTCTGATACCATTAATTATGCAGCGAAAATACGAAAATTAAATGAAACGGTGAATATGGCAATCGGTGGATTGAAAATACTGCAAGGCCCAAATTCGTTGATCCGAAGATACCGAATTCTAGCTATCTTTGACACGTTGATCGCGCACGATACCGTGAAAAGAGATCTACAATTCTTCGAGCGTTGATCAAGCGCACTTGAATCCACGAATTGGCTTCAACGAACGTTGATTCGAGCGCACTCGAATACCGTAGGTGGAGACAGGAGATCACACTCAACTACCGATTTATGAAAGCACAAAGCTAACGAACAAGAGTTTTATTCCCAAAATCAACAACTTTTACAATGACCCAACATGCCTATTTATAGGCTACAACTCACACGACTCAACAGAACAACGCTACCGACCTAACATCGATCGTCCACGACCTAAAATACAGAAGTTAACAAGACCCATGTCGTTCACGACCTAACCACATGACGACCTACGAGTTACGACTCATCAACATTACAACGCCACAATAGCAAGCGACTCAACCATATTTACAAAACAATACACGAGTTAACAAATATATGATACACGACTTAGAAGGTACACAAGTTACGAAACAACACACGAGCGACTTCGAATGCAACATCACATTATTACAACATAACAACAACTTACGACCTATACAAATATCACACATAACGACATAAGGATCACGCGACCCTAACACTGCACAGTATCATCTTTATGCGACTTACTTTCCAGCGACCTAAAGCACTTCGGCATAATCATATCCGCCTCCAGCGACCTAGCATAGGTCGTAACACGCAAGGTCGCAACTTGAAGGATCAGAGCGACCTAAGGAAATGCTCACCGGTTTTCTTATCTCGTTAGGTCGTTGCTTCGTTAGGTCGTAACTCGTTAGCGACCTATGATTTAACTCGTTAACTCGCCCGAGTGTCTTCATGCTCTGCTCGTTGACTCGCGAGCGACCTTCGTTATGTCGTGAGTTTCCACTAGGTCGCGAGTGACCTAAAAGCGACCTAAAAACTGTTTTGTTAACTCGCTGGGTTGGACCTTTTGACTTCTTAGGTCGCTTGAACGACCTGTCTTCACACTAGGTCGCTGCCGACCTATCTCCACTACCTCCACATTAGGTCGTGAGCGACCTAAAGCCTTGGAATGACTTAAATCCAATGAGTTGGTGAATTCCACTGCCTTTTCACTCGGCTGGGCTGCATCAGAATATCTACCTTGAAATTAGATAATACAGTTGAGAATATATACCTTGCAACACAGGGTACTGAACATTACAAGAAACCATCTCCGAGGGAATCAACTGAAAGAGAGAAAAGATCGAGGAAGTACTGTAGTTTCCAAGAAACACGTGGTCAAAATACAAATGGTATAGATATTTGAGACATGTGATTGAACATCTAATCCAAAATAAAAAAATATAATAGTATGTGAAAGCCCCATAGGATGGCGGGCAAGGAAGTGATCAACCCTAAGGATAATTGCTCCAGTGGTGCCAAGCTGGGTTTAGTGATGATGAGCCTAAGGAGCTTGGAGAAAGGCTTATTATTAACACGATAACTGGTGGACCTCATCCGATTAAAAAAAATGGAATGAGATGGAAAGGTATGGAAGCTCTCCAAGAATGTTTTTTGTCTCAAAGACGGAGCTCTAGCAAAGCAGTTGAAAGATACGACAGATGACATTGTGTTCAAAACCGTGATGCATGTAGGGTCGAAGAACCTACACTTGATCCCTTGCTGATAGTAACCATGATTGGGCTAATAACTATGAAGAAAGTTCTTGTTGATTGTGGAAGTTATTTCAGTAGGAAATTATTGTCAAGGACAAAATTTCTCAACCCTATTGGCAATGCCTCTTATCTCTGGTTTTAGCCATCACCGCTGATGAGGCTACGTACGGGGCTCCAACTCACACACCGCCACCAAATTTCTTACGGAATCCCACATGGATTCCCATACCCAAATGGGTCTCGGAACCATACATGGATTCAAACATTTTAATATATGTCACAAAAATCCTCAACAGAACCATATATGGTTTCGGAATGGTCACGATTTTCGAGTCATCACTTACGAGTACACTATTTCACTTTCCTAGCGCTCCAAAAATCAATCATCGATTTTTTAAAATTCTCAATATCGCTTCTTTAGGAAATCAGAGAATACACAAGAGCGAGGATCACTCCCTAACCGTTTAAGTGGACGGATCTTATCATCGTTTGTCCTAAAAGAACAAAACAAGTTTATATGTATAGTATAACACTACTGACGGTAACTACACCATAATTCCCGTGTTTCTCTTAGATATTACCCGAGCTAAAATCCTTCGGTGTTAACTAGGGAATATTTCTTTACCATCGAAATTAACTAGGATTACATATTTAGGCCAAGATTTGATAGTCGGTTATTTAACTATCAACAAACACACATTCGAACAAAGATTTATTCTATAGGTGAAAACAACATCGGTTAAGCACATAAGCAACCACCAGCCTCCTTTTAATAAATCTTTCATTCGTTTAAAATCACTTTGTAAATTACTTGTATAAAACTACATTTACAAAGGTATATCCAAAAATCCTTATATTTTCAATACTTAGAAAATATCCATATACTTATCTCAATGGTTTAAGTATATCCATAAAATTGAGAATTATTTTCTTTTTATTCGATTCTCAAATCATTCACAAGTTCCTTACAGTTCTCCAAAACCATTTATAAACCATTTTATAAAACGCCGCAAAACCACTTATAATCACTTTATAAAAATTCAATCACTTATAAACTCATGTATATTTCAAAAATCATTTATAAACCCTTTATAAATCCATAAAACAATTTATAAAACACTTTTTACAAATCTATAAACCTGTTTCTAAAATTTGTTTATAAATATCTAACCATTTATAAACTCTTTAACCTTGTAAATAATCTTCCTTAAAATCTTCAAACCATTATAAAAACCTCCCTTATAAAATCCAAGTCTTTCAACTCTATTCAAGGTTCTCTAAAACAATTATAATGATAAAGAATCATTTACTTCAAAAGCTTACTAATAATCCTTAATATTAATTTCAAACCATAATTATCCTTGAAATAATAAACCTTTCAAAATATTAACATTTTGATAAATTCATTAAATCAATATTAACTATAAACAAATAACTTTAAAATAATGCTAATATAATTAAATAACCATAAAATAATATTACTATAATCAATAAACTTTTAAACAATATTAAAATAATTAAATAACTTTAAAATAATATGACTATAATTAAATAACTTTTAAACAATATTAAATATAACTAAATAACTTTAAAATAATATTGATATAATTATTTAGCTTTAAAACACATTAATATAATTAAATAACTTTAAAAATAATATTAATATAATTAAATAACTTTAAAACAAAACTAGTGTAATTAAATAATTTTGAAACAATATTAAATAAAATTAAGCCAATAAACTTTAAATAAATTATTTTCAAAATCCATTTCGGATTTAAAATCGTTCCTGTCTCAAAAACCAATTCCAACTCAAACGAAAATTTATAGTATTTTTAAAATATTAATTTGAGGCCAATAGCCACCTAACACTCAACTAATATCGGTATTGATTTTCTATTACTACTGGGTTTTAGTTTTCAAACATATAACAACGTTATAACCACAATTTCCACAATCAGGTTCATTTTTCAATAATCCACATAACATAAATATTATGGTAACAATTCAACAATATCATGAAATCCCGTTGGATCCCTCCAAACTGTCCCCACTACATCATAACTCATATATATCAACATATATATATATATATATACATATAAAATCAACAGTGGTGAGGAATCCAGTTGGATCCCTCCAACCTGTTTTTCCTTACATCACAAAGGTTATATAATCATAAAATGTAAATCAACCACTTCGAGGCGGGATTCGTATACAAAGGGTCATTCGCTCTAACACGGGAATGCAATAGGGTCTCATTCGCTCCAATAGGCAGGAATATATCCAAACCAACTAATAAATATAGTAATTCATCTAAACAATCATTAAAAAAAATTTATCAACTATATATCATACTAGCTATCCAAAAAGGTGAGTTTAACTCACCAAAATTTTCTATTGTCGCCGAGGTGTTTCAGTTTGGGACTAAAACTGGATGACATCCAATTTTAGGAAAAATTTGAAGTCTCCAAATTCGTCAAAACTAGTTCCATTGTGAAGCTTTCATCGTTACGAGTGCAACGCAAAAATCCGTGCCTCGATTGGACCACGTATGAGAGAGTTATTAAAATTTTAAAGTTATCGATAAAATTTGGATTTATACTTAAATAACTTTATAAAAATTACAACCCTACCCTTATCTTTTTCCCTCTCCTCCTAGTAACCTTTCCTATGCATGAAAATGGCCAAGGCTGTATCTCCCATGTAAACGCACACCCAAGATCGAACACCACTCACCGAAATTCCAATCGAACTTCGCCAAACACTCCCCCTTCTCCTCCTCTACGCGATCAACACCACCAAGACAACTCGAAAACCCTCAAGCAAAATGCAACAACCAATGATCCCCCTTTAGGTCCATACATGTCGTAGCTCCCCCTTTCAGTCGCGACTGACCAAATTAATTGCCGATGCACCCTCTTCCACCACAAACCCTAAAACAAAGTCGCTTCGCCCCCACATTGACTAAATCGAGCATAAAGTCCAGCCCTAGTGTACTAACACTCACGACACTCTACTGTCGATCACTCCAAATGACCGTCGCAACACCTAGAAATCCTTCTACACGAAGATCTCATTGAATCGAGAATTTTAAAGTTTGCTTCCTGATTTTTAGTTGAGTAAATCACCACCATTTAATTTTTGAAGTTCTTTTTTTCTTTTCTGTTATAGGCAATGACTTTAAGAAGGAGAAGGGGTATGGCTAACGTGGAGAAGCATGTGTTGAAGTATGGTGGAGTAGCGATGGGGTATGGGCTGGGTACAATCTGATATATAAATATATATATAAATATTTTTTATTTTAAATTATTCCCCAAAACATACCCGAAAGTTCCAAACTCCAAACGAGACATGCCGCCTGCCGTTCTATATGTTATACCCCTATTCCGAACGCAATGGAACTTGTTTCGAGACCTAATTCAATCGTATGCAGAAGATAGGTTTTTGAGCCCAATTATTATATTAAATTTTCAATATTAAATTCTATTTGTTTCGATCTCGCATGAACAAATGATACGCCCGATCGCCATGAAATTCATTGTCATACAATAATATACTAGTACGGATCCAATGAAACTAGTTTCGTCGACATCTGAGATAGTGCCCTCGAAGACTATTTTTATATGTTAATTGAAATGAACTATTTTAAAAATCAGTTAAATCACTTTTGAATCCAATTTAAAAGTTTTGTTATCTTCATTCTTTTTCCAACAGAAATTTAATAAGCTTTGAAATTGTTTTTTAATCCAAATTAAAACCCAATATTCAATTATTTAAACAACTCCAATTCTTAAATTCAACAATTAAATTATCCAATAAATCGCTATATTTAAAATTCAAGTTATTTAACCTATAAATTATCTTTTTAATATTTTAAATACAATTAAATTTTCTAATTTCAAATGACTAAAATTCTGGGTCATGACACTCTTTCCCCTTTGAAAAGAATTTCATCCCTGAAATTGCCAAGTCAAGAAAATGACCCAAAACCTATTACTTTTTAAAACCAATTTGTTGAAACAACTTAGCTAATCCCTTTGAGTGTTTAACTTCCCAAAATCAATTTCTTGAAACCTTGTTATTACCTTTTTCTTACGTCTTAAATTTCATCTATGGATTCCAACTAGTATCATCCATTCAATCCTTTCAGGTTATAACCCAACTTTCAGGTTACAGCCAAAATCAAATTTTAGTTTAAAAAATTTCTTCAACATTTTCTCAAAAATTTTCTAGCTTCTCAAATTTATGGAAAATCTTGCCATTGTCTCTTTTGTGCGACTCGATCGAAACAACTAGGAATCGCTACTACAGCCCAAGCTAACAAAAAAAACAAAATCCAAGTGCCTCAATCATAAAACCATCAAATTAAACAACAATATAAACAAATATCTTTTAATTGGGCAACCAAAATTTACTTATGAAATCAAAGACATTAAACTAACTCTTGTTTCTATATACCTAAATCTTATTTACCAAAGATATCCAATCATATAATTCATAATCATATTATACTGGAATTTCAATTTCCAATATTTAATTTATTTAAGCCCATATGATGTACGTATATCATCCATACGCAATATCAATCTGATTGCTCGCTCGATCACACAATCTCACTTCCGAACTAGTATCGTTCACACGACCACTCTAGTGCAGACCCGGATCTTGTTCCTTGATTAGAAACTGTCATTCTCCTTGCATAGCCATATACTATAAGAGAGAATTCCAAGATCAACTACAAATCTATATCCAGTGTCCGCCGTCGGGAATCGAGTGAAAAATCCTTGTTCGGACCGATGTAAATCATCTCGAAATCATGTACTCGAATCTGGATCAAACCGTTTGCGAATAAAACAACATACGTAAAATTTACGTATTTATTTCAATTGATTTCTTAGCTGTACCAATTTCCTTTTTATTCCCATTCATTCTCATTTATTTTATTCACATTCAGTTGATCTATATTTAATTATTCACATTGCCTTATCCACCTTCATTTATTTACATAGTATATTTCTTTTAATACCAATATCACTTAAGAACCATCCCATAAAATTTCCTTAAGTTTATTATAAACATTTTATACAAACTTCTTATGCTTACTACCACTTCACAACTTAAGTCCATATCTATTTCACTAGTCCATTACAAATCGAATTCAATTCCATTTAATTCATTGTTACATTCAATTCTATCAAACGACATTCCAAAACCATATTCAATTCACTAATTGATTTAACTAGCTCACTTCATCAATCCATTTCAAATCTTAATTGGTTTCCTTTCAAAAATAATTTATCTCATTAATTCACTTCATTTGCCTTTACTTAAGTCAAATTTCCTTTCAAATTTCATATTCAAAAATTTAAAACATTGTTTTAACATGCTAATTCTCAGAATTTATAAATAATCAAACTTATTTCCTCAAACTTACTTAAAATACTCAATGAAAATTTTCCAGAGTTTTAAACACCTTTTTCTCATTTATTTCAAATCAATTTAAAATCATATATATACATTTCTATAACGATCCAAAATTTTTGAACATTTGGAATTAAAATATTTAATTAATTTTAAATATTTGGAAGTTGGTTTAACTTGAATTTCAAAAATATCTATTTATTTGGCAATTAATTTTTTGTACTTAATTATTGAAAGATTGGGTAAAAAATTTGAATCTTCAGTTTTAAGCTGATTAAAAATATTTCAAAGGCTTGAAAAATTTATATTGATAATACTGAAGTAAATGGAAGTGTTAAAGATTGAAATTTGAAGCGTTTGTTCAGTTTTGAAAATTTATCATTTAAATCGACCTTTAAAAATAACCTTTCGGCACAATCTTGGAATTGGACGAATCCAGTTCTATTGGATCCGTAATATTGTATTATTTTCACATTTCAATTTTCGTAGTGTTTGGAGTGATCGTTTGGTCATACGATACGTAAACGCGCTGAAATTTAAATCGGAAATTTAATTTAATAACTGTCCAAAAAGCTATCTTCTCCATATATCAAATTTGGACTCGAAACCTTTTCTATTGTGTTCGAAATGGGGGGTTTAACATTATAAACGTCTGGCGGCACGCCTCGATTGGAGATCGAGATTTTGAGTTGCGGATATCAAGACGATTCACATTTGAATATAAACAATGTAATTGAACCACTATACCAGGCGTTCACACGTTGAGAAATGTTTAACCATGTGTTTTCTTCCTTTCAAATATTTTTTACACGTGTTCGTTTAAAATAAAAAGAAAAAAAAATATGTCTCGTTCAGAGAAAAACAAACAAAAACATTTTCTTCGTTCAAAAATCAATATACTGACAGAACAAAGGTAATCCACTCTTAATCGCGCTTGTAATCCACTCTTCCTCTTCGATCCAAAATCAATTCATTTGAGAATTAGTAAGTCAGATCGATCGATCTCGTGTTCATTTTCAAAGCTTCTTAGGGTTCGCAAAATTAAATCAAAATGGAAACCTTATCGCGATTTTTTTTCTGGAGTTTGATGAATACGTGCGCGTGGGAGAAGGTATGGGAAGGCGAGAGACTCGGTTGGGACATCAGCGACGATGTCGAGATTGGAGTTTAGGGCATGGGCAGTGGTGAGTCGTCGTTGTAGTGCGGCGCGAAGTCGAACTCGGTCGACTTAGGGTTTGGCAGCAGCAATATGGAGGAAGGCTCGAAGATAGGGTTTCGCATTGATTTTTGAGGATTCGCGACACAGGAGGCAGTGGGTATATCATCTTCTTCCTTTTCAGTTTAAATTATAAGCAAAGATATTTTCACTTTTTCTTTAATTTGTATTTACCTATGTATATATAAATATACAGTAAACAGAAAGTTGTTATATATAGACAAAGTCGAAAAAGAAAATGGAGTTTTAAAATGATTGAAAGTTTATATATATAATTGTACATATATATGTAGATTTTTTTATATCTATTTTCAGAAATTTTTTATAGATATAGTTTAATATATATATATATATAGAAATTTTAATAGAGATTGTTTTATAGATATATATTTTACAGATTTTGGAATATATATATATGTATACTATTTTCAAATGGATATCTATTTTCAAAATAAAAATAATAAAGATAAGAATAAATATACGTATACATATTTTTAAATTTATCTGTTTAAGTTGTTTTAAATAATAGTTTATGGTGATTAATTTGTTTAATTAACTTGTTTAATTTATTTTAGTTACCAAAGATTATTTAAAAAGGAAATTTAGTTTTAAATTTAATTTTTAGTTAAATAAATTTATTAAAAGAGAAATTGGTTTAAATAAAACTATCATTTAATTAAACTATTAAACGGTAATCGATTATTCTATTGTTCAAATATTAATGAAATTTTATATAATTGTTATACAAGGTCTAAAAAAATCGTAGAGGATCAAGTTGGATTTGAAATGGATTGCATGCATAATCAAAGGTGAGATTTTCTCACTCAATTGAAATAATTTGAATATAAATTATCGATTGATTGTTTGGATGTGATAATATATATGATAATGTGTGTGTGTGTGTATCGGAGTGATTGATTTTCCGCATTATACAACGGATGAGACCTTATGCGCCACATAGTAATGGATGACATGATATAATTCCATATACCGCGATATTCCACCTCGAAGTGGAATTGGTATTTAATTGTTGTGCTCACATCTGTGGATGCAAGGAAACAGGTTGGAGGGATCAACTGGATTCCTCAAATATTTGAATTTATCTTCATGTTGTGATGATTTATTGGTAATCTGTGAATGATTATATTGGTAATTGAAATTTATTGAAGGCTATGGTTTAGTGAATATATTTTTGGCATCATAGGATACCAAAACTAAAAAATTGGATTTTTCGAAATTAAAGCAGAAAAGTTTAAATAAATTCATTTTAAAGAATTGGATAAATTTAATGAAGGAATTTTAAAAGGGTGAAGATTGATTTTTGAAAACCTATCAAATAAATTCTAATTATGGGAAAAAGATTTTTATAAATGGAAATAAATGGATTTTGATTAGTATTGTTTAAAAGTTGAAGAATTTATATTAAAATTTAGATAAAGATGTGAATATTGGATTAATGGTTTTTAAATAGATTCGCATAAATAAAGGAGTAATTTTTAAATGGAATAAATTTTGAAAATCAATTTGGAAATTGATTTGGTGTTGGAAAGTAAATATGGAAATCAACTTGGAATTTAATTTGGAGTTTGAAATAAATTCGGAAATCAATTTGGAACTTGATTTGGTGTTTGAAAGTGAATATTTGGAAATTGATTTGAAAATTATATATCAGTGGATATTTCCAAAATTCACAAGTGGAATTTATAAAGGAATGGGTGATTTGTTTAAAAATAAATATTGGTTTATTTTTAGAAGTGTGGAAAAGAAATTTACTAATTTGTAATGTAAATTGAAATAAATCAAGAAGGACTTATTAATTTATTTAAATGGACCATTTTGGAATGGAAAGTGTATTTTACCAGGAAAGACGAGTATGTTTTCAAAGAGCTTTTAAATATAAATTAAAAGTTCTAAAGTTGGTTTTACAAAGAATGTTTTTCAAGAAATTATTAAATTGTTTTTAGTTCTTTAAAGTAAATGTTTATTAAGTTAATTATAGAAGAGATTTTTTCAAAGATTTAATTGATATTTGATTTAGAAAATGGTTACTTAAATAGTTATACTCTATTTGATAATTTTATTTTCAAAATTAGTTTGGGCTTAAGTTTTATATGAAATATTAGTATAAAAATTCCATAACTAATATTTTAAATGAAGTGTTTAAAGTAATTTTTATTTTAAGTGTTTCCAAGTATGGTTTTGGATAAGTAATTTAAATTATTTTAAAGTATTTGGTCTCGGCAAATTTTCAGTGGAAATAAATAATATTGAAATTTTTTTTTGCGTGAGGAAAGTGATTTAAAATTTGTTTTCAAAGGGTTATAGTGTGAAAATATATCTTGCGAAGATATTTTGAAATAAATAATTTAGGAAAATTATTTAAATTTGATGGTTGATTGTGAATGTTGTTTGATAGTTAAATAACCGACTATTAATATTGGCCTTTAATCGGATTTGAATTTCGATGCGACTGGGGGTCGGATTTCAAATGGTTATCTGAAAACCACATCGAATCTTAGTGATGAATCTTTTATTTAAAAGATCAAAGTGGAATTTTTTTATGGCTGTGACGACCCAGAATTTTTGAGCATTTAGAATCGAAATATTTAATTGCTTTTAAATATTCAGTAGGGTAATTTTAACTTGAATTATAGATATCATGATTTATTTGACAATTAAATTATTGAATTGAATAATTTGAAGTTGAGAAAATGCCGAATCTAGAATTTTAAGCCTGTTAAAAATAATTTGAAGGTCAGTAAAATTTATATTGATAATGCTGAAGATAATAGAAGTTTTAAATTTTAAATTTTAACAGTGATTTGTTCAGTTTTGAAATTTCATCGTTTAAATTGAATTTAAAAATAGCCTTCCGAGGCCCAGTCTCGGAATTCGACGAAACCAGTTCCATTGAATCCGTAATATTGAATTATTATCGGATTATGATTTTCGTTCCGTTTGGGGTTGTTGTGTGAGCATTCGACATAATAACGTGCTTAAATCTATATCGAAAATTCGGGTCGATTTAATTTTAAGCTTGAATCAAATTTAGACATTGTTTAAACAGTCAATCCTTTCACGTACTTCCTCCCTTTACTTTTCATTTTAAAAATCACGGCAATAAGATTGTGCAAAGCACACTACCTGTGGCTTACCAAACACGATTCTTCGTCCTTCTTCGAGAAGCCAAAATCGAGCAGAAATATTTTATTTTGAGGAAGCCGAGATTTCCTTTACCCTCTTCTCATTTTACACCGTTCGAAAAAAAATTAATAATAAAATAAAATAGATAAATATCTAATCCATCTTCTAGCCGAAGCTACTTACGTTCCTTTTATAAAATCAGGCTTCTTTCTTTTCCCCACATTGTTAGCACCGAAAATCGAATTTCCCTTTTCATTTCGAAGACCTTTAAAATCGCGACTTCTACTTCTAACCCTCCGACCTAATCGAAGAGCCGAGGCCGCATAGAAAGAAACTCGCGTGGGGCTGCGACGGTTCCTGTGGTGGAAGGATCAGGTCCTCCTTTTAGGGTTTCGCGATTTTAGTGCTGTCGTGAGGCGGGAAGGAGGAAGAAGCTCGACATCTTGGCTGATGGTTTGGGTGAGTTCGTCTTTGGCGATGGATGGCTTCGCGTGTGATGATAGGTATTTCTTTGCTGGACTCGAGATTTGGATGAAAGGCACCAATGATTACGCTTCGAGTTGCCGTGTGATCAAAGGGGTGGATGAGGGTTAGTTTGTGGTGGTGATCTGGAGTGTTGGTATGGATTCTCTCTTTTCTGTAAATTTTATAGTATATGTGTATGAATCCATATTTAGGGCTGAGAATAAATCTTTATTTAAAACAAAAAAAATATCATTACAGAAGGAAAACCAATTTCTGTTTAGAAATCGATTAACAGTAAATAAAAAAAAAGTTACATACACAAGTAGACTTTTGAAATCTACAAATTTATTTTTATATAAATATACACATAGATATGTAGTTTCAAATTTGGAAGAAAATAAAATAAAACAAATATCCATCCTTTAAAACTTACTAGTTATTAATATATCTATATATATATATAATAGTAGGGTTATTGATTTATTTAACAAGCTTATTTAGCTCTTTAGTTACTATAAATAATTTATCAAAAAGGGAAAATTAGTTTAAACCCAACTTACTAGTTAAATTAAATAAATGAATGGTAATAAAATGCTCTTTCCATTCGAATATTAATGAACCATATAAATTGTTTATTTAAGGTCAAACATCAGGGAATCCAAGGCAATATTGAAATGGACTGCAAAACGATAAAGGTGAGTTAATCTCACTCAGTTTAAATTTAAATTTAAATGATTAAATTTAAGTAATTGTTTGAATGGCTGAATTGATTGATGTGATATGGTATGATATTTTGGAATTGGTATATTATTGTGCTAACATCTTTGGATGCAGGGAAAACAGGTTGGAGGGATCCAACTGGACCCCTCACATTTATTTAAATTATTCCATATTCTCTGTTGTGATTATTTGATATCTTATGATGAGTTATATTGGTATATTGATGTTATGGTTGATTGGATATTTTGGTATAATGAATTACCAAATTATATGAATTGGATTGTTGAAAGAAATTAAAAAGAAGTAAATATGTAAGCGAAATAATTATATAAAGTTTGAATAAATTAAGAATGAATTGAAAAGAAATAGATGTAATATGAAAATAATACTAAATAACTTCGAGTATGAAGAGAAATGGAATTTTGAATGAAACGAAATTGATGAATTGTAAACTTAAGTTATATCAATTAAAGGAATAAATAATTATTTTAAAATTTAAAGTTTAAATTTATTTAAAGGAATGAAGAAGTAATTGAGAAATCTAAAAATTGGAATCAAGAAATGAGATCTGAAATTAATAAATTCTGAATTTAAAGGGAATAAATTGGAAATCAATTTGGGAAATTGATTTAAGTGATTGAAGCTAGGATTTTACTCTGGATAACCAAGTACATGTTTAAAGTAAATTCTTAAATAAATTTAAAGGTTTTAAAGATGTCGTAAAAAGCAAGTTTTAGAAAATTGATTATTTCTCATATTTAAATTCAATAGTAAGTTTTTTTTTCTTAAATCTATTGTAGTAGTAATTACTTAAAAAGTGACCTAGTATTTTGTTTTCAAAAGTGAAAATCTAGTTTTATATCCTATTAAGTAACTTTATTTTCAAATACTCATATAGCATGTATTTTTTACAAAAAGTATTGAAGTAATTAAACTTAAATGTTTAAAAGTATATATTTTCAAAGTAAAGTTTTTAAATTATTTTTAAATCTAGTTTTGTACTTGGTGATTTCAGGGGAGATAGAAAATATTTGGGGAAAGTTTATCCTGGAAAGAAGAATGGTTTTGAAACTGGTTTTAAGGGATGGAAAATAGAAATATATCTTTTAAAGATATTTTGAAGGTAATAAATAATTTGAGAAATTATTTATTGGTTGATGGTTGTTTGTGAATATTAATTGATAGTTAAATCACCGACTATCAATATTGGACAAATGCGCTGATCGTTTCGAAGAGACCGGGATCGAGATTTATTTCTCGAAAACCACTTCGATCCGGTTTGTACATTTCGTGTAAACGATTTTGTATTCGAAGATAGAGCCGTGAAGTGCAAGGGCTAATCGCTACTAATCCTGAGGATATTTCCAAAATGGATGTAGTAGGAGTAGTGCCTTCGGTTCCGTTCGAACCCGGGACGGACTTGTATGGATGAATGCTTGCGAAACATCGTCAGGTGGACGATGGGCATTCTAAGGGATATTGTTCTTAAAGGTAACGCTTAGCCTCAAGCCTCATCAAATGGGAATGGCTGAAAATCAGGGGATATGCAGCAGGGCTTCGTGGGTAGCCCCCACTGCAGGGTGAGGTCATCCCTGTCTAGATGTCCCTTTATTTCGACTTAGTGGGAGGTTGCTGATCCCAACCGTGGGGTGATCTTGCTCGGGACTGTCCAGTAAGGGATGGTTCCGGTCTTATGTTGCAGGAGAGTTAGGGTGGATCCTCGGTATGCTGATCTAGACCAGGTACTGTGACAGGTGGTACCCCAGTGCCTAGCCATTAGTTGGAATCCATTTTCCCTACGCGCCCGTACGGTTTTGATTGTGCCCAACTATTGCTGAAACGTGAGATGCAAGCATTTCAGCTAGATTCTATTTTACTTTCTATAGACACTATTATAATATCAGAGGACTTTAATAAAAATGTTTTAGCTATCGTAAGGTAAAAACCCGACATGTTTATTTGTGGCGTGGTCTTACGAGATGCTTTTGTTTTCAAAGGATTTTTGAAACTTTAATAATCAATTGGGTGTGATTTTCTCACGCTGGTATTCCAGACTGACTCGGGTATTATTTAACTGTAATGCTCGGGTCATACCGAGTATTATAGGATACAGGTTATGATGCTGTGGAGCTCAAGGGACGAACTGGATGACAATACTTACTCTCGTACTTGTATGTATATATATATATATATATATATATAACTATATTCCGCTGTGTTGAATTGATGTGTATCCATTGTATGTTATTGATGTGAGCTGTGATTGATGTACTCTGATGATGTAATATATAAACAGAGATATTTTTGGTTGAGTAAAGATTATTTATTATCTATTATATTTTATTCCGCTGCGATGGTTAGATTCTGATGTAAATTTTGTTTTCTCTTCTTCTACCTCTTCTTCTTTAACCCAAATGGTTCTTATTTCTGTGCAACTTGAGTTGATTGTTGTAGAATAGTGTTGACTCAAGGGGTACGGATTTTGCGGGTCGTTACACTTGGTATCAGAGCTTAGGTTGGTGATAACCTTGGCTCTGGTGGGAACTACTCATTTAAAATAGAGTCCGTAGTACTCAATAATGAGTTTGAGCGTATTAATAGATATGAGCGCATATTTGTTAGTGAATAAAAATTGTTTTAATATTGTGTTGATTGGTTTATTGAGTGGCATATGAACCTTCGTCGGCACAGTCTGTACAACTGTATCGAAGGGGTTTCTAAACACTTGAATAGAACAATTGACACAATATTGTTTTAAATAGGGGTGAATGAAATAATTTTACCCAAAAATATATTTTGATATAAAGAATAGTTTTTGAAAACTATGTAGCTAATATATGGTTGCTTGGATGTTAGAAATGATGATATTAAAGTATTATCATTATTAAGTGAAAATTTAACTAGAAATTGAGATATAATTAAAAATTTAAGAGATAAATTCATTATAAAATGAAATTCATAAACATGGATTATAAACGTAAATAGTAAATGGAAATATAATTAAATTGGAATTTGTATAAGCCTAAGCTGTACAAATGAATTTTAGTTAAAATTTAAATTAAAACAGAATCTGAAATTTTTTAAACCCGGAGGTTTTGAAAAGTATTTTGAAGATAAATAATAGCCCTATTGTTTTGGAGGTTATTTCTGAAAGGAAATTTGTTTAAAAATGGATTTTTGGAAGGGAGATAGCATTGAATTCACTTCAGTTACTGGAAAATAACTTCGGTGATGACTGCAGCATCATCGATGTTCATTTTCGAGTTTCTAAGTGATGGATTGCAGCCAAATTGATTTGTTCAGAAAAGTTAGTTTTTTTTGAAAATCTCAAAGGAAATTTGTTGGAAATAAAACGAGGGTTGGTTCAATTTTTGAGAAGTGTGATTTTGAAATGTTGGAGATTTCAAAACAATTTGAAACCAAAGCTGGGTGTTTAAAAATCCGGATAAGATAAGTTGTAAGCTTATAAATGGAAAGGATTTGTAAATCAGGAAGAAATTTAAGCTTTGGATAATGGAATTTAAATTTAAAGAGAAGAGTTAAAAACGAAATTAACTCGAATGGGAAATAAATTGAATCAGGGTTGGAATTGAAGTAAATAAATTAGAATAACTTATAAAGGAATCAGAATTAAATTGCAGGGAATAAAAAAAAAATGCTTGGGATATAAATAAGCATAAGGCTTGAGTTAAAATAAAAGAACAATATATTCAAGCCTATGACGAATGGAATTGTGTAAATAATAAGTTGTGGCTTATAAAATTTGAGAATGGAATACAAAATCCAAAATAAAAATTGTTTGATGAATTGAAAAATAAACTGAAGATCAAAACTTGAAAATTATAAAGTAAATTGAACTTAAGCAAATTTAAATGAAAATATTTTGAGAATTAAAATCAAGTTATGAATTATAAGTTGGGAAAAGACTAATTAGATAATGAAATATGTATTGAGAACCCAATGTAGTTAAATAAAGTTGAATTGTGAGTTTATGATGAAGTTTGGAAATAAACTCAAGTGGTAAATTAAATTCGACTTAAATTGTTGGTGAAGTAAATGAAATTGAACTGTGAGTTCATAAAATTGGGTGGTAAATTGAGAATGGATAGTGGATTCAGAACCTGAGTTATTAATTTAAAATTTAACTTGAAGTGTTAACAAATTAAATATAATTGGGAATGTATCAAATAAAAATGTAAATGGATTAAAATAGCAATCGTTTGAATGTGCAAATAAAATCCAAATAAGTGAAGATAACCTGGAAAATAGCCAGGTAATAAATTGGATGAGTTGAATCTGGAAAGTTAAATTTTATAATAATCAATCAAATGATATTTGCAGATTTAAAATAGGATTGGATTAGAATAGAATCAAGTTAAACTGAAAAGAGAACTTTGTTTGCAAAATGAGAATGAGCTTAAGTGTAAAATTTGAATAATTGAGGTTAATGGACTTAAGCTAAATGAATGAAGGAAAGTTGAATTGAATTCAACTTAAAACCAAGTTTAAAGATATTGGATGGAATTTAAACCAAGTAAAAATAAATTTGGATCGGAATAAAATTTGGTGGGTTGGAAATAATATTTAAGGAAATAAAAATTCACAATGGATTGAGTGGATAAACTAATTATATTGAATAAATGAATGGATGTGATAAATAAGAACCAAATGGAGTATGGCTTAAATAAGTTGAGAAATGGTTATTGAATGATATGGCTTGGTTGTTTTGAGCTAAATAAAATAGTTGGAATAAACAAATATGGAATGAAATGTAAATAAATGGATTGTAAATGAAATTTAAATGGAGTGTGTCGAGCTTAATAAATGGTTGTGAATGGATTAAAATAAAAGGAAAAATTTAATTGGCAACTAAGATGAACCTAAATTGTTAATGGTTTTGAATGGAACTTGTTTGAATAATGGAACTAGTTGGGTTAATAAATGAAATACAAGTGAATGTATTCAAATCTGAAATGGAAGCAAGGGTAATTGGATTGTGAATAAATTTGAAAATGGAATAGAATTAAGAATAAAATTGAGTGAAATCAATTTAAATTGGTTATAAAACATAAATACTTATTTATTCACATAAATCTCGTCAAATTGCATGGAATAAATTGTTGTTTGTTGTAAATGGGGTAATTAAACATTCTATGAGTGAGAGTAGTAAAATAAATTGATTTTGAAAGCAATTGAATTAAATATGAGCTCAGTTTGCTTAAAAATAAATTAAATGTAAGTGATTGAGATTAAAACCATTTTAAATTGATGAGGTTGTATATGAATGGATTGAAAACCATTAAAATTGCATAAAAATGGTTTATAAATAAATTGGAACAGTTGAATTAACATGGAAACTGTAGAAGTTGCTTATGGAAAAATATTTGGTGTGAATTTCTTTAGAATTCATATGTTTTTACTATTGCAAGTAAGTGAAATGTGTTAAACTTCTTATATTTGGCACTTACATGTTTAAATTAAGTAAGTACAGGAACTTGGAAGCCGTATTGCTGGATTTGGGTTGCATTAGCTGCTAAAAAAATAAACTGCTTGCTTAAAAATGCTAAATAAGGTACGCCTACGCAATAAAAATAGGAAATATGAACTGTTTTTGGTTTTTCCGACCGTGTGGGTCGATGTATATATATTTATCTCTTTTGTCAAATTGTAAAAGCTCCTCCGTACAAAGGGGACTCTGCCAAAAAATTTCAAAAATTTTGGGAGTTAGAATTTTTTTGAAATTTTCAGAAAATCTTTGTTAACGACAAAACGATTTCAAACTGGAAATTGAAATATAATTAGTTAATGAAACTAACTTAAATAATGACATAAATTGGTTATAAATGGAAAATAAAATTTAAATATGCAGAGTTAAGATAAGTTGAATCCATATGGAAATTAAAGAATCAAGTTGAATGGAAATAGATATGAACTTAAGTGGTAAAGTGAAAATAAGTATAAGAAACATATAAAATGCTTATGTTGACTTAAGTAAGGAACGTTCAATTCTTAAATGAAAATTGATACTACTAATATAATTTAAGTCAATATTGGAATGAATAGATGTTGACATTTTGTGAGAAAAATCAATAAAATGTTTTGGAATGTTATGATTGGATATTAGTGCTAAGCAGGATATGCAGGTAATCTAAAGGGAAAAGAGAATTGAGCTTGATTTCAGAAAGATAAATTTGAAATGCTCGACAAAAAGGTATGTATTTAAATTTGGTATAAAATTTGATTGGGATTTGGATTGAGCCACTTGGCGTTTTGTTTTCTTTTTGGATTTGGGAGGCCGTAGAGCCATTTTGTAGTTGTACCGAGTCAGCCACGCAAAGGAGATGCTGGCGAAATTTTTCGGAAATTTAGAGAGTTAGAAAAATTTTGTGAAAATTTTGATAATTCAAAATTGGTTTTATGATTAAAACTTGAATGGTTGGGCAAATAGGATTGTTTGCAATCTAGGGAAAGGTTTGGACAGTTATTAAGAATAATAATGGGTCTTTTGCAAAAATATAATTGGTAAAGATGTTGAATTGTTAGAAACTGTTTGGTTTTGGGAAGAGTAACGAGTTTTGGGCCATTCTTCCTAGTTAGTAATTTCGGGGACGAAATTCTTTTAAGGGGGGAGGAATGTGACGACCCAGAATTTTTGAGCATTTAGAATCGAAATATTTAATTGCTTTTAAATATTCAATAGGGTAATTTTAACTTGAATTATGGATATCATGATTTATTTGACAATTAAATTATTGAATTGAATAATTTGAAGTTGAGAAAATGCCGAATCTAGAATTTTAAGCCTGTTAAAAATAATTTGAAGGTCAGTAAAATTTATATTGATAATGCTGAAGATAA
Organism: Allium cepa; assembly: GCA_030765085.1. Classification (NCBI taxonomy): domain Eukaryota; kingdom Viridiplantae; phylum Streptophyta; class Magnoliopsida; order Asparagales; family Amaryllidaceae; genus Allium; species Allium cepa. The sequence continues at coordinate 745,516,746 of CM060932.1, forward strand.
TAGAAGTTTTAAATTTTAAATTTTAACAGTGATTTGTTCAGTTTTGAAATTTCATCGTTTAAACTGAATTTAAAAATAGCCTTCCGAGGCCCAGTCTCGGAATTCGACGAAACCAGTTCCATTGGATCCGTAATATTGAATTATTATCGGATTACGATTTTCGTTCCGTTTAGGGTTGTTGTGTGAGCATACGACATAATAATTTGCTTAAATCTATATCGAAAATTCGGGTCGATTTAATTTTAAGCTTGAATCAAATTTAGACATTGTTTAAACAGTCAATCCTTTCACGTACTTCCTCTCTTTCCTTTTCAGTTTTAAAATCACGGCAATAAGATCGTGCAAAGCACACTACCTGTGGCTTACCAAATACGATTCTTCGTCCTTCTTCGAGAAGCCAAAATCGAGCAGAAATATTTTATTTTGAGGAAGCCGAGATTTCCTTTACCCTCTTCTCATTTTACACCATTCGAAAAAAAATTAATAATAAAATAAAATAGATAAATATCTAATCCATCTTCTAGCCGAATCTACTTATGTTCCTTTTATAAAATCAGGCTTCTTTCTTTTCCCCACATTGTTAGCACCGAAAATCGAATTTCCCTTTTCATTTCAAAGACCTTTAAAATCGCGACTTCTACTTCTAACCCTCTGACCTAATCGAAGAGCCGAGGCAGCGTAGAAAGAAACTCGCATGGGGCTGCGACGGTTCCTGTGGTGGAAGGATTGAGTCCTCCTTTTGGGGTTTCGCGATTTTAGTGCTGTCGTGAGGCGGGAAGGAGGAAGAAGCTCGACATCTTGGCTGATGGTTTGGGTGAGTTCGTCTCAGGCGATGGATGGCTTCGCGTGTGATGATAGGTATTTCTTTGCTGGACTCGAGATTTGGATGAACGGCACCAATGATTACGCTTCGAGTTGCCATGTGATCAAAGGGGTGGATGAGGGTTAGTTTGTGGTGGTGATCTGGAGTGTTGGTATGGATTCTCTCTTTTCTGTAAATTTTATAGTATATGTGTATGAATCCATATTTAGGGCTGAGAATAAATCTTTATTTAAAACAAAAAAAAAATATCATTACAGAAGGAAAACCAATTTCTGTTTAGAAATCGATTAACAAAAAATAAAAAAAAAGTTACATACACAAGTAGATTGAAATCTATAAATTTATTTTTATATAACGTACATATAGATATGTAGTTTCAAATTTGGAAGAAAATAAAATAAAACAAATATCCATCCTTTAAAACTTACTAGTTATTAATATATATATATATATATATATATATAATAATAGGGTTATTGATTTATTTAACAAGCTTATTTAGCTCTTTAGTTACTATAAATAATTTATCAAAAAGGGAAAATTAGTTTAAACCCAACTTACTAGTTAAATTAAATAAATGAATGGCAATAAAATGCTCTTTCCATTCGAATATTAATGAACCATATAAATTGTTTATTTAAGGTCAAACATCAGGGAATCCAAGGCAATATTGAAATGGACTGCAAAACGATAAAGGTGAGTTAATCTCACTCAGTTTAAATTTAAATTTAAATGATTAAATTTAAGTAATTGTTTGAATGGCTGAATTGATTGATGTGATATGGTATGATATTTTGGAATTGGTATATTATTGTGCTAACATCTTTGGATGCAGGGAAGACAGGTTGGAGGGATCCAACTGGACACCTCACATTTATTTAAATTATTCCATATTCTCTGTTGTGATTATTTGATATCTTATGATGAGTTATATTGGTATATTGAATGTTATGGTTGATTGGATATTTGGGTATAATGAATTACCAAATTATATGAATTGGATTGTTGAAAGAAATTAAAAAGAAGTAAATTTGTAAGCGAAATAATTATAGAAAGTTTGAATAAATTAAGAATGAATTGAAAAGAAATAGATGTAATATGAAAATAATACTAAATAACTTCGAGTATGAAGAGAAATGGAATTTTGAATAAAACGAAATTGATGAATTGTAAACTTAAGTTATATCAATTAAAGGAATAAATAATTATTTTAAAATTTAAAGTTTAAATTTATTTAAAGGAATGAAGAAGTAATTGAGAAATCTAAAAATTGGAATCAAGAAACGAGATCTGAAATTAATAAATTCTGAATTTAAAGGGAATAAATTGGAAATCAATTTGGGAAATTGATTTAAGTGATTGAAGCTAAGATTTTACTCTGGATAACCAAGTACATGTTTAAAGTAAATTCTTAAATAAATTTAAAGGTTTTAAAGATGTCGTAGAAAGCAAGTTTTAGAAAATTGATTATTTCTCATATTTAAATTCAATAGTAAGTATTTTTTTTCTAAATCTATTATAGTAGTAATTACTTAAAAAGTGACCTAGTATTTTGTTTTCAAAAGTGAAAATCTAGTTTTATATCCTATTAAGTAACTTTATTTTCAAATACTCATATAGCATGTATTTTAAAAAAAGTATTGAAGTAATTTAACTTAAATGTTTAAAAGTATATATTTTCAAAGTAAAGTGTTTTAAATTATTTTTAAATCTAGTTTTGTACTTGGTGATTTCAGAGGAGATAGAAAATATTTGGGGAAAGTTCATCCTGGAAAGAAGAATGGTTTTGAAACTGGTTTCAAGGGATGGAAAATAGAAATATATCTTTTAAAGATATTTTGAAGGTAATAAATAATTTGGGAAATTATTTATTGGTTGATGGTTGTTTGTGAATATTAATTGATAGTTAAATCACCGACTATCAATATTGGACAAATGCGCTGATCGTTTCGAAGAGACCGGGATCGAGATTTATTTCTCGAAAACCACTTCGATCCGGTTTGTACATTTCGTGTAAACGATTTTGCATTCGAAGATGGTGCAGTGAAGTGCAAGGGCTAATCGCTACTAATCCTGAGGATATTTCCAAAATGGATGTAGTAGGAGTAGTGCCTTCGGTTCCGTTCGAACCTGGGACGGACTTGTATGGATGAATGCTTGCGAAACATCATCAGGTGGACGATGGGCATTCTAAGGGATATTGTTCTTAAAGGTAACGCTTAGCCTCAAGCCTCATCAAATGGGAATGGCTGAAAATCAGGGGATATGCAGCAAGGGTTCGTGGGTAGCCCCCACTGGAGGGTGAGGTCATCCCTGTCTAGATGTCCCTTTATTTCGGCTTAGTGGGCGGTTGTTGATCCCAACCGCGGGGTGATCTTGCTCGGGACTGTTCAGTAAGGGATGGTTCCGGTCTTGTGTTGCAGGGGAGTTAGGGTGGCTCCTCGGTACGCAGATCTAGACCAGGTACTGTGACAGGTGGTACCCTAGTGCCTAGCCATTAGTTGGAATCCATTTTCCCTACGCGCCCGTACGGTTTTGATTGTGCCCAACTATTGCTGAAACGTGAGATGCAAGCATTTCAGCTAGATTCTATTTTACTTTCTATAGACACTATTATAATATCAGAGGACTTTAATAAAAATGTTTTAGCTATCGTAAGGTAAAACCCCGACATGTTTATTTGTGGCGTGGTCTTACGAGATGCTTTTGTTTTCAAAGGATTTTTGAAACTTTAATAATCAACTGGGTGTGATTTTCTCACGCTGGTATTCCAGACTGACTCGGGTATTATTTAACTGTAATGCTCGGGTCAGACCGAGTATTATAGGATACAGGTTATGAAGCTGTGGAGCTCAGGGGACGAGCTGGATGACGATACGTACTCTCGTACTTGTTTATATATATATATATAATATATATATATATATATATATATATATATATATATATATATATTCCGCTGTGTTGAGTTGATGTGTATCCATTGTATGTTATTGATGTGAGCTGTGATTGATGTACTCTGATGATGTAATATATAAACAAAGATATTTTTGGTTGAGTAAAGATTATTTATTATCTATTATATTTTATTCCGCTGCGATGGTTAGATTCTGATGTAAATTTTGTTTTCTCTTCTTCTACCTCTTCTTCTTTAACCCAAATGGTTCTTATTTCTGTGCAACTTGAGTTGATTGTTGTAGAATAGTGTTGACTCAAGGGGTACGGATTTTGCGGGTCGTTACACTTGGTATCAGAGCTTAGGTTGGTGATAACCTTGGCTCTGGTGGGAACTACTCATTTAAAATAGAGTCCGTAGTACTCTATAATGAGTTTGAGCGTATTAATAGATATGAGCGCATATTTGTTAGTGAATAAAAATTGTTTTAATATTGTGTTGATTGGTTTATTGAGTGGCATATGAACCTTCGTCGGCACAGTCTGTACAACTGTATCGAAGGGGTTTCTAAACACTTGAATAGAACAATTGACACGATATTGTTTTAAATAGGGGTGAATGAAATAATTTTACCCAAAAATATAATTTGATATAAAGAATAGTTTTTGAAAACTATGTAGCTAATATATGGTTGCTTGGATGTTAGAAATGATGATATTAAAGTATTATCATTGTTAAGTGAAAATTTAACTAGAAATTGAGATATAATTAAAAATTTAAGGGATAAATTAATTATAAAATGAAATTCATAAACATGGATTATAAACGTAAATAGTAAATGGAAATATAATTAAATGGGAATTTGTAAAAGCCTAAACTGTACAAATGAATTTTAGTTAAAATTTAAATTAAAACAGAATTTGAATTTTTTTAAACCTGGAGGTTTTGAAAAGTATTTTGAAGATAAATAATAGCCTTATTGTTTTGGAGGTTATTTCTGAAAGGAAATTTATTTAAAAATGGATTTTTGGAAGGGAGATAGCATTGAATTCACTTCAGTTACTGGAAAATAACTTCGGTGATGACTGCAGCATCATCGATGTTCATTTTCGAGTTTCTAAGTGATGGATTGCTGCCAAATTGATTTGTTCAGGAAAGTTAGTTGTTTTTTATAATCTCAAAGGAAATTTGTTGGAAATAAAACCAGGGTTGGTTTAATTTTTGAGAAGTGTGATTTTGAAATGTTGGAGATTTCAAAACAATTTGAAACCAAAGCTGGGTGTTTAAAAATCCAGATAAGATAAGTTGTAAGCTTATAAATGGAAAGTATTTGTAAATCAGGAAGAAATTTAAGCTTTGGATAATGGAATTTAAATTTAAAGAGAAGAGTTAAAAACGAAATTAACTCGAATGGGAAATAAATTGAATCAGGGTTGGAATTGAAGTAAATAAATTAGAATAACTTATAAAGGAATCAGAATTAAATTGCAGGGAATAAAAAAAAAATATGCTTGGGATATAAATAGGCATAAGGCTTGAGTTAAAATAAAAGAACAATATATTCAAGCCTATGACGAATGGAATTGTGTAAATAATAAGTTGTGGCTTATAAAATTTGAGAATGGAATACAAAATCCAAAATAAAAATTGTTTGATGAATTGAAAAATAAACTAAAGATCAAAACTTGAAAATTATAAAGTAAATTAAACTTAAGCAAATTTAAATGAAAAGATTTTGAGAATTAAAATCAAGTTCTGAATTATAAGTTGGGAAAAGACTAATTAGATAATGAAATATGTATTGAGAACCCAATGTAGTTAAATAAAGTTGAATTGTGAGTTTATGATGAAGTTTGGAAATAAACTCAAGGGGTAAATTAAATTCGACTTAAATTGTTGGTGAAGTAAATGAAATTGAACTGTGAGTTCATAAAATTGGGTGGTAAATTGAGAATGGATAGTGGATTCAGAACCTGAGTTATTAATTTAAAATTTAACTTGAAGTGTTAACAAATTAAATATAATTGGAAATGTATCAAATAAAAATGTAAATGGATTAAAATAGCAATGGTTTGGATGTGCAAATAAAATCCAAATAAGTGAAGATAACCTGGAAAATAGCCAGGTAATAAATTGAATGAGTTGAATCTGGAAAGTTAAATTTTATAATAATCAATCAAATGATATTTGCAGATTTAAAATTGGATTGGGTTAGAATAGAATCAAGTTAAACTGAAAAGAGAACTTTGTTTGCAAAATGAGAATGAGCTTAAGTGTAAAATTTGAATAATTGAGGTTAATGGACTTAAGCTAAATGAATGAAGGAAAGTTGAATTGAATTCAACTTAAAACCAAGTTTAATGATATTGGATGGAATTTAAACCAAGTAAAAATAAATTTGGATCGGAATAAAATTTGGTGGGTTGGAAATAATATTTAAGGAAATAAAAATTCACAATGGATTGAGTGGATAAACTAATTATATTGAATAAATGAATGGATGTGATAAATAAAAACCAAATGGAGTATGGCTTAAATAAGTTGAGAAATGGTTGTTGAATGATATGGCTTGGTTGTTTTGAGCTAAATAAAATAGTTGGAATAAACAAATATGGAATGAAATGTAAATAAATGGATTGCAAATGAAATTTAAATGGAGTATGTCGAGCTAAATAAATGGTTGTGAATGGATTAAAATAAAAGGAAAATTTTAATTGGCAACTAAGATGAACCTAAATTGTTAATGGTTTTGAATGGAACTTGTTTGAATAATGGAACTAGTTGGGTTAATAAATGAAATACAAGTGAATGTATTCAAATCTGAAATGGAAACAAGGGTAATTGGATTGTGAATAAATTTGAAAATGGAATAGAATTAAGAATAAAATTGAGTGAAATCAATTTAAATTGGTTATAAAACATAAATACTTATTTATTCACATAAATCTCGTCAAATTGCATGGAATAAATTGTTGTTTGTTGTAAATGGGTTAATTAAACATTCTATGAGTGAGAGTAGTAAAATAAATTGATTTTGAAAGCAATTGAATTAAATATGAGTTCAGTTTGTTTTAAAATAAATTAAATGTAAGTGATTGAGATTAAAACCATTTTAAATTGATGAGGTTGTATATGAATGGATTGAAAACCATTAAAATTGCATAAAAATGGTTTATAAATAAATTGGAACAGTTGAATTAACATGGAAATTGTAGAAGTTGCTTATGGAAAAATGTTTGGTGTGAATTTCTTTAGAATTCATATGTTTTTACTATTGCAAGTAAGTGAAATGTGTTAAACTTCTTATATTTGGCACTTACATGTTTAAATTAAGTAAGTACAGGAACATGGAAGCCGTATGGCTGGATTTGGGTTGCATTAGCTGCTAAAAAAATAAGCTGCTTGCTTAAAAATGCTAAATAAGGTACGCCTACGCAATAAAAATAGGAAATATGAACTGTTTTTGGTTTTTCCGACCGTATGGGTCGATGTATATATATTTATCTCTTTTGTCAAATTGTAAAAGATCCTCCGTACAAAGGGGACTCTGCCAAAAAATTTCAGAAATTTTGGAAGTTAGAAATTTTTTGAAATTTTCGGAAAATCTTTGTTAACGACCAAACGATTTCAAACTGGAAATTGAAATATAATTAGTAAATGAAACTAACTTAAATAATGACATAAATTGGTTATAAATGGAAAATAAAATTTAAATATGCAGAGTTAAGATAAGTTGAATCCATATGGAACTGAAAGAATCAAGTTGAATGGAAATAGATATGAACTTAAGTGGTAAAGTGAAAATAAGTATAAGAAACATATAAAATGCTTATGTTGACTTAAGTAAGGAACGTTCAATTCTTAAATGAAATTGATACTACTAATATAATTTAAGTCAATATTGGAATGAATAGATGTTGACATTTTGTGAGAAAAATCAATAAAATGTTTTGGAATGTTATGATTGGATATTAGTGCTAAGCAGGATATGCAGGTAATCTAAAGGGAAAACAGAATTGAGTTTGGTTTCAGAAAGATAAATTTGAAATGCTCGACAAAAAGGTATGTATTTAAATTTGGTATGAAATTTGATTGGGATTTGGATTGAGCCACTTGGCATTTTGTTTTCTTTTTGGATTTGGGAGGCCGTAGAGCCATTTTTTAGTTGTACCGAGTCAGCCGCGCAAAGGAAACGCTGACGAAATTTTTCGGAAATTTAGAGAGTTAGAAAAATTTTGTGAAAATTTTGATAATTCAAAATTAGTTTTATGATTAAAACTTGAATGGTTGGGCAAATAGGATTGTTTGCAATCTAGGGAAAGGTTTGGACAGTTAATAAGAATAATAATGGGTCTTTTGCAAAAAGATAATTGGTAAAGATGTTGAATTGTTAGAAACTGTTTGTTTTTGGGAAGAGTAACGAGTTTTTGGCCATTCTTCCTAGTTAGTAATTTCGGGGACGAAATTCTTTTAAGGGGGGAGGATTGTGACGACCTAGAATTTTTGAGCATTTAGAATCGAAATATTTAATTGCTTTTAAATATTCAATAGGGTAATTTTAACTTGAATTATGGATATCATGATTTATTTGACAATTAAATTATTGAATTGAATAATTTGAAGTTGAGAAAATGCCGAATCTAGAATTTTAAGCCTGTTAAAAATAATTTGAAGGTCGGTAAAATTTATATTGATAATGCTGAAGATAATAGAAGTTTTAAATTTTAAATTTTAATAGTGATTTGTTCAGTTTTGAAATTTCATCGTTTAAATTGAATTTAAAAATAGCCTTCCGAGGCCCAGTCTCGGAATTCGACGAAACCAGTTCCATTGGATCCGTAATATTGAATTATTATCGGATTACGATTTTCGTTCCGTTTGGGGTTGTTGTGTGAGCATACGACATAGTAACGTGCTTAAATCTATATCGAAAATTCGGGTCGATTTAATTTTAAGCTTGAATCAAATTTAGACATTGTTTAAACAGTCAATCCTTTCACGTACTTCCTCTCTTTCCATTTCAGTTTAAAAATCACGGCAATAAGATCGTGCAAAGCGCACTACCTGTGGCTTACCAAACACGATTCTTCGACCTTCTTCGAGAAGCCAAAATTGAGCAGAAATATTTTATTTTGAGGAAGCCGAGATTTCCTTTACCCTCTTCTCATTTTACACCATTCGAAAAAAAAATTAATAATAAAATAAAATAGATAAATATCTAATCCATCTTCTAGCCGAAGCTACTTACATTCCTTTTATAAAATCAGGCTTCTTTCTTTTCCCCACATTGTTAGCACCGAAAATCGAATTTCCCTTTTCATTTCAAAGACCTTTAAAATCGCGACTTCTACTTCTAACCCTCTGACATCATCGAAGAGCCGAGGCCGCGTAGAAAGAAACTCGCGTGGGGCTGCGACGGTTCCTGTGGTGGAAGGATCGAGACCTCCTTTTGGGGTTTCGCGATTTTAGTGTTGTCGTGAGGCGGGAAGGAGGAAGAAGCTCAACATCTTGGCTGATGGTTTGGGTGAGTTCGTCTCTGGCGATGGATGGCTTCGCGTGTGATGATAGGTATTTCTTTGCTGGACTCGAGATTTGGATGAACGGCACCAATGATTACGCTTCGAGTGGCCGTGTGATCAAAGGGGTGGATAAGGGTTAGTTTGTGGTGGTGATCTGGAGTGTTGGTATGGATTCTCTCTTTTCTGTAAATTTTATAGTATATGTTTATGAATCCATATTTAGGGCTGAGAATAAATCTTTATTTAAAACAAGAAAAAAAAATATCATTACAGAAGGAAAACCAATTTCTGTTTAGAAATCGATTAACAGTAAATAAAAAAAAAGTTACATACACAAGTAGACTTCTGAAATCTACAAATTTATTTTTATATAAATATACATATAGATATGTAGTTTCAAATTTGGAAGAAAATAAAATAAAACAAATATCCATCCTTTAAAACTTACTAGTTATTAATATATCTATATATATATAATAATAGGGTTATTTATTTATTTACAAGCTTATTTAGCTCTTTAGTTACTATAAATAATTTATCAAAAAGGGAAAATTAGTTTAAACCCAACTTACTAGTTAAATTAAATAAATGAATGGTAATAAAATGCTCTTTCCATTCGAATATTAATGAACCATATAAATTGTTTATTTAAGGTCAAACATCAGGGAATCCAAGGCAATATTGAAATGGACTGCAAAACGATAAAGGTGAGTTAATCTCACTCAGTTTAAATTTAAATTTAAATGATTAAATTTAAGTAATTGTTTGAATGGCTGAATTGATTGATGTGATATGGTATGATATTTTGGAATTGGTACATTATTGTGCTAACATCTTTGGATGCAGGGAAAACAGGTTGGAGGGATCCAACTGGACCCCTCACATTTATTTAAATTATTCCATATTCTCTGTTGTGATTATTTGATATCTTATGATGAGTTATATTGGTATATTGAATGTTATGGTTGATTGGATATTTGGGTATAATGAATTACCAAATTATATGAATTGGATTGTTGAAAGAAATTAAAAAGAAGTAAATTCGTAAGAGAAATAATTATAGAAAGTTTGAATAAATTAAGAATGAATTGAAAAGAAATAGATGTAATATGAAAATAATACTAAATAACTTCGAGTATGAAGAGAAATGGAATTTTGAATAAAACGAAATTGATGAATTGTAAACTTAAGTTATATCAATTAAAGGAATAAATAATTATTTTAAAATTTAAAGTTTAAATTTATTTAAAGGAATGAAGAAGTAATTGAGAAATCTAAAAATTGGAATCAAGAAATGAGATCTGAAATTAATAAATTCTGAATTTAAAGGGAATAAATTGGAAATCAATTTGGGAAATTGATTTAAGTGATTGAAGCTAGGATTTTACTCTGGATAACCAAGTACATGTTTTAAAGTAAATTCTTAAATAAATTTAAAGGTTTTAAAGATGTCATAAAAAGCAAGTTTTAGAAAATTGATTATTTCTCATATTTAAATTCAATAGTAAGTATTTTTTTTTCTAAATCTATTATAGTAGTAATTACTTAAAAAGTGACCTAGTATTTTGTTTTCAAAAGCGAAAATCTAGTTTTATATCCTATTAAGTAACTTTAATTTCAAATACTCATATAGCATGTATTTTAAAAAAAAGTATTGAAGTAATTTAACTTAAATGTTTAAAAGTATATATTTTCAAAGTAAACTGTTTTAAATTATTTTTAAATCTAGTTTTGTACTTGGTGATTTCAGAGGAGATAGAAAATATTTGGGGAAAGTTTAACCTGGAAAGAAGAATGGTTTCGAAACTGGTTTCAAGGGATGGAAAATAGAAATATATCTTTTAAAGATATTTTGAAGGTAATAAATAATTTAGGAAATTATTTATTGGTTGATGGTTGTTTGTGAATATTAATTGATAGTTAAATCACCGACTATCAATATTGGACAAATGCGCTGATCGTTTCGAAGAGACCGGGATCGAGATTTATTTCTCGAAAACCACATCGATCCGGTTTTTACATTTCGTGTAAACGATTTTGGATTCGAAAATGGAGCAGTGAAGTGCAAGGGCTAATCGCTACTAATCCTGAGGATATTTCCAAAATGGATGTAGTAGGAGTAGTGCCTTCGGTTCCGTTCGAACCCGAGATGGACTTGTATGGATGAATGCTTACGAAACATCGTCAGGTGGACGATGGGAATTCTAAGGGATATTGTTCTTAAAGGTAACGCTTAGCCTCAAGCCTCTTCAAATGGGAATGGCTGAAAATCAGGGGATATGCAGCAAGGCTTCGTGGGTAGCCCCCACTGGAGGGTGAGGTCATCCCTGTCTAGATGTCCCTTTATTTCGGCTTAGTGGGCGGTTGCTGATCCCAACCGCGGGGTGATCTTGCTCGGGACTGTCCAGTAAGGGATGGTTCCGGTCTTGTGTTGCAGGGGAGTTAGGGTGGCTCCTCTGTACGCTGATCTAGACCAGGTACTGTGACAGGTGGTACCCCAGTGCCTAGCCATTAGTTCGAATCCATTTTCACTACGCGCCCGTACGGTTTTGATGGTGCCCAACTATTGCTGAAACGTGAGATGCAAGCATTTCAGCCAGATTCTATTTTACTTTCTATAGACACTATTATAATATCAGAGGACTTTGATAAAAATGTTTTAGCTATCGTAAGGTAAAAACCCGACATTTTTATTTGTGGCGTGGTCTTACGAGATGCTTTTGTTTTCAAAGGATTTTTGAAACTTTAATAATCAATTGGGTGTGATTTTCTCACGCTGGTATTCCAGACTGACTCGGGTATTATTTAACTGTAATGCTCGGGTTAGACCGAGTATTATAGGATACAGGTTATGATGCTATGGAGCTCAGGGGACGAGCTGGATGACGATACGTACTCTCGTACTTGTTTATATATATATATACATATCTATATTCCGCTGTGTTGAGTTGATGTGTATCCATTGTATGTTATTGATGTGAGCTGTGATTGATGTACTCTGATGATGTAATATATAAACAAAGATATTTTTGGTTGAGTAAAGATTATTTATTATCTATTATATTTTATTCCGCTGCGATGGTTAGATTCTGATGTAAATTTTGTTTCCTCTTCTTCTACCTCTTCTTCTTTAACCCAAATGGTTCTTATTTCTGTGCAACTTGAGTTGATTGTTGTAGAATAGTGTTGACTCAAGGTGTACGGATTTTGCGGGTCGTTACACTTGGTATCAGAGCTTAGGTTGGTGATAACCTTGGCTCTGGTGGGAACTACTCATTTAAAATAGAGTCCGTAGTACTCTATAATGAGTTTGAGCGTATTAATAGATATGAGCGCGTATTTGTTAGTGAATAAAAATTGTTTTAATATTGTGTTGATTGGTTTATTGAGTGGCATATGAACCTTCATCGGCACAGTCTGTACAACTGTATCGAAGGGGTTTCTAAACACTTGAATAGAACAATTGACACGATATTGTTTTAAATAGGGGTGAATGAAATAATTTTACCCAAAAATATATTTGATATAAAGAATAGTTTTTGAAAACTATGTAGCTAATATATGGTTGCTTGGATGTTAGAAATGATGATATTAAAGTATTATCATTGTTAAGTGAAAATTTAACTAGAAATTGAGATGTAATTAAAAATTTAAGGGATAAATTCATTATAAAATGAAATTCATAAACATGGATTATAAACATAAATAGTAAATGGAAATATAATTAAATGGGAATTTGTAAAAGCCTAAACTGTACAAATGAATTTTAGTTAAAATTTAAATTAAAACAGAATTTGAAATTTTTTAAACCCGGAGGTTTTGAAAAGTATTTTGAAGATAAATAATAGCCTTATTATTTTGGAGGTTATTTCTGAAAGGAAATTTGTTTAAAAATGGATTTTTGGAAGGGAGATAGCATTGAATTCACTTCAGTTACTGGAAAATAACTTCGGTGATGACTGCAGCATCATCGATGTTCATTTTCGAGTTTCTAAGTGATGGATTGCTGCCAAATTGATTTGTTCAGAAAAGTTAGTTGTTTTTGATAATCTCAAAGGAAATTTGTTGGAAATAAAACCAGGGTTGGTTTAATTTTTGAGAAGTGTGATTTTGAAATGTTGGAGACTTCAAAACAATTTGAAACCAAAGCTAGGTGTTTAAAAATCCGGATAAGATAAGTTGTAAGCTTATAAATGGAAAGGATTTGTAAATCAGGAAGAAATTTAAGCTTTGGATAATGGAATTTAAATTTAAAGAGAAGAGTTAAAAACGAAATTAACTCGAATGGGAAATAAATTGAATCAGGGTTGGAATTGAAGTAAATAAATTAGAATAACTTATAAAGGAATCAGAATTAAATTGCAGGGAATTAAAAAAAAATATGCTTGGGATATAAATAAGCATAAGGCTTGAGTTAAAATAAAAGAACAATATATTCAAGCCTATGACGAATGGAATTGTGTAAATAATAAGTTGTGGCTTATAAAATTTGAGAATGGAATACAAAATCCAAAATAAAAATTGTTTGATGAATTGAAAAATAAACTGAAGATCAAAACTTGAAAATTATAAAGTAAATTGAACTTAAGCTAATTTAAATGAAAAGATTTTGAGAATTAAAATCAAGTTCTGAATTATAAGTTGGGAAAAGACTAATTAGATAATGAAATATGTATTGAGAACCCAATGTAGTTAAATAAAGTTGAATTGTGAGTTTATGATGAAGTTTGGAAATAAACTCAAGTGGTAAATTAAATTCGACTTATATTGTTGGTGAAGTAAATGAAATTGAACTGTGAGTTCATAAAATTGGGTGGTAAATTGAGAATGGATAGTGGATTCAGAACCTGAGTTATTAATTTAAAATTTAACTTGAAGTGTTAACAAATTAAATATAATTGGGAATGTATCAAATAAAAATGTAAATGGATTAAAATAGCAATGCTTTGAATGTGCAAATAAAGTCCAAATAAGTGAAGATAACCTGGAAAATAGCCAGGTAATAAATTGAATGAGTTGAATCTGGAAAGTTAAATTTTATAATAATCAATCAAATGATATTTGCAGATTTAAAATGGGATTGGATTAGAATAGAATCAAGTTAAACTGAAAAGAGAACTTTGTTTGCAAAATGAGAATGAGCTTAAGTGTAAAATTTGAATAATTGAGGTTAATGGACTTAAGCTAAATGAATGAAGGAAAGTTGAATTGAATTCAACTTAAAACCAAGTTTAAAGATATTGGATGGAATTTAAACCAAGTAAAAATAAATTTGGATCGGAATAAAATTTGGTGGGTTGGAAATAATATTTAAGGAAATAAAAATTCACAATGGATTGAGTGGATAAACTAATTATATTGAATAAATGAATGGATGTGATAAATAAGAACCAAATGGAGTATGGCTTAAATAAGTTGAGAAATGGTTATTGAATGATATGGCTTGGTTGTTTTGAGCTAAATAAAATAGTTGGAACAAACAAATATGGAATGAAATGTAAATAAATGGATTGTAAATGAAATTTAAATGGAGTATGTCAAGCTAAATAAATGGTTGTGAATGGATTAAAATAAAAGGAAAAATTTAATTGGCAACTAAGATGAACCTAAATTGTTAATGGTTTTGAATGGAACTTGTTTGAATAATGGAACTAGTTGGGTTAATAAATGAAATACAAGTGAATGTATTCAAATCTGAAATGGAAGCAAGGGTAATTGGATTGTGAATAAATTTGAAAATGGAATAGAATTAAGAATAAAATTGAGTGAAATCAAATTAAATTGGTTATAAAACATAAATACTTATTTATTCACATAAATCTCGTCAAATTGCATGGAATAAATTGTTGTTTGTTGTAAATGGGGTAATTAAACATTCTATGAGTGAGAGTAGTAAAATAAATTGATTTTGAAAGCAATTGAATTAAATATGAGCTCAGTTTGCTTAAAAATAAATTAAATGTAAGTGATTGAGATTAAAACCATTTTAAATTGATGAGGTTGTATATGAATGGATTGAAAACCATTAAAATTGCATAAAAATGGTTTATAAATAAATTGGAACAGTTGAATTAACATGGAAATTGTAGAAGTTGCTTATGGAAAAATGTTTGGTGTGAATTTCTTTAGAATTCATATGTTTTTACTATTGAAAGTAAGTGAAATGTGTTAAACTTCTTATATTTGGCACTTACATGTTTAAATTAAGTAAGTACAGGAACTTGGAAGCCGTATGGTTGGATTTGGGTTGCATTAGCTGCTAAAAAAATAAGTTTCTTGCTTAAAAATGCTAAATAAGGTACGCCTACGCAATAAAAATAGGGAATATGAACTGTTTTTGGTTTTTCCGACCGTGTGGGTCGATGTATATATATTTATCTCTTTTGTCAAATTGTAAAAGCTCCTCCGTACAAAGGGGACTCTGCCAAAAAATTTCATAAATTTTGGGAGTTGGAATTTTTTTGAAATTTTCGGAAAATCTTTGTTAACGACAAAACGATTTCAAACTAGAAATTGAAATATAATTAGTAAATGAAACTAACTTAAATAATGACATAAATTGGTTATAAATGGAAAATAAAATTTAAATATGCAGAGTTAAGATAAGTTGAATCCATATGGAAATGAAAGAATAAAGTTGAATGGAAATAGATATGAACTTAAGTGGTAAAGTGAAAATAAGTATAAGAAACATATAAAATGCTTATGTTGACTTAAGTAAGGAACGTTCAATTCTTAAATGAAAATTGATACTACTAATATAATTTAAGTCAATATTGGAATGAATAGATGTTGACATTTTATGAGAAAAATCAATAAAATGTTTTGGAATGTTATGATTGGATATTAGTGCTAAGCAGGATATGCAGGTAATCTAAAGGGAAAAGAGAATAGAGTTTGATTTCAGAAAGATAAATTTGAAATGCTCGACAAAAAGGTATGTATTTAAATTTGGTATGAAATTTGATTGGGATTTGGATTGAGCCACTTGGCGTTTTGTTTTCTTTTTGGATTTGGAAGGCCATAGAGCCATTTTGTAGTTGTACCGAGTCAGCCGCGCAAAGGAGACGCTGGTGAAATTTTTCGGAAATTTAGAGAGTTAGAAAAATTTTGTGAAAATTTTGATAATTCAAAATTGGTTTTATGATTAAAACTTGAATGGTTGGGCAAATAGGATTGTTTGCAATCTAGGGAAAGGTTTGGGCAGTTATTAAGAATAATAATGGGTCTTTTGCAAAAAGATAATTGGTAAAGATGTTGAATTGTTAGAAACTGTTTGGTTTTGGGAAGAGTAACGAGTTTTGTGTCATTCTTCCTAGTTAGTAATTTCGGGGACGAAATTCTTTTAAGGGGGGATATGTGACGACCCAGAATTTTTGAGCATTTAGAATCGAAATATTTAATTGCTTTTAAATATTCAATAGGGTAATTTTAACTTGAATTATAGATATCATGATTTATTTGACAATTAAATTATTGAATTGAATAATTTGAAGTTGAGAAAATGCCGAATCTAGAATTTTAAGCCTGTTAAAAATAATTTGAAGGTCAGTAAAATTTATATTGATAATGCTGAAGATAATAGAAGTTTTAAATTTTAAATTTTAACAGTGATTTGTTCAGTTTTGAAATTTCATCGTTTAAATTGAATTTAAAAATAGCCTTCCGAGGCCCAGTCTCGGAATTCGACGAAACCAGTTCCATTGGATCCGTAATATTGAATTATTATCGGATTACGATTTTCGTTCCGTTTGGGGTTGTTGTGTGAGCATACGACATAATAACATGCTTAAATCTATATCGAAAATTCAGGTCGATATAATTTTAAGCTTGAATCAAATTTAGACATTGTTTAAACAGTCAATCCTTTCACGTACTTCCTCTCTTTCCTTTTCAGTTTAAAAATCACGGCAATAAGATCGTGCAAATCACACTACCTATGGCTTACCAAACACGATTCTTCGTCCTTCTTCGAGAAGCCAAAATCGAGCAGAAATATTTTATTTTGAGGAAGCCGAGATTTCCTTTACCCTCTTCTCATTTTACACCGTTCGAAAAAAATTTAATAATAAAATAAAATAGATAAATATCTAATCCATCTTCTAGCCAAAGCTACTTACGTTCCTTTTATAAAATCAGGCTTCTTTCTTTTCCCCACATTGTTAGCACCGAAAATCGAATTTCCCTTTTCATTTCGAAGACCTTTAAAATCGCGACTTCTACTTCTAACCCTCCGACCTAATCGAAGAGCCGAGGCCGCATAGAAAGAAACTCGCGTGGGGCTGCGACGGTTCCTGTGGTGGAAGGATCGGGTCCTCCTTTTAGGGTTTCGCGATTTTAGTGCTGTCGTGAGGCGGGAAGGAGGAAGAAGCTCGACATCTTGGCTGATGGTTTGGGTGAGTTCGTCTCTGGCGATGGATGGCTTCGCGTGTGATGATAGGTATTTCTTTGCTGGACTCGAGATTTGGATGAAAGGCACCAATGATTACGCTTCGAGTTGCCGTGTGATCAAAGGGGTGGATGAGGGTTAGTTTGTGGTGGTGATCTTGAGTGTTGGTATGGATTCTCTCTTTTCTGTAAATTTTATAGTATATGTGTATGAATCCATATTTAGGGCTGAGAATAAATCTTTATTTAAAACAAAAAAAAATCATTACAGAAGGAAAACCAATTTCTGTTTAGAAATCGATTAACAGTAAATAAAAAAAAAGTTACATACACAAGTAGACTTTTGAAATCTACAAATTTATTTTTATATAAATATACATATAGATATGTAGTTTCAAATTTGGAAGAAAAAAAAAATATCCATCCTTTAAAACTTACTAGTTATTAATATATCTATATATATATAATAATAGGGTTATTGATTTATTTAACAAGCTTATTTAGCTCTTTAGTTACTATAAATAATTTATCAAAAAGGGAAAATTAGTTTAAACCCAACTTACTAGTTAAATTAAATAAATGAATGGTAATAAAATGCTCTTTCCATTCGAATATTAATGAACCATATAAATTGTTTATTTAAGGTCAAACATCAGGGAATCCAAGGCAATATTGAAATGGACTGCAAAACGATAAAGGTGAGTTAATCTCACTCAGTTTAAATTTAAATTTAAATGATTAAATTTAAGTAATTGTTTGAATGGCTGAATTGATTGATGTGATATGGTATGATATTTTGGAATTGGTATATTATTGTGCTAACATCTTTGGATGCAGGGAAAACAGGTTGGAGGGATCCAACTGGACCCCTCACATTTATTTAAATTATTCCATATTCGCTGTTGTGATTATTTGATATCTTATGATGAGTTATATTGGTATATTGAATGTTATGGTTGATTGGATATTTGGGTATAGTGAATTAACAAATTATATGAATTGGATTGTTGAAAGAAATTAAAAAGAAGTAAATTTGTAAGCGAACTAATTATAGAAAGTTTGAATAAATTAAGAATGAATTGGAAAGAAATAGAAGTAATATGAAAATAATACTAAATAACTTCGAGTATGAAGAGAAATGGAATTTTGAATAAAACGAAATTGATGAATTGTAAACTTAAGTTATATCAATTATAGGAATAAATAATTATTTTAAAATTTAAAGTTTAAATTTATTTAAAGGAATGAAGAAGTAATTGAGAAATCTAAAAATTGGAATCAAGAAATGAGATCTGAAATTAATAAATTCTGAATTTAAAGGGAATAAATTGGAAATCAATTTGGGAAATTGATTTAAGTGATTGAAGCTAGGATTTTACTCTGGATAACCAAGTACATGTTTAAAGTAAATTCTTAAATAAATTTAAAGGTTTTAAAAATGTCGTAAAAAGCAAGTTTTATAAAATTGATTATTTCTCATATTTAAATTCAATAGCAAGTATTTTTTTTTCTAAATCTATTATAGTAGTAATTACTTAAAAAGTGACCTAGTATTTTGTTTTCAAAAGTGAAAATCTAGTTTTATATCCTATTAAGTAACTTTATTTTCAAATACTCATATAGCATGTATTTTTAAAAAAAGTATTGAAGTAATTTAACTTAAATGTTTAAAAGTATATATTTTTAAAGTAAAGTGTTTTAAATTATTTTAAATCTAGTTTTGTACTTGGTGATTTCAGAGGAGATAGAAAATATTTGGGGAATGTTTATCCTGGAAAGAAGAATGGTTTTGAAACTGGTTTCAAGGGATGGAAAATAGAAATATATCTTTTAAAGATATTTTGAAGGTAATAAATAATTTGGGAAATTATTTATTGGTTGATGGTTGTTTGTGAATATTAATTGATAGTTAAATCACCGACTATCAGTATTGGACAAGTGCGCTGATCGTTTCGAAGAGACCGGGATCGAGATTTATTTCTCGAAAACCACTTCGATCCGGTTTGTACGTTTCATGTAAACGATTTTGGATTCGAAGATGGAGCAGTGAAGTGCAAGGGCTAATCGCTACTAATCCTGAGGATATTTCCAAAATGGATGTAGTAGGAGTAGTGCCTTTGGTTCCGTTCGAACCCGGGACAGACTTGTATGGATGAATGCTTGTGAAACATCGTCAGGTGGACGATGGGCATTCTAAGGGATATTGTTCTTAAAGGTAATGCTTAGCCTCAAGCCTCATCAAATGGGAATGGCTGAAAATCAGGAGATATGCAGCAAGGCTTCGTGGGTAGCCCCCACTGGAGGGTGAGGTCATCCCTGTCTAGATGTCCCTTTATTTCGGCTTAGTGGTCAGTTGCTGATCCCAACCGCGGGGTGATCTTGCTCGGGACTATCCAGTAAGGGATGGTTCCGGTCTTTTGTTGCAGGGGAGTTAGGGTGGCTCCTCGGTACGCTGATCTAGACCAGGTACTGTGACAGGTGGTACCCCAGTGCCTAGCCATTAGTTGGAACCCATTTTCCCTACGCGCCCGTACGGTTTTGATTGTGCCCAACTATTGCTGAAACGTGAGATGCAAGCATTTCAGCTAGATTCTATTTTACTTTCTATAGACACTATTATAATATCAGAGGACTTTAATAAAAATGTTTTAGCTATCGTAAGGTAAAAACCGGACATGTTTATTTGTGGCGTGGTCTTACGAGATGCTTTTGTTTTCAAAGGATTTTTGAAACTTTAATAATTAATTGGGTGTGATTTTCTCACGCTGGTATTCCAGACTGACTCGGATATTATTTAACTGTAATGCTCGGGTCAGACCGAGTATTATAGGATACAGGTTATGATGCTCTGGAGCTCAGGGAACGAGCTGGATGACGATACGTACTCTCGTACTTGTTTATATATATGTATATATATATATATATATATCTATATTCCGCTGTGTTAAGTTGATGTGTATCCATTGTATGTTATTGATGTGAGCTGTGATTGATGTACTTTGATGATGTAATATATATACAGAGATATTTTTGGTTGAGTAAAGATTATTTATTATCTATTATATTTTATTCCGCTGCGATGGTTGGATTCTGATGTAAATTTTGTTTTCTCTTCTTCTACCTCTTCTTCTTTAACCCAAATGGTTCGTATTTCTGTGCAACTTGAGTTGATTGTTGTAGAATAGTGTTGACTCAAGGGGTACAGATTTTGCAGGTCGTTACAATGGCTTACCTGAAATCTGAATGTAACCACTTATTTTTAAAATAAGCGCGAGGACATTTAGTCATAAAACCCATTCCGAATAATGATACGACGAATGGGATTTCATTTGAAGATAGTGGTTGAAGATCGGGTATTTTCGAAAACGAAAGGATTACCTGTTGAATGTCTCTTCGCCGAGTTGCTCCGGTATAGAGATTTTATCATCCTATATGATGGGGAGTCCGGACGTGATTAGTGGATATCCATATTTGCAAGGGCTTCTTTCCTTAATTGGAGGAAGTGCCTTTGTTCCATTCGAACTCGGAGCGGACTCGTATGGATGTATGTCTGACATTACACTTTGAGATATAAAGCTAGTTTCTATCAAATACATTTATGTTGGTGGTAGAGAATTTATTCTCTTAGCTTAACACCCTTCTCTGAGACGTACGAGCTCAGAGGTTATGTAATTGATATTTACTAGTGATACATTCTCAATTTGGTAATGCAGCATGCTATGTGTTGATCATTTGTTGATCGAAGCATGATATTTATAAAAAGCGTAGCTTTGTGGATGAGACTTCGTCGAACCTCACACCTCGAAAATGGTTGAAACAGGAAAAGATGCAGCAAGGTTAGGGGATCGCGCCCCTTGGGGTATGTACGTTTCCTTCTGGATAAAAAGTGGTATCTGGTATGGAGCCCAGATATTTAACTTGTGTGGATAAAAAAGTGGTATTCTGGTATGGAGCCCAGATTATTTAATTATGTGGTTGTTGGTTGTTAAGGCGCCGTGGAAAAGGTCGGTCTAGAACGGGGGGTGGCATACTTTTGACGGTTAGTTACCTAGTTACAGAGGTAACCCGACCTTGTGTTGGCAGAGAACCTATTAGGTTCTCGGGGCATCCCTCCAGAGGCGTACCCATTCGGTGAAGGAACTTCCTTAGCCTTGACCATTTGTTGGAAATCCAATCTCCCAATAGAGTCCAGTACGGTTTTAGTTGTAAAACCTGCCATCTAATATGGTAGCTATAGTAGGCTATAATGGTACGTTTGCTGGCTAAGATTTATATTATACTTCCAAAATGTTTTCCACGCTATGCACTAATAATAATATCAAAATTATTTTGCGTATCAAGCATGTTTGACTATCATAAGGAGAAATCTCCCCCAAGTGTGCGATTGCATTGTGTGTGTGCCGGGAGGCCTTATGGTAGTTTCATTTTTCAAAAGCATAGCAGATTTCTTTTTATTTTATTTTGTGCAAATAACTGTTTTAAGATCTCACATCAATCCCATGACTAACTTGGAGTTTATTGTTCCCTTTCTAAACTCTGGGTTCACATAATTTTCCGCATGGCCAGCCTAGAGTCAGGTTATCAGTTGTTCTGGAGCGAAGTCGGTAAGTATGCTGTGGAGATCAGGAGACAAGCTGGATGGCGAGGCGTATCACAATTATATAATGTTATTTTCTTTCCGCTGTTGCGTTATATACGACTCTGATGTTGTAATGTATAAACAGATATTGTTCTTTTGTTTAAAGATTATTCATTTATCTATTATATATTGTTCCGCTGAAAATGTGAGATTCTGTTATTGTTTCCGTTTCTTCTTCTATCTTCTTCTTCTTTAACCCTAACGGTTCAGTTTTTCGACAGTCGATTGTTCGACATTTGATACAGTGAATGTATTGATGTCGACTTTCGGGCATCGAAAATTGGGTCGTTACATAATCCCCTTTGTATATCAAATCGTTCTTCTGGATTCAAAAATCAAAGTTTACTAAAAAAAAATTCAAATGGTAGCAATTCCTCTCTTAGTAAATCGAAAATGAACGTCGATGATGCTGCAGTCGTCATTGAAATTATTTTCTGGTGAAGGAAGTGGGTTCAGTGCTTTCTTTCTCTGTTAAAATCCTTTTTAAATATTTTTATTCGAAATATTTTCCAAAAAATATTATTATTATTTTCCAAAACTTTGAAAAACAATTCCCAACACCACCGGTATTTAATTTTCCAAATTCCCAGCTTTTAAACCCTTTTCATTCATAGATCATGTTTATAATATACTTTAGAAACTTCATTTCCTTTCAATTTATAAATCAATATTATAAATCATATCTGTATACTTCCATTTGGTTATATATAATCAATTCTTAATTATTAACTTTGTTTTTATTATAATAATGACAACTTTTATTAGAGCACAAAAATAATAACAAATGATAATAAACAAATATTATCATTCTCTAACCACCAAACACATAATATATACTATAATAATTTTTTGAAAATCTTCCCTTTATATATAGAAATAATTAAGGTAAATCATTTCATTTACAAAATTTCCAAAATAATACCATGTTGACCTGCTATGTTCAAGTGTTTAGAGATTCCTATCAATAACGTTAATTTCTCATATTGACCAGAATCCATAAGCCACTCAACAAAGCATCCAACATGGTATAAAACATTTTTATATCATTAACAAATACGTCCCCATAGATTTATATGTATGCTCAAACTAATTCTAGGGTGCTACTGACCCTATATATAATGAGTTACCCCACCAAAGCCAAAGTTCTCGCTTAACCTTCAACTCTGATACCAAATGTAACGACCGGGATTTTTCGATCCTTGAAAATTGTCACTAATACGTCCACTTTATGACATGTCGAGAAGTCGAATGCCGAAAAACTAGATTGCTGGGGAAAAAAAAGGAAGAAGATAAGAAGAAAACAAACAACAAAGAATCTCACAGCGAAATGAATAATCTATAATATACAACATATCTTTACACAAAAAAACTATCGTATATGTATATACAGACATCTCTTAGAGTATACTAATTTATTTCTGCCTGGACAGTTATAACAGCATGTCCTTACAATTGTTCATAAATATCACCAATGAATATAGTAGAAAAATAATCAACTACATGAATACGTCTCTGGGCATCCAACTTGCCTCTTAAAGCACCAAGCATTCAAACTAATCTGTAATATACTCGGTCTTACCTGAGCATTATAACAAAATAACACCCGAGTTGGTCTGGAAAACCAGCGTGGGAAAACACACCCGACTAGATTTTAAAGTTATATAAATCTTTAAAATCAAAAGTATCTTATAATATCACGCCGCACATAAAAATAGATGGGTTTTTACCTTACGATAACCAAAACCTTTTCTATAGAAAATCCATTGATATTATAATAATGTCTAAGGGTGAAAATAATAATAATCAAGTAGTTGTGATGCTCGTGAGTGTACATCATAACAATACTAGGTACATAATCAAAAATCAATAAGACACATTCACTAATTGTGTAGGATTCCATGGAGGTGCCCTCAGGACTTCCAGAACGGTCCTCCTGCATAAGGATTGAGGATAACCTTCTGAAGGAGCATACATCCCTAGTGATGTACCATAGGAAAAACATAGCTGGCCATGCTAAGACCGAATGCATCGCCTTACGCATGCATAACAAATGTAAGTAATATCTAGGAGGAACCGACTGCATCCTATGGGTTTGCCAACCCTACTGGCCATGCCTTCCATCTCTGGTTTTAGCCGTTACCACTGATGAGGCTATATCCGGTGCTCCACCTCATGCACCGCCACCAAATAGATTATGGAATTCCATATGGAATATTTCCATACCCCAACAGGTCTTGGAACCACATATGGATTCCAACACTTTAATATATGTCTCGAAACTCCTCCATAGAACCGTATATAGCTTTGAAGTGATCACGGTTTTCTAGTCATCTCTTACAATTACACTCTTCCGCTTTCCTGGCACTTCGAAAGCCAATCGTTGATTTTCCAAAATGCTCAATATCGGTTCTTTAGGAAATAATCAGACAATAAACAAGAGCGAGGATCACCCCATAGCCGTTTAAGTGGACGGATCTCCTTATCATTTGTCCTATGAGAACAAAACAAGTTTATACATACAGTATAGCACCACCGATGGTAACTGTACCATATAATTCCTCTATTTCTCTTGGATATTTTCCGAGTTAAAATCCTTCGGTGTTAAGTAGGGAATAATTCTGTACCACCAAAATTAAGAAGGATTACATATTTAGGCCAAGATTTACAGTCAGTTATTTAACTATCAACAAACACACATTCAAACAAAGATTTATTCCATAGGTGAAAATAGCATCGGTCAAGCATGTAAGCAACCACCAGCCTCCTTTTAATAAATCTTTCCTACATTTAAACTCACTTTGTAAATTATTTGTATAAAAGTACTTGTACAAAGGTATATCTGCAAATTGCTATACTTTCAATACTTAGAAAATATCCATATACTTATCTCAATGGTATAAGTATATCCACAAAATTGAGAATGATTTTCTTTTTATTCGATTCTCAAATCATTTATAAGTTCCTTACAATTCTCCAAAACCATTTATAAACCATTTTATAAATCTCTGTGAAACCATTTATAATTCGTTTATAAAATTTCAATCACCTATAAACTCTTTGTATATTTCAAAAATCATTTATAAACCCTTTATAAATCAATACAACAATTTATAAAACTATTTTTATAAATCTATAAATATGTTTCTAAAATTTATTTATAAATATCTTACCTTTTATAAACTATTTAACCTTGTAAATAATCTTCCATTAAATATTGAAACCATAATATAAACCTGTCATATAAAACCCAAGTCTTTCAACCCTATTCACGGTTCTTGAAAACAATTATAATAATTAAAAATATTTTACATCAAAATCTTAAAATAATCCTTATTATTAATTTCAAACCATAATTATCCTTGAAATAATTAACCATTCAAAATATTAACATTCCGATAAATTCTTTAAAATGATATTAACTATAAACAAACAACTTAAAACAATACTAATATAATTAAATAACCATAAAATATTTTACTATAATTAAATAAAATTTAAACAATATTAAATATAGTTAAATAACCTTAAAATAATATTACTATAATTAAATAACTTTTAAACAATATTAAATATAACTAAATAACTTTAAAATAATATTAATATAATTAATTAACTTTAAAACACATTAATATAATTAAATTACTTTCAAAACAATATTATTATAATTAAATAACTTTAAAACAAAACTAGTAATAACTTTAAAACAAAACTAGTATAATTAAATAATTTTAAAACAATATTGAAAAATTAAACCGATAATCTTTAAAACAAAATATTTTCGAAATCCAATTGTGGATATATAAATCGTTTCCTGTCTCAAAAACCAATTCCAATTCGAACTGCAATTGATAGTATTTTTAAAATACTAATTTGTGGCCAATAGCCACCTAACGCTCAACCAATATCGATATTGATTTTCTATTACTATTGGGTTTTAGTATTCAAACATATAACAATGTTATAACCACATTGTCCACAATCAGGTTCTTTTTTGAATAATCCATATAACAGAAATATTATGGAAACAATTCAACAATATCGAGGAATCCGTTGGATCCCTTCAACCTATCCCCCTACATCACAACTCATATATATCAACATATATATATATATATATATATATATATATATATAATAAACAGTGGTGAGGAATCTCGTTGGATTCCTCCAACCTGTTTACCCCTGCATCATAAATGTAATATAATTATAAAATGTAAATCAACCACTTCGAGGCAGGATTCGTATATAAAGGATTATCCGCTCTTACACGGGAACGCAGTAGGGTCTCATCCGCTTCAATAGGCAGAAATATATCCAAACCAACTAATAAATATAGTAATTCATCAAAACAATCATTCAACAATTTTATCAACTATATATCATATAGTTATCCAATATGGTGAGTTTAACTCACTAAAATTTCTGTTGTCGCTGAGGTGTTCCGGTTTGGAACTAAAACTGGATGACATCTGATTATAGTCCAAATTTCAATAGTCTCCAAATTTTTCCAAACTGGTTCCTTTGCAAAGTTTTCGACATTATGAGCGCAATACAAAAATCCATGCTTAGATTGGACCTCATATGAGGGAGTTATTAAAATTTTAAAGTTATCGATAAAATTTAAATTTATAATTAAATAACTTTATAAAAATTACAACCCTGCCCTTATCTTCTTCCCTCTCCTCCCAGTAACCCTTCCTGTGCACAAAAATGGCCAAGGCCATATCTCCCTTATACACGCACAGCCAAGATCGATCACCACTCACCGAAATTCCAATCGAACTTCGCAAAACACTCCCCCTTCTCCTCCTCTCGTTATCAACGCCACGAAGACAACTCCAAAACCCTCAAGCAAAATGCAACAACCAACAATCCCTTCCCCTTAGGTCCGTGCATGTTGCCTCTTCCCCCTTTCAGTCGCGACCCACTAAATTAATCGCTGAGGCGACCTCTTCCACCACAAACCCGATAACGAAGTCACTTCGTCCTCACATTGACTAAATTGAGCATAAGTCTAACCCTAATTTGCTATCACTCACGACACTTTACTGTCGATCACTCCAAATGACTGTCGCAACATCTGAAAATCCATCTATAAGAAGATCTCATCGAATCGGGAATTTTAAAGTTTGTTTCCTAATTTTTAGCTGAGTAAATTACCACCATTTAATTTTGAATTTCTTTTATTCTTTTCTATTACAGGCAACGGCTTTAAGAAGGAGCAGGGGTATGGTTGACGTAGGGAAGTATGTGTTGAAGTATGGTGGAATAGTGATGGGTATAGGCTGGGTATGGTTTGATATATAAATATGAATTTATTTATTTATTTTAAATTATTCCCCAAAACATACTCGAAAATTCTATACTCCAAACGAGACGTGCTACCTGGCGTTCTATAAGTTATACCTCAATTCCAAATGCAATGGAACTTGTTTCGAGACCTAATTCGATTATATGCAGAAGATACGTTTTTGAACCCAATTATTATATTAAATTTTCAATGTTAAATTCTATGCATTTCGATCTTGCACGACCAAACGGTACGTCCAATCGCTATGAAATTCATTATTATATAATAATATTCTATTACGGATTTAATGAAACTAGTTTCGTCAAAATCCGAGACTGTGTACTGAAAGGCTATTTTTATATGTTAATTGATTATTTTCAAAATCAGTTAAATCACTTTGAATACAATTTAAAATTTTATTATCTTCATTCTTATTTCAACAAAAATTCAATAAGCTTTGAAATTATTTTTTAATCTAAATTGAAACTCAATATTCCATTATTTAAACAATTCCAATTCTTAAATTCAATAATTAAATTATCTAATTGTTATCCTGCCTTTTGGCAAGGCTGTAGGCGGGCAGACTTAACCAAGTCGGTTTCTCAATTATCGAGGATGGAATGCTGTAGGTTTGAGTCGACTGGATGGATAGGTAACACAGCACATTTTGGAAGTCAGTTGGCATGGAAGTCGGACGGCGTGGAAGTCGGTCGGCGTGGAAGTCGGTCGGCTTAGAAGTCGGTCAGTGTGGAAGTCGGTCGGCGTGGAAGTCGGTCGGCATGGAAGCCGGTTGGAACAGGAAGTCGCTACAGGAACAGGAAGTCACTGCGGGAAGTCGGTTGGTAGGAAGTCGCTACAGGAAGTCGCTCGGCAGGAAGTCGCTATAGGAAGCCGCTCGGCAGGAAATAACTTCAGGAGGACGCTCGGTAGGAAGTTGCTACAGGAAGTCGCTACAGGAAGTCACTACAAGAAGTCACAGGAAGTCGCTACAGGAAGTCGCTACCGGAAGTCGCTACAGGAAGTCACAGGAAGACGCCACCGGAAGTCGCTACAGGAAGACGCCACCAGAAGTCGCTCGGTAAAAAGTCGCTATAGGAAGTCGTTCGTACCATGATGAAGGATGTTGGCTAGGCTATGGTCTTGATGGGCCCGAACTATTCAGGAAGCCCAGTAACCCGCGATTTGCCTATAAATACAGCATGTGGGAGTTCAGAAAAAGGATCTTTATTCGGTTTCCCTTCTTTTTCCTCGTTAAGGCTGCTCTGCCATAATGGTTTTGAAAACTCCGGATTATAACTGTAATTAATTCTCATATCAATAAAAAGGAAAATTTTAGAGTGGACGTAGGCCAGAGTCAGCCGAACCACTATAAATCCACTGTTTTTCCTGCTTTCTTTTTAATTTTTACTGCTC
The DNA here is from genome assembly GCA_030765085.1 of Allium cepa. NCBI lineage: Eukaryota > Viridiplantae > Streptophyta > Magnoliopsida > Asparagales > Amaryllidaceae > Allium > Allium cepa. The sequence continues at coordinate 745,545,714 of CM060932.1, forward strand.
TTCATATTTATACTCTCTACATACACTCTATCTGTTATCTATAACTGTTAGTTGGTGCTTTCATTTACGTTTGGGTGTTAGTGATCAATTTTGTCACTAACATTTTGGCGCTTTCACTGAGATGCAAGCACTAGGGGATTTTGGAGCTAGGAACTTAGATTTTAGAAAGCAATGGCTAGGCCATCAACAAGGAAGCAAATGATGGAAAGAAGCAATCAGGAGGAAAGTCAAGAGACCTCCTCTAGAGCTGGCGCAGGTCAAGCATCCATCTATATCACTAGGGACGAGATGGAGACGATGCTGAAAAGGCAGGAAGACAAGATACAGAACTTTCTTCAACAGTTTGGACATGTTGGAGCACAAAGTCAAGGTAATGGACCAATCATGGTTCCTGGCATTGCAGAATAAGGAACTAAAGCTGTAGAAGTTTCTAGAGGTCAACACAAGAACTAGGCTGGAGGGGTTGAAGGAAATCAACGAGGGCTCCGAGGCAGACCTACAGGATTGGACACTGGGAGAGCGGTGAATGAAGCTCAGCAAGCAGGGACTAACGTGAGTGTAAATGACCAACTTGAAGAGTACTACCCAGAGTACCCCCTAGGACATGAGGGGCAAGGCAGAGATGCAAATAGGGGACTACCCCTGGATGGAGATGAGCGGATGGCTGGATTAATAAGAAGAATTATGAGAGGAGGATTATCAAGCATAGGCTTAGAGGAAGTTAGTCGGAGTCCGTTCACTCCGAATATCAAAAATGCAAGGAATCCTCCAAAGTTCAAGTTACCCACGCTGGATCCTTATGATGGGAAATCAGACCCAACCATGCATATTACCAGATATATCAGACATATGGAAGTGCTGGGGGCATCCGAGTAAGTGATGGCACGATGCTTCCCTCTATATCTAAATGATTTGGCTGCGCTTTGGTTTAGGCAGCTAGAGAATGGATCAATCAGAACATGGGGTGAGATAGTGGAAGCTTCGTGAGACAGTTTTGAGTCCACGTGATGCGACCCAAGAGTGTGATGACCTTAGCTTCAATGAAGCAGAGGACCGGAGAGTCCATAAGAGATTTTCTATTGCGATTCAATGCAACAGTAGCTTCAGTAGATCGCTCGGATCCATCGATGATTTTGATGGCGGCGGTAGTAGGGGTTACGAAAGGCACAGAGTTTAAGGATTCTTTGGCAAGAGATCCACCACAAGACCTTAGAGAATTCTATCATGAAGCTGAAAGTTCATTCGGCTAGAGGATTCACGCACCAAAAGGTGAGAAATAAATGTCGTGCAAGGCGAAGGAACTTCTAAGGAACAAACTGGAATATACGAAAAAAGCGAAAGCAGGATGACAGATATGATGGTCCTGACAAACAAAAGAAATTCCAAGAACCCAGATTCAAACAATACGCTGACTAGAAATCAAACCTGGAATGGATTTACATGGAAACTCGGGGGCACCTCCTATATTGGAAACCACCTAGGAGAGATCCCACGGAACGGGAATGTAGAAGTGGAAGGTATTGCCTGTTCCATGAGCTGGAAGGACATGCTACTGATGAATGCCGCCATTTGAAGGATGAGGTGGAAGATCTTGTTAGAAATGGTAGATTGCCACAGTACGTGAGAAATCAGACAGCAACTGTAGGACCTGAGCAACTACCGCCTGCACCCAACAGAACTAATCCTGAATCGGGATCACGACTCGTCATCAATTGATCATGATGGCATGGTCCAAGTTCAAGACTTGAACTCTGGTCGATTACATAAAATTATTAGGTTTTGATTTCAAAATAAAACAGCTATTCCACTTACACATGTGAGGGAACCGAAGAGATCCCTAGGCATGCTCTGAAATGGTAATAGACTACTCTGCCCAGAGTCGTAGTATCTAAAAATTTCCTTTGTTTGTGGTTGAACATTTGAAATTTTAATTTAATAAATGAACTTGAATTTCGTGAAATAAACCTTGGACCGGAGAGTTAAAGGATGAATATTGAAAGTCAATTTGAAATTAATCGCTTTATGACCCTACCCGGAGAGACAGGGTCCGGAGTGCAAGAAGTAAGTTGCTTCGTCGGAGAGCGATAAGATAACCTCACTTAACATCGCTTCCAATTCACCGGCGAGTGATTGGACTTGGGTTCGATAAGAGCCCGGAGTGGTTGTAATCAGCCTAGGATTTAGTCCATGACATCACTTAACATATAGGGACACTGAACTGGTGTGCAAGGAGTGACGCTGCTTCACCGGAGAGCGACAGGATCGGCTCACTCAACACTGTTTCCCCTTCACCGGAGAGTGACTTGATGAGATCCAATAAGAGCCCGGAGAAGCTGATATCGGTCTAGGAGGATCAGGGCATCGCTTAACGTTCAAGGACACTGAACCGGAGTGTAGGGAGTGACGCTACTTTGCCGCAGAGCGATAGGATCGGCTTGCTTAACACTGTTTCTCCTTCATCGAAGAGTGACAGGATGGGATCCAGTAAGAGTCCGAAGAGGGTATGATCAGTCTAGGATGACCAATACATTGCTATATTCCCTTGCTAGAGTTAGAGTGCAAGGGATAGGAAGCAACGCTGGGGCACAACACGATCTTTTTATTCGACTGTCAAGTTTGGAATGGACTTGGCAAGGGTTCGAAGTGACCATCGATAGTCCAGAGAGGCTGCAAAATTTAATTCCTGACTTCCACCAGTGGAAATGAATACCGATTCGGCTTCGAACAGCCATGAACTTGGTCAAGTATACTATAGCTATTAATAAAATAGGGACTCATGATATTGTATTCGAATCCATTTAAAACACGCCTTTTACCAAAAGGCATGTTTTGGAAGGCAAAGTGTTATCCGCCTTTTGGCAAGGCTGTAGGCAGATGGATTTAACTAAGTCGGTTTATCAGTTATCGAGGATGGAATGCAGTAGGTTTGGGTCGACTGGATGGATAGGTAAAGCAACACCTTGTGGAAGTCGGTCGGCGTGGAAGTCGGTCGGCGTGGAAGTCGGTGGCGTGGAAGTCGGTCGGCATGGAAGTCGATTGGAACAGGAAATTACTAAAGGAATAGGAAGTCGCTACAAGAAGTCGCTTGGCAGGAAGTTGCTATAGGAATTCGCTCGGCAGGAAGTCGCTCTGCAGGAAGTCGCTTCAGGAAGACGCTCGGCAAGAAGTCGCTAAAGGAAGTCGCTCGGCAGGATGTCGCTATAGAAAGTCGCTCGGTAGGAAGTAGCTAGAAGAAGTCGCTATAGGAAGTCACAGGAAGTCGCTACAGGAATTTACTACAGGAAGTCGCTATAGGAAGTCGTTCGGCAGGAAGTCGCTACAGGAAGTCACAGGAAGTTGCTACAGGAAGATGCTACAGGAAGTCTCCATAGGAAGCCGCTCGGCAGGAAGTCGCCACTGGAAGTCGCTCGTACCATGATGAAGGATGTTGGCTCGGCTATGGTCCTGATGGGCCCGGACTACTCAGGAAGCCCAGTAACTAGGGATTTGCCTATAAATACAGCTTGTGGGTTTTCAGAAAAAGAATGTTTATTCGGTTTCCCTTCTTCTTCCTCATAAAGTCTACTCTGCCATAATGCTTTTGAAAACTCCAGATTGTAACTATAATTGATTCTCATATCAATAAAAAGGAAAATTTTGCAGTAGACATAGGCCAGAGTCGGCCGAACCACTATAAATCCACTGTTTTTTTGTTTTCTTTTTAATATTTACTGCTCTTCATATTTATACTCTCTACATACACTCTATCTATTATTTGTGACTGTTAGTTGGTACTTTCATTTACATTTGGGTCTTAGTGACCAATTTTGGCGCTAACACCAATAAATTGTTATATTTGAAATTTAAGTTATTTAACCTATAAATTATCTTTTCAATATTAAAAAATCAATTAAAATTACAGTTTCAAATGACTAAAATTTGGTTCGTTACAAATTATTTCAAAAAGATTTGAAATAAAACCCGGGTGTTTAATTCTGAAGTTTTCAGTTAAGTTATTTCATGGATGCATTTATCCTAGGCATTAGAGCTGCAAGTTTATATGGATCTTATATAGTATATGACCAGTAAGTGTATGATAGTATGGATCACACAATATGATAAAGCAGATAAAAATAGAAGTAACCACACCAGATTTTTTTATACTGGTTCGGATCTCCCGTCCTACGTCCAGTCCCGAAGCTCCTCTTTGGAATTTCACTAACCAATTGCCCTCGCTTCACCCGAAGGAATAGGCTTTTGATACAAGAGTATTTCTTTGACAAGTGTGTGTTCTAATTAACATTGATTTTGTCTACAAGTAAAATTTCTTCCTATAATCTCCTTGAGTAATGTATATGTGTATGTGCTTGAGAATATAGAAGGGTTTAGATCAAAATGAATATAATTTTGATTGTATACTTTGAAAGCAAGAAGGAAAAGGTAAGAACTGAGATTTAAAGAGAGAAGATTAGTTAATCAAACTCAGTCTTGTTCTACATATTTATAGTTGTAAAGAGTTGTGATAAACCATTGCTTCTATTTCTCATTTGATATAGAGTTGCTTTTGTTTAGGTGTGAAGAGATTTGGGGAAGAGATATAGAAACACCTTTTCAGATTTGACAATCCTGAACCAAGAGTCAGACGTCTGGTGTGAAAGGTCAGACATCTGACCTTGGTTTTTTCTGTGTATATTAAAAAAATTCCTGTAACCAAGTTCGGACAGCTGGCTTTCGAAATCGGACGTTTGACCCTGGCCTTTTCTGTGTATTTGAAGTTCTATGCATGAGTGCGTGTATGTATACTTAAGGAGAATTTACATAATCATTCTACAACCGTATATATACATACTACTAACTTATCATTTTTGCTTTGCCTCTTGTCTTCATATTAGGATCGTCTTCTTGCTTGAAGTGAATTATCCCTACATCAAGATATTTGAAATATATATATATATATATATATATATATATATATATATATATATATGATTGTATAGTTGTTATCACCAAAACTATAGAACGGAGGTTCTAACAAGAGTAGTTTGGGTTATGCATCTCATTTGGATATGTTATTGGGTGATTTTCATTTGTTAAAATGAAATGGAATTTTTGACGATTTGGACAGTCAGAAACTTCCAAATAAATTGAGAAATTAAAGCCAAGTGTTTTGTGAAAGTATAAGAAAATAAGTTTTTATAACTTATAAACTCGAGGAGATAATAAGTTAAACAAATTATAAATTTTTTGAACATCCCGGTTAAGTAAAACAAGATAAAAGTTGTATATATACCCTTAGAGTGTACAAGAGTGTTTTATAAATATAACATAAGTTTTATACCGTTGAAGAACATAAGCTGTGTTTTAAAGATGCTTATAAACTTAAGTAATGATTTTACGAAATGGTTCATAAATGATTTAATATTACATGAACTACTATTGGTGCAAATAAATGGGAATTAAGAAAGAAATTGATATTAGTAATAAACCAATGGAATAAATACGTAAGTTGTCTGTAGATTATTTTATTTGCATAGCTATTCTTAATTTAGATTCGAGAACATAATTTTGAGGTGATTTACACTGTTCCGGGTTAGGATTTTCTACTCGATTCTTAACGGTGAATACTTGATCTATATTTTTGATTTGATTCTGAAGTTTTTTATCATAGTATATGGCTATCACTACATCAAAACAGGAAAATTCTAACATTTATAAGTGTTACAAATAATTTCAGTAACACTTTTTAAGTGTTACTAATGGACTGTGAGGAATGGAGCGGCCAAATTTGTAACACTTATGAGTGTTACAAACATATGTATTACTAACACTTATAAGTGTTGGTACCTAAATATATGGTAACGCTTATAAGTGTTGGTAACGACATATACGCAACAATTATAAGTGTTGGTACAGAAATATACGGTAACACTTATAAGTGTTGGTACTATACGGTAACACTTATAAGTGTTGGTAATGAAATATACGATAACACTTAAGTGTTGGTACAGAAATATACAGTAATGCTTATAAGTGTTGGAAAATGATTATTTAGTAACATATATATATATATATAACTTAAATGCAATGTTTAAATATAAACACTCTGCATATAATGATTTCCATATCACAAATAATTCATCATACATATTCAATGCAAAGTTTAAACGCCCTGCAAATGTAATATAATATATCATAAACAATTCTTTATATATCTAAAATACCTTAATGTCATATATTCAGATTTTATTACAACATAAGCTTTAAATTTTTTTTTCAAAATACACTTAAAGTTTAACTTACGGTTAACCTAACCATTCCTGATCATCCACTCCAAACTCTAATGGTTTTGAATATTTTTCAACGTCCAATACAATAATCCAAAGCGTCATTCTTCAAGTTCCTATATTTAATATAAACACTCGATAAAAACTTATACCTTCAAAATCAAAAGGTTAAAGACTGAGTTACAACTCATGTTCTAATTTTTTTTGTATTTATAAATTCGCAAAGTTAGTATGCAAAATACATGTTAATCAAACTCAATTAGCATTTGCGAATTGAGTTTGCAAACCCAATTTGCATCGATTTTGCTACATGCTTAGTTTGTGTGTTCAGTTTGCAAGCTCGGTTTGTGTGCTCAGTTTTGCAAACTAAGTTTGCATGCTTAGATTTGCAAATTGGTTGCATGCTTGGTTTGCAAACTCTGTTGCATGCTGGCAGTGTTCAATCGTTAAAAATAAACATGATGGTAAAGATTTGCTAACGTGGACTGTGTTGTAATACTTGTATATAAAGATCAAAGATGATATCTCTTGTAAAGTTGATAGTAGTGATGATTCTAAAAACTTCAATAGATTATAAGATAATATGTAGAGTGATCAGTGTTTGGAAACTTGGGTCTTGATTTTATATAAATTATCGTTCAAAATATGTAAAGTTGATAGTAGTGTTTACGCTAAACATGTTGCATTATACTCTAGGAACAAACAATTCTATAATAATTTGTGTCGTGACGGAGGAATATTTGTTTTACAAAGCGCTGAGACCTAATATTACAAACCGTGTCAATGCAAATGCAACTAGGAATAATGCTCAGTTGAAGTTCTACAACTGAGTTATTGCAACCCAGCACACTTAGAATAGTGCTAAGTTGCAACAACTGAGCATTGTGTCCAATTACAAATGCAACTAGGCAGTGCTCAGTTCGGTTGCATTTGCAACTGAGCAGTGCTCGGTTTCATCTGCAAAAGAACTGAGCAGTGCTCAGTTGCAACAATTGAGCACTGTGCCCAGTTCAGTTGCATTTCCATCTAAACTACTCGGTTCAGTGGCAAATGCAACTGAGAATAGTGTTTAGCTGCACCAACAAGTTGCATCATTAAGTGGTCTTTGAATGTTACCAACAAAATCAAGTTCTGTTTAAAATAATTAATATTTCAATAGGATTTACTCGAGATTTAACTCACTGCCAGCTTAAGCAAACTGGGTTGCATTTACATTTAAGGCAAACCCATCCAGTAACCCTATAATAATTAAAGGTTAAATGAGTCTATCCAATATAGTTCCCAACACAGCTAAATTTTACTTGGAATAATTTATAAGAACAATATTGGGAAATTTTACAAACTAATGGGCCAAATAAGATGAAGGAAATGATGATATTGACCACTGCCTTGACATTTAAAACAAAGAAAGAAAGATGATTTCAAATGTGTACCTCTTGCCAGGAAAAAGTGGTCTCATAGTAATAAGCTGGGCCATTATATCACCATTACCCGATTATCTACACATCAGTAAGAATTCATGATTATCATAGGTCAATACGTATTGTTTATGTATAAAATATATAAGATCAGTTAGTTGTTAACATTCGCCAATTGGAGGAGTCATATGCAGTAGATTGGAATAAAATTTAGGTGCCCAATACCTGAAAAATACACACGTTATACTGATAATTGTGATATCTTTTGTGACTTGACAATACCTAATACCATACAAAATACACACATGTGAAAACATTTGCACGTTGGTAACTTATTATTACCATACTAATTTAAAATCACAATTGCTTATTGAATAAATTTTGATACTTGTAATTTTTTTTATTATAGTAAATTTAGACGATAGCAATTAACAAAATTGTATAAATTGGTAACATTGATTCTGATTTATGGTACTAGTAGATTTGTATATGATTTAAAACTTGCTATAGTACTAAAATATTGGATACAGATAGTAATTATCGTATTAGATAATTTTAGCATGTGCATGTTAATAGAGTTGATTTGATTATTATGAATTTTCATATCTATAATCCATGCTTCTAAAAGTTTGCAACTAACTAGTATTTAAGAGTATGGCCTTCATCACTTTGACAAGCACCTTTGCTTTGAGCAAAATTGTGTCAAGCTAAACACAAATTATGCTTAATCAATCCTAATTTACTATTAAACAACATTAAAGAACATAAAAGGCTGATGATATATTGATTTTATGATAGTGCGGTCTAATAATACTTAAACTTTCAAATTAGCTCATGCAATATTTACTGAGAATATAGATGTACATATGCATGGTGCATATTGCAGTAAATTTTATTAATGTGAGTACTATGTATCTCAGTCATAAAACTTGGGCAAAGACTTACTCTTAGAGTTGTTGGTACTAGATTTCCACAGTAGCAATATGGTCTTTTTGATACCAAGATATATCAAAATCTGTAAAGGTGTATATGCAAGTTAATATATTTTTAACAAACTTTTTTAGATTTCCTTTTGCAAACAAAAATAAACTAGTAGTTAATAGTTTAGAAGATAGCAGAAGCAAAATTAAAAATTGCAGAGCAGAGAAAGCAAATAAGCAATCTGGTTATTCCTACAAAAATAAAATCTGAATAACTTGTTGTATCTCTAAAGTCTAAGCAGTCATAGAGCATTCACGGGTATTAACTATAATACTATCAAGATCCATAATATTTATAAGGGTCAAAAGTTCATCATCTATTTATCTAAAATCCATCACATTAGAAGCAAACAAACAAACTCAATGCTTGTGGCACAAGTATGATATGAACATATAATGACTATACAGTATGTTATGCACTGGCTACTATATAAAAACATGCACTTAACTGCATATCTTAACAAGTTTTAATACTTTATTGTAAGTTAGTAAAGAATAGTTGTTAATGGAAAAGGTAGTAATGCACCTATTTATTAACCCAAACATATTTAAGCAGCAGCCGTAGGAACAGTTGGATTCCCTATATACAAGTGTCTGTTTATAATAACACAATAGACAAGGATGTTGTTCAAAATTATTGGCCATCTTTTTATTTTATTAATAACACATCAAGATTTGGATGAGGTTACTATTTGTTTAGGTGTAATTCCCATTATTCTGTTCACTTCTCTGAGCCATATATAAGAAATTTATATATAACGCCATAAAAGGTCTTACATCATTTTAATGAACAATAGGTTATTTTATACAATACATGTTTTAGCTATCGGTTAATACTGATGGTTGTACAACACTATAATAATGATATAAAATGCCTTGCTATCATCTATTGTAATGGGTAAGGCATCTATTACACAGTGGATGGCAAGATATTTTATATCGGTGATTAATCCTTATGTACAAGATTAATACCGATGATTGTGCATATATTAGTATTGGGTAAAATCAACTCTGATGGAATCCAAAAACATGCTAGCAAGTATATATAAGCTGCAAACATTGAGTATCAACATAACTTAATGGAATTATGTACCCAGCTTGTTTACAATGAAGTATTATTAACCAGAATCAATTGCACATAAAAAAGATTATGTAATAATATGGTTTCATTCAAAGATTCATACACCACTACAATGGTAAACTTGATCGTCTGGTGAAGATGTTCAAAATAGTTAAATGAAAAAGTGATAAGCAAAGGTTCAAAACAGTGTTCAAATTGCAATTCAAAGTAATACGGGTACATGATTGATATCCGTAAATATGTACAATGGTGATGCATTGTTAAATATACATACCATTTCAAAATTAGCAAACCATGACGATTTCTCAGGTGGAAAACATAGAATGGAATGCATTGACCGTAACTCTAGTTTCAGTTGAGCTTGAAAAACCAAATTTAAAATCGGAGAAATCTACAATCGTTAATTGAGTGTGTCAATGGCTGGTGCAAAGTTATCAAGAAGTGAACTCTAGCCACCATCCACACCCAAACTCCAGTCGACCTTCTCCAACGTTGTATGTGGAATTTTCCTTTCTTATTTCTATAGAATTTCCATAGAAATCTATAGGCGCATTGCAGTATCGGTTATTAAGTTTGCAGAAAACCAATTATTTATGACCAATTTCAGAAGAAATAAAACAACACAACCCTCGGATCTAAAGACTACAAGCTCGAACACCAAACATATCCAATCAAAATTTATAACTCGCATGTAAAAATCAAATAAATTAAGGAGGGAGAACTAAACTTGATGAAATATTGCAAAATTTGCTCGCTGTTATCGGGTAATATGATGAGGAGGAGGAAGCGTTAGAGAATCCGAAGTCGATGTCGCAGCAACGAAAAGAAAGTCGTCTTCAATGTTTCCTGGAGAAGAAGGACCGCTCCAGAAGCCACTCGCCGTCGTTGAAGTCAAGAGATTGGTGATCGCATGAAACCCTAGTTAAAAAAAAAAATTTATGCGGCCGAAAACTTATGGGAAGGGGGGAAGCGTCACAAAACATATCATACGTAAGAAACACTCCATTTTTTAGCGAATATTTACATGTTTACTGGCTAGTATAACACTTATTTGTGTTGCAAATTATGACCAATATGTTGCAATGTTTATACACATGACTATTTATTTTTACTAACACTTTTTTACTGTTAGTCGTTTATAACATCTATAAGTGTTGGAAATTGACATATTTAAAATGTTACAAAATCACTATTTTGGTGTAGTGTGTGCAAGGAGAACAGAGGTTTATAATCAGGGAACCTGATTGGAGTCTACACTAGAGAGGTCAAGTGAGCTACACTATTTCGAAAGTGAAATTTCTACGATCGAACTAGTGATCGGATTTGATATTGTATATGGATGGAATATGTACATCATACAGGCTTTGATATAATTATATGTTTTGGCATTAGAAAATGCAAATTATATCGCTATGAATTATAGGTTTCGATGGCATTTGTAAGTGAGATACAGATACATGGAAAAAAAATGCAAGCTTTCTGCTTTTGGTTTCATGAGAAGAGTTTGATTACTCGACTAATAGGTACACGTTCATGTTGTTGTCAATGATTATATGCCCAAGATACAGAACACCGCTTTTGGGATTTTGTTGGTTTCGGCTCTTTGTGGCAACTTACAATTTTTTTAGATCAAGCGGTGCAAAGTAGGTGCTTTCGAATTTTGCTGTAATATTTGATACTTTAAAAATGTTACAACGCATTTCCACTAATTGATGGTAGAAGCTAAGGGTTCGAAGACACTTTTCTTCCTTTGGGAATTTTGGGGACGAAATTCTTTTAAGGGGGAATAATATAATGACCCAAAAATTTTAACGTTTCAAATGAGAATATTTAATTTATTTAAATATTTAGATTGATTCAAATTTAATAAATAATAATAAAGTTTAATTGTTAATAAAAGGACTCGATTTCTATTGATGTATTTTAAATTTAATTTGTATGATTTTTCCATAATTTTTAATTTGGAAAATATTTAAATTATCATTTGACGATTTTTCGGCAAATGATGGTATTTTTATGATTTTACAGAACAAGGTAACATGTATATATTATTATTATTTTGAGATTGTGTTAAATTTTGTGTGCGGTCATATTTTTCTTTTGTCAGTCGCATTTCGTACGCGGATGAAATGCCATGCAGCGTGATGCAGGAATCACAAAATATATCAAATTCACACTTATCTTGTTCAACACCACGTAGACCTCTCTCTTTCCCCTCTCCCTTTTCGTTATCATTTCCTGGAAATAAAAAATTCTAAACCCACCATCTTAAAAATTCAAAATGAAATTAAAAACTTAAAAAAGTATATACAGCTTAGATCTTTGTGTTCTTATGAATTATATCTATATTTCTATGGATGTTTAGATAGGTGTGGTGATATTCTTATTTGTTCTATATTTTTGGTTGAGATCAAGTTAGAGCTAGTGTTTGATATTCTCAACTTATAGTTGACATTAGGTGAAGCAGGGAATGGATTTGGGTTTCTCTTGGCAAGAGGAATGGATGGTGAGGTTCTGGTGGAGGCTGATCCACCATAGCAAATTGCAAGAATGGGTTGTCATGACCTGGTGACTTCGGGTCACATTCTAGAAGGGAGTGTCGAGTTGGAATTAGTAAGGGGGGGACGGCAATAGGTCGCATATGCGAGTTGATAGTAATTTTCGGTGGATGATTTCGTGTAGAAACGAGCAAGAAAGGAGGAGAGAGGTGCATGGCTAGGGTTTGGTGTCTCTTTGTTATGTACATGCATAGGGTAATTTGAGTTTGGGAGGGAAGAAGTTAAATGGTAATTAATTAATTTAAGATGTAATTAATGTTTAAGTTATTAAAAGTCAATAACTTATAAATTGAACAACTTTTCCATATAAAGTCCAATCGAGACGCGGTTCTTTGCATTATGCTCGTAATGGCTTTAGCTCCATGATGGAACTAGTTTCATTGAATTTGGAGCAAATAAAATTTTGGGCTAAAATCGAACGTCATTTGATTTTAGTTCAAACTGAAATGCCTAAGCGTCCCTTGAAATTTCAGTGAGTTAAACTCACCTTTGGATAATCGGTATGATATAAAGTAGATAAAAATAATTACTTTTGTGCTTGAATGAATTAATGGTTTGGTTTGATTAAATATCCGCTTTTGAAAAGTAAATGACATTTAAAATAAAATACATGAAATTTTATAGAGAGAAATCTGGATTTCCCATCATTGCAATTTTTTATTCCAGTTATGTACCCGTTGAGTTTAATTTCAGTCATATTTCGGTTATATAGATGGTTAAATGCTAAAATTTGATGGTTTGACATAGTAGATGTGACACTAAAACTTTTGTTGAAGTTGAACCTTTTTGCTAAAAAAGATAGTAATAGCATTGTTTAAGTGATATGGAAGTTATTGGCCTCATTTTAGTATTTTGAAATACTAATAATTGTTGTTTTGATTTGGAAATTGTTTTAATTTGGAAAATGATTTTTAATCTGACTCTTTTGGATTTTCTATGATATTTTATTTAAAAATAGTTTTTATACTTCTCTATTTTACTTTAACTTTTTTTTAAATATATGTATGCATGTAAATTTTAAAATTCTTTCGGGAGGTATTTATTTTATAAAAAAGTTATTATAAAAATGAACGTTTATTTTTAAAGAAAAATAAAGAGAATTTATCTGTTTATAATAAAGCGATTCTGTTTTAAAGGAGATAGATGTATTTTGGAATAAATAATTGTGAGACGCTTTATGAATTGTTGGATAAAAAATAGATATATAAATTTTATGTTATAAATAAAAGAATAGTTTTATAAATGGTGTTTTTATAATAAAACGAATAGTTTTATAAATAATATTTTTTAAAAGAGAAATGATATCGTTTTTATAATTAGGTATAATAAATGACATTTGTGAATTTATAGTAATATGTGGAATGATTGTTTTATGGAAGATAATGGGTTCTATTTTGGAAACTGAAGTTTGTGATAATTTGAAGATTTATAAATGGTATTTTATAAATAGAAATGAATTTATAAAAGGATTTTATAAATAGGAAAGAAGTATTTAAAAGGATTTTTATAATTAAAAAAGAGAATTATAAAAGAGTTATAAATAGAAATAAGTTTTATAAAAGAAATTTTATAAATGAATTTAGAGTTTTATAATTATATTTCGATATTTACAAAAGGAGTTTTAGAACTATACTTTGAAATTTATAAAAGAAGATTTATAAATGATATTTTATAAAGGAGATTTTTAAATGAAGTTTTATAAAGAGATTTACAAATGGAGTTTGTAAATTTAAAGAGGTTTATAAAAAGGAGTTTTATAAAAAGGAATAGGATTTGATTTCCATAAATGATTATTTTAAATACGATGATATGGAAAATATTCTTTTCACATTTAACACCAAATTCCAAGGTATGAAAACTTATCTCTATCTTAACAATTAAGAATGTGTGTTGAGGCAAGGATAGTTTTTCTAACTTGTCCGATTTCATTATTAATCGAGAGATAATACTGTTTGAAATCGAAAAGTGGTGGTAATCATATTTGGCCTAATTTCCGCATAATCCGTTTACCTACTCCAAAAGGGAAATATTTGGGTTTATTGTTACCAGTGTATTAAAATGACATTTGTTTATATCCAAATAAGTTTGATTTCAACAACAAAATCTTTATTAAGATTTGTGAATATGCTTATACCGTTGAGATAAATATATGGGTACATTTTCTAGGTATTTGAAATGTAGTGTTTTGTAAATATACTTATATCGTTGATGTAAGTATATAGCAAAGTTTTCTAAGTATTAAAAAGTGAAACGGTTTGTGAATATACTTATATCATCGAGATAAGTATATGAATATTTTCTAAGTATTGAAAATAGTAGAGAAGATTTGTGAACAGATCTTTGTAAAAGTATTTTGATACAAGTATTTACAAAGTAGTTTTAATTAACGAAAGGATTAATTAAAGAGACTTAGCAGGTTGCTTTTTGTTTAACCATGCTTCGTTAAATATGTGGTTGAATTATTTGTTATTAGATAGTTAAATAACTGGCTATCAAATCTTGGTCAGTTTTAAAACTATTGTTGTCGGTTTGGAAAGATCAGATCAGATATATTATCCAAAAAGGTTCGAACCAACATAAGCATTTGAATTGAAGACATCTTGAAAATGGTGAAAGCGAAGATGGAATTCTTTGAGGTGCAAGGCCATTTGCTTCTAATCCTGAGGATGTATAAGAAGTAGTGCCTTCAGTTTGTTCTATCCCATAACAACTTGTACGGTTTAATGCCAGTATTGCATTGTTGCTTGGAGGGCAGTGTTAGCATTTCAAGTGGTATTTTCTAAAAAGGTAAAACGTTGCCTCAAGCCTCACAACTTGGAATGACTTAAAAAAGGGGATATGCTTCAAGACTATGTGGGTCGCACCCATTAGGGTTTGAGTATCACCCTTCTAGATTACTAATTATGGATTCGGTATGTGCATGAAAGATTCGGGAAAAGGTTGCAAAGCAATCAGGGTGATGACATATTCGTACTATTCAGTAAGGGGCAGGCCGGTCCTGATTCGCAGGGGAACCATATGAGGCATTAAGTACATTTTCTAGAGGTGTACCATGGCAGGCGGTACCCCGGTACCTTGTCATATTAGATTTCATTATCCAATAAGTGCCTTTCATACTTAGTTGCATACCTATTGTGTTGGAAGAAATTAATGTAACAATTTCTAATAAAATTCAGCATTCATTTTAATCCCTAGACATTATTATAATATCACAAGATTTCCTATGGAATGGTTTGGTTATCGTAAGGTAAAAAACATGTTCGTGTTTATTTGTGGCATGATCTTAAGAAAAACCTTTATTTTTTAAAGGTTTTATAACATTAAAATCCATTTGAGTTATGTGTCTCACGCTAGATTTTCAGACTGATCCGGATGTTATTTTATTATAATGCTCGGGTCGGCTCAAGCATATTTCCAAATTTTGCATTGGATGCTTTGGAGCTTCAGGAGACAGGTTGGATGCGTCCAAGATGTGCTTGCTTATATTTTATTTCCGCTACATTTGTTGTTTGTATTTATCACCATTTGTGAGGATAGATTGTTGTAACTGTCCAGGATGATGATGAGTTAGTTTACTCTGATTTATATACGCATATTACATTTTTTTAAAGATCTATTGTATATTATATATTACTCGTCACGATGTGAGATTCTGTTCTGCCTTTTCTTACTTTTCCCTCAACAATCTGTCTTTCCGATACTTGGTTGTTCGACATGTGAATACAGTGGATGTATTAGTATTGAATTTTGAAGATCTAAAAGAGGGGTCCTTACAAGATATATCCTTTGCATCTTCTCATTATGCAGGCTACTAATGCTGATCCCATTGAAATAACTCCATCTGAATTTGAGTTGGTCAATGCAACATAAGCCTTTTCCAACTTTGCGATAAAGAACTCATCAATATCAATTGTGTCTCTTCTCATCATTTACCTTGTTATCCATGGTATCTAATTATTTATAATTTCTTGAAAATTATTGAGATGCTCTCTAATTGATCCACCTTCCTTAAGCTTCAAATTTACTCATCTTCTCATTAGAAGAGTCTTGCTTGTTTGGAGTTCTTTGCATAGATTCCTTCCGACTTCTATCAAATTCCAAAAGCAGTCGTTTCATTATCAAAATATGAAACATCATATTCACCACAAAAAAACCTAATTATAGTCGCGGCCTTTCTATCTAATATTTCCTTCTTTTCTTCAGATACATTGTTGGGTTCTCCCTTTTTTACTTCAATGGTTAGTGAAGCTCATTGAGGTATATAAAATCCTCCAACTTCTCTTTACATAACCCCCAATTCCTCCTATTAAGTTTTTCCAGCATTTATCACTCCATAATCAAACTCTCTTCAAAAAGTTTTTGTAGTATGCTCTGAACCAATTGTTAGGGATTTTCCTATGATTCTTATACAATTAGATTTTAAAAGATATAAGAAGTGAAAAAAATAATATACGAAGAAATTCTTCCAAATAATTCCTTTATTAATTCAAAGATTATAAGAAAAAAAACTAAAAATTAAGAAATATCTCAATGTCCAAATCCCCAAAAAATAACATTTTCCCTACACACATCTAATGAGCCATATACACGTCTATGTATAATAGTCTTGATAAAATGACTTCTTTAATTAGATGTTGATTACTTCCATTTTTCAAAATAAATTTTTTCCATGTAGATAATTTATTGTACATAAATATGTATTCTATCGCGCGGTGACATTATGAGGTAACGAAGCTTGTCTCACATTAACCTTGCATGGTTGATGCGATGTACAAACCATACACTGTCACTGTGCGATTATACTATCAATCTCACACCCGACTTCTACGACCTGAGCAATTTCAAACTCAAAAAAAAAAGAGTTAAATTCTAACGGTTCTGATTCATATTGATCCTCATTATCATCCTCAAGGTTCATCACTTCGGTCCAAATATTTGAAATTTTAGCTAGAATTTGAAGAAAGGTTTAACGATTAGGAGATTTTAGATAGAATATGACAAGGGAAAGAGAGAAATATAAATTGGTATGTAAAACTGAAAGGGTTATTTTGTCCTATAATTTAAAAAAAAAAAATCAAAAGGGGCAGCCCAACAAATTCTTGTGTTTAAATAGTGTTTGTGTTTTCTATTATACATAAATTAATAAACAACCTAATAGCGCATTTGATTAGAATATAGGACTCCGTGAAAAGTGAAATGTTCAATCTTCACAAACGGATTTGCTAAAATGGAATATATATATATATATATATATATATATATATATATATATATATATATATATATCTTCTATGGATTAAATATTCTCTCAATTGATTCTAGAACAATAAGTGCACTAGCTAGAACCGAAAACACAACATCTACATATTAAGGACTTTCATTCTACCTTTATTATATCAATGATGATTATAATGCAAATATGGAGGGTTCAAATCACGTGGTTTTTCATGATCATTATGGACTAAGCAAATCTATGCCATTCCTTTTTTATGTTTTGATTATT
Organism: Allium cepa; assembly: GCA_030765085.1. Lineage (NCBI taxonomy): Eukaryota > Viridiplantae > Streptophyta > Magnoliopsida > Asparagales > Amaryllidaceae > Allium > Allium cepa. The sequence goes on from CM060932.1 coordinate 745,563,517, forward strand.
AAGGATTAAAAAATAAAATAATATGAAGAGGTGGATTTCAGAGGTTCATGGTGCATGCAAAATTGGAACCAGGCGATTAGTTGCCAAATATTTAAAGCGTATATTCCAATAGACAAGTAGCAAAATATTGCTCAATGTTCATATGCCCAGCAACAAACTCCACCATCATACAACCCAAATTAGAAAGAAAAAAAACATAGCAAATTCCTTTCGTATCAAATAATAAGCTGAAGACGTTCAAGATCTCATTGCGAGTGCATTAGTTTAATATCAAATATTAAGATGCAGACAACAAAGATATTATCATGTGATGAAACCTGTAATGTGTATTGAATGAACCCATGGAGCCCTTTTCCATTTCAAGTGCCAAGAGAAGCACTCTCTCATTCTTGAGTCGGTAGAGGGATAGAGGGAATAGACGTACGATAGGAATGGGAAACATCTAGAGAAGATGCTCAGCAAAAGTAAAGAATGTTAAAACATTTTGTAGAGGGACTTATTACTTTCAAGTATATAGCTGTTACATAACGATTCGATCAAATAGTACATGGAAGTTTCACCTGTTACATAACATGCTGACGTCAACCTCTTTTTGCATTCAACTTATGTGACACATATAACCCAAGGGAGAATGCCAGTACTGCTACTGCAATTATATTTCTGTTTCGGTTAATCTTCTCCAATGCACCATCTGCATACTTGTCATTTAACCACCCATCTTCTCCTTGTCTCATTTTATTTATTTTCTTTTTTATATCTTTTGGTGTATCTCTGTATATTTCATTCACCTTCAACTTCATCTTTTGCATTGTTTCTTTCATTTTCCCCTTCTCTCTTTTCACTTCGCTTGAAATTGCCTTGACCTTTCCGTTGTGGTCTCCTTTTATCTCCTCAATGGCTTGTTCAACCTTTTTCCCTTCTTGACGCATGATGCCCTCGTCAGTTTTTGCCTTTCGATCTTCCACCTCTTCATGTTTATTATTATCATCATTATAAAAATTGTTCTTTGGCATTTCTTCAGCTTTTGGTTTTGAATTTAACTCATTCCCTGCAGTGTCTGTGCCAGCAAATTCTTTTTCTTGAGTTGGTTCATTGTGGGTTGCTTTAGTCACTCAAGACTTAGCATCCTTTACAAACGATGCCATCGCCTCAGTTACTGTAGGCATCTCCATTTGATTTGCATCATTACTTCTAGTTTTCTCCTCCCTTGTGCTCTCGTCTTTCTTTTCTTTGCCAATTTTACCTTGCTCATGTTTCTCTTCTTCTTGCCTTGGTTTCTCCTCTTTTGTGGCTTCTTGCTTGGATTTCTCCTGTTTTGTTGCTTCATTCATGACCGTGTCTCCTTTTGTGACAGCTTCTGCTTTCGTTATCACACTTTTAGGCATAATTAAACTGAGATGTCCATCCTCGAACTTTCCACTAATTCTATCAGTAATTACATCTTTTGGCACATCAAAAGACTGATCGACATCTATGTATTTGTTGACTGCTGCTAATCTACTACCTCTGACAAATAACTTCCCAGCATTATCAAGTTGCACTCTGATCTCCTCCCTTTTGAACCCTTTTAAACAAATTACAGTTACAGTGAGTACATTCTTTCATGCTATTTTCAAGTTTGCAGAAATAATATAGTTTCCCGATGTAATATGGATTTTTAAATTACAACTTATACCTGGCAACTGAACAAGAAGCATGTGGTTATATTGGTCTTCTTTCCACTCAGCTTGTGGCTTGAAATTTTCACGCTTAGCTTTCAATATCAATGAAGGCTGGCTCTGGAAAATTGGATTCTTCCTTGTATTATACATGTTCGATTTGTTGGATCTAAAATTAGTGTATAGGTTGGTTTGAGAAATAAGTGTATTGGTTGATATGAGAGCACTTGTATTTATACGTTTGCAAGTGTTATTGGGTAGGGAAATGTTTGGGAAATATCATAGGTTACCAAGTCCAAGATACACGTTAATATTTTTGAAGAGGGGAAAAGGTAAAAATTCCTTGCTTTTTGATAGCCTAATTAATTTGGTTTATTTGCGTTTAAAGCTTTCTCTTGTGATTACTTAGTGTGAAGGGCGGGTAAAGCTTTCTGCTTGTAAGAGTCAATACTTAGATACATGCATAATCCCCACTCCCTCTATTTATGAGGCTAATCACGCTCTCATAATCTATTTGTTTTGCAAGACATCTCACGTTGAACTGTATAGTAGAAATTTTCAGATAAAAGTTGCAATCCATTTTAACAAACAATTGGTGATGGTAGCTCTTACTCTTTTTCGTTTTGCAAGCCAATCTCAATTCACATTAAACTGTATAGTTCGACTTTCCCAGACAAAAGTTACACTACGTTTTAACACCAATACATGTGTTTCGGTGTGTTTATATATATATATATATATATATATATATATATATATATATATATATATATATATATATATATATATATGTATGTATGTATGTATGTATGTATGTATATGTATTGGGAGGGATCCGAATTCCAACTTATCTGCCCAACTTGTTTTTCGACATCCATGATTGTCGTAACTCAACAAGTTTTTTTCAGGTATGATCCATGTATCATCAACGACGTCATTGCAAGAAATCACCTTATTTTGATACTTTCAGCCCACTAAACATTAGTACTTTTAAATTCATATCTATAATATACAAAAGATTGCATGACTAATTTTGATGGCCTAAATGTATCAATTCCATCTTAATAAAGTATTTTTTTTGAGTGATGCGATAGTTGCATGTGTATTACATATGCAAAAATATATTGTATTCTGACAGAGGTAGATATTGAAAATTGAGTTGAGCAGAAATCAAAGATGTAAAAAAGCAGGATGTGGATCATACACACTCACGCACACGGAAATCTGTGTGCGTATGTAACAGATAATTTTGCATAAAATAAGTATTGTACATGCTCAAATCGTGTGTCTATATACTAAGTAACAATAATTAAACACCGAAAATGTCAAACCCAATCTTAGTTTTATTAAAAAAGTCAATATATTCGTTGTTCGGCAGTAATCAAAATTTGCAACATTTACAATTACAAAAGAAACATCTTTTTATATTAAAAAAATCTTTTCTTTCTTTTCGTGACATCTCATCCCGACTTCTTTTAAATATGATCCAGCAACAAGAACTGCTTTAGGGAGCTGTCAATGAATTGCATCCATAAATGATAACGGGAAATATGTACCTGAATGTAACAAAGTACGACGCTTTTGCAAATGATTGTTGCCACCTCTATCTTAGTATATACTATATTTCATAATATATGCTAATCTCAGTATATACCGTGTTGTCACTTCCATTAGACTTCAACACTTTCTATCTGTATAGTTAAATCCTTGATCCCAGCATCATGAAATAACTTTGAAACTCTTTTTTTCACTGAACTTTTATCAGTATCTGCTGCTACATGAAGATGAACTGTCCCAACTATATCAGTGTTTGTGAAATTCCAAATATGAAGCTTTTGAATAGCACATACACCGTTTACTTTCATAAGTTCCTCCACTGCTACTTTCAACTCTGATTCATGAGCTCTAGGTATTCTCCGTAATAGAATTTCTACGGAATTCCTAAGCAAAGGAATCCCTGAAGCTATAATCATAACTGAAATAAATATAGAACATGCTGGGTCTGCAATTAGCCATCCTTTATACTTGACTAAATGAGTTGATATTACTAGTCATACACTTCCTAAAATATTGTTGAATATTTTTTGGGAAAGATGGAGAGAATATAAGAAAGATGAGTTTTTTTTATTTATTTTATAGTAGAAAACTTTTCTTTATTGATTATTTATTTCTTGCTTGATTGACTACAAATGAGGGGAGAGCTTCTCTATTTATATGACTCAATAGAACATTCTAGATATAGAATACTTTAGAAACATGACTCATTTGACAACTCTAGAAATGACTCTTTAGGCAACTCTAGAAACATAACTATTATATAATTCTTATTTCTAGCAACTAATATAAAATTGTAGAGCTCTCATCAAATGCTATCAAATACAAGAAGACTCTAGAAACTTTAATAATAAGAAACTTCTAGAATTTAACAAATCAAGTTTAATATTTCAACACCCCCTTTTAATCTTGATTTTTAATACCAAGTAATGCTTGAAATCTTTATATTTCACGTGCTTCGACAGTAATAGAGATATTATTCAAACATTCTTCATCGAGTTGACCTTGTTACCAAACATCGAGATCTTCAATGCAATTTCACGGATTCTGTTTTACTTCTTTCATTTCGTCCTTCTTTGTCATAATAGGAATTTTCATAAAGTAAGCATTCTAACATCTGCCTTATTTCAGCACCATAAATTTTAATCGAGTCTTATATTTTATCTTTTAATTCTTTCATAACTTCGCTCTGGCAGTTTTTGACCAATCCAATTTCTATTTCTTTAACATTCTCCATTTCAATTTCTTCGTATTTTTGCTCACATTTCAAATCACTTTCAAGCTCTTGAATTTTATCTCCTTGATTTATGTCTTCTACATTTTCATCTCGTTTATTTTCGTACTCTTCACCATTGACATTATTTTCGCTTACTTTATTTTCTTTATCTTCTTCTTCACTCTCTACACGTTTTCCTTCTTTTTTCAATTTTTCCTCCTCAAATTTTAGCAATTTTTCATCTTTCTCCTTCTCTCTATTCGTCTTTTTCTCTTTTTCATCAATCCAATTATCTTCTTCTATTATTTTTGCATCATTCTTTCTGTATGCTTCTTTCAACAAATTCCATGAATCTTCTGTAGAACTTTCTCCAAGTATATTATCATAAGCTACTTCATCACTGTTCTCACTTTATACAACATGAGCACGATGATCATTCCATCGTAATTTTGTAAAAGCTTTCTTGTCCATTTCTGAGATGTTCTCTAAATCATTCGACCATTCATAACCATTTTCGACAGTCTCACATAATCCTTTGGAGATTAACTCCTCTTTCTTTTCCTTATAAGCCATTAGGAAAATACCATCTTTTTGACTTCTTTCTTCAATGTAATTGGCCTTCTTTTCAACTTTATTATGCTTTAAAGCTCTACATTCAGAAGCATAATGTCCAAATTTCTCACAATTGTAGCATTTAACACGTGACTTGTCATACCTTGAATTTTCTCTCCCACGACCTCTTATTGAGCTTTCTTCTCTTTTATTGTTGTTGTTGTTGTTGTTTTCATAGTTGGGTCTCCAACCTCGTCCATGTCCGTATGCACGACCTCTTACTCTTTTTTGGCCACCACCCCATCTTTGTTGGCTTCGGTTACTTTCTTCCTATTTTGAATCAATCGTGCCTTAAGGACTTGCTCCACAGTCTCTTCCTTCTTAACTTTCTTTTCTTCATAAGCTTGCAATGAGCCTAGAAGTTCCTCTACTGACATGGTCTTCAAGTTTTTTGTTTCTTCAATGATGGCGACAATATGTTCAAACTTTGGATCTAATGATCTAATAATCTTCTCCATAATTCTTACATCATCTAACTTCTCACCATTTATTTTAAGATTATTACTAACCACTAGAACTTTTGAGAAGTAATCAGAAACAAGTTCATCTTCTTTCATATGCAGAGTTTCAAACTCTCCTCTTAAAGTTTGAGGACGTACGTTTTTGACTTGATCATCTCCTTTTTAAGACGTTCGAAGCTTCTCCCATGCTTCTTTGGCTGACTTTGATCCAGAAATTTTTTCAAAGGTGTCATCATCCAATGCTTGATAAACTAGACAAAGAGTCTTCTTGTCCCTTATCCTTGATTTTCTCAAACCATCTCTTTGAATTTGAGATAAACCATCTTCATTCTCATGTTCAGTATAGTCATTTTCAACTATCTCCCACATGTTGTGTGCTCCAAGGAGAGCCATCATCCTTAAACTCCAATTATCATAATTGTTCTTGGTGAGTATTGGAACTTGTAGGGAAACGCCATTATTCGCCATCTCTATCTCTTGGTGAGCTCTGATACCACTTTCTTGAATATTTTTGGAGAAAGAGAGAGAGAGAATATAAGAAAGCGGAGTTTTTTTTATTTTATTTTATTGTAGAAAATTTTTCTTTATTGATGATTTATTTCTTACTTGATTGACTATAAAATGAGGGGAGAGCTCCTCTATTTATATGACTCAATAGAACATTCTAGATATAGAATACTATAGAAACATGACTCATTTGACAACTCTTGAAATGACTCTTTAGGCAACTCTAGAAACATAACTATTATATAATTCTTGTTTCTAGCAACTAATATAAAATTCTAGAGCTCTCATCAAATACTATCAAATACAAGAAGAATCTAGAAACTTTAATAATAAGAAACTTCTAGAAATTAAAAAATCAAGTTTAATATTTCAACAAATATAAGCTAACTTTGCATTGACATATCAAGCTCTTCCATTCTATCTCTACCGTAATTCTAATAATGATCAGAAAGCAAAAATACAGAGCATATAGTCCAATAGCTAAGCAGAAAAATATTGCTCAATGTTCATACACCCAGCAATAACTCCACCGTCATGTAATATGGTGCCCAAAAGTCCGTACACATCTCAAATCCATCAAAAATGAAATCAAATCAGATATTAAAAAAATTGAGGAAACACTGGCTTTTTTTAATTATTTCGCCTAGATTTTTAAGCCTATTTTTAAAGTGGTTCGTTTTTAAGCCTGTGTCCACTATCAACTTCATTTCAATTTATTTTCACAAATTCAATCAACTTACAATGGTTTCAATCAATCATGAACCATTAAGACCCGAAAGCTTGTCAAGCCACAGTTTCCATTAAACTGAGAAAACCTTGTTAAATCATTGTTCAACACGGTTTAACTTAAAAAAAACCCAATTTATTTTTCAAAATAGATGATAAGAATAATTAGTTTATGCATATCACTTTTTTATAGTTGAAATATTGGATAGTTTTTCTTATGTAATTGATGTAGGACTTGCAGTAACAAGCAAATATGCATAAGTTAAGATTATGCTTGTTGCCATCTGCTATAGTGGTGTTGTCATGCTTTGTTATTTCTACTCTATCGTTTATTTTTATAACTCTAATTCTTGAATTAAGAAAATTTAATGATATTAAATACACAATCCGTATTTAAATTTCTATATAAAATTTACATAGTTTTTTGATGGTTCAATCAATCGAACCTTCAAAACCTTCAAGTTTGAAGCATTACGACTTGATTGATGGTTAGGTCTTTAAAACTATGGTTTCAGTACTTGAAATTACCGAGTTTCAAGAATGACAAAGACTTCTTGCAAAAAATTGAAAAAGATCCAAAGATCAAAAAGTCGTCTCTTTGTTGTTTAAGGCTTCTACTTATATGTGCTCATGCACCATAGTCGGCACTCAACTGAACATGTTTGATCATGTCGAGTCTTCAAGCTTTATACCTTCTTTCCAAAATTAACCATCAAGTAGTGAGTAGTACCGATCGCTTATGCCCATCCAAATCTTGCATTTTTCTTCAAAGTTGTAAGTATCATCACCGATAGTTTAAAGTGGGTCCAGTTTGATTTTGGATCGATCGGTGCCGAACGTTTTGGATCGTTAGGTACTTACAAGTTTGATTTCTTCCAAGTTCAGCCAAACTTCTTGATCTTCCTTCGTTTTTCAACCTTGACATCTCCTAAGCTCTTGATCAGTTCCTCCATCATCTTGAAGTCTAGATCCATCGAGCTGTCTTCTTGGTTCAAAATGTTGGATAACACTTGCCTCCAAATTATGCTTCCGTAACAACAATGCATGCTTTGGATCAAAAACAAGTAACCAAATTCAACCTACAAAGATGTTCTTATCACATAAGCTGCCGTCGTGAAGTGAAACATTGCATCTACTTTGAGAATATTGGTACATCGCTTTCACACACTATTGAGTCACATATTTTCCACAGATATAAAAGTTGAAGTCATTGACCCATGCTGAGAATTTTCTAGGAGCTAATTCAATCATTGGTCAAGTAGACTTCTAATCTTTTTAAAAAATTGAGTTTGCACACCGTTCGGCATCGACTGATTTTGGACGGTACCGAACGATTGTCTAAGTGTTGTATAAAATCATTATTTAGGGAAAAAAATTCACTCTACTTTCATTTCGTGCTTTATCGTTTTCTTTTCCCTCGAAACTTCTCAACTACAACGACCATACTTCCTTGTTGCCACCACGCTTTATAGCATCGTCGCCTTAACCAAACTTCAATCAGTTTGCTTGTCATTAATCACTTAGCACAACACCAACTTGAATCTCAACCACCTCTCGTTTTCGTATCTTCTAAATCTTGACTTAAAGTGCGTTATCACCACTCGACTCGGTACATCATTGATCGAAACGTCATTCCATCACAGTGTATCCATGTCACCATCGTTACTCTCCTTCATATTCAATTCTTCTAAGGCATAATGTCGTAGAGAAGAGGAGATGTAGCGGCGGTGATGTGACTATTGGGCACTCCCTCTTTGATGGTGGATGAATGCTTGAATTCAATCGAGATGGCTCGTACGATCGCCTTGTCGAATGCTTTCTAAATTTAATGAGTTTGAATGTTGACATTCTGCATTTTTTATCCTATCGACACTCGAGATTGTTTGTCACGGTCCCGCATTTCTATAGGGAAAACTCCATGCTACTTCAAACAATAGTTCCACTATTGTAAACTCTTCGGTAATGGGTAAAATTCGATACACAATTTCATTGTATGCTGAAGCTCGTTTTTCATTACGAGCGAGCTATCTACACAAAATGTTTCATATATTATGCTAGGAAACATGATGCACATTATATACATTGTTGCATTGCATTGCCTTGGTCGATGCATAAAATCTTGTTGGTCAATACGAGTTGACATACATTGGATCCTCTACATAGACTACATAAACTTCTATTAAAGTAGAACACTGAAATAAATCATAGCTGACCATTCTCACTCTCAAGCTTTCAAAATGGCTCACCGTAAATGACCTCCTCATCTTTTTACCGAGGATTTCCCTTCTACCTCTCATTTTATTCCTCTAGAAGTAGGCTCATCTCCTATCCCTGCTACTTCTTATACTACAACCAAATTCAATGGTTCGATTACTCAAAAGCTTAAAATCGCTCCTCTTACAGAACCCCAGGGACCTACTATCATGCTTGTCGAGCAGTGTGGCATTATGATTCTAGACAACCCTTCAGATTCTATGGCATCTATGTTGATTATTGAGGAACCATGGAGAATTTGGAAAAATCAAGGGATTTATGCAAATGTAGTACTTCTTCATTTGCCCAACCAGAGTGCTCATGAACCACTAGAAGGTTACACTGCATGTAACCACAATATGTGTCTATCTGGCCCGTCCTTTCGTTCAACAACTTCTTAAGATTTATTTTGTAGGTTAAGACTTTCTCCATCTCACATCCACCCAAATGCAATGAATTTCTAAATTCTATCTACATAATCGTTAGGAAACACTATGAATATCGCCAAACTTCCTTGAGATTACTTTTCTATTCTATTTCAAGAAGAAATTTGACCATCTTTCACACTTGATTCTTGAATCGTTTAACCGATGAAAAGTTGTAAAAGGAAACAGAATAAGAGAAGTTAATTTAAAGATGAATACTTCTTCGTCAGATGCCCTAATGGCTTCCACTATAAGTGGCTCTTTAGACGTAAATTCTTTATCTAATGGTTTCACCACACTTATACTTTCTTCGTTTAAGAAACTAACATTCTTTTACATTTCTCATAGATATTTTTTGGAGGGTTGTAACTCGTTCTCAAGGATACCCTGCAATTTCTTAAAATGATCGATACGGTACAAAGACGCACTTCTTTCTTGCTTACCAACGCTAGAATGCATCAACACTGATTGCTCTACAATGACGGTGTCATCCAACTTGAATCAAACCTTCTAAGGATCGCTCAAGCTACAAAAGAACCAACCGCTCCTCAGGGGTCTTCATTGAAGTTGAGGAGCTCCCAAGCTCAAATGAAAGAGAATAGCAGGAGGAAAAGGAGAAGTAGAAGAATGAAAAGAATAAAGAAAATAAAGGAGAGGAAAAGGAAGAAGGCGATAGCATACACAAGGACGAGTCATTCATGGAGACATCTCCTGATGGCACCCAAGCCAACCTAGCCTACACCTAGATGGCTCAACATAAAAACTTTACTCCTGGCACCATAACCACACCAGGATCTTATTTGAGAGTCAACCCTTTCGGGCATAGTTAATGCCATCTTCAACTCGCTGGATGACACTAGGATCTTTCCAAACTTCACTGCCACTATTCTCAACTTCAATGACCTTCGAGCATCTAATCCTTTCGATTTCAATTTCACTCCAACTTGCATGCCCCTACATTTTGTAAGGGAGGAAACTCTATCTCTTTAAACTTAGAGATGGTCCGTATGTTATTTTGGACTCATCAACACTTCATCCATCCATTAGTATTATAAGCACAATTACTTTTTCACACATGTTTTCAATCCATTTTTTGGGTTCTAATCCAATTCTTTCTTATTTTTAGTTAAAATTATCAATCTAAGCTGGTTCATAAGAGTTCTCCTCATAGTTGGTGACTATTGCTCTCAAATAGAATGGGGTTCACGTCATTACTAGGACCCAAATCAGGAATCTGACAATAAAAGCCATAGAAGGAAAGAGTAGGAAAGATGTGGTGATGAAGAGAGGCTTCTTCACTCGGACGAATGCAAGGTTTCATGTGACTGCTCCAGGTGCAATTTTGATTTCCCAGATCGAGGACACTCCTCTATGAAATTTTCTCAAGATCCTCAACCTTCCCCAACATCTTTCATCTTCTCAAATTTTAATGGACCTTACCATCGAGCATCCTAAGGCTCCTATCACTTCACCCTACAAATCCAAAATTCTAGCTCTTCATCTTCTCATCAATCTCACATATCTAGGAAAAATGCATCTACTAGTCAAATTGCTCCACCACATACTCCTCAACATCAGACTCTTTTTACTAAGATGGAAATGCAGGTCACATTCCCTAACATTTGTCTATAAGGGGTCATGTTCGACTACAACGTCATGGACGTCCCAAAAGCTACCTGTTGGGTGATGTACCAAGAAGCAATAAGGCGATGGAACAATATGTTCAATGGATGAGGTTGGCTAAAGGACTTTCTGATGTCATTCAGGCTAACCAGTTGATTATAAAAAGATTCAACACATAAAGGACCGATCACAACAGAAAGTGTGAGGGTTGAAAAGTCAAGCTAGTCAAACTCTAGAAAGACATAGATGCCAAAGACAAGATCATTAAAGAGGCCAACAAAAAATTGCATATGAGGCTGCTACACATAAAGACAAATATGTTGTTCTGAATGAACAATAAAATATGCACATATTGTAAATGGAAAATCCGAAAAGGAAGTCAAAGTGATGGAGGCCTAGAAGCCTAGGTCTACATTGAGATCAATAAGCTCAAAGGAGACCTCAAAAGAGAGAGAATTAAGAGAACAAGCTCAAGACCTCTCTTAGTGTAAGTTTGAGGAAACCATGAGCTTAAGGATCAAATGTAGTTGAGTATGAGAAAAAAATAGCCAACATACATGTTTCTCATACGTAGATCGAGATGGAATTTGAAAAGAGAATGGAGGAAATCGATGCTGCCCTTTTGGGATTCTTTGCCTTCTTCGTCGAGACAAAGGGCCTCAAATGGACGAAGGACGATTATTCGTTAACTCTTGCCGAAATAAGGGGAGAGATAGTTAAGTGAGCAAAGAGAACAAGTTCAAGAAGTTGATGAAGAAAAATTAAAGACTAAACTTCTTGATGAAGATCATTTAATGGTCCTGGAGAAAGGGCTGGCTATCAAGATATTAAAAGCTTCAACATATGAGCAGGTGCTCGTTGAGACTCCCGCTGATCCAAGCTCATCAAATCATGTGGATGACATCGATCTTACCCAGAAAGAGTCTCGGTAAGATCTAGCAACATCTACTTGACTTCTCTTGAGGTTGATGCAACTGAACTATCTGTAATTTCAACCCTTAATGCCATTGTTATTGCTGTTCCAGAGAGTTACAATCTTGATTCCCTAGACTTCATTCCATCATCCCTTACCTTACCTCCACTGAACAAAGTACTAAAGGAAGGGAAAATCATAGAATCTTCTCCTAAGAAACCATCACCCCCCGGAGGTATATCTCTAGCATCACCAATTTTCGAGAAGCTTCAGTTTTATTTGAATGCTATAACTAATTTTTTATTTTCTATCTTTTGCATTATTGGTCAATTCCTGTTCCGCCACCTCCACCACCCATCTTTACTGCCTGATGTACCGATCCATAGATGTTCCCCCAAACCACTTATAGCCTCATAACGTATCAAGCTAAGACCTATATTGAACAGAGCATACAATATGGTGCGATTTGCAAGTGATTTATGAATTAAATCTCAATGGACGAAACCCAAAATCCATAATAACATAACTAGCGGTCTTTACTTTTCACTAATCCAAGAGTCTTATTCAAAATCACGCCCATTCCAAGATATTTTAAGTGCACAAGGGTAAATGAAAATCATCAAGCAACTTTAAAGAATCAAGTTATGGATAACGAACGATCACTAGGGGTCACTACCGATCCATAGCTATGGATCGGTACCGATCCATTAAAGTTGCTAATTTGGCCAAGATCTTTTCAGATCACCTTCTTAAGGATGTGGGAATGTAGGGAGAACATGGTAGAGATAAATCCATTGATCTTCGTCTACAAATAAAGGGCGATAGGCACTATTTCAAGATCCTTTTTCTACGTAAATTTCTATACTATTGTTGTAATTTTTTGGATCATCACTGATCATGTTTTGAAGAATCAATAACAACATTCATGTGGGCATACGCAGTGATTTACTGAACCACCATAATTTTTATGTGTACTTCCCTCTTGTTATTCCTGTAGTTTCTTCATTTTATTCTCTTTTACAAATCTTTGGGTATCTATGCCAACTTTTGGTGTAAACATTTGGTGCTTTTACAAGGAACGTTTTAATCTCTCGTTATTCGGATCTATATACAATTTTTTAATTGCTTTAATCTAGGAAGTAGATCTGTTGATTTGTTCCTAAGATTCGTGATTATTTAGAATATGTTAAAGTCTATCAAAGGATCGACCAAAGTAATGTCCTTAAGAAATACCAATGAAAAATCAATAGCTTTCTAACCCACCAATAAAATTGAAAATTTGGTTCTCAACATGTTGAATAAATCAGTCAGCCTAACATGGTTGAAATACAGAGTGCTTCAGATATGATTACCCATGGATGGATAGGATGATGAAAGAGTTGAATGACAAGTCGCATGAATAGAAGGATGAAATAAAAAAAAATATAAAGGAAAGTATGGATTTGATGGCCCTATTGTCTTACGGTCATAGAAGGAACAAATGGGAATTATCGCCTTTCAATTTAGAAGAAGATATTTCCTCCTCGTATGATGAGAATCACAGAGAAGGGAAGCAAAAAATGAACAAGAAGGAAGATGGGACTTCGAAAAGTAGATTGGACAAAGCTCAAAATGTTGGAGCATGGATCGGTGCTGATCTATCTCTTCAATTTGGTACAGATCCTCATAATTGTTGTTAGGTGTTAAAGGCTTTGTTGATTTGGATGGTGGTGTTGGTGTTGGAGATGGTCTAGTTTTCGATGGACAAAATGCTAGATTTCAAGAAGCAGCTATTGAAGATTTGGGTAAAGATCATGGAAATAGGTCATTTGGATAAATGATTCTCCTAGAGATATGAGAACCTAGATATCATGAAACTACTGAGACCTTTTGCAGAGACAACCACTCAGGGTTGGTTAATGTCGTTCGGTGGATCTAATAGAGTCAGAGTTTTTTGCGAATATGGTAAGGAAATCAATGAGCGAAAACCAACATAGGCATGATGATGATTGGAGCTCTTCTCCCAGTTGGAATCTGTTTAGGGATGATATATTTCAAGAAGAATACCCAAGAAAGTTTACTATGCTAACAGTGTCATCCCATAACCAAACTTCAGACCTTAGACAACATTTATTAAATGATGAATGACGTATGGACACAGCTAGGGCAATATATGCTATTAGATATCAATATTTATCAATATTTTTGAAGGGTATTGCCACGATGTAGTTCACTCGGCTCCTGTCGAGATCCATATCCTTGTTTAATAAGCTAGCTAGGAGGTTTGTTGTGTAGTTCTGATTACGTGCAACCTATCTAAAAGGCGTAATGTCATTATCAAAACTCTTTTACAATTTTGGAGAATCGTTGAAAGACTTTTTGAATAAATTTAACATGGCTATGACTAAGGTAAACAGTGCCAAGTAGGACATTGTTTTGATGGCTTTGATCAGAGAAGTACATCTAGATACCAATTTTGGTAAATGGTTGAAAATAAACACCCACCAACTATGGAGGAGTTTTATAGAAAAACAACTCAATATTTTCATTTAAAAGAGGCAAATGCAACTGTTGGAAAAATTAGAGGTAAATAATTGGTTGAGGTAGTTTAGAGTAACATGGTTATGAAACAGGTCGACGAGAGTTCTAGGGATGTTGTTGTAAACATGGAATATAGAAACAATAACCAGAAGAGGAGCGACAGGGCATCGGTTAAGAATATCTACCTTGAAATTGGATAATACGGTTGAGAATATATACCTTGCGACACAGGGTACTGAACATTACAAGAAACCATCTCCGAGCGAATCAACTGAAAGAGAGAAAAGATCGAGGAAGTACGGTCATTTCCAAGAAACGCATGGTCATAATACAAATGAGTATAGGTATTTGTGACATGTGATTGAACATCTAATCCAAAATGAAAATATAATATTATGTGGAAAATATTATGTGGAACCCCATAGGATGGTGGGCAAGGAAGTGATCAACCCTAGGGATAATTGCTCCATTGGTGCCAAGCTAGGTTTAGTGATGATGAGCCTAGGTAGCTTGGATAAAGGCTTATTATTAACACGATAACTGGTGGACCTCATCCGATTGAAAAAACTAGAATGTGATGGAAAGGTATGGAAGCTCTCCAAGAAAGTTTTTGTGTCAAAAACGGAGCTCTAGCCAAGCAATTGAAAGATACAAAAGATGACATTGTGTTCAAAACCGTGATGCATACGGGGTCGAAGAACCTACACTTGATCCCTTGCTGATAGCGACCATGATTGGGCTAATAACTATGAAGAAAGTTCTTATTGATTGTGGAAGTTATTTCAACAGGAAATTATTGTCAAGGACAAAATTTATCAGTGTTTTAGCCTCAAGGATAGACCTTCGGTATTTTAGCCTGAAGGACAGCTTTCTCTAAGTATCAGTTTTTAGTTATTGATAGCAGTTTTTAGGTATCAGGTTGTCGGTAGCATTTTTTCGGTATCCATTTTTAGTTCGATAGCAGTTTTGGAAGAATGTTTGTCCTTATGAATAATTTTGAAATAATGGTTATCCTTATGAATAATTTTGGAAGAATGTTTGTCCCTGTAGTTAAAATATATAGATCGTATCCTTGAGGCTAAAAATATACAAATTTTGGTCCTTTGAATTAATTCCCCCTTATGTCAATACCTTGTTTAAAAAAGCTTAAATTAGACGATGATAGACGGTCAGGACCTGAAGCCATGTAAATCCAGAATTCAGGTTTTTACCGGAGAAGCTATAGAGCCTATAAGATGCGTGGATATATCGATGGTTTTAGATGAGAGTGACTGCAATAGAGAACTCCTTCACGGCGATGGACATATTTTCTGCATATAATGCCTTTTTTGATGGACGACCCTCGCTAGTTTCCATGTGGCCCAAGCCTCGTAGTGCTCGATGATGAATTTTCCAATAGAGAATAAGTAGGAGTCATTCAAGGTAACCATAATATAGCATGTGAATGCTGCATTGCGAAGCTGAGAGAAGCTAAGTAACGTGAAAAGGGAAAGGACTTGAAGAAGACTCTCTACGTGAAGTCAATTAATGCATAACAACCATCGTCTAATCCCTGGCTTGGTTGGCATAGCATATTCCATAATCTATGGATCTAAGGAAAGAGGAAGACGATGCGAGTGCGGTCCCGATTGAGATGAAAATCAAGATCCTGGTCAATCAGGATGATCCTACTCAAGTCCTGAAGTTCAAATTCCAACTCAGCATGAACATGAAGAAGGAGTTGGCAGGGTTCTTTCGGCCAAACCTGAATGTGTTTACCTGGACACCTTTCGACATGGATGGAATATCACCGAAGATAACATGTCATGCATTGAATGTGAACCACATATGTCTTCCTATGAAGTAGAAATAGCATATCCTAAGCCCAGAGTAATGCTCTACATTGAGAGAAGAAGTGGATAAGCTAAGATCCAACAGCTTTGTCCATGATGCTTTACATCTGGAATAGGTGTCCAACCCAGTGCTGGTCAAGAGTCCAAATGAGAAATGGTAGACATGTATCAACTATTCAGACTTGAATAAGACATGCAAAAAAACCATCTTTCTACTGCTAAAAAAACTAGTTGGTGGACTCAAAAACTGGCTACGAATTTCTATCGTTCATGGATGCTTATTTTGACTATAACCAAATTCCAATGAACATCCCAAATCAAAAACATACCAACTTAATAGCTGAACAGGGGTTTTATTACTACCTTGCTATTTCGTTCAGTCTGAAGAATGTCGGAGCAACTTACCAGAGAATGGTAAATTCAATGTTCAAAAATCAAATCGGGCGTATGATGAAGATCTATGTAAGCGATATATTGGTGAAGTCATATCAATCAATGAACCATTGGGAAGACTTATCAAAAATGTTTGGCATGCTCCAAAAATATGGGATGAAACTCTACCCACTGAAATGCTCGTTCAGAGTTGCTTCAAGAAAATTCTTCGGTTTCGTAGTAAACTCGAAGTGCATAAAGGAAAATCCAAAAATGACCAAGGCCTCGAGGAATGTTGAAGCCTCAAAGATAATATAGGAGGTTTAGAGCATGAACGGAAACGTAGCTACGTTTATTCTATTTATCTCAAAGGCTATAAACAAATGTATATCATTCTTCGATGTCCTTAAAGTGGAAAAAAGAATTTTTTTTCATGGATACAGGAGTGTAAGGATGCTTTTTAAGCTTTAATTAATCATCTAGAAATGCCGTCCATCTTGTCACTTGGAAGGGGGACAATTTTTTTCCAATTTGGTAGTATCTTTTCATGCCTTAAGTACTGCCCTTGTACATGAAGAGTCGAAAAACCAAAGATCGATATACTACATCAGCAAGCGATCAATAAGAGCATAAAGAAATTATCTAAAGTTGGAAAAGCTAGCCTATTGCTTATAGATTGCATCAAGAAAACTCTGTCCCTACTTCTAAGCTGATCCAATTAAGGTGCTAGCGGACTAAACTTTTACGTAGGTCTTGCAATGACACAAAACTTCAGGAAGGTTATTAAAGTGGAACAACGAATTAAGTAGTATGATATATCTTATCATCCCAGGAGAGCAATCCATGGACAAGCACTAGTTAATTTCATTGCCGAGTTCAGTGCTCGAGATGATGAGAAGGAGGAGAATATGGCGCGAAGTGCTCGATGGAAGTTATACATGGATAGGGCATCCAATGAACATAAGGTCAGGAGTAGTTTGGGTAACCCCCAAAGAACGATCAATTTGTTATGCACTAATACTTGAGATCCTGCAACAAACAATGAAGCCAAATATGAAGCACTAATCGTAGGGCTCAAGATCATGAAGAATTTGGGAGTCAAAACATTACACAAATACAGCAACTCAAAATTAGTGATCTTCCATGTGAGGAAAGAGTTTCAAGCCAAAGAAGTAAGGCCAGCCTCTTATTTGATGAGTATTCAAGAATTACTCAATGGTATCGAGTATTACACGATAATGCACATCCCTAGGGAGAAGAAAACAAAGCCTGATTCACTAGCCAAGCTGGGTAGCATCGGGTATGCACAGCTCATGGGTTATTTAGTTCAAATGGAGGTGTTTTCAGCTTTGAGCATCCACTATATGGAAATCAATTAGATGTTGGAGGAAAAAGTTGAAAATGAATCATGGATGACTCTAATTAAGGACTACGTGCTAAAAGGAACCCTTCCGAATGGGAGAAAAGAACAGAGATAACTTTTTCCCAGAGCTTCATGATTTATTGTCCAGGAGGGAGTATTGTACAAAAGAGGGTTTTCAGCTCCTGAGAGGGAGTATTGTATATGGAGTATTGCTAATGTTCAAAGGGAAAACGTAAGCAAGAATGATTCTTCGTTATGGATATTTTAGCCAACCATTAACCGAGATGCAACTAATTACACTAGGAGGTGTGATAGATGCTAAAGGTTTGTGAAGATTTACAAAGCCACACCTGTAGAAATTATGCAGATTGTCAGTGCCTGGCCATTTGCGGTATGGGAGATAGACATTATTCGTGTGCTATCAATGTCGAAAGATGGAGCGAAGTATGCCATTGTTGCAGTTGACTATTTTATGAAATGGATTGAAGTGGAACCATTAGGCACAATCACCACAAAAAATGTGATCAAATTCTTGGTTATAAACATTACCTATCAGTTTGGGATTTAGTAAACCATCATTCCGATAATGGAATCCAATTCGCAAATGCCGAGTTCAAGAATTTCTGTAAGTACTGAGTAGAAAAACGATTTGTAGCGGTAGCACACATGCAAGTTAATGGATATGTGGAAGTGATAAATAAGATAATCAAACCCATCTTAAAGAAATGATTGATAATAGCTAAGGGAAAGTATGTTGATGAATTACAATTGGCGCTTTGGATTTATCAAACAACACACAAGTCTGCAACTAGTCACACTCCATTCGCTTTGGCCTATATATTAGAGGCAATGATTCTAGTCGAACTAGAGGTGCTTTCTCATCAGAAGATCCATTATGGTCCTATAGAAAACAAGCAACTCTTGCTTGAGTCCCTTAATATGGTAGATGAGAAGCACAATGACGCTGATTTGAAAGCTGCTGCCTATCGAAAATGAGTGGCTCGACATTATAACCTAAGGAATATGTATCAGATTTTCCTCGTAGGAGCAGGGGCAAAACATAGCTATGGAGCGAAGGCTGCCATTAGACAACAATGACCGGATCACATAGATGATCAAAAGAATAGTTGAGAGGCGAACCTCCAGACTAAAGATTGGAGGATGTAAACATGATTCTGTTCACCCTTAACATCCCATACGCAAGGAATCCTCTCGATCTCAAACTACCAACATTAGAACTATATAATGGAATAATAGATCTGACCATTCATTTGATGAGATACATCTGACATATGGAGGTGTTGGGTGCGTCTGAAGAGGTAATGGAGTGATGTTTCCCACTATACTTGATGAAGTGGCTGCTATATGGTTCAAGTAGTTAGAGGATGATTCTATAAGTATGTAAACCAGATTGATAGATAGATTCTTGAGATAGTTCAGAGTTCATATCTATCGACCAAAGAATGTGATGATGCTTTCAAGCATAAAGAAAAGGCCTAGAGAGATCCTGAGAAGTTATCTGATGAGATTCAACATGACAGCCACCTCAGTCGATAAGCTGAATCCATCGATAATCCTGATGGCAGCAATGTCTGGAGTCATGAGCAGGACCCACTTCAAAATTGCATTGAAAATAAATCTACCTATAGACCTTATGGAGTTTTATCATGAAATTGGTAGATATTTGCTTCAAGGGGATGCTCAAGATGATAATGTTAATTTTAATGCTATGGATGATGAAGGGCGATCTGGAGCAGGATATGGGAAAGACAAAGAAAGTGAAAAGCTGATGATGACTCCAGAGGAAAAAAGCGGCAACGAAGTGAATCAAAATTCTCTTCCTACATTGATCTAACTAAAACTTTAGAGAGGATATTCCTAGACATTAAAGGAAAAATCCCCAATCGGAGGCCAGCTAAGAGAGAACCCATGGATCAAGAAGGTTTAGGAAGTTTTTCTTGTTCGATGAGCTAGATCAGCATGAAATGAACGAGTGTAGACATCTTTGTGATTTGATAAAAGAGCTAGTTCGGGGTAACCAGCTATAGAAATACATAAGAAACCAAGCTGAAGTGGTGCAAGCGAAGCAACCACCGTCTACGGTGAATATGTCAAGATACGATTGTGGATCTGGGTTGAGATTGTAAATACCATGATTGGGAAGGACAGAAGTTAAGTTTGTTCCTCCTTTTAATTTTCGATTTGAATATATAAGAATATAATAACCTCAGGCCGCTTATAGGTGTATGAGACCTGATTAGTCTCTAAGCACGCTCTGAGTTGGATGTTGGAGATAAATGCTAAGGATATTTCCTTGATTACTTTGATTTGAATATTTGATTTTTAAAAATATCTTGAACATGATGATATTGATCATGGTAGTCTTGTTTGAAGAGACAGGGCAATGATCATAACGTGCAAATCTCCTTGCTGGACAGTGAATGGATTGGGCTTGCATGAGAGTAAGCCCAATCACTAGAGAATGAGTGGATGTACTTACTTAGATGTTGAATCCCCTCATCGAAGAGCGAGTGGGTTGAACATGGCAAGGATCAAAAGATATCAAACCCTAGAGTGGACGATAAATGATCGGGGGAGATTGAAGGATGTTAAATGATACGATGAAATCGAATACTAGATTAGATGATAAATAATCAAGAGAGATCGGATCTTAGATTGGATGTTAAATGATCTGATGAGATCGAATCCTATATTGGATGATAAATGATCAAGAGAGATCGAATCCTAGATTGGCTGTTAAACAATCTGGATAGAACAAACCTTAGATTGGGAGATAAACGATCTGGAGAGATTGAAACCTAGTTTGGATGATAGATGACTTGGCAGGGTTAAACCCTAGAGTGGATGTTGACTTGACCTTGAGATTTGAAAACCTTATAACCGAACTAAAATAGATAAATCTTGGACGAACATGAGACGATTTTGATATACAATATGACAACTACGGATGAAAACATACTGATTATGATTAATAATTAACACTTAAGCAAGGACTAGAATCTTTAGCTATGATGGTCTGAAATGACCATGGATTTGTAAGAGAATCCAAAGAAACTGGATGATTCACCCTAACATGGATCGTTGGATAGAGGAGTGCTCAATTGCCAATGATTTATCGCTACTAGTGAAATTTGTTCTTGAGAAAAGAATACCTTACATTCAAAGGCACACTTGAGGAGGTAAGTGTTATCTGCCTTTTTGACCAAAACAGAATTCCACTAGAATTAGGACTTTAAGATGAAGACAAAATGATTCACGAACTTGGAAATTCTAATGGCAGGACAAGAAGATCGTACTCAACAAGTAGCAAAGGTAAAGGAGCAAAGTGGACCACTCGGTACCGAGACGAACCGCTTGATACCGAAAGCTTTATGCTTCACTGTAGACCTCCAACACCACTTGTATGTGAAGCCTTGAGTGACTGCCACAGAGTGCTTTCCATCAAGAATAAAAAAATAACTCTAAGGATTCACGAGAACAAAGCAAAGAAAGCAGAGATAAAAAAAGAAGTATTAAGAACCTCTCAGGAATATCTTAATCACAAAGGAAAAGTGTTCATGACACAATGAATCAGAGATAGGAGGCAAGGTGGAAGAAATGGAGAAGAATCACTCATAAAAAGCTATCAGTACCTAGAGGGACCTCTTGGTATCAAGTGGTCCGTCTAGGTGATTAAGCCTTGTTTTTCTTTCCTGCATGCCTGGGATTAGATCTACTTTAATGTTTGGCGGGCCTCCGACCTAGAGCAGCTAGAGATGGGCTTTCTGGCACTTGAATCTCTTTTATCTTCTTCTTTCCCAAATACAAAAAACACTCCCAAATTCAAGATCCACTAGATTGTGGTCTGATTTGTGTTATAATTATTGTATTTCGTGAAGAATCAATCAAATAATAAGATTAAAGTGGATGTATTTGCCGAACCACTATAAAAATTGCATCTTGTTTATTGCTTTTACATTTATTTCATTAGATCTTACGCTTGCAATCGATTATGTGGTGTTTGTGCCATTTTTGCTGCTAACACCATGACTAAGAATAACAACATTGAATATTCCATATTTATATAGTATAGGTATATAGGTGCCAGGAGATAGGTGCCAATCGAATTTGCGGTCCATGGTTGGACTTACGGACATAACTGTTCTCGATATCCAAAGATGGATACTGATTAACTCCTTCAATCCATGATTTAGGTGAGTATAAACGCATAGGGGTTAAATGAAACAACGCACGCAAGGCCTTTGCTTGGAGATAGATAAGGCAACCTTTGCCCAAAGACCGGAAAGACAAATGATCGACACCCAAAATATTTTTATTTAGCCACGTAGATAGGGCATGTATGATAAATGCCTGAAGTTAGGTGAGATCGAATGTAAACATCCGGAGATAGACATTATGACACCCAAAGGAAGGCAACTTGCTTACGTAGCCCCATAGACAGGGCATATATGATCGTCACCCAGAGCTAGGCGAGATTAGATAAACATCTCCAGAAATAGACGTTCGACCCACCGCACAAGGTGGATAATCTCGATCAATGCCCAAAGAAATGCAGGTTCGAACGTAGGTGTTCAAAGGTAGATATGCAATATACTACTCTTTGGAGGCAGAAAGAGTGACATAGAAATCCAACCTTGTCGCTGGTCAAATAAAACTTGACCGGAGATAAGTAAGGAAAACTATTATGTTAACCAAATAATAATAAGGAAGTTATTCATGTGTGCGCAAATATGGTTAATGATAGTTTTTTGCACTTAAGATGGTCGCAAACATACAAGAATAGTTTTTTAGAGAAGTAAGTAAAGAAAAGTAAAATTAAACTGAGTAGATAAATAAGTAAGCAACAGAAAATAAGTAGTAATCAAAGACATAGAAGTTTATAGTGGTTCGGCATTGTATGCTAAGTCCACTTTGAAGATTTACCCTTTATTAATCACTTTTGAATCTGATTACAATAGTAGAAATAAGTTAGCACTTGATTACCATGGAATCTAGAGTATCTAGCAAAATAGATATCCTTAGAATAACCCATCAACCCAGTACTTATTGATGAAGATGGCCAAATATCTCTTTGAAATCTTGGCTGATGGACCTTTTAAACCATATAGGGCCACTAGAGGGATCGTTAAGCCAATTCCCAAAGAGAAGGGAATGGTACCAATCCCTTCTTTAGTTGAATTTTAGGGAGCGATCCCTATGGCGGCTTTCGCATACAAAATTATGTTTAGCCTCCAAATTTCAAACCATTTGGATCATTGGAGCTAGAGTTATTGATTGATCTTTGATTCAGCATGGCTTGTATGCAGCGTTATGCTGATCCCTTCCAAGGGATATATACCGATCCCTCTAGCCTTATCTTTTTGTTGTGTGATCCCTAGGAATGGTTTCCTAGGGTCCTTACATCTTGCTCTTTAAATTTCATAGACATTGGACTTGTAAATCTTGAGATATTGGTTGTTTTCCACATGAATGCTCTTGTACTTTAAAACATATTAATCCCTCTTGTTAGAGGCAATCTATGCCGATGCTTCCTACATGTTGATCCATATTTCATACTTCGAACATTCCATGTTTACCCTCTATCAATTCCATTCAATCCTGACTTCATATGATTTTATGTACTTGACTTCTGCACCCATAATCATCACTCTAGAGTCATCAGCCTTGATGGCAGTCGAATCTAAATCATGCAACCACTTCGATATAGCCTAGCTTGAATGCTAGATAATACTTGCCCTACAAAGTATGTCTTATGATGAACATGACGTTCTTTGAGTCTAAATAGGTTAGAGTTGTTAGAAAAAAATCCATCCAACTTCCTAAGTGGTTGTTATCCCTTTATCGAATTATTTTTCCAAAGTGTTGTACTTCTCATTGGTCGTTATGACACTTGGTCGGTTTACATTAGGATAGACCAGGGCTATATTCCATCAGTTGGTATATGTAAGTCTGGTTCCACAAGACTAACAAGTTTTGGTTACTTGATTCATACTTGAACTTGAGGGCTTTAGGTTTGATTTCAATTTCTGTCAATTTCAAAAATTGAAATTTTTAGGTCATACGCATGCGCTTTCATAACCATATTCTTGTCATTGGTTCTCAAATCTGCTTATACGTTCTTGGGTCGTCGCCAATTTTCCCTACATGTTGTAAGCACATGCTTTTACAATTTCCATGCCTATACTTATTTATGTACATACCCATGGTCGATCCCTCACTGTCTATCATTTGACGCTATTCTATTTTATTATTGTATTTTTTAATTTTTATAGGGTTCGACATGTACTTTGCCGAACCCTTTCTTCATTTTATTCACGCTTGCATGGGTCGACATGTTTTATGCTGAACCCTTTCCCTTTGACTTCAAGTAGGAAATTCTGATCGAACCCCCTTTTCACTTATTTCATGTCGATCCCTCTACCTTGACTGCCAGTCCATCTTGCTTATTTTGCATGATGAACCTTCTTCCCTTATATAAGCTATCATTCTACCTCACTAACTCCACTTTCCTTATTTTGCAAACATTCTTCATTGCACCGAGCCCTCTCATTCCATTCACAAAATAGAACCATCCTACCCTTTGCTTGAAATCCCACTGTAATCTGACCTGTCTATGAACTAATTTCCTTTCTCTTTCCACTTCGAACATTTTCGGACACTAACCCGCATCTCTAACCATACACTTACATAGGTAAGTTTTTATGCCATGCTTTTTTAATTTATGATGGCATAATAGATTCCACGACATTGATAATCATGATGGAATGATGTAATGGTGGCCAAAGTGTCTGGAGGAGGTAAGTCATGCGGTATGAAAGGGCTTGATAGAATAAATACAGAGGAAGAAGAAAGGAGAGTAGAGGAGGGATCGGTTGGGACATGATGTATGGTATAGGTATGCCGATCCCTTATTTGATGACATGGAAGAGGGATCAGTATGTAAGCTTTTTGAGAGGATGGTTAAAACAGTGAAGTTGGAAGGATCGGTATAGTGGACTTACATGGGAGGACCAATGCAAGAAATTTTATGGAAGATGGTGGAGTAGAGGGATCGGTAGGATTAGGGATCAGTAAGCTTTGCTTAATGAAAGGGATCGGTACTACTTGTTTAAGGAGAAGGGATTGGTACTACTTGTTTGAGGAGAGGGACCAGTTTAGTCGCTTTGTGATAGGGATCAGTTGATATAGGTCGGCATGTAGGGTTCGACATAGAGGGTTCGGCATACGTGTCTTGAAACTTGAAACCTAATCAAAATTTAGTTGTTTGAGCAATTACTACTAATCGACTTCAATGAACTTGAACATATGATGACGATGAACAATAGAACTTGCATATTCACTATTGAACTTGAGATTGAACAATCAAATCCTTGAAACTTTCAACATGAACTAAAACTTAATACATAGACCCGAATAATAGATTTTATGATATGCCAATAGTCGATCCCAAAGTTTTTGAAACTGATTAATCTGTTCGCTAGTTGATACTGTCAGCAATAACGATCACTTTGGTCAGAGTCCAAAAGTCTCGTCATTTAACTTTTTATTTATTTAAAGTTGTTTATTTCTGTTATACACTACACCGCACTAGCTCACACTTAGCATGGGGGAAACAAGTAAACGTTTATAATCTCGATTATCTACTAAGTGTAGTAAGCATGGACTTCAGACACTCAGCATTTATCTGCAATGTCTTCTGGACCAGCCTCACAACATAGCAATTTTGAAGCAAAGTCGAGCTCCATGACTATATCTGGCAAGCTTTCTCGTGTTCATCATATTGTACAAACGGAACTTTCTGTCCCTTCAATCAATCTTTTTTAGATGTTCCCGCCTCCCGGCGGAGGATATAAGTCCTGCGCCTGACATAGTGGAAGGTCCCATTCTCTTAGATAACTTGATAGATTTTCAAGCCTCCTGAATTGGTGGGGCTACCCTTCACAAGCTATTCTTCATACATGGAATTTGATTCGAAGATGTCTTGGTTTCTTCAATAAATGACGAGGCCTACTTACCCATGGAGTGGTACATAACGTGCAACAAATTCATGATTTGGACCGATGCTTGCTGCCTTCTAATTATTTTATTTAGGATATTTTAAGATATCTTAGAATAGCTCCCATTCAACTTCACCCGAACAGCTAAGCCTTCCTCCATGGGACCTTTCTACTGTTCTTGAGTGTTTTGTTTCGCCCGCCAACTCCTTAAAACATAAGGTTCATTTGTAGCTTTAAACAATGGTAAGGAATCCCTTCATATGCTTTCGTTGAGCCTTCACCCAACCATCAGGTCTTAACAGGTGCTTGGAATAAAATTTATCTTTTTAAACATGAGTGGTTCTATGTTCGCTATCTGTTTGGCTTTGCAAAGCGATGGTTGCAAGGACATAAGTATTGTCTTCGCTTCACTCCTAAATCCATTAATCTAGGTCATATTTTTTAATCAACTTACGTCCTGAATATCTACAGGTGTCCATCCACATCCTGAGGGAAATAGTTTTTCAAGAGCGATCTCTGCAATTCCTACCATCCCTATTGAAGAGAAGGACATTAGACTTCTCGTAACTGGCAAGTTGATATTTTTATTTAGGCTACTGGAGGAGAGTCATAGAATTGGGCTCCTTGGATATGCTGCATTATCGAGACATTTTGTAGAGCAAGAAAAGGATGTCATCAACCCCGTCGTGTCCCCAGTCGAGGGGACTCAGGGCGACATTGAAGAAGGCGAAATAAGAGGTGCCCAAACCAATGACCCTGGCTACGCTGATGCAGTCTCAGACAAGGCACGCAATCGCAAACGCCAACTAAGAGAAGGAAGAAACTGGCATATAAACTTCCAAAAGAAAAACTGCTAATTTGTTATCACTTCTGTTGACGAAGATTCATCTTCCCAACACTTAGAAAATCCATGAAAGGATTATAAAATCTCCAAATCCTCGATGACATTATGGCTTATGACTTCCAAAACAACAACATCGAGGGACTCAATTCTCCTACCAAGAGTGGTGATGGCATTCTTCCTGCCAACATGGGAGAGAAAATGCCTAAAAGCAAGGCAACATCTACTGGTCTGTCAGAGGGGACACATACAATAACATGCACCCTACTACATGCTCTTCATCTATCTTTTGCATAATGGTTACTTATACATTCTTGTTTGGTCTTTGCAGGTGCAATGACTCAGTCTCAAGGCTTTGATTAACTAAGGGGAACTTTGACGCATTATGGATCTAGCTGGGGCTTAGAATCAGGCAGGCATAGAGAAAGAGATGACAGCCTGGAAAAAAGTTGTCATTCAAGGGAATCTTCTTCTTCCAAAATTAAGTCCCAGTCTCAATCATTCCATCAAGAAGATCGGCCCAATCTTCCTGTTTATTGTGGAGATCAAACTTCCTATCAAGGAACTCAAATTGTCGTATCTAACGAGCAGTATTCGGTGGGAATGAAATCAGAAGCATGTTTGATCCGCTGATCATCGAAAACGCTAAGGTCTTTATCCACCATGACTTGAGCTTTCTTGGAAAAGGTTATCTTGAGTCACTCACCGAAGCCTGGGAGTATATTGTCGAGATAAAAAAGTGGAGGCTTGGCGAAGCCAAGTTAGATAAAGAAAAATTAGTGCGTTTGATCTTTTGCAGAGATGAACTCTTAGACCTTGTCGCCGCGAGATTATGATATTTGGACATTTTAGTGCCTTTTGGTAAAGGGAAAAATATTATGGAATCCTCGAGGTCTGATCCCAAGGGACCCACTTCTTTCCAAGCAGCTGGAGCGTCGGTTTCTTTTGGCCCAAGGCAAGATTTGATCTATGATCCAGATAAACCCGGTTATCAATCTAATGTGTTGACCCCTATTCTAAAAGAAGGCACTCTGACAACAACTGAGAGCCAGCCGGACATAGGTATTTCACTTACTCTCCACTTTTCGAGAGGTTTTGCTCTTCATGACAATATTTTTAGGCTTATCTCCTTGTTTTGATAAATCTACAGGTCTTTTGGGCCCTAGCAAAACTCCTAAAAGTGATGCTTCCATGGAGCAATAAGCGAAATCAACTGAGATTCCATCAGCCACCAATGTTCTAGGGCCTGACGCTAAAGTCATCGGAGCACTCGACGATGATAAGGCTGAAGATCCGCTGCCGGTGAATGAATTTGATGACGTTGTGATTACCGGCAGGTCTAAACACACTGATGAGATTAGCTAGAAAGAGCACACTGAGAAGGAGGATTTGGTGAAGAGAAAAGCCAAAGCTAAGCCCATCATGGTGGACATTGATGGTCTAAATCTTGTCCCACTATAAGTCATTCCGCCCGGTGGGTCGATTCCCAGAGAACTCCCTCTAAGCTTCAAATGCTCTCCCATCAAGGGCAGTAAAGGATCAAGGAAGAGAACAAGCAGAAGTTCAGATACTTCTATTCCTGATAAATCCAAATAAGAGAGAAGACAAAGAAATAGGAGTCACTTCGGCTCGATGTATACATAGTTTGTATAGCTTTTTTTCTTTGTTAGTCAGGGTTGTACGGGCATGACCCCTAGTTTTTTGAATAAACTTGTACCATAATTTTGGAACTTATCATGTGTATAAAAGTCTTTATTTTTTGTCGAGCTCTCATGTGAACTGTCATTTAAGTAGTTTAACTATTACTTTCCATTCATTGTACTTGAATTCATTGTTCGTTAATTCTGATAACGATCCACCAGCTCTATTCCAAGGTCTCTATGTGGTCGTAGCCTTGAGTCGCATCAAACACTAAGCTCGAGCCTTATTGTTACACTGTCAAATTCAGCAGTTTCAGGAATTATAATCCTAACCCCAGTCTTACGTTAGGAGAGTTAGATTGTGGATTGTGGAACTCCATCCTTAGCAACTTTGTCCTCTTATCGGTTTCATGCTAGAGTTTATGGAATAGCGAGTGGTCGAACCATACTCATATATTTATCTATACTCATAACCACTCTTAGAGGATAAGAGTTGGTTAACGGGTGGTCGACCCACACCCGATTTATGTTTATACTCTACCCATACTATAGGGATTTAAAGTTAATTCGCAGGTGGTCGATTCATACCCAATTTATGTTTATAATCTATTCCGCACTCTCGGGACTTGGAGTTAGTTCGCGGGTGGCCAATTCACACCCAATTTATGCTTATACTTTAGTCCGCACCATGGGGATTTAGAGTTATTTCGGAGAGAATTCAGATCATACTTTCCTTAATTGATTGATTTTCCCCTAAGGTCCGGGATTTGATTTAGCAAGCGATCGGTCGTGACATCATTGCTCTTATTTTATTCATGTCCTAGCGTTAGGAGGGATTCATTTGATCATCAGATTTGGTCAAGACATATTAATTCCGCATTACATATCCCACCCATTGGTTTATGAATGAGCATTATCAAATGAACGGTCAGACCATGCTCATCTTGTTTAGTTCCATTGGAAACTCATGTAATTGATTAGTTCCAAACTCTAGGAACATGTTTGGACATATCGATATTAATCAGTTTCGTAATGTGAATAATATATAGTGCTACACCAAACATAAATATAAAGGAAGTTCAAAACTTTATTTGCTAAATGGAAAGGAATGACATAATTTGTCTCATTACATATCTAGAAAGTCAAATGCCAAAGCAAATTCTGAAAGCAAATACAATTGAAGGGTAAAGAAATTAATTAAGTGAAATAGCATCGTAAATGCTCGCTATTTCATGCCCTTGGAAGTGTGATGCCATCAACAATCTCTAGCCTGAAAGTTCCCTCTCCAAGCCCCTACTCAATGACATACGGTCGTTCCTAGGTGGATTAATGCGTGACGGGGCATAAATAACCCATTTCAAGATAAGATCGTCAATTCCAAAGTATCTAGGTTGGACTTTAATGTTGTAGTATCGGGTGACTCTGTGTCGGTGCGTAGCTGCCTTCAAATCAGCTCCCTCACTCTTCTCATCTTTAAAGTTTAGAGATTCCAAGAGGAGATCTTTATTTGTTTTGGGATCGTAGTAAGTTTCTTGATGAGACCGAACTTCAAGCTTAACAGGAATAATGGCTTCGGAACCGTAAGCAAAGGCGAATGGAGTATGGCCAGTCGCGAACTTGTGGGTGGTCCTGTAAGCCCATAGTGCAACCAGAAGTTCATCCACTTACTTTCCTTTAGCCTTTTCCAAACGCTTATTTAGAATTAAATTTATAATTTTGTTCAAGCTTCAACTTGCCCATTCACTTGAGGGTGAGCGACTGCCGCATACCTCTTTTTAATATGATATCTCCGACAGAAGTCTTTGAATTCAGCACTACTCATTATCTATTACAATAGTTCATGGAAGACGAAAATGACAGATAATGTTCCTGATAAGGAAGTTGATTACTTTCTTGGTTGTGATCATGGCTAAAGGTTTTCTTCGGCCCATTTAGTGAAGTAATCAACCGCGACGATAGCATACTTTGCACCACCTTTAGAGATCGGTAAGGGATCGATAATATCTTTACCCCACATGGAAAACGGCCATGGGCTGACTATTTGCATGATTTCCAGCAGTCGAGCTCTTGGGACATTTGCATATATCTGGCACTTGTTACATTGTCATACATAGTTAGCAGCATCTCAATTGACGGTTGGCCAATAATACCCGTAATAGAGTATTTTCTTTGCTAGAGTTTGTCCCTTTGTGTGATCGCCGCATTCCTCTTTATGAACTTCCTTTAGGACCTGTTTTATCTCATCATGAGCAATACACCAGATTAGGGGAACAAAAAAACTATTTTTGCACATAACTCCTTCATGTATGATATACCGTGAAGCTTTACAAAGGATCTATTGTTTTTCATTACTTTGTTCAAGTAGGATTGCTTGTAGCAAATAGTTATTAATCGAAGTCATCCATGATCCCCTCTCAGGCTCCGTCTCTAGTACTCAGTCAATTTCTATCAAGTTTACACTCAGGGTATTTAATAATTCGACCGAAACCAAGCCCATCTATTGTGCGTCCACGGTGGTAGCAAACTTTTCCAATGAATCAACCTCTTTGTTTTAATCCTATGGAATATGCGTAATGTCATAGTACTCAAATTCAGTCAACAATTCTTGAACTTGGTTAAGGTATGGAGCAAGCCATTGTCCCTTAGCTTGATAATCTCCCCTGACTTAGTATACTACCAATTGTGAATCGTAAAAGATTTCAAGAGACTTCAATCACAGTTCTTTAGCAAGTTTAAGTGCATCAATCAAAGCCTCATACTCAACGTCGTTGTTTGTCATTGGGAAATCAAGCTTTAAAGCATAACAAATCGACCAATCTTTAGGAGTAACAAGTACAATTCCAGCTCCAAAACAATGATCATTGGACGCTCCATCGGTATATAATTTCCACCGTATGGAGGGATTTCATTGCTCTTTGGGGAATCATTATGCGTAGTGAATTCTACAATAAAATCTACCAGTGCCTGACCCTGGATAGCCCTCTGGGGAAGATAAGTGATATCGAATTGACTAAGCATGATTCCACTTGAGTAACCTTCCAAACATCTTAGGTCGCTGCAGGACCTATTGTAACAGCTTGTCGGTGTAAACAATGATCGGTTGCGCCTGGAATTATGGGTGGAGCATTCATGATGCAATAAGCAATCAGTATGTCAATTTCTCTATTTTCGGATAGTTCCTTCCAACTCCCATCATTCACTTGTTGACATAATAAATCAGTATTTGGATTCGATTCGCCACCCTTATAGCATGTATTGACATTGCCAAATAGATATATAAATCTTCATGTTCCACTGGCTTCAATAAGATGGGAGGCTTCTCTAAGTGTTTCACCAAGGCATGAATGCGTCTTTGCAATCTTGTATCCATTCAAAGTTTCTAATCCCTTTCATAATAAAGTCAAAGAATGAAATGCATCTATCAATAGCTCTGGAAGTGAATCGGCTTAAAGCAACAACCTTCCTGTTCAGATTCTGTATTTTTTGATAGTCTTTGGCACTTGAAGTGATGAACAACTTAAATCATCTGGGCATAAGCTTCGATTCCACGAGCATTAACAATAAAACTAAGAACTTCCCTGATGCTATGCCAAAAGAACACTTCAAAGGATTAATTATCATCTTGTGATGTAAGAGGATGTCGAACATTTCTACCAAATCTCGAATATGGTCATTTGATCATCGTGACTTCATGAGAATATCATCCGCATATACTTCCATCATTTTTCCAATCCACTCTTTAAACATCCTGTTGACTGAGTGCTGGTAAGTTTTTCCTGGATTCTTTAATCCAAATGGCAATACCACATAGCAATATAATCCAACATTGGTAATGAAACTGGTGTGCTCTTGATCAGGGATGTGCATCAGGATTTGGTTATATCCCGAGTATGCATCCATTAAAGATAGAAATTCATCCCGTGGTTGGGTCCACCAACTGGTCGATCCTTGGAAGGGAAAAATTGTCTTTTGGGCACACCTTATTCAAGTATGATAATTAATGCATGTTCTCCATTTCTTATTTGCCTTTTTCATAAGAACATGATTAGATACATACTTAGGGTAGAGGGCATTGCGGATAAAACCATTGTTTTTTTGTTTATCCACCTCCTCATTAAGTGCGGTAGATCTCTCCAACTCCATACCTCATCTTTTTTATTTCATTGGGACATGCGTCGGGTTGATATTTAATGCATGGCTCGCAATGGCATGTGGGATTCCACACATGTAAGAGTGAGTACAAGCGATTATGTGATTCGCTTAGAGAAATCCAGCGGGTTCTTTCTTTGTCGAGGGTTAACCTTTGATTCGATCTTTAGGATACGTGATGGATCATCGTGGCTAATTGTGATGTCAATCGTCAACTCAACCGGTGCAAATTTGGTCTCTTTGGGCTCCTCCTCATCATATCTTAAATCTCTATCTCTATAAAACCAACTGTGGTGCCCGAGCCAAGGCTCAGCGCTAGTTGTCAATCTTCGGTAGCTTGGATATGGACAGTCTTGTCCATACCCTCACCTTTCTCTTTGTATTGAGCATCCCTCAACTCACCTATATAAAAGGCATGTCAATTTCTTGATCACCATGAACAACTCCAACACCATACTGGAAACTTCATAGTTAAACACTGTGGGCAAGGGCTGCCTCGAAGTCAACTAGGGCCAAGCGGCTTTGAAAAACATTGTAAGGAGAGTCAACATCCAAAACAACAAACGATAAGATTCACACTCTCCTATAATCACCTTCTCCCAACTCTACTGGTAACTCAACATAACCAACCGCTTCAGTTGTAACACCTCTAAAATTATGTAACGGACTTTTGATAGCTTTAAGTCCATGGCTTTCATACTCATTTGGTCATAGGATTTTTTGAAAATTATATTTACAGAACTTCAACAATTGATCAATATGCTTCTCACCAAAGTGGGGCCGATCATGGCCAAATGACCATTGGGTCAGCCGTCGGAGCCTCCACCTTATTTGAATCTCTATTTCTAAACATGATATCGTCTTCCATTATATGTTGTTGTTTTCCCTGAGCTCCATGTTATGTATTCAAAAAATATTAAAAATCCACATGTTTAATTGTTATAGCATAGCGCTTCATCTCATGCCATGTCGGGTGCAGTCCTTTGACTATTATATTTATTACCAATCTTACACCAATTTGCGTAGGCTCCTCATCCTTGTGCAGTGCTTGTCCTCGGTTGGGGCTGCATATCCCCAATCTGCCATTTGATGGGGTTTTTTACAAATTGTTGCAACTTCCTTTCTCGAATCAGCATTTCGATAATATCCTGGAGATGCCTGCATTCATTCATGCCATGTCCATATCATTCGAGGAACCGACAATATTTCCCGATTTGTTTCTCCTTTTCTGTTGATTCTTTTTAAGGCGACTTCCTATACCACATGGTATTGCAGGTAGTCAAAGAGATATTCTCCAAGGACGTATTCAACGGCTTGTAAGAATCGTACATTAGAATCCTAGGCTCCCCTCTTCCATAATCCCTCTTTCGTTCTCGGGCCCTATCTCCACCTTCCTTTTGCCAATTTAGGTTGTTTTGGACCTTCACTTGAACTTTTCAAGAGCTATCATCAAACTGCTTTATGGAAAAATTACTCTATACTCCCTCTTTGCTCGATCCTACAACATTCTTCTTCTTGGAGGACATGGCTTCCTCCTTTTTCAAATATTGAGCCGCCATTGTGTAAAAGCATTCCAATGTTGTAGGTGGATAGCCAGCTAACCAATCACTGAAATCAGATTCTGGATCTACCCCCCTTGTCATAGCCATCAACATTGCATGGTCATACTGATTTTCGTAACAACTTTATGAAATCTCTCCAAATAATCTTTCAATGATCCTCCTAAAGCCTGGATCATGCTAGACAGGGACAGTACTTCCTTAAGATGAGTTGCATGCATTTGGAACTGCTTCATAAACCTTATTGCCAAATCACCGAATCTAGAAATTGATTATATGGGTAACCTTGTGAACCACATTATTGTTATTCCAAAGGGGATTATGGGAAAGCATCTACATTAGGTTGCATCATCTGCTCATATAAAATCCATCAGCCATTTATATCTCGTGATGTGCTACTTGGGGTCTGTTTTTCCTACATAGGCGGGCATTGATGGCAAGTTGAACCTCCTTGGATACTCCGCATGTAGAACATATCAGTGAACGGGTATGGCTTCTTGAGATTCCCCAATCATCGTTAGTTAAGCCCTATCTCCCTATTAATAATTGTTTGACCATAACCGATAAGTATGGCGTTTGAATAGTTGGTGCCAAGCAATGGTCGTGCTCCAACTTACATGAATGTTCTAGTCAATATCTATGGGCCATTCCACACCTTCTTGATTCACCATCATTCCAATGTATATCTCGTAAATTCGCTTCATTATCATTCCGAGGAAGCATTTAGTCAACATGTAATTGAATTCCGGCATTCAAACCAACTAAAGTAGCTCTAGCTAAATTCCCATGATGCATGGGTTGATTCCCTCTTGTGGGGGAGGAATCGGTACCGATCCTTATGGAGGGATCGGTACCAATCGATCCTGGCATAACATGATGGTCCATAGGTTGACGCCTCGAAGTTTTTGCACGATATTCGTTTGTTCTACGATGCCTATGCCTATGATACTCATTTTATGAGCTAGAACTTTCTGATGCAGAGAAAGGAGTAGGATCCCTCCTAGCTTTCCCTCACTGCTACTGATCGAGTTGATTCATTAAGTTAATATTGGTCAAAATCTGTTGATTTAATTGCGGACGGCTCTCCATCATCTCTCTCATTAGATTATGAAATTCAACTCTTGTAATAGAATCAGTAGGACTCTAAACTTCAACTAGTTCAACATTTACATCCATTGGTTGATTGCTTGGGCCTCCTTGCTAGATGTTAGCATTTTCATTTCCTTCCACATTCTAAGAAGTAGATCTAGTGTTCCTCACCATTGTCGATAACATCACTTAGATTTCTACAAATATGTGTAGTTTAAGAAACACTTGAAGATAACTACAGATCTCCTTTGTAGGATTTACCCAGTCTAATAACAACAAAGGGATCCTAATAGGCTGAAAATCAAGGTTCTCAGTGAAAGCATCAAAATGTTTACACCTAAGATGGTCACAAACACTGAAAAATAGTTTTTAGAGAAGTAACTATAGAAAAGTAAAATTGAACTAAGTGGATAAATAAGTAAGCAATAGAGAATAAGCAGTAATCAAAGATATAGAAGTTTATGGTGGTTCGGCATTGTATGCCTACGTCCACTTTGAAGATTATCTTTACTAATCACTGTTGAATCTGATTACAATAGTAGAAATAATTAGCATTTGATTACAATGGAGTCTAGAGTAACAAGCAGCGTAAAGATTCTCAGAATGACCCATCGGCCCAGTATTTATAGATGAAGATAGCCAAATATCTCTCTAAAATCTCGGTTGAAGAACCTTCTCAACCATATGGACCCACTAGAGCGATTGCTAGGCCCTATTTCCAAAGAGGAGGGTCGATCCCTTCTTTGGTTGAACTTTAAGGAGCAATCACTATGGTGGCTTTCTCATACAAAAGTATGTTTAACCTTTAAATTTTATGTCATTTGGATCATTGGAGCTCGAGTTATTGCTTGATCTTTAATTCAACATGGCTTGTATATAGCTTTCTATCGATCCCTTCCAAGGAATATATACCAATCCCTCCAACCTTGTCCTTTTGATATACGATACCTAAGGTAGGTTTCCCAGGGTCCTTATATCTTGCTCTTCAAATTTTATAGGCATTAGACTTGTAAATCTTTGGATATTGGTTGTTTTCCACAAGAATGCTCATGCACTTTCAAACATTTCATATGATCATCCATACTCGACTTTTGGGCCCCACAATCATCGCTTTGGAGTCATTGTCCTTGACGGCATTTGAATCTAACTTACGCAACCAATTTGATACAGCTGAGATAGAATGCCATATAACAATAGTATTACTCAAACCCAGATGCAACCGCATTTAGAAAAAAGAAAAAACTAAGTACTGGATTGAAAAAATGCAAAGTCTAAGGAGAGCCTGATTATTCTTTATTAATAGACTTTTTCAATAAGGAGCAGAGGTTGTACTTGCATAACATCGTCCTATGTTCAAGGATTCAAAGCTAAACAAAAACAACAGAAAAGTAAAAGAAAATTGCAACTAAGTGTTCTTTTTCGTCTTCTTCTCCTTCCTTCCTTCTTCAGAGGATGAGTACCATATTTTCTTGATTTCCTTCTGCTTGTTTACTTACCTTTACTCTCCTTCGAAAAGTAACATTTTAGGTCATTTTTCCAATCATAGCTGCATCTCGAAGATTCGAGAGTCTCGCCCAAAATATCATCGAAAATGGGGCAGAGGCAAGAACAACAATTGCTATCAGAGGCAATGAAAATGATAAAGGAGGAGGAATTCATCAAACTTTTCTTTTTTGATTTCCTTACCAACATGACTTGTGATCATTGCATCTCTAGCATCATTGGTCTTGACGAGTTTCTGGCGACTCCAGTAATAACATTGCCTTCATTTCCATGAATCCCATGAAGATTGCGTGTTGCTTCCTCCTCCAATGAATGGATCATTTCAGAATCGGGACCCAACATCGTACTCGCTAGGGAGGCTGGATTCGAAATTGGAGCAGTCACGATAATTAATTTAGACACTCTAGCTTGTGTGACCAGTGATAAGCCTCCTTTAGATAAAGGGACAATTGTAGGCTGATCTGAAACATGAAAATGCGAAAGTAGAGATAAGTGACGTCAAACGATATATGAATCATCTCAAATACATATGGGGTTAACGATATACCTCCATAAGACACAACCTCTATGTGAGCAGGAGTACCGATAGAGCCTCCCTCCAAGATTGAAGATAATGTGGGCAACTTCATAAATGATCCATTACCTACCAAGCCAGGCTCTATGGTATTATAACGCACATTCAATGAGGATGCTTGAGCAGTTTAAATGCCAAAGGTCATCACAGTGGCTGGAATGGTAATGGAACTATAAAGAGGAATAATGATCTCGGTAGTTGGCAACACCGATGTCAATGGAGTAGTGGTATCTGTTGTGGATCCTTGGGGGACAAAACCAAAACTCTCACCCAAATCCCGTAAACCAAGCTTAGATTGGGCTCCGATTGATAATTCACGATGTAGGAGGAGCTTGCCAATCTTGAGCACTTCTATGTCTTCTTCCACTAGAAGGTTGTACTTTATCTCCTCCTCATCAATCTCAGCCTCGTCAGAGTGATTTCGCTCTTTTTTTAAAATCTCCTCCTAGGCTATGGCCAAGGCCAACAAATATTACTTTCCCAACCATCTCAGGTTTCCAAACAGAATAACATTTGCATAGAATTGCGCAGCAAGGGGATCAAGTTCATACTTAATTTTATTCTCTGCAGCCATGACCTACTCATCAACTATCTTCTCTCGTGTCTTAGCTTCCTCCCTTATCTTACGAGT
Organism: Allium cepa; assembly: GCA_030765085.1. Classification (NCBI taxonomy): domain Eukaryota; kingdom Viridiplantae; phylum Streptophyta; class Magnoliopsida; order Asparagales; family Amaryllidaceae; genus Allium; species Allium cepa. The sequence goes on from CM060932.1 coordinate 745,601,556, forward strand.
GTCTAGTAACTTCTCGCAATAATACTAAGCCTGAGTAAGTGCTTTATCCTTTTCTTTCTTTTCGATCGCTAGTAGCTCCTGTAACCTCATTATTTCTAAGGCTTGCTCCTCTTTAGTCTTATTGATTTTTTTCATTTTCCAATGAAAGAGTGGCCCCTATGATGAGTAGCCTTAACCTGCCCCAGTAGGTTTTGGTGATCTTCTTCAATGGACTTAGTTTAAGCTTCTAATACTTTCTTAGCTTTAACCAAGGAAGCCTTAAGCTCTTCAGCCTCTTTATCAAGGGTTTTAATGATATGCTCGTCATCTTGTTCAGCTACTTCATCCCTTTGAGTTCAATCTTTCTTTGTAAGACACTTAAGAAATGGCATTGGCTATCCTCTTTCGCTTGAAATATTGATCATACACGTCGCTTACATAAACCATAACATTAGAGCTAACCTTCATAGGGATATCCTTTAAATAAGGAAAAAATACAGCATCATCAAAGCAGATCTTGGAAAAAGCACTCTTTATATCAGCCACTAGAGGGTTTGAAACAGTTTTGATCTCCTTAGTAGTATTGAGGGCAAGAAGCTTTTTTCCCAGATCTTTGTTGGAAATCATCAGAAGATATTAGCCCAGATGGCTGCTCAGATCGTTGTGGAACACGGGAAGTTGTTGTTGGTTGTGTAGTGGAAGGAACCATCTCAATAAATCACTGTTATCAATTACCATTCACCAAGATCACCTTGGAACCCATTTAACCTTCCCCTTTTACATATGAAGTTTTTTATTTGGAGAAACTTTAAAATTTGTTTTTCATTTGAAAACTCAACCCAGGCTTAAGTTTGACTTGAAGCAGGCCTAGGGAAATTTGTGTAGAGCAACACTTAAGGTAGAGCGTAAGGCCTTGCTTTAAAATCCCAAGGCATGGTTCGAGTTTTCTTAAATTTTGCTAAGCCTATGGTGTTTTGTCAAGATTTTCAAATAATTTTGTCTATTTCGAATCATCATTGATCAACAGAGAGGGGAAAGATGAGGTTTTAAGGCATAACCGATGGTGAATAATGGTTGATCGCTGGCAATCCATGAGAAGACGCGCCATCGCCAACCTAAATTGGTCTAAAAAGAGTTCGAGTTTTATTTAATTTTAAAGTTTGAACTGATGCGTGGTTTGGTTCATGTGAATCAGAATCTAAAAGTGATGAATCTAGCTGTGCAATTATAACCAACCTAATTTTAGAGATTACTTGTAAATGTTAAATTATAACGGTAGTTATGATTTATTATTGTGAACTAAAATTAAAATTGGAGATTTTAAATTTCTTACTTGGAATAAACAATGAATTTTGGGAAATAAAATGTGAAAATAAAGTTTAAATGCTTTATTTTATTTGTTTGGGTTAATAATGAATGGAAAATTATTTTTATTTAGAGAAAATGCAATAATTTTATTAATTATTGCCAATTATTTCTTTTATTAATTTTTAAAGAAAGTATTTGATTTTTAAAGGTTGTTTATTAAAATAAGATAAAGTGAAATTTAGTTTAAAAATGAGTTTTAATTATAAATTTGAGTTTAGAATGGTTAGTTATTTTTTAAGCAGGAGAAATATTTTTGTGGAATTTTAGAAGTAAAAAATGTGGATTTATGAATTTATTTGTGCAAAATTGTGTATTTATGTAAAATAAGGGTTAATTTTAATAAAAATGTTTTTAAAACTAAAATTATCCTTTTATATGATGAAAAATAATTTATTTCACATATATGTAAATTTACATAAATTGTTTGTATAAAAATTGAAGAAAATGACATTTGTTTTATAACTTAGTGTACATTTGGTTTAAGTGTTGAAATAAATTAACTTGGGCAAATTAATTTTTTCTTCTAATTTGGGTCTAAAGCTCATTAGCCAACCTTAACCAGAAAAGAGAAAGAAAGCTTCTTTCTTAATTCATGTACGTTCAGTACAATTCTTCTTCTTTCTTGTAAACTAAAAGAAGAGAAATAAAAAACCTACTTTCCTCAAGTAAAAATCAAAATCTTCATTCCAATCCAATAATTGCTGAAATTTATCAAAATAGAGTCGACTATTTTAATCTAAGCCAAAACCAAATTTCTCATAATCCTTTTTCTGATTTGGTGAATTTGTTGTCTATATTGAAGTTTCGTTCCTGCATGTTTGTATAAACTCTTTTTTCTAGGTTGTTGAAGCTTCCTCAAGGCCAAAGCTTGCATCCTTTCTCCAATTCGCTCTTATGCACTACTATTTGGTAAGGTGAGTATCAAAACTCACCAATGCTAGCTGAAGCCATGCTTCAAAATGCCGAAATCTAGCCAAAAATAGCTTCAATATATTGAATTTTGTTGAGTTTTTTTTCTGTAAAAATTAAGTTTGGGTGTCACTTTGCATGTAATTTTCTCTCAATTACGGCAACGAAATGCTGCCGGATTTTCTTCATCGATAGTTCATGTGTTGTAGTATATATAGAAACATTTGATAGCTAAACCCTTTCGTTTGATACCTAAAAACCTTGCTGCAAAATCAATGCATAGCTTGGAAATTACCTGTACACATTTTGTTTTTTGAGTTGCTGCAAACATGGCCTGAGTCCATGTTTGAGACAACATATCTCTTTCTTTTCTTCCTTGAATTGCATGATTCTTTTATTGTTTGAAATGTAAAGTTTTCTACTAAAATCAAACCAAATTTTAGGTCATTCGACCTATATAGCTTTTAGAAATATGCTATCGAACTTTGATCCGAAGCATGTTTTTACCCAGAGTTTTTCAATGAAACACTGCCTGGGTTCAATTTTGAGACATCGTAACTTTCTCATATTTTATCCAAATTGCATGATTCCTTTTGGTTTGAAAGATAAAGTTTTCTACTATATGCATACCAATTTTGAGCTCAATACGATTCCATGGTCCTCTGTTATGCCTGAAAGTGGAACCCAGAATGGATTTTCAGGCCTGGGCACATTCTTGTTGAACTGTTACAAACATGGTTTTAGTCCATATTTGAGACAGCGTTACTTTTTCATTTTCTGTCGGAATTCATTGATTCTTTTTTTGTTTAAAAGATGAAGTTTTTTAATTTTGTGCAAACTAATTTGTAGTTTAATCAAAGGTCGTTTGGCCACCTGTTTTATGTCTGAAAGTTGAACCCAGAGAAGATTTCAGACCTAGGTATTATTTTGCCTAAGTGTTTTATGTTCTTTTTCCATCTGACTTTTGACTTTTACTTCATGTTTTTATGATATTTGTGAAATGTTGTGAGGACTATGATGCCTATCAATAGGTTAGCCAAGTTTGATGAATTTGAAATTCAAATTTGAATTGAATTTGAATAGAATTTAAATGAGTTTTGAGTGATTTATTTGATTTCGAGCACAGATTTTTTGAATATTTTTTGAAATAATATTTAAAATAAATTGGAATTTAAAATAATTATTATGCGATATTTTTTAAATTATTTTAAGCTATAAAATCTATCTATTCTCTATAATAAGGGAATTTTCAAATATCATCTTTAAAATTGATTTCGAAAAATGGTTTTAAAAGCTTATTTTCTCAAATAAATAATTTTATATATAAAATACGTATTTTTGCACTATTCAAGCGAATGAGAAGGAGAATTAAACTATTTGGTGAAACATGTGGTATAGGACACATGGGTTTGTCTTATCGGTTAATTCATGACTTGTCTGTTTGATCGTTTTGACCTTCGGGTTGAGTTTACCGATGAGATGCGGTAAACTTATTACTGCTTTGACTATGAAATTTACCGACGGTTAGTAAACCGTTTAGTGCAAACATGTGGTATGGGATGCAAGTTAAGACTATTTGGGTTCCTATTCGAGTGTTTGTGACACATTTGCCATTGCGGCGTGCCAATACTGAACCTTTGGTCATTGCCATTGCAGCGTTTGCCATTGTGGCGTATTTGTCTTTAAGACGTTGTCATTGCGACGTATTTGCCATTGCGGTCTATTTGTCATTGCGACGTTTTGCCTTCGGGCGAGGTACCTATTTGAGATAACAGTACTTGGCAAGGCTTCAGCCACACGCATGTGCAAACACTTTTAAAATGGTTTCTTTGACTATTTTCCCTAGTATATCGCCCCTTTCCGGAATTGGTCCTTTGAACCATTCAATATATCTTTATAGCGATTACCTTTTGGGAATTTGAACTCTTTGAAGTTTTATTTTTGAGATTTGAATTGCCTACACTGGCGTTATATGAGATTTGCCTTTTGGCGTTTACTTGAGATTTTATTCTCCTCTTTGAAGATATATTTGCCATATGGCGTGTTTGAGATGGGTTCTCATTATGCATGTTTTGACTTTGTCAAGATGGCATATTTAATTTTTCCCCTAAACCATATTTGATGTGCTATGAATGCCGATGATATGAGGATTACTATTTAGCATTTTATGGGTTATTTTATCTCTTTTGAGATTATATGTTTGTGTAATGATACCATATTATCACTTGATGTAATCATATACTTTAGGTTGTTCGTTCCTATTCTGGAATATTATCACATTATCCTTATGCTCATATTATCCCTTATCCTTGTTAACTGATTTGTTTAGCTAGATTGACCAGTGTATTTTATACTCGGGTCAGACCGAGGTGTTTCAGGTTAGGTAATCTTTGGACTTAGACTATTCTACTTCCGTATGGACTTTTCTGCTAGCTCTTTTTGTTTTAGCTTTTGTGTAGGCCTTTTTGTTGCTACTCTAATATGTATATTTTTTTGACTCGTGTTTGTATTGTGGTTGTCATACCACAAATATGATGTATCATTTTGTATACTCTGTGATGTATCAGTATATGTATATATATCTGATGATCTATAGTTTTGTGATGTGTTTTGCATTCGAGTTGTTGTATTTTGTTCTGATAGATCCTATAGCCACCTATGGCTTTCTATTAAGTATTTATTGGATATGCCAATCCACTTGAGGTAGAAAAAATATGGCATTTGTGGACGTATACAATACATATTTAAGACAAGGCTATAGATGGTCGCTCCTATCCAACCCTATTCTCTACATTAGCAGACAACATTACCCAATAGTAATCTTTGTTAATTTGCGTCTCGGGGTGAGGCGTTACAACAATGATGGAGATAGGTAGCATCAGTAATTCAAGGTAATAGTTCGATGTTAAAGGTTGACATTGAGGCAAAGTTGGCAATAGTGATTCAGTGCTTGACAATCCCTAGAGAACAAATGAAAACAAGTGGAGTAAACGAGAAGTGTTGGTTCATATAAGTAAGGACCAAACTATGGGGATAGGCATTAAAATCATTTAAATATACGGTACTGATCCATGGCCTTCGGATCGATACCAATCCATGATATGAAATATAATACGCACACATATATATAATAAGTAGTAAAAATAATAAATTAAAATAATCAAAATGAAAATGAAAAATTACGACGATGGTGTTAAGGAATCTAATACAAGGGCAAAATGAAGTTTCGGCTAACGGTAGTCTACTTGGGTAATTCAAAGAAAAGTTCGTTGAAAACATCCTAAATCCAAAATGAAAAGATCGAACAACATGCTTTAGTTCTTATACTACCTAAGAGTTACAAGTCTAAGACTGTTCATAAAAAAATGATAATCAATAGAAGACATGTCGCTCTACGAAAACGGTTTACAGAATAGAAAGCACCTATTCAGAATAGAATTGGGAACCGATGGCCTGAAATAAATAACCTATCTTGATCCAAAGCATATCTTGTTAACAGAAGATACACTTTAAGGAACAAATGTTATTTAGTTTTATGACCAAATCATATGTGGACGAATTGGATATATCAAATAGAAAGATATCAATATGGAAATTAAGAATGACAGCTTCTAAACTCAGAGATTTATAGATAAGGTTATTAGCCTGCCAAGGACCTTTGAAAATTGCTTATATGCCAAATCACTTCAAATACCAAAGTCAAAAACCAACATCCAAGGTAAGGTCTTGAATCAGTATTGATCCTTGACCATGGTTTGGTACTGATCCATAGAAGTTCCCCCAAACTACCTTTAGGCTTATGACGTATGAAGCCAAGACCAATTGATTAGAGCATACGATATAGTGTGGTTTGCCAACAATTTATGATTGAATCTTAATGCATAAAACCCAAACTCTATAACAACATAACTAGGCACTCTTTACTTTTCACCGATCCAAGAAACCCACTTCGAATCAATCTCATTCCAAGATATTGGATGTTCAGAAAAGTGAATGTAAACCATCGAGTAACCTCAAAGAATCAAATTATAGACAACGAACAATCACTATGGATTATTACCGATCCATTAAACTTGTTGATTTAGCCGCGATCTCTTCATTAAACTTTCTACAGGACAAAAGGAATGTAGGGAAAATATGGTAGAGACAAATTCGTTGAACTTTATTTATAAATAGAGGGTGATATACACTATATTGCGATCCTTTTTCTGCATTCTAAATTTATGTGTTGTTATTGTAATTTTTTGGATCATCACTGATCCATAGACCATCGATCCATAAGATTACGTTTTTAAAAACTTTGCAAAACCAATAACAAAGTTCAAGTGGACGTAGGCTAGTGATTTGTCGAACCACTAATTGTTGTGTTGTTGTTCCCTCTTGTTTTTCATTTAATTTCTTCATTTAATGGTTCTCTTTTACAAATATTAAAGGTGTCAGTGCCAGCTTTTGGCATAAACACATTGCCTCAATTCTATAGGTAAAGGCGAATGAAGTATGATTGTGAACTTCTGGGTTATCCGATAAGCCCACAATTCCAATGGTAATTAATCCATTATGTTTGCTTTTGCTCTCTTCAATCTCTTCTTGATAATGGACTTGATGATCTATTTCATTGCATCCACCATGCCATTCACCTATAGATGTGTCATTGCTGCGAAGATCTTCTCAATCCAATATCAAGCATATGATTCTCTAAGCTCGATGCTTTTGAGTTGAGTTCCAATTCCAGTGGCTACCTTTAGTAAGACTTCAAATCTATACAAATTGTTCTTCATCACAAAGTTGATCACTTTCTCTGTAGTGATCATTGTAAGCAGTTCTGCTTCAAACAAATTTTGTGAAGTAGTTTACAGCCACTATTGCATATTTCGTTCTTCCTTTTGATAGTGGTAGAACTCCAATGAATTATATTCCCTAAATCGCAAAAGGTCATGGACTAACCATCTGTGTAAGCTCATTGGACGAAGCTTTGCCTTTCGAGAAAGCCCTCTTTAGCAAATAATCTTTAACCGTAGTCATCAACGACTCTTCTTCCCTATCCTTCAAGATCCAATTAACATCCATCTCTCGTCAATACCAAGAGGTAGCAAAACTTCCACTAGAACGATTTCTAACAGCCGCACATCTCCAGAGCCTACCAATTTGGCTAATGAATCAACATTCACATTCTCCTCTCTGGGTATGTGCATTATCGTGTAATGCTCGATATCGCCCGGTAGTTTCGGTGCTTTTAACGAATAAGGGGCAATCTTGCACCAATAGTTTGGAATTCGTTCTTAACTTGACAAACCACCAATAGAGAGACATTGAAGATATACGGTGTCTTAACTCCTAACTCTTTTTCTGTCTTATGTCCAGCAATTAACACTTCGCATTTAGCTTTGTTGTTTATTGCTTGGAACTCTAATTTAAGAGCATAATAGATCCTACGACCTTTTAGGAATATCAAACTACTCCAGTCACTAAATCATGGTCATTGGATGCTCCATCAATATACAACTTTCATTGTGAAATTTGGACCCACACTTCCACTTTATCATCCCGAAATGTGAATCCAGCAAAGAAATCTAACAATACTTGTCTTCGAATCGCCTTCCTATGATGGTAAGTTATATCATACTAAATCAACTCCATATTCCACTTTATTAGTCTTCCTAAAGTCTTTAGATGATGTAGTACTTGTCTAAGTGGCTGATCAAGCAACATCTTTATTAGATAAGCTTGGAAGGGTGGCCTCAACTTCCTCGATGCAATCAACAAACAGTCTGCCAAATTCATTGCCTCTATACAATTCTTTTCCACCCTAGAAAGCCATTTGTTGATGTAATAGATCGACCTTCGAATTTTTCATTCCATACAAACTAAGGTTGCACTCAATGCATGAGTTGATACTACTAGGTAGATATAAAAAATTTCTCCTTCCAAGTGTTAGGACAATATTGGTGGTTTCTTCAGATATTCCACCAGATTCTAAAATGTAGCCTCATATTCACTCATCTATTGTAACTTTCATTTTTCTTTCTTAATGGAAATAAGGAATAGTGTACACTTATTGGTCACCTTTGAAATGAATCAACTCAATGTGATGACTTTACTATTCAAGCTTCACATTTTCCTCCTTGTCTTTAATGCAGTAACCAACTTAAATCTTCAATCTATTTCAGATTGGGTTCAGTTTTCATTAAGTTTACAATGAAACTCAAAAATTTACCCGATGCGACTCCAAAAGAGCACTTCAGTAAATTCAATTTCAGTCCATCACTACAACATAAAAGATGTTTTGCAGCATTTTAAAAACTCTATGAAATCTTTCTGAAGCATTACGAAGAACTCTATCTAACAATAAGTTGTTACAGGTCCTTAAAATATATTGGCTCTTTTATAAACTCTGCATAAAATAAACCTTATACAGACTTTTGATTTATGATTTATAACATTTTTTAAAGCATTTCCCTTACCGTTATGTTAAATTTGCTATGACATTTTTATCTTGCTATGCTTTACTTTTTTGTAGAGTATCTACTTTGTCAGGTGTTTCTTATCATTTACAAAACATTATTATATACTTACTATGGGTTTTTATCATTTATCACTGAGTTTCTACAAAATATATCTAGGACAACGACTATATTATTTATCGTAGCGTTTTTTGTCAATGTATTTCTATTTTTTGCAGCGTTTTGAAAAGGCTATGCACTCTTCCTGAAATTTTTACCCAATACAACATTCATACTGTCCATAAAAATTTATATTCAAAACCATCTCTTAATTTAAACAACACAAATAAATATCTAATAATTTTAGCATATTATGTATTATACATAATCATATTTACACCAAATTTATGCACAAAATAAAAAATAGTCGCATTTAACTTTTCGTACAAAATGTTCTAAGCAAAGATGATAGTAATGCAGTTTTACAAAAAGACTACTAAAAAAGAAAAATATGAATCGTGTAAATTCCTAGCTCGTCACATTCACAAGTCCAATATCCTCCTAGAACACTGCATGCAAAATATCAAAATTAATCATGAATTTATTTAAGATATGACAAACAACCTAATCCAAAGGCTTATGTTTCATAATCAGAGTAACCGCAATAGCTTGTAATGTCCCAGAAAAACATACTAATGTTGCAAGAGATAGCTGAGCAATGTACCTCTTTAATGTAACTAACTGTCACATATATAAATATAATGGCATCAACACAATAACATCAAACTATGTATATATTATAATTTTTTGACTACTGAAACAGTAAGACATACTTGTAGAACAAAGATAGAGGCCCAAGCAAGAGTGGCTAGCACAAGAAACAGCTACCCACCAAACCATTCATCTGATGCAGGCATGTCGGGTGCACCGCTTTCTTGATGGGCTGTTTGTTCGGGCCATATCATTTTAAGGATAGGTCCTTTGTATAGGGTCATCTATATGGCACCTACTATGGTCACAACTGTACCTACTATCTTTTCTTGCGATACATTTTCTTTATACTCACTTTCTCCATATGGCATATGACTGCAATTATGATGTCAGTGCTAGAAGCAGACGATCAAAAGGCTGTATTACTTTATCACCACTAGAAAATTACCACAATGTAATTCAACCGTTAGCATAGAGGCCAATGAGGCTAACTAAATTGAGCAGCAGGCCAACCAAGTCTATATCCAAATATAATAAGTCTTTTTATAAATGATACGCACAAAGTTGCACTTAAAGCAATTTTCCGGATGAAATCCCTACATTTTTCCACATCATCCATGCATTCAACCTGTTTGGAGTTAATTCTTTTTATCAAAAATGGGATATATCCTTTTTGTGCCAAAATTTGTATTACATTTGATATTCCATACCAAATGAAGTTTCAACTTTTATGATGTTTAACAGATAATTTGAAGAAAACTGTCACCATACTTTAATACAAAGTGTTGCATTAAACCTAAGAAGAAGTTTGATAGTTGGATCGATTTATATATGTAGTTGTAGCTACTTTTTTTTATTATTCATCTTAACACTACGAGTTCCATAGGAAAGCGTTCTTTAGCTTACCTACATATTATGTTGTCTGTATTAACCTAAGGTCTAGATATATGTAGCTATTACCTATATTTATGAAAATGGGGTAATACAAGGCATATTCTACAATAAATACAAGAACCAAATTGATATGTATAATAGCATAACCCAACCTTTTGTAGCCACTAAACAGAACCAAAGACATGCAAGTTTCTTAATACCTTATCGGAGGACTTATAAATTCTTTAGCCAAAGAGGGAGATTGTGTGGTTATCTGCTTATATTTCCAATCTGTCTGCTTACATTGATAATTTAACTTATGATGGCCGAAGTCTAAAAGAGACCGTTTCAAGGTAAATAATAAGTATTGCCATTTGATAAATATATTATACTCTTCAAAAATCTATACTATACTATTATTACCGAGTTAGATTTCAAGGCAACACATGCCTCTTTCATATTTTATAAAATAAACAGTCACGTTTTTTATTTCTTTCTATTTAAACTTTAAAATGTGATAACTTTTTTTATATAATTTGGATTTAAGAATCGTTTTCACTATGAAACCTCAAATTTAATATGTTTTCCAATGACATCCATTGTTGATAGCTAAAAATAATTTTTTTTAAATCATAATTTTATTTAGCAGTTTTAACTGCATTTATATAATCCAATTATTTTTTGTCGCCGCTGTGTACCGCGTTTCTGTAACGACATTATTATGGATGATCATAACCATTACATAGTAGTTTTACCTAGATTATTATAATGTAGCTATTATCTTTTAACATATTTGAAAGGAATTTTTTTGAATTATACAATTATGGTTTCCTTCGAATATTATAACCGCAATATGCAATAAAGTAATAATTTTGATCGTGTTTGATAGTTTATTCAAACTTAATATAGTTATATTTTAACCCCATCAAAAATGGTGTAATAATTTATAAGCATTTTTGGAATTAATTTAACTACATTAGCATTTTTTAATTGCATTTACTATTGATGATTTTCACTATATTTGATAATTTTACTCAATTTTAAATCAGTTATAAATTAATGAAATTAAGAAAATGCAATTATAATTTACCAGCAAGTTTTGGGTAAATTTAACTATATTTGAAGATTTTTGACCACATTTATGTGATGTAGTAATAAATTTGGCTACATTTCATGAATTTATTCAATCTTAATACAATTAAAATTTAACTACATTAATAAAATTTGGTTATAATTTAATGTCAATTTTGAACTATGCATGGTAGCAATGAATATTTCAACTATATTTATGTGATGCAGCAATAATTTTGGTTGTACTCGATAATTAATCGAGCTTATTGTAGTTAAAATTTAAATGCATTAAGCAAAAGCGGTTGTTATTTTTAGTATTTTCGGAATTAAGCAATTATTGTTGCATTTGAATATTTTAACTACTTGTGTGATGCGATGCTAATTTTAGTTGTAATATAAGTTTTTTTTGGCAAAGCCAGCCGGTTTTATAGTGGACCGTCCACTTTTTATTACGAACGTAATAAAGATTTGAAGTAGAGGAGAATGGTAAAATCACCTTAGCTATACTAAGAAAAAGAAAGAAAACAGCACAGGAGTGTGATAGACATATCACAACTACTATATAATATCGAAAACAACTACTCCTCCGAAGAGGTAGCATCACCATCATCCATTAAACCCTGGGAAGACACCAAAGGGACATTCCCCAACAGATCAACATAGGGGCGGAAATGGGAAGCAAGACAAGGATCATAAGCCACAGAATCAGAAGAGTACAAAAAGGAACGATCCCAGGTTGTATCAGCAAGTAAGACAGAATTCGATCTCGCAAAATAACCGTCCAAAACAAGAGCTAATGAGTCACCAGACGGTCTATAATAAAGGCATCTAAGGTCCAGATGATCATCAGAAACAAATCTAAAGAAAGAATCATCCAAGGGGTAAAATCTCATTTCAAAAATGTGATCGACCTAACACCTCTCAGCACCATCTCAAAAAATAGAGGGACAAGGCAGACCAAGAACAGGGGCAGCAACAGGAATTGCAGAAACATCACCAGCGACCAAAGGCAAACGAGGCGGAACATGAGACTGACCAGGAACCGCTGAATCAAAAGAAGGCGCCACAGAAGATGGAGGGGAAGCAGGCTGTGCAATACAAGGAGCCGGATCCGGGACAGATAAAGGAGCTGCAAGAGGAGGAGCAACCTGAGTAGAAACCTTAGGAACCCATTTCCTGAGCGGAGGCCTAGGACTAGGGATCTTAGGTGCAGCCGCGGAAACAACAGAGTGCGAGCAGGCGTTAGCCAGGTGGCCAAAGGAGTGACAAGAGGAACAAATATCTGGAACCCAACCGTAGTGAACACGGACTTCCACTACATGCCCAACAGCTGGCTGAATAGGAATAGAGGAGGGAAGGGGCTTGGTAGGGGAAATCTCAATCAGAGCCTTAGTGAACATCAATTTTTCACGCACAACCGTATTTGAGTCAAAACATTTCAATTTACCCACATTACAAGCCAGCCAATTCAAACCAAGCAAAGGTTGAAGAGCAGAGGGAATTTGCGAAAAGTATACCCAAACGGGGATAGAAAGAACTTGCTCACGTGCACTAGCAACCGTAGGAGACCAAGGAGTAATAATAAATGGTTGCCCACCAAAAAAGAAAGGCTCAGCCTCAAGAACACGACTATGATTGTCGGCTGAGGAGAATAACAGGAAATACATGGAGTTAACAAGCTTAACATGAAGTGCATCACGAAGCTTTCAAGCCCTACGACAAACAGATGCCACATCATGAATGCGGTGATTAGGGTCCAAAAAGAAACCAACCATGTTGCCTGACCAGTAATCCAAACCGGCTTGCATTACAATAGGAGGAGGAATCATCACTCCATTTTCCTCAACAATTTCAAATTCTATTGGTTTGTAATCTCCCTCGTTACAGGGCAGCGATGTAAATATAGATGACCAGGATTTCGAACAGGCCAGGGAAGAAGCTTCATGACAATGGTTAAGAGATAAAGGACCGGGAGGCACAACATCAACGGGATTACCATTAGGGGCAGAAACAACAAAACTGGGAACAGAATCCTCACTGGCAATAGGTCGAACAGCGGAGGGGCGTTGTTCAAAGTTCAAACAATCTGCAGCATCAACAAGATTATCACGGCCCAACATACCAAACGCTGCTCCAACAACACACTCGGAGTCAATCGAAGGCGAACAACCAGCCTCAGGTAAACATTCATAACCAGCCAAATGAGTCATAACCAAGGGACGCGAGCAAGCACACATGGCCTGGGAAGAGAGTATAGAGGGCGGGGGGGAAATCAGTGTCAGAAAGCAATGGTGGCAATGGCCGTGGCGGCGCCGAAGGCAGGTCCTTAAAATTCCTTCTAGATCTTGTGGACGATGGGGAAGGAACAGAGGGGAGGATGGAAGGAGAAACAGGCATGACGGGGACGTTGGGGAGGAGGCGGAACGCGATTGGAGGAAGGAAGGATGGAACGCAAAATAAGGCTATCGGGAGGAGCAAAAGGATGCAAGAGACAACGAAGACGAGGACGCCATTAATTAAAGATTTTGATGTAATTATTACTTTTTTTAACCTTTTGAGATTTTATTTGATGTTAATGATAGTAATTTAACCGCATTATAAAAATATAGTTATAATTTTAAATGCATACCAAATATGAATTGACTTAACTGCATATTTATTAATTTTTTACATGCTGATTTGAATGATGCAATTATATTTGCATTTTGAACGATGCAGTTATAAATAATATCTATATGAAAGGCTATAATTTTTCAAAAAAAATCGACGATTGAATATTTATATATAAATAACATATATCATTTAAAAGATCATAAATATGTTGATTTAACGGTGAAAACTGTTTTTCAATCTGATGTTTCTAGAAAATGTTATTGTGCTTTGGATATTTGAAATCTATATAGGTGTGAAGTATTAAAATGGGCATAAGAATAGCAGTTACTAATAAAGGATATCAAAGGAAAGGGACCTGATTTACATAGGTTATCGACAAAGGATATTTTGTTTATTTACTTAAATTATGCAGCGATGAATTTAGTTTATAATGTGTCATTCTTTATCTATGTAATTTTTCTTATTTTTATACCAATGACTTTCTAACGTATTAGTATGCAAAATTGCTGCTCGCAATTTTCAATGTCAAGCGGTTTTGTCCCTCCAAATTCCTTAATGATTGATAGAAAATGGTTGGAAGTATTTGGCATAGAATAAATCGGTGTAGTATATGTACAAATGCATTTTTTTCTCTTAAACAGGTCGAAGATTAGTAGTCTTCTAAGTCGAAGATTTTGTTTGATTATCAGTGTACATTCGGTTAAGATCACTAGATTTTTTTATGGGTATATCGTATTGCTTCACGATAATGTTATAAGACTATTAATTGTTAGGGATTTCATTTTTTAAATTTTGTATGTTAGAACTAAAAGTGTAATGCGGTTTTTTGTCTGTACACTATTATAAACTTATTGTTTTTTGATGGGTTTCAGACATCGTTAGTCATTGCAAATTTAATTCGCAACATCAAAAGCTCATATGGAAATCGTCACTAAAAAGTTAGTGGTTCCGTTATGATGCCAATTTAGTGATGCATAGTGATACCATAAACATTTGTGATACTATATAAATATCGACATTCTAATGCACTGAAACCTTTGCTTACATTGATGGTCAAGCTTTCAATGAAATTAAATGAACTTATGAGCTTAAAATTTAGGAAGATGTATTAAATTCCAACGTACATGTCTACCATGTTAAAGTATATGTAGGAAATCATCATACGATAAGGTATTCGTCATTTTCTCTCTATTTTTAATTGTTTACGTTTTGAAATAATTCATTAATTTTGGACTTCATTTTCTTGAAGGATCCAACGCATGCAAATTAAAACTCTTTGATGAAAGAAACCAAAGATCGAGGAAAAAGAAATCCACAAATCATTATCGAGCTAAAAATTGATTATTGTCAAAATTATTTAAGACTTTCTCAATTTAAAATTCATGAATCAACACATCATATGTTCGAGTAGAAATCAATTATTCACCAATACTTAATAACACTTAATTTTCCAAGGTACTCAATTCTAATAGATTAGAAAACATAATGTCATTCCAAAAAATAAGGTATCTTCATTAATAGGATAATAAATGGTTGCCTGTATAAAATAGTTAACCGCCAGTTTTAGTTTCAATTGCATTTCAAAAATTATCGTACCTCACATATTCAATTTTAACATATGATATATTTGTATAAACTCTTATCAAATAACCAATTTTTCTGATGAAATGATATGATAATATGATTTTTATATTTCTTAAAACTTAAAGTTTCAATTATCTCAACTTAACAGACTGCACAAAGAAGTAGACATTGGTAAATTCGATCAACTAATGTCCTTCTAACAGATAAGTAGAAGTATCATTCACATGAAGAAAAAACTTTTGTGAGCATCGGGTTAATAATGCTTTAGTGAGTTGTGATGCTACAATCGGAATTCAATGGTAGTTTCTATGGTTTTTGTTTCATTCATTATTACCTTCATAGGAATAAGTTGGCTTAATGTTTAATTTTTTATGTAATATGGAGTACTTTTTGAACTTAAAATGATTCTGTTTGTTGTTTTCTAATATGAGAAGTTTGTTTTAAACTAGCAAACTAGCACTATCATTACTTTTCTATCTCTCTGTCCTTAGTCGTTTAAAAGTTTAAGTTCATACCCAAAAAATATTATTTTTGACCTTCAATTTTACATCTTCAAAATAGTTGCACCACTTTTCTAACATTTGCTGAGAAAGAATCAATGAGATTATGAATATTACCATGGACTAAAAATGTAATTTTTCATAGAGTTAAATAGCTTTCTATTATTTTCTATGATTTTATATAGATTTTTTGTAAACCACCTTTTGCTTTGTTGCATTTACATTGCAGATCAACCTTTCTACAAATAACCGTGTGCAAAGCACGAGTTCATGCTAGTTATATATAATATGATCAACTACATAATCAAATCATGGCTAGAGTCGACCTATCAACACTATTTATGTACTAAATCGCAAACCTTTTTTTTTATAGTGAACATTTATAACTTCAAATATTTATCATGGTGATGTGACTTTAAGTTGATTAGAATTTACCATTCGAAAAAACCTAATAAAAGAGCAAGCCAAACCTGAAACAATAGGAGCTTGAGGGTTCAAAACAAGGTTCAAAATTTCATTTTTTTTGTTTCTGTTCCGGCCATTGGTAATTTTAAAATTATTGATTTCGTACCGGAAATTCCGGAAGTTCCGCTTTAATTCCGTTTTCTAATTCCGGCACTTTTTTTGCTTTAATTTGCTATATACGCTAATAAATATATAATACTGTCATAAATTTATATTACATTTTTAACATTACATATAAAATACACTAATTGAAAATCTATTGTGTAAGATTCTATATTGTTCATTTTAAATTTTAAATTTTTGATCAGTTTTGAAAATTTTGAATTTTTATTATGATTCGATGTAAATTAACAAAAGTATAAAGCTTTTTTATGAAACGATATTATTTCTTCTCCGTTTATTTATTATCCTGATTAATTTGTTTATTTTTTTTAAATTATTATACATCTGTTGTATTTTTAAAAATTTTATAAGTACGTTTTCGATATTTGGAAAGCAAATCCGAAATTTAGACCGGAACCAGAATTTTGACTGGATTCCCTTCCGCTTATAAGCGGAACCGGAATGGAATCACCGGAATAACCGGAATTCCGTTGGAATTTCGAACCATGGTTCAAAACCATTCAATCGCCTACTTACCTTACTCAAGTTTAAATCAATATATAAACTGCTAAATCTGAAACTCCAAAATTAGTCTAAAACAAATTCTTAGCATGCAATGATAATTGTCCATATAAATTGTAAATTATTTTTGCAAAATAATTAAGCATCTTTCCTATGACTTATGTACATCTTTCTAAGAATATTAATTAAAAATGATATCAAAGGATATTTAGAAAACTAACATAGTGATATTACTTCTACAAATAAACTAAAAACAAGCAGAAAACAGTGCAGATTGATGTTACTTAGCAAACAAATATAATGATACTATTTCTATAATAAAACAAGAATTTTTATGTACATATACCTCAAGCACCACCAAGTTCCCAAAGAGAAACAAAAAATCTCCGATGAAGGTAACCAACGCATCTAAGTCTTTCTAGTAGCCTGCTGTCGCTGCTGCTGAGAATGAACACTGACATGGCTACCCCCACGATCTGACAAGTGGCATCATTCAATTGGTAGTGCTATGGTGAGAGCAGCATATAGAACTAAAGAAAGATCTATTGACCAAATGTTGGAGGTTACCACATTCCTCTTTGATCCTGCTTTGACCATGCTGATTGTAACAACCCACCTTTTTGATTCTCGAGAAGGACACTTAATACATCTTTGGTGTTCATGTGTCGTTACCCAAGCATCAGAAAGATGAATCGTTGTCGGATAAAAATAAAGAACAGAACAGAAAACCTCACAATGAAACTATTAAATAAAACATAGCGATCAATAGTACATCAAGTTACTCGTGTACATGGAGTTATCAGAGTTACATAAAAGTACTAAAGTCAGTTTAGGCTGTTATAATAGTTTTTCATTTAAATAATCTGAACAAAATACATACACAAAATAGATAAACAGTGGGATAGATAGCTAAATAGATAAAAGCCTCCTACTCGGACGTCCTCTTCAAAGAGCCAAATAGATTTTTTACTCTTGGACTACTCAAATAAAATTTAGTACCCGAGAGTTTAGGAAAAACAAACAACTCGGCTTAGACAATGTGATAAACCGTATTTTGGAACATCTATTAATTAGATAATTAACTCATTTTATATATTGAGATACTAATTTCATTCGATTAAACAAATAAAATTCGATAATTAAAGATGTCTAGATGTGTATATAAGTAGATTTGAAATTTATAATAATAGTTGAATAAAAATAATGAATATTTTAGCAAATTATTGATTATATAAATAGTCATGTGTAAAACCTATAATAATGAAAATCTTAAATATATATATATATATATATATATAAATTCATTGTGGAAATATAATCCTAATAAACATATTAATATAATCCTTTAAATGGGTGAATTTCATCTTTTCAAAAACAAACAGATTATGTGTCATTTGTAGATGGCAAATAAAGGTTGTATTTAAAGTTCAAATATTTTAGAATAAGTTAGTTCTAAAAAAAATTCTATATTTTAGAAGCTAGCGTGTATATAGATATTTATATAATTATTTATGAGTGTTTAAAAGGGATTTTTATTCCATTTTCTTTTAGGTAATATGCATAGATAAATAAAAAGAAAAGTTTAAATAAAGACATAAGTATACATATATACTAAGTTATAGATATTATATAAATATATATATATATATAATCTATTAATACATTATAATTACACTTGTAAATTAGTATTAGCAACCTTATGACAAATGTAAGTAATTCAACATGTGTCCCTTATAATTTTATTTTTCTTTATCAAATTTTTCAGCCTATGTAAACATTGTTTCTTTACCTTCCTTTCTTTTTCTATCTTCTAAAAAACCTAAAAGCTAAGAACTTCACCCTGAAAATATACTCAAATCTGATAATCAGTGATCAAACACTTCTAAAAAAATCAGAAATCATTAATCCTCTCTCAAACCTGGAAGGTGATCAAAAATTTAAAAAGAAAAACTTGTAACCCTATTCAAATTAAAACATGGATCTTTCCAAAAGCAAATTAAGGAAGAAGAAATCAAAGCAGATCCATCTTTGTTTCAAATGTTAGTCATCACTACAAGATCCAGTAACAAGCATTTTCTTCAGCAACTCCAGTTTTCAAAGTTCAGAAGCTATTTCAAAAAAGAATAATAATGCTCTGTTCTTCATCTTGGTCAGGTGAGTAAAATTTTCTTTCTAAAAATAGTTTTACGTGATCTTATGATTGTTAACAGAGTAAAATATAGCAGTAATTTAGTTTAAATGTTATATGAATGTGGATGTATGCATACAAGATGGGTCTGTAGGAATGTCTGTGCATGTTTATATGTTGATCTCTGTTTATAATAGGTGAGTAAAATTTTCTTTCTAAAAATAGTTTCACCTCATATTATGATTGTTAACAAAGTAAAATATAGCAGTAATTTAGTCTAAATGTCATATGAATGTGGATGTATGCATACATTAAGATGGGTCTGTAGGAATGTCTGTGCATGTTCATATGTTGATCTTTGTTTATAATATGTGAGTAAACAACTAATCTTTGTTTTAATTTGTGGTTTGTGATATATTTATTAAGTAGGTGATGTGAAAATTGTTTGCATGTGTGTATTTTGGGTTGCATGCTATAAATTAGTAGCTGTATATGGGTGCATATCTGAAACCTGAGTAAATCCCTGTATTTTTCTACAAACAGGCCTAAATCTTGATCAAGGATCAAGTGCTCTTCAATCATTCATCTATAGATTGCGACATTTGAACAAAATTTGTTTATTTTTACCTAAGCTAAGTATTAAAAATATAATTAAGCATAATATGAATAAAACTGTCTGTAAATATAGGAATACAGTAGAAATTTGAAAAAAATATGTTAATGTTGTAAATTGCCGATTCAAGTACGTAACCTAAATCGAAATTGTAAAATATGACTTTCAAGATGAAGATCAAAATTATTAGATTTGTTTTTGGAGAGCAATTTGGAGTTGAACGATTTTTAGTTTGTGGGCATTTTCTGTCGACTGGGGGTGGTGGAACCTCGTGGTTGCCATTGAAGGTGGCCGAGACGTCGATGAACCCAGGAAAATTGGTGGAGTGATTTATCATCGACCATGGTAGTCAGACTTCGAAAAACTAGGGTTTAGAGTCCTGTTTTGGTTGACTTTGGGTTTGAGGGGAATTGGATGTCAACGAAGCATCGGACTTCGTAGGGGTGGGTGGAGTGAAAGCGTTAGACCACGGTGAGGATCTGGTCAGGATGGCGAAGATTCTGGCGACTGGCGATGGAGGTACGAGGTTGTTTTTGGGTGTCCAATTTCGTCGCTGTGGCCTCGATCATGTTCGATTTTGTCTCTGTGATATTTTTGCCGATCTAGATGGTCGAAAGAGTAGGCGAGCTCATGTTCGACTTGCCGAGGGTGGTTCTGATGATCGGAGCTACGTCGATGGCCTTTGCATATGCGCATGTATCCTATGTGTCAGGCGCTTAGGGTTGGGTGTTTAATCTTCGAGTGCATTGGGGTTTTTTTTTTAAGTCGATCTCGAGTTTTATGAGGAAGCATGTATAGAAGCGACGAAGAGGGGAAAATCAGTTTGTCTCGGGTTTCTTTGAGTTTGGTTCGGGCCTGTACCCGAAGTCTTTGTGCTGGGTTGTTTTAGTAGTAAATCACGTTTAAAGTTTATCAAAGCAAATAAGTTCCAAATGGAAATATAAGTCAGGTCTCAATAAAGTATTAATGAGTTTTAAACAACTTTTTTTCAAACTTTTAATTTGTTTTAAATTTTCTTGTTTAAAGATAATTGTATAATAAGTTAAATTCCTAAAGTTTTCAAGGGTGACTTAAATGATGTAACTAAATAAAGGATTATTTATTTAATGTATTAAAACGATCAGTTGAGTAATCAATTTAAGGGATTGACTTATTAATGTGATAAATTAGTTAAGGTTTGGTAATTAAGATTTATTATATAATTGATTGATTATTAACTAAGGATATATTAATTAAGGAAATTAATTAATGCTTTAGTTAATTAATAAGCGTGATTAATTAATGAAAGTGATTATACGATAATTAGTTTGAGTAATTAATTAAGAAAAATGAAATTAATATGAGTGATAGAAGGTTAATTAATTGGTGTAATTAATCAAAGGCTAAGTACTTAGTGAAATTAAGTAATAATTAATTAGGGAGAATTAATTAAGAATAATTTATTAAAGAAGATTAATTAAGATGGATAGTTAAGGAATGATTAATTAATTGGATTGAATTTAATTAATGATTAAGTGAGAAGGATGTGTAATGATGAAAGTAATTTAATTTATTTAAATTAATTAGGAATAGTATGACTAATCTTGCTTATGGATGATTGAATGATATTGAATGCATTGGGTTATTGATATCTCTGAAATGTGATTTGTGATGCTAGGTGAGATGATATGGTGGTTAGATTGTGATGATATGGATTACCTATCGGTAATAGAATTGCTATGTAAATATGTTACTCTAATACGAATAAATTTGTTTCCACTTAAGTAACTTGAATTGAAGATGACATTTGTTTCGAACAGACCGGGGTCGGGTGTTTGTAGATACCCGAAACCACTTCGAATTGTAAATCTTTTATAAATTCCTTATAGAGTCGATATGTGAAATAAATAGGCTGGAATGGAATGATATAAGTAATTGGACCATTTTAACTATGTAGAGATACATAGATATTGATGTGTGAAATAAGTGTTGACTATAATAAGTTGAAAGTTCATAGTGAAGTGCGAGTTACCCGGGTTTCCTTTATATTTTAACTTAGTATTTCAAAGTATGTGGATTTACTCACGCTGGTTTCCAGCCTGACACGGGTGTTACTTTGATGTAATACTCGGGTCAGACCGAGTGTTACAGATTTTCAGGTAAGGACGTTCTAAAGCTCAGAATGCGAGCTGGATGACAGGAACATATGGAGTGTTTCTGCTGTTTTGTATTATTGCATATATCTGAGACATGTTGAATTGTATATGTCCAATGTTTGTATAAAATTATTGTAACTCTGATATATTGATGTAAATTGATAAATACAGTTTTCTTTGGTATAACTGTTATTATTTGTTATTATATTTTATCCCCTGCGATTGTGAGATTTGTGCTTTGGTGTTTCTGTTCTTCTTCTTCTATCTCTTTCTTTCTTTTCTCTTACTATTTGGAATTTTCGAGATCGAAATTTCCGGATCGTTACATTTAGTATCAGAGCCAGGTTAAGAAAGAACCTTGGCTCTGGTAGGAATTACTCATTAAGGAAAGGGTCAATGCTACCCTAGAATGAGTTGAGTATATATATATGAGATCGTACTTGTTATTTTCTTATATAAAGATTTTAAATGATTTTATAAGGATATATTTTGATATATATAGCAATATTTCTTTCTAATAAATATTAAGGTAATTGGTTGTTAAATTATTGGAATTAAATTAAATGGTAATAGAAATACAACCAAATTGAAACTAAACTAAAGATAAGTTTGGAATGGATTCAAACTGAAATTTAATCTTGAAGTTGGGGAAGAATTTCAAAATAAGATGAATTAGAATTGGTTTCAAACCAGAGAAATAGAATGGTTATTATGTTTAATAATGGGATGATTGTTTTCCAGTAAACAATAAAATGTTTTAAGGAAGTAACCATTTAAAGAGAGTAACTTATAAATTTGAAAGGATGTAAATTAAAGTGGGTTTCAAGTTGAGAAGTTCTGAATTCTAAATTTAAACATTTGAATTGGTTTAAAAATGTTAAAGGAAATAATATTATTCAAACTATTTTGAATATGAACTTATTTTAAAATAAGAGATGTTATTTAATATATTTGAATGAAAGGGTCCTATTTCAAACAAGGGTTGTTTGAAATTTTAAAGGAAATTGTTTGAATTTAAAACCAAAGGTGGTTTAAAATTGAAAAGTAACCAGGTGTGTAAAGGAAATAAACTCTAAGGTTAAGTTTTGAATTTTCTTTGGAATATGATGTGAAACCCAAAGTGAAGTAGGTTTTAAATTTAAGTGGGAAGGATATTAATCTGAAGTTTAAAATTTGAATAAGAATTCAAATTGTGTTAATTTGACTGGATTAAGTAAATTGAATTTAACTTGGAAGAAGTTAAATAAGTTTGAATGATCAACCTGATTTGGAAATTTCAAGATGAAATTAAGATTTAACTTGGGAAGTTAAATGGTTGATTGGAATTGAGAGTTTGAGTGATCTCAAATTGGGTTTGAGATCTGAAAATTGAAAATGGATGGATGTTTTAAAATAATTGGATGATATTACCCAATTGTTATTAATAATCTTTAAACTGTGAATTGGATTTGTTTAAAGAAATGGAGTGTGGTAATATATCCATTATTAGAGTAAATTGGAATCATTTTGGACATAAGATTTGAATGTTTAAGAAAAAACTTCAAGGGTTTGGTTTCAAAATTGAAATTTGGTGATAAATTGAATTCCAAAGATTTAGTCATTTGAAAAGGAATTGTATTATTATTTGAACTTTGAAATAGGCTAAAAATGAAATTTGGATTTAGAATTAAATAAGTTAATGATATAAGTTGATTTGATTTGAAGAATTAAATTAACTAATTTAACTCGAATCTATAATTCGAGATGGTTTAAAGTTGAGATTTAATTTGAATTAGTTCAAATTTAATTTGATTTGAATTAATTGGATTTGTGATTGAAAATGGATAAGTTTAAAATTCAAATGTAAAATTTGAATTGGTTTGTTTTGAAATGAAATTGAAGTTGAATAAGTTCAAATTCAAACGGGAATTGAGATTGATTCAAATCTGAAATTGAAATCGGCTCAATTTGAAATTAGTCCAAATTAATTTGAATAATTTGGAATTGTGATTAAAGTTGAATAGATTTAAATTTCAACTGGAATTTGATTTGGAAATGGGAAAGAAATTGAGAATTAATTCTACTTGAATTGGGATAAATCAATTTCAAGGGAAATTGAAGTTATTCAAAATTTAAATTGAATCAATTTAAATGGAAGTGAAAATTTAAATTGAATTGATGGGAATGGAGGTTGGGAATTGAACAGTTTGACTCTGGACTATTTTCAAAATAAATTGTTTAATATAAATCTATTTTTTCCAAACTATTTACTATATGATTATCTTTTAAAGCCTAATACTATCTTATACTTGTTTTACAAATATTTTTGGAATTATTTAACTATTTTGCAACTGTTTTATGAACTAATTACTATTTTTCAACTCTTTTACAAAATTAATTACCTTTTTACAATTATTTTGTAATTATTTAACATTTCTGTAATTATTTATCTATTTTCCAACTATTTTACAATTTCTTAACTATTTTACAGCTATTTTGCAAACTAATAATTATTTTTCAACTACTTATCTATTTTAATTTTTCAAGCTATTTTCTAAATTTAAACTGGACAGAGTTCGAACTGTTTATGGTTAAATACCCAACTGAGATGAGGATTGAAGTGATAATCCAATGGAACTAAGGCAATTGTAAATAAGTGAATGGAAATTTAAGTGAATGTGAATAGAAAGAAATTTGATTTGGCTAATAATCAATAAAATAAATACGGAGGATAAATGTATTCTATTCTATTCGCATAGCGATTTGATCCAGATCCAAGCACAGAATTTCGAGAGAGTTTATCGATCCGAGTCGGGATTTTTCACTCAATTTTCGAAGGCGGACCTGGATATGGATTGTTGATTTGTTCTGGGTATTCTCTATCATAGTTATGGCTATGCAAGGAGAATGACGGTTTCTGATCAAGAAACCAGATCTGAGTCCGCACTAGGAAATCGGGTGGACGATACTAATTCGGAAATAAAATTGTGTGATCGAGTGAGCGATCAAATTGATATAGCATAGGGATGATATGTGTACGCCGTACGGGTTTGAATGAAATTGATACTGGAAATTTGTGGATAAGAAATGCGAAATGTTTTTTTTAAAATGAAAGGTATATTTTTGTGAAATATATGATGAAGTAAATTGGAAACTGGATATTTCTATGGTAAAAATTTACTTTATGAATGAAAGTAATTTGGTAAGTGACTTTATAGAGTAATCAAATTTGAATATTTGATTTAGAATAAACAAAGTTATATATATATATATATCTTTGTTATGTAAGATAAATCTCCCCTTGTTGAATCTTTATCCGGAAGGAAAGGATTTTTGAGAATATTTGAAGTATAAATAGGGTTTTATACAAGTTGAAATGATCCAAAGATTTTTTTTTCAAGGTTATATATATCCATATATATATATAAAGTATCTTTTGAGAATGATTTTGGAGGAAAGGTTTTTGGAACCTATGGATTTGGAAAGGCTTTTGATTTTTGGGTAAAATCAATATTGGAATTTGGAAAGCCTAGTTTGAGAATTATCAATTTTGGGATAATCGATTTTGTGAAAATGAGATTTATATGAGATTCATACTAGGTGTATGATTTGGAAGATACTATATGTGTATAGTATAAAATGTTTTGAAAATTTCTCTGGAGAAAAAGGCACTCCCTTGGGATGAACTTCTCAGGAGTACCATAGGTTGGTACTGCCTTGAGCCTCTAAGGGGGAGGTTCTAAAGTTGATCCTACGAGGAGTCCGGACAAACTAGTTCCTGAGGGTTATTGGGTAGCGAAAGTCGACGGCGCTGATGCCTACAGAGGCATTTGGGTTATGCTGTGACGACAGTGTAACTCGAAGTCGCTGCGATCTACTGTGTGGACCATAGCGGAAATCGTATGGAGGTGAGTGTCAACAGTCTACGTTTGATTTTGTCGGGAAGGCAACGTAACGTCGGTAGGCTGCGATCTATGGTCAAGTAGAGTGGAGAAGTTTCATTCTTTTCGCAGCGGAATTCGAGGGCACTGAGGCCTACAGTTATATGGGTTTTTTCCGTGATAGCAACGTAACCCCAGTTGTAGTTGCGATGTGTAGCGGGTTCCATGGTGTAATCGAGAGGCGCGGAGGCATACAGTTATCTATGGATTTTGTCGGGATGACAACGTAACCATCGGGTTAACTGCGACCATGGATGGGGGTGATGATTTCCAGAGCATTCTCACCACAGATATTTTCTCTATTTTCAAAACTGTTTTCTATATTTTCAATAAAATTATTTTCCAAAGTATTTTCACTGGATGTTGAAAGCGGGTTTGCCAAGTACTTATAGATTTTCAGTCCTACGCCTAATCAACGCATGAACGAATTTCTGTGAGAACAAGGATGGACTGGTTGAAACATCGGGTTATAAAAGTGTTTTTTAAAAAACCATTTTAGTAATATTATATAGATTTTAAAGTGTACAAATTTTTTTAATAAAGGAGTTTATGTTTTAAAAATATTTAAAGAGAAATTTTACTAATATAAGTATTTTAAATAGATTCTGGCTTCGTTCCTTTTCGGGGATGAAAAGATTCAAAAGGGGAGAAGAATGTGATAAACCGTATTTTGGAACATGTGTTAATTAGATAATTAACTGATTTTATACTACTGAGATACTAATTTCATTTGATTAAACAAATAAAATTCAATAATTAAAGATGTCTAGTGTGTATATAAGTAGATTTGAAATCTATAATAATAGTTGAATAAAAATAATGAATATTTTAGAAAATTATTGATTATATAAATAGTCATGTGTAAAGCTCTATAATAATGAAAATCTTAAACACACACACACACAGATATATATATATATATATATATATATATATATATATATATAAATTCATTGTGGAAATATAATCCTAGTAAACATATTAATATAATCCTTCAAATGGGAGAATTTCATCTTTTCAAAAACAAATAGATTATGTGTTATTTGTAGATGGCAAATAAAGGTTGTATTTAAGGTTCAAATATTTTACAATAAGTTAGTTCTAAAAAAATTCTATATTTTAGAAGCCAGTGGGTATATAGATATTTATGTAATTATTTATGATTGTTTAAAAGGGGTTTTTATTCCATTTTCTTTTAGGTAATATACATAGATAAATAAAAATTAAAGTTTAAATAAAGACATCAGTATACATATATACTATGTTATAGATATTATATAAATATATATATAACCTATTAATACATTATAATTACACTTGTAAATTAGTATTAGCATCCTTATGACAAATGTAAGTAATTCAACATGTGTCCCTTATAATTTTAATTTTCTTTATCAAATTTTTCAGCATATGTAAACATTGTTTCTTTACCATCCTTTCTTTTTCTATCTTTTGAAGAAAAAAATTCAAAGCTAAGAACTTCACCCTGAAAATGTACTCAAATTTGATAATCAGTGATCAAACACTTCTGAAGAAAAAATCAAAAATCAGAAATCCTTTCTCAAACCTGGAAGCTGATCAAAAATTTAAAAAGAAAAACTTGTAACCCTGTTCAAATTAAAACATGGATCTTTTCAAAAGCAAACTAAGGAAGAAGAAATCAAAGTAGATCCATCTTTGTTTCAATGTTAGTCATCACTACAAGATACAGTAACAAGCATTTTTCTTCAGCAACTCCAGTTTTCAAAGTTCAGAAGCTATTTAGAAAAGAATAATAATGCTCTGTTCTTCATCTTGTTCAGGTGAGTAAAATTTTCTTTCTAAAAATAGTTTTACCTGATCTTATGATTGTTAACAGAGTAAAATATAGCAGTAATTTAGTTTAAATGTTATATGAATGTGGATGTATGCATACATTAAGATGGGTCTATAGGAATGTCTGTGCATGTTCATATGTTGATCTCTGTTTATAGTAGGTGAGTAAAATTTTCTTTCTACAAATAGTTTTACCTGATCTTATGATTGTTAAAAGAGTAAAATATAGCAGTAATTTAGTTTAAATGTTATATGAATGTGGATGTATGCATACATTAAGATGGGCATGTAGGAATGTCTGTGCATGTTCATATGTTGATCTTTGTTTATAATAGGTGAGTAAACAACTAACCTTTGTTTTAATTTATGGTTTGTGATATATTTAATAAGTAGGTGATGTGAAAATTGTTTGCATGTGTGTAATTTTGGGTTGCATGCTATAAATTAGTAGCTGTATATGGGTGCATATCTGAAACCTGAGTAAATCCCTGTATTTATCTACAGACAAGCCTAAATCTTGATCAAGGATCAAGTGCTCTTCAATCATTCATCTATAGATTACGACATTTGAACAAAATGTGTTTATTTTTACCTAAGATAAGTATTAAAAATATAACTAAGCATAATAAGAATAAAAGTGTCTGTATATATAGGAATACAGTAGAAATTTTAAAAAAATATGTTAGAATCGAATGTTGTAAATTGCCGATTCAAGTACGTAACCTGAATCGAAATTGTAAAATATAATTTTTAAGATGAAGATCAAAATTTTTAGATTTGTTTTTGGAGAGCATTTTGGAGTTGAATGATTTTTAGTTTGTAGGCATTTTCTGTTGACTGGGAGGTGGTGGAACCTCGTGGTTGCCACTGGAGGTGGCCGAGAGGTCGACGAACCCAGGAAAATTGGTGGAGTGATTTATCATCGACCATGGTAATCAGACTTCGGCAAACTAGGGTTTAGAGTCCTGTTTTGGTTGACTTTGGGTTTGAGGGGAATTTGATGTCGACGAAGCATCGGACTTCGTAAGGGTGGGTGGAGTGGAAGCGTTAGACCACGACGAGGATCTAGTCAGGATGGCGAAGATTCTGGCGACTGGCGATGGAGGTGCAAGGTTGTTTTTGGGTGTCCAATTTCGTCGCTGTGGCCTCGATCATGTTCGATTTTGTCTCTGTGATATTTTTGCCGATCTAGATGGTCGAAAGAGTAGGCGAGCTCATGTTCGACTTGCCGAGGGTGGTTTTGATGATCGGAGCTACATCGATGGCCTGTGCATATGTATATGTATCCTATGTGTCAGGCGCTTGGGGTTGGGTGTTTAATCTTCGAGTGCATTGGGGTTTTTTTCAAGTCAATCTCGAGTTATATGAGGAAGCATGTATAGAAGTGACGAAGAGGGGAAAATCAGTTTGTCTTGGGTTTCTTTGAGTTTGGTTCGGGCCTGTACCCGAAGTCTTTGTGCTGGGTTGTTTTAGTAGTAAATCAAGTTTAAAGTTTATCAAAGTAAATAAGTTCCAAATGGAAATATAAGTCAGGTCTGAATAAAGTATTAACGAGTTTTAAACAAAAAAATTTCAAAGTTTTAATTTGTTTTAAATTTTCTTGTTTAAAGATAATTGTATAATAAGTTAAATTCCTAAAGTTTTCAAGGGTGAATTAAATGATGTAACTAAATAAAGGATTATTTATTTAATGTATTAAAACGATCAATTTGGGTAATCAATTTAAGGGATTGACTTATTAATGTGATAAATTAATTAAGGTTTGGTATAAGATTTATTACCTAATTGATTGATTATTAACTAAGGATTTATTAATTAAGGAAATTAATTAATGGGTTAGTTAATTAATAAGCGTGATTAATTAATGAAAGTGATTATAGGATAATTAATTTGAGTAATTAATTAAGAAAAATGAAATTAATATAAGCGATAGAAGGTTAATTAATTGGTGTAATTAATCAAAGGCTAATCACTTAGTGAAATTAAGTAATAATTAATTAGGGAGAATTAATTAAGAATAATTAATTAAAGAAGATTAATTAAGATGGATAGTTAAGGAATGATTAATTAATTGGATTGAATTTAATTAATGGTTAAGTGAGAAGGATGTGCAATGATGAAAGTAATTTAGTTTATTTAAATTAATTAGGAATGGTATGACTATTCTTGCTTATGGATGATTGATTGATATTGAATGCATTGGGTTATTGATATCTCTGAAATGTGATTTGTGATGCTAGGTGAGATGATATGGTGGTTATTGCGATGATATGGATTACCTATCGGTAATAGAATTGCTATGTTAATATGTTACTCTAATATGAATTAATTTGTTTCCACTTAAGTAACTTGAATTGAAGATGACATTTGTTTCTAACAGACCGGGGTCGGGTATTTGTAGATATCCGAAACCATTTCGAATTGTAAATCTTCTATAAATTCCTTATAGAGTCAATATGTGAAATAAATAGGCTGGAATGGAATGATTTAAGTAATTGGACCATTTTAACTATGTAGAGATACATAGATATTAATGTGTGAAATAAGCGTTGACTATAATAAGTTGAAAGTTCGTAGTGAAGTGCGAGTTACCCGGGTTTCCTTTATATTTGAACTTAGTATTTCAAATTATGTGGATTTACTCACGCTGGTTTCCAGCCTGACCCGGGTGTTACTTTGATGTAATACTCGGGTCAGACCGAGTATTACAGATTTTCAAGTAAGGACGTTCTGAAGCTCAGGAGGCGAGATGGATGACAGGAACGTATGGAGCGTTTCTGTTGTTTTGTATTATTGTATATATCTGAGACATGTTGAATTGTATTTGTCCAATGTTTGTATAAAATTGTTGTAACTCTGATATATTGATGTAAATTGATAAATACAGTTTTCTTTGGTATAACCGTTATTATTTGTTATTATATTTTATCGGCTGCGATTGTGAGATTTGTGCTTTGGTGTTTCTGTTCTTCTTTTTCTATCTCTTTCTTTCTTTTCTCTAACTATTTCGAATTTTCGGGATCGAAATTTCCGGGTCCTTATAGACAATATGTCTGGTATGAGTAAAAAATTTAAATTAATAGGTATGTGGGTAAGCACAAAAATATGAGATCATGCCGCTGAAAATGGAATGGGTTTACTTTCACTTGAGTCAACATCCAAACATGAATAATGAATAAATAATTAAACATCGCAAAGAGTGGTTGACTTTTTTTGATTAAATTAAAAAAATTCTAAGGTTCGATTCAAATAGAAAAAGGAAACTCTCCAACAAATGACTATGAGGATGCACCGCCCTTGAAGTATACCTTTAGTAATAAACTTTTAAGAAAATCATTTACTCTATGATACTTCTCAGAAACCTCCAAGTCGTACCCTGCCAAACCTTATCGAGTATCTGAGTATTTCACATCAAGCAGCGTTATCGAACCTCATCTAGATGAGATGTGAAAGTATACTAATGGGAGTAACAATACGTAGCTCGGGCCTCTCTCGCGCTTTGGTTTTAGTTATTTCCGACAAAAATATTAAAGCTTAATGGAGCAACGCATCATCTTAGAATGATGATAATAAAGAAGCTGAAGTAACTGATAGTTGGGATACCAACTATCGAGTATATAAAATGACCGTATATGGAAATTAAGCCTTGTACACTTATCACCACTCATCGAATTCAAACTTGTATTATTTCTTTGTTGACAATAATACCGAACAGATCACGGTAGCATTACCTCAAAGTCATGTCTCACGATTATTCTTAATTTTTAAAACAACAATAAGTCTATTTCTTCGACGTTTAGTGCTGAGTTTACAAATAAATTGTTCTTATATAAGTGAATCACTTTACGGAAATTAATTTGTTTCCATAACGAATCAAACATTTTCTTTAAAAAACCCGTCACATTGCAAGTATTAGCTTCAAAACACTTTGTTAAAACAGTCTATTAACTTTAAAACATCATCACAAAAGAATTTAATAACTTTCAACATCTTTATTTAATTGGATACTTAGCTTTAGCTATCATTAATAAGCATAATTAATTATCATCAAACTTCATTAATCAATCTAATTAATTAACTTCAAAATACCCTTTGATTAAAAAGTTTACTCACCTTTAAATTAACATAATTTATTAAATTTAATCTCAATAATTACATTAATTAATTAGATTTAGACATCATTAACTAAATTAATTAATTTAAAACATAATTAAGAAAAAATTAATTTAATTTAAATTAATTAATTAAATTTAAACAACATTAATTGAAAGGGGCTAATTAATTTTAATCATCATCAATTAAAATGATTAATTAATTTTAATTCTTCATCATTAAATAATTGATTTACCTTAATCATCATTAGACAAAATGATTAATTAATTTTAAGTATCATTAGCAAAGTAATTAATTAAATTTAAACATATCATTAATAAGTTAATTAATTAAATTTAAACTCATTATTAACAAGTTAATTAATTAACCTTAATCCTTATTAATTATTTAATTATATTTAAAAATATTTATTAAAATAATTAATTAAATTTTAAATCATCCTTATATAACAACTATATTAACTTGTAAAACAAATCCTAAGCTCGAGAAATTAATCGAAAATTTTCGATAAGAATATGTTTGTTGAATGTGTCGATATAGCGATAGTCACTATACGGACACTTCGATAACTATTTTCATGTTACTTTATTTGCATACACACATCACATACCATAAGCAAATCATAACACATTATACTTGACTATTATAAAATAAGTAGAGAACATTACTTAGAATATAATTAACTATCACTACTAATTTTCATATTACTAACTACCTGACAAGTATCCACTTTTAAGCTACTAACCAACTACCAAGATACCATGTTTTTAAAGCATAACCCAAACCAATCACCAAACACAATATCATACATAACCAATGACAAATAGCAACTAATAATACTAGCTATATATTAAAGTTAAAATCTTTTGTTTGAAAGACGATATTTTGCTCACCTAAATGCCACGAAACGAAGTCGAATTATTGCAACTCCTTGCCTAACACTCAGTCTTCGTTCTCCTACACCAAAGCCTGGATTTTTTTCAGGCCCTTAACGGGCTAGTTGAATTTATTCAAGGTGGAAATGAGCTCGACTTAGGTTGAAATAGGGTCTTGGGTTAAGTAATTTAGAGTAGAAAGGAGCTAGTTGTAGTAATTTATTTAAGAAACAGGTGAAAAAAGAATGTATTTTTTTAAAACCAAGGTCTATGGAAATTTTGGAAGGAAGCTTGAGCTAAGAATGATGGAGCAGGAAATGAGATAAAATGAAATTGAAAATTAGGAAATTAGTTTCTATATATAATATACTTAGCATATTACTAAAATGCCCTTATGGACACTACCCTCCATCCTTTGCATGCCACCTCACTTCATTGTGCCCCCTCCATTATTCTACACGAAAGTAGGTAGGATTCTTTTATTTTCTTATAACAAGCCATTAAATGCTATGAACTTAGTGTACAAATAAGTTTTATTATGTTTCACAAGACATCTTGATAGACGTTCCATTATGTTTTTCATGAAATGTTACAACACACACACACACACAGGTATATATACACGTACTTAACTACATGCATAAATATATACACATGCCTTAACTTTATTCATAGGGGTGTGTATATGATACATCAATACGCAGAACTTTTCCGATAACTTCTCAACATCGAAAAGTCGATAATTCAAAAAACGATTTCCGACTACATTTTCTATTTTTCTTCGAACTAAATGTTACTCTTTTGAAAAGCTATTCCACCATCATTTTTCATTATTTTAAAGAGTTTTATTTCAGTTATAAATTAATTAATTAATTATTTAAAAATATATTAAATATCCATATTTTAAAGGGGTTAAATTACGGGTTCTTGCACTCTCCCCTTTAAAGGAATTTAATCTCCGCAATTAATACACAACAATATAATCAAACGGTATATGTTATACCAAGAAATTCACTTAACAATGTAAAGAAACTATGCCACAAAAGAGTATACATAATGCATTCAAACAATAAAGAACTAACCTGATATTACATCAGGGTAAGTTTCTATAATATGATCCTCAGTCTCCCAAGTACAATCGCGGGGATCATCACTCCATCGAACTTCACAAGCTTCACCACCTTGTTCCTTAATCTCCTTTCGTCCTGATATACAATATAAACTGGATGTCGGATTAATATCAGGTTTGGTTCTATTTCCAAATCTTCCTCAATAGATGTCTCAACAATCAAAGATGGATCATGAACATGCTTTCCCAGATGAGATATATGGAAAAATTTATGAACTTCAAACAATCTCTCAAGCAAATCGACTCTATAAGCCAACGATTTAATTCTCTCAAGGATTCTAAAGGGCCTAATGCATGCTAGCTTTACTATTTTTCTGAATCTTACAACTCTATTAATCAAGGAAACTTTCACAAATACCAAATCCTCGACCACAAACTCCAAGTCCTTTCTCATTGATCGGCGTAACTTTTATGTCGATCCTGAGCTTCTTTCATCCTTTTCATAACCATGGCTACTTTCTATTATGCTTCTCAAATTATCTTTAGTCCAAGAACTAAACGGTCTCCAGTCTGTACTCAATACGAAGGTGATTTACATGGTCATCCATACAAAGCTTCATAGGGCGTCATATCAATGCTAGCTTGCCAATTGTTGTTATAAGATAACTCTACTAGGTGAATGCGATATTCCCATAATCCTCCAAAATCCAAACTACATGCTCTCAAAAGGCCCTTCAAAATCTGGATCACCCTTTTGGTTTATCCGTCTGTCTACGAACGATAGGCCATGCTCAAATTCAACTCTACTCCTAAAGCGGCTTACAATGCTCCCCAAAATTGACCGGTGAAGGCAGGATCTCGATCGCTGACTATACTCACTGGAATTCCATGCAATCGAACGATCTCCCTCTAATTAATTCCTGCCAAAGAGGCTGCAGTTCTAGTTGACTTCACCAAAATAAAGAGGGTGATCTTCGTTAATCGATCTACAATTATCAAATGTCTTAATTACCCCTTCTTGTTCTGGGCAACCCATCGAAAAAGTCCATGGATACTTGCTCCCACTTCCAATTTGGTAACTTCAATGGTTGGAGCAACCCAGTAGTCATTTGCTGGTCACTCTTCATATGTTGATAACTAGCACATCGATCATGAAGACCAAAATGTCTCTCTTCATCCATTTCCACTAAAAGGTTTTCGTTATGTTCTGAAACATTTTAGTTACTCCTAGGTGGATAGATTGACCGATGGCACTCTCTCAGTACATCTTATTTAATTCCATTAACATCTGGCATACAAATCCGACCATTCATTCTTAAAATGCCTCGAGAGTCAATAAGAAAACTAGAAATAATTCCATCTTCAACATACTTCTTAAGCCGAGCTAAAATAGGATCTTCTTCTTGAAAATATGCTATTCTCTCCATTAGTGCCAGCTTAACTTTCAAATTTTCAATCGTCGCCATATTCCTACTTCACGCATCTACAACGACATTTGCTTTCCCTAGGGTATAACGAATCTCTAGGTTATAAGATGTAAGAAACTCTAACCAGCTTTGTTACCTCAAGTTCAAATCCTTTTGGGCAAAGAGATACTTTAATGACATGTGATCCATGTATAACTCAAACTTTGCACCAAAAAGATAGTGCCTCCACAACTTTAATGCGAAGACAACTGCTAATATCTCCAGATCACGTGTAGTGTAATTCTTCTCATAAGAGTTCAACGACCGACTCGCATATGCTATTACTTTATCATTCTACATCGAAACTGCTCCTAATTTGGTCTTACAAGCTTCCATGTAAAATGTTAATCGTTCGCCCTCATTTGGAATAGTTAAAATAGCAGCACCGATCAATTTTTCCTTTAACTCATTGAATGTTTGATCGCACTTGGGTGCCCAAAAAAACTTAGCATCTTTCTATGTTAGCTTCATCAGATGAGAAGGAACCTTCAAGAAATCTTTAATGAATCTTCTATAGAATCCAGCTAATCCCATGAAAATCCTAACCTCATTCGCATTTTCGATCTTCTTTCAATCTTCAACCGCAACTACTTTAGCTAGGTCCACTGATATACCTTCTCCCAAAACTACATGCCCTAGATATCTAACTTCGAATTTCCAGTCATGTGACTTCTTAAAGTAATTAGACAACTCGAAGATGACACAGTGCTCTTCCTCTGTTTTAGAATAGACAAGAATATCATAATGAAGACTAGGGCAAACTTGTTAAGGAAATCCTAAAATAGTCTGTGCATTCAATCCACAAAATAAGCGGGTGCCTTAGTAATACAAAAAGCTTGACTAACCACTCATAAAAACTACTAAAGGTTCGAAATACTGTTTAGGGTATACTCTCCTCTGCTATCCTTAATTGGTGAGAACCAGTGGCAAGATCCAATTGAGAAAGTATCCGAACTCTATGGAGTTGGTCAAACATGTCATCAATCCTAGGTAAAGGATACTTATTCTTGATAGTCCTCTTACTTAGTTCTCGATAATCTAAGAGAACCATCAGCCTAGGTAACGAACACTATTGGTGATCACCAACTTGATGTGCTACGTCTGATCAAATCCTTCTGCAATAAATCAAACGTCTGCTTCTTTAATTCTTTTCTTTCCTTTGGAGCCAACCTTCGAAGAGGTTGTATAGTAGATCTAGCTCCTGAAATCAAATCAATATGGAACTCCACTTCTCGATGAGGAGGTAAACCTTGCACTTCTTCAAAAATATCCTTGAAGTCCCAAATAATTGATATATTCTTTATCTTCTCTTTGGGTACTTCGAAAGAACAAAGAAAATTACTCATTAGTTAATTTGGCCTTCCACAATTTATTTCTACCCCAATATTTCCAACATCACTAATTATAATAATCCTTCAATCACAATCTAGGAGTAAGCTAAAGTTAGATAACCAATCCATCACCAATAATACCCTAAAACCCATGAATCCGAGAACAAACTAGTCGAAAAAGAAAGGCCGGTCTCAATAAGAAATAGGCACATTGAAACATATCGT
Source organism: Allium cepa (assembly GCA_030765085.1). NCBI lineage: Eukaryota > Viridiplantae > Streptophyta > Magnoliopsida > Asparagales > Amaryllidaceae > Allium > Allium cepa. Next base: position 745,638,383 of record CM060932.1, read on the forward strand.
ATCAAGATTGGTTGGACCCCGAATTAGGTTCGACATATGAAGGGAATTATGGAAAATAACATATTCAAAATTCAACTAGTTCATTAGATCATACGAGATAAAAATATGGGATGTGCCAGTGTCGAGTAATATTCTAACATGTATATGAGAGATGGATAGTGTACCTTACAACACCTGCTTTTCTTTTGAGTCCATAGAAGTAGATGGTATTTCCTTAATAGTAAAAGTTTTCTCCTGAGCCCCCCTTCTTTGGAAATGGACAATGGTTCTTCATATACCCATGTTTGTTGCAATTGTAGCAGAGAGGTCCACTACCCGGTTTTGGGCACTGATTTGCAAAGTGGCCTATTTTGTTGCACTTATAACAAAGAATCTTGGTCAAGTCTAATTGCGTTCTGAGCTGGAGCTCCACCTCTCGGCTTCTTTCTCGACTAATTCTTCTTACCTTTGTGCTTGAAAAACAGCTTACTAGCAACAATTATCACCGATAATGGTTGGGCATTAACTGTTGGCGCTACTCCTTTTTGAACTTCTTGCTCAATATCAAGAGCCTCAAATCTTAAAGCTATACCGATCAAATTGGTAAAGGTACCATTGTGATGATTGGTCACTTCTCGATGGAATTCTAGTTTCATTCCTTTCACGAACATTTCATTCTTTTTGAGTGACATGTCAATCAATCCTGGTCCAAAGCATGTCAATGCTTTGAACTTATGCTCATACTATGCCACTGCCATTTCACCTTGCCTCAAATCCATGAAACTCCTGAACAACTGAGTTATCCCCGCCTTTGGAATAAACTGAGCTTCGAAGACTTCCTTAAATTGATCCCAAGTAAAATCTTCCTCTGGGGCATTAAATACCGAATCCCACCAGTCCATTGTTGACTTTTAGAGCTATCACGACACCAACAACCGCTTCCTTGCATCCTACAACTGAAGATCTCCAAATAACCTCTCACAAGAGCGGAGCCATGTCTGAACTCCTAGAATACCTTCAGTTCCAAAGAAAGGCTTACCTCCTATAGTAATTCTTACATAAGGTCACAAAGTTTTGAGGCGGCTGAGCTTACATTACTACTCCCACTACTGGCTCTACAACTAGCTTAATGCTAGGAGTTCTTCCATTTGTAACTGTGTTGGCTCCAGATCCTCTCCCTCTTATTCCTCTTGTACTCATTTTCAGTAACCTGGATAAGTGATAGGTATCATTAGAATGCAAAGATGAGGTCAAGATGAATGAACAAAGGATGTAAAACCATAATTTTAGGTGAGAAAAAGGAAACGCTTTCTCAAGTTAACTCATTCTAGGGCTCTACTCACCCTATTTATGATGAGTTGTACCCCAATCAGAAAAAGGTGTTCGCTCAACCGAAACTCTGATACCAATTGTAACAACCCACCTTTTTGACCCTAGCAACGATAATTAATACATCTTGAGTATTCATATGTTGTTGCTCAAGCATAAAAAAGATGAATGGTTGTGGGGTAAAAATAAAGAATAGAACAGAAAACATCACAATGAAATATTTAAATAAAATATAATGATGAATAGTACATCGGGTTACTCCTTAACATGGAGTTATCGGAGTTACACAAAAGTACTACAAGTTAGTATAGGTAGTTATAACAGTCTACAATTTACATATGCTGAACAAAATACATATAGAAACTAGATAATCGATAGAATAAGTAGCTAAGTAAATAAAAGCCTCCACCTCGGATGTCGTCTTCAAAGAGCCCACATAGACCTGTTACTCTCAAACTACTCAAATAAAATTGACTTCTTGAGAATTTAGGAAAAATAAACAACTCGGGTTAGATGACATGTCTGTTGAATATGCGATTATATGATTTCTATTTGACGATAATAAACATATATATATTCATTTAAATGTATTTGTTAATATATTACTTTATTTTCATAGATTAAATAAATATTTGATGAATAAAATAAATAACATAGAATTTGAATTCGAACGGATATTTTATTCAAACAAATATTTATTACAATTTTTGAATAGTACAAATTTCAAGCTCACTATAAATATACACAACTTCAATTACAATACAATTTTGGTTACATCACGATTCACATTTACATTGCACCTCACTACATATCACTCACACTCGTATTTATCTTCAACTTTATTCCAATGTGAATCAAGCATCTGAGCAATCTGCAAAAATATACATTGACACGGTAAAATTGAAAATAAAATATTTTTGCAGTATAAAATAAATTGTGGATTTTGAAAATAATATTCGCATCAATTATTTGGGTTGTTCATCATCATTTAAATTTGAATTCATCATACACGAATAGCTTGTGACATACACAGTGTATCACTGTATATGCCACAAGGCCGTGCACATCGATATATGCACTTGATAAAATTGCAGGGACAGTTGAGCATAGGTCAAACCCAAAACGCCGGGTTCAACTCAAGTGCAATAAAAATAATGTCACATTATCAGCACAAGGTCAAACCCGAGCTTTAAGCTGGATTCAACTCAGGTGCAATACAAAATTGTCGAGTACAAGTGAAAATGCTCGATCAAAGCAACACAGCCTCAACAATGCAATGGGCATGTTCTCAACAACACCACAACTAGAAACATGAATAACAAAGTCAGGCAGAAGCCTATTCCCAAGCAAAATTGACAAACAAAAAGTGCAAGCTTGGATAAGCAATTGACAATCAAGCTAAATATGCTAACCAGAAGTACATATGAAGGTTACACTGCAACAGGTCGTGGAAGCAAGCATGTGCACCAAACAAGAGCATAACACAAATACTCAAAGCAACTCAAGTCAGTGCACCAGTAATGTCAACAAGCCTCGACCAAAATCAATATGTACAAATGCAACATGAAACTAGACAGTGCAAGCTCAATTAGAAGCAGTACACAGAACAAGTGCAGCCTCCACACGAGTATACAAAAGCAAACCAAACTCAAGGAAGCAAAAAGAACATACAAGGCAAGACCAACAAAACAGAAGCAAGGCACAGCTTAGTACACACCAAGATGATACAATAGAGGTCAGAGAATGCACACACAAAGATAATGCCCTCAAATAAATCCAACCCGAGCAAGTCTACACAGAAGTACAACACACTACAAGCTAGAACAGTGCACGTAGGAGTGCAAGAGCAAAATAAACCAGCATGTGCATGCAATCAAGCAACAAAGACACAAGACTAGGACATACACAGTGCAGTAGTGCCAAAAGAACAGGTACAACAAGTAGTGTAAACATCACCATGAACAGGCAGTGGTACAAACTACAAGTAGATAGGGATGTGCAGACCAATAGATGTAAGCAAAGAAATGGCACACATATATGCAAGTGCATAGCATCATCAATGAAACCAAACCATCCAGGCTCATAGACATATATATATGTTATGTACATAACAATCAAATAAATCAAAAGAGTACAAGTCCAAATACACTACAACATCAAGTGATGCTAAGTACAACAAAAAATCAAGCAGAGATGAACAAACCATGGTGGCAAGTTCGAACAAATCCAATGCCGAGCAAATACAAATATAAATGTACGCATATAATATATATATACATACATATATATATATATATATATGTACGTATACACAAACATATCTATATCAAATGAAACAGTACCAAAATCAAAATAGTTTAAGTGGCCGGAGTCATGAAATGGCAAATAAAATTGAACAAGGTCGAAAGTGCTACCATAGGCGGTGAATAGTATAGAAAAGTCGAGCAAAATCAACATCATCAAAATCAAGTCAAAGCCGAAGACAACAAGAACGAGAACGAACGAAATCAACACCGTGTCAATCAAGGAATCGAACCAAGTCAGAAATCAAAACTGTGTTATTTAAGTAATTTGAACAAGTCAGAGATCAATCCCAAGCATTAAAACAAAATCGAATGGCCGAGATAAATCAAGTGACGAATTCAAATAAATGTATACAAACGAAAATCAAGGATCTCGAATCCTATATAAACAAGTAACATCATCGGCAATTCGATATCGAGTTCAAGCAAACAAATCAGAAGAAGCAAAAGAAAATTTTACATACCAAATCAAAGTCGAACTTGATCAAGGAGGAGGAGCCGCGAACGAATCAATTAAAGTAAGCAATCGAAGAAACAACCATCAATTTAAGCGGAGACTTCACAAAGCCCTAATTTTAGAGCTAAGAGGAACGAACGAAAGAAGGAACCGGACCGACATTCTTTTACAGAGCAAAATTGATAAAGGAGATAACAGGCCGACATAGATAAAAGAGATAAAGGAGGCCCCGTTTTATTAGTGATAAATTATTTTGGGCCAACCTTTTTTAATAGGGCTTTAATATTAGGGTTTAATTGTTTTTTAAATCGTTTTTTTTTTTTGTATTTTCTACTATAAACCATTGTAATTACTAGTCGTGTGGCTAGGGGATAAATTACGTGGTGTAGTTTGAGAATTTGCAACTCAGTGGCTGAGTTGTGGCAGGGTTTTGAGCGTAGAGTTAAGTTAGTCGGTAGCGGGTGTCGCGAGTTTACGTGTGTAAGCGTGTGACTACTTAATTTCTAGTAGAAACCTTAGGGCCAGCACGTAGGCAGGGTTTTGCCGAAGTTGGGTAAATTCTGTATCGTTCTATTTCTGCATTTATTATTCTGCTATTATCTGTGCTGCTATTATTTTGATATATCTGTGTTGAAATAATTTTACAAGCTTCCGCAATAATTTTTATAATTAATAGCATCACCCTATTCTCCCCCCTCTAGGGTGAAATCGATCCTACAAGTGGTATCAGAGCTAGGAATAGAGGTCAACTTTTGTTTTTTAAAAATTTGTTTTTGAAAAACCAATTTTTGTTTTAAAAATTTGAATTTTTAAAATGGCTTCTTTTAATAATGCTTTTGCTGAGGGTCAGTCCATAGTTAGACGACCAATGTTCAATGGTGAATACGCCTACTGGAAAAATAGAATGAAAATTTTTCTGAAAACCATTGACGCGTGGAATATTGTTAAGACAGGTTATAGAGCACCAACTATAATTGAAAATAATCAGGAAATAAATAAACCAAAGGATTAATGGACAGAAGTAGAAAATAAATTACAAAATACTAATGTTAAAGCTATGAATTCTATTAATTTGTTCATTGGATCAATTTGAATTTAATCGTGTCTCACATTGTCTAACTGCATAGAAAATATGGCACACACTCGAAGTGTCTCACGAAGGAATTCTCAAGTCAAAGAATCTCACATTGCCATGCTAAGCAGCGAATACAAGAATTTCACAATGGCCAAGGACGAAAATGTCAAAGAGATGCATGGATGACTTTCCAATATTATATACAAATCAATAGCTCTCGGAAAATCATACACGGAATTGGAAATAGTCCAAAAAATCCTCAGAGTCCTTCCACGAAGATTTGAAGCAAAAGTGACTGCCATTCAAGAATCAGAAGATTTAAAACAAATGAAAGTTGAAGAACTCATCGGAAATATCACCACTTATGAGCTAGAAATGAAATTCAAGGAAGAGCGTGAAGGTGGAGATACTCGAAAGAAATCAATAGATCTCAAAGGAACAACTGAAAGTGATGATGATGACGATGATGATGGAGCAGCTGAGCTGGCGTTAATAATGAAGAAATTCAAAAGATGGAACCGCAAATATAGAAATCCAGCTCTAAATCAGAAATTGAAAAGCAGAATAGACAAAATACTAAACAATCCAGAAGAACAGAAGATCATTTGTCACAAATGCAACCAACCCGGACACATCAAGCCAATTGTCCTCAAAATCGACGCGACTTTGAAAAGAAATCAAAAAGGAGAAGTTTTGCAGCCATGTGGAATACAAGTGATGAAGATAGTCAAAGTACTAGTAGTGAGAATGAGAAAGCAGATATGTATCTTCAAGGTACTATAACTGATAGTGACGATGACGAGCCAAGCAAGGTATCAAAACTTACTCATTCAGAATTACTTATATATTTCCACGAAGTAAATGGCTGTTTTGAACGACTTAGGGAGATATATGCTAAAATTGAATTACAAAGAGATAGTTTGATTGAACTAAATGATCAGCGTGAACAATTAGTTAAAAATTATCAAAATAAGTGCCCTAAGTGTGACAAGTGTCCATTGTTTGAAGAAGAAATTAAAAAATCAGAAATTAATATGAAATTACTTGAAAATGAAATTCTGATTTTGAAAGAGAGTGAAAATACTAGGAGAGAGAACTCTATTAAAAAGTGCACACAATTATTGAACGAAAATGAATCTCTCAAGATACAAGTCCAACAGCTGTCAACGACTTTAGATAAATTTTCAAAAAGTAAAAAAATCATTGAATATGCTATTAGGAAAACAAACTGTTAATACATTCAGATAAGGACTTGGATATACTCACTCCGAATATGTTAAAACCAAACTTAATCAAGTCAATTCTATGTGCACAATTTGTAGAAAATTTGGACACGATCAAAACAATTGTTGCTATAGACCCAAACACGTGAAAACTATACCAATTTGGGTTCCAAAAGGCACAAATACAAAATCTCTCAAAGTTTAACAAATCTGGGTGCCGAAAGGATCATATATAAATAGTTTTGGGTCTCCACAAAATTATTTTTCAAAATATTCTGCCACTAACAATCATGGACATATAAAAACAAATAGGTCATAAAAATCTTTCATCGTGTAGGTATGGTGGCAGGCTAAGGAGCAACAACAGTGTTATCTGGATTCTAGCTGTTCCAGAAACACAACGGGCGACAAAGCAAAGTTCCTTAGCCTAGTATAAAGGTGCTAGAATCACAATGGACAACAACGAAAAATCATCGTAAAGGTAAAACAGGCAATGATATACTTTGAACGATATATAAAATGTTATAATCCGCACCGTATTCAGAATTAAATTAACCAAAAATGTGATGATGAAATAAATGATGATTTTGATTCTAACTTATTCAAAATTGTTGGCAAATCGTATACTTATGCCAAGAACACTATAAAAATCTCTATAGAGTCTTGGAATTACTTCATATATATTAGTTTGGATTAATAACAGTGTTTTATTGGATGATAATACATTAGGTTATTTTACGGCTGACTCTATATTCATGGTGTTTGATTATTTACATGGCTTCAATTAAAATTCAAGAGAATTGCATTTAAAAAGTTGTTGTTAAAACGATTTTGAGATATTTTGTTGCACAACTCATGATCTGGTCTATAGCATTCAACAAATGATAATTTTTGAGTGAAAGAGAAATTCAGATGCAGATTACACTGGTAATCTAGTTGATAGAAAAATTACTAGTGGAACGTGATTTTTTTTGAGACATTTAGTAACTACATCGTTTTTCAAAGAAAATATTTGCATATTTTTCATTTCATAATTTTTCAAATAGCAGAAATTTTTCTCAGAAAGCCCCTTCTAGAAAATCATCTTTGACCTTGTTTTCAGATTGGTCATTTTTAGAAAAATTGATTTTATAATTATTTTTGAATTTAATTTTTAAATTATAATAATGACTAATCTGATTCCCTACTAATTATCAAAAAGATAAATAGTGATTAAAAAAAGTGATGAGTGTTGATATTTATCATATATTATGACACGATACGGTATAATTAGTAAATATCTTTAGAAATTTAAACAAGAGTTATAAAACTTTTTGTTGGTAAATATTCCATGACCATCTCTAATTCTATCATATTTCTAACTACCACCACTCATCAAAATTCAATATAGTTTGTCGATATGTGGTACTTTAAACGGGAATAATTCGTTTTCATTTTATATTTAAAAAATAATAATAATAATAAAATATAATAAAATCCAAAGTATTCACTCTCATTTAAAATTCCTCACGATTATGCATGGGTGAATTACTTGGAATTTGTTATGTGCTTCCATGCTCATTTAAAAGTCCTCACGGTTATACATGTATGGAACGCATATCAAAATTGATTTTTTAAATAAACAAGTTGATTCTAATCCCATTTAAAAGTCCTCATGGTTATGCGTGGTAAGAAGATACTTGAATTCATTTTTTTAAAATAAAATTGGAATACTACTAATCTCATTTAAAAGTCCTAACGGTTATGCATGGTTGGTAGATATTCAAATTCCTAATATAAATATACCACAAATAGACGCAACTGTATGGTGTTATATGATGATGTCATTCCCATCATTCTAAAAGTGGAATATGCGCCTACAGAGTATTTATTATTTTTGTTTGATTTTTTATTCAAATTTAACATTTATATTCGATTGAGTTTTAATGTTGTATTAATATCTATCGCTTTATCTCTATTTTTCTAACACTGTTACTCTTTTGCTGATAACAAAAGGGGAGAGAAAAGTTAAGATTTTTTCAAATAAAATCAAGCAAAGGTCAAATATTTTCTATTTGCATCTAGGCTCATTTGCATATTTTTAATTGTATGCATACATGAAGAGGGAGCTTTGTGTAGAGAGGAAGCATTCAAATAGGGGGAGCAAATTGCATAATCAAATACATTTAACATATTCAAAATCTTAAATATATGTTTGTTATCATCAAAAGGGGGTGATTGTTGAATATGCGATTATATGATTTTTTTTTTGATGATAATAAACACACACACACACACACATATATATATATATTCATTTAAATGTATTTGTTAATATACTATTTTATTTTCACAGATTAAATAAATATTTGATGAATAAAACAAATAACACGGAATTTGAATTCAAACGGATATTTTATTCAAAATACTAATTATTACAATTTTCGAATAGTACAAATTTCAAGCTCTCACTATATATATACACAACTTCAATTACAATACAATTTTGATTACATCACGATTCACATTTACATTGCACCTCATTACATATCACTCACACTCGTATTTATCTTCAACTTCCTTCCAATGTGAATCCAGCATCTGAGCAATCTGCAAAAATATACATTAATGCAGTAAAATTGAAAATAAAATATTTTTGCAGTATAAAAAAATGTGGATTTTGAAAATAATATTTGCCTCAGTTATTTGGGTTGTTCGTCATCATTTAAATTCGAATTCATCATACACGAACAACTTGTAACATACATAGTGTATCACTGTATATGCCACAAGGCCGTGCACACCGATATATACACTTGATAAAATTACAGGGACAGGTGAGCATAGGTCAAACCCAAAACGCCAGGTTCAACTCAAGTGCAATAAAAATAATGTCACAATATCAGCACAAGGTCAAACCCGAGCTTTAATCTGGATTCAACTCAGATGCGATACAAAATTGTCAAGTACAAGTGAAAATGCTCGATCAAAGCAACACAGCCTCAACAATGCAATGGGCATGTTCACAACAACACCACAACTAGAAACATGAATAACAAAGTCAGGCAGAAGCCTATTCCCAAGCAAAATTGACAAACAACAAGTGCAAGCTTGGATGAGCAAGTGATAACCAAGCTAAATATGCTAACCAGAAGTACACATGAAGGTTACACTGCAGCAGGTCGGGAAAGCAAGCATGTGCACCAAACAAGAGCATAACACAAATACTCAAAGCAACTCAAGTCAATGCACCAGTAATGTCAACAAGCCTCGACCAAAATCAAAATGTACAAATGCAACATGAAACTGGACAATGCAAGCTCAACTAGAAATAGTACACAAAACAAGTGCAGCCGCTACATGAAGTATACAAAAGCAAACCAAACTCAACGAAGCAAAAAGAACATACAAGGCAAGACCAACAAAACAGAAGCAAGGCATAGCTTAGTACACACCAAGATGACACAAGAGAGGTCAGAGAATGCACACACAAAGATAATGCACTCAAATAAATCCAACCCGGGCAAGTCTACACAGAAGTATAACACACTACAAGCTAGAACAGTGCACATAGGAGTGCAAGAGCAAATAAAACAAGCATGAGCATGCAATCAAGCAACAAAGCCACAAGACTAGGACATACACAGTGCAGTAGTGCCAAAAGAACAGGTGCAACAAGCAGTGTAAACATCACCATGAACAGGCAATGGTACAAACTATAAGTAGATAGGGATGTGCAGACCAATAGATGTAAGCAAAGAAATGGCACACATATATGCAGGTGCATAGCATCATCAATGAAACCAAACTGTCCAGGCTCATAGACATATAAATATGCTATGCACATAACAATCGAATAAATCAAAAGAGTACAAGTCCAAATACACTACAACATCAAATGATACCAAGTACAACAGAAAATCAAGCAGAGATGAACAAACCATGGTGGCAAGTTCGAACAAATCCAAAGTCGAGCAAGTACAAATATACATGTATGCATATATATGTGTGTGTGTGTGTCTATGTATACACATACATATCTATATCAAATGAAACAGTACCAAAATCAAAAAGTTCAAGTGGCGGAGTCATAAAATGGCAAGTAAAATCAAACAAGGTTGAAAGTGCTACCAGAGACAGTGAACAGTACGGTAAAGTCGAACAAAATCAACATCGTCAAAATCAAGTCAAAGCTAACAAGAACGAGAATGAACGAAATCAACACCATGTCAATCAAGGAATCGAACCAAGTCAGAAATCAAAACCGTGTTATTCAAGTAATTTGAACAAGTCAGAGATCATTCCCAAGCATTAAAACAAAATTGAATGGCCGAGATAAATCAAGTGACGAATTCAAATAAATGTATACAAACGAAAATCAAGGATCTCGACTCCTATATAAACAAGAACATCATCAGCAATTTGATATCGAGTTCAAGCAAGAATATCAGAAGAAGCAAAAGAAAAATTTACATACCAAATCAAAGTCGAACTCGATCAAGGAGGAGGAGTCGCGAACGAATCAATTGAAGTAAGCAATCAAAGCAACAACCATCAATTTAAGCGGCGACTTCAAAAAGCCATAATTTCAGAACTAAGAGGAACGAACGAAAGAAGGAACCAGGTCGACATTCTTTTACAGAGCAAAATTGATAAAGGAGATAAGGGGCCGACGTAGATAAAAGAGATAAAGGAGGCCGCATTTTATTAGTGATAAATTATTTTGGGCCAACCTTTCTTAATAGGGCTTTAATATTAGGGTTTAATTGTTTTTTAAATTGTTGTTTTTGTATTTTCTCCTTTAAACCATTGTAATTACTAGTCGTGTGACTAGGAGACAAACTACGTGGTGTAGTTTGAGAATTCGCAACTTAGTGGCTGAGTTGTGGCAGGGTTTTGAGCGTAGAGTTAGGTTAGTCAGTAGCGGGTGTCACGAGTTTACGTGTGTAAGCGTGTGACTACTTAATTTCTAGTAGAAACCTTGGGGGCAGCACGTAGGCAGGGTTTTGCCGAAGCTGGGTAAATTCTGTGTCGTTCTATTTCTGCATTTATTATTCTGCTATTATCTGTGCTGCTATTATTTTGATATATCTGTGTTGAAATAATTTTATAAGATTCCGCAATAATTTTTATATTTAATAGCATCACCCTATTCACCCCCTCTAGGGTGAAATCGATCCTACAATGTCTAGTATGAGAAGAAAAATTAAATAAATAAGTGTGATTAAACACAAAAATGTGAGATTACGCCGCTGAAAATGAAACGGGTTACTCTTACATGAATCAACATCTAAACATAAAGAATGGATAGATAATTAAATATCGCGAATAGTAGTTGACTCTTCTCGATTAAATTTAGGAAACAAATTCAAATGTTTGAATCAAATAAGAAAAGAAAAATCTTCAACAAGTTAATTGGAAGGTGCACCGCCCTTGAAGTATACCTCTAGTATTATATTTTATGTATCAATAACAAGAAAAATATTCAACAAGTTAATTAGTTAACCTTAATCATCATTAGACAAGTCAATAACAAAGTAATTAATTGAAATTTAAAAAAAACATTAATAAGTTAATTAATTAAATTTAAACTCATCATTAACAAGTTAATTAATTAACCTTAATCCCTATGAATTAATAATTATCTTTAAAAATATTTATAAAAATAATTAACTAAATTTGAAATCATCCTTATTTAACAACTTTGTTAACTTGTAAAACAAATTCCAAGCTGGAGATATAAATCAAAACGTTTCAATAGGGATATGTTTGTTGAAAGTGCCAATATAGCGACAGTCACTATACATACATTTCGCCAACTATTTTCTTGTTGCATTATGTACATCTACACATCACATAACCATAAAAAAAGCATAACACAAGGTACTTGACTATTATAAGATAAGCAAAGAACATTACTTAGAATAAAATTAACTATCACTACTAGCTTTTCATATTACTGACAAGGTGTCCACTTTGAAGCTATTAACCAACTATCAGATGCCACGTTTTTAAAGCATAACCCAAACCAACAACTAAACACAATATCATGCATAACCAATAGAAAATAACATCTAATGATATGAGCTATATGTCAAAGTTAAAATCTTTTATTTGAAAGGTGAGATTTTACCAACCTAAGTGCTACGAAACGAAGTCAAATTATGCAACTCCTTGCCTAACACTTGATCTTCCTTCTCCTATAGCAAAGCTCATATTTTTTGGGCCCTTAATGGGCTAGTTGAATTCAGCCAAGATGGGAATGGGCTTGGCCTAGGTTGAAATAGGGACTTAGGGACTTGTTTTTGAGGGTTAAGTAATTTAGAGTGGAAAGGAGCTAGTTTTAGTAATTTATTTAAGAAAAAAGTGGAAAAAGAATGTATTTTTTTAAAACTAAGATGCCATGGAAATATTGGAAGCAAGCTTGAGATAAGAAATGATGGAGTAGTAAATGAGATAAAATGAAAAAGGAAATTAGTTTTAATATGAAATGTACTTAGCATATTACTAAATTGCCCTTATAGACACTACCCTCCATCCTTTGCATGACATCTCACTTCATTGTCCCCCCTTCCTTCATTATACATGAAAATAAGCGGGGCCCCTATTTTTTCTTACAACATGCCATTAAATGCTAAGTACTTTAGTGTACACATATGTTTTATTATGTTTCACAAGGCCTTTTTATAGAATATTCCATTTTTTTCATGAAATGTAACAACAGACACATATATACGTACTTAACTACATGCATACATATATACACACATGCCTTAAGTTTGTATATGATAAACCAATGTGCATAATGTTTTCTAGTAGCTTTTCGACACCGAAAAGTCGAGATAATTCGAAAAACGATTTTCGGTCACATTTTCTATTTTCTTCGAACTAAATATTTTTGTAAACTATTTTGAAAAACTATTTCATAGTCACCGTTTATTATTTCAAAGATTTTTATTTTAGTTATATATCCATTAATTCATTATTCAAAAATATATTAAATATTCGTATTTTAAAGAGGTTAAATTATGGGTTATTACACTGATTCTGGGTTGTATACTCCGTATTCAAAAAAAATTCATTTCAAAGAGAGCAAATTTATTTCAAAAAGTTTCCAACTTCATTTTGGTTGACTGTATTTTCGACCTTATTATGTTATCATCATCATTGCATCTACTGTGATGGTCATTTTGAACAAAGCTCATCAAGTTCATTTTATCCCTGCAAGAATTAAATTTTAAAGGCTTTTCTTCCTCTTCTAAATTACTACTTGCAGGCAAGAATTCTTCCAAGGCATTATTGTTTTTTCACGTTTCTCGAGCATGATCTTCAATCCTTTGGTGATTGCAATCATATTCCAGAAATCGTTAAAATAAAAATATGAGAAAATGATTACGTAAAGCAATAACAAAAGGATAAACTGTGATTATCATCATTAAGAAGAAATTTGCAGAAAGGAAGACCGAGTTTAATGACTTCGACCTTTCTCCTCCTTCATTAAGTTTCTGATTTGTTTTTCAATTTTTCTTATCTTTTGCACCTGGTCTTGTATTAACGAACCATCTTAATTTATCAACCTAATAAGTTACCATTGTAACTTTACAAATTTGATAACAACTTAATTTATCAACTAACAATTTGAATTTCTGGTTTATTTAAGACTAATTCCATCAAAAACTATGTAAAATATCATTAAAACCGACGAAAAACAATGTAACCGATGTTTAGTTAGTAAACATATTTTAAGGTATCACTTAGTGAGTGCAATTAAAAGGCAATAATTTAACATTTTTAATGAATTCAAAATTGTTACATATACATTTTATAAATACAATCAACATAATATTCAAAAGTATTGATGTTTTTCCTTAAACACTAGATGGATCAAACATTGTCAATGAAATTATATCAACTCCAGGGCAGACATTTTAACTAACAAAAAGATCAAATTTGAATTTTCTTTCTATATCATATCTATACTTAACTAAAAACTAGGAAAAATAAACTCCTTAATCCTTAGAATTTCAAATTTATTAAAGGATGATTCCATCCAAAAAATAAACTAAAAACAAGCCAAAAACAGTGCAAACTGATGTTCTTAATTCATATAATTAGCAAAAAAACATATAACGATATTGACATATTGTTGCTATAATAAGACTAGATACATGAAAAAGAAAAGTATACCTGACCTTGGAAAGTAAAGTGCACCTCTTCAAAAGTGTTTGCTCTCTTCAAAATGGCCAAAATAGTAAGTAGAAGCTTAGTTAACATAAACCAAATTTTAATTAATTTTGTAATCTTAATTACCTTTATAAACTTATTTAAATTTATAAAATCTAGTTAAGTTTTCTAATTTTCTTAAAAAGTGGTTAACTTTATAAATCTAGTTAATTTTTAAAAAAAAACTTAGTCAACTTAGTTAAATTTTTAAAAACTTAGTTAATTTCGTAAATTTATTTAATTTTTGTAAAACTTATATAAGTATTGAAAAACTTGGTTAATTTTATAAACATAGTTAATTTTTATAAAAATTAGTTAATTTCAGAATTTTTTTATTTTTTATGAAACTTGGTTAACTTAGTTAATTTTTATAAAACCTAGTATATTTTGTTAATTAATTTTTATAAATGTAGTCAACTAAGTAATTTTTTTTACAAATTAGTTATTTTTTATAAAATTTAGTCTAGCTAATTGAAAAAATTGTAAAACATGTCGTAGTAAACACTCATTCCCACCATGTCGCATTCCTTCCATCATAAAATTGGCACCTTATTATACCCATCCGGTAACCTAAAAAACACATCATCACCATGTAGTATAAAAGATTTTTTAAGTTTTGTAATTCACTATCAATTATATGTTCAAACAATAAAGCTTATTTTGAATAGCTGCTCTGTATGATTGAGCTTACCTCCTATAATTTATATATTTTTTAAGCATAATCTTTCATCATTGCTTCACTAGAAGATTTGCAACCGAGATATATATGAGGCCCTTTTCTAGTAGCTGGAAATTGTGTTATGGTAATAGACACTAGCAATATAATTTATAGCATCCCTTATAACCAAAAGGAGATCCAAAAAAACTAGTTAGAATATAAAAAGGCCTGAAGCATGGAATAGAAAGTGAAGAAGATCGGCTAAAAGTCTTTAATAACAGTTGTAATACATTTGGTGCCACACTTTTTTGGTCTCAGCGTGAACTATCAAAAATGCCCCTAATACCAAATCTTAATATCGCTTGAAAATAGGAATAGCAATTAAATTTCTTTTACAAATTCAAAACATCCTTCTACAAATATTATATAATCTTAGTATCACTTAAAAATAGGATCTAACCAATAAAATTCTTTGACAAATTTAAAATATCCATCTACAAACACTATCAAATTTTAATATCACTTAAAAATAGGATCTAACAAATAAATTATTAATTAATTAAAAAATTCAAACTAAAAAAAATAGATGTTGCAATATAAAAATAAAATTTAGACTAACAAAAAGGATTTCAACGGTTAATTATTTCTATGAATCATTTTCTCTTGAATGTGCTGATCATTTACAATTTGCATAAAACAATTCACGCAGGAAGCGCATGCCATAACGCTTGTCCATATAGTTAACTTGTTTTATTGTATCAAAAACATATGTACATGAAAAGTGGTAAAAAATAATAAGAAAATAGTTTGCATGTTTCTTCTAGTATTGGCATGAAATCCAAACAATTCCATATTCATCGGAATGGCCACAACATTAATGTGAAAAATTCGTATTAAATTAAGAATTTTCATCTTTTTTGTTTATTGAAGATATTGATTGTAATTTAAGTCCTTTTTACCGACTTCGTTGTTGGTGTGTTGGTTTGTGGGTTCGGGAATAATTTAGACTAAACCTTGTAGAGTCCGAACAAACTTTCATTTTTATCATTCCATTTTTGAAAAGGCAAATTTTTGAAAGAGACCCAGCAAAAGACTTATTTCAGCAATACGCTTCAACCAAAACTAATTGTAAAAGTATATCTTTATCATATAGCTTGTGCATTTATGAAATGTGCAAACCATATTTTTTTTTTAAAATTACCTTACATATTTTTGGAATGCACAAGCTATTTTTTTCAAAATAAGTTTGTGCATTCCATAGATTTCCAAGTGTATAATTTGTATTTGCGTATTTATAGAATGTCCAAATACAATACTAAGGATGAAATGCACAACGAGTCTTATTTCTTCTCTATTTCAAAAATATTGCTTGCACATTTAAAAAATGTGCAAGTTAATTTTTTTAGATTTAGTTCGCACATTTTGTAAATGTGCAAGCTATATGAAGCTAAGCTTATTTCTGCAATTAGTTTTGAGGGAAGCCTATTCTTGCACTAGGTTTTTTGCTAGGTCTCTTTTAAAAAAATTTCATTTTTGAAATTGTTAGACATATTGCTATGAAACATCACTTGAAAAAAAAGTGGAAATGAAAACTACCGCTACATGCAAGATATGAAGGCATTAAATTTAAACAGGATGTTTGTCTATATGCACACATCAAACAATTTGGCTTTTGATGCAAGGGTATTTACCTAAATCTATAAATATGGTTCAAATCGTTACCAATTTAGGATCACATAATACCATGAAACCTAAGTATGGTTAGACAGTCATCATCCCATAGACACTCATTATCCCATAATTTAACTATACTTATTTACAATTAACCGTACAATAAATCTTAAATGCATATAGATAGCCATCATTCCACATTTTGTTAACCGAAGTACCATTATACAAAATAATATTTATTATTATCATAGCATACATATCTCACATTTATATCTACGAAAGCCACTAAAGAAGCAAAACATACCTTTTCTTTAGTTTCATCGTTTCTTGTGCAAATTTATAGATTAATCAATTTACAAACCATCTCTCTCCGGCTTCCTACTCAATTCAGAGTAGCGACCACTCATCAACTGAAATATCTATAACATCCCATATTTTGAGGCCTGATGATAAGCACTATAGATGTTGGAATCATTTATAGTATTAACTTCTACTGACAAAATTCGATAATGTTAATGGTATTCATAATATCAGAAGCACATGAATACAAAATAAAATAACACAGATTTCAAAATTAACTTTCTGTGTTACATTTCAAATCAATATTTCATATTCAATCGCATAATCCCAAAACGATTCCCAGATTTTGATCAAATATAATTATTACAAAATATGCCAAGAGTGACCTATGAAGATGCACCTTGGATGATAGCCACATCGGCCATAAATACATTATAGCGAAAATACTGCTAAATAACTCCTACATAGCTAGCTTTGCCTTCTGCACGTCTTCGAAAGCTTATTCATCCAATCGACTAAACCTAAAATTCCTTAACTCCCAACCTACTTAAATTTAATTTTGGACACCTAAGAGTTTATGGGGAAACATAAACTTCGAGTCAGACATAAAGCATGCTGTGAATAATTCTATTACATCTCGATTTATTGATATTAAGTGAGACCACGTCGCTTAGCGGAATGAGTTTTCCCTCACTAGTATCCTTTTAAAATCGTATCTTTTGCAAATCAAAATCATGCAATCAAACTGATTATAGCAACAATAGCAATAACATACATGCATATAAACCAGGTAATCAGTGGACTGTCTGTTCGAACAATATAATTTTATCTTACTGACTATTAACCACTGGCTAAATCAGACCTACTAGACATAATAAATATTCTAAATTTTGTAAGATGCAATACTAAACGATCTGTCCATAACTTACTTTTCCAAAGGTCAATTGATTCTAATGGTTTTGCAGGCTCACTAATAACCCACCTCTACTTTGTCTATCCCTTTCTATGTGTAACATCATTTTAGTTTTACTTTGTGACAAAACCATGCACACTGGAATCTTGGACTTATATTAGTTAGGGATTACGAGCTAAAGTATAGGGCGCAACCCCACACCGGTTCCATCTAGTCCTCTATATTTGAGTCATATACTTAGGGTTAATCACCCTATTCAATTTTCCTTGAAAACAGTTCTTTTAAATTGATTTAACTCTGTTAAATCGTACTTAAACAAGAAAATATACTCTTTGCTTTACTTAAATACATATGCCATGATATATACTTTTTGTATGAAATAATGTTGACGAAAACTTAAAATCAACAGGGTTATTTATCCCTTTAAAACAAGATAAATAACTTAACCTTGAAAATATTAGGCTGAAATGCCAAAATCTTCCTTACGAATGTATTGGAAAAAGACCTTTTGAAATCATTACTTAAATTCTTAGACATCCTCTTTACAAGTCATTAAATATATCTTTCAAAATACTTGAAAAACATTCCTTTTAAAACACTTAAAACATACCTTTCGAAAGCATTGGATTCAAGTAAGAATTTGTAGAAACATAGCTTCGAAACCATTCAAAAGTATTTCTTTCAAAATCATTGAGTGAAACATTTAATATAACTATACGGTCAAAGAGAATAAAAGCAAAAGCATCACTTTCGAAAGCGTTGATCTCAAGTAAAATAAATAGGGAAGAGCAACTTCAAAACTACCCTTTTGAAACCATTACGTCCGAAACTATTAATAAATGCGGCTAAGACACCCATTTCGAAAGCGTTGGGAAGGCGGCTTCAATATTAAGAAGACGAAAGCCTTCTTTCCGAATACATTATTTTAAGGTTATAAAGAAAAGCGGCCTCTAACAAATGCGAAAAGTATAAATACGGTGGCTAGGATATCGAAGGGGTTCAAAAGCGGCAACCCTTTCAAAAGCTTCTTTTAGAAACAAAGGCAAGATAATGATTCAAAAGCTAATAAAAGTGGCTTTAACCCTTTCGAAAGCATACTTTTGACACCGTCCTTTCCTTTCGCCTTTTATCTAATACACTATGTACCGATTACTTGATACTATGTGTATTAGTTTCGAATGGATAAGAAAGGTATACTGGGTTTGGTGATGGAAGCAACCAATGGAAGTGGTGAAGTTCTAATTGGGAATAAAACTAATTTCATAGTTTTTAAAGTAATTACTTTTCACATAACTTGCATTATTTACCAAAATATGATTGGTTGCCTATTCTTTGTCAAAATTCTTTTCAAAAAAGGCTACTCAATTCAGCATTTAACAATTATAATATTTTAAACAAATAAGCCATTTTCCTTAATAAAACATTAAATCCTCTAACTTAAATAATTTAATAACCATTAAAAAACACTTAAAAAAAATCCCCAAAAATCATAATAATTTTCTTTAAATATGTTTTGTAAAATATAAATTACAGACTCGAAAACATTAATTGCCTTAAATAATTCAAACCCAAAATTAACTATTTTCTGACATAGAAAATTCATAATAAATGCACAATCACTTAGAAAATTATGAAACTTAAAATCTACTTTTGAAATAATGTTTCTGAGCATATATCAAAAACACAACTGACTTGGATGTAATTTGATAGGTTTTCTATATTAAAACATATCAATGATCAACAAGCGCACACTCACACAAACATATATATATATATATATATATATATATATTAACTAACATAACATGGCATATTATTTGCAAACATAGTTCAGATCTAACTTGAAAATGAAGTCATTATCAAAAGTAACTTAGGATGACTCTGGTTCTTCTTCTTCCTCTGACAGTGATAGTGAAAGCGACACTAAGCAAGCCAGCGTATGTTTTATGACCAATACTAATGAGGTACATCCTGAATTAACATATGATGAAATTTAGAAAATTAGTATATAATTAGATGATAAATTTAGAGAATTCAAGAAACTAAATAAAGAACATATAGGAAAGATAAACGGAGCAGAGATAGAAATTGGTTTATTAAAAGATGAAAAACAATTTTAGAAGAAGAACTAGAAATAGCTCAAAAAGAATGATGCTACTCTATTACATTTTTTAGAAAATAGTATATTTGAAAACACCAAACTTGAAAAAGAAAAACTAGAACTTAAGGCAAGTGTAGATTCTAACAATATTGAAATTTGTCATCTTAAAAACAAGTTGGATAAAATAACTAATAATGTATCAAAATTTAATAAAGGAAACAAAACTTAGAAAATTTAATCAAAATATGAAGACCATCAGGAAATAAAAATGGGTTTACGATTTAATGCTAAGAAAAAACATAGAAACTACAGTATATTATATACTAAATTCAAAGAACCTATTTCAAAAACTAAGATTAATAATCCTGAAACAAGTAGTATCAAAATATGGATCCCTAAATCATATAACAAATGTATTAGGAAAAAACATATAGATGGATATTTGAAAAATATTTTTCATAATAAAAATTATGTTTTTAATGGTCCCAAACCCACTTGGATATAACTACCTTCACCCACTATCATATAAGACCCTAACAAGAGAAAGTGGGTACTAATTAAACCTTTACTATTTTGCAGGTACTCAATATAAAATTAAAAGTAAAAAGAATTAGATACTTGACAGTTGATGCTCCAATCATATAATGGGAAACGAACACATGTTATCAAATATAACATATATCAATGGTGGCACTATGACATTTGAAGATATCTCAAAAGGGTTTGTCAACAGCATTGGAGATGTTATCAACGTCGGTCATCTTCTCGATCATCGTCTTCTCCTTCAACTACGTCGCCTTCTTGAGAACAAACACCAATCTATCATGCTCATACACTTATTAAGATAGAGGCAAGAACATTGAACAAGAATAGCCAGTAGAAGAGGAAGAAGATAATGACGATATGTCTTTGTCTGATCCTAACCAATCACATAAACAATATTATATGGCTTTCGGAGGGCTCTGAATTCAGAAAAAATGAAGAATATAATGTTCAAACTCAACTGCCAACCGAATACCAACAAGATCCATCCGCCTATTGTGAATATTATGAAAACTATGACGGACCGTCCTATTCGTCAAACCAATATCATTAGCTTTTTCATTTGCTCTTTTTTCCTTTGAACTATGTTATAACTTTGATGCATTGTTGTACTACTTATATTTTTGTTATGTCTATTGTTGAACTCGTGTTTATCTATCATTGAATTAGCTTATTTTCTGTTTGTGTTTGACGTGTCTATATATTGTTTATATATCTCTTTTATGTTGTGTATAACTTCTTTTATTATGTTTTGATAATGGTAGAAGGGGAGAAATATATGCATATACATAGGGGAGATAAAATTAAGGGGGAATTATTTTCATCATGACTAACGAATGTATAGTTGTCATCATCAGAAAGGGAGAGAATGTTAAAACCTGCACTCCATGATTTCAATGACAACAACTATACAATCATATATATTATGAATCGTATCAATTTACAGCTATACACTACAAGAGATTGCTATGCTCAAAGATATCGAGAGTAAAAGTCAAAAAAAGATTTATGGACCATACTAAGGTCATACTATTGTGTTAATATTCTAAGACAAACAATGTAAGACCTCCTTGAGTGCAAATACATAGACAAATTCGAATATGCAAAGATTTTCATCAAAACAAGCTTAATTTCTGGAATTTCTAGCAACAGACGTCTGTGGAAAACCAACAGATGTATGTGATAAGGCCCAAGATTATTATCCCTGAAGCCATAGATGTCTGTGCTTTTTCCAACAGACATCTATCATCTAGGAAACTGCTCATGAATGGATGCTTCTGTTCATATTAAAAGAACTCTTCTCTTCCTCAAAAGTTGCAGCCATTAGATCAAAGAGATTTTATCTAGCAATATCAACTCTTTATTTGCATCTATTGGATTTCATAAATACATCAAAGATTGAGATTCCAAGTTTATATATTTATTTTATTTTGTGTATAATTTCTTTTTTTATGGTGTGGTAATGACAAAGGGGAGAAATATGTGCATATACATAGAGGAGATAAAATTAAGAGGGTACTATTTTCATTATTACTAATCATTGCATAGCTGTTATCATCAAAAAGGAGAAGAATGTTGAAACCTTCACTCTACAGTTTCAATAATAACAACTATAAAATCACATATATTATATATATCTTAATAATTTTATAGGTATGCACTACAAGAGATTGCTATGCTCAAAGATATCGGGACTCGAAGACAAAGAAATATTTATGGATTATACTAATGTCATGCTAATATGTTAATAGTCTTAGATAAACAATGTAAGATCTCTTTGAGTATAGATACACACAAAAATTTGAATATACAAATATTTGCATCAAAACAAGCTTTATTTTTGGAATTACCAACAACAGCCGTCTGTGGAATACCAATAGAGGTCTGTAACAAGGCCCTAGATTATTATCCCTGAAGCCACAGACGTCTATGGCTTTTCCAACAGAAGTCTGCCATTTAGGCGACTGCATTATCATGAACGGATGCTTCTGTTCATATTAAAAGAACTCCTCTCTTCCTCAAAAGTTGCAGCCATTAGATCAAAGAGATTTTATCTAGCAGTAACAACTATTCATTTACATCTTGTTGATTCTATAAATACATTAAAGATTGAGATTACAAGTTTAACTATTCTCTTGATTTCTACTACTTTCTACCTTCATATTTATATACTCTTTGCTTACATGTCCTCAATTATCCTTAACCAAAATATGAATTTGGTTAGATTACTTCCTATAATTCAAAGTATTCACTTTCATATACTCAAAGAAGATTACGGGAAGAATTGTACTATTAGTCGATATATGTGCTATTTGAAACACAAGATTGTTGAAGAAATACTTTTGTATTAACCTATTCCTCTAGAAAAAGTAAGGGTTATTGGTTAAAGGAATTACCTAATGAGAGCTTTGGGACTGGACATAGGACGGGAGGTCCGAACTAGTATAAAATCTCTGGTGTGATGGGTTTTATTATCTATCTTATTTATACTCTGTTAATTTGCTCTAGTTATTATAATTATTAGTATATACTCTCAAATTAGTATATAAGTTTCATTATATAGGATCCTATAGACTTCCATAAAGGACTTTCTTCCAGAAATTATTGGTAGTAAAGTGGATTTGGATATGATCCATAGATGAAACTGATTCCATAAGATGAAACTAAATTAACCAAAAAATAAATGAAAAAAATGCATTAGAATGCCTAATAAATATTGTTGCATATAAAAAAACTATAAGTTTGATAGTTGTACCCGAAGGTATATGATCCATCGTCCGTAAATGTGTCTTCAAAAGCAAGACTAATGCAGTTGGAATATAACGAGCAATGTCAATAAGAATAACATTATTAACTTTAATTGTTCAAATTAGTGTAATAGGTTCGTTATTCAACATGATCAAGTTAAATTAGATTTACTCACAAAATTATTGTTGGAGTGACTTTGTGCTAGGTACATATGTGCTGAAGTGGAAAATTCTAATAACAATTTAGAATAGACTATTTGCACATAAGTATTTGAAAGTCAGTAGGAGCGATATCAATTTTGTGGGTTTTTTGAATATGATCTGAGAAATGATATAAAAGTACAATTATATAATCATCAAAATTGAGTAAGATTTTGATAGAAATATCAAATTATTTGATTTTTAGTCAAAATGAAGAGGAAGCATGTGTCCGTATAAAAGAACTATTAAAGGTGCTAAAATATTTCTAAAACGGTAAACAAGATATTACTGATTGTTAACGACGAACTTATGTTAAATTTAGTAATATTTTTGTTGTTTAATACTCATTATTGGATTTGTAGATTATATCTTTTATAATTAGTATAAGGATGTTATGAACATTCCAAATGATATGCAAAGACATCTTATTGAAATGTTTGATATGGAACATGTGAGATTGATTTCTTATGAATCCACAATATGAATTATCATCCATGTTGTACTATCTACATTATTGTAGTTTGCTTATGTATTTGATGCATGAAACAAATATCAAATCCAAATAAAGGTCACCGAATGGTAGTTTAGAGTATTCTTGAATATTTACGAAATACTAGAGAATTGTTTATAGAAACAACAAACTCCTTATGAAGGAATGCTTAGACTCGAACTTCATAAGTGATATTGAGTATAATATGTCAATATTAAATTTATGTTCAACCCTTAGTTTAGGATTTTTAAGTTGGAAATGTTCCGAACGAAGCATTGTAGCCGACTTAATGAAAAGGCTAAGCACACAGCCTTGAAATGCACCACGATAAAGGAAATGTATAAATATAAATGCACAAATTTATAACCGAGCTAAGGATAACTAGAAGTATTAAGAATACTACATTATTGTTATATGATAATAATGAAATAATAAGTTCTCATTAAAAGTCAAGAAACATACCATGACTAATTCAGCATGATAAAGGTAGATTATCGGCATCAGGGAGAGAAATTAATATAGTAGATAATTAAAACAGCATAGCAGATTCATTTACGAAGGGCCTAACTCGATCAATTGTCATCAAACTGATTGAAGAGATGAGATAGAGATTCCATAAATGACCCCTAGTGCAAGTGGGAGATTGACAGAGTTAGAGATATGCCAAGAGGCAATTATGTAATTTATTACAGATATCTAATTCGATAACCAATTTTATTTAGAATGAAAAGTGTTTTATTTCTATTATGTACTTGATATAATGTATTATATTAATTGATTAATTTAAATAAATTTATATTTAATAAAAAAATCCATAAATGGTATGTTTTTCGATACAATGTGTTGTAATCATGAGTGATTTATCACAATAAAATAAACGAATTATTTTAGATATTCCTTGTCAAGATGTATCGAGACTGTATATTAATATATCTATTAAGACTATATTATGTAATGCTCTCTAAATTTTGGGTAATATATTACTCATAACTGCTAGGGGCACCAAGATGATACGTATTGATAGTTATAAGATAACAATGGAATGACTCACTCAATAGTTTTCTATTGGTTAACATAACCAAGCTCAAACATACTTGTAATCTTCAATATGAAAGCTCCGTTTTGATTATAGTCATATTGTGACATGGAGTCAATCGAATGACTATAGTTTGGTTGAATGGAAGTATTAGAAGTGAAACACTATTCAAAAGAGGATTCATCTTCTTAGTTATATGAGGTTAGTATCATGGATAACTAAAGTCAACTTGTAATAATTAGTACCTTAATGGGTCTAAAATTTGACTAAATCGAAACCTAAGTCCAGTAGGGTGTGGATCACTAGTTTTGGTAAACTATGATAAATATAAGTATATAAAAGAGCTATCTACATAAACTCATAATAGAATAGAAAAATATAATAGCACATATACGTTGACCAAGGCTGCTTTCTTGGAATCAATATTATTCATTCAGTATCTAATGTCTTGCCAAAGTCAAGCATGAATGGGAAGACTTCACCATCTCCAGTTCTCATCTTACACTAGTAGTCTACCTCTCTAAATATATCCCTTGGGTTGTAATAATGAGGAGAGGGTTAAACAACATCTTAGTGACTGAAAAAATTACATTATCTATAACCCTAATTTATCCCAAATGCCAACTAAGAGAAGGAAAAAACTGGCATATAAACTTCCAGAAGAAAAACTGCTAGGGATTCCGAATTTGGTATCACTTCTGTGGAAGAAGAGTCATCTTTCCAACACTTAGAAAGTTCGATGAAAGGATTTTCAAATCTCCAGATCCCGGATGACATTAGGACTTATGAATTCCTAAACATTAACATCGAGGGGCTTAATTCTCCCGCCAAGATTAGTGATGGCATTCTTCCTGCCAACATGGGAGAGAGAATGCCTAAAAGCAAGGCAACATCTACTGGTCTGTCGGGGGGACACTAGGACACTTACAATCACATGCACTCCACTAAACGCTCTTCATCTATCTTTTGTATAATGGTTACCTGTACATTCTCATTTGGTCTTTGTAGGTGCAATGACTCAGTCTCGAGCTTTTGAGCACCTAAGGGGCACTTCGACGCATTATGAATCTTGCCGCAACTCAAGTAGGCATAAGGAAAGGACGACGGCCGGAAAAAAATTATCGTTCAAGGGAATCTTCTTCTTCCTAGCGTAAGTCCCAATCTCAGTCATTCCATCAGGAAGAACAGCCCAATCTTCCTGCTTATAGTGGAGATCAGACTTCCTATCAAGGACCTCAAATTGTTGTATCTCACGAGCAGTATTCTGGTTCTTCCAGCTCCAAGCAATCTCGCGACCGCAGATCGAGCAAGCGTCCAACTGCCACTTCCAATCAATCATTGCGGACCATTGCTCCTGATAATTCCACAGCGGATAAATTTACCGAACTTAAGGCCACTTTCCCAAAAATATATTTTGATGGGCTTAAGTTCCTTCACATAATTCATATGATGCTGGGGCATAAGAAAGCTCTCTCACATGCATTAACAATGTTCTCCTACAACACGAGTCATTCCAGCACTTCACGGAAAAGATCTCTGAGGTGTCAATCGAGCAACAACTTGAAATAGGTTGCCTCAAGCTATTGAATAGAGTCCCATTATCTATTGCAATAGTTCGTGGAAGACCTCTCTAAGTTGATGGTTGACAACAAAACTAACTGAGGAAATCAAGCACTAAGATAATGAGATATCATGGTTGACAACAAAACTAACTGAGGAAAAAAATGTGCCAAGGAAATGTATGAGGCAGTGAGTCCTTTGGAAGCTGCCCATAAGAAGGAACTTGATGCTGCCCTCAATCATAGCGGGGCACTCACTCTGGAAAAGGGTTCCTTCCAAAAGGACAAAGATACCTTGGCCCACCACATTAAGGAGCTTGAAGAGCTTCTCAGGAAAGAAAAAGAAGAAAACGTCGAGGCTTTAGAAGAATCACAGAAATATTACAAAGAGGTTGTTGATGTTAAGAATCTGAAAATCAAACTGGAGGAGAAACATGCTAAAATAGAAGCACTCAAAGAAGAGGCAATAGAGGCAGGCCACAGGGAGATGATAGAACGAATTGTAGCTCAGGTGGAGGATGCTAAAGAGTTCGGTTGGAATGAAATTAAGAGCATGTTTGATCCTCTAATCACCGAATAAAACGCTAAAGTCCTTATTAACCGCGACTTGAGCTTTCTTGGCGAAGGTTATCTTGAGTCACTTACTGAAGCATGGGAGTATATTGTCGAGATGAAAAAGAGAGAGCTGGGTAAAGCCAAGTTAGATGAAGAGAAATTAGTGCGAGAGATCCTTCATGGAGATGAACCCTTAGACCTTACCGCCGTGAGATTCTGATATTTGGACGTATTAGCTCATTTTGGTAATAGGAAAAATATTGTAGAATTCTTAGAGTCTGATCCTAAGGACCCCACTTCTTTCCAAGCAGTTAGAGCTTCGGTTTCTTTTGGCCCAGGAAAGTGCTACGATATTGATAAATCTGGTTAACAATCTAAAGTGTTGATCCCTATTCTAGAAGGGGCACTTCGGCGCCAACCGAGAGCCAGCCGAACGTAGGTATTTCATTTACTCTCCACTTGTTGAGAGGTTTTGTTCTTCATGACCAACGGTTTTAGGCTTATCTCCTTGTTTTGACAAATCCGCAAGTCGTATGGGTCCTAGTCAAACTCCTAAAAGTGCCGCTGCCATGGAGGAATAAGCGATATCAACTCAGATTCTAGCAGCCACCGATGTTCTAGGGCCCGATGCTAAAGTCATCGGAGCACTCGACGATGATAAGGCTAAAGATCCACTGTCGGTGGATGAATCTGATGATGTTCTGATTACCGACAACTCCAAACAATGATGAGATCAGCTTGAAAGAGCACATCGAGAAGGAGGAGTTTCTGAAGAGAAAAGCCAAAGTTGAGCCCGTAAAGGTGGACATTGATGATCAAAATCTTGTCCCACTACAAGTCATTCCACCCGGTGGGCCGATTCACAAAGAACTCGCTCTAAGCTTCGAACGCTCTCCCACCAAGGGCAGTAAAGGATCAAGGTAGAGAATAAGCGGAAATTTAGATAGTGCCACTCCCGAGAAATCCGTTTCAAGACAAGGTTTCCAATTCGAAGGATCTAGGTTAGACTTTAATGTTGTAATACCGGGTGACTCAATATCGGTGCGCAACTGCCTTCAAATCAGCTTCCTCGATCTTCTCATCTATAAAGTTTAGAGATTCCAAGAGGAGATCTTTATTCATTTTAGGATCGTAGTAAGTCACTCGATGAGACGGAACTTCGAGCTCAATAGGAATAATGTCTTCGGAACCATAAGCAAAAGCGAACGGAGTATGGCCTATCGTGGACTTGTGGGTGTCCTACAAGTCCATAATGCCGTCGAAAGTTCATCCACCCTCTTTCCTCTAGCCTTTTCCAAATGCTTCTATGAAAAGAACTTTATAAATTTTTTCAAGCTTCAACTTGCCCATTCAATTAAGGGTGAGCGACTGTTGCAAACCTCTTTTTAATATGATACATCCGACAGAAGTCTTTGAATTTAGCACTATTGAATTGAGTCCCATTATCTATTGCAATAGTTCGTGGAAGACCAAAACGATTTCAAACAAGGAAGTTGATTGCTTTCTTGGTTGGGATCGTGGCTAAAGGTCTGCTTCGGCCCATTTAGTGAAGTAATCAACCGCGACAATAGTGTACTATTCACTACCTTTAGAGATTAGTAAGGAATCGATAATATCGGTACCCCACATGGAAAATGGCCATAGGCTGGCCATTTGCGTGATTTTCGTCGGTCGAGATCTTGGAACTTTTGCATATATCTGGTACTTGTCCCCTGGTCAGATCGCCAAACATGCTTTTTCATGAACTTCATTTAGGACCCGTTTTATCTCATCATGAGCAATACACCAGAGTAGGGGAACAAAAAACCCTTTCTGTACATAACTTCTTCCTGTATGATATATCGTGAAGCTTTACGAAGGATCTCTAGCTTTTCATTCCTTTGTTCAGGTAGGATTCCCTGTAGAAAATAATTTTTAATCGGAGTAATCCATGGTCCTCTCTCAGGCTCCATCTCTAGTACCCGACCAATTTCTATCAGGTTTACACTCAGGGTATTCAATACTTCAACCGGAACCAAGCCCATCTATTTTGCGTCTACGGTGCTAGCAAACTTTACCAATGAATCAACCTCTTTGTTTTAATCCCGTGTAATATGTGTAATATCATAATAATCAAATTCAGTCAACAATTCTTGGAGTTGGGTAAGGTATGGAGCAAGCCATTGTTCGTTAGCTTGGTAATCTCCCTTGACTTGGTATACTACCAATTGTGAATCACAAAGATTTCAAGAGACTTCATTCCCCGTTCTTTAGCGAGTTTAAGTTCAGCAGAGCCTTGTACTCAGCTTCGTTATTTGTTATTGGGAAATCAAGCTTTAAAGAATAACAAATTGACCAATCTTCACGAGTAAAAAGCACAATTCCATCTCCAGAACAATGATCATTGGATGCTCCATTAGTATACAATTTCCACTGTATGGAGGGATTTCAGTGCTCTTTGGGGAATCATCATACGCAGTAAATTCTACTATGAAATCTACCAGTGCCTAACTCTAATAGCCATCCGAGGGAGACAAGTGATATCGAATTGACTAAGCTTGATTCCACTTGAGTAACCTTCCGAACATCTCAGGTCACTGCAGGACCTATTATAATGGCTGGTCGGTGTAAACATTAGTCGGTTGCGCTTGGAAGTTTAGGCGGAGCTTTCGTGATGCAATCAGCAAGTAGTATGACGGCTTTCGTATTTTTGGATAGTTCCTTCCAGCTCCTGTTAATCGCTTACTGACATAATAAACCAGTATCTGGATTCGATTCTCGTCACGAAGTAATGTGACACTCATAGTATCTACCGACATAGCCAAATAAATATATAAATCTTCAAGATCCACTGGCTTCAATAAGATGGGAGGCCTGTCTAAGTGGTCCACTTAGGCTCGAATGCATCTTTACAATCTTGTGCCCATTAAAAGTCTCTTTTTCCTTTCCTAATCAAGTCAAAGAATAAAATGCATCTATCAGCAGCTCTGGAAGTGAATCGGCTTAAAGCAGCAACCTTCCCATTCAAACTCTTACTTGTTTGATAGTCTTTAGTGCTTAGACGTCATGAATTGCTTGAATCAATTCGGGACTAGCTTTGATTCTATGGGCCTTAACAATAAAACCCAAGAACTTCCCTGATTCTATGCCAAAAGAACACTTCAGAGCATTAATTATCATCTTGTAATGTCAGAGGATGTCAAAAATTTCTACCAGATCTCTATTGTGGTCGCTTGATCGTCATGATTTTATGAGCATATCATCCACATATGCTTCCATCATTTTTTCAATTTAGTCTTTAAACATCATGTTGATCGAGCGATGGTATGTTGCTCCAATATTCTTTAGTCCAAACGGCATCACTACATAGCAATATAATCCAACAACGATAATGAAACTGGTGTACTCTTGATCGAGGATGTGCATCGGGATTTGATTATATTCCGAGTATGCATCCATGAAAGATAGCAATTCATGTCCCACGGTCGAGTCCAGCTATTGGTCGATCCTTGGAAGGGAAAAGCTATCTTTCGGACACACCTTGTTCAAATCTGATAATTAATGCATGTTCTCCATTCCTATTCGCCTTTTTCGTAAGCACATGATTAGATACCCACTTAGGGTAGAGGGCGTTGCGGACAAACCCATTGTCTTTGAGTTTATCCACTTCTTCTTTAAGTGCAGTAGATCTCTCCAAATCCATACCCCATCTTCTTTGTTTCATCGGGATATGCGCCGGGTCGATATTAATGTATGGCTCGCATTGGCAAGCGAGATTCCATACATGTAAGAGTGAGTCCAAGCGAAAATGTCTAGATTTGCTTGGAGAAATCCAACAAGTTCTTTCTTTATCAGGGGCTAAGCTGTGATTCGATCTTGAGGATATGTGACTAGTCAACGTGACTAATTGTGATGTCAATAATCAGCTCAGCCGGTGCAGCTTTGGTCTCTTTGGGCTCCTCCTCATCATCTCTCGAATCATATCTCTATAAAACCAACTGTGGCGCCCGAATCAAGGATCATGCACTAGTTGTCAATCTTCGGTGGCTTGGATACGGACAATCTTGTCCACACCCTCACCTTACTCTTTGCGTTGAGCATCCCTCAACTCAGTTATATAAAAGGCACGTCCAATCGCCTGATCACCATGAACAACTCCAACATTATCTGTTGGAAACTTCAAAGTTAAACACCATAGGGCAAGGGCTGCCCTGAATTCGACTAGGGCCAAGCAGCCTAGAAAAACGTTGTAAGGAGAATAAACATCCAAAACAACAAACGGCAAGATTCACAATCTCCTACATTCACCTTCTTCCAACTCTACAGGTAATTCCACATAGCCTACTGCTTCAGTTGCAACACCATTAAAATTGTGTACATAGGCTTTTGACATCTTTAAGTCCTTGGCTTCCATCCTCGTTTGATCATAGGCTTTTTCAAAAATTATATTTATAGAACTTCAACAATCGATCAATATACTTCTCACCAAAGCAGGGCCTATCATGGCCGAAATGACCATTGGGTCGGCCGTCGAAGCCTCCATCTTGTTTGAATTTCTGTTTCTAAACACAATATTACCTATCATTGTATGTTGATGTTTTCTCAAAGCTCCATGTTATGTATTCGAACTATATTCAAAATCCACTTGTTTAATTGTGCTAGCATAGCACTTCATCTCATGCCAACTCTTATCAGTTGGGTGCAGCCCTCTGACTATTTTATTTATTACCAATCTTACACCATTTCGCGTAGGCTCCTTAGCCATGTGTGATGGTAGTCCTCGATTGGGGTTGGATATCCCTTGTCCACTATCCTATAGAGTTTTTACAAATTATTGCAACTTCCTTTCTCGAATCAGCTTTTTGATGATATCCTGGAAATGCCTGCATTCATTCGTGCCTTGTCCACAGCATTCGTGGAACCAACCATATTTTTCAGTTTGTTTCTACTTTTATATTGATTCTTTTGATGGCAGCTTCCTATACTGAATGATATTGAAGGTAGACAAATAGATATTCTCCAAGGATGTATTCAACTGCTTGTAAGAATCGTACATTAGAATCCTAGGCTTCCCTCTTCCAGAATCCCTCTTTAATTCTCGTCCCCTATCTCCGTCTTTCTTTTGCTGATTTAGCTTGTTTTGGACATTAACTTGAACTATCATTAGACTGCTTTACTGCAAAATTACTCTGTGCTCCCTCTCTACTAGATACCACAACATTCTTCTTCCTGGAGGACCTGACTTCCTCCTTTTTCAAATACCGAGACACCTTTTTGTAAAACCATTCCAATGTTGTAGGTTGCTAGCCAGCTAACCAATCGCTGAAATTAGATTCTAGATCTATCCGTCTTTTCATAGCCATCAATATTGCATGGTCATCCAGTTTACTAATTTCCATAACAATTGTATGAAATCGCTCCAAATAATCTTTCAACGATTCTCCTGGAGCCTGAATCATTCTAGCGGATAGTACATCCTTGGGCGAGTTGCATGCATTCGAAACTGCTCCATAAACCTTATTACCAAATCATCGAATCCAGAAATTGATCGTAGGGGTTACCTTGTGAACCACGTCGTAGTTATTACAAAAAGGGTTATGGGAAAGCATCTACACTTGATTGCATCATCTACTCGCACGAAGTCCATCATCCATTTATATCTCATGATGTGCTACCAGGGGTCAATTTTTCCCTCATAGGCGGGCATCGATGGCAAGTTGAACCTCCTGGGATACTCCGCATGTAGAACATATCAGTCAAGCCCTGTCTCTCTCTTACTAGTTGTTTGATCATAGCTAATAAGTCTGGCGTTTGGATAGTTGGTGACAAGCGGTGTTCGTGCTCCACCTCATATGAATGTTCTAGTCGATTCCTACTGGCCATTCTATGCCTTCTTGATTCACCATCTTCCTGCTGTATATCTCTTAAATTCACTTCATTGTCATTCCTATAAAGCATTTAGTTAGCATTTAATTGAACTCCAGCATTCAAACCAACTAAAGCAGCTCTAGTTTAATTACCATGATGCATGGATTGATTCCCTCTTATGGGGGAGGGATCAGTACCGATCCTTATGGAGGGATCGGCATCGATCGATCCTTGCAACCCACGATGGTCTGTCGATCGACGCCCTGAAGTTTTTGCATGAAATTCATTTATTCTACGATGTATATGCCTATGATACTCATTTGATAAGCTAGAAATCTTCGATGCCGAGTGATCACTCCTAACTTTCCCTCGCTAATGTTGATTAAGTTGATTCATTAAGTTAATATTGGTTTGAATCTGTTGATTTAATTATCAACGGTTCTCCATCAGCTCTCCCAATTTGTAGTAGAATCAGTAGAACTATAAACTTCAAATGGTTGAGCATTTGCATCCATTGGTTGATTGATTGTTCCTCCTTGATGCTAGCAATTTCATTTCCTCCCACATTCTGAGAAGTAGATCTAGTATTCCCCACCATTATCGATAACATCACTTAGATTTCTTCAAATATGAGTAGTTTAAGTAACTCTTTGAAGATACGTACAGATCTCCTTTGTGAGATTTATCCAATCCAGTAGCAACAAAGTGATCCTAATAAACGAGAATCAAGGTTCTTAGTGAGAACACCAAAAAATTTACACATACGATGGTCACAAACTCCGAAAAATAGTTTTTATAGAGAAGTAAGTAAAGAAAAGTAAAACTAAACAGAGTAGATGAATAATTAAGCAACAGAGAATAAGTAGTAATCAAATATACAGAAGTTTATTGTGGTTCGGCATTGTATGCCTACGACTACTGTAACATCCCGCCTTTTCGCACGATTTAAACAGACACACATGCCGATTTAAACCATACGGAAGGGCGAATTGTTATGGGGTAAATAAGAAAAACAGAGAAGAAATAAAAAAATAGAATCTCACAGCGGAAGAATAAAATATAATAATAAAATATACAGTTTATAAAACTGTTTACAAACATTTATATAATACATATCAGAGTTACACATACCAATAACAACGCAGCGGAACAGTGTGTAGTGCACTAGTATAAATAATAATAGTAATACTACAAATCTTCGTCTTCGTCCTCCAGAGCTAAAACTTCAAATCCTGAAACGCTCGGACTGACCCGAGCGAATTGAAAATACAAAATACTCGAGTCAGAACTAAAAGATCTTATGTGAGTTAAATTAACAGAAATAAATATGAGTGTGGTAACTCAAGAGATGCTTGGGATTTACATCTCCTAAGGATCCGTTAAACTATTTACTATGTAGTAAATTGCGCTATTATAATAGTGTCTATTTGTAAAATAAACTTACTTTTTAATAGCGTTAAGGGGTTACCCATATAGCCCTTAACACAGAATATATTCCCATAGTCTATACAGTACCGTAATCTCCCCCGTACTGGGCGTCGTCAGAGGACACTACATAGGTATGGTACAAAACAAAACTCGTAGTAAATGCTCGGTATGGTAGGTGACGCGGCACAACTAGGCAATGCCAGGGTAGATATACCAATTGCTATCCGGGCTGGTGGAAACACGTAGCCGCAGTTACCGCCCACCTCGAACAAACTCCCCCAAAATCAAAAATAGAAATGGCCACTGAATCAATCCAAAGTCAAAGTATAATATCGAAGAGGAGCGTCCGACCAGAGGTATGACCTCATTGGCCCAAGAATCACTCCTGTTTTAGCCACCTTATGCCAACTCACGGGAGTCGGGTCCACGTATTTACCTTACAGGAAACGTCGCCACCACCTACTTCATTCTGGAATCTCCACCGCGTACACGGTTAGTCAAAGTGGTTTTCGGTATCGACAGAGAGTATGTCCATATCCGATCCCGGTCTCTTTGCCAACCCATCGTTATTATAACACCGCGGTCATTTAAAATAGTTTATACTTTAAAACCAGAATAAAAATTCCATTTCAAAACTATGAATACGATATCATCTTAAAACCCATAACAATATGATATCATTTTATCCAAATATATTTCTTCTCCAAAATCATACTGCTTTAAAATTTAAAATATCTAGAAACCAAATATTTGACTTATACTTTCAAAGCATAATATTTCGAAATTCAAAATTTTAAAACCATAACTTCTAAAACTTGAATGGTTTGGATATTCAACGAATGTAAAATAAATAGTTTAACTTTAAAGTTACTTTGTAAAGAAAAATAATTTCCATGGCTTTTCAAATATATTTCTTTATTTAAAGTTTAAACCATAATTTAAATATCACTTCAAGTTCCAAAAACCCCTTCAATTTCTATATATATATATATATATATATATATATATATATATATATCCATTTGGAGTATTAATATTTCAAAACTAAAGTTGGATTTTCTTCTTTCAACAATTAATATTCTATTATTTAGTCTTGAATATTCATATAAATTCCATAAATAAAACTCCAATTTCTAGCAATTAAATATTTCTCAAATTTACTTTATACTAGAATTTTCATTTTAAATTTATCTTGGAAAATCCAGTTATAAATATCATACCTTAAAATTTCCAAACTTGAACATATAAGATAAATTTCCAAATTCCATTTTCTTAATTTTTCATTTTTATTCAACAGGTTTATACACAACTTAATTTTCAAATTTTTAACTTCATATATATATATATATCGAAGAATAATATTTTATAAAATATCAAAATCAAATTTTTATAAACCGTATCCCATCCAAACCATAGAAATCACTTTAAAATAATTTATATATAGACCACAGTGCCTGTATAAAATTTTCTATCCTATGGTCAAGTGATACGGATATTTATCATTTCAATTCGCAATTTAAAAATAAAATTTTGCGGTTGTATATCATTTCAAACCACAATCCCGAATGAAACGAAAAATGCATGATAACTTGCAGTTTAATGATATAAAATAAAACATCCATTCATCAACATCATCCATCATCTAAATCACAATCATCATCCAATAACAATTCAATATCAATATATATCTGATAATAAATATCAGGTAATAACTGGCGGTTATATTCAAAAATAAATTTAATCAACTATTAAACTAACAGTTTATATTTAGTAATAAATTTTATAACTGTTTACTAGCAGTTCCTATGCAAATAAATAAATACTAACTGTCAATTAATATGCAATAAAAAAAAATTAACAGTTAAATTAAATAACGCGATTTAGCAAATATGATGAACAAAACATGCCAAACAGTTATAAATAAATTTCTACTCATATCTAAAATAAATTTAACAAACATAAAAACTTTTAGAAGTTGTGAGTGGGTTAAAACACTCACCTTTTGAATTTAAATCGAATTTAAATCCGATTTAAACCCAAAAATTCGAAAGTCTCC
This sequence comes from Allium cepa, assembly GCA_030765085.1. Lineage (NCBI taxonomy): Eukaryota > Viridiplantae > Streptophyta > Magnoliopsida > Asparagales > Amaryllidaceae > Allium > Allium cepa. The sequence continues at coordinate 745,675,056 of CM060932.1, forward strand.
GAATTGGTCCAAACTAGTTCCAAACTGTCCGGAATTTAATTACGATCCTAACAAAAAAAGTTTCGCGTGAATCCGAGGTCGTATCAAAAAGTTATGCGATTTAAACGATTTGAAAATCAAAATAAATTATAAAACAAAACAAACCTTAATTAAATACTCGCCACGTCACTATCGTCTTCCACGCGCTTTGGCTACAGGAGCACGCGAATATGTTTCCAGACCGAACCCAAAACGGAAAACGAGCACCACCATTAGATTGCGTATTCTGAGAACTCCAACATATAATTTTTCTGGAATTTTTAGAGGAGTTTGAATTTTGACTTTTATTTGGATTGAAACTGGATCTAGAAATTGTCTGTTGCCATTGAAGAAGAGAAGAAGTTGAAGAAGAGACTATACAGAGGAATGAAGATGGAGGCTAGGGTTTCACCGCCTATTTATAGATAGATCGCAAAAGAATAGGTGTGCACGAATTTTAACGTGCAAACGGAGGTGGTCCCAAAAGATAAATAATATTAATTACACACGTTATGGATTTAGGAAATAAATAAATTCCTTATCATTTACATTTTATTTTAAACGTATTTACAAATGTAAATCTAGACGTTTCGTTTACGTTTCAAAATATATCCACAATTTTATTAATTTCCAAATTGATCTAAACAAATTTAGATGTAAATTAAAAGCTGATAAGTCTATTCATTGCAGTGTTAATTTCTCCACTTCCTTATATTTAGAATGGAAACGTTCACTTTATTTCCTCAACATTCTTTTATTTTCCTTAAAATGCTTATTTGTTACTTGCAATTCATAATGTAAACATTCTTATATTCTAAAATGATCAACTTATGCAATATTAAATCAATTCTTATATTTCCAAATAATGTACATTCATAATGAAAACATTCTTACATAAATTTTATTAATTGCACTTTGTTTCTTTTCCTTTTTCAATTGAAAGATTTTAATAAATTTATTTCCAATTAATTTTAATCTTCCACTTCAAAACAGACCCTAATTGATGAAATCAATTAAATAAATACGTGAACATTGTAATCCTTATTTATAGTCAAGCAAACATGTTTATAAAATTACAGTTTTCAACAAGCATTAAATTACATACTAAATAAATCTTTTTCTCTATTCAATTAAATAATCAAATGTTTATTCCATCTAAAAATTTTAAGTAGAAGGATTCCATGTTGGGTTCAAAATCTATTATTTTAATATCCTTGAATTTTAGTTTAATCTCTATAAACGAAATATTTAAACGTTAATTTCATTTATTTTGCAATACTTAATTAAACCAAAATATCGTTTTCTAAACTTAAATCTATGCTCCCATTGATTCATTCAATTTGCACTTATTATGTATTATTTTAACAACTCATTTATAACTTTGAATCTATTCCCCAAATTTCACATTTCTATCGTTATATACATTTGAATTCCATCCTATTTAATATTTCAAATATTACGTCATTATCATTAATGAAATGAATATATTGTTAATTATTGCAATTGATTTTCCGTTATAACTTAATATACTAAATAGGTGGTAAATCTTAAATACTTGTTCTCATTAACGATTTATTTCTACTTACAAATTAATGCAATTATTACCTATTTTCATCTTTATCTCCAATTAACGTAAAATGTTATATTCAAATTCCATAAATTTTAATAGATTCAAATTATCATATCTATGAAGAACGTTTACGCTATTATCCATTTATTACCTTAACTTATTCAACGTAACATTTAATTTATATTTAATGCAATGATTTCCAAATCAATTGAATTGAATTAAATATATATGTATCACTCATAATAACTTGTGGTCACAACTCTTGATCACCATTAATAAGTTTATTTTAAAATCCAATAATCGCCATTATATATATATATATATATATATATATATATATATATATATATATACGAATTAACTAATTCAATATTTCCATTTCGTTTTCCTATCCTAAATTTATTACTAAGTGTATTTACTCCATTCCAACAAGTTGGAATTCCATTTTTACTATACAATCATTTCCCTATTCACTTTTATTACTAACCCATCATCATTGCATTTATTGTCTTTTATTGATTTAATCAATTTACCCCATATTCCCTTAAACTCATACTAACGAAACATTCAATTCTATTTATCTCATAAACTCCATTTCATAAATCTACCTGCAATTTCTACCTAGAAATAAGGTTACATTTCCGTTGAAAATACATTTACATCTTACGTTACTACATTAATAGTTAGTAACGTTTATATCATCAACCATCACTTATGAATAATTAGCGTTTCCTATTTATTTTGTTACATTCACTTATATTCATTTATGAATAAATTGGTATTCCCTTTAACCTATTAATTACTAACATTAATTATTGCAATTCATTTATCTAACATAAATTTTGAATCTATTTCCAAATTTTCATATTTCAATTAATTAACACCTTACAATAGTTTACAAATAAAAGGGATTGTACTAATTACATTATTTATTTTCTTGCATTACTTTATTACCTCCGTTTATATTCAATTTCCGTAAATCAATATTTTATTCCATTGACAAATTCAATACTTGCAACAATTTCCACTATTACTATTAATTGCAATATATAATTTAATTTGCAAATTTTAATTACCTTTCATACATCAAATTTTCAATATTTTCTTTCATATAAATTAATAAGATTTTTATTTCTTTCTAAATTTTAAAATAAAATCCTATTAATTTAATTCATTTCAAACATCGAATTTACGCAGGTCGTTACACTCTCCCCCACTCAAAACTTTTCGTCCTCGAAAAGGAAAAGAAGGAAAAAATGAAATACAATACATCTTATCCAAAATATTTAACTTATAAACAATTAAATTTACAAAATTAATCACTTTAAATAAGATATCCTATTTATAACTATTTAATCCTTTATATTTAAATTATTAAAGTTTTGAAAAACATTTCCAAAATATTTCCATGATACTGCATTTTCTTATATAATCCAAAGGGTTACAATTTATATAAAGTGAAATATTTAAGCGGTTTCAACCATTAATCAACCAATCAATACAACAACCATCAACTTTACAAACAGCATACATACACAAGACAAAGCAACCATTTAATCCAACAAACAAATAGTTGTTCGGGTTCAAAACTTGAAATTGTATGGAATGAAAATAACTATCAAGTGCATCCTTTACTCAACAGTCTTAGATGGAACAACGATAGATTATTTATTCATCCAACAACTTCAAATTCTCTTGCCCAACCAACCATAAGTCAAACAATAACAATTCAAACCAACAACCAAATTAACTTATTATACATTTATTTCATGCTTTAGTTGTTTAATTTCTTTTCTTTCATTTATTGAGTGATTCCTTCATTACTTACAATTTTCATTTTTCATTTATTACAATATTCATTATATTTGCATTCCGTTTTATTTACTTAAGTTTATAATCATCTATTTATAATACTTAAAATTTCCATTTTAACTTAAGTTCATACATTTAATTCTCATTTTGTAACAGCAAATTCATTGAATACCTTATTACCTCAAGCTTCACTTATAAGATTTCCCCTTACATTTTCTTACTAACATTGCAACTTTTATTATATGGTAAGTTATATATATGCTTTAAGAATGTAAGTGAAAATTATACAAGTTTCTTCTCAATTCCTTTAATTAATTAATGGTTCAATAATTATATATATTCGTTTTATAAATTACAATTTCAACTTACTTTTAATTTCATTCATTTATTTAATGCTTACATTTCTATTATATTTAATAATGGTAACAATTTAACTACACTAAATTTGCAACTTTATACATCAATTCTTATAAATAAAGAAGTTCATTAATTCATTTAATAATGTTTACAATCGTTTATTTACATTACTTATCTTCCTATTGTATTAAATTTTTACTCTAATTAAAGGTTCCAATTTCTACACTTAATTCAACTATTAATTAACTGAAACTTAAGAACCAAATACCGGGTTTAATTTTTAAATCATTTAAAATAATAGATAGATATCTATTCTTAACATATATATATATATATATATATATCCAATTATAATTAAAACGATAAAAATTTCTTAAACAATTCTGCAGTAAATTTCTACAGTGGCCTTCCCACTTCGAAACTCGAAAATGAAAGTCGATGATGCATGGACTCATCACCGAAATTATTTTCCAGCAACAGGGAGGAAAGTACAAAACTTATTTTTTCCGAAATCTTCTTTAAAACAATTTTTCCGAACTATATTGAAATATTTATATCAGAAAATACTTATAAATAATATTATTATATTCCAAAATTTATTCGAAAGAAATTTCAAAACCCCGGAACTTAAGTTCTAAATTTCCAAATTTCATCAATCTTATTTTCCAATCTAACTTATACTATTAATTATACACTTTATCACCTAACAACCAATCTATTGCAGCAAAATATAGATATAGATTGAAAAATTTATTTTATATATAGAAATTATAATAGGAAAAATTATTTCATTCACCTATATTAAAACAGATATTATGTCGGTCTATCCTATTTAGTGTTTAGAAACCCCTATTGATGTCACAGCGTCCCATGCATCAACCAGAATTTATAAATACAAAACGGAACAGATTAACACAATATTAAAACCTTTTTATAACACTAACAAGTACGCTCTCTCATATATATACACTCAGCGACTCTCATAGGGTATTACTACCCTATTAACAAAGAGTCAAACCCCACAAAGCCAAGGTTTATCGCTAAACCAAAGCTCTGATACCAACTGTAACATCCCGCCTTTTCGCACGATTTAAACAGACACACATGCCGATTTAAACCATATGGAAGGGCGGATTGTTATGGGTTAAATAAGAAAAACAGAGAAGAAATAAACAAAATAGAATCTCACAGCGGAAGGATAAAATATAATAATAAAATATACAGTTTATAAAACTGTTTACAAACATTTATATAATACATATCAGAGTTACACATACCAATAACAATGCAGCGGAACAGTGTGTAGTGCACTAGTATAAATAATAATAGTAATACTACAAATCTTCTTCTTCGTCCTCCAGAGCTAAAACTTCAAATTCTGAAACGCTTGGACTGACCCGAGCGAATTGAAAAGACAAAACACTCGAGTCAGAACTAAAAGATCTTATGTGAGTTAAATTAACAGAAATAAATATGAGTGCAGTAACTCAAGAGATGCTCGGGATTTACATCTCCTAAGGATCCGTTAAACTATTTACTATGTAGTATATTGCGCTATTATAATAGTGTCTATTTGTAAAATAAACTTACTTTTTAATAGCGTTAAGGGGTTACCCATATAGCCCTTAACACAGAATATATTCCCATAGTCTATACAGTACCGTAATCTCCCCCGTACTGGGCGTCGTCAGAGGGCACTCTATAGGTATGGTACAAAACAAAACTCGTAGTAAAGGCTCGGTATGGTAGGTGACACGGCACAACTAGGCAATGCCAGGGTAGAAATACCAATTGCTATACGGGCTGGTGGAAACGCGTAGCCGCAGTTACCGCCCACCTCGAACAAACTCCCCCAAAATCAAAAATAGAAGTGGCCACTGAATCAATCCAAAGTCAAAGTATAATATCGAAGAGGAGCGTCCGATCAGAGGTATGACCTCATTGGCCCGAGAATCACTCCTGTTTTAGCCACTTTATGCCAACTCACGGGAGTCGGGTCCACGTATTTACCTTACAGGAAACGTCGCCACCACCTACTTCATTCTGGAATCTCCACCGCGTACACGGTTAGTCAAAGTGGTTTTCCGTATCGACAGAGAGTATGTCCATATCCCATCCCGGTCTCTTTGCCAACCCATCGTTATTATAACACCGCGGTCATTTAAAATAGTTTATACGTTAAAACCAGAATAAAAATTCCATTTCAAAACTATGAATACGATATCATCTTAAAACCCAAAACAATATGATATCATTTTATCCAAATATATTTCTTTTCCAAAATCATACTGCTTTAAAATTTAAAATATCTGGAAACCAAATATTTGACTTATACTTTCAAAGCATAATATTTCGAAATTCAAAATTTTAAAACCATAACTTCTAAAACTTGAATGGTTTGGATATTCAACGAATGTAAAATAAATGGTTTAACTTTAAAGTTACTTTGTAAAGAAAAATAATTTCCATGGCTTTTCAAATATATTTCTTTATTTAAAGTTTAAACCATAATTTAAATATCACTTCAAGTTCCAAAAACCCCTTCAATTTATATATATATATATATATATATATATATATATATATCCATTTGGAGTATTAATATTTCAAAACTAAAGTTGGATTTTCTTCTTTCAACAATTAATATTCTATTATTTAGTCTTGAATATTCATATAAATTCCATAAATAAAACTCCAATTTCTAGCAATTAAATATTTCTCAAATTAACTTTATACTAGAATTTTCATTTTAAATTTATCTTGGAAAATCCAGTTATAAATATCATACCTTAAAATTTCCAAACTTAAACATATAGGATAAATTTCCAAATTCCATTTTCTCAATTTTTCATTTTTATTCAACAGGTTTATACACAACTTAATTTTCAAATTTTTAACTTCATATGTATATATATCGAAGAATAATATTTTATAAAATATCAAAATCAAATTTTTATAAACTGTATCCCATCCAAACCATAGAAATCACTTTAAAATAATTTATATATAGACCACGGTGCCTGTATAAAATTTTCTATCCTATGGTCAAGTGATACGGATATTTATCATTTCAATCCGCAATTTAAAAATAAAATTTTGCGGTTGTATATCATTTCAAACCACAATCCCGAATGAAACGAAAAATGCATGATAACTTGCAGTTTAATGATATAAAATAAAACATCCATTCATCAACATCATCCATCATCTAAATCACAATCATCATCCAATAACAATTCAATATCAATATATATCTGATAATATATATCAGGTAATAACTGGCGGTTATATTCGAAAATAAATTTAATCAACTATTAAACTAACAGTTTATATTTAGTAATAAATTTTATAACTGTTTACAAGCAGTTCCTATGCAAATAAATAAATACTAACTGTCAATTAATATGCAATAAATAAAATAAATTAACAGTTAAATTAAATAACGCGATTTAGCAAATTTGATGAACAAAACATGCCAAACAGTTATAACTAAATTTCTACTCATATCTAAAATAAATTTAACAAACATAAAAAAATTTAGAAGTTGTGAGTGGGTTAAAACACTCACCTTTTGAATTTAAATCGAATTTAAATCCGATTTAAACCCAAAAATTCGACGATCTCCAAATTGGTCCAAACTAGTTCCAAACTGTCCGGAATTTAATTACGATCCTAACAAAAAAAGTTTCGCGTGAATCCGAGGTCGTATGAAAAAGTTTTGTGATTTAAACGATTTGAAAATCAAAATAAATTATAAAAAAAAACAAACCTTAATTATATACTCGCCACGTCACTATCGTCTTCCACGCGCTTTGGCTACAGGAGCACGCGAATATGTTTCCAGACCGAACCCAAAACGGAAAACGAACACCACCAGTAGATTGCGTATTCTGAGAACTCCAACATATAATTTTTCTGGAATTTTTAGAGGAGTTTGAATTTTGACTTTTATTTGGATTGAAACTGGATCTAGAAATTGTCTGTTGCCATTGAAGAAGAGAAGAAGTTGAAGAAGAAACTATACAGAGGAATGAAGATGGAGGCTAGGGTTTCACCGCCTATTTATAGATAGATCGCAAAAGAATAGGTGTGCACGAATTTTAACGTGCAAACGGAGGTGGTCCCAAAAGATAAATAATATTAATTACACACGTTATGGATTTAGGAAATAAATAAATTCCTTATCATTTACATTTTATTTTAAACGTATTTACAAATGTAAATCTAGACGTTTCGTTTACATTTCAAAATATATCCATAATTTTATTAATTTCCAAATTGATCTAAACAAATTTAGATGTAAATTAAAAGCTGATAAGTCTATCCATTGCAGTGTTAATTTCTCCACTTTCTTATATTTAGAATGAAAACGTTCACTTTATTTCCTCAACATTCTTTTATTTTCCTTAAAATGCTTATTTGTTACTTGCAATTCATAATGTAAACATTCTTATATTCTAAAATGATCAACTTATGCAATATTAAATCAATTCTTATATTTCCAAATAATGTACATTCATAATGAAAACATTCTTACATAAATTTTATTAATTGCACTTTGTTTCTTTTCCTTTCTCAATTGAAAGATTTTAATAAATTTATTTCCAATTAATTTTAATCTTCCACTTCAAAACAGACCCTAATTGATGAAATCAATTAAATAAATACGTGAACATTGTAATCCTTATTTATAGTCAAGCAAACATGTTTATAAAATTACAGTTTTCAACAAGCATTAAATTACATACTAAATAAATCTTTTTCTCTATTCAATTAAATAATCAAATGTTTATTCCATTTAAAAATTTTAAGTAGAAGGATTCCATGTTGGGTTCAAAATCTATTATTTTAATATCCTTGAATTTTAGTTTAATCTCTATAAACGAAATAATTAAACGTTAATTTCATTTATTTTGCAATACTTAATTAAACCAAAATATCGTTTTCTAAACTTAAATCTATGCTCCCATTGATTCATTCAATTTGCACTTATTATGTATTATTTTAACAACTCATTTATAACTTTGAATCTATTCCCCAAATTTCACATTTCTATCGTTATATACATTTGAATTCCATCCTATTTAATATTTCAAATATTACGTCATTATCATTAATGAAATGAATATATTGTTAATTATTGCAATTGATTTTCCGTTATAACTTAATATACTAAATAGGTGGTAAATCTTAAATACTTGTTCTCATTAACGATTTATTTCTACTTACAAATTAATGCAATTATTACCTATTTTCATCTTTATCTCCAATTAACGTAAAATGTTATATTCAAATTCCATAAATTTCAATAGATTCAAATTATCATATCTATGAAGAACGTTTACGCTATTATCCATTTATTACCTTAACTTATTCAACGTAACATTTAATTTATATTTAATGCAATGATTTCCAAATCAATTGAATTGAATTAAATATATATGTATCACTCATAATAACTTGTGGTCACAACTCTTGATCACCATTAATAAGTTTATTATTTAAAATCCAATAATCGCCATTCTATATATATATACGAATTAACTAATTCAATATTTCCATTTCGTTTTCCTATCCTAAATTTATTACTAAGTGTATTTACTCCATTCCAACAAGTTGGAATTCCATTTTTACTATACAATCATTTCCCTATTCACTTTTATTACTAACCCATCATCATTGCATTTATTGCCTTTTATTGATTTAATCAATTTACCCCATATTCCCTTAAACTCATACTAACGAAACATTCAATTCTATTTATCTCATAAACTCCATTTCATAAATCTACCTGCAATTTCTACCTAGAAATAAGGTTACATTTCCGTTGAAAATACATTTACATCTTACGTTACTACATTAATAGTTAGTAACGTTTATATCATCAACCATCACTTATGAATAATTAGCGTTTCCTATTTATTTTGTTACATTCACTTATATTCATTTATGAATAAATTGGTATTCCCTTTAACCTATTAATTACTAACTTTAATTATTGCAATTCATTTATCTAACATAAATTTTGAATCTATTTCCAAATTTTCATATTTCAATTAATTAACACCTTACAATAGTTTACAAATAAAAGGGATTGTACTAATTACATTATTTATTTTCTTGCATTACTTTATTACCTCCATTTATATTCAATTTCCGTAAATCAATATTTTATTCCATTGACAAATTCAATACTTGCAACAATTTCCACTATTACTATTAATTGCAATATATAATTTAATTTGCAAATTTTAATTACCTTTCATACATCAAATTTTCAATATTTTCTTTCATATAAATTAATAAGATTTTTATTTCTTTCTAAATTTTAAAATAAAATCCTATTAATTTAATTCATTTCAAACATCGAATTTTACGCGGGTCGTTACAACTACTTTGAAGATTATCTTTACTAATCACTTTTGAATGTGATTACAACAGTAGAAATAAGTTAGCACTTGATTACAATGGAGTCTAGAGTAACAAGCAGCGTAAAGATCCTCAGAATGACCTACTAACCCAGTACTTATAGATGAAGATAGCCAAATATCTCTTTGAAATCTCGATTGAAGAACCTCCTCAACCATATGGACCCACTAAAGAGATCGCTAGGCCTAATTTCCAAAAAGGAGGGCCGATCCCTTCTTTAGTCGAATTTTGAAGAACGATCCTTATGGTATCTTCCTCATCAAAAATATGTTTACCTTCAAAAATTTCATTTGGATCATTGGAGCTTAAGTTATTTCTTGATATTTAATTCAACATGGCTTGTACGCAGCTTTCTGTCGATCCCTTCCAAGGGATATATACCGATCCATCTAACCTTGTCCTTTTGATATGTGATACCTAAGGTAGGTTTTCTAGGGTCCTTATATCTTACTCTTCAAATTTCATAGGCAATAGACTTGTAAATCTTGGGATATTAGTTGTTTACCACAAGAATTCTCTTGTACTTTCAAACATTTCATATAATCTTCTATACTTTACTTCTGGGCACCACAATCATCAATCTAGAGTCATTGACCTTGTTGGCAGTAGAATCTAACTCATGCAATCAGTTCGATATAGTTGGAGTAGAATGCTGGATAATAATAGTATTACTCAAAAACAGATGCAGTCGTATTTAGAAAAAAGAAAAAACTAAGTACTAGATAGAAAAATGCAAAGTCTAAGGAGAACCTGATTATTCTTTATTAATAGACTTTTTCAACAAAGAGCGGAGGTTGTACACGCATAACATCAGCCTATGTTCATGGATTCAAAGCTAAACAAAAACAACAGAAAAGCAAAATAAAATTACAGCTAAGTCTTCTTCTTCGTCTTCTTCTCCTTCCTCCCTTCTCTAGAGGAGTGAGTACCATATTTTCTAGATTTCCTTCTGCTCGTTTTCTTACCTTTACCCTCCTTCGAAAAGTAGCATTGTAGATCATTTTTCCAATCGTAACTGCTCCTTGGAGATTCGAGAGTCTCGCCCAAAATATCGTCGAAAATGAGGCAGAGGTAAGAACAACAATTGGTATCAAAGGCAATGAAAATGATAAAGGAGGAGGAATTCATCAAACTTTTACTTTTTGATTTCCTTGCCAACATGACTTGTGATCGTTGCATCTCTTGCATCATTAGTCTTGACGAGTGTCTGGAAACTCCAGTATTAACAATGTCTTCATTTCCATGAATCCCATGAATATTGCATGTTGCTTCCTCATCCAACAAATGGATCATTTCACCATCAGTACCCGAAGTGGTACCCTCTAAGGAAGCCGAAATGGGAGCAAACAAGATAATTGATTCAGACACTATAGCTTGTGTGCCCAATGATATTCCTCCTTCGGGTAAAGAGACAATGGTAGGTTGATCTAAAACATGAAAATCGAAAAGTAGAGATCAGTGACATCAAACGATGTCATATGAGTCATCTAGAATACATGTAAGGTTAAAGATATACCTCTATAAGATACAAACTCTATGTGATCTGGAGTATCGATAGAGCCTCCCTCTAGGATAGATGATAATGTGGGCAACTTCGTAAATGATATAGTACCTACCAAGCCAAGCTCTTTGATATTATATCGAACATCCAATGAGGATGCTTGAGTAGTTGAATTGTCAAAGGTCATCCTAGTGGCAGGAATGGTAGTGGAACTAGGAAGAGGAATAATGGTCTCAGTAGTTGGCAACCCCGATGTCAAAGGAGCAGTAGTATCTACTGCGGATCCTTGGGGGACAAAACCAAAACTCTTACCAAATCCAGTAAACCAAGCTTAGACTGGGCTCCGACTGATACTTCAGGACGAAGGAAGAGCTTGCCAATATTGAGCATTTTTATGTCTTCTTCCACTAGAAGGTCGAGCTTTATCTCCTCCTCATCGATCTCAGCCTCGTCAGAGTGCTCTCACTCTTGTTTCAAAATCTCCTCCCAGGTTATAGCCAAGGCCAGTGGATATCGCTTTTCCAACCATCTCAGGTTTCCGAACATGATAACATTTGCATAGAATTGCACAGCAATGGTATCAAGTTCAGACTTAACTTTATTCTCCACAGCCTTGACCTGCTCATCAACCGTCTTCTCTCGAGCCTCAGCTTCCTTCCTCATCTTACGAGTGTCTAGTAATTCCTCACAATAACCCTAAGCCTGGGTGAGTGCTTCATCTTTTTATTTCTTTTCGATCGCTAGCAGCTCCTCAACTCGTTATTTCTGTGGCTTGCTCCTCTATAGTCTTATTTAGTTTTTAATTTTCCAATGAAAGAGATTGGCTCCTATGATGAGTAGCCTCAACCTGCCTCAGTCGGTTTTGGTGATCTTCTTCAAAGGACTTAGTCTTAGCTTCTGATACTTTCTTAGCTTTAACCAATGAAGCCTTAAGCTCTTCAGCCTCTTTATCAAGGGTTTTAATGATATGCTTGTCATGTTGTCCAATCTATTCATCCCTTTGGGTTCAATCTTTCTTTTATAAGACAATTCATAAATTGCCCTAGCTATTATCTTTCACTTGAAATATCGATCATACATGTTGCTTACATAAGCCACCTGTCAGAGCTAACATTCAGAGGGATATCCTTTAAATAGGGAAAAAATACAACATCATCAAAGCAGATCTTTGAAAAAGCACACTTCATAGCAGCCACAAGAGGGTTTGAAACAGTTTTGATCTCCTTGGAAGTAGTGAGGACATGTAGCTATTTTCCTAGATCTTTGTTGGAAATCATCAAAAGATACTTGCCCATATGGCTGCTCAGATCGTTGTGGCACATGGGAAGATGTCGTTGGTTGTGTAGTGGAAGGAACTGAAACACAAACAATAGGTACCTCGATATATGGAACAGGATGAGGTCCCGTTGAGAGTCTATACATTTATGCAGTAGAGGTGAACGAGACCTATGTCGGGGAGATAGAGTCTCTCAGGTTCCCCATAATGCTAGTTATAGAACCTATGGCCTTTATTATGTCTCCCGTAATCTCGTCTTTTTTGTCTACCAGAATCTGATTTATGGAACAACACATGAGGGCAATCGGTTCAACCTTCTTGTACTTGCTTGACTGACTCTTGAGAGTATTACACAAAAGCTTGCGTCTAAAAGTGTAAAACAGGATAAGTTAGCTCTAATGGAATAGAAAAACAACTTTAGTATTTTATAAGTGTGGTAAGTGTCGGTATGTCCTTGTGTCCCTCCATGCACCATGGACTTGGAGTTTGCTAACAATGGAAATTTCCCCTGTGCTAGGTTCAGGTACATTGGCAGGTAGATGAATTAGAGAATCAGTATCATCAATACTGATATTGCCACGGCCAAAAGAACCGAATTCATCTATTATACTCCGAAGGGACCCATAAATGTCCCTAGAAGGAGGAATGGGAGCCTCTTCAGCTACATAAGTCACTTAAGGCAGTATGGATGCCGAGATGAGATAATTTTTATTTTTGGCCAATGAGGAATGAGAGGCACATGAGCATCTTTACCATCATCGCTAGAAGAGTCGCAGTCAAAATCAACATCCTCATCTTCCCTCTATCACTATCTATTTCTCCAACATGCTAATCCTTTTGTCCACTGTCTCTAGCCCCTTGTCTCGTATTAGTACCGACAATAGGATCTCATATAGAGGACACTTCCTGATCCTTGCCAGCGTCAACTTCAACTTCAGGTTATTGTACAGGAAGAATGTCCTCTTAAACCTCACGTACGTAGCCTACACTATGGTTTTTCTCTAAAAGATTATAAGCCCGCAAATTCACATCAGTGAGAAGAAATCTCAGGTTCCTCTCTTCAAGTAGAACCTTTTGAAGGGATGTGAGGGTGTTGGCTAAGGTTATGCTATTAGGTATTCTTGAATCGTCTGCAAATACGAAAGATAATAAATTTAATAATTAGATCTATGATGCCAGTGCTAGTAAGAGGAATAAGTAGAATACATACGTCCAAATAACCATTTTTGAGCTAAACCTCGTGAATAACGCACAAAAATGAACTCTCTTTAAAGTAACTCAGTTTATTCCAAACCCCTAACACTATCCGACATCCCCTAGCAGGTTCCAAGATGGTAAGTGAAGTGAACCCCTTTCGATGTTCGAAGATATATAAGTGATGAATCTCCTTAGAAATAGGCACCCTACTCAAATGTTAGACAAATATCATATATATACTGTTTAAGAAAGCATAATTGTTCTGATGCAATTGGGTTGGGGTAAACTTCATGAACTGTGTAACTGTATGAATAAAATGACTGAATGGCATAACACAGCCAATCATGTACATATATTAATTACAAGTTATACACCCTTCAAGCAGGAGATGTGCCCGCTGATAATGTGTAGGAACTAACTCATCTTCAAAAGAAATACCATGTCTCTCACATATCTATCTAAGAGATGCCTTATCCACCTTAGATGCTGTAGAATCTAGAGATCTATCAAAACAAGGACCTCGCTTATGTCAACATCGAGGGCAACCCCTATAGCTAGTTATTTAGCTAATACAAAAGGAATTATTGCTAAAGGCTGATCCATTCGGTGACTAGTTGGTTGAGGCTGAGAAGAAAAAGAAGTAGACTTTCTTGTAAGCACTATTGACAAACTAGATTAAGTATCGGATTTGATATATTCTAATGTCGATGGATATGATGCCATTGCAGAAAGATGCAAGGAGCATCTACAGTCTTTAGCTATTAAAAACTTCATACATAAGGGATATTAGGTAGAATAAAAACTTTAACCTTAATGTTGGAAAGAAAAGCCTAGTAAAGCCGATGTATAAAATCCAATAGATTTCAACTTGTGCTGACCAATTGGATCTCATACATCGACATGGGTCAATAATATACTAGTAAAACTGAGTAGTTCATGTTTCGGATGTCCAAGGAAAACTACTAAAATCATTATTTAACAAAAAATGCTATAAATTACATGTGACTATAAAACGACTCGCTTGAATACCGAAATGCGTTCAGCGTGGCCATTATCAGGAGCCGTCTCAATAAATCACTGCTATCAATTACCATTCGACCAAGATCGCCTTGGTACCCATTTTAACCTTTCCCTTTTACTTATAAAGTTTTTTATTTGGAAAAACTTTAAAATTTTGTTTTTCATTTGAAAACTCAAGCCAGGCTTGGGTTCAACTCGAAGCAGGCCTAGGGAAATTTGTGCAGAACAACACTTAAGGTAGAGCCTGAGGCTTTCCTTTGAAATCCCAAGGCATGGTTCGAGTTTTTTTAAAGTTTACTAAGCCTATGGCGTTTTGTCAAGATTTTCAAATAATTTTGTCTTTCTTGGATCATTATTGATCAATGGAGAGAGGAAAGATGAGGTTCTAAGGCACGATTGGTAGTGAATAATGGTTGATCACTGGCAATCCATGCGAAGTTGCTCCATCACCTACCTAACTTGGTCTAAAAAAAGATCAAGGTTGAGTTTTATTTAATTTCAAAGTTTGAATTGATGCATGGTTTGGTTCTTGTAAATCAGGATCTAAAAGCGATGAATCTAGTTGTGCAATGGTGGAAATAGGTAGCATCAGTTATTCAAGGATACATTTTGAAGCTAAAGGTTGAGTTTGAGGCAAAGTTGGCAATAATGATTCGGTTCTCAACGATCCTTAGAGAATAAACAAAAACAAGTGGAGCAAATGAGAAGTGTTGGTTCATATATGTAAGGACCAAACTAAGGGAATAGGTGTTAAAATCATTTAAATATATGGTACTGATCCATGGCCTTCGGATCGGTACCAATCCATGATATTTAATGTAATACGCACACACACATATATAATAAGTAGTAAAAACAATACATTAAAATAACCAAAACAAAAAATAAAAATTATGATGATGGTGTCAAGGAATCTAATAAAAGGGCAAATGAAGTTCCGGCCAACGGAAGTCCACTTGAGTAATTCAAAGAAAAGTTCATTGAAAACTTCCCAAGTCCAAAATGAAAAGCTCGAACAACACGCATTAGTTCTTATACTAGCTAAGAGTTACAAGTCTAAGATTGTTCATAAAGAAATGATAATCAATAGAAGACATGTCGCTATGTGAAAATGGTTTACATAATAGAAAGCACCTATTCAGAATAGAATTGGGAACCGATGGCCTGAAACAAATAACCTATCTTGATCCAAAGCATATCTTGTTAACAGAAGATATACTTTAGGGAACAAATGTCATTTAGTTTTATGACCAAGTCATATGTGGACGAATTGGATATACCAAATTGAAAAATATCAAAACGGAAATTAAGAACGACAACTTCTAAACTCAGAGATTCATAGATAAGGTTATTAGCCTGCCAAGGAACTTTGAAAATTACCTATATGTCAAATCACTTCAAATACCAAAGTCAAAAACCAACATCCAAGGTAAGGTCTTGAATCGGTACTGATCCATGACCATGGTTTGGTATCGATTGGTATCGAGACATAGAAGTTCCCCCAAACTACTTTTAGGCTTATGACGTATGAAGCCAAGACCAATTGATTAGAGCATACGATATGGTGTGGTTGTGGTTTGCCAATGATTTATGAATCGAATCTTAATGCACAAAACCAAAACTCCATAACAACATAACTAGGCACTCTTACTTTTCACCGGTCTAAGAATCCCACTTCAAATCAATCTCATTCCAAGGTATTGGAAATTCAGAAAAGTGAATGTAAACCATCAAGTAACCTCGAAGAATCAAATTATGGACAAAGAATGATCACCATCGATCATTGCTGATCCATTAAAGTTATTGATTTAGCCACGATCTTTTTAGAGAACTTTCTTCAAGACATGAGGAATGTGAGAAGAACATGGTAGAGACAAATCTGTTGATATTTATTTACAAATAGAGGGTGATATGCACTATATCTTGATCCTTTTTCTGCATTCTAAATTTCTGTGTTGTTGTTGTATTTTTTTGGACCATCACTGATCCATAGACCATCGATCCATAATATTGTGTTTGTAAAAACATTGCAGAATCAGTAACAAATTTCAAGCGGACGTAGGCTAGTGATTTGCGAACCACCATAATTGTTGCGTGTTATTCCCTCTTCTTTTTCAATTAATTTCTTCATTTTATTATTCTCTTCTACAAATATTTGATGTGTTTGTGCCAGATTTTGGCATATACACATTACCTCAATTTTGTTGGTAAAGACGAATGAAGTATGACCGATTGTAAGCTTCTAGGTTGTTCGATAAGCCCGCAATACCAATGGTAATTAATCCACTATATTTCCTTTCACTCTCTTCAATCTCTTATTGATGATGGACTTGATGATCTTGTTCATTACATCAACCATGTCATTCACCTACAGATGTGCCACTACTGCAAGCTCTTATCTATCCGACATCAAGCATACGATTTTCCAAGTTCCATGCTTTTGAGTTGATTTCCAATTCCATTGGCTACCTTTAAAGGGAATTCAAATCTATACAAATTGTTCTTCATCACAAAGTTGATCACTTTCTCTGTAGTGATCATTGTAAGCAGTTCTGCTTCAATCCATTTCGTGAAGTAGTCTACAGCCACTATTGCATATTTCATTCTTCCTTTTGATAGTGATAGCACTCCAATGATTTCATAAATTGCAAAGTGTCATGGACTAACCATTTATGTAAGCTCATTAGACGAAGCTCTGCCTTTCGGGAAATCCCAATTTAGGAAATAATCTTTAATCGGAGTCATCAACGACTCCTCTTCCCCATCCTTCAAGATCCAATTAACGTCCATCTCCCATAAATACCTAGAGTTACAAAACTTCCACTAAACGATTTCTATTAGCTTCACATCTCTATAGCCCACCAATTTGACTATTGAATCAACATTCACATTCTCCTCTCTAGGGATGTGCGTTATCGTGTAATGCTCGATATTGCCCGGTAGTTTCGGTACTTTTGACGGTAATTGGCATGTCTTGCACCATTAGTTTGGAATTCCTTCTTAACCTAACAAAACACCAATTGAGAGTCACTAAAGATATACAGTGTCTTAACTCTTATCCCTTTTTCTATCTTAGGTCCAGCAATTAACACTTCGCATTCAGCTTTGTTATTTATTGCTGGGAACTCTAATTTCATAGCATAATAGATCCTCCGACCTTTTAGGATTATCAAGCTGCCCCAGTCACTAAATCGGGGTCATTGGATGCTCCATCAAAATATAACTTCCATTAAGAAAGTTGGACCCACACTTCCACTTCATCATCCCGGAATGTGAATGCAGCAAAGAAATCAACCAATACATGTCCTTGGATCATCTTCCTATGATGGTAAGTTATATAATACTAACTCAACTCGATGTTCCACTTTATTAATCTTCCTGAAATCTTGGATGAAGTAGTACTTGTCTAAGTGGCTGATCAAGCAATACCTTTATTAGATAAGCTTGGAAGTGTAGCCTCTACTTCCTCGATGCAATCGGCAAACAGTCTACCAAATTCTTTATCTTTGTACAGTTCTTTTCCACCCTAAAAAACCATTTGCTGATGTAGTAGATCAACCTTTGAATTTTGCGTTCCAAACAAACTAAAGCTACACTCAATGCGTGAGTTAATACTGCTAGGTAGATATACAAATCTTCTCCTTCCAAATGTTTGGGCAATATCGGTGGTTTCTTCAGATATTCCACCAGATCCTAAAATGTAGCCTCACATTCACTCGTCCATTGTAACTTTCATTTTTCTTTCTTAAGGGCAACAAAGAATAGTATACACTTATTGGTCACCTTTGAAATGAATCAACTCAATGCGATGACTTTACTGTTCAAACTTTGCATTTTCCTCCTTGTCTTCAATGCAGTAACCAACTTAAATCTTCAATCTATTCTAGATTAGGTTCAGTTTTCATTGAGTTACAATGAAACTCAAAAATTTAACCGATGTGACTCCAAAAGAGCACTTCAGTAAATTCAATTTCTTTCCATCATTACAAAAAAAAGACATTTTGCAGCATTTTAAAAACGCTATGAAATCTTTTCGAAGCATTACGAAGAACGTTATCTAACAATAAGTTGTTATAGATCCTTAAAGTGTAACGGCTCTTTGCATAAAATAAACCTTACACAAAATTTCTAATTTATGTTGTATAACATTTTTTATAGCATTTCCCTTACCGTTATGTTAAATTTGCTATGGCATTCTTATCTTGCTATGCTTTGCTTTTCTATACTTTGTCAGGGTTTCTGTATCATTTACAAAACACTGTTATATACTTACTATGGAGTTTTTATCATTTATCATCGATTTTCTACCACCTAAGATTTTAACATCATATATAAAACGTCATTATATATCTAGAATAACGACTATATTATTTATCGTTGCAATTTTGTGTCAATGTATTTCTATTTTTTGCAGCATTTTTAAAACGCTCTGCAGTCTTCCTGAAATTTTTACCCAATACAACATTTATATCGTCCATAAAAATTTATACTCAAAAACATCGCTTAATTTGTACAACACAAATAAATATCTAATAATTTTAGCATATTATATATTATACATAATCATAGTCACACCAAATTCATGCACAAAATAAAAAATAGTCGCATATAACTTTTTCATACATAATGTTCTAAGCAAAGATGATAGTAACACGGTTTTACAAAAAGACTACTAAAAAAGCAAAATATGAATCGTGTCAAATCCAAGCTCGTCATCTTCCCAAGTCCAATATCCTTCTAGAACACTGCATGCCAAATATCAAAATTAATCAAGTATTTTATTTAAGATATGAGAGACAACCCAATCAGAAGGCTTATGTTTCATAATTAGAGTAATCGCAATAGCTTGTAATGTCCCAGAAAAACCTACTAATGTTGCAAGAGATAGCAGAGCAATGTACGTCTTTAATGTAACTAACTGTCACATATACAAAAATAATGGCGTCAAACACTATAACATCAAACTATGTATATATTATATGTTTTTGACTATTGAAACAGTAAGACATGCTCGTAGGACAAAGATAAAGGCCCAAGCAAGAATGGCCAGCATAAAAAACAGCGACCCACCAAACCATTTCTATCTGATGCAGGAACGTCGGGTGCACCGCTTTCTTGATGGGCTATTTGTCTGGTCCATATCATTTTAAGGATAGGTCCTCTGTATAGGGTCATCTGTATGGCACCTACTATGGTCACAACTGTACCTACTATCTTTTCTTTGGATACAATTTCTTTACACTCACTTTCTCCATATGACATACGACTGCAATTACGAATGTCAATGCTAGAAGCAAACGATCGAATGGCTATATTACGTTATCACCAGTAGCAAATTGCCACAATGTAATTCAACTGTTAGCATAGAGGCCAACGAGGCTAATTAAATTAAACACCAGGCCAACCAAATCACTATGATAAGTCTTTTTATAAATGTTATGCACAGAATTGCACTTACAGCAATTTTCCGCATGAAATCCCTTCATTTTTCCACATCATCCATGCATTCAACCTGTTTGGAGTTAATTTTTTTTATCGGAAATGGGATATATTCTTTTTGTGCCAGAATTTATATTACATTTGATAGTCCATACCAACTGAAGTTTCAACTCTGATGATGTTTGACAGATAATTTGAAGAAAACTGTCACCTACTTTGATACGAAGTGCTGCATTAAACCTACAAAGAAGTTCGATTACTTTAATCGATTTACATATGTAGTTGTAGCTACTTTTTTTTGTTAATCTTAACACTACGAGTTCCATAGGAAAGCGTTCTTTTTCTTACCTACGTATTATGTTGTATATATTAACCATAGTTTTAATGACCGTGCTTCGAACCGTGATGATTGAAGGTTTAAGGTTTTGACGGTTCAACCAGTCGAACCGTCGAAACCGTGATTTGTTTTTTCAAAAACTTTGCTCATTTAACTATAGACTATACATAAAAATATTGAAATAATAATGCTATGTACAAAAACGGTAGATGGTCTTTAAGGTCTGCAACAGAAGTTGATTGTTGTTACACTGCATAACTACAGTTTTGTATATAGTAGAGTAGTGCACAACGATAGAAGTTTAATGACGACAAAGGTACTAGAGGAGTGTAGCAGTGAAAAACAAAGTAATGAAGTTAGCGTCTTAGATTTTGGAACGAATATGATTTTTAAAATATATATTTACTTATTTTCTTCAAAGCAATGCAAAAAATGAAAACGAGAGAGAATTACATAATGAGAAAGTAGAAAAAAACAAAAGAACCGTGCGTCAACCAGCTAAAATTGATGGTTGGACCTTTCGTTTGAAGGTCCGACCAAGGTTCATGAATGAATGAGGTCCGATTGAGTTCCGGACCGTGTTGATCTAAGGTTCAGTGTTATTCGAGTTCGGACCAAGGTAGGGTACGGCCATGAAAACACTAATCTATGGTCTAGATATACGTAGCTATTACCTATATTTATGAACATGGGTAATACAAGGCATATTCTACGGTACATACAAGAACCAAATTGATACGTATAACAGCACGATCCAACATTTTGTAGCCACTAAACAGAACCTAAGACTTGCAAGTTTCTTAATACCTTATCAGAGGACTTATTGATTCTTTAGCCAAAGAGAGACATCCTGTGGTTATCAGTTTATATTTCCAATCTGTCTGCTTACATTGATAATTTAACTCTATGATCGCTGAAGTCTAAAAGAGACCGTTTCAAGGTAAATAATAAGTATTTCCATTTGATAAATATATTATACTCTTCAAAAATTATATATAATATGATCAACTACATAATCAAATCATGACTAGAGTCGACCTATCAACACTAATTATGTATTGAGGATTTTTACTTCAAGGTCTTATTTGTGCAGAACAATAAGTTTTAAGGACGCTACCTCTGAAAAATTAATTTTGAGGACACTTTACAGGAAAAAAATAAAAGAATTTATCATTTTCAGTTATATAGAAATAATGATAAAAGGATTTATCATTTTCCTGTATAACTTAAAAAGATAAATGAATTTATCATTATATTGTAAATTGTCCTTAAAATAAATTATTCAGAAGTGTTGTCGTTAAAACTTATTACCCTACAAATACAAGTCCTTTATCCCAATTTCCACTTATGTACCACTTATGTATTGAATCACAACCCTTTTGTTTTTATAACGAACGTTTATAACTTCAAATATTTATCACGTGATGTGACTTTTAGTTGCTTAGAATTTTCCATTCGGAAAAACCTAATAAAAGAGCAAATTAAACCTAAAACAATAGGAGCTTGAGGGTTCAAAACCATTTAGTCACCTACTTGCCTTAGTCAAGTTTAAATCAATATATAAACTGCTAAATCTGCAACATAGAAATCAGTCTAAAACAAATTCTTAGCATGCAATGATAATTGTCCATATAAATTATATATTATTTTTGCAAAATAAGTAAGTAGCGTTCCTATGACCTATGTACATCTTTCTAAAAATATTATTTAAAAATGATATCAAAGGATATTTAGCAAACTAATATAGTGATATTACTTCTACAAATAAACTAAAAACAAGTAGAAAACAGTGCAGATTGATGTTATTTAGCAAACAAATATAATGATAATATTTGTATAATAAAACTAGAATTTTTTTTGTACATATACCTCAAGCACCACTAAGTTCTTAATGTTATTTAAAATGTATACAAATACAGGGATGGATGACTTATAAACTCGTCACACAAATTTACAAATCAGATTTCCACTACTTTGAAATTACGTATCAGTATTTTTGAACAATAACTATTGTTGTAATGATTTTACAACAACAAACAACAGCAACAACAATAACTAACTACCGCGTTAAACTATTACGATAAACAATCGTTGTACTACTTCGTAGAAATAGCACAACTTCGAAACAAAAGAATGACAGAATGGGGTGTGTGTGTGTATAAACAAACAAGAAATCTAACCAATGAAGCAGAAAATTTCGTTAAAGACTTGCCGTAACAATTTCCTTAAGACTTTATTCAAAATATCCTAAGATACAAAAGACATGATATGCTCGAGATTGTGGTGTGTATGGTCTTCTGTGTGATACGCAGGACCGTTTGATTTTAGAGTTTTGAGAAACGAGAAGGAAAAGAAAAAAAATTTGAGTTAGAAACTGATCGGGTTTCCTGCTCTTTTTATAGGCGAATTCGCAACGGTTATGTCCGTTGGGAATAGTCGCGCCTCTTCGTTTACAACGGCAAAAAATGGACACGCCTCTTTGTTTGCAATGGTCGTGCCTCTTCGTTCGCAATGGCCATATATGTTTGGAAATCGACGTCCTTTCAACCAACAGTCGCTTTTGTTTGAATTAGAAACTGTTCACTTTTCTGCAGCAAAAAATATTACACAGCCCGCTCTTATTGGACCCACACCCGGTCCGGCCCGGTTTGGTTCGGTACGGACGGGCGGCAGCGTGCTCGCGTGATATAGGTCTTCCCCCTCGCATAAAATTACCTAACCCTAAGGGCGAATATGGATTTGAGGGAAGTAGTATATAAACATGAAAATTCACAAATTTTTGGCGATGTAGGACAGTCTCTCATTCATTAATATAGTGATTTTTAACAATCCTCCACATGAATGACGATATATGTCTCCCTCACACAAAGTGTAACATCACACAGTTCATATAAAAATGATGCTATATCGTGGATAAGTAAATATTTCACTTTGAAATTTCCCTAGTTAAACTTATCGGATATACTTGGTTAGTCGGTGAATTATTTCATCTTAAACCTTCATCCGTTTGCGTGTAACCAAACAATAAGCTTTACAAAGCATTGTTTTCCTTCACATCCAGTCCCTTAGTTGTGTTCATTTTGGTCCTGAACAAATTTGGTTCTACGAGTTATTTAGAGAATTTAAGCCTTTAATGTTCTCATAGAGCCGACCCAGCTCACACTAACATAGTTGATCGCATCCATTAAGAGTATCATACTATACCACACTTGTTATTTTCAAGATATGGTCATCATTAAAAAGCATAGCTTTAACCTTTTAATACTTCTGTAGGCATGTATACTATTGTGCACCATAGGAATAGAGTAGGACTAAGTCCAAACAAATGCATTACTTCTTGAGTTACTTAGAACTGGTTTGCATATTGATCTTCGTTTGTAGGATCTCCATTCACTAGGATAGGTTTCCATATAAGATAGCTCTTGATGGCTTAGGCTTTTAAACTCATTCCCCTCGACGCGCGGTCTATTTTCT
The DNA here is from genome assembly GCA_030765085.1 of Allium cepa. Lineage (NCBI taxonomy): Eukaryota > Viridiplantae > Streptophyta > Magnoliopsida > Asparagales > Amaryllidaceae > Allium > Allium cepa. Next base: position 745,699,486 of record CM060932.1, read on the forward strand.
CACTTGATAAACCTTTAGTAAATGGGTCCGCAAGGTTATCAGTAGTTCTCACATAATTAATGGAAATAGTTCCATTTGAGAGTAACTACCTAACTATGTTATGACATCGACGAATATGTTGGGACTTTCCATTATACATAGTTTTTCGCTCTTCTTAACTCTGCTTGATTATCACAGTGTATGCATATGGCGGTATAGGTTTAGGCCAAAATGGAATATCTTCTAAAAAATGACGAAGTCATTCTTCTTCTTTGCCTGCATTATCTAAAGCGATAAACTTTGATTCCATAATTGATCGAGCTATGCACGTTTGTCTAGTAGGTTTTCATAACACTGCTGCTCCTGCTAATGTGAAGACGTAACCACTAGTTGATTTAGATTCCTCTAAATCAAAAATTCAGTTGGCATTACTATATCCTTCTAAAATGGCAGGATATGTTCCATAATATAGGGAAAAGTCATGGTTCTCTTTAAATATTCCAACACTCTCTTAGTGCTTTCCAATGTTCCTTCCCTGGGTTGCTTGTATACCTGCTCAGTCGACTTACTGCATAAGCTATATCTGGTCTTGTGCAATTCGTGAGGTACATTAGACATCCTATTAACAAGAATATTCCAGTTGCATTACCCTTTCATTAGTGTTGTTATGCAGTACTTCCGATGGATTAAAAGGTGTTCTTACTTCAATAATTCCATAATTTTGGAATTTTTCAATCACTCTTTCCACATAGTGTGACTGAGATAGTTCAATTCTATTAGGTGTTTTTATTACTTTGATTTCCAAAATAACGTTTGCAGCTCCTAAATCTTTCGTATTGAGATTGTTGATTAACATTTTCTTTATGGTCTCTATTACCTTACTATTAGGACCAAAGATTAGCATATCATCTACATATATACAAATCATCACGTATGATTGTCCAACTTGTTTATAACAAACACATTTATCACATTCATTTATACGGAAATCATTTTTCATCATGACACTATCAAATTTTGCACGCTATTGTTTTAGAGCTTGTTTTAGTCCGTATAATGATTTAACTAATCTACAAACTTTGGTTCCATTTCCTTTGGAAATAAAACTATCAGGTTGCTCCAAGTAAAACTCCTCATCAAGATTTCCATTTAAGAACGTTGTCTTTATGTCCATTTGATGAATCTCTAGATTATGTATGGATGCAATTGCTATTAACATTCTCATAGAAGTTATTCGTGTAACCTTTGAATAAGTATCAAAGAAGTCTATACCTTCTTTTTGACGATATCCTTTGGCTACTAACCTTGCTTTATATTTATCAATAGAGCCATCTAGTTTCATCTTCTTTTTGAAGATCCATTTACAATCAATCGGTTTTACTCCAGGTGGAAGATCAACTATTTTTCAAGTTTTATTACTTTGAATTGAATCAATTTCACTTTTGATTGCCTCTTTCCAACACGAAGATTCATAAAATGACATTGCTTCCTTGTATGTTTGAGGTTCGTGTTCTAACACGCATGTTAGAGATTTTGAAAGAAATGGCTTGGATGTTCTTGCCCGTACGCTTCTTCTTGGTTCAATTTCCTCAATTTCGCGATGAGTTTCATCTTCATGTGGCTTGCTTGATTCTTCTCTTGTCCTTTTAGGGATATAATTTCCTTCATTCCTTTTGTGCGGAAACACATCTTTAAAGAATTAGGCATCTCTTGACTCTATGGCTGTATTTACATTAATATCAACTATATTAGACTTGAATACCAAAAATCTGTAGGCACTACTATTTTCGACTAGCCCTGGATAGTAATAGTCTACAGTTTTTGGTCCAAGTTTGACTTTCTTGGGAGGCAGGACTAGAACTTTTGCCGATCACCCCCACACTTTGAGGTATTTGAAGTTTGGTATATTCCATAACTCATATAGAATTGTTTCTGTTTTATTGTGATGTAACTCGTTTAATATGTGATTAGACATATTTAAGGCTTCCCCTCACAGGTTCGTCGGTACGCTGGAGGTCAAAAGCATTGCATTAATCATATCTTTTAATGTTCTATTCTTTCTCTCTGCAATACCATTTTGTTGTGGTGAATATGGAGTAGTTGTATGATGGATTACACCATTTTCTGCACAGAATTTTCAAATGGTGGTTCATATTCTCCACCTCGATCAGATCTTAATATCTTGATCTTTTTATTTAACTTATTTTCTACTTCAACCATATATTTTATAAATGATGTAATTGCTTCATCTTTACTATTTAAAAGATATACATAGCAATATCGTGTATGGTCATCAACAAAAAGTGATAAAGTACTTTTTCCCACCTCTTGTAGGTAATGATTTAAAATCACATAAATCAGTATACCCTCTTGAAGTATACCTCAAGTAATATACTTCTGAAACAGTTTGAATCAAATAAGAAAAGGAAAATCTTCAACAAAAGACTAGGAGGGGCACCCCCTTTGAAGTATACCTCTAGTAATATACTTCTGGAAAGCTCATTTACTCTATGACACTTCTTGAAAACCTCCAAGTCGGACCCCACAAAACCTCACTAAGTATTCGAATATTTCACATCTAATACTGCTACAGAACCTCATCTAGATAAGATGTGAAAGTATCCTAACGGGAGAAACCCCACATAACTTGGCCCTCTCTCGCGCTTTGGTTTTAGTCATTTCCGACAAAGGATATCAAAGCTCAATGGAGCAACACATCATCTTAGAATGGCGATAATAAAGAAGCTGAAGTGATCGATAGTTGAGAAACCAACTATTGAGGATATAAAACGATCGTATATAGAAATTATGACTTATATACTTATCACCACTCATCGAATTCAAACTTGTACTATTTCTTGGTTAATAATAATAATACCAGATAGGTTAAGGTAGTGTTACCTCAAAGTCGTGTCTCACGATTATTCTTAATTTTCGAAATAGCAACAAGTCTACTTTTTTGCAGTTTAGTGCTAAGTATATAAGTAAACCATTCCCATATAAGTGAATCAATTTACGAAAATTAATTCATTTCCATAGGTGAATCAAACCTTTTCTTTTAAAAACCCAAATTCATGCTTGGGCTTCACATTATAAGTATTCGCTTCTAAATACTTTGTTGGAAGGGTTTACTCACTTTAAAACATCATTATAAAAGGATTTAATAAATTTCAACATCCTTATTTAGTTGGATGCTTTGCTTTAACTATCATTAATGAGAATAATTAATTATCTTTAAACTTCATTAATCAATTTGGTTAATTAAATTCAAAATACCCTTTAATTAAAAAGGTTAATCACCTTTAAATTAACATAATTTATTAAATTAATTTATTAAATTTAGTCTCATTAATTACATTAATTAATTAAATTTGGACATCATTAGTTAAACAAATAAATTTAAAACATAATTAAAGAAAATATTAATTAAATTTAAATTAATTAATTAAATTAAAAAATCATTAATTGAATGGGGTTAATTAATTTTAATCATCATCAATTTAGTTAATTTTAATTCATCATTATTAAATAATTAATTAACCTTAATCATCATGAGACAAAATGATTTTAAGTATCATTAACAATGTAATTAATTAAATTTAAACATAACATTAATAAGTTAATTAATTAAATTTAAACTCATCATTAACAAGTTAATTAATTAACCTTAATCCCTATTGATTAATTAATTATATTTAAAAATCTTTATTAAAATAATTAACTAAATTAGAAATTAACCTTATTTAAAAACTTTATTAACTTATAAAACAAATCCAAGCTCGAGAAATAAATCAAAAAATTTCGATAGCGATATGTTTGTTGAAAGTGCCGATATAGCGATCGTCGCTATACAGGCATTTCGACAACTATTTTCATGTTGCTTTATATGCATCTACACATCATTTAACTATAAGAAACGCATAACACAAGATGCTTGATTATTATAAGATAAGCATAGAACGTTACTTAGAATATAATTAACTATCACTACTAGCTTTTCACATTACTAACAACGTGTCCACTTTTAAGCTACTAACCAACTACCAAGATGCCATGTTTTTAAAGGCATAACCCAAACCAAAATCCAAACACAATATCATGCATAACCAATAGCAAATGGCATCAAACAATATGAGCTACATTTAAAGTTAAAATCTTTTATTTGAAAGGTGAGATTTTACCAACATAATTGCTACGAAACAAAGTCGAATTATCGCAACTCCTTGCTTAATACTCGGTCTTCCTTCTCCTATAGCAAAGCTTGGAATTTTTTAGGCCCTTAATAGGCTAGTTGAATTCGGCCAAGATTGGAATGGGCTTGCCAAGGTTGAAATAGGGTCTTAGGGTCTTGTTTTTTAGGGTTAAGTAGTTTAGAGTGGAAAGGAGGTAGTTTTAGTAATTTATTTAAGAAAAAAGTGGAAAACGAATGTATTTTTTCTAAGCTAAGATGCCATAGAAATTTTGGAAGGAATCTTGAGATAAAAATGATGGAATAGGAAATGAGATAAAATGAAATAGGAAATTAGGAAATTAGTTTTAATATGAAATGTACTTAGTATATTACTAAAATGCCCTTATAGACACTACCCTCCATCCTTTGCATGCCACCTCACTTCACTGTCCCCCCTTCCTTCATTCTATGAAAATAGGCGGGCCCCCATTTATTTTCTTCCTACATGCCATTAAATGCTAAGTACATTAGTGTATAAATATGTTTTATTATGTTTCACAAGGCATCTTTATAGAATATTCCATTTTGTTTTTCATGAAATGTTACAACACACACATATACATACTTAATTACATGCGCACATATATATACACACGCCTTAACTTAATTCATATAAGTTTGTATATGATAAACCAATGTGCAGAACGTTTTCCAACATGTTTTCGACATCGAAAAGTCGAGATAATTCGAAAAACGGCTTTTGGTCACATGTTCTATTATTCTTCGAACTAAATATTTTTGTGAACTGTTTTGAAAAAATATTTCACCGTCATCTTTAATTATTTCAAAGAGTTTTATTTTATTTATATACCCATTAATTAATTATTTAAAATATATTAAATATCCATATTTTAAAGAGGTTAAAGTACTAGTCGTTACACTGATTCTAGGTTCTATACTCCGTATTCAAAAAAAATTGTTCAAAGAGAGCAAATTTATTTCAAAAAGTTTTGAATTTCCATTTTAGTTGACTGTATTTTCGACCTTATTATGTTGCCATCATCATTGCATCTACTATAATGATCATTCTGAATAGAGCTCATCAAGTTCATTTTATCCTTGCAATCATGTTCAAATTTTAAAAGCTTTTCTTCCACTTCTGAATTACTACTTGCAGGCAAGAATTCTTTCGAGGAATTATTGTTTTTTCTACATTTCTCGAGCTCATTCTTTAATCCTTTAGTGATTACAATCATATTCCAAAAATCGTTAAAATAAAAATTTGAAAAAAATGAGTACATAGAAAAATAACAAAAGGATAAACTGTGATTATCATCATTAAGAAGAAATTTGCAGAAAGGAAGACCGAGTTTAATGACTTCAACCTTTCTCCTTCTTCATTAAGTTTCTGATTTGTTTTCCAATTTTATTAATCTTTTGCTCCAGGTCTTGGATTGATAAACCGTCTTAATTTATCAACCTAATAAGCTTATATTGTAACTTTAACAATTTGATAGCAATTTAATTTATCAACTAACAATTTGAATTCCTATTTTATTTAAGACTAATTCCATCAAGAACTATATAAAGAACCATTAAGACTGACGAATAACAATGTAACTGATGTTTAGTTAGCAAGCATATTTTAAGATATCACTTAATGAGCGCAATTAAGAGGAAATAATTTTAACATTGTTAATGAATTCAAAATTGTTACATAGACATTTTATAAATACAATCACCATAATATTCAAAAGTATCGATGTTTCTCCTTAAACATTAGATGGATCAAACATTGTCAATGAACTTATATCAACTCCCGGATAGAAATTTTAACTAACAAAAAGATCAAATTTTAATTTTCTTTCTATATCACATTTATACTTAACTAAAAAATAGGAAAAATAAACTCCTTAATCCTCAGAATTTCAAATTTATTAAAGGATTCCACCCAAAAAATTAAATTAAAACAAGCCAAAAACAGTGCAAATTGATCTTCCTAATTCATATAAAACATATAATGATATTGACATATTGTTGCTATAATAAGACTATATACATGAAAAAGAAAAGTATACCTAACCTAGAAAAGTAAAGTGCACCTCTTCAAAAAAAAAATCCCTCTTCAAAGTGGCCAAAATAGTTAGCAGAAGCTTAGTTAACATAAGCCAAATTTTAGTTAATTTTATAATCTTAATTAATTTTATAAACTTACTTAAATTTTATAAAATCTAGTTAACTTTACTAATTTTCTTAAAAATTGGTTAACTTTATAAATCAAGTTAATTTTCACAAAACTTAGTCAAATTAGTTAAATTTTTATAAAACTTAATTAATTTCATAAATTTATTTATTTTTTGCAAAACTTGGATAAGTTTTGTAAAACTTGGTTAATTTTATAAACATAGTTAGTTTTTATAAAAATTATTTAATTTAGAAATTTATTTTTTATGAAACTTGGTTAAATTAGTTAATTTTTAAATTTTGTTAATTAAATTTTATAAACACGGTCAACTAAGTAATTTTTTTTTCAAATTTAATTATTTTTTACAAAATTTAGTCTAATTAATTGAAAAATTGCAAAATAGATCGTAATAAACACTCATTACCACCATGTCGCATTCCTTCCATCATAAAATTGGCATCTTATTTTGCTCTTTTGGTAACATAAAAAACACATCATCACCATGTTGTATAAAAGATTTTTTAAGTTATATAATTCACTGTCAATTATATATTGAAACCTAAAGCCTATTTTGAATAGCTGCTCTATACGATTGAGCTTACCTCCTATAATTTATAGACTTTTTAAGCATAATTTTTCATCATTGCTTCACTAAAAAAATTGCAACTGAGATATATAAAGCCCTTTTCTAGTAGCTGAAAATTGTGTTATGGTGATAGACACTAGCTATATAATTTATAGCATCCCCTGTAACCGAAAGGAAATAAAAAAACCAGTTAGAATATAAAATGGCCCAAAGCAAGAAGATCGGGTAAAAGTCTTTAATAATAGTTGTACTACCTTTGGTGTCACACACTTTTGGTGTCAGCGTGAACTACCAAAAATGCCCCTGATAGCAAATCTTAGTATTACTAGAAAATAGGATCTATCACTTATATTTCTTTTACAAATTCAAAACTTCCTTCTACAAATATTATATAATCTTAATATCACTTAAAAATAGCGTATAACCAATAAAGTTCTTTTACAAATTTAAAACATCCATCTAAAAACACTATCAAATTTTAATATCACTTAAAAATAGGATCTAACAAATAAATTTTTAATCAATTAAAAAAATTCAAACTAAAATAAAGAGATGTTGCAACATAAAAATAAAATTTAAACTAACAAAAAGGATTTCAATGGCTAAATATTTCCATGAATCATTTTCTTTTGAATGTGCTAATCATATACAATCTATATAAAAACAATTCACGCGTGAAGCATGTGCTGTAACGCTCGTCCATATAGTTAATTTATTTTATTGTATCAAACACGTATCTGCATGAAAATTGGTAAAAAATAAGAAAATAGTTTGCATGTTTGTTCTAATAATGGCATGAAATCCAAACAATTCCATATTCATCTGAATGGCCACTACATTAATGTGAAAAATTCATATTAAATTAAGAATTTTCATCTTTTTTTTATTGAAGATATTGGTTGTAATTTAAGTCCTTTTTACCATCTTCATTGTGGGTCTGTTGGTTCATGGGTTCGGGAATAATTTAGACTAAACCTTGTAGAGTCTGAACAATGTTTCTTTTTTATCATTCCATTTTTGAAAAGACAAATTTTTGAAAAGACCCAGCAAAAAGACTTATTTCAACAATAGGTTTCAACCAAAACTAACTATAAAAATGGATATTTTTCATAAAGCTTGCGCATTTATGAAATGTGCGAACCGTATTTTAAAAACAATTACCTTGCGTGTTTTTGGAATGCACAAGCTATATTTTTTCAAAATAAGTTTGTGCACTCCATAGATATGCAAGTGTATAATTTGTATTTGCGTATTTATAGAATGCGCAAATACAATACTAAGGCTGAAATAAACAACGAGTCTCACTTCTTCTATATTTCAAAAATATCGCTTGCGCATTTGAAAAATATGGAACTTAATCTTTTTTAGATATAGCTTGCGCATTCCATAAATGTGCAAGCTATATGAAATTAAGCATATTTCTACAATTAGTTTTGAGGGAAGCCTATTCTTGCAATAAGTTTTTTGCTAGGTTTCTTTTAAAAAATTGTCCTTTCTGAAACTATTAGATATATTACTGTGACAGACTACTTGAAGAAAAAAATTGGAAATGAAAACTGCTACTGCATGTAGGATATGCAGGCATCAAATTTAAATAGGTTGTTTGTCTACATGTACACATCAAATAATTTGGCTATTGATGCAAGGGTATTTACCTAAATCTATAAACATGGTTCAAATCTTAACAAATTTAGGATCACATAATACCATGAAACCCAAGTATAGTTAAACAACCATCATCCATAGACAACCAATATACCATAATTGACCTATACTTATTTACAATCAACCGTTCAATAAATCTCAAATGAATATAGGCGGCCATTATCCCACATTTTGTTAACCAAGTACTAATATACAAAATAGTATTTATTATTATCATAGCATATATCTCACATTTAAATCTACAAAAGTCACTAAAGAAGCAAAACATACCTTTTGTTTATTTTCATCATTTCCTGTGTAAATTTATATATTAATCAATTTACAAACCATCTCTCTTCGGCTTCCTACTCAATTCAGAGTAGCGACCACCCATTAACTGTAATATCTATAACATCCTATATTTTGAGGTCCGAAACTAAGCGATACAGATGCTGCAGTCATCTATAATATTAACTTCTGATGACAAAATATGATAATGTTAATGATATTTATAATATTAGAAGCACATGAATACGAAATAAAATAACACAGGTTTAGAAATTAACTTTTCTAATTAGATTTCAAATCAATATTTCATATTCAGTTACATAATCCAAAATGATTCCCAGCTTTTAATCAAATATAATTATTACAAAATATACCAAGAGCGACATATTTAGATGCCTCTTGGAAGATAGCCACGTTGGTCATAAATAAATTATAGCGGAAATACTACTAAATAATCCTACATAGCTAGCTTTGCCTCCTACACATCTTCAAAATCTTATTCATCCAACCGACTAAACCTAAAAGTCCTTAACTCTCAACCTACTCGAATTTAATTTTGGGCACCCAAGAGTTTATGGGGAAACATAAATGTCGAGTTAGACATAAAGCATGTTGTGAATAATTCTATTACATCTCAGTTTATTGACATTAAGTGAGACCACGTCACTTAGCGGAATAAGTTTTCCCTTACTAATATCCTTTTAAAATCGTATCTTTTGCAAATCAAAATCATGCAATAAAACTGATTATAGCAACAATAGCAATAACATATATGCATATAAACCAGGTAATCAATGGACTATCTATTCGAATAATATTATTTTATCTGGCTGACTATTAACCACTGGCTAACTCGGACCTACCAGACATAATAAATATTCTAACTTCTGTTAGATGCAGTACTGGATGATCTGTCCTTAACTTACTTATTCCAAAGGTCAACTGATTCTAATGGTTTTACAGGCTCACCAATAACCTACCTCTACTCTATCTATCTCTATCTCTGTGTAACATCATTTTAGTTTTACTTGTGACAAAGCCGTACACACTAGAATCTTGGATTTATATTAGTTAGGGGTTACAAACTAAAGTATAAGGCGCAACCCCACACCAGTTCCACCTGGTCTTCTATATTTGAGTCATATACTTAGGGTTAACTACCCTATTCAATTTTCCTTGAAAACATTTCTTTCAAATTGATTTAACTCTTTTAAATTATACTTAAACAAGAAAAATATACTCTTTGCTTTACTCAAAATACATGTACCATGATATATGCTTTTTATATAAAATAATGTTGATGAAAACTTAAAATCAATAGGGTTATCTATCCTTTTAAAACAAGATAAATACCTTAACCTTGAAAATATTAGGCTGAAATGCCAAAAAAATTCCTTTCAAATGTATTGGAAATAGACCTTTCGAAATCATTACTTAAATTCTTACACATACTCTTTCGAAATACTTGAAAACATTCCTTTCAAAATATTTAAAACATACCTTTCGAAAGCATTGGGTTCAAGTAAGAATTTGTAGAAACATAGCTTCCGAACCATTTAAAAGTATTTCTTTCGAAATCATTGGGTGCAACATTTAACATAATTATAGGATCAAAGAGAACAAAAGCGAAAGTATCACTTTCAATAGCGTTGATCTCAAGTAAAATAATTGGGGAAGAGAGCAACTTCGAAACTACCTTTTCGAAAACATTACCTTCGAAATATTAATAAATGCGGCTAAGACACCCCTTTCGAAAGCATTGGGAAGGCGACTTCAATATTAAGAAGAAGAAAGCCTTCCTTTCGAATATATTGTTTTAAGGTTATAAAGAAAAGCGACCTCTAACAAATGCGAAAGGTATAAATACGGCGGCTAGGATATCGAAGGGGTTCAAAAGCGACAACCTTTTCGAAAGCTTCTTTTAAAAACAAAGGCTAGTTAATGGATTTGAAAGCTAACAAAAGTGGCTTCAACCCTTTCGAAAGAACACTTTCTACACTGTCCTATCCTTCTGCCTTTATTTAATGCACTATGTACCAATTACTTAATACAAAGTACATTAGTTTCGAATGGGTACGAAAGGTTTAGTAGGTTTGGTGATGGAAGCAAGCAATGGAAGTAACGAAGTTGTAATTTGGAATAAAAGTGATTTTATGCTTTTTAAAGTAATTACTTTTCACATAACTTGCATAATTTACCAAAATATGATTGGTTGTATATTCTTTTTCAAAATTCTTTTCGAAACAGGCTGCTGAATTCAGCATTTTACAATTAAACTATTTTAAACAAATAAGCCATTTTCCTTAATAAAGCATTTAAGTCCTCTAACTTAAATAATTTAATAGCCATTATAAAATACTTAGAAAAATCCCCAAAAATCATAATAATTTGCTTTATATACGTTTTCTAATATATAAATTTTAGACCCGAAAACATTATTTAATTGCCTTAAATAATGTAAACCCAAAATTAACTATTTTCTCTCATAGAAAGTTCATAATAAATCCATAATCACTTATAAAATTATGAAACATAAAACCCACTTCTGAAATAATGTTTCCGACCATATATCAAAAACACAACTGATTTGGATGTCATTTGATAGGTTTTCTATATTGAACCATATAAATCACCATATATATATGTATGTATAAAAATGGACACACACACACATATACATATGTACGTATATCCATTTTAAAAAACATAACATGGCATATCATTTGCAAACAAGTTTGGATCCAACTTGAAAATGAAGTCATTATCAAAAGTGAGAAGCAAATTAATTATTCGCACCAGGCTTTGTGTTTGATTCAAAATTTATATTTTCTCCTTAAACTCTCGAGTGCTCAAAATTAAATTTGAGTAGATTGGGAGTTAAGGACTTTTCAGGTTTAGTAGGTTGGATGAATAAGATTCCAAAGACATACACGGGGCAAAGTTAGCTATGTAGGAGGAGTTATTTAGTAGTATTTTCACCGTGATGTATTTATGACTGATATGGCTATCTATCAAGTACTCTGATCATCCAATGGGGCATCTTCATATGTCGCACTTTTCATATTTTGTAATAATTATTTTGATCAAAACATGGGATCATTTTTGGGATTATGTAATTGAATATGAAATATTGCTTTGAAATGTAATCGGAATTTTTTTTTCAATCTGTGTTGATTTTATTTCATATTCATGTGTTTCTAATATTATGTATATCGTTAACATTATTGTACTTAGTCACCGAAAGTTAATACTATAAATGACTGAAGCATTGGTAGTGCTTAGCTTCGTGCCTCAAAATAGGGGATGTTACAACTTTGTATCAGAGCATAGGTTCATGAATGTTATGTATGTAACAAGTTTAGGCATATGAAGAAAGATTGTCCACAACCCAATAATGACAAAAGGAAAATAAAACTTGAGAAATTCAAAAGGAAGCAAAGAGCTTCTCAAGAAACTTAGGATGACTCTGGTTCTTCTTCTTCCTTTAACAGTGATAGTGAAAGCGACACTGAAGAAGCCAATGTATGTTTTACGGCCAATACTAATGAGGTACATCCTGAGTTAACATATGACGAAATTTAGGAAATTAGTATAGAATTAGATGATAAATGTAGAGAATCCAAGAAACTAAATAAAGAATATATAGAAAAGATAAATAGAGAAAAGATAGAAACTGGTTAATTAAAAGATAAAAAACAATTTTAGAAGAAGAACAAGAAATAACTCAAAAGGAATGCAAAACGTTATCTTCTTAAAATGCTACTCTATTACATGATTTAGAAAATAATAGATTTGAAGACACCAAAATTGAAAAAGAAAAACTAGAACTTAAGGCATGTGTAGATTCGAACAATATTGAAATTTGTCATCATAAGAACAAGTTGGATAAAATAACTAATAATGTATTTAATAAAGGAAAACAAAACTTAGAAATTTAATCAAAATATCAAGACCATTAGAAAATCAAAATGGGTTAGGATTTAAAGCTAAGAAAAAACATAGAAACTATAGTATACTATATACTAAATTCATGAAACCTATTTCAAAAATTAAGATTAATAATGCTAAAACAAGTAGTCTCAAAATATGGATCCCTAAATCATATAACAAATTTATTAGGCAAAAACATATAGATGAATATTTGAAAAATATTGTTTATAATAAAAATTATGTTTTAAAAGGTCCGAAACCCACTTGGGTATAGCTACCTTCACCCACTAACATATAGGACCCTAACAAGAGGAAGTTGGTACTAATTAAATCTTTACTATTTTGCAGGTACTCAAAATTAAAATTAAAAGTAAAAAAGAATTGGATACTTGGTAGTTGATGCTCTAAGCATATAACGGGAAATGCACACATGTTACCAAATATGACATATATCAATGGTGGCGCTATGACATTTACAGATAACTCAAAAGGATTTGTCAGCGGTATTGGAGATGTTATCAACGTCGGTCATCTTCTCGATCATCGTCTTCTCCTTCACCTACACCGCCTTCTCGGGCACAAACCCCTATATATCATGCTTATAACTCTCATGAAGGAACTTATCAAGATAGAGGCAAGAATATTGAGCAAGAATAGCCAGTAGAAGAGGAAGAAGATAGTGATGATATGACTTTTTTCGATCCTAATCAATCCCATAAAAATATTATATGCCTTTCGAAGAGCTCTCATGTCAAAAAAAATGAAGAATGTAATGTTTAAACTCAATGGCCAACCGAATACCAACAAGATCCATTCGATTACTGGGAATATTACGAAAACTATGGTAGACTATCCTATTCAAACCAATATTATTAGCTTTTTTCATTTGCTCTCTTTTCCTTTGAACTATGCTATTTAACTTTGATGTATTGTTGTACTACTCGTATTTTTTATGTCTGTTGTTGATCTCGTTTTTGTTTATCGTTGAATTATCTTGTGTTCTTTTTGTGTTTGACATGTCTATATGTTGTTTATATATCTATTTTATGTTGTGCATAATTTCTTTTATTATGTTTTGATAGTGGTAGCGGGCGAGAAATATATGCACATACATAAGGGAGATAAAATTAAGTGGGAGTTATTTTCATCATGACTAATGATTGTATAATTGTCATCATCGGGAAGGGGGAGAATGTTAGAACCTCCACTCTATGGTTTCAATGACAACAACTATACAATCGCATATATTAATATATCTTATCAATTTACACGTATACAATACAAGAGATTGCTATGCTCAAAGATATCAAGACTTGAAGACAAACAAAGATTTATGGACCATACTAAGGTCATACTAATGTGTTAATAGTCTAAGATAAACAAAGTAAAACCTCCTTGAGTACACATACATAGAAAAATTCGAATATACATCGATTTTCATCAAAATAAGCTATTTCAGGAATTGCCAGCAATAGACATCTATGGAAAACCAACAGACATCTGTGCAAAAGCTCAGGATTATTATCCCTGAAGCCATGTACGTCTATGGTTTTTCCAACAGACATCTGTCGCTTGGGCAACTGCAATATCATGAATGGATGCTTCTATTCATATTTAAAGAACTCCACTCTTCCTCAGAAGTTGCAGCCGTTAGATCAAAGAGATTTTGTCTAGCAGTAGCAACTCTTCATTTACATCTCATTAATTCTATAAACACATGAGATTACAAATTTATGTATCTATTTAATGTTGTGTATAATTTCTTTTTTTATGTTTTGATAATGATAAAGGGGGAGAAATATATGCGTGTACATATAGGTGATAAAATTAAGAGGGAGTAATTTTCATCATGGCTGACGATTATACAGCTGTTGTAATCAAAAAGGGAGAGAATGTTGGAACCATCACTTTATGATTTCAATGACAACAACTATAAAATCACATATATTATATATATATTGTCAATTTACATGTATACACTACAAGAGATTGCTATGCTCAAAGATATCGGGACTCGAAGATAAACAAATATTTATGAACCATACTAGGGTCATACTAATATGTTAGTCTTAGATAAACAATGCAAGATCTCCTAGAGTATAGATACACATACAAAATTTGAATATACAAATATTTGCGTCAAAACTATCTTTATTTCTGGAATTACCAATAGCAGACGTCTGTGGAAAACAAATAGACGTTTGTAAAAAGGCCCAAGATTATTATACCTGAAGCCACAGATGTTTGTGGTTTTTCCAATAGACGTCTACCGTCTGGGCAACTGCAATATCATGAACGGGTGCTTTTGTTCATATTAAAAGAATTCCTCTCTTCCCCAAAAGTTGCAGCCATAAGATCAAAGAGATTTTATTGTGCAGTAACAACTATTCATTTATATCTCATTCATTCTATAAATACATTAAAGGCTGAGATTACAAGTTTAACTATTCCCTTAATTTCTACTTTCTATCTTCATATTTATACACTCTTTGCTTATATATCCTCAATTAAGCTTAATTGAAATATGAATTTGCTTAGATCACTTTAGTATATACTCTGCTAATTTACTGTAATTAGTATAATTATTAGTATATACTCTCAAATTAGCATATAAATTTCATTATATATGATCCTACAGACTTTCCCGAAGGAATTTCTTCAAGAAATTATTGGTAGTAAATGGATTTGGATATGATCTAAAGATGAAACTCATTCCATAAGGTGAAATTAAATTAACCAAAAACTAAATGAACAAAATGAACAAAATGCATTAGAATGCCTAATAAATATTGTTGCACATTGAAGAAAAACTATATGTTTGATAGTTGTACCCGAAGATATATGATCCATCAGCCATAAATGTGTCTTCAAAAGCAAGACTAATGCAGTTGGAATATAATGAGCAACGTCGATAAGAATAACATTATTAACTTTAATTGTTAAAATTAGTGTAATAGGTTCATTATTCAATGTGCTTAAATTAAATTAGATTTACTCACAAAGTTAATTTTGGACTAATTTTGTGTTAGGTACATATGTGTTTAAGTGGAAAATTCTAATAATGATTTAGAATAGACTATTAGCACATAAAAACAAAAGTATTTGAAAGTCAGTTGGAGCGATATTAAGTTTGTGGGCTTTTTGAACATGATCTGAGGAATGATACAAAAGTATTCTTTTATAAGCATCAAAATAGAGTAAGATTTTGATAGAAATGTCAAATAGTTTGATTTTCAGTCAAAATGAAGAAGAAGCATGTGTCCATATAAAAGAAATATTGAAGGTGCTAAAATATTTCTAAAAAGGTAAACAACACACTACTGATTATTAACGATGAACTTATGTTAAAATTAGTAATATTTTTGTTGTTTAATACTCATTATTGGATTTGTAGATTATATCTTTTATAATAGTATAAAGGATGTTATGGACGTTCCGAATGATATGTAAAGACATCTTATTAAAATGTTTGATATGGAACTTTTGAGATTGATTTCTTATGAATCCACAATATGAATTATCATACATGTTGTATTGTCTATATTATTGTAGTTTGCTTATGTATTTGATGCATGAAAAAAAATATCAAATCCAAATAAAGATCACCGAATGGTAGTTTAGAGTATTATAGAGTATTTATGAAATACTAGAGATGTTTATAGAAACAACAAACTCCTTATAAAGGAATGCTGGACTCAAACTTCATAAGTGATATCGAGTATAATATGTCAATATTAAATTTATGTTTAACCCTTAGTTAAGGATTTTTAAGTTGGAAATGTTCCAGACGAAAAATTGTAGCCAACTCAATGAAAAGGCTAAGCACACCGCCTTGAAATGTGCCACAATAAAAGAAATGTATAAATATAAACACACAAATTTATAACTAAGCTAGGGATGATTCCGAGTATTAAGAATACTACATTACTGTTATATGATAAGAATGAAACGATAAGTTCTCATTAAAAGTCAAGAAACATACCCTGACTAATTCAGCATGATAAAGGTAGTTTATCGGCATCAGGGAGAGAAATTAATAGAGTAGATAATTAAAACAGCATAGCAGATTCATTGACGAAGGGTCTAACTCGATCAATTATCATCAAACTGATTAAAGAGATGAGATAGAGATTCCATAAATGACCCCTAGTGCAAGTGGAAGATTGATAGAGTTAGGGATATGCCCTAGAGGTAATTATGTAATTTGTTACATATATCTAACTCGATAACCAATTTTGTTCAAAATGAAAAGTGTTTTCTTTCTATTATGTACTTAATATAATGTATTATATTAATTAATTAATTTAAATAAAATTATATTTAAAAAAATCCATAAATGGTAGGTTCTGTGATACAATGTGTTGTAATCATGAGTGATTTATCACAATAAAATAAACATATTGTTTTGGATATTCCTAGTTAAGATGTATCGAGACTGCATATTAATATATCTATTGAGACTATAGTATGCTATGCTCTCCAAATTTTGAGTAGTATATTACTCATAACTGCTGGGGCACCAAGGTGTTACGTACTGATAGTTGTAAGATAACCATGGAATGACTCACTCGATGGTTTTCTATTAGTTAACATAAGTAAGGTCAAACATACTTGTAATCTTCAATATGAAAGCTCCATTTTGGTTGTAGTCAAATTATGACATGGAGTCAATCGAATGACTATATTTGGGTTGAGTGGAAATATTGGAAGTGAAACATTATTTAAAAGAGGATTCATCTTCTTAGTTATATGAGGTTAGTATCATGGTTAACTAAAGTCAACTTGTAATAACTAGTACCTTAATGGGCTAAATTTTCACTATATCGAAACCTAAGTCCAGTAGGGCGTGGACTAGTTTTGTTAAACTATGATAAACATAATTATATAAAAGAGCTATCTACATAAACTCATAGTAGAATAGAAAAATATAATAGCACATATATGCTGACCAAGGCTGCTATCTTGTAATCAATATCATTCATTCAGTATCTAATTGTCTTGCCTAAGTCAAGCATGAATGGGAAGACTTCACCATCTGTAGTTCTCATCTTGCACTAGCGGTCTACCTCTCCACATCTATCCTATGGCTGTAATAATAAGGAGAGGGTCAGAACAACGTCCTAGTGACTGAAAATATTACATACTTTATCTATATCCCTAATTTATCCCAATTGATTCCTATTTAAGTGTTATGTTTATTATTTATGGCTATCTTGTTCAATCTTATGTGCACGTATGATATACCTAACCTCTTTTGAGGTATAACTACATATATGCATATACGCATATATATCTAAACGTTATACTATCCAAAAAGGCCAACCACTTAATACTTATTAAATAGGGAGGTCACTACTGACCACTTGGGACCGTTAGTGGTCATAGCCTATATGCCAACCCTACTACTAAATATCAGTTCATTAACAATACTGACATAGCCCGCTGATGACCGAAATCCTATTTAAACTAACTTAATGTAAGTTAAAGAAAATGCTCATTCCAGTTACTAAATATCTCTTATCAGAAATGAAGTAGACCACGTTTCCCTAAAAAGTATTGGGCTATTTAATACTTCAAATCCGAGATGAAACCTTAGTACATTTTGCCTACCTATATGCAACCGCGATCTCTTTCGTATGGGTCCTATGGTTTGAGATTATGGGTTGTGGAGTTATGGATCTTAAGGCAATTTAAACATTAGAGGAGTGGTGAATAGCGTTTCCTAACTTTTTTATATCTTTTTAAATTTCTTTCAAGTTTAATTAAACTAAAGATTTTCAACACAGAATTAAATCAATGATTAATCACAGATGCAATCATAGATAAAATAAAAGCAATAAAAAAAGTAGAGAGTTAGAGAGATGACACCGGGGATTTTATATTGGTTTGGGGTTCTCCTACATCCAATCCTATACAATTGCTTGTACATATTTTTTTTCAAATGCCAATATTTAATCGAGTAGAAAGCAAACCCAATTGCTATCCCGACTCTGAGGCTATGAGACACACCCTCCTAATTTTTTGAGTTCGGGATTAACCCTCTTGATTTGGATGGCCTACAAGCACACCCATTCGGATTTTCAAGCTATTAAGCACAACCAATTAATTTGAATGTGCTACCATCACACCCAAGAAAATACAAATAGAGTTTAATGGTTTTTCTAAAGACAATTTCTTGAACTTTGTATACAATGGATCATGTAGCCTATTGGACGAAATTTTAATCTTTGATTTGAGAGAGAGATGATTTCAAAACAGTAAGAAAGTAATATTGAATCAATACAAAGAAGTTCGAATAGATTCTATTTAATTTTGAAGAGAAAAGAGTGTAATTTCAATGGAGTTTTCAAGGAAGTAAGAAGAGGGAAGAAAATAAGATAACAACTGCTAAAAAATTCATTTGAAACCCTTTATATATAAAGCATAAATAAATGAGTCCGTTCACGAAGAGTCACAATGACTTTATTTCAAAATTTGAAAAACTATTTTGCGGTATATATGTTGACATAGAACCTGTCGATATCCTGATATATGCATGTGTATTTTGAAATCTTATGTATTTTAAAATGTTTTGAAAATATATACTTCGTAAAATAATTTGATACTCTATAAAAATAGTTTGAAAATAGTTTATAAACATTTTGAACTTTAGAAAACCTATAAAATATTTTTAATTTTTTTTATTTTCTAAAAAAAATATAAAAGATAAATAATAGAAGGTAGAGATCAAAGATTGCGATCAAGGACTTTAACAAAATTATATGGCTTTATAAACTATAGTATTATATTGATATCTTCATATGTTGGTCTTTATACTCATGACTCTTCATGTCCATTTCTTGAATCTTTATACTGTACAATCTTCGATTCATCACCTATATAATATCCTGCATTATATAGTATATAACTTGGCAAAACATTAGTATTTATATTTTATACGAATGTGTATTATTGTTATCATCAAAATCAGTAACTTAGGTATTAATAATCTCCCCCATTTTGATGATAACAACCATTAATTATTCCTGCATATAAAATATGATATGACTCCCCCTAATTTAGATAACTCCCTTTGAATGTATGCATATGTATATTTTATATCTTTCTCCCATTTTTCATCAAAAAATGGGTAAAAAGAGTAAAACCTCTTCTTAAATAAAATACTTAGAAACTATAGACTCAAAATCAATAACTAAGGTAAATAAGATAAATGGTATACATGCCGATTGTATGATAAATAATATATGATGGTTATATGATATACTTAGAAACTATACTATTTTATACTAAACATGATATATGATGTAATAAGATAACATAACCTATATTTTTATTAACTAAAATCAATCTTATATAGATCGTATAATCAATTAAACATCTAAAATACAAAAATCCAAATGGCAATCCTAAATATAAACAATCCAAACCAAGACAAAACAATTGTAACGTCCCGCACCTCACTTAACGTAGATATTGTCCCTAACTTAGTCGCCTCCGCCTCAAGAGCCAAGCTAAGGTGTGGGGTTTTCTTTCCTCAAAATGCCTTGATGTTGTTATGAGATGAATCCCCCTTTAGAGCCCAACGTCCTCGTTGGGCCATGAACACAACACCACCCAAGCGGTGGCTGTAACATGTACAGACCACAATTCCGGCTGGGTATGGCTCCGATACCATTGTAACAACCTGCACCTCACTTAACACGGATATTGTCCCCAACTTAGTCACCTCCGCCTCATAGGCCAAGCCAAGGTGTTGGGGTTTTGTTCATGAGCCAACGAGGACGTTGGGCTCTAAAGGGGTGACTTCACCTCAAAACAACGCCGAGGCCTTTTGAGGGAACAATTACTAGAATTATTGCATTATCTCAAATAAAAAATCATATTTCACTCATTTTCATCTCAAACAATCTAGATAAAGTTTCTAAAAGTTTAATTTCGCATTTTATGTCTAAAGTCCGTTGTTTATCCCAAATACACAATTTAAATATCCAATTTATTTTTGTTTTCTCAATATTAAATTATAACCACTGTCATAATTTAATATTTACAGGTAATCACCAAAATCAGGGTTGTTACAAACTCCCCCTTGTAAAAATGATGTTAAAATGGTTCGTTGTATTTTATTACACAAGAAAATAAATTTTGTGCAATTTTTGGAGTTAAAAATAGGGTTTCGTGTAAAGATTTATGAAATTGGTTATTTATTTAAAAATAAGAGTTTTTTATAATATAAATATTTGTATAACTAAAATTATCTTTTTATTAGTTAAAAAATATTTTATTAAACATGAAATTGTTTTTGTGTAAATTTTAGTGTGAAGAAATTTTGTTGAAATTTGTTGGTTTGAATTATTTACATAAGTATATGTGTGATTAGTGATAAATTTGGTTTTTATTTTGGTTGATTAATTCTTTTGTTTTGGGTCTAAGCCCATTAACCTATTCTAGCCTAAAGTGAGAAGGGTTTCTTTTCTTCTCAATTCAGTACATTCACTTTCAATTTACTGTAAAACAAACAAAAGAAGAAAACCTTTCCTCTCTTAAGACCTAGACTTTAAAATCTCCAATTTCTTCAACAATTTGCTATTATTAATCAATTCAAAGCTAATTTCAACAGTAATCTACTCCAAACAAAGATTATTTCATCAAATTTCGATTTTGCGATTTTTACTGTCTGTAGTCACTTCTTTTGGGTTTGCATGCTTTTATTTTTCACCTTTACAGGTTTTTGAAGCCATTTTCAAGGCCAAAGCTTGCTCCTTTCCACCGACTTACTCTAGTAGCTCAAGTATTTTGCAAGGTGTGTTATAAAACTCACAAAAACTAGCTGAGCCAATCTCAAAATCTCCTAAACAATGAATAAATTAGCTTCTATTTGTATATTCTTGTAGTTATTCTCTGTTCAAAATTTGATTTATATTGCTACCTTGAAAGCTTATAACTTTTGATTCCGGCAACGAAATGCTGTCGGATTTTTTTGGGTTTGTAGATTAAGCATACCAAATTTCAGGTCATTTCGACCTATGTATCTTACAGTAATATTCTGCCAAACTTTGATTCGGAGCATGTTTTGCCCAGATTTTTAGTGAAAACATTGCCTGGGTTTAACTTTGAGACTTCATAATTTTCTCATACTTAGTCCAAATTGCGTGATTCTATTTTTGATTGAAAGATGAAGCTTTCTACTATCTGCTATATGCACTAATTTTCAGCTTAATCTGAGGTAACTTGGTCCTCTGTTTCATGCCTGTAAGTTGAACCCAAGATGGTTTTCAAGCTTGTACATTTTTGGTTTTTTTGAACTGTTGCAAACATGGTCTGAGTCCATGTTTGAGACAGTGTAATTTTTTTAATTTTCAGTCGGAATTCAACGATTCTTTTTGTGTTTGAAAGATAAAGTTTTCTAGTATATGCGCAATAATTTTCAGCTCAACAAGAGGTCGTTCGGTCCTCTGTTTCAGACCCGCAATTTGGACCCAAGATGGATTTCAGGCCTGGGCATATTTTTGTTTTTAAACTATTGCAAACATGGTCTGAGTCCATGTTTAAGACAGCATAACTCTTTCGTTTCACATCGGAATTTATCGATTCTTTTTTTGTTTGAAATCATAAGTGTTCTACTATGTGCTCACCAATTTTTAGTTCAATCAAAGCTCGTTTGACCACTTGTTTTATGTTCGAAAGTTGAACCCAGAGAAGATTTCAGACTGGGTATTGTGTTGCCGATGATTTTTATGTTCTTTTTTCGTCCGGCTTTTGACTTTTACTTCATGTTTTTGTGATATTTCTAAAGTGTTTTAAATCCATGATGTATATCAATAGACTAGCCAAATTTTGGAGATTTTAAAATTTAAATTTTGGATTAAATTTGAATTTAATTTGAATTAAATTCGAATATCGATTTGAGTGATTTTTTATGTTTTTATTTGTTTTCGAGCATGGATTTTTCCAAACCTTTTTGAAATAATTTTTAAAATAAATGTACATTTTAAATTATTATGTAATATTTTTAAATTATTTTAAGCTATAAAATTTTATTTATTCTCTATAATAATGGAATTTTCAAATAAGGTTTTTAAATTAATTTCGAGAATCGGTTTTCAAATCTTGTTTTCGAAAGTAAATTATTTTATATATAAATTACATGTTTTGCATAATTTAAGCGAATGAGAAGGGGAATTAAACAGTTTGGTAAAACACGTGCTATGGGACACGTGCGCTTATCTTATAGATTAATTGCCAAATTGTCCTCTTGATCGTTTTGACCTTCGAGTCGAGTTTACCGATGAGAAGAGGTAAAAAAATACTGCTTTGAGTGTAAAATTTATTAGCGGTTAGTAAGCCGTTTAATGCAAACGTGTTGTATGGGACACACATTAACACTACTTGGGTTCTTATCCGAGAGTTTGTGATATGTTTGCCATTGCAGTGTGTCGGTACTAGGCCTTCCGGTCATTGCCATTGCAGCATTTGTCATTGCGACGTAATTATCTTCAAGATGTTTGCCATTGCGGCGTAATTGTCTTCAAGATGTTTGCCATTGCGGTGTTTGCCATTGGGGCTTATTTGTCATTGCGGCATATTTGTCATTGTGGCGTTTTTCCCTCGGACGAGGTACCTATTTGAGATAACAGTACTCGGCAAGGTTCGGCCACATGCACGTGCTAACCTTTTGAGATGATTTCATTGACTATTTTCTCTAATGTATCGCCCCTTTTCGGGATTGGTCCTTTGAACCATTCGACATATATTTATGGCGATTACCTTTTGAGAATTTGAACTCTTGGAAGTTCTATTTTTAGATTTGAATTGCCTACACTGGCGTTATTTGAGATTTGCCTTTTGGCGACATTATATGAGATTTTCCTTTTGGCGTTTATTTGAGATTTTATGCTCCTCTTTGGAGATATATTTTCCTTATGGCGTGTTTGAGATGGGATCTCATTATGCATATTTAGGGTTTGCCAAGATGGTGGGTTTAGGTTTTCCCCTAAACCATATTTGTTGTTTTATAAATGCTGATGATATGAGACTCACTACTTTTAGCGCTTTGTGGGTATTTTATCTCCTTTGAGATTATACGTTTATGTAGTGATAACGTATTATCACTTGATGTAATCATACACTTTAGATTGTCACTTCTCATTCGAGAATATTATCACATTATCCTTATGCTCATATTGTCGATTATCCTTGTAACCTGATTTGTTTAGCTAGATTGACCCGTGTATTTTATACTCGGATGAGACTGAGGTATTTCAGGTTAAGTACCCGTTGGACTTAGCCTTTCTACTTCCGCTTGGAAATTTTTCTATCGCCTTTTTGATGTAGCTTTTTATGTAGACTCCAATATGTATATTTTTGACTCGTTGTATATTGTGTGGTCATCATACCACTTATTTGTATCATTTTGTATTACGCTGGTAATGTATCTGTATATATATGTATATATCTATTGTTTGTTGTTCTGTGTTGTGATTC
The DNA here is from genome assembly GCA_030765085.1 of Allium cepa. Taxonomy (NCBI): domain Eukaryota; kingdom Viridiplantae; phylum Streptophyta; class Magnoliopsida; order Asparagales; family Amaryllidaceae; genus Allium; species Allium cepa. The sequence continues at coordinate 745,723,750 of CM060932.1, forward strand.
GCATTTGATTGTTATATTTTGTTCTGATAGATCCATCGGCCATCTATAGTTTTGTATTCAGTATTTATTGGATATGTCGATCCACTTGAGATGAAAAAAATTAGAGCATATGTCGACATATTCAATAGATATTTAAGACAAGTGTATAGATGGTCGCTCCTAACCAGCCCTATTCTCCTCATTAGCAGATAGTACTACTTAGTAATACTCTTTGTTAACGTGGAACTCGGGGTGGGGTATCACAGCTTGGTATGTAATGGCCCGCACCTCACTTAACACAGATATTGTCCCCAACTTAGTCACCTCGACCTCACGGGCCAAGCCAAGATATGGGATTTTGTTCCTCAAAAGGCCTCGACGTTGTTATGACGTAAAGGCTTTGGTATATAAGCACCCACTTCATAGTTTTTTCCATGATGTGAGACTATTATTCCCATTTTGATGGGGTGTTACAATCTCCCCCCTTTAGAGTTCAATTTTCTCATTGGCTCATGAACACAACACCATCCAGGCGTCATGGGTTGTAATACGTACAGACCATAATTCCGGCTGGGTATGGCTCTGTACCATGTAACAGCCCGCACCTCACTTAACGTAGATATTGTCCCCAACTTAGTCACCTCCGCCTCATGGTCCAAGCCAAGGTGTGGGGTTTTGTTCCTCAAAAGGCCTCGACGTTGTCATGAGGTGAAAGCTTTGGTATATAAACACCCACTTCATAGTGTTTTTCCGCGGTGTGGGACTATCATTCCCATTTTGAAGGGGTGTTACATATTTTAAATAAACAACGAATTTTGGAAATAAAATAAGAAATAAAGTTTTAAAACTTCATCTTGGTTGTTTGTGAGAAATATGAGTGAAATATGATTTTTATTTAGTGAAAATTGCTTGATTCTTTTTTTGTTTGAAAGATAAAGTTTTCTACTATATGCATACCAATTTGGAGCTCAATCCGATGTTGTTTGGTGCTCTGTTTTGTGCCTGAAAGTTGAAATTAGAATGGATTTTCAGGCCTGGACACATTCTTGTTGAACTGTTACAAATATGGTCTGAGTCCATGTTTAAGACAGCGTAACCTTTTCATTTTCTTTCGGAATTCATTGATTCTTTTTTATTTGAAACATGAAGTTTTATAATTTGTGCACAATAGTTTTTAGTTCAATCAAAGGTCATTCGACAACCTGTTTTATGTCCAAAAGTTGAACCCAGAGAAGAGTTCAAACCTGGATATTATTTTGCCTAAGCGTTTTTATGTTCTTTTTTGTCCGACTTTTGACTTTTACTTCATGTTTTCATGATATTTCTGAAATGTTTTGAGGGCTATGATGCCTATCAATAGGCTAGCCAAGTCTTGATGAATTTGAAATTCAAATTTGAATGAGAGTTTTGAGTGATTTTTTTGATTTTGAGCATAGATTTTTCCAAACAATTTTGAAATAATTTTTAAAATAAATTGGAATTTAAAATAATTATTATGTAATATTTTAAATTATTTTAAGTTATAAAATCTATTTATTCTTTATAATAAGGGAATTATCAAATATCGTCTACAAAATGGATTTCGGAGAATGGTTTTAAAAGCTTGATTTCTCAAATAAATTGTTTTATATATAAAATATACGTTTTTGCACTATTCGAGCGAATGAGAAGGAGAATTAAACAGTTTGTTAAAACACGTGGTATGGGACACGTGTCTTTATCTTATCGATTAACTCCTGACTTGTCCGTTTGATCGTTTTGACCTTCGGGTCAAGTTTATCAATAAGATGAGGTAAAAAAATATTAATGCTTTGAGTGTGAAATTTACTAGCGGTTAGTAAACCTATAATTGCGAAAGTGTCGTATGGGACGCACGTTAATACTATTGGGTTCCTACTCGAGAGTTTGTGACACATTTGCCATTGTGACGTGCTAGTACTGGACCTTCGGGTCATTGTCATTGCGGCGTATTTATCTTCGTGATGTTTGCTATTGCGGCGTATTTTTCATTGCGGCATATTTGTCATTGTGACATTTTGCCTTCAGGCAATGTACCTATTTGAGATAACAGTACTGGGCAAGGCTTCGGCCATATGCACGTGCAAACACTTTTGAGATGGTTTCTTTGACTATTTTCCCTAGTGTGACGGCCCAAAATTTTGAACATTTGAAATCGAAATATTTAATTAATTTTAAATATTTGAAAGTTAGTTTAACTTGAAATTTCAAATATAAATGTGAATTTGACGATTAAATTGTTGAATTTAATTTATTAATGATGAGTAAAAATTTGAATTTTCAATTTCTAGCTTGTTAAAAATAATTTAATGACTTAGAAAATTATATATTAATAATAACGAAGATAATAGAAGCTTCAGAATTTGATGTGAAAGTGAATTGTTAAGTTTTGAATTTTAGTATTTAAATTGATATTTAAAAAATAGCCATCCGAGGCATAGTCTCGAAATTCGACGAAACCAGTTCCATAGGATCCGTAATATTGAATTATTACCAGATTTCAAATTTCATAGCTTTCGGAGTTATCGTGTGATCGTACGAGAAAAAAATGCCTAGACAATAATTAATCGATTTAATTTAAATATCATATATTATTTCACCAGTCAAAATTCTTTCCCATCAGCCGTATTATTTCTTTTTAGCTTCTCCAACACGCGATTCTCTGTCCATCTTTCTTGTTAAATGACGTTTGTCTTCCTTCTATCAGAAAACGAGAATGAAAATCGAAAAAAAAAATGGTCGAACAAATTTATCTCCTCATTTCAGTTCCACGATTTCAAATAAGAAAAACGGAAGGGGATTCATGGCTGCGATTTCAAATCGTGACCAACTTCGCGAATAGGGGGAAGCTGGCGCTCGCGCGCGCAGGAACATCCACAGCAAGTCGTCATCGTCGAGAAGCTAGGGCGGCGTTTGCGATGGAATTCAGTTGATGGCTTTGTCGCGCGTGGGTTTTGGCTCCTGAGCGTGTATAGGAATTCGATGATCGACAAATGTCGATTTTCAAGAGGCGATTTGATCGCGAGTTCTGGTGCACGGCAATGGCAGCCGAGTATCGATGAAAGGGGGGTAGCTCGATTTCGAGCATCGTATGTTGGCTCGGCATCGTCGCGTGGTCGAGAAGGAGCATGACTCGAGATGGCACGTCGATTTGGAGGGATAGTAGCAGTGTATCAACAGATTGCAGTAGGTATTTTCATTTAATTTATTTACGAATATATAGTAAGAAGAAAATAATGTGAATATAAGTATATATATATACATAAATACACATGCATGCTTTAATATGCTTAGTTAAACAGGAAAGAAATAAATAAAATTCATTAGTCAATTAAATAATTTAATAATTAAGTGATTGTTCGATGAATTCTAATATTAATAAAAATCAAATAATTGTTTACAAGGTCTAGAACTGTGAAGAAAACAATTTGGAATGAAAATGGATTGCGTACGAAAGCAAGGTGAGATCTTCTCACTCAAAATTTTAATAATTGAAAATTTCAGTTATTGATTGATGATTGAATTATGATAGTCAAATTTAATTGTTGACTGTGTGCTTGGGTAATTGATTTATAATAATTATTCACTGGATGATATTATATATATAGTAGTATATAGCATATATTGGAGTTGTTGATTTCCCGTATTATATAGCGGATGAGACCCTATTGCGCCGCATAAAAGCGGATGATATTTTATAAATCGCATATACCGCGATATTCCACCTCGAAGTGGAATTGGTATTTAATTGTCGTGCTAACGTCTGTGGATGCAGGGAAACAGGTTGGAGGGATCTAACTGGATTCCTCAAATATTGAATTTGTTTCATATTTTGTGTGTTGAGTTATTTATAATCTATGTGTGATTATTTGTAATTGAAACCCTTGAAAGCTATAATTTAGCGGAATATATTTCTGATATCGTAGGATATCAGGAATAAATAAAATTTGATTTTTGAAATTTAGTAGAAATTTATAGTAAATTAATTTTAGAAAAATAAATAAATTAAAACGAACGAATTTGTTTCAAAAGATAATAAGTTTGGTGTTGAAATAAATTTAGAAATCAAATTTTGAAAATTGATTTGGGTATTTGTAAATAAATTTGAAAATCAATTTAGAATTTAGTTCGGTGCTAAAAGTGAATATTTAGAAATCGATTTGAAAATCGTATATCAATGGATATTTAGAAGTTTGAATTCACAATGGGAATTCATCAAGGTAAAGGGAAATTGTTTTAGAAATAAATATTTGGTTATTTTTAAGAGTGTGAAAGGAACTTACAGGTAATGTAAATTAAAATAAATCGAAAGATTTATTAATTGATATAAACGGTAAGAGAATTCCTTCCTGGAAAGCTGAGTATCTTTTTAGAGTAACCTTTGAAGTACAATTTAAAAGTTCTAGAAATTGATTTGAAGAAATAAATTATGGTTGGAGAAATTAGTTTTTGGAAATTGTTTTAAATCTTTAAAGCATGGATTTATTTAATCACATATAGAAAGAATTATTTTAAAGATTAAAAATTGATATTTGTTTTAGAAAACAGATATTTAAATAGTTATATCCTATCTACTAATTTTATTTTAAAAAAATTAGTTTGGCCTTGAATTTTTATACGAGATTTTTATATAATATTTTCATAACTAATATGTTAAGTAAGTGTTTTAAAATAGTTTTGTTTTAAGTATTTCAAAGTATATATGTTGGATAAGTAATTTAAATTGTTTTAAAGTGTTTTTAACTCGGCAAATTTTCAGTGGAATCAAATAAATATTTGGAAATCTATTCCAAGTGAGGATGGTGATTTGAAATTTGTTTTCAAAGGATTGAAAGGCGTAAAGTGATTTGAAATTGGTTTCAAATAGATGAAGTGTTAAAAATATATATCTTGCGAAGATATTTTGAAAATAAATAATTGGGAAAATTATTTGAAATCGAGTGATTTTTGTGAATGTTGATTGATAGTTAAATAACCGACTATCAATATTTCCCTTCCAAATGGCATTTGAATTTCGATGCGACCCGGGGTCGGATTCCAAGTGGATATCCGAAAACCACATCGAACCTTTGTGATTTGTGATAGATCTTTTATTTAAAAGATCGAAGTGAAAAATTGTTGTGATTTGTTTGAAATCCGATTGAACACTTATTTTTAAAAATAAGCGTTTGTTATTCGGATTAGCTGGGCGAGGACCTTTGTGTCATATAACCCATTCCGAATAACGATACGACGAAATGTGGTTGCATTTAAAGACGGTGTTGAAGACCGGGTATTTTTCGAAAACGAAAGGATTACCTATCGAATGTCTCTGCACCGGGTTGCTCCGGTATAGAGATTCATCATCCTTTGTGATGGGGATTCCGGACGTGATTAGTGAATATCCGGATTGCAATGGCTTCTTTGGAAGTGCCTTCGGTTTCGTTCGATTCCAGGACAGACTTATATGGATGTGTGGCTGGCGTTACACTTTGAGATGTAAAGCTGGTTTCTATCGAATACGTTTCTGTTGGTGGCGGAGAATTTATTCTCTTAGCTTAACACCCTTTTCTGAGACGTACGAGCTCAGAGGTTACGTAGTTGATGGTTACTAGTGATACATTCCCAATTTGGTAATGTGGCACACGAAGTGCTGCTGAGCATTTGTTGATCAAAGCATGACTTTTTCAAAAATGTACCTTTGTGGACGAGACCTCGTCATAACTCACACCCCAGAAATGGTCAAAACAGGAAAGATGCGGCAAGGTTATGAGGGTCGCGCCCTTTAAGGTATGTCATTTCCTTCTGGAAATGGGTGGTGTCAGGTATGGAGCCTTGATATTTAACCTTTGTGGTTACTGCAAATACTTTTCTTTGGTGTTGTTGGTGTAGAGGATCCCTGGATAAAGGTCCCAAAGGACCAGGGGATGGCATACTCGTGTAGTAGTTACTTAGTTACAGAGGTAACCCGACCTTGTGTTGGCAGAGAGCTGGTTAAGTTCTCGGGACGTCCCGCCAGAGGCGTACCCATGTAGCAGTAGGAAGTTCCTTAGCCTGACAATTTGTTGGAAATCCAAAGAAACAATACGTGCCCTGTATGGTTTTAGTTGTAGAACCTAACATTTAAAATGCTAGCTATAGCTGGCATAATATAATGGTACCTATGCTGGCTGAGATTAATATTATACTTTCGAAATGTTTTCTGCACTGTGCACTAATAATAATAATATCAAAGAATTTTGCGTAGTAAGCATGTTTGACTATCATAAGGAGAAATCTCCCCCATGTGTGTGATTGCATTGTGTGTGTGCCGGGAGGCCTTATGGTAGTTTCATTTTCCAAAAGCATAGCGGATTTCTTTTTATTTTCTTTGTGAAAATAACTGTTTTTAAGATCTCACACCAGTCTCACGACTGACCTGGATTTTACTATTCCCTTTCTAAACTCTGGGTGCCCATAATTTTTCACACGGGCAGTCTAGAGTCAGGTTAGCAGTTATTCGGGAGCAAAGTCAAGAAGTTGCTGTGGAGATCAGGAGTTGGAGCTAGATGGCGAGGCGTATCACTAGTATATGTTATATTTTCTTCCGCTGTTTGTTGTTGTAACACTCTGATAATGTAATGTGATGTAATGTAATAATAGATATGATTCTTGTTTTTAAAGATTATTCATTTATATATTATATGTTGTTCCGCTGCGAAATGTGAGATTCTGTTATTGATTCTGTTTCTTCTTCTATCTTCTTCTTCTTAAACCCTAATGGTTCGGTTTTCCGGCGTTCGATGGTTCGGCAGTTGATACAGTTGACGTATTAATGACGACATTCGAAAGTCGAAAAATCGGGACGTTACAATGTGGTATCGAAGCATTTGGTTAAGCGATAACCTTGGTTCTGTTAGGTGTTACTCGTAGTACTCTAGAATGAGTTTGAGTATAATAATAGATATGTGCGCGTATTTGTTAATGAATATAAAATTGTTTTATATTTTGTTGACTTATCGGTTGATTGTTTATAGATTCTGGTCAGTGTAGTTTGACCAAATGTATCGATAGGGGTTTCTAAACTCTTAAACGAGATAAACCGACAGAGTATTGTTTTAAAATAGAGTAAATGAAATAATTTTACTCAAAACTATTTTTGGAAATAAAAGAAATAAATTTTCTATGAATTATTATAATATATGGTTGCTTGGTGGTTAGGAAACGATAATATTAAATTATTATTATCGTTGTATGAGGGATTGGAATCAAAACCAAAAGCTAAGAAAATAAAAATCCAAACTTGGGAAGAAAAATAAAATGGATTGAATCCAAGTAAACTAATATGATAATTAATTAATTCATGAAATAGGAAAGTTGAATTAGTTAAATTAAAACTTGACTTTGAGTTAAATAAAAATGGTTTGACTTTGCAGATTAATTCAAGTCGAAATAAATTGAAAATTTCCTTGTTATTGATAAAATAAATTCGAGATGAATTGAGAATGGAAAGTTGAAATTTAAAATAGATAAGTAGGTAAAACTAATTTAATTAAATTAGTAGATGGAATGGATTTGATAAATGAAAAATCAAATCAAGGATTTAAAATTGGAAATTGTTAACGAGGAAAATGAACTTGAGTTTTGAACTGAAATAACTTAAGTAAATATTGGATAAAAGCTTGACTTAAGTAAAAGTTGTGAAATGGCCGTTATCAAGTTGTATGGAATGGTTTTGAATGAAACTTGTTTGATTAATGAAATGCAAATGAATGAATCAGAACTAAAAATGCAAGTATAAAAAGACAATGAACTATTGAATTAATATGATGTGAATTTGAATGTCAATGAAAAAAAACTTGGTTTTGAAAATTGATGCCAAGTATAGTTGTTTTGTAAGCTATAATTACGTAGTGAATGCATACTTGGTTTGTTGAATATACATAAATGAGGTTTATGAAATGGACGCTAAGCAAAGATTTTTGTATATCAATGCATCAAAATTAATGTGAATATGGAATGCAAAATGAATTGAACAGAATTAATTGGAAATGAAATAGAATAAAGAGTAGATTGATTTGATATTAATTTAAATTAGTTATAAACTAGATTGGATATTCTATTTAGTGAATATCGTCGAATTTGCATAGAAATGGTTGTCATTTGATGCAAACGAGATTGCATAAAATCCTATGAGTTAATGAAAGCCAATAAAATTGATTTTTGAATCAATTGAAATGGATATGAATTCGTTTCATTTAAAAAATAAATTGAATGAAAGAAAGTGAATTGTAAATCGCTTGAATTGAATAGAAATGAAATGGAATGTGGTTGTAAGTAATTAAATTTGTATGGAAACCTTATAAATTTCTTATGGGAATTATTTTGAGTGTATTGCTTATGAAAACTATGTGTTCACTATTGAAAATAAGTGAAATGTAAATGAATTTCCTATATATGTCACTTACGTGTTTAAATTGAGTAAGTACAGGTACAGGAGGGCCGTTTGGCTGGATTTGGTCGCGCTAAAATGCTAATAATAAACCGCTTTGCTTAAAAATGCTAATAAGGTACGCCCACACATTAAAAATAGAAAATATGAACTGTCTTTGTTTTTTCCGACCGGGTGGGTCGATGTATACATATTTATATCTTTTGTCAAATTGCAAAAGCTCCTCCGTATAAAGGGGACTCTGCCAAAATTTTCTGAAAATTTTGGGAGTTAGAAAATTTTTGAAATTTTTTGTTAACGACAAACGATTTTAAATTTGAAATTGAAGTAAATTATGAATGAAACTAATTTAAAATAATAATACGAATCAGTTATAAATGGAAGATAAATTTCAATATTCAGAGATGAAGATAAATTGAATTCATATGGTAATGGAAAAACTAATTTGAATAGAAGTAGATATGAAACTTCTGTAAGGAAATGTATAAAATGATTTTTGAATCGGTAGTTGGATATGGTTAAATTGGATATACAGGTATTATAAGGCAAGTGGGAAAAGAATTGATTTTGATTTTTGAAGATAAATTTGAATTGCTCAACAAAAAGGTACGTATTTAACTTTTCTATATGAAATTTGGTGATTTTCTTGTCTAGTCACTTGGCATTTTGTTTTCTTTTGGAATATGAGGGCCCGTGGTGCCATTTTGTAGTCGTACCGAGCTAACCGCGCAAAGAAAACGCTGGCAAAAATTTTCGAAAATTTGGGGTGTTAGCAAAATTTTAAGAAATTTTGAAATTTTGAAATTTAAATTGTAATTTGAATTATTGAGGAAGTAATATTGTTGGGAACTTACAATTGAAGTTGGGAAGTTAGTTGAATAAATGATGGGTCTTAAATAAAAAGATTTTTTTGGTAAGATGATAAAACTATTTATACTGGGAAAAGTACTAAACGGGTTAAGGATCATTCTTCTTAACTTGTAATTTCGGGACGAAATTCTTTTAAGGGGGGAAGGATGTGACGACCCAGAATTTTGAACATTTGAAATTGAAATATTTAATTGATTTTAAATATTTGGAAGTTAATTTAACTTGAAATTTCAAATATAAATTTGAATTTGACAATTAAATTGTTGAATTTAATTTATTAATGATGAGTAAAGATTTGAATTTTCAATTTTTAGATTGTTAAAAATAATTTGATGACTTAGAAAATTCTATATTAATAATAATGAAGATAATAGAAGCTTTAGAATTTGATGTGAAAGTGAATTGTTCAGTTTTGAATTTTAGTATTTAAATTGATATTCAAAAAATAGCCATCTGATGCATAGTCTCGAAATTCGACGAAACCAGTTCCATGGGATCCGTAATATTGAATTATGACCGGATTTCAAATTTCGTAGCTTTCGGAGTTATCGTGTGATCGTACGAGAGAAAAATGCCTAGACAATAATTAATCGATTTAATTTAATTATCATATATTATTTCACCAGTCAAAATTCTTTCCCATCAGCCATATTATTTCTTTTCAGCTTCTCCAACATGCGATCCTCTGTCCCTCTTTCTTGTTAAATCACGTCTGTCTTCCCTCTATCAGAAAACGAGAATGAAAATCGAAAAAAAAGGTTGAACAAATTTATCTCCTCATTTCAGTTCCACGGTTTCAAATAAAAAAAGGGAAGGGGATTTATGGCTGCGATTTCAAATCGCGACCAACTTCGCGAATAGGGGGAAGCTGGCGCTCACGCGCGCAGGAACATCCACGGCAAGTCGTCATCGTCGAGAAGCTAGGGCGGCGTTTGCGATGGAATTCAACTGATGGCTTTGTCGTGCGCGGGTTTTGGCTCGCGAGCGCGTAAAGGAATTCGATGATCGACAAATGTCGATTTTCAAGAGGCGATTTGATCGCGAGTTCTGGAGCACGGCAATGGTAGCCGAGTATCGATGAAAGGGGGGTAGCTCGATTTCGAGCATCGTATGTTGGCTCGGCATCGTCACGTGGTCGACAAGGAACATGACTCGAGATGGCACGTCGATTTGGAGGGATAGCAGCAGTGTATCGACAGATTGCAGTAGGTATTTTCATTTAATTTATTTACAAATATACAGTAAGAAGAAAATAATGTGAATATAAGTATATATATACACATAAATACACATGCATGCTTTAATATACTTAGTTAAACAGGAAAGAAATAAATAAAATTCATTAGTCAATTAAATAATTTAATAATAAGTGATTGCTCGATTAATTCAAATATTAATAAAAATCATATAATTGTTTACAAGGTCTGGAACTGTGAAGAAAACAATCTGGAATGAAAATGGATTGCGTACGAAAGCAAGGTGAGATCTTCTCACTCAAAATTTTAATAATTGAAAATTTCAGTTATTGATTGATGATTGAATTATGATAGTTAAATTTAATTGTTGACTGTGTGCTTGGGTAATTGATTTATAATAATTATTCACTGGATGATATTATATATATATATATATATATATATATATATATTAGTATATAGTATATATTGGATTGTTGATTTCCCGCATTATATAGCGGATGAGACCCTATTGCGCCGTATAATAGCGGATGATATTTTATAAATCTCATATACCACGATATTCCACCTCGAAGTGGAATTTTTATTTAATTGTCGTGCTAACATCTGTGGATGCAGGGAAACAGGTTGGAGGGATCCAACTGGATTTCTCAAATATTGAATTTGTTTCATATTTTGTATGTTGATTATTTATAATCTGTGTGTGATTATTTGTAATTGAAACCCTTGAAAGCTATAATTTACCCGGATATATTTCTGATATCGTAGGATATCAGGAATAAATAAATTTTGATTTTTGAAATTTAGTAGAAATTTATAGTAAATTAATTTTAGAAAAATAAATAAATTCAAAAGAAGGAATTTGTTTCAAAAGATAATAAGTTTAGTGTTGAAATAAATTTAGAAATCAAATTTTGAAAATTGATTTGGGTATTTGTAAATAAATTTGGAAATCAATTTAGAATTTAATTCGGTGCTGAAAGTGAATATTTAGAAATCGATTTGAAAATCGTATATCAATGGATATTTAGAAGTTTGAATTCACAATGGGAATTTATAAAGGTAAAGGGAAATTGTTTTAAAAATAAATATTTGGTTATTTTTAAGAGTGTGAAAGGAACTTACAGATTTGGAATGTAAATTAAAATAAATTGAAAGATTTATTATTTGATATAAACGGTAAAAGAATTCCTTCCTGGAAAGCCAAGTATCTTTTTAGAGTAACCTTTGAAGTATAATGTAAAAGTTCTAGAAATTGATTTGAAGAAAGAAATTATGGTTGGAGAATTTATTTTTTGGAAATTGTTTTAAATCTTTAAAGCATGGATTTATTTAATCACTTATAGAAAGAATTATTTTAAAGATTAAAAATTGATATTCGTTTTAGAAAACAGATATTTAAATAGTTATATCCTATCTACTAATTTTATTTTAAAAAAATTAGTTTGGCCTTGAATTTTTATACGAGATTTTTATATAATATTTTCATAACTAATATTTAAATAAGTGTTTTAAAATAGTTTTGTTTTAAATATTTCCAAGTATATATGTTGGATAAGTAATTTAAATTGTTTTAAAGTATTTTAACTCGGCAAATTTCCAGTGGAATCAAATAAATATTTGGAAATTTATTCCAAGTGAGGATGGTGATTTGAAATTTGTTTTCAAAGGATTGAAAGGCGTAAAGTGATTTGAAATTTGTTTTCAAATAGATGAAGTGTTAAAAACATATATCTTGCGAAGATATTTTGAAAATAAATAATTGGGAAAATTATTTGAAATCCAGTGATTGCTGTGAATGTTGATTGATATTTAAATAACCGACTTTCAATATTTGCCTTTCGAATGGCATTAGAATTTCGATGCGACCGGGGGTCGGATTCCAAGTGGATATCCGAAAACCTCATCGAACCTTTGTGATTTGTGATAGATCTTTTATTTAAAAGATCGAAGTGAAAAATTGTTGTGATTTGTTTGAAATTCGATTGAACACTTATTGTGAAAACTTGTTGTTGTAGCACTCTGATAATGTAATGTGATGTAATGTAATAACAGATATGATTCTTGTTTTTAAAGATTATTCATTTACATATTATATGTTGTTCCGCTGTGAAATGTGAGATTCTGTTATTGTTTCTATTTCTTCTTCTATCTTCTTCTTCTTAAACCCTAATGGTTCGGTTTTCCGGCATTCGACGGTTCGGCAGTTGATATAGTGGACGTATTAATGATGACTTTCGGAAGTCGAAAAATCGGGTCATTACACCTAGTATATCACCCCTTTTCGAAATTGGTCCTTTGAACCATCTGATAGATAATTATGGCGATTACCTTTTGGGAATTTGGAAACTTGGAAGTTCCATTTTTGAGATTTGAATTGCCTACTCTGGCGTTATATGAGATTTTCCTTTTGGCATTTACTTGAGATTTTATTCTCCTGTTCGGAGATATATTTGCCTTATAGCGTGTTTGGAATGGGATCTATTTATGCATGTTTTGGGTTTGCCAAGATGGCATGTTTAGGTTTTCCCCTAAACCATATTTAATTTTTTATGAATGTCGGTGACATAAGGCTCGCTACTTTTAGCGTTTTATGAGTTATTTTATCTCTTTTAAGATTATATGTTTATGTAGTGATACCATATTATCACTTGATGTAATCATACACTTCATTTGTCCCTTCTCACTCAAGAATATTATCACATTATCCTTATGCTCATATTATCGCTTATCCTTGTTAACTGATTTGTTTAGCTAGACTGACCCGTGTATTTTATACTCGGGTCAAACCGAGGTGTTTCAGGTTAGGTACATTTGGACTTAGCCTATTCCGCTTTCGCATGGACTCTATTCTGCTAGCTTTTTTGTTATAGTTTTTTGTGTAGTCTTTTTTAGTTTTCTACTCGGATATGCATATTCTTTTGACTCATGTTTGTATTATGGTCATCATACCACATATGTGATGTATCATTTGTATACTCTATGATGTATTTGTATATATATATGTATATATAGGATTATCTGTTGTTCTATGATGTGTTTTACATTTGAGTTGTTATATTTTGTTTGATAGATCCTATATCCATCTATATTTTTGTATTAAGTATTTATTGGATATGTTGATTCCCATTCATATGTACATAGCAAACCAAATCAAATCAAAACCTAAGAGTGTGTGTGTGTCTGAAATCCAAACTTAATAACTAGACGTTCTGTGGAACTTCAACCCATTCATCCAATCCAAAGACTGGATATGGCATCCCAATCTTCATTATCCTCGTTAATAGTATAATCTGTGTTGTTGGATGGTTCATCTTTGATTAAGGAAGAAATCATCCATTGAAGGGCATCAAAATGCTCTTTTGTTCCTCGATCATATGTATTTGACTTAACTCTAAATGCCTTTGATTTCTTAAGATAAAAAAGATAAAATCCTTGAAAGATTGAAGAGTTTATTCAACATTTTCATATAGTTTCTGATATGGAGAAGAAACTTCCGTAAAAAGATGTTTAAGAATGAAAAGTGAGTATAGAATAAAATGATTAGTGTGTTTCTAGAAGAAATAGGCATATATATAGGAGCAAAAAGTCATTTGGAACGATTAAATAGGTAGTAATTAATTTAAATTTTTGCCAGTTGGTCATTATATGTTGACATATCTATTGTATGTATGTCGACATACATTTCTAAAATTTCAAAAACTGGTATATCTTTTATATTTTTGGATTTCGTCTTATACCATTATATATTTTTAACTTCTAGAGACTAAAAAACAATATAGGATAATAAGAAATATATTTCACTACTTAGAATTGAATGATACATAGATTTCAAAGAAAAAATACCTGAAAAAGTCATGAAATTAAACTAAAAGCACACGATATTGAGAAATACAAAGCTATATATTATAAGGAAACAACTAGATAGGCTTAAAAAGATATAGATGATAATGATGAATTCCTACCAAGCTAGCGAATGTTTTTCTAAAGTATTTGTCCACTTTGTCAAAAAGAGAAGTGAACTTTTTACTAAACGAACGCCTAGGCTTCTTTTGGTTTTTAAGAAGCTTTTCTCGGTTCCTTTGGATCTCTTTCTTGTAGGGGTGAGATGGTTTGTCCAAAATTTCTAAAGAAGTGTCTACTTCTTCCTCCTCCTCCTCCTCTTCTTCCACATCCACCGCATTGCCTTCTTCTTCTTGAATTTCATGTTCCTCTTCATATGCCAACCTTTGTTCCTTTTCGAGAAGTGACTCGTGTGGTTTGAAATAAGGCAGAATGTGCACAAGAGAAATGTTGGCCTTATCAAAAAAAATGAGGAAAAGTTTGTTCCCTCTTAAATCAACACCAAAAAATATGAAAATTCTTGTATGATACACACCATAGTAGAGTGTCAAATGTTCTATTGAACAAAGTCATCTAAAATAACTTATGTTCAGTTGATGTTATAGTTTCCATATATGGTGAAAAGAGCTTTAAATACTTTTTAAATAGGGTTATTATAATTACTCATCCTCGAAGTGATAATTTGTTGTAAAATAGGACTATAAGTCTCAATTTTGGTCGAAATATGCTTAAAATCAAATCCTTCATCACTTTCAAAAATGTTTAGAAAAACTTTATGATTTTGTTCATAAATTCAAAAGTGAAGAGGTCAATTCCACTATATTTGCAACTAAGTATATGATCCAAAAGTTTACAATTTAAAACATTTCAAGTGTCATTTACACTACCCCAAATATATCCCTCTTCTCCATGAAATTTTTTTCCATTTAAATTCGCATAAAACATCCAAATAAAGATAACAAAAAAAATCATTTTGAGAAGATTCGATTAAACCAAAATTTTCAATTTCAAAACAAAGATCTTGTAAACCGTAAGAGGAAAAATCTTCAATTTAGCAAATCTTCCAGGAGATTTTTTTTTTCGAAACTAGCATACTCCATAGAGGTTTCCATAACTTCTTTTCACTGAAGAGAAAGCCTTTGTTTATCTTAGAGAGCCTTATGATCTTAGGAGTTTGACTTGGGAAGGCCATTTTTGAATTTTTAAGAAGATCAGATAATGAAGAGTTGTTTTGAATTTTGAAATAAAGCGAGTGATTGAGTAGATAGAGATAGGGAAAATTAACAGAGAGAACTAATATGTCATTTTTGAAAAGATGCTCTTTTAGTTTTTGAAAAAAAATGTGAAAGAGCAGGAAATTCTAATTTTGAATTTGAAAAGATACTTTAAAGTTCTGGCATGTATGTCGACGTATGGTCTGGAGGTATGTCGACTTATAGCCCGAAAAATTCAAAACTAAATCTAAGATAATATATTCCTATATATTTATACTTATATACTTTTATTCATCCAATATTATTATTAATCTATAGGTTATTCCTTAAAATCAAAATCAACTAAAAGTATTAAATAAAAGGTACCATTTTTTTACCACTTTTTGTTGATCGATTCCGACTAGTTTGTTATTGCCATGAAACACATATTCACATTCTCAGAATCTGGTTCATTCTCGCTTGAGGAAGTATCTGAATCATCTAATGTTATTGTGCAAGCTCTTTTTATTTTTCTAGATGGATCAGTAACCAGTGAGATTTTTATTTATTCTAATGCGAGCAGTCTCTCTGAAAATGGTCGATTTTATCATAGTTGAAACATCTAGTAGCAGTTCTAGTTCCAGGAGTCTTGTTCGATTTTTCAAAATTTGTTCATCTTTTAGACTTCAAAAAATTTCTAAATTTCCTCGTCGTTGTCATCGTTCCTGGTGGTCAATTATTGCATTGAAAACGATGGATTTCTTTCCTGTCGCATTGCTTTCCCTTTTGTCCTGCAATTATGCTTTATATGACACTAAATTTCCTATTAACTTTTCAATTTTTAGAGTACTAATATCATTATTCGCTTCTATTACTAGTGTCATTTGATCTCATTCTAAAGAGAGTGAATTGAGGATGTTTCTACTTTGGTCCTCTTTAGAAATATTTTTTACCTAATGTTACTAATGAATGCACTATAACTTGAAATCTACAGTACATGTCAGAAATTGACTCATTTGGATTCATTTTAAACAATTAAAACTGATTAGTAAGCATAGAAATTTTATTTTCTTAACTTTACTAATGCCCTCATATGTAACTTGTAGTGTTATCCAAATTTCATATGCAGATATACAAATAGAGACTCTTTTACATTCACTTTATCCAGTGAACAAAACAAAATATTCATGGTTTTAGAATTATTTTGCTCAAGTGCCTTTTGGTTGGCAGACCATTGTGCAAAGTTAGTTTGGGGTTCAGTGCACTCATTTTATATAACCTTTCAAATATCTAAGCCATGAAACTATAAATAAATTTTCAATCTGCATGATTAATAAGTGTAATTATTGCCATTAAAAAGTGGGGGTCTGAAAGCATATTGTACTTTGACTAAAGTGTTAACAAGTGTACTAATAATGTAGGTAGTCTTCAAAACTTTCCAAAAATCAAATTATGGGCTTTTGAAAACTTAGTGCTTTGATACCAAATATGTGTTGCGAAATTATGGATCTTAATGCTTATTTCACTAAAGGGTGTGAACAGTACTTTGTATCTCCTTTTAAATTTCTTTCAATTTTAATATATAATCATAGATTTGCAATACAGAATTAAATAAACAATTAATCATAGATGCAATCGTTGATAAAATAAAAGCACTAAAGTAAAGTAGAGAGTTAGAGAGAAGATGCCAGGGATTTTATACTAGTTCAGATTTCTCCTACATCTAGTCCTATATAATGGCTTGTACACTTTTCTTTTCAAATGCCAATCTTTAAATGGGTAGAAGAAAACTCAATTACAATCTCTATTCCGGGTCTACGAGATACACCCTCTTATTTTTTGGGCTCAAGGTACACCCACTTGATTTGGATGGGCTACAAGCACACCCACTTGGATTTCCAACCTATCATGCACAACATAGGTACGACACAAAACAAACTCGTAGAAGGCGCAATAGGGTATGTGATAAGGCACTCGAGGAAATGCCAGGGTGGATATACCGTTTGCGTATCCGGACTGGTGGTAACGCATAGCAGCTACTAACATCCAACTCGAGGCACACTCTCAAATCAAAGGTGCACCAAATCAAATCACAAAAGCAATAGAATGGTATCGAATAAATATGTCCGATAGGAGGAATGACCTCACTTGGCCCAGCGGGGCTCCTCTTTTATCCACATCAAGCTGACTTACGGGAGTCAAGGCTACGCTAATACCTCATATTAAACCGTCATCAAACCATCCTACTTCGTTCTAGAATCTCCAACACGTACATAGTTGTTAAAGCGGTTTTCGGTATTGACAGAGAGTATGACAATATCTGATCCTGGTCTCTTTGACAGTCGAACACTTATTTCACACTATGGTCATTTCATTTCAAATAGTTCATACTTCATATCAAAATATCATATTTATGTCAAAACTTTATCAATTCGATATCAATTTTCTCTTTAAATAATATTCATTTCTAGAATCGTAGCACTTTCAAAATCATAACAATTTCGAAATCATAACACTTTTGAAATCATAATACTTTTGAAATCATAGCATTTTTCGCCTAAACAGTTTAGATGTTGAAAATAGTATATATAAAATAAAATAGTTATAAATTGAAATAGTTTAAAAATACTTTATATAATAAAATAAGTTTCCTCCAATTTCGCAAATCGATTCAAATCAACTTAGATTTAAAATTCAATTTAAATCAATTCCAGTTTATCCATTTCAATTTAAGGGTCAAAGATTCAATTCAAATTCTAAATAAATCATTTCAATTTTTATCAATTTCAAATTCAAATTTGAAATATCCCTCCAATTCCAATAAGATTCAATTTTAAATATTCAAATAGTCACAATATATGTCTCATTTATATTTCAACATTTAACTTTAATTTTATTCAAATTGGAAAGTATTCACTTAATCATTTAATAACAATTAAATAAAATCTCAATTTACAAATTTAAATGAATGTGAATATTCGGTTTCAATTTTATTTAAAGTTGAAAATATTCATTTAATCACTTTTTTTTCAAATCAATTTATAAAATAATATCTTCCAAAATCTCAAAAATCAATAATTTCATATCAATTTTTATTTAAATTCAATTATTAACGAATTTAAATTCCTAGTCAACATTAATTTATCTTCCCAACCTCTATTATTACAGTTATTAAAATCTATTTTTAAAATATAATTTTAAATAAATACCTAAACATATTATATACCACTTAAATAAAATTTTATTAAATTAAATCTTATTATTAAATATATTTATATTTAATTTATTTTTATATATTTTAAAATAGTAAAATTATAAGTAAAATCTTAAAAATTATATTTTCAAAACTAACTTATAAATTTAAAATTTCCAAAACTTATAGTTTTAAAAATCTAAAATTTAGACATATATATAAATAACATTTATATATATATTTTAAATCAATATTTATTTATACCATATATTTCCTTTCCAACTTTGGAAATCATTTTTAAAATATAGACCAACGGTGTCTGTATACAATTTTCTGTCCTATGCTCAAATGATACGGATATTTATCACTTTAATCCGCAAATTAAATATCTAGGGGATATAACATTTCAACCACTAATCCCAACAATTCAAAGTCAACAAAAATAGATTGGGTTTATCATTTCAAACCATAACAATTTTCCAGATTTCTAGATTATCGTTCGCGTATGTATCATTTCAACCATAGGGAATTTTAAATTAATAGGGAACTTGCAGAGTGAGAACAGATATGCTAAAGTATAACATATCGACAACAGACATATATCGTCAATAACAAAATTAATATATAAACAACTGGTGATGGTATTTGCTGTCATGGATGAACAATTGCATAAAATGGCATATCAAATATTGCAATTAAATAATAAGCGGTTCAAATTTAACAGCATATTTCAATTATCGTTTCAATGTGAATTAAATTTATTAAATATAGGAATGTTAATCGTGAATAATTGCTCACCTTTCGAGGCTAGAGAAATTTGACAACGCGACAAGAAACGAATTGAATCTCGAACTAGACGGTCGACCAATCAAAATAACAAATCTTAAAACAGAGTAAGCTGAATACAGATTTGACGGGGAAAGCTAATAAATATGAATTGGTGAAACAAATCAGAATCAGTTTGATAACTGAAATGAAATATATAATCTGTTTCAAAATCATTGTCTCCTAAACCTATGTATTTAAAAATCAAAACAATAATATATATATATATATATATATATTACGTTATATTCTTAAAAACCAATACTTGGACCAATATTATATCCTTGAAACATATATACAAAATGAAATATATATATATATATATATATATATATATTAAAAATTTATATTATTATAACATGCTTAAAAATCACTATTGTTGTAAACAGATATACCTATACTTTAAAATCGATAATATTGCAAACATATATGTATATTATATATTTTGAATATTAATTGTAATATCCCACCCTGAGACCCACATTTAACAAAGAGAATCACATAATAATTCTGTCTGCTAATGCGACGAATAGGACTGGCTAAGGGCGACTAACTATAACCTTATCTTAATTATCTACTGAACATGTCGAAAAAAGCTATCATTTTTTTCAACTCGAATGGATCGACATATTCAATAATAATCAATACAAAGATATCGATGGATATGGATCAATCAGAACAAAACACCATTACTAAATGAATAACTCATCACAGAACAGTAACAGATATACATATACATGCATATACAATGATACATCAAGCTAAAATCATCAGTTAAACAGAATAATCGATAAGGATAAGTAGGTGAAAGCTATGGTATCCTTTTTCTTAAAGGATGCCTTGCCCTAAATAGGGTTTCAACATCATAAGGAAGGACATCTCTTCTTGGCAAGTAGAAGAGAAAATGATGATAAAGTCATACTTTAGTGACATAACTGACACTTAAGCAAATGGAACATCGACGAGCAAAGTTTCAAAGACAAGACTTAATAAACATAGCTTTCACCTCATATCATCGGTGGTATAAAGGAATATGGATAATGACTTCAAATGATTCAACTATCTTCTTAGAAGTGGTCGTCAATATAACAATACAACAAAGGTACATATTCTTCATACATAGAATAAAACGCAAATAAATGTGTCTCATCTGATCGGCACATCCCAAGGATCATTTAAGGAAACGTAAAACCCAATCATAAAAAAAGCATCATGCTTATTCATACCTTATCTCATCGGTATGAATATAAATACATCTCAAATCCATCACTAAAAACTCATCATAAAAGATTCTTCATAATCATTTATACCTCATCTCATCGGTATAAATATATAAATACATCTCAACTCCATCTTAACATCAAGTAGTCTATAAAATCATCAAATCATCAATCCATAATGCAAATAACTCAATCGAAGAGTAACATCATAAATGTTTTCACCATATATGTATACATCTCATCTGGCACTATGCTACCAATGCAATAATCATCTAAAGACGGTGAAGTCTAAAACATCAAAACTCAAAGAAATCTCGGATTGGCCAGATCCTCGATTGCATGCAAAAGCAATGCCACGCGTGCTACATCGTGACTAGTACTACTATTTGGTACCATAAACATCATGATGACTGGAGTCAAATAACATCTTAACATCATGAACATCGTGAATGACTATAGTCTATAACATCATAATGATTCCCAGTCACAAAGACCCAAGTTAACTACATCATGGTGATCGGAGTAGCAACTACATCGTGATGACTCCAATCGAGTACTCGCGGTCAGCAGTACTAGTAAACATCGTGAATGTGTCTCAATATCTCGAATGGGAACTCAATAGGTGTTAACGTACGTCCCATACCACACTTTCACACCTAAATATCTACTAGCCGTTAGTTAGTACCATACTAGTGAAACGTCATAAACATCACGAAAATATGCTCTGCCTCATCTCATTGGCGAGTAAATACAATATCCTACTCGTCTCGTCTCATTGACGAGTACTATAGGCATTGTGACTTATCTTATCTCATCGACGAGTAAAAACTATCATAATACATCTCAACATCATAAAATCATCATAAAGAAGCTTACCTCATATCATCAGCAAGTAAAAGTAACATCTAGATGGTTATTTATAACCATAATTCCAAATAGGAATTTCTAGCTCTTAATTCGCCTCATTTCATCGGCGATTAAGAAATACATCTCAAAATGATACTTCATCGAATATACTCCTAAATTTGAGTTCTCGGACCATATAGTCTACCAAAAATTTAATAACACCTTAAATCATCTCAAACAGTTCATCGAAAGGGTTTCGATCGTATAAGTCCGATATTAAGCGATAAAGCAAATCCATTTATCGCATACCGCATGTTTTACTTTACCATTTAACTGTCTTTCTCATATGTTCGAAATTCATAAAAAAAATTAATTTTATTTGTAAAATAATTTTATTAGAGAAAACAGGAATTTAAAATGATTTTTCGAAAATGATTACTAAAACCAATATTTGAAATTCCTTTATTATGGGAAATAAATATATCTTTATTTAGAAAAATAATATAAAAAATACTGTATAATAATAATTTAAATATCCATGTATTTCAAAAATGGTTTAGTGAAAATCGTTCTTGAAAGCAATGAAAACTAAGAGGGATATCTCAAAACCGATAACTTGAATTCAATACAAATTCAATTTAAATTTAACACAAAATCAATTCAAATTCCATTTAAAATTGAATTTCAAATTCTTCAAATATAGCTAGCCTACTGAGGCATCACAGCTCTCAAAATATCTTAAAAACATCATCAAAACCGAAACAGAATGAGAGCAAAAACGAGCTAACAGAATTCTAAGGTCAATGATTGTTATTGTTGTCATTTTGCTCTCATGAAAGTAACATACAACCACAATTACGACCAAGCAAACTTTAAATTTCAAAAAACACAATGAATGAAACTTGCAGCACATGATCTTTCCAGACATCCAAAATTATCAAATTTGGTTAAGAAACGAAGAAGTTATGGCCAATTTCATTTCAGTTTGAAACACAGAGCAAATATTAGTTTTGCTCTCGGGATAGCAATAAAAAAATCGATTTTGACATAGCTAACCTCAGAACATAATGCATGAAAGTTGTAATACATGATTTGAGCTTTTTGAAACATTAAAATTTATCAAATTTCGATTAATAACGAGAAAGATATAGCTCAAACAATATCAAATTCAAACTCTGGAAATTCTGTCAATGATAGAACTATACTACTGTTTTCAAATCTATTTCAGGTCAATCAAATTGTAAAATATCGAAATGTAACCTGAAGAGAAATTATTTCTTATTGAATCTAATTTCTAGGAAAATAAATTGGACCTAAATCGGATAAGAAAGGAGTAACTTATAGCTAAAAGACTTTTCGGGCCTTTGATTGTTGTTGCTGTCAATTTGCTCTCGGAACAGCAACAAACAAGCATAATTTTGAGCAAGCAAACATCAAAAAATTTGAAAACCCAGAACATGAAACTTGTAACCCATAATCTAAGCTTTTCAAAACATCTAAAATCATCGAATTTGGTTGTGAAATGAAAGAGTTATGGCCCAATTTGTTTCAGCTTCAAAGATAGACAGAGTTTAGTTTTTGGATTGAGCACAAAATATGATCAAAACTTGATTTTTATAGTTCCAAACATCCAATTATACACTAAATATGAATAAGAAAGATTGCTTACAGCTAGCGTGAGTGAGATTGCTCACCTTAGGGTTTGTTTGCAGTGAATTCAATGATTTTGCTGGCGAAGAAAAGAGCTTTGCCATAGATTAGTAAATAGAAACCTATAGAAGCTATAGAAACAACATATAAGCAAGGAATATCAAAAATCAACTATAGTGAATCAAATCCGAGAATTAATATGGATTGTTTGATTAAATAGGTAGGAAATTACCTTCTCTTATGTTTGTAACTTGAATTAAACCTTGAATTTGCAAGAGAATGAGTGAATTTTGATTTTTCTTCATATGGAGGCCATTATTTAGAATATTGAAGCTTTTAGAAGAAAACTGTTTTACTGTAATAATAGTCAAAGAGAAATGAACGTATATCTCTCTGAACATTCCATAAATTGGGTTTATGGACACAAAATAACCCTACAAGCCCAATTCTCACACTTGGAAAAATATTTAAAAGTAAATATGCATATGGGTTTTAGTAATTTACACAACTTTTGCATAAAATTTCCAAATCACATGAAACAAGTTGCATTGTTCATGTTTTAATAAAAGGAACATGTCAATGATATCAAAAATTTAATTTTCCAATTAAAAATATTGTTTTCACCATATAACACAAATTTTTTACAATATTTACCAATATTCTCATTTTTAGTCAAAAATCAATATTTTCGTCCATTTCAATCAAATAAAATTTATTTTTAAGTCTAATGAAGTGTATTAAAATGTTCTGACATTTTTATAGCATTAAAACATCATTCCAAGCCTAATTACACTTCTAAATTTTATTTTCTTCATATTATTCATTTTATTTTACAATAAAAGGCTAACATTGGCATAAATTTTCAATATTACTAATTAACTCAAATTAAACCATTACAATTATTTATTTTCCACCCAATAAAGTTTTCCTAACTTTATTTTTCATTCATCTACACTTATTTCAACCATCAAATGTTGAAATAGGCTTCAAATAAAATAATATGACTTATTTAAATTTCAAATCCCAAACTATATTCATCAAGATATTGTTTATATAAAATAAACAATTTAATCCTTCATTTTATTATCCAATTCATTTTTAAACACAATATTAAATTATAATTTGTACTATAATTTAATATTAATGGTAATCTCCCAAATCTCAAGTTGTTACAGACTCCTCCCCTTAATAAAATTGCATCCTCGTAATTTCTAGAGGAAAAAGGCTGTAAACAACACATCAATTTCATTAATTGAACAAAATCTAGATAGGCACGAGACGAAATTATTCACGTCTTATTTAAGATGAAGGCAAAGAAAAAGGAAATTGCTTTGTTATTCTATAAATTTCCCCGAACATCTATATAAATTTCCCTGAACATCTATATAGGGATAACCGGATTCTAGTGCAACAACACAAAATTTTGAATGCACCTCACCTTTGATTAAAAATGAAAAGGTAAAAATACCTCCAAAATCCATCAAAAGAGAAATATCCTCAAAAATTCTTGAATTAAGTTGAGATTTAGCACAACTTTACTCCAAAATCAAGTCATCAAAGAAATCATCAACCCACTTTTCTGTATTTCACAACAGAAAAATCACATCGATAAGAGAATGAACATCAAGAAGGATAGAAAAACTCAAAAGAAGGTAGTTTCTTCAAGATCTATCGGCCACAATGACAGTAATAATGCGAATCATTCGAGTATTGCACTAAGTCCATAGAAGCACAAAGAATCAAGGTACCCTAGAAAGATGGGTATGAATACAAAAAAATTGTAGTTTAAGGATCCGTTACTTAAAAAATAAAATCTCAATTTTATTCTTTACTAGAAGAATTCTTAATCTTTTAACATAGCTTCTCAATTAGAAGTAATTTTAATCCTATATTCTCTTACTTCATAAAGATTAATTTCTATAAATAATCCTTGTAAGTCTAACCCAAAATAAATTTGAAATCTTATTCCAAATTTTATTCAACACTACATAAGTCATTCAAATAAAGCTTTACGCTCCAATCTTTAAGGTATAAAAGTTTCAGTTCAATCTTATTAACTTTATTATCATGTATGATTGTCTCATCCTAGCATTTAGGACATTTCTATCGAAAAAGTTGATCAAGCGCATCGACAAGAATTCTAATACACT
Organism: Allium cepa; assembly: GCA_030765085.1. Classification (NCBI taxonomy): domain Eukaryota; kingdom Viridiplantae; phylum Streptophyta; class Magnoliopsida; order Asparagales; family Amaryllidaceae; genus Allium; species Allium cepa. The sequence continues at coordinate 745,749,143 of CM060932.1, forward strand.
CGATAGACCACCGAACACAAAGAAAATGATTTTCTATAAAAGAAATTCTTTCTTATAGTTCTCAATTTATTCCTTATCTCAAAAATTAGAAACATGAGAAGTAATCGTCGAGATATTCTCGGAATACTGGACTCAAAAGTTGATAGAATAACTAGAATGTTCGTCATTTTGCACAGTATAACGAACTGCTATGAGGATTACTCAAGTACGAGATATGGTATAGACCATATTATCTACCATGACTCATAGTCTATGGAAGGCAACGTAAGGTCAAGCTAGAGTAATAGCCTAACACCTCTCATAGATCGAAAGAAGACTATGAGTTAAAAAATAAAAGTTAAGCATCGACTTCAAAAGAGAAGAAAGGACCCAAATACGAAGATCATTACACCAAGCGAAGTTATAATGCACATCCACATATGGATATCCAAGGTGAACGTCTCGAAGGATACCTGAAAGGCCTCAAACAAACAATTCAATCTATTATCTTGTTTCCTTAGTGAACATTCTACGGAAAGAATGACCTAAAAAGACTTAGGGATGGAAATGAGGACAACACATCATTCGATTCCCGGTGGGTGACAAGCTCAAATGAACTCTAACAATAAAGTCATCTATAGGAACTCGAGATATATCAACTCTATCTCGATACTCAAGAGTTTACTCAAAGGTTTTGGAATCATAATCAATATTCCAAAAGCAGAAACAAAAATCAAAAGAATTTGGATATCAAAATGTAATATCCGATAAAACATCATATGGGGTTTGGCAATACACGTGCCACTCGTCATAAACATCAAAAATTACAAAAAAGATTCTGAACAGAAAACTTCCATGCTTATTTGCACGAAAAGACTAATCATAAGGAATAAATCCCATAATCCTAAAACATCAAATCGAATATTGTGGATTCTCTCAATCGAATTCGCAATTACCAAAGATTACTCAAGATAAAACATTTAAGATCGTCCATAACTTCTTCGACGTGGATGAGTGAGAAGGCTCAAATAGAATAATTCCGAAAAATTATTCTTAAGATAAGACATCAAAAGTTAATTTGGAATACTATGGAATAAATATATTCCTACACCCCACGAATCAAAGAAGGACAAGAGCTCGAAGATAGGGGATTAGTAACACTAGTACTATATTTGGAAGTATCATTGTACATGCTTCTATTCTATGTTTATCATATTTTGTTCTGAAAACCCGCTCTGATACCAAAATATAACTCCCTGCCCCGAGACCCATATTAACAAAGAAAATCATATAGTAATCCTATCCGCTAATGCGGAGAATAAGGCTGGCTAAGGGCGACCAACTATAACCTTGTCTTAATTATCTACTGAACATGTCGACAAATCCTATCTATTTTTTTTCAACTCGAATGGATTGACATATTCAATAAATAATCAATATAAAGTTATAGATGCCTATGGATCTATTAGAATAAAACACAACTACTAAATGAATAACTCAACACAGAACAGTAAAAGATATATTTATACATACATATACAATGATACATTAAGCTAAAATCATCAGTTAAACTGAATAATCGATAAGGATAAGTAGGTGAAAGCTATGGTATCCTTTTTTTAAAGGATGCCAGGCCCTAAACCGGATTTCAACATCATGAGAAATGACAACATCTCTTCTTGGCAAGTAGAAGAGATAATGATGATAAAGTCATACTTAAGTGGCATAACTGACACTTAAGCAAATGGAACATCGGCGAGCAAAGTTTTAAAGATAAGACTCAATAAACATAGCTTTCGCCTCATATCATCGGCAGTATAAAGGATCATGGATAATGGATTCAAATGAATCAACTATCATCTTAGATGTGATCGTCAATATAGTAATATATCAAAGGTACATATGCTTCATACATAGAATAAATCGCATATGGATGTGCCTCATCTCATCGGCACATCCCAAGGATCATTCAAGGAAACATAAAACCTAATCATAAAAGAAGCATCATACTTATTTATATCTCATCTCATCGGTATGATTATAGATAAATCTTAAATCCATCACTAAAAACTCATCATAAAAGATTCTTCATAATCATTTATACCTCATCTTATCGGTATAAAATACATAAATACATCTCAACTCCATCTTAACTTCAAGTAGTCTATAAAATCATCAAATCATCAATCCATAATGCAAATAACTCAATCAAAGAGTAACATCACAAATGATTTCACCATATATGTATACATCTCATCTGGCACTAGGCTATCAATGCAATAATCATCTAAAGACGGTGAAGTCTAAAACATCAAAACTCAAAGAAATCTCGGATTGGCCAGATCCTCGATTGCATGCTAAACCAATGCTACGCACGCTACATCGTGACTAGTACTACTATTTGGTACCATAAACATCGTGACGACCGCAATCAAATAACATCTTAACATTGTGAACATCGTGAATGACTATAGTCTATAACATCATAATGACTCCCAGTCACAAAGACCCGAGTTAATAGCATCGTGATGACTCCAATCGAGTACTCGTTGTCTGTAGTACTAGTAAACATCGTAAATGTGTCTTAACTTCTCGGATAGGAGCCAAATAGGTGTTAACATACGTCATATACCATATGTTCGCACCTAACGGTTTACTCGCCGTTATTTGGTATCGCACTAGTAAAACATCATAAACATCATGAAAATATACTCTGCATCATCTCATTGGCGAGTAAATACAATACCCTACTCGTCTCATCTCATTGACGAGTACTAGTGGCATCACGACTTATATCATCTCATCGACAAGTAAAAACTATTATAATGCATCTCAACATTATAGAATCATCATAAAGAAGCTTACCACATCTCATCAGCAAATAAAAATAACATCTAGATGGTTATTTATAACTATAATTCCAAATAGGAATTTCTAGCTCTTAATTCACCTCATTTCATCGGCGATTAAGAAATACATCTAAAAATGGTCCTTCGTCGAATTACTCCTAAATTGAAGTTGTCCGACCATATAATCCACCCAAAATTAAATAACATATTAAATCATCTCAAACCGTTCATCGAAAGGGTATCGATCGTATAAGTCTGATATTAAGCGATAAAGCAAATCCAATTATCCCATACCATTACTTTACCGTTTAATTGTCTTTCTCATATGTCCGAAATTCATAAAAATAATTAATTTTATTTATAAAATAATTTTATCAGCGAAAACAGGAATTTAAACGATTTTGCGAAAATGATTATTAAAACCAATATTTGAAATTCCTTTATTATCGAAAATAAATATATCTTTATTTAGAAAAATAATTTTAAAAAATACTATATAATAATTTTTTGAAATGTCCATGTATTTCAAAAATGGTTTAGTGAAAACCGTTCTCGAAAGAAATGAAGGCAAAGAGGGATATCTCAAAACCGATAAATTAAATTCAATATGAATTCGATTCAAATTTAACCCAAAATCAATTCAAATTCCATTTAAAATTGAATTTCAAATTCTCTAAATCTAGCTACCCTACTGATAGGCATCATAACTCTAAAAACATCTCAAAAACATCATCAAAATCGAAAGGGAATGAGAGCGAAAATGAGCTAATATAATTCAAAGGTCAATGATTGTTATTGTTGTCGTTGTCGTTTTGCTCTCAGGACAGCAACATGCAACCATAATTTCGACAAAGAAAACTTCAAAATTCCAGAAAATACAATGAATGAAACTTGTTGCACATGATCTCAAATTTTCAAAACGTCCAAAATTATTAAATTCGGTTAAGAAAAGAAGAAGTTATGGCCAATTTCGTTTCAGTTTTAAACATAGAGAAAATATTAGTTTTGCTCTAGGGATGGTAGTAAAAAAATTTGATTTTGACATAGCTAACCTCAAAATTACATAAAACTCAATACATGAAAGTAGTAATACATGATTTTAGCTTTTTGAAACATTAAAAATTATCAAATTTCGATCAAAAACGAGAAAGATATAGCTCAAACAATATCAAATTCAAACTCAAGAAATTCTGTTAAAGACAGAACTATACTTCAGTTTTCAAATCTATTCAGGTCAATCCAATTGTAAAATATCGAAATGTAACCTGAAGAGAAATTATTCCCTATTGAATCTAGTTTCTAGAAGAAAAAAAGTTTGACCTAAACCGAATAAGAAACGAGTAACTTATGGCAAAAACACTTCTCAGGTTTGCGATTGTTGTTGCTGTCAATTTGCTCTCGGGGCGGTAACAATCAAGCATAATTTTGAACAAGCAAACATCAAAATTTTTGTAAACTTAAAACATGAAACTTGTAGCTCGTAATCTAAGCTTTTCAGAACATCTAAAATCATCAAATTTAACTTATTTACTTATCCCATTTGATTTCACTTAAGTTAATTCCACTTATAGTTCAATTTCTACTATTCTTAAGTTCGTATTTATCTGCTTAGATAGTCTTCTCTTTTATTTACTTAATTTATTTTACTTAACATATTTTGCAACATATATTAAGTGTATAAACATTTTATAACTATACATTCTTCAACAATTTTTTTTTTATTATTCGATTTATTATCGAATTTATTAGCAGTAAATTCCCTTAACAAAATATCATTTTTTATATCTTGTTACTTATATCATAGTATATACTATCTAATTACATTTAAACTTTTCTAGGTAAGTTATATTAATGTTTATGAGTGTAATTGAATATTATACAAATTAATCCTCTTATTTAAAACATATATGTTAATAAGTCTGGTTTGAACATTTTTACTATCGAAAATTTATTGTGAACATTTTATTACTTAAGTTTTCTCTAGTATAACCTTCAATTTAATATTCACCCTAAGAATTTAACTTTTTGAATGATTTAGGAAAGTTATATATATATATATATATATATATTAGAATGCAATTGATTATTATACAAATAATTTTTTATTCTAGGTCAACTGTTTCAAGGTATTTTAAATTCCAATTTAAAATTTTAAACTTTTCAAATATTTCAAAAGAATCATTTCAATAATTGAAAACTCTAACTTAACATAGAATTTAAAATCAAATTTTCGGCTTCACTTCCAACCATTTTGAAATAAAAATATACATATACCTATAAATTTTATAAATCAAATCATACTCAAGAAATTTAAATCAAATCAATTTTTCAGAATAATGTGTAGAGAAGATACTGAGTGGTCTCCCCACTTCGAGAGTCGAAAATGAATGTCGATGATGCTGCAGTCATCACCGAAATTATTTTCCAGCAAAAAATGGGCGGAGTGCTGCCTTACTTAATTTAAATTTTCTTGGAAATAATTTCCATTTGAAAATACTTTCAAATAATATATATTTTTCCTCGAAAGTTTTTTAGACCAAAAGAAAAACATTAGAAGTTAAATTCTCAAATTATTAATTTTAATTCATTTTATTTGCAGACCATATTTATAAAATTTTCATTTTCTTATAATATACAATAACAGTTAATGGTTTAGAAATGTTACCAAAATAATAAATGATAATCTAGTATTACCATTTCGAACAACCAATTAATTTAACTATCTAATTTTTAAAAAAATATACTTTTTAAAAATCTAAACGTACATAATTTATTTCATTTACGAAATTGAAAACAATGTTGTGTCGGTTTGCTCTGTTTAAGTGTTTTGGAATTCCTATCAATAGCATTGGCCAGACGAATCGATCAAAACCCCAAATCAAATTTAACAATTCAAACAATACAAAATAAAATACATTTAATTACAAACACACTCCCTCACAGGATGATTCAAAAATGGATTTCAAAACAAGGATGAAGATTCAAATCTAGAAAGACCCAAATCAAAGAAAGTTCTATTAAGTGGATAGGCTCGAAAGGAAGATAAGGTAATTAAATTACCAAAGAGAAAGATGGATAGACTGATACTAATCGTGGGTGACCTTAACCGGGTCTACCAAGATTCCAGGAAATAGATCGGCGTGGAAATTCCATTTCCCGCTTGAAATGGAGAAAAGCGACTTCACCATAGTCATCCAAAAAGAGTTGGACAACGTGGGCGGAGTCAAAATCACAAGGCTGAGGATCAAGCGGAAGATAATGTCGTCTTCTTAATCCAGAGGTAATCAATATTCGATCATAAGAGAATGACCCTGGTCTCCTCCAAGAGAACGGTTCAGGCTTTGTAGGGGATAACAGCATCGTAAACTAAGGATATAGAAACCTCCGGTGGATCGACGCTTGATGTAAAGTAGTTTCACCCCTTTACAAATCATATTTAGGTTGGCGGGACCGTCAATGGGATTTGTCACACAAACGATGAAGTTGAAAATTGAGGTTGGAGCTGTGGCATGCTCCAATATCAAAAAGAACACGAATAGGGAGAGATAAGAATGGATTTCAGAACAAAAGGGGAAGGTTTCGAAATTCAAAGGAAATCCGACTCCAAGTGGAGAAATTCAAGCTCAAATAAAGGTGATTCCGTAATTAACTTTTACTCCATATGCAAAGTTTTGCCTAAACCAGAGCTCTGATACCAACTGTTATGACCTGGTACATCGAACCATTCGCATTCGCAAATGTCAGACTTGAATTGCTCAAAATAATAAATTGTTAATTTTATATTTGGCAAAACTCGGCATATACAGTAAATAAATAAATCGTAGAATCACAGGCACAGAGCATTACAACAATAAGCAGTTGAATAGTTAAATAGTAGTTCATCAAGCAACTATATAAACATCAGAGTTTGAAACAAAATACAACAGAATCTAAAGTACAAATGAATCTCTAATACATAAGCAACTGACGAGTCTGAACATAAGTGCCTGGAATAAACTGAAATAACTGAAAGCTGGATAGATAGATCTTCAAACAAAGCTCCAGTCTCCAAAGGTGAGCCTCAAATGTTTTGCCACCCAGTCTGACCCGAGCATAACGCAAAACACAAAACACTCGAGTCACGATTAACATTCTTATATTAATAAATTCAACTCAAGTGAGATGTCAACCGAAATACAATAATTTAAAGGATGTATGGGATTTCCATCCTCTAAGGATCCATGGAATTGTCTACTATGTAGTAATATATGCTATTATAATATGTCTATAGTAAAGTAAACTATTAAAACAACGATAAGGCATTACCCATATCCCCCTTAACACATTTTATATAATGCCATAGTCTATACGGATACTGCAAACTCCACTCACAAGTGGGCTATCAGGGAGCACTCCATAGGTAAGATACAAAACAAACGTATAGAAGGCACGATAGGGCATGCGACAAGGCACTTGAGGCAATGACAGGGTAGATATACCGTTTGCATATCCGGACTGGTGGTAGCGCATAGCATCTGCTACCGCCCACCTCGAGACACACTCCGAAATCAAAGGTGTACCCAATCAAATCACAAAAGCAATAGAATGGTATCAAAGAAATGTGTCTGATAGGAGGTATATATGACCTCACTTGGTCGAGTATATTTCAAAGTAGCTTTCGAAATTAAAAGTATTGAAGTTGGTTTTAAAAAAAGGATGTTTTGTGGAGAAATTATTTCTTAAGTTGTTTTTAAAATCTTTAAAGTAAAGATTTATTTAATTAATTATAGAAGGGATTATTTTGAAGATTAAATTGGTATTTAATTTAGAAAATAGTTATTTAAATTTTTATACTCTATCTACTAATTTTATTTTAAATTAGTTTGGACTTGAAGTATTATATGAGGTAATGGCATAATATTTTCATATCTAATATTTAAATAAGTATTTAGAAATAGTCTTATTCTAAATGTTTCCAAGTATATTTTGGATAAGTGATTTGAATTATTTTAAAGTACTTGAACTCAGCAGATTTTCAGTGGAAATGAATAAATATTTGGAAATATATTCTGCGTAAGGAAAATGATTTGAAATTTGTTTTCAAAGGGTTGAAATGTGGAAAGTAATTTGAAGTTTTTTTCAAAGTGTTGAAGTGTTAAAAAAATTATATCCTGCGAAGATACTTTGAAAATAAATAATTTAGGAAAATTATTTAAATCTTGGTGATTGTTGTGAATATTGTTTGATAGTGATTATTGTAAATATTGATTGATAGTTAAATAATTGACTATCAATATTGGCCTTTAAAAGACGTTGGAATTTCGATGCGACCGGGGGTCGGATTCCAAATGATATTCAAAAAACACATCGAATCTTTATGTTGGATCTTTTATTTAAAAAGATCAAAGTGGAGATTTGTTGTAATTTGTTTTAAATCTGAATGTAACACTTATTCTTAAAATAAGCGCTCGTTATTCGGATTAGCCGGGAGAGGACTTTGTGTCATAAAACCATTCCGAATAATGATATGATGAAATGGTATTGCATTTGAAGACGGTGTTGAAGACCGGGTATTTTCAAAAATGAAAGGATTACCTATCGAATGTCTCTGCACTGGGTTGATCCGGTATAGAGATTTTATCACCCTTTGTGATGGGGATTTCCGGACGTGATTAGTGAATATCCGGATTTGCAAGGGCTTCTTTGAAGTGCCTTCGGTTCTGTTCGATCCCAGAACGGACTTGTATAGATGTGTATCTGACATTACACTTTGAGATGTAAAGCTGGTTTCTATCAAATACATTTTTGTTGGTGGCGGAGAATTTATTCTCTTAGCTTAACACCCTTCTCTGAGACATACGAGCTCAGAGGTTATGTAGTTGATGGTTTCCAGTGATACATTCCCAATTTGGTAATGTGGCATACGAAGTGATGCTGATCATTTGTTGATCGAAGCATGGCTTTGTGAAAAGTGTAGCTTTGTGAAAAGTGTAGATTTGTGGACGAGAACTCGTCGGACCTCACAACCCATAAATGGTCGAAATAGGAAGGACGCGGCAAGGTTATTTGAGGGGTAGCACCCCCTGAGGTTATATCATTTCCTTCTGGAAAAGGGTAGTATCATGGTATGGAGCCCAAATATTTTAACTATGTTGTTGCTTCAAATTTATTACTTTATGATTGTTTCTTTGTGGTTGAGGATCCTTGGATAAAGGTCGCAAACGACCGGGGGATGGCATACTCGTGTAGTAGTTACCTAGTTACAGAGGTAACCCAGCCTTGTGTTGGCAGATAGCTAGTCAAGTTCTCGGGTCGTCCCTCCAGAGGTGTACCCATGTGGCAATAGGATGTTTCTTAGCCTGACCATTTGTTTGAAATCCAAAGAAACAATATGAGCCCTTTACGATTGCAATTGTATAACCTGCCTCCTCAGGAGGTAGCTATAGCAGGCATAATATAATGGTACCTATGCTGGCTAAGATTAATATTATGCTTTCGAAATGTTTTCTACACTATGCACTAATAATAATATTATCAAAAAGGATTTTGTGTATCAAGCATGTTTGACTATCAAAAGGAGAAATCTCCTCCAATTGTGCGCTTGCATTGTGTGCGTGCGGGGAGGCCTTATGTTAGTTTCATTTTTCAAAAAGCATAGCAGATTTATTTTCTATTCTTTGTGAAAATAAATGTTTTAAGATCTCACACCAGTCCCATGACTAACCTAGAGTTTAGTGTTCCCTTTCTAAACTCTGGGTGCCCATAATTTCCCACACGGGCAGCCTAGAATCAGGTTATCATTATTCTGGAGTGAAGTCAGGAAAGATATGTTGTGGAGATCTAGAGACAAGCTGGATGGCGAGACGTATCATTTATATTATATAGTGTCCGCTGCATAGGAGTTGGTGTAAGTTGGTTTTCATGTGGTCAAGTTATAAATGTCAGTGTTGTATCGTGTTGCTGTAAACTCTGATGATGTATGTATAAACCGATATAGTTCTTTGTTTTAAAGATTATTCATTTATCTATTATATATTTTTCCGCTGTAAAATGTGAGATTCTGTTATTGTTTCTGTTTCTTCTTCTATCTTCTTCTTCTTTAACCCTAAAGGTTCAGTTTTTTAGAATTCGACTGTGTGGCATTTGATACAGTGGATGTATTGATGTCGACTTTCGGGCGTCGAAAAATTGGGTCGTTAAAGAGTGGTATCAGAGAAATTGGTTAAACGACAACCTAGGCTCTAGTGGGGAATACTCATTAGAGATAGAGTCACTAGTACTCAAGAATGAGTTTCAGTGTAATAATAGATTTGAGCGCGTATTTGTATCGATAGAGGTTTCTAAACTCTTAAACAAGATAAACCGACACAGTATTGTTTTAAAATAGGGTAAATGAAATAATTTTACCCAAACTATTTTTGTATATAAAAGGAAATAATCTTTGTAAATTATTATAGTATATGTTTGTCTGTTTGTTAGGAAGTGATAATATTAAATTATTATCATTGATTATTGAATAGGAAATTGAAATCATAACTCAAAGTTAAGAAATAAATTCACATACAAATGGAATTTGAGAACGTAAATTGTAAATGTGATTTGTAATTTGAAATGGGATTCCAGAGAAATGTTTTGAAAACAATTGAAAGGGTTTGAAAGTGTAATATCCCGGAATTTTGGACAATATAAATTTGATAATCTGTGTTTAAATTTATATTGAATTGATAATTTTTGTTAATAAATTGGATTTGATTCTATAATCTACTTTATTTAAATATTTAAATTGTGAAATTTTTTTTTATGAGTTAATAAATCTATTTTCTATTTAATAATGTATATGTATTTGTATATAATTTAAATAGATAAGTTATTAAATTAGTATAGCAAATTTTAATATTTTGAAAATAGGAACTGTGATTTATTTTTAATTTAAGCTTTTCAAAATATTTAATTAAATAACTATATGATTTTAAATATGTAAGATAAATATTTTATTGGTTTAAAATTCATTTTAATTTAAGTTTGAATATTAAAATATGTTACAAAATATTTATGTTATTCTTTTTAAATTATTAATTGATAATTTTGATTTGTAAAATTATAATGAAGTTTAAAATATAATCTAATATATGAAGCATGTATTCATTAAGTTACAAACTCTTGTGTAAATTTATTTTAATTGTTTAAAAGTTTCTTTTTCAAAAGATTAATTTGTATGTTGTTTTATTTATTTTAATACTTTGATTATTCTTTAGAAATTTATTTCAAATACATATCTAAGTCTAAGAACTAAATAATTTACTAAGTTTAAAACATTCATTAAGCTTAATTTTTCTTTAACATTTAATTAAGATAACAAATCATTTTAAAGAGACATGTGTAAGCATCTTAAAATCCTAAATGAACATGTGTTATGAATTTGAACATGAGAATTTACAAGTGTCAATTTTATTTTAATTTTTCTTTTAATTCATTAAATCTGAAAATTACCTTTATATAAACATGCTTCTTCATTCATATCTATTTTTTTCATTCCTTAATAAAAAGAAAGATCAAATTTCATACTCACATCCATATTCAAGTCTACATACCTCAAAATTCAATCAAATCTGCATATGCACTTCCTAAAAATAAAATCTACACTTCCTCAAAATCAAAGAATTGCCTGCACATTGTTTTGTCTTTCTGCTCCCTGTTTAAACGTGGGAGTAAAAGCATCTGCATGCCAGCATTTGAGTCAGGGAAAATATATGCATCTGTATATCAATTCAACTTGAAGTAAAACAAGATCTGACAAATGCATCAGCACCATTTTCCTGCATTTCTTTGCATCTGAAACAAAAGACCTGCATGCAACAATTTCAAGCTACTGCATGTTAAAAATCTGGACAGTGCTCTGCATTTTGGCATATACATGTGAGTAACACCTAATTTAAAATAAATTAAGTAGGATTGCATGCTTGTTTTTCTGATGAGTTAAATTTTTGTACATGTTTTTTTTTAAAAAACCGCTTGTGTATATATGAAATGCAATGCATGTCTGATTTCCAAGGTTCTGATTGTTATAGTTTAAGTTCAAATTTGATAAATAGATTTTTCTTTCGTTGATCTGGTTGCTATTATGGATTAGCATTTGAAGTGAATTTGTTTATTACATGATAAAATAAATTTTAAAGGCTTTTATAAGTTGTATAGATTATGTATTGTCTGGAACTTAAAAACACAACTAAATTCTGTAAAATTGGAAAAAAATGTAGGTATCATGAATTAATGTTTCAGGTTTATCAATAGAATCATAAGTGAATTCAAGGATATTAAAACAAAAGATACAATTTATAAAGCTGTAAATAAAGTACAGTTTCAACATACTGTATTTTACTTATTGGTCATGTTTAGTAGAAGCTTACATTAGAATTAGTTGAAATTGTTTCTGGGGACAGTGTATTTAACATAGATTATAGGAAATTTTTTGAATTGTATTGCAATTCAATTTTGAGATGGTAATTTGGGAATTTCTGCTATGAACCCTAGTTTCATGTGGGTCACTGTGTTTGGTTTGATGGGGTCTCCTGGGTTGATCGAGTGTAAAGATCTTTGGGGTATGGATAGATGATGTGTTGATGGAGTTGTCGCCGGAGTTTGGAGGGTGATGGTGGTCGGAGTTGGGAGTTTCCGCCGTTGACAGGTCAGGCTTTGAGAGGCAATGCTGTTTTCCAAGTTTTTGGTTTTACACTTGAATTCAAATTCAAGATGAATTATGGGATTTTGAGGGTTGGAGGTTGATGTGGGAATTGTGATCGATGGGGGATGGCCAGAGATGATGGTCAGAGGTGGCTGGAGATGGTTTAAGAATGCACAAGGGTGTGTGCATGTTGGTGATGATGGTGGGGTTGATTTTTGGTTGCAGAGTTTATTTTACCGTGATGGTCTCGGGTATTTCCAGTTTTTTTTAAATAGAATTGAAGTGTTAGTAGGAATGCAAACTTGAAATTTAAAATTAGTTTGGAACCTGAATTTGGATTATAAGTTCAAATAATTTAAATCTGGTATTTGTAAATTATTCAGATTTCAAAATCTTAATTTGGGTTTCTAAATCTAAAAGGAAAACCTGTTTTCCAGGTTTATTAAGTTTTGGAGTAGAAGTAAATTGCAAAACCAAAAAAAAAATCTGAAACTAGATTGAACCTGAAATTTGAATTTAAATATAATTAGTTCAATTTTAGATCTTTGAGATAAATTTGAAATGCTTTTTAAACTCAAGTGTGGTTTTAAAACAAAACAGAAATTGTCTTTCTGTTTTTAAAATTTAAATATTTGAAGGATGGAATTTAATTTGAAATTTTTAAACCTAAGACTTAATTATAAACTCAATAATTTAAATCCTGGATTTTTGAAACATTTTTGAATTCAAAAACGTAAGATGTTAGAATAAACAGAAAACTGATTTTCTGTTTTAATTTAAAAAGTAAAATTTTAAAATGCAACTGAAATTTAAAACAAGCATAAAAACTGGAAAACAGGAATATGGAACTTGAGTTTGAATTTAAATCTGGAATTTAAACTTCAGTTTTTAAATAAAGGTTTAAATTTAAATTGCTATAAAATAATGATTTGAAGATAGAGATGTAAGTAAAGTTTTAAGTTTTTAAGTTTGAATCTAAAATGAAAATTTGAATTGAGTTTCAGTTTAAAATTAAAAAAAAAAGGTTTTTTTTCTTTTTTAAAATTTAATTTGTTGAAACAAATTGTTTAAATTACTTTGTATAAAGAGGGATGTTTCTTAATTTAGGAACCTAAGAAATTGGTTTCATTTAAATTATTAAATTAATTTAAATGGAATATTAATTATTATTTAATTAATTAATAATGTAGATGATTAATTAAGTAATTAATAAAAAAAATTAAAAGTTAATTAATTAAGATTTGAGATTAATTAATCAAGGTTAATTAATCTATAATTAAGGATGGTTAATTAAATTTTAATTGATAATTAAGATTTATTTAATCAAGTGATTTAAGATAATTAAAATTCTAATTAACACTTAATTAATTAATAATTGAAGATTAATTAAATGATAATTAAATATTAATTAATTGATAATCAATAATGATTAATTTAAATTAATTCTTAATTAAGTAATTGAGAAATATTAATGAAGTCATTAACTTAAGATTATTTAACAATTAATTAATGTGATTAATTTTTAATAATTAATTAGATTAACTAATTAATAATAATTAATTGTTTAAGTTTTAATTACTTAATGAAAGTAATTAATGAATTAATTACTTGGTGTAATTAATTTGATTAATGTGATTAGTTTAGATTAATTAAGTTAAATTAAGTTAAATTAATTTAGACATTTTTGGATTGTTGATAATTACTTTATGTAATTAATGAAATTTTAATTTCTTAAGGAAGTAATTAATTATGAGAAATTAATTGTGGGATGGGTAATTTAAGTAGTTAATTACTGAATGGTTATTAATCATGAGTGATTTATATATATATATATATATATATATATATATATGGTTTAAATTGAAGATTAATTACTTATGTAATTAATTTATATTGAGAGATTGATTAAATGTAATCATTAATTAATTAATGATGTAATTTGGAATTGAATTAATCAAGGTATAATTAATAATGAATAATTGATTAATTAATTAAGTAATTACAAGATAATTATTTGCAAAGGATTTGATATAATGAACTTGTGTGACTAACTTATAAGCTAATTACTTATTGTAATTAGAGATAGTTAATCAATATTAATTGAAATATTGAGATGGTGATTTATAAATTGATTTGAAATCAATGGATGGATAAGTTAAGCAGAATTTTGATGATGAAGTAATTAATTTAATTCATTTTAAATTAATTAGAGATTGAGTAATTAATTTAATTCATTTTAAATTAATTATAGGAAGTGTGATCATTAGATCATTGCTTATGTTTGATGAATGGTATTGGTTGCTTGGTGTGGTTTGTAATCTCAATTATGAGACGAGTAGTGTATGTGATATGGATGCATTGGTTGCTTTTGGATGATAATATGGATTATCTGATTTTGATATGAATTATCTGTTGATAATGGTAAAGTTGATTATCTGTTGTGTTGTGAATTATCTATCTGTGTATATTTAGATAATGAATTGAATTGTTTTAAACTTAAAACAACTTAGCCTTAATAAGACACGCTTTGGATTTCGATGAGACAGGGATCGGGTTTCCATATCTGGGCATCCGAAAACCACATCGATTCCAATTAACGTTAGGTCGTTAATCCAAGTGGAGCGGGTGAAGACTCGAGGTGTAAGGGCTATACATCAGTATAACTCTGTGGGTGATTCCGTAATGAGTTTGACGGAATAGTACTTATAGATTCGAGATGGTGATTCAGAGTGCAAGGGTTATTGTCGTTAACTCTGAGGGTGATTCCAAAATGAGTGTAACGAGATAATGCCTTCGGTTTCGTTCGAACCCAGAACGACCTTGTATGGATTGAATGCTTTCAGAACATCATCAGGTGGACGATGAGCATTCTAAGTGATATGTCCTATAAAGGTAATCGTAGCCTCAAGCCTCATCAACCGGGAATGGCTAAAACAGGGGAGGTGCAGCAAAGCTTCGTGGGTCGCACCCACTGGAGAGTAAGATTTACCCCTGTCTAGAGGTCCCTTTATATTTCGGCTGTGTGGACGGTTGATCATGACAACCGTCGGGGTTGTCTTATTCGGAACTGTTCAGTAAGGAATGGGTCCGGCTTTGTGTTGTAGGGGATTGGGAGTAATCCTCGGTACGGTGATCTAGGCCACGAACTGTGACCGGCGGTACCCCAGTAGCCCTGCCATTGTATGGAATCCAAAATCCAATAAGTGCCAACGGTTTTGATTGTATTACCCACTTTTGTGGCTAGTAGCTGGAATTTAATAGATGTAACAATTTCGGCTATTTCTTATTTATTTGAAAACCCTAGACACTATTATAATATCATCATATTTCCTATCACATGTTTTGGTTAGCGTAAGGTAAAAACTTTTCCATGTTTATGTGTGGGAAGTCTTACGTGATACCTTTCTTTTCAAAAGGGTTTTTAAAAGTTAAGCAACTTTAACCTGTTACTCACACCAGACCCATGTCTGACCCGAAGTTATTTCTATTTTTCTTTAACTCTTGGGTACTCAAATTTTTATGAGTAGTCAAGAGAATTCAGGTTAGGATTCAGTTTAGCATTGACGAATTGTGAAGGAGCAATGGAGCAGGAGGCTTCTGCGTATAGTTATATAGTTCCGCTGTGTTGGTATCTCTGAGTGTTTCTGTATTGTGATTGAGTTGTAATAACTAGACAGGTGTTTATAACTGCCTAGTATGTGTTGTATATGTCTGTGTAACTCTGATATTTGATGTATACTATGTAATACTTATGTTATTAATATAATTTATTCGTTCCGCTGTTGAGATTCTTGTGTTGTTTCTTCTTTCTCTTCTTTCTTTTCTCTTTTCTATCCCTTTATTTCTTCTTAACGATGCGACTTCCTGGTCTTTGGAAGCCGGGTCGTTACATTGTGGTATCAGAGCGTTAGGTTGAGTGAATACCTAGGCTCTGTAGTGGTGTCTATCTTGAGAGTGCGTATTTGTATTTTTAATATATATATATATATAATTGGTTCTACCTATTTGTTGGATTACCCGTTCAGGTTTTTCCAATATAAGTTATAAAGGTAGATGAGGTAGAAGTGTGTGTAACACGACTACCATTGGTTGGAGTTCGATGGATGAGTTTGTAAGTGTATTAGTCGAGACTGTAGACCTAATACCGTCTCGAGTGAGTTCTGTTGTAATAAAAGACTTCATCGATCTCTGAAGGTAACCTGTTAAGGTTCGGAGTTCATCTTTGAAGTGCAGAATTGAGTTTGGATCTGTCGGTTGGGCAGAAGCAAGCAAGTAAAAGTGTCTTGATATCTCAGGAAGTAGTAGCTGCGTGATGAGATGTAGTGACTATGGATATTTTGGAAGTTATTTCTTTGGAACATGAGTAAGAAGTGAATCTGCCGGTGATGTGGCTGAGTTGATCGCAAAAGTGACTTGCGATAGTATGTTCTCTTGTGTTTGTTGGGGATTGTCCGGATTTCTTCCAGGAAGTCAGAGTTTGTCTGCCTCTGGAGATCGAGTTTTCTTTCCAGGATTCGTATAGGTGGTTCAGTTAGTAGATGGATGGTTCCTTGAGATAGAAGTTGGTGAAGCAACTCAGGTTTCGGAGAAACATCTGAGTTTTCTTATGGATCTGTGGAACCATATTTCTGTGCTGGGTTGTCTAGTTTGTGCTTGTGCTGTTTGTCAGCATTTTCTTCTGTTTCGGATTAGAGTTGCGCAGCGGAAGCAGTTTGGGGGTGTTCTGTCTTGTCTTTTCCGGATAAGGAGAAGTTTGTTCTGTCTTCTGTTGTTGAGAAGCAGGGTGTGTTCTTGGTTTTTGAGTGATCTTGAGGAGATCATTGGATTGTTTTTGATTCAGTCTGTTTCTTTTGGAATCAGCAAGAGTTGAGCTGATTAAGAGTGATGTTGGTAGCCCAGGATCGTCCGAAGAGTTTTTATGGATAAGAGACAGAGAAATTTGGATTCTGGAATCGGAGATTGGATTTTGGTTAAGTTATTCTCTGATCCAGGGAGCTAAGTTTGGGAAGCTAGCTCCGTAGTGTTTTGGTTTCTTCTTTATTTGGTAAGATCAGTGTTTGGATTTCTAGAGTTGAATTGCCAGTTTGAATAACTGGAATTCAGTGTGTTTGACGTATCTCTGAGGGAGTACGTGTTTGATATTTCTGGTTGTAGAACCAGTAGTTTAGGAGGTTTGTTTGTTGAGTCAGACTCGTTTGTAGTCTGATATTCTGTATAGAATTGTTGTTAGGAGCTCTATAGTTTAGTAGTATTGATTGATTGGATTTTATAGAGCGAGTATCCCGATATATATCTATACCGGGGAAACTCGTAAAGTTTTATCCAAAATTCTTTTGGATAATTAGATTTGTTCTAATTGTGTGAATTAGTTGCTTTGGTTATTGGCATATGATTAGCATATGCTGTGTTTTAAAATAAAATCTGTAAATAGATTATTAAATTACGTTTGTTTTAAATTTCGGGGATGAAATTCTTTTAAGGGGGAAGGATTGTAATATCCCGGAATTTTGGACAATATAAATTTGATAGTCTGTGTTTAAATTTATATTTAATTGATAATTTTTGTTAATAAATTGGATTTGATTCTTAATCTACTTAATTTAAATATTTAAATTGTGAAATTATTATTTTTTATGAGTTGATAAATCTATTTTCTATTTAATAATGTATATGTATTTGTATATATTTTAAATAGATAAGTTATTAAATTAGTATAGCAAATTTTAATATTTTGAAAATAGGAATTGTGATTTATTTTTAATTTAAGCTTTTCAAAAATATTTAATTAAATAACTATATGATTTTAAACATGCAAGAGAAATATTTTATTGGTTTAAAATTCATTTTAATTTAAGTTTGAATATTAAAATATGTTACATAATATTTGTGTTATTCTTTTTAAATTATTAGTTGATAATTTTGATTTGTAAAATTAATATGAAGTTTAAAATATAATCTAATATATGAAGCATGTATTTATTAAGTTACAAACCCTTGTGTAAATTTATTTTAATTGTTTAAAAGTTTCTTTTTCAAAAGATTAATTTGTATGTTGTTTTATTTATTTTAATACTTTGATTATTCTTTAGAAATTTATTTAAAATACATATCTAAGTCTAAGAACTAAATAATTTACTAAGTTTAAAACATTCATTAAGCTTAATTTTTCTTTAACATTTAATTAAGATAACAAATCATTTTAAAGAGACATGTGTAAGCATCTTAAAATCCTAAA
This sequence comes from Allium cepa, assembly GCA_030765085.1. Lineage (NCBI taxonomy): Eukaryota > Viridiplantae > Streptophyta > Magnoliopsida > Asparagales > Amaryllidaceae > Allium > Allium cepa. The sequence continues at coordinate 745,767,867 of CM060932.1, forward strand.
TGAACATGTGTTATGAATTTGAACATGAGAATTTACAATTGTCAATTTTATTTTAATTTTTCTTTTAATTCATTAAATCTGAAAATTACCTTTATATAAACATGCTTCTTCATTCATATCTATTTTTTTCATTCCTTAATAAAAAGAAAGATCAAATTTCATACTCACATCCATATTCAAGTCTGCATACCTCAAAATTCAAGCAAATCTGCATATGCACTTCCTAAAAATAAAATCTACACTTCCTCAAAATCAAAGAAGAGCCTGCACATTGTTTTGTCTTTCTGCTCTCTGTTTAAACGTGGGAGCAAAAGCATCTGCATGCCAGCATTTGAGTCAGGGAAAATATATGCATCTGTATATCAATTCAACTTAAAGTAAAACAAGATCTGACAAATGCATCAGCACCATTTTCTTGCATTTCTTTGCATCTGAAACAAAAGACCTGCATGCAACAATTTCAAGCTACTGCATGTTAAAAATCTGGACAGTGCTCTGCATTTTGGCATATACATGTGAGTAACACCTAATTTAAAATAAATTAAGTAGGATTGCATGCTTGTTTTTCTGATGAGTTAAATTTTTGTGTATGTTTTTTTTTTAAAACTGCTTGTGTATATATGAAATGCAATGCATGTCTGATTTCCAAGGTTCTGATTGTTATAGTTTAAGTTCAAATTTGATAAATAGATTTTTCTTTCATTGATCTGGTTGCTATTATGGATTAGCATTTGAAGTGAATTTGTTTATTACATGATAAAATAAATTTTAAATGCTTTTATAAGTTTTATAGATTCTGTGTTGTCTGGAACGTAAAAACACGACTAAATTCTGTAAAATTGGAAAAAAATGTAGGTATCATGAATTAATGTTTCAGGTTTATCAATAGAATCATAAGTGAATTCAAGGATTTTAAAACAAAAGATACAATTTATAAAGCTGTAAATAAAGTACAGTTTCAACATACTGTATTTTACTTATTGGTCATGTTTAGTTGAAGCTTACATTAGAATTGGTTGAAATTGTTTCTGGGGACAGTGTATTTAACATAGATTATAGGAAAATTTTTGAATTGTATTGCAATTCAATTTTGAGATGGTAATTTGGGAATTTCTGTTATGAACCCTAGTTTCATGTGGGTCACTGTGTTTGGTTTGATGGGGTCTCCTGGGTTGATCGAGTGTAAAGATATTTGGGGTATGGATAGATGATGTATTGATGGAGTTGTCGCCGGAGTTTGGAGGGTGATGGTGGTCGGAGTTGGGAGTTTCCGCCGTTGACAGGTCAGGCTTTGAAAGGCAATGTTGTTTTCCAGGTTTCTGGTTTTAAACTTGAATTCAAATTCAAGATGAATTATGGGATTTTGAGGGTTGGAGGTTGATGTGGGAATTGTGGTCGATGGGGGATGGCCAGAGATGATGGTCAGAGGTGGCCGGAGATGGTTTAAGAATGCACAAGGGTGTGTGCATGTTGGTGATGATGGTGGGGTTGATTTTTGGTTGCAGAGTTTATTTTACCGTGATGGTCTCGGGTATTTTGATAAATGACCCAAAGAAATATAGCTTCTGACTCGAAGTAAGTATAGGAAGGCTCGAATTAATTTTTTTTGTTTCAGGTTTTCAATATTGAATAGAAACCTGTCACAGTTTTAAAAATTTAAAAGTAGCAATAAAGTTTTTAAAAGTAAACTAAAATCTGAACTGGGTTAAGACCAAAATTTAAATAAGAATTCAAAAAGTTTGAATTCTGATTTTGTAATAATTTGAGTTTTAAAAAAAAGTAAGTATTTAAGGTTTTAGTTTATGATAGGTACTTGTTTCCAGTTTTTTTTTAAATAGAATTGAAGTGTTAGTAGGAATGCAAACTTGAAATTTAAAATTAGTTTGGAACCTGAATTTGGATTATAAGTTCAAATAATTTAGATCTGGTATTAATAAATTATTCAGATTTCAAAATCTAATTTGGGTTTCTAAATCTAAAAGGAAAACCTGTTTTCCAGGTTTATTAAGTTTTGGAGTAGAGGTAAATTGCAAAACAAAAAAAAATCTGAAACTAGATTGAACCTGAAATTTGAATTTAAATTCAATTAGTTAAATTTTAGATCTTTGAGATAAATTTGAAATTCTTTTTAAACTCAAGTGTGGTTTTAAAACAAAACAGAAACTGTCTTTCTGTTTTTAAAATTTAAAAGTAAAATTTAAATATTTGAAGGATGAAATTTAATTTGAAAATTTTAAACCTGAGACTTAATTATGAACTCAATAATTTAAATCCTGGATTTTTGAAACATTTTTGAATTCAAAAATGTAAGATGTTAGAATAAACAGAAAACTGATTTTCTGTTTTAATTTAAAAAGTAAAATTTTAAAATGCAACTGAAATTTAAAATAAGTATAAAAACTGGAAAACAGGAATATGGAACTTGAGTTTGAATTTAAATCTGGAATTTAAACTTCAGTTTTTAAATAAAGGTTTAAATTTAAATTGCTATAAAATAATGATTTGAAGATAGAGATGTAATAAAAGTTTTAATTTTTTAAGTTTGAATCTAAAATGAAAATTTGAATTGAGTTTCAGTTTAAAATTTAAAAAAAAATGGTTTTTTTTTTAAATTTAATTTGTTGAAGCAAATTGTTTAAATTACTTTGTATAAAGAGGGATGTTTCTTAATTTAGGAACCTAAGAAATTGTTTCATTTAAATTATTAAATTAATTTAAATGGAATATTAATTATTATTTAATTAATTAATAATGTAGATGATTAATTAAGTAATTGATAAAAAAAATTTAAAAGTTAATTAATTAAGATTTGAGATTAATTAATCAAGGTTAATTAATCTATAATTAAGGATGGTTAATTAAATTTTAATTGATAATTAAGATTTATTTAATCAAGTGATTTAAGATAATTAAAATTCTAATTAACACTTAATTAATTAATAATTGAAGATTAATTAAATGATAATTAAATATTAATTAATTGATAATCAATAATGATTAATTTAAGTTAATTCTTAATTAAGTAATTAAGAAATATTAATGAAGTCATTAACTTAAGATTATTTAACAATTAATTAATGTGATTAATTTTTAATAATTAATTAGATTAATTAATTAATAATAATCAATTGTTTAAGTTTTAATTACTTAATGAAAGTAATTAATGAATTAATTACTTGGTGTAATTAATTTGATTAATGTGATTAGTTTAGATTAATTAAGTTAAATTAAGTTAAATTAATTTAGACATTTTTGGATTGTTGATAATTACTTTATGTAATTAATGAAATTTTAATTTCTTAAGGAAGTAATTAATTATGAGAAATTAATTATGGGATGGGTAATTTAAGTAGTTAATTACTGAATGGTTATTAATCATGAGTGATTAATATATATATATGGTTTAAATTGAAGATTAATTACTTATGTAATTAATTTATATTGAGAGATTGATTAAATGTAATCATTAATTAATTAATGATGTAATTTGGAATTGAATTAATCAAGGTATAATTAATAATGAATAATTGATTAATTAATTAAGTAATTACAAGTTAATTATTTGCAAAGGGTTTAATATAATGAACTTGTGTGATTAACTTATAAGCTAATTACTTATTGTAATTAGAGATAGTTAATCAATATTAATTGAAATATTGAGATGGTGATTTATAAATTGATTTGAAATCAATGGATGGATAAGTTAAGCAGAATTTTGATGATGAAGTAATTAATTTAATTCATTTGAAATTAACTATAGGAAGTGTGATCATTAGATCATTGCTTATGTTTGATGAATGGTATTGGTTGCTTGGTATGGTTTGTAATCTCAATTATGAGATGAGTAGTGTATGTGATATGGATGCATTGGTTGCTTTTGGATGATAATATGGATTATCTGATTTTGATATGAATTATCTGTTGATAATGGTAAAGTTGATTATCTGTTGTGTTTTGAATTATCTATCTGTGTATATTTAGATAATGAATTGAATTGTTTTAAACTTAAAACAACTTGGCCTTAATAAGACACGCTTTGGATTTCGATGAGACCGGGATCGGGTTTCCATATTTGGACATCCGAAAACCACATCGATTCCAATTAACGTTAGGTCGTTAATCCAAGTGGAGCGAGTGAAGACTCGAGGTGTAAGGGCTATACGTCAGTATAACTCTGTGGGTGATTCCGTAATGAGTTTGACGGAATAGTACTTATAGATTCGAGATGGTGATTCAGAGTGCAAGGGTTATTGTCGTTAACTCTGAGGGTGATTCCAAAATGAGTGTAACGAGATAATGCCTTCGGTTTCGTTCGAACCCAGAACGAACTTGTATGGATTGAATGCTTTCAAAACATCGTCAGGTGGACGATGAGCATTCTAAGTGATATGTCCTATAAAGGTAATCGTAGCCTCAAGCCTCATCAACCGGGAATGGCTAAAACAGGGGAGGTGCAGCAAAGCTTCGTGGGTCGCACCCACTGGAGAGTAAGATTTACCCCTGTCTAGAGGTCCCTTTATATTTCGGCTATGTGGACGGTTGATCATGACAACCGTGGGGGTTGTCTTATTCAGAACTGTTCAGTAAGGAATGGGTCCGGCTTTGTGTTGCAGGGGATTGGGAGTAATCCTCGGTACGGTGATCTAGGCCACCTACTGTGACGGGCGGTACCCCAGTATCCCTGCCATTGTATGGAATCCAAAATCCAATAAGTGCCAACGGTTTTGATTGTATTACCCACTTTTGTGGCTCGTAGCTGGAATTTAATAGATGTAACAATTTCGGCTATTTCTTATTTATTTGAAAACCCTAGACACTATTATAATATCATCATATTTCCTATCAAATGTTTTGGTTAGCGTAAGGTAAAAACTTTTCCATGTTTATGTGTGAGAAGTCTTACGTGATACCTTTCTTTTCAAAAGGGTTTTTAAAAGTTAAGCAACTTTAACCTATTACTCACACCAAACTCATGTCTGACCCGGAGTTATTTCTGTTTTTCTTTAACTCTTGGGTACTCAAATTTTTATGAGTAGTCAAGAGAATTCAGATTAGGATTCAGGTTAGCTTTGACGAATTGTGAAGGAGCAATGGAGCGGGAGGCTTCTGCGTATAGTTATATAGTTCCGCTGTGTTGGTATCTCTGAGTGTTTCTGTATTGTGATTGAGTTGTAATAACTAGACAGGTGTTTATAACTGCCTAGTATGTGTTGTATATGTCTGTGTAACTCTGATATTTGATGTATACTATGTAATACTTATGTTATTAATATAATTTATTCGTTTCGCTGTTGAGATTCTTGTGTTGTTTCTTCTTTCTCTTCTTTCTTTTCTCTTTTCTATCCCTTTATTTCTTCTTAACGATGCGACTTCCTGGTCTTTGGAAGCCGGGTCGTTACATAAAGTTTTGAAATTGGGAGAAGATTAAATTCCCTTGGAGTTTGGAAATGGTTTTCAAAGGTTTGGAAAAAATGTTTTGAAGGGACAAAGGCTCTAAACTCTTTTCGGTCGCTGGAAATTAATTCCGATGATGATCGCGACATCATCGGTGTTGATTTTCGAGTTTCCAAGAGAGGAATTGCTGCCAAATTGTTTTAAGTGGAAGTTGTTTGGAAAACTAGGTTTAATTTTGGGAATTCAAAAAATAATTTGAAAAGATTTCAGAAATGATTTTGAAATGTTAGAAAGACTCTGGAATCTGATAAAAATAGTTATGGTATAAAATTTATTAAGGTGGAAAATAATTGAGAATGAATAAATAAATTTACAATTGCAAGTAAGTGAAAGTGAAATTAAATGTTGAAATTCGTTTGGAATTTGTTAGCAAATAGAACTAGAATTGGAATTGAATTTGATTTGTGATAAACAAAGCGAAGTATTAAAAGAAAATTAGTAAGTGAAACTAATTGAAGGAAAGACAAAGAAAATATGGTTAGAAATGAATTGAATTCACATGGAATTGGAAATCCAGTTAAAATAAAAGCATAGATAAACCAAAATGGTGAATTGAAAATAAATATAAGAAGTATATAGAATATTTATATTAACTTAAGAAATAAATGGCAAAATTCTTACGTAAATTTGGAATTAAGAAAATATTCTAAATTGATAAGTGAATAAAGGATAAACTAGAAATTGGTAAATGATGATTGTGAACAAGTGAATGAAAATCAAAATCAATGTGAATAAAAAGAAAGAAAATTGATATATCTAATAATCAATTGATTAATACGTAGAATATACGTATATTATTTTCGCATTGCAATTTGATCCAGAATTCGAGCACAGAATTTCGAGATAGTTATATCAATTCGAGTAGGGATTTTTCACTTGATTTTCAACGACGAACCTGGATATGGATTTTTGGTTGATTCTGGTAATTCTCTATCGTAGTTTAGAAATATGCAAGGAGAATGACGGCTTCTGATCAAGAAACCAGATCTGAGTCCGCACTAGAATGTCGGATGGACGATACTAGTTCGGAAGTAAAATTGTGTGATCGAGTGAGCAATAGAATTTAATATTCCGTACGAATGATGTATGTACATCGTACGGATTTGAATGAAATAAATATTCAAACTTTTGTAAAGAAATGTGTAAAATGATATTTGAAAGTTGTAATTGGATATTATGGCTAGTAGGATATACAGGTGTGTTACAGGTAAAAGATAAATTGGGATTTGATTTCGAAGATAATTTAACTGCTCGACAAAAAGGTATGTAACTGAATTTCAGTATGAAATTTGATGATTTTCTTGTCCGGCCTCTTGGCTTTTCGTTTTCTTTTTGAATCTGGGGAACCGTGATGCCATTTTGTAGTCGTACTGAGCTAGTCGCGCAAAGGAGACGCTGGCGAAATTTTTCGAAAACTTTGGGAGTTAGAAAAATTTTGAGAAAAATTTTAAAGTATAAAATTTGAATTTAAATTTAAATTTGCATTGTTAAGAAAACAATGCAGTTTGAAGATTTTAGAAAGCTAATTGAAGTAATAATGGGTCTTAATAAAAGGATTTGTTTTGGAAAGTTGAAACTGTTTGGTTTTGAAAAAATGATAAATGGGTTAAGGATCATTCTTCTTAACTAGTAATTTCGGGACGAAATTCTTTTAAGGGGGAAAGAATGTGACGACCCAGAAACTTTGAACATTTAAAATTGAAATATTTAATTGATTTTAAATATTTGGAAGTTTATTTAACTTGAATTTCAATCATAATTATGAATTTGGCAATTAAATTATTTAATTTAATTTATTGAAATTGGATAAAAATTTGAATCTTCAGTTTTAAGCCTGTTAAAAATAATTTGATGGCTTGGAAAATTCATATTGATAACACTGAAGATAATGGAAGCTTCAGAATTGAATTTGGAAATGTTTTGTTCAGTTTTGAAATTATATCGTTTAAACCGATATTTAAAAATAGCCTTCCGAGGCACAGTCTCAGAATTCGACGAAACCAGTTCCATTGGATCCATAATATTGTATTATTATCGGATTTTAATTTCCGTAGCATTCGGAGTTGTCATTTGGTCGTATGGCAAAAGCGCTAAAATTTAAATCGAAAATTCGATATTTTAACTGGTCCAAAAAGCTATCTTCTTCATATAATTGAATTTGTATTCAGAACCTTTTCCATTACGCTCAGAATAGGCATATAACATTATAAACGTCAAGCGGCACGCTTTGATAGGAGTTCGACATTTTGAGCTATGAATTCAAAAACAATTTGAATTTAAAATTAAATATATACACACACATACACAGCAGACAAATTTAACACGTTGCTTCCTCTGCGAATACGTAGCGGATATGCGAATACACGTTCGTTTTTAAAAATCAGTAAATAAAAAGAAAAATATATATAATATACAAATGAAGAAAACAAATTTTCTTGCTTCATTACAAATCTTAAAAAAAATGGTCGCTCCATACTTCCAAATCAAATTCATTCGGAAAAAATTGCGACAATTTTCTACGCCTCCCTCCTCTAATTTGTTCATTCCAAATCAAGATGGAACGACATGTAGTGGCGGCACGAGTTCATCGCCGACCAAATCGTGGGAGATGATTTGAATTTCAAAGAACTGGAAGGGGCAGCCTCGAGAGAGGGACGAAATGCATCGCATCGCTCGGGGGAGATTGGGAGCAATTTCGAATCGCTGCAAGCATCACGAGTTTGAGGAGGGAGATGTCGTGATTATAGGTGGGCTCGGTGGATGATGGGAAGCAGATGAAGACGCGGCTCGACCTCAAGAAAAGCAATGCCGTGTTCGTTCTTCATAGAGGGTTTGGGCATCTGCGATCTCGCGGTGGAAGTTAGGCACTGGGTAGATTCGTCCCTGGCGCTGGGTGTTCGTGGTGATGATGAGCTCATCAAGCAAAGGTTTGCTTAGATTTAAATTATAATTTAGTTATGATTTATTATCTTAATTATTAGAAGAATTTTTTTTAGGGTTTAAAATGCTTTGATTCAAAAGAAAAATAAAAACAATTACAGTGGAGTATAAGGTTGTTCTGTTTTTAATCTAATAATACACATTCAGTCAAGATTTTGAATTTTTTCTTATTAAAGTCCAAAAATAGAAAATTTTCTAGTTGGATAGAATAAAAGAATAAAATAAACCCATTTATGTAATCTTATTTAAACAGAAATATATATATATATATATATATATATATATATATATATATATAAGATTTAAATATGTGACTTAGAAATCTATTGTTATAGAGAAATTCGATTAATTAAATTATTGGTTAATTAAATTATTTAAATGGCAATTGATAGTTCGATTTATTCGAATATTAATAAATTGTATAATTATTATACAAGGTCTGATACAGTGAAGTGAACAAGTCGAATTGGAAATGGATTACAAAGCAAAGGTGAGATCTTCTCACTTAATCAGATTTTTCTGATTTGATTTTAAATAGTTAAATCTAAAATTGGTGATTGTGTGCTTGGATGATAAATTATTATCAGTTGAATTGAATTAGACCCTATGCGCCGCATAATAGCGGAGGGTATTATATTAAACCCATATACCGCGATATTCCACCTCGAAGTGGAATTGGTATTATATATGTATGTGGATGATTGATTTCCGCATTATGTAGCAGATGAGACCCTATACACCACATAATAGCAGATGATATTTTATAAATCCTATATACCGCGATATTCCACCTCGAAGTAGAATTGAAATTTAACTTTTGTGCAAACGTCTGCGGATGCATGGAAACAGGTTGGAGGGATCTAACTGGATTCCTTAAATATTTGAATTTGTTTCAATATTGTGTGTCGATTATTTATAATCTGTATGTAATCATATTTATGATTGTAGTCGTTGAAGGCTATAGTTTAGTCGAATATATTTTTGGTATCGTTGGATACCGAAAATAAATAAAATTGGATTTTTGAAATTCAAGTTGAAAGTTTATAGTAAAATTTATTTTTGAGGATTGAGTAAATTCTAAAAATATGGGTAAGGATTTTAATAAATGGATTTCAAGTAATATTATTCAAAAGTTGAAGAATTTATTTTAAAATATGGAATTTAAATAGTTTGGAAGAGATAAAGGAATTTATTTTAAAAAATAAAATAAATTTAGAAATAAATTCGGAAATTGATTAGGTGTTTTAAAATAAATATGTAGGGAATCGATTTGAAATTGATTTTGTGTTTTAAAATAAATCTTTGGGAAATCAATATGAAAATTGATTTGGTGTTTGAAATAAATTTAGAAATCAATTTGAAATTTGATTTGGTGTTTAAAATAAAATTTGAAATCAATTTGGAAATTGATTTGGTGTTCGTAAATGATTTTTGAAATCAATTTTAAAATCGTATATTAATGGATATTTGAAAATATAAACTCACAATGGGAATTTAAAAAGGAAAGGAAAATTTGTTTTAAAAATAAATATTGATTTATTTTTAAAGTGTGGAAAAAAATTTGCGGATTTGGAATATAAATTGACATAAATCAAGAAGAATTTATTTATTGATTTAAATGGTCCATTTTGAAATGGGAGGTGTATTTTCCCTGGAAAGCCGAGTATGTTTTAAAGTAGCTTTCAAAATTAAAAGTTTTGAAGTTGGTTTTTAAAAAGGATGTTTTGTGGAGAAATTATTTCTTAAATTGTTTTTAAAATCTTTAAAGTAAAGATTTCTTTTATTAATTATAGAAGGGATTATTTTAAAGATTAAATTGGTATTCAATTTAGAAAATAGTTATTTAAATTTTTATACTCTATCTACTAATTTTATATTAAATTAGTTTGGACTAGAAGTATTATATGAGGTATTGGTATAATATTTTCATATCTAATATTTAAATAAGTATTTAGAAATGGTTTTATTCTAAATGTTTCCAAGTATATTTTGGATAAGTGATTTGGATTATTTTAAAGTATTTGAACTCGGTATATTTTTAGTGAAAATGAATAAATATTTGGAAATATATTCCACGTAAGGCAAATGATTTGAAATTTATTTTCAAAGTTTTGAAGTTTTAAAAAAATTATAGCTTGCGAAGATATTTTGAAAATAAATAATATGGAAAAATTATCTAAATCTTGGTGAATGTTGTGAATATTGTTTGATAGTGATTATTGTAAATATTGGTTGATAGTTAAGTAACTGACTATCAATATTGGCCTTTAAAAGGAGTTTGAATTTCGATGCGACCGGGGGTCAGATTCCAAATGCATATTCGAAAACTACATCGAATATTTGTGTTGGATCTTTTATTTAAAACGATCAAAGTGGAGATTTGTTGTAATTTGTTTGAAATCTGAATGTAACACTTATTTTAAGATAAGCGCTCATTATTCAGATTAGCCGGGAGAGGACTTTGTGTCATAAAACCCATTTCGAATAATGATACGACGAAATGGGATTGAATTTGAAGACGGTGTTGATGACCGGGTATTTTCAAAAACGAAAGGATTACATGTCGAATGTCTCTACACCGGGTTGCTCCGGTATAGAGATTTTACCAACCTTTGTGATGGGGATTTCCAAACGTGATTAGTGAATATCCAGATTTGCAAGGGCTTCTTTGAAGTGCCTTTGGTTTCGTTCGATCCCAGAACAGACTTGTATGGATGTGTGTCTAACGTTACACTTTGAGATGTAAAACTGGTTTCTTCCAAATACATTTTTGTTGGTGGCGGAGAATTTATTCTCTTAGCTTAACACCCTTCTCTGAGACATACGAGCTCAGAGGTTATGTAGTTGATGGTTACTAGTGATACATTCCCAATTTGGTAATGTGGCATACGAAGTGCTGCTGATCATTTATTGATCGAAGCATGGCTTTGTGAAAAGTGTAGCTTTGTGGACGAGACCTCATCAGACATCACAACCCAAAAATGGTCGAAACAGGTAGGATGCGGCAAGTATATTTGGGGGTAGCGCCCCCTGAGGGTATGTCATTTCCTTCTGGAAAAGGGTATTATCATGGTATGGAGCCCAGATATTTTACCTATATTGTTGCTGCAAATTTATTACTTTGTGGTTGTTGTTTTGTGGTTGAGGATCCTCGGATAAAGGTCGCAAACGACCGGGAGATGACATACTCGTGTAGTAGTTACCTAGTTACAGAGGTAATCTGGCCTTGTGTTGGCAGAGAGCTGGTTAAGTTCTCGGGACGTCCCTCCATAGGCGTACCCATGTGGCAATAGGAAGTTCCTTAGCCTGACCATTTGTTGGAAATCCAAAGAAACAATATGAGCCTATTACGATTGCAATTGTATAACCTGCCTCCTCGGGAGATGGTTATAGCAAGCATAACATAATGGTACCTATGCTAGCTAAGATTAATAGTATACTTTTGAAAGGTTTTCTGCACTATGCACTAATAATAATATTATCAAAAAGGATTTTGCGTATCAAGCATGTTTGACTATCATAAGGAGAAATCTCCTCCAATTGTATGCTTGCATTGTGTGCGTGCGGGGAGGCCTTATGGTAGTTTCATTTTCCAAAAGCACAGCGGGTTTCTTTTCTTTTTTTTGTTAAAATAACTGTTTTTAAGATCTCACACCAGTCTCATGAATGACCTAGAGTTTATTGTTCCCTTTCTAAAATCTGGGTGTCCATAATTTTCCACACGGACAGCCTAGAATCAGGTTATCATTATTCTAGAGTGAAGTCAGGAAAGATATGCTGTGGAGATCTGGTAACAAGGTGGATGGCGAGACACATCATTTATATTATATAGCGTCCGTTGCGTAGGAGTTGGTGCAAGTCAGTTTTCTTGTGGTTAAGTTATAATGACAGTGTTGTATAGTGTTGTCGTAATCTCTGATGATGTATGTGTAAACCAATATAGTTCTTTGTTTTAAAGATTATTCATTTATCTATTATATATTTTTCTGCTGTGAAATGTGAGATTCTATTGTTGTTTCTTCTTCTTCTTCTATCTTATTCTTCTTTAACCCTAACGGTTCGGTTTTCTGGCATTCGATTGTGCGGCATTTGATACAGTGGACGTATTGATGTCGACTTTTGGGTGTCGAAAAATTGGATCATTACAAACACAATACTATATATATACACATATTACGTTATATTCTTAAAACCAATACTTGGACCAATATTATATCCTTGAAACACTTATACGGAATGAAATATATATATATATATATATATATATATTTTATATTATTATAACATACTTAAAAATCTCTATTGTTGTAAACAGATATACCTATACTTTAAAATCGATTATGTTGCAAACATATATGCATATTATATATTTCGAATATTAATATTCTTCAAAAGTCAATATTCCTTTCTACATATATGCAAGCTACTCCAAGTCATATATAAAGTATTACAGACTATATAACAGAGTATATACAAAGGCTTTCAAAGTTTTATATTAATAAACTTATATATATAGTTCAACAGTTCTTATATGGAATCCATATAAACCTTTCTTTATATAGTGTTGTTTTTTCCAGCAAAAAGAAGACAGGCTGTACATTGTAAAAACATATATATATATATATATATATATGTATGTATGTATGTATGTATGTATGTATGTATGTATGTGTATGTGTATGTGTATGTATGTGTATATAAACGGACATAAACATACATACTATACGTAACTGATATTAACATATATGTCATAAAACTAATAATATATATAACATATTATTTATAACTTTTAAAAATATACATATATAACTGAAAATATATGTACCATATATAACAGAAGAGGATTCGGGTGGGAAAAATAGACGAGTGGGGCTGCGCTACTGGGGACAAAGGTGGGGGAGCTCCGGTCGGCGTTTGTTGAAAGGCAAGGCTATGTTGGATTTTGGTGGTGGCCAGATGGAGGGGTATGTGGCTCAGGCGGCATGGGTACAAGTGGGAGTAGGCGGTGGAAGGCAAAACACAGCCCAGCTATGGGGTTTGCATGGTGTTGCTTGCATGCGGGTGACCAGGAGGAGGGTGGTGGGTTGATGGGTCCGCATTTGGATATGTCTTGGCATGGTGGTGACTTCGGGTAGGGAGTGGAAGGCTGTGGTGTGGTCGGGTACAAGCCGTTGTGGTAGGTTTGTTCTAAGTTGAGATGGATGGCCGATGTTGTTGGTTTTTCGGTGCTCGGTTTCGATGCAAGAGGAAGATCGAGGTTTAGATTTGCGGCAGGGGGGAGGGAAATGATGCTGAGGACATATGGTGGATGGCAGTATGGAGGCAGGCTGTTGAGTGGCGTATTTCGGCAATGGAGAGGCAAAATTGGACGGGCAGGCAACAACAAAGAAGATGGACCAATATAGTACTGCTATATATATTTGATTTATATAGTTTATATTTTTATCTGCAAACGTAGAACGAAGAGAGAGAGACAAAGCAACTAACTAGAATATATAAATTAACCAGTGAATAGCAAAGGCCTGGCACGAGAATTTATTAAACATCAAAAGCAAATGACTGTTGAGTTTTCAACCGACAATTGAATAGCCATTGAAAACCCAAAGGTCTCAAAACTGGTTCTGATACGACTAACCGTTTTACAGAATTCACCACGTACCGGACTCCACAATACACAAATGAATATATTATGGAGATTGACACGACGAGACGGACAAAAAGGTATATAGATATCAGTGATACGACCATTCTATCAAAAGCCGATATCACGCTGCCAAACTGTTGTAAATTCGTCGAAAATAAGATAAATGAAGATAGAGAAGTCCAAATTTGATGAAAAGAGATGCGACGTCTCACTTGGAAAATAATTTACATTTTTATTATGTAAAAATATTCAGATTTTAAAAATATTTTATTTACATCAATTTCAACTGATTCAAATTTAAATAAAATTACACTACAAAACCAACTTTTATATTTTCCAATATAAAAATCTACCATTTGCTATGTTTAAATAGACGCATTTCAAATATTAAATTTTCAATTAAAAATTTTATTGTAAAATTTCAAGCAAGATTTCTGTTAATTACGTTATAAAAACTGCTAAAATTTACGGGTCATTACAAACCTTGTATTTTTTGCAGCGATTAAATAAAATCTGATTTAAACATTGAAGTGGTTTAAACTGTGAAGTTTATTAAATTGATTTGAAGTTTATAAATTACTAAAACCTCTAAGTAGAAGTTTTTGAAACTGGGAAACTTTTCATGTGAAATTTCAAAGTAAAGGAATGAAGTCATTTACAACTATATTTCACATGATTTCGATTTGACTTACATGAGGATTTTAGTCCTGACTCAAGTATTTGACTTTTCATTACACTCGGGTCAAACCAAAATTTTCAGTTATCGAAGACAGTTGTTCTGGTGGACGAAGATTTGATATATCACGTCCACTAGTATTTATTCCGATGCACTACTTCATTCTGTCTATTAAAATGTATAACTCTGATAGTATTGTATTTTATGTTGTAAATTGAACTGAGTATGCATATTGTCAAACAGCTTCATGAACTGTTTATGTGATTATTATATTTTATCTTTCCGCTGCAATATTTTGTTGTTGTTTTCTTCTTTTCTTTTCATTTCTTTAAAGTAACCCATTGATAATTTATCTTTTAAATAGTTTGAGTTGGACATATGTGGTTTATTATCGACTTGAACTGTCCACAAAAGGTGGGTCGCCATAGTAAGTATAAGATCTTATCGCTTGGAAGTTTGGTAGTTCTTTCGGTTGTATAGTCTATATTTTCCTTTTTGTTACAAATAGATCATGTTTGTGCGGAATCAACCCTCGCGGTATGTTGTTTATGAAAGCTAAAGTAATGAAAAGTTCACTTTCTTTGTTCCATTTACTTTTTGCAATTCTATATGATGCACTTGTTTATATAACTACCTGTATATATAATATAACTGCCAGCACTGTAATCTTCCATATTAAATATGTGGTGTCTGTGCAATGTGCTTACTTACAACTCTATGTATATAAAGAATACTTCGGTTGTTGCTATGGTTATATTCCACCATATTTGCCATGTATATCATTGTCAAGGTGTTCCATTTGGTGAATCAGAATCATGATTGGACCAACCCATGGTTTTCCAATTTTGAATAAGTCGAGTTGTCCTTCGACTATTTTCTACTGCAGACAGTGCATTGCTGGAGAGCATCAATAGCATTATTTACCTCCTTTTTACATATTTCTATCGCGACCTTAACCCCGTTGACAGAATTGGTCTTTCCAAATGCCAATCTTTAGGCATTAGTGGAGTTGAGCATTATGGGGCAAATCATCCAATTGCTTCCAGTCCATTCGCACTTTCGCAATCCTTATCCCAGATTGATGAATTCTGATAATACCTGTCTAGGGTTCTTCATGACTATTCTCATTTATCCTTAGCTAAGCGTGTCTTGCTAGGCCGCTAGCACGGTTATGGAAACCTAGTTCATACATCAATTCCTGTCTCCGGGAATTGGCGGTTTAATTGCCTAATTTCGAGCATTCCTTCTTGCAGTTGTCGTACGTTGGACAACAACCGATACCTGTAAGCTGGGACTGAATTCTCCTATTGAGCTTTGCATGGTTAATTTTTATTAACATTGCCTATCTCCAGGCAATGGAAAATTCCCAAATGCTGGGGATCTACTTCGTAATAATTATACCTTCTTGATGTTGCCTATCTCTGGGCAACAAAACATTCCTATTGGTGTTTGATTAAGTTTTTTCGACTAGCCACTAACCTAAATAATCCAAGTTCCGTGTTGGTCCTTGATGCCATGACGTAGCAGTTGGAATGTTTACTTTCATGTCTATATAATTTCACCGTGTGCTTCTTCCAATTCATAGGAATCATCATTTCCAATACTAGAAACTGGCCATTGATGGGATAGAAATATCAAGGGGAAAATTATTTGATCTCCCCCAGTCTAAGTATGCTCTTTCTATTCAGATGTTGGACCTATAAAACCCGATGATGATTGTTTATGAGCCTTCACGACCATCCTTGCTTATCCTTGACCAAGCCTGTCCAGCTTGGTCGCTAGCACTATTAAAATTCAATTGGACACTATTTTCAATCTTCAAAAATTTGCACACAATTATCCAATATCGAGTGTCCTTTCCTGAAGCTACATTTTTTGGGGCCACAGCCAAATTCCTAACGACCATGGCTGAAGATCCAGTCATCTACTAATTTTTATCTTCGAAAACAAGCATATTGATGGTTTGATTCCAAGAGTAACATCTTGACATGGCCTGCTCTAGGAAAAAGAAAATCGCTGCAAGTCGAGATCGAATTATCTGATCGATCCATTGGTTATTTCCTGGCAAGCTAGCTCGATTTACCTGATCAGTCCTTAAAATTCACTACATGCCAAAGTTGTCCCATCTCTTGGCAATGGCAAATTTTTGTGAGTGAAGTTCGAACTATCCGATCAAACCTAAAGTGTTGGTCGAGTTATCCGATCGACCTGAAGCAGTTGTCCTTCTTATTGTTGTCAATCTCCGGGGGAGCCTAGATTCATAAAGCTGGGGGTCGAATTATCTGATCGAACCCTCAGTTTGTCATTCTTCCTAATGTTTCCATTCTCCGAGCAATACTAGATTCTTGAAAATTGCGGATCCACCTTCCTGACATCACCAATCTCCGATCACCAATCTTAGAGCAACGCTAGTTTTCTAACGGTCACAGTTTGCCTGCCTAACGTCGCCAATCTCCGACTAGCACCAGATTCTTAAAGGATGGGATTGTCAAACCTTTTGATTGTCACTGATCTTTAGGCAATAGAAAATTCCTGAAGGTTAGGGTTTTCATTCCTGGCGTAGCCTATCTCCAAGCATCATTAGATTCCTAAAGGATGGGATGGTTAAATGTTCTCATCGTCCCCAATCTCCTGGCAATAGCGAATACTCAAAGGTTGGGGTTTTCCTTCCTGGCGTCACCTATCTCTAGGCAACACCAGATTCTTGAAGGATTGGATTGGTACACCTTCTCATCTTCACCTATCTCCAAGCAAAGGTGAATTCCTGAAGGTTGGGGTTTTCCTTCTTAGTGTCACCTATCTCTGGGCAACACCAGATTCCTAAAGGATGGGATTGACAAATTTTCTCATCATTTCCAATCTTCAAGCAGTGGTTAACTCCTAAAGGTTGATTGAGTAGAGAAATCTTCTCATCATAACCTATCTTCGGCAACAACGAATTCGGGAAGGTTGGGAGTTTCGCCTTCCTAACGCCACCTATCACCGGATAGCGCTGGATTCTTGAAGGTAGAGCTTTTCCTTCGTAGAATTTCCTATCTTTGGGCAACAGTTATTCCTAAAGGATGAAGGTTTTGCCTTCCTGACCCTACCTATCTCCAGGCAGCCTCATATTCCTATAGGTTAAGGTTTGTAAACCTTCTCGCCATCACCTATCTCTAGGAAATGATTAATTCCTAAAGGTTAGAGTGAATGGGAAAAACCTTCTCCTCGTTGTTATCTCCAGGCAATGATGAATTCTTGAAGGTCAACCAAATTATATGATTGGACTTTAGGAAAATACTTCTCATCCATTATCCAAGGCCAAAGGAGTACATCCTCGATTGTACCGCTAATCGCACAGCACGAGGGTTTTGCTTTTAAGAACACAGTTCCATTGGTTCAAGAAGAAAACTTTATTAACGAATGAAAGAAGTGGCAAGTCCTACCTTATTACACTACCCTCGATGTACTTAGGTGGCTAGTTTATGGAAAAAAATGGAGAAAAACAAAGTATAGTAGTGCTGCAACAGATCGTTATTCCATGAATGTGGGATAAGAACTCCATTAATAGTTGCTAGCTTGAATGTTCCATCTTCAAGCCTTCGATCGATCGTGTAGGACCCTTCTCAATTCGAGCTAAGTGCTCCCATACCTTAGAGGACTCATTTTAGAATGAGATCTCCTACCTCAAAGGTGCGGTTGTGAACCTTGGCTTCAAAGTGTCATGCTACCTTTTTCTGGTGGGCAACAACCCTTAACTCTGCGTCTTCCCTTTTCTCATCAACTAGATTGAGAAACTCATGCAGGAGCTCCTCGTTCACCTTCGAAACTAAATGCCTTTTACAATGAAAGGGGATTTCTAGTTCTATTGGGATCATTGCCTCCGATCCATAGGCCGCAGCAAAAGGCGAGCGCCTAGTTATAAACTTATGTGTTGCCCTTTAAGCCCATAGTTCTAGTGGAAGCTCATCAACCCAATTTCCTTTGACTCTAGTCAGTTTCTTTTTCAAGGTGGATTTAATGATCATGTTCACTGGTTCTGCTTTCCCATTTTCCTTTAGATGTGCCACCATGAAGAAGCTCTTCTCGATTCAGTACCATTTGCAGATATTTTTGAATTTTAGCTCTCAAACTGAGTTCCATTGTCCGTGCTGATCTTCAGAGTTATTCCGAACCTGTAGATAATTTTCTTTATTATGTTGTTAAATACCTTCTTCATTGTCATTGTGGTAAGCAGTTCCCTTTTAGCCCATTTCATAAAGTAATCCAGTACAATGATAGCATATTTGGCTCCTCCTTTTGCTGTCGGTAGCACATCTATAATGTTGATTCCCCAAATTGTAAACGACCATGGATTGGCCATTTAAGTTCCGTTGATGGGGCTCTTGGAATCTTTACAAATCTCTACCATCGATCGCACCATTTGGTTAGTCAGCAGCATCACATTTATCGTTAGCTAGAAATATCTATAGCGAAGTATCTTTTTCGCTAGAATCTACCCCCGGTGTGATATCCACAACTGCCCTCATGGACATCCATGAGGATCATCCTAGCCTTATCCTTGGCTATGCATCGAGGTAGGGGAGTTAAGAATCCTATCCTATGCATTACTTCGTCTTGTATCACAAATAGCGGTGCTTTCCTAAGGATTTTCTTCCATTTGTTCTTGTCTTTTGGGAGAGTTCTGTTGATCAGATAGTCCTTGATTAGGGTCATCCATGACTTCTGCTCTTCTGTAGTCTCCAAAATCCAGTTGACATCCATTCAATCGATGCTTGGAGTTGTCAAAACTTCCAGTGAAATAAATCCCATTAGATGCACTTCCCCAGAGCTAACTTGTTCAGCTAATGAATCAGATTTCATGTTTTCCTCTCTAGGGATGAGTGTTATCATCTAATGCTCTATGTCCTCGAGCAGTTCCAGTGCCTTTGATAAGTAAAGGGCTAGCTCACACCCTTGGCTTGATATTCTCCTGGATTTGGCAAACCACCAGCTAGGAATCGATGAATATGGATATTGTATTTATCCCTAGTTCTTTAGCAACCCTCAATCCTGTTATTAATACCTCATACTTGGCTTCGTTATTGGTTGTAGGAAATTTCAACTTCGATGTGTAACATATTGATCATCCTTCTGGATTTACAAATACTACACCTACCATTGAGCAATATACGTTTGGAGCATCGTCGACAAATAGCTTCCAATTAGGAACTACGACTGTAGCATCCTCTTCCTCTTCACCATCATGCACGGTAAAATTGGTGATGAAGTCTACCAATGCCAGTCTGTTTGTCGCTCTCTTAGGATGGTAGGTAATATCATACTGGCTTAACTTAATATTCCATTTCAGCAACCTTCCCAAGGTCTCGGGTTGGTACAAAACCTGCTTTAGAGGCTGATATGTCAGTACCTTAATCCGATGAGCTTGAAAATACAGTTGTAACTTCCTATACGCTATTAGTAAACAATATGAAAATTCTTCCAACTTCATATAATTCTTTTCAGCTCCAGTAAGCCGCTTAACGATGTAGTAAACTAGTCTTTGAATTCTGGCCTCCTCGCGTGCCAATGCTGCACTCGGTGCATGAGCGGACACTGACCAGTTGCGTTTCCACGTGCCTTAATAATTCCTTGAGGCATTCTGACAATCTTTATTCCATTCTAATTTCTTCTTACCTTTCTTGAGGGGGTTAAAGAAAGATACGAACTTATCTATTGCCCTTGAAATGAAATGACTCAAATAAGCTATCTTTCGATTCAAGCTCTATAGTTGTTTCTTTATAGTCGGGAAGTTACATTCCTCAAGGCCGCAATCTGCTCTGGATTGGCCTTAATGCCTTGTGCATCAACTATAAACCCTAGAAAATTTTCCAATGCTACTTTGAAAGAATATTTTAACGGATTTAGCTTCATTCTGCATTTTCATATAACTTCGAACATTTCTTAAAGGTCATTTACATGGTGCCATGACACTCATGATTTCATAAGCATGTCATCTACATAACTTCCATTGTCCATTCGATTTGATTCTGGAACACATAATTTACCAATCTCTTGTATGTTACTCCAATGTTCTTCAAACCGAATGACATTACTCGATAGCAGTATAATCCCAAATCCTTTATAAAGCTATTATTGCCTCGATCTGATATATGGATTGGAATCTGGTTATAGCCTGAATAAGCATCTGTAAAGGAGACCAATTCATGTCTCATAGTTTTGTCTACCAGTTGGTCAATCCTGGGTAAAGGAAAGCTGTCCTTCGGGCATGCCTTATTCCAATCTGAGTAATTGGTACAAATTCGTCATTTCCCATTTGACTTCTTAATCAATATAGAATTGGACACCTAATTTAGGTGTAGATCATCGTGTATAAAGACATTCACCAACAACTTATCCATTTCTTCCTTCAATGCAGCGGATTGCTCCTGACCCTGATTGTGCCTTTTTTGTTTTATTGATGTGAACTTTTGGTCAATATTCAATACATGGCACGCTATCTTTGGTGATATCCCACACATATTCGAACGTGTCCAGGAAAATACATCTAAGTTTCCTTGGTGTAAATTCACCAATTCATTTCTTAAATTAGCGCTGAGCATTTTCAAGACCCGAGTAGGATCATCCATATTAATTCGAACATTCACTGTCAGCTTAGACAATGATGGTTGCCCTTCCCCTGACTGCTTCCTAGGATCCATAGCCCTGTTAAAATGGTTTCGACACTCGAGCCAGGGTTCAGGATTTGATTGCTATGCTTAAGAACCCTGAATGTGGAGCGTTCTCTCCATATTCTTTCCTTTCTCATGTCGCTTCGCTTTTTTGAGTTTCGCGATGTAGCATTCTCTTCCAGCACTTTTTTCACCTTTCATTACTCCAAACCCATTTTTTGGGGAATTTCATCACTAAACACCAAGCTCCAGTACTAGTAGAAAATTAGTAAGAGCTGGATGCGAGAACCGGTTGGCCCAAGAAGGCGTTCTATGCCAAGTACTTGTCCACGATAATGCACTTCTGAATTTGGACTATCCTGCGATCTACTTTGCCTGATTCCACAGGCAAAATGGTTGTTTCAATCAGCTATTTTGCTTCACATTTAGGTCCTTAAATCTTAATTTTACAAGCTATAACATCCTTTATATTGATCTTCATTTGATAAAATGTTCCCCTGAACAATATATTTATTAAACTCCCTGTGTTTACTAAGACTTGGCATATAGTTGCGGGTTCGATTCTAATTTTTACCACCATAGGGGTCAAAAGTTGAAACTTTGACTCCATCTGCATTCTTATTCCTAGATAAAATATCATAAGTTATTATCCTTTGCTGCTTAGCCCAAGCTTCATCTTCTATGGCAAAGCAATATTTTTGCATTATGTGCTTTAGCGAGCTTGCGAACGATTCTAGTTCCCTCTAGCTTTTCTCAGTTGGATGTGGTCTCCCGATTATGATATTGATAATCAATTTTCCATCGTTTGTCGAGGCCCTTCTCCGCTTAGTCCATATTATTTCCCTTGGGCAAGCGACCTTAGGAGTCTTAGAACTTAACCAGCTTCCTGCTCTTTGACGTATTGTTGGAGCTTATTTTTCCTTCTCAGTTCTTCCATGAGATCTTTCAAATGATGACACTAATTCGTGTTGTGCCCATGAGTTTCATGGAAATGAAATAACTTTTCAAAGCACCTTTCATGCTCGATTGCCTCCTTTTGGGTGGCTTCTTATACCGTTCTATTCCTTGAGTGGCTAGATATATGTTTTCCAATGTATCGTTCATAGTTGTGTAATCCTCTAGTTTCAAGTTCCTTGAACATTTCTTGTTATTGTTACAACTACTGCTGAGGCATTGATTCTTTATCTTTTGGTTTCTAAAGTTTTCAGCATTAGTTGCAGCATTACCGATGCTATCTCCAAATTGCTTCACTGCTACGTTACTTCGAAAACCACCTTCGACCGTCCATCATTAGCATTTCCTTAAACTAGAATTTCTTCTTCCAAGTGTATAAATTTATTAGCTTTCCAGTAGAACTCCTCCATATTTATAGGTTGCTTCATTTTCATCCATCTATCGAAATCTGTGTCTTAGTGGATGCCCTGGACCAACGCCATGAATACAAATATTCTTTTGGATTACTTACTTAAGTAACAACAACATTAAACTAGTTCAACAGAACTTTCAGCAAATCCATATGCCCTTGAGACAGGCCTAACAAGAACACCACGTCCTTAAGTCATGTAGCATGTAGTCGAAACTGCTTAATGAATTTCCTAGCCAACTCGTCAAAAGTCAATATGGATCTCGGCACGAGCCCAATGAACTACATCGATGTAACTCCTTCCAAGAAGATGGGAAAGCATCTACATCAAATAGCATATGTTGCCTTTGCACCATTCGTGTGCCAATCGTACTTGAGCAAATGCTGTCTTGGATCAACGGTTTCATTGTACGATGACATAGTCGGCATCGTAAATTTCCTAGGATACTTTTCTCACATAATGTTCTCTATAAAGGGAGTTTTGCTAGGTGCGGAACCTCAATTATCTTTCTTCCAACCTTTTCTTCCCTCAACCAACTACTTAACTATGTTAATTATGTATTCCCCACTAGCACGGTACTCCGTAGGATGACTATCAAGGGCTGCACTTAGTATTTGGCTCTGCAAATGATTTTTGCTTGCCTACTGACATCTTGTTTCTCCAGTCTCTAAGAGAACCACTTTGACGGTATTCTGCTAGCACGTGGTCGGTTCGGTTGCGACTACGTGAACTCTATCTCCATCGGCACCAACGTCGGTTCAAAACCATCAACATCAATCTTAGTCTTCTTCCTCATCAGAAACATCCATTGATTAGCTTCTAGTCCCCCATTCTCTAACACATTCCTCTCATTACCAAGAGGAAACCTCTTAGTACTAGGTAGTCTCCATATGGGGGTAGCACTTCTACTCCTCCTAGAAGTCTTTAAATAATTGCAGCAACTCATTCCTTCTTTTTTTGCTTTCTATCCCTTCTATTTTGGTCGGAAACAAAGGAGCTTTCCTGTTCTAACCTAGGTGAATTTTCCCTTCTAGTTCTCCTGGTTCTCTATGGTTGTAGGGTTAGAAAAGCATTCATCTTGTCCATCAAAGCTTTCTGATAATCCACCATCTTCTGGTTCAATTCCTGTAGCATCTTATCAAGCTCATCTCTAGTAACCACTTTTTGTTAAGCACATGATCCTGGTATCGCATGTTGGTTAGTAACTTCAACTTGGAGAGCATTCCCTTCATCACCACTCGCCGCTTCTCCTGTGGATCTATTGATCATCTAGGTGCCATTGGCATCAAATAGAAAATTTTCAAATTCTTCACGCAGAACTTCTAGATCTAACAACTAAACATCTTAAAATCCAAAATAGCAAGCTCGATCTAACTCTGACCCATATTTTCTTACTGAAAGCACTATATGCTAATGCCAAAAGTGGCACAACACCCAAATATGACCTGTTGTAGTATTAGATCTAGTAGAAATAGTAGAAAGGTACAAAAAGTGTAGAAAGTAGAGAGACACAAGATTTTGAGTGGTTCGGTAATCTTTGGACTATGTCTACTTTATATTTTTATTGATTATGGATTTGGTAGAGGTTTAGAAAGAGATTAGAGTCACTAGTACAAAAGGTTGGCAGATTCTTAAGCCTAGAACTACCAAAAGTATATGCCTAGGTGACACTGTGTGCGAGAGATAGGAGACAAAGAAGAAGCAGAGTCCCAAATCATTTTTTGATTGCTCCAGGGCAAGTAATTATAAAGAAACTGCTACGTAGATCTGTAGAGTCATGTTGAAAAAGGTCCAAATTCAAGCCTACGGGTGAATGAAAGAGAACGCCGACCCATTCTTCAAAAAAGACCTCCCGATACCGAGAAGTTCCTCTCTTTATTTCGATGTATTCAAACTCTTTTCCATAGAGGTTGAGTCGATCCCAATGATTCCTTTAATAACACTTGTATTATCCTAATTTATTTGCTTTATTCTTCTCAATCCTGAGAATTGCTTGTCCATTCTTCGAGAAAAACACTTGATGGTGATTTCTTGAAGTAGCACTTGAAGTGCAAGAGGTTAATAGGGTCTAAAGTGCAATAGAAAGCTCTCGGTACCGAGAGGTTTTCTTTGCTCAAATTGACCTGTGACTTTCTGAGTTTCCTTTTTTGACAGTTTTAAGTGTGTTTCCAAGTTCTTGAGTTGTTTCATCTTTGTCTTAGTGTTCTAACTTCCGTTGAAAATCTTCTTGGCTAAAAAAACAAGTTAACTCATACTTTGGTGAACTTGGTTTAGCAAAAATTTGGGCCCACTAAGTTGTGGGTTGTCACATTAATGCTCGACCTAAACATATAATGAAGGTTGTCTAATTTCTCACTATGAAAATTATACTACTTTCAAGCATTTAATTCCTATCTTATGCTTTTATTTACTACATTCCATAAATGTCAATAGTCTGTAATAGATGGTTATTCTAATTCTATTCGGACATCTCTAATAATAGTTATTTATTTGTTCTAATTCAACATGTTATGCCTAATTTCCCATAAATGCCATATTAAATCCTTTAACCAATCGCAATAAACATATTTATGTCCCTATTTATTTCCTATAACTCCTCATTAATTGCATATTTATTTCCCTATTAATTTTAGGATTACTATCTCTTTTCCATCTAAACCTCCCAATCCTATAATATGCTATGTTATTTATAACTACATGTCCTAATTATAAGTAAAGCAAATATCGACTTATATTACACTCTATAAATATATTTTTATTATATATATATATACATATATCTGTATGTATGTGTATATATATATATATTCCTATTTCTAACTATTAATTCCTAAACTAGAACGTTTATTTCCCCATTTTGATTTGTTAGGGCTATCATTTCAAAAAGAATTACAATTACAACTTCTCATAAATTAACAAAAAGTGAGACCTTTTCTTCATTTGAAATTACAAATAATTATCTTTTTTCTTTAATTGAAATAGACAGTGCAAACTACAAGAAAGAACATCCATACTTTACATATTTTTTCATTTTTGGTTTATTCCTTATTATTTCAAATGATGCACTTTTTATACATTTATTGAATTAGATAATCTATGGAAATTAGATGGAAATAGATACAACTAAATTGTACCTACTCTCAATAAATTAAAACATAGAATTCACATTTTAAGTCAAATTCAGCAAACTAAACTAATACTAACATCTTACAACCAGCAATAAATCTAGAATAAACTTTACAAATTTATCAATATTCAACTTTGATAAATTTAGGAACTGAGTTCCAAATTTCCAAATTATGGTGAAAATATCATTCCTATTCTAACTATCTATCTTGCAGAATATGTAGAAGATATTCCTATATATTATACGCCTAGATATTTTAAGCTTACAACTCATCAGATATTATATAGGCATAATAATTAAATAAAATTCAATGATATAAAGTTCAATGTAATAATAAATCATATAATTTTGCATTCACTTTTCAAACTTTCCAAATCTTCCAAATTCGAATTCATTCATTTGATTTGGCTCCTTTTCCATTCTAATCCAAAAGAATATGTATAACAATATATATACATACTATTAGAATTATAGATATGAGAACAAATATGGGGTTAAGGGGAATATAGATTTACCATTATGAAATTTACCTTTTTTCGCAGCATTGATTCGCTCATTCTCTTATTATCTCTTATTTTTGTCCTACTCCGATTATATATACATACAATATAATATTTTATAATTAATAGAAGTAGCGGAGAAGGGAATATCGCAGAGCTGTTCTGTTTTTATTAGAAAATATGAGAAGAGAAGTAAGTGGTTAGGCCTGTATTTATAGACGCTTGAATCAGTCGTATCTGTTAGATTTAAATAATTAAACCTGGGTTGTTCAGCCAAGGTTCAACCGTAGTCGACATCTTCAGGGCCGGTTGACAACCCTTATTAGTGGTTGATCGACTGGCCTAAGTAAAGGGGTCGACTAGTAGGGTCGTGCTTTTATTTCCTATTTTTCCTATTTAATTATGTTCACTCTAAAATTTTCAAACATCGATAACTTCTTCGTTTGAACTTCAATCGCAAAAATTCAAATATGAAAGTTGCTTAGAAAATCACCATGAGCACAAAAGTGCAAGTTTCACGGCCAGATTCTGATGTTTGCTCAATTTTTTAGAGCCTTAATAATTTTTTTCTAATTACTGTTAATTTTACGAGGTATTACACAACTCAAAGTCAAAATCTCATATCAAGGTAGTTTGGTTAATAATAATTGTTATTGTTAAATCAAAATTTGGTTCAACGTTCAAGTTGTATGTACAAGGAGACATATTTAAAGAAATTCCAATAATACCCCTTGGTTTTATGATAATTCACAATTCATAGTTTATAAAATAAAATAGGCAAGTCCTTATGTTCGAAGTCCAATATCCATATGTGGTAGGCAAGATAGTAATTATGCATATAAACGCTTGGTTAGGTCGAGGCCCCTCTGAAATAAATCACATCAGGAGTTGGGCCTAAAGGGCTTCATTAGATGCATATTCCTATTTAAAAACGTCCAAAGTGCATAATTCAATTAATAGGTAATATGCTCAAGTCATTTCCCTTTTTATTCAATAATATGTTACAAATGGTACAAATATGCAATTTTGTAATTGTCTAACCCTTATTTACAAATATATAATCTTTCCCTCACTATATTTTATACTGTTACTTTATAAAGAGAACATTAAGATGATTCTATTTGAAAAAAGTAATTATAGTGAGAAAGAGATTAAGGGCCTCATTCCATAAATGGTTGCATCTCTATTTATAGTGGAAGGGAGGAGGTTGGCTTGCTTTCATTGGAGATATAGGACTTATGGCACCATTTGTTGTGATCTTGGTGACAACCTCGCTATGGAGCATATGGCGGAATGTGAAGTCCTTGGAAGCTTTATGAAGGAAATATTTTAAATCCTCTTGAATTTGCTCTTGTGATTGTTTTTATTCTTCTCCGTTTTTGTGACCTTCGACATCCTATAGCATGGATGTTGCGTGGCATCAATAATCATGCCATATTCATGACATGTGACATTGATTAATAGCTTATGGCATGATTTTACTCAATATTCTTTGTGGGTTTGATGGCATGAGGCACTAATAGCATGGCATGGATAATATACCGCATAGAACTAGCACAGTATGACATGAGAAGGTATTGCTTGAGAGACACCATTGAAGAGTGGCAACATGATATAGAGTCATCATTAGAGAGGAAGTGATACCAATTGAATGCAATATGGAAGAAGTGCAGCATCGATGAAGGGTGGCATTGACGGAGCACGACATTGATACGATGCATTATGGATGACGTGCGACATTGATAAATGCAGGTTTGATGATGTGTGATGTGAAATCTATGCAGCAACGATTGAACGCCGCATAGATATTATATGGTATGGAAGTAATGTAGTGTCTTATCAGTTGTAGGCCTTCGTTATTAATTATTCTCTTGTTTGAGCATCTAGAGCCTTGAACTTTGACATAAATCCTTAATTTTGGCGTTAATTCATGCTTGCCTTCCTTAGAAAATATTTGGATAATGTTTGTCCCCCTCCTTATATAAAAGAAGCTTTTTACACTTTAGTGTAAAACTAAGAATTTCGCCATCTTTTCTCATTCTTTTTACAGTGTTTACTTTCTAACTCTGTTTTACTGCAAAACAAAATCCAAGTCATGATTTTTGTTATTAACTTTTTGATTTTGGGCAAATCTTTAGAATTATAAAGCATCCTTTATTTATAATCCAATGTTAATTTTGGAATCTATAAATCTACTTAAAAAGGCCAAAAATCTATTTGGCAGCAATTTATTGGAATCTAACTAGAAAACTATCTGGAGATAATGATTTTATAAATAGGGAACTAGAAAGTTATTTATGAATTATAATCTCTTGAATAAAAAACTAGAGAACCATTTGGAAATATCATAGGAGGGAAGAACCGAAAATGTAACATTCCTAGATTTTAGCTAAGAATAATTTGATAATTTATTTAATCTTTGGGATTAAATTTTGAAATATTTGGTAATTTATAAAAGAGTTTGAATTAAATTGTGAATTAAATGAGAATTTATTTGGATTTGGATTTGGAATTTTCAAATCTAAATATCTTAGAAAATAAAATTGTATCTGGATTTTTCAAAATTAAATAAGATATATTTATTTATACAAATGGATTTTAATTTGGAATTTGATTTAAAATAATTCAAGGATAAGTATCTTATAAATAATATTAGAATTACTAAACTTTATGCTTCAAGGAGCTTAATATATATAATTTTTATGAGCAATGAATAATATGATTTTCAAATCATTTGTTATAAAATTGTATAAGTACAAAACAAAAATGAGATTTTGAAATTAAATAAATATATTGGAAACAAAATTTGATTTAGTAAAATTAGATTTTAAAAAAAACTTTATAAATTAAGAATTATGTATGTAAAATTATTTATTAATTGTTTTCAATTCACTTTCTTTATAAATTGTATAAGTATAAGTAATTGGAAAATGTATGTAAAAATGTATATACATCTTTTGAAATAAATATAGTTGTAAATATAAAAGAATAAAACATTAATTAAATATGAGACAAGGTTTTAAACATAAAAATGCATACAAATGACATTTGTAGATTAATAGGAACATGAATAAAACAAGTGTAAGCAATTGGTGCCATACAAATTACAAATGGCATTATGATTTTCTTTTTGATTTATTTTCAAAATAAATAACAAAACAAGTTTAGATCCGTTTTAAACTTCTCAAATTAGAGTAAAAAAAAGAATCATCAAAACCAAAAAAAATCAAACAAACAATCTCACATCTGCAGCTAGCAAAGCAGTTCAAATTCTCAAACCTGGAAATAAAAATAAAGGCTTTAGTTCAAATTCTTCAAGATCAATCAGTAATCAGTTAATTAAAGCAACTTGAAGATGAAAGAAACAAGTTAGAAATCAAAACTGGAAATGCAGATTTAATTCAAAACCTGGAAATCAGAGTAGAACTAGGAAAACAAATCAAACAACAAGCTTCTGTTTAACCTGAAGCTTCATATCTGAGATGATCAACTCAGAGCAAAGATCAAGCAGGGTTCAACTCAAAACAAATCAATATTTAGCAAGCTCGGGCAATTCAACAAAGTTCAGATTAAATCAAAAGCATGCAATAAATATCAGGCTATCCTCTGTCTTCATTGATAAGGTGAGCAAACCACCCTTATAAACCCTTATAGTTTGGTATATATGATTTGCCTGTGATGATCTTTGAAGTCTATTATGAGTTATGATGTGCATATGTATCTATGTACATAGATATAGTTCTCTATTATGTTACAGGCTTCAGTTCATCCAAGAAAATTCATATCTCTTTGAATAATGACATTTAGATCATGATGTCTGAATAAAAGTTGTTTACAATAATTTAAGGTTAGTTTTAAAAATAATATTAGGTATAAATATTAAGTAAATATTTTTGAAAATAATAATTTACAATAGATCAATATATACATCCGTGAAATCGAACATGTTAATTTTAAAATCTGATTATACAATCACGTTCGTATTGCAAAATGATGATTTTAGGAGGAAATTTCATGATTTTTAAGCAAGTAATGATCAAGAATTTCTAACATGAACAGAAATCCTATTTTGGTCAAACTTGGGTGATCAGCGACACGATTGTCCTCGTGATCGAATCTGAAGCATGCTTATAGGTCAAGGTTTATTAGAAAAATCCAGCTTTGAGATATTATATAAATCCAGCTTTGAGATATGGAACCATTTTATCTTGGGTATT
This sequence comes from Allium cepa, assembly GCA_030765085.1. NCBI lineage: Eukaryota > Viridiplantae > Streptophyta > Magnoliopsida > Asparagales > Amaryllidaceae > Allium > Allium cepa. The sequence goes on from CM060932.1 coordinate 745,798,439, forward strand.
GATGAAGTTACCTCGTTCGAAGCCACCGACTCACGACTCATCGACATTTCCACCGATCCACGACTCATCAACCTCCCACCGACTCACGACCCAAGCCTCTCACCGATCCACGACTCAAATCCCCATCACGACCTACGACCTGCCATCCCGCTGCCGCCCACTACCCTAATTCGTGAACAACGACCTAAATCCCCTCCGACCCAACTCCTCACCGACCCACGACCTAAATTCCCTCCGACCCAACTCCTCACCGACCCACGACCTATCTCCACCATAAGTCGCAGCCGATCTATTGTCACATCGGCATCCCTAAAAGCGCGAATTCCATATGCCGCGCGCGAGTCATGCTTCCAGTAAATCGCGAACGAGATAAGTTGAGTCGCGTGAAACCCTTATTCTTTAAGTCGCGAAAGTTCATGTTGCCGTACTAAGTGTTAGGTCGCGAAGAAGCTTTAGGTCGTTCCTCTTATGTCGTTGATGATTTCTTAAGTTGCGAACGACTTATCATAGGTCGCTGAAGTTCTGATGCCTAAGTTTTAGGTCGCGAAGAAGCTATTTAGGTCGTTGCGTTGAGTCGCATGGTTGTATTTGCTTTATGTAGGCCGCATATATGTTGTATAGTGTTTTGTTGTTAAGTCGCGTGCTTCTGTATTAAGTCGTAGGTCGCGTGAGACTTATGTAAGTCATGCACTTGTGTTGTAAATATTGAGCCGTGTGAGTTGTAGCCTATAAATAGGCATGTGAAGTCATTTGTAATGGTTGTTGATTTTTGAATAAAAATTCCATTTGATTGCTTTGTGCTTTCTTCTAATTGGTAGTCGAGTGAAATCTCCTATCTCCACCTATGTCATTCGAGTGCGCTCGAATCTTCGTTTGTGAAGCCGATTCACGGAATCTTGTGCGCAAGATCAACGTCGAAGAATCGTAGATCTCTTTCCCGGTATCTTCGGATCAACGAGTCAGAGATAGCTAGAATTCGGTATCTTCGGATCAACGAATTTGGGCATTGCAGTATACTCAATCCACCGATTGCTACATTTTCATCGTTATATCGATTTTCTGTTAATCTGCTGCGTCAGTTTGGTATCAGAGCGACTCTTAGCCAATCATAGCTAAGTCGATCTTGAGCCGAAGTTTGAAGTTTGGTGTTCGTCGTGTTCATCGTGAAGTTGCAACAAGTTGGGAGTTTTGATCCATTTCACTTTGGATCAAAGTGTTGGAAAGTGTTTGAATTTGGACTTGATGGAAGTTTGCGCCAAAATAGTTGAAGATTGTTTGAGCCGACCTAAGCCTTAGGTCGTGACAATCATTGCTGTTGCCGAGTTAAGTTTGAAGCTGAGCTAAGGAGCCATGACTTGTTTGATTTTGTGTTGAAGTTTTGATTTGCTGAAGTTTGGAGATTTGTTGAATTATTTGTGAAGTTCAATCATGCCTCCGAGACGAGCTCAACGCCATCGAAATGTCAATGCTTTGTATGGAAGAGAAGAAGCTGATGAAATGGAACAACGAATCAATGAGAGTTTCACTGAGAAGTTGAATGAAGGAATTGGTCGATTAGAGAGAATGATGCTTGAAATGAATCAAAGTAGAAGAAGAGTTTCACCTGAATCGAACCATGGGGGAAGTAGAACTTCGATATATTCAGATCGAGAGAGAAGAGAAGATCAAGATCATAGAAGTGTTGATAATCGTGATAGGAATGTTGATCGAAGGAGTGGTAGTAGAGATGTTGGAGGACGTGAACGACAACGATATACTTCAGATTTTGATGAGGAATTTGTTGGTGACAGAGGAAGTATGCATAGAGATCAGGGACAACGTCAGTATCGGGTTATTGATGATGATCGTCGATGGGAATCAGGTAAGAAGATGGAAATTCCTGAATTTAAAGGTGGAATGGTAGCTGAAGAATTTCTTGATTGGTTGTCTAATGTTGAAGAGATCTTTGATTTCAAAGAGATTCCGGAGAATCGTCGAGTGAAGTTGGTTGCTACTAGGTTGAGGGTGAGAGCTTTGGCATGGTGGCAGCAAACTAAACTTACGAGAGAGAGAATGGGGAAGTCAAAGGTTGAGTCTTGGGATAAGATGAAGAAGTTGATGAGAGCTACATTTTTACCTTACAACTATCAATCACTTATGTACCATAGGTTGCAGAACTTGAGGCAAGGAACGAAGACTGTTAATGATTATGCTGACGAGTTTTATCAACTGATTGCTCGAAATGACATTATGGAGACAGAGGAATAGTTGACTGCTAGGTTTGTTGGAGGGTTGCTAATGCAGATTCAGGATATGGTTAATATGTTTGATCCGAGATCTGTGGCTGAAGCGCACCAGAAAGCGTTGGCTTGGAAGAAACAAGGAAGACGAGGAGGTGGTGTGTTTACAAATTCCAACAATCAAGTGAAGGGTGCCAGTGGGAATTCCAATGTTACTAAAGCTGTCAATAAACCAGTTGTGAATGAAGTGGCGAAGGCGAAGATTACTAACAGTTTTAAGTGTTATAACTGCCAAGAAGTGGGTCATAAGAGTAACGAATGTCCAAAGCCAAAGAAGAGAACGATGATTGCTGAAGTTGAAGGTGAGGATGTTGGTGAAGGTGATTCTAGTCCAGTTTAGGAGAATGAACAGGATATCGCGTCGGGAGATGAAGGGTGTAATCTAATGATGAGAAGGTCTTGTTTAACACCGAAACAAGAGGATGAGGCTAGTTGGTTGAGGAGCAACATTTTTCAATCTACATGCACTATTCTGGGAAAAGTTTGTAAGTTTGTGATTGATGCAGGAAGTTGTGACAATATTATCTCTACTGAAGCTGTGAGAAAGTTGAAGTTGAAAACGGAGAAACATCCTTATCCTTACAAGTTAGCGTGGTTAAGAAAAGGAGGAGAGGTGAAGGTGGATAGGCGAGTTCGAGTTCCATTTTCTATTGGAAAGAAATATAAAGACGAGATTTGGTGTGATGTAGTTGAGATGGATGTTTGTCATTTGCTTTTGGGAAGACCGTGGCAGTATGATCGAGCAGTGCAGCATGACGGTCGAACCAATAGTTATAGTTTTATGTTTGGAGGCGTTAAGATTATTTTAGTTCCAAAGAAGAGACAGCAGGGAGAGAGTAAATCTGAGGAGATTGAAGAGCTAAAAACTTTGCTATCATTGAAAGAGTTTGTTAAGAAAGTTGAAGAGGAGCCTGAAGTATTCCTGTTAATTGGACGAGATTGTAGTGAAGAGGTTGAAATCCCAGAAGAAGCGAAGCCAGTTTTTAAAGAATTTGAGTATGTATTTCCAGAAGAGTTGCCCAAGGAGTTACCGCCACTGCGAGACATTCAACATCAAATCGATCTTGTTCCGGGAGCAGTATTACCACATAGACCACATTATTGAATGAGTCCGAAGGAACATGAAGAGTTGAGGAGGCAGGTGGAAGAGTTACTTGAGCAGGGACGTGTGCAGGAAAGTTTGAGTCCATGTGCTGTGCCAGCTTTGTTGGTACCGAAGAAGGACGGGACGTGGAGGATGTGCAGTGACAGTCGAGCATTGAATAAGATTACCGTGAGATATAGATTTCCAATTCCGAGGTTGGATGACTTGCTAGATCAGTTGAGTGGGGCAACTATCTTTTCAAAGATTGATTTGAAAAACGGATATCATCAAATTCGGATTAGACCTGGAGACGAATGGAAGACAGCCTTTAAGACGAGAGAGGGGTTATACGAATGGTTGGTTATGCCATTTGGTTTATCAAATGCACCTAGTACATTCATGCAGGTGATGAATCAAATCTTTAGACCATTCATTGGGAAGTTCGTGGTGGTTTATTTCGATGATATTCTGATATATAGCAGGAGTATGGAGGAGCATGTTCAACATTTGAGGGAAGTGCTGATTATTCTTCGTGAGGAACAATTTTATGCTGCTACGAAGAAATGCGTGTTCATGACGCATAGTGTTTTATTTCTGGGATATGTTGTGTCAGGAGAAGGTATACAGGTGGACCAGAATAAAGTTGAAGCAGTCAGGAATTGGCCACAGCCAAAGACAATTACGGAAGTGAGAAGTTTTCATGGGCTAGCGTCATTCTACCGAAGATTCATTCCACACTTCAGTAGCGTGATGGCTCCAGTTGCTGATTGCATGAAAGGGAAACAGTTTGTATGGTCAGAGGAAGCGGGGGTTGCTTTTGAGAAGATCAAGGAACTATTGACGACAACACTGATTCTTGTTTTACTAGATTTTCAGTTGTTGTTTGAATTGCATACTGATGCGTCGAAGGTGGGAATTGGTGGAGTCTTGAGTCAGAATGGGAAACCTGTTGCTTATTTCAGTAAGAAGTTATCAGGAGCAAAGATGAGGTATAGCACGTACGATGTGGAGTTTTACGCAATTGTTCAGGCTGTTAAGCATTGGAGACACTATCTGTTTCAGAAAGAATTTGTTCTGTACACTGATCATGAGGCGTTGAAGCATATGCAAGGGCAAGACAAGATTTTAGCAAGGCATGCATCGTGGATTGCCTATTTACAGCAATTTACTTTTGTTGTCAAACACAAGTCTGGAGTGACGAATCGGGTAGCTGATGCTTTGAGTAGGAGGAGTCATTTATTAACGACAATGAAAGTTGAAGTGACAGGGTTTGAATTATTGCCAGAGCTGATTGAAGAAGATCCTTACTTTGTGAAATTTGTTGAGAAAGTCAAGGAAGGAAGTACTGATGAATTTGTGTTGGTTGATGGTTTTCTGTTTAAAGGAAATCGGTTATGTATTGCAGAGAGCAGTTTGAGATTGAAGATTATCAAGGAGTTACACGAGGAAGGACATGTGGGTCGAGATCGTACTTTGCAGTTAATTTCTCAATCTTATTTTTGGCCGTCAATGAGGAAGGAAGTCAAAAGGTTTGTGGAGCGATGTCATATCTGCCAGGTTTCGAAAGGAACTGCGACCAATGCTGGATTGTATATGCCGTTACCTGTACCGTCTAAACCATGGGTTGATGTGAGTATGGACTTTGTTTTGGGTTTGCCAAGAACTCAAAGGGGTAACGATTCCATTTATGTAGTGGTTGATTGGTTTTCGAAGATGGCACATTTTATAGCCTGTAAGAAGACAGCGGATACAGTACGAGTGGCACAATTATTCTTTAAAGAGGTGTATCGATTGCATGATTTACCAGAATCTATTGTTTTCGATCGAGATACTAGATTTTTAAGCCATTTTTGGTTGAGTTTGTGGAAGATGGTCGGAACGAAGCTGAAATTTAGTAGTGCTTATCATCCACAAACATATGGACAAACAGAGGTGGTGAATAGATCGTTGGGAAACTTGTTACGATGTCTTATGAAAGACAATTTGAAGAGTCGGGATGTGAAGTTGTGTCAAGCTGAATTTGCTCATAATCATGCAAATAACCGAAGTACAGGTTTCAGTCCATTTCAGATTGTATATTCAAGCTTACCAAATGGGCCGTTGGATTTAACAATAGTACCGCAAACGAAGGGGACAGTTAAGCGGGCTGCTGATTTTGTTGTTGGGTTGACTGAATGCCATAGAATCGTTCAGGAACGATTGGAAAAGGCAAATGAGAAGTACAAACAAATGGCGGATAAGAAACGAAGAAATATTGTCTTTAAAGAGGGTGATTTTGTTCACGCGGTATTAACGAAAGATCGTTTTCCAGTTGGAGCTTACAATAAGTTGAAAGCACGAAAGATTGGTCCATTAGAAATCCTGAAGAAGATCAATGATAATGCATATCGGTTAAAGTTGCCGGAATATGTTCATACTTCTGATGTTTTCAATGTCAAACATTTAAATCCGTATTGTGGGGAGGATTTCATTGAAGATGACGAGAGTGTGAATTCGATGACGAATTCTATCCAACAAGGGGAGGATGATGAAGTTACCTCGTTCGAAGCCACCGACTCACGACTCATCGACATTTCCACCGATCCACGACTCATCAACCTCCCACCGACTCACGACCCAAGCCTCTCACCGATCCACGACTCAAATCCCCATCACGACCTACGACCTACCATCCCGCTGCCGCCCACTACCCTAATTCGCGAACAACGACCTAAATCCCCTCCGACCCAACTCCTCACCGACCCACGACCTAAATTCCCTCCGACCCAACTTCTCACCGACCCACGACCTATCTCCACCATAAGTCGCAGTCGATCTATTATCACATCGGCATCCCTAAAAGCGCGAATTCCATATGCCGCGCACGAGTCATGCTTCCAGTAAATCGCGAACGAGATAAGTTGAGTCGCGTGAAACCCTTATTCTTTAAGTCGCGAAAGTTCATGTTGCCGTACTAAGTGTTAGGCCGCGAAGAAGCTTTAGGTCGTTCCTCTTATATCGTTGATGATTTCTTAAGTCGCGAACGACTTATCATAGGTCGCTGAAGTTCTGATGCCTAAGTTTTAGGTCGCGAAGAAGCTATTTAGGTCGTTACGTTGAGTCGCATGGTTGTATTTGCTTTATGTAGGCCGCATATATGTTGTATAGTGTTTTGTTGTTAAGTCGCGTGCTTCTGTATTAAGTTGTAGGTCGCGTGAGACTTATGTAAGTCATGTACTTGTGTTGTAAATATTGAGCCGTGTGAGTTGTAGCCTATAAATAGGCATGTGAAGTCATTTGTAATGGTTGTTGATTTTTGAATAAAAATTCCATTAGATTGCTTTGTGCTTTCTTCTAATTGGTAGTCGAGTGAAATCTCCTATCTCCACCTACGTCATTCGACTGCGCTCGAATTTTCGTTTGTAAAGCCGATTCACGAAATCTTGTGCGCAAGATCAACGTCGAAGAATCGTAGATCTCTTTCCCGGTATTTTCGGATCAACGAGTCAGAGATAGTTAGAATTCGGTATTTTCGGATCAACGAATTTGGGCATTGCAGTATACTCAATCCACCGATTGCTACATTTTCATCGTTATATCGATTTTCTGTTAATCCGCTGCGTCATGTATTGAATTATCCTCTTTTATGAAAAATCAGAAATTTGTAGCAATGAGAAGACCAGGAATTCGTCCGATCATAAGAAGTCCCGAAATCCATTTATTATACGGGATCAGAGAATCGTCTGGTAACGGAGATTCCCGTTACATTTTGACAAGTAAATGCAGAGTTCCTTGAATGTCTACTCATAGTAGATTAGTCATCATTTCATCCTAACATGACATGAGTTTTGAAATTTGTCGGTACCAAAAATTTTTAAGATCCTTAACTTCATCATCCTTTATTTTGTAAGTTTTTGAAATCGTTCCTTAAAATAACCCGTTCTTTTTGAAAGTCAAACATGTTTGAAATCTGTTCATATGAAGCTTTATAAAACTTTATTTATTCCAAATTATAGATCCATGAAACTGATTACATTCGAAAATAATCATTTTCGGAACCAGTATGCTAAAAGTTAAGGCTTTTTTCAAAATCAATGCATAATATATTTATGGAATCGATGGCCATTGAAATAAATATCTTTGTATGTCATGAATAGTTAAAACCAATTCGAAACCAGGATGCCAATAGGATAATATCTGAAGTTAATATATGCCTAAATGATAACGTTTAAAGTATACATTCTCATATATGAAATCATGTATGTATAGAAACCATGTACATCCGAAGTTTAATAATATATATTCTTTCTAAGACATGATGGTATGCATTATAAACTTTATATCTTCAAAATCTTTACTTCATTTGAAATTTGAAGACTCTCGGAACTTTACATAAAAACTTGAATGTCATATGTTTGTAAACTTATACATGCGTTAAGTCGTTATGTTTGAAAGGTTGATATTATTGGGGTCACCGTATAATTTCAAAACCATATATCTAAAATCATATAAACTTGGAACCATCATACTTATACAAAACATACGTATTTGACATTAAATATATACAAAACTGCTCTGACATGCATGCGGCGACTTTAGTATTTAATGTTCAAACTTTTATGCTTGCCAAAACCATATAGTTACATATTTGAAACCCTTGTATATTTGATACTTTGAAACCATTTCGTACGAAACCTCATATACTTAAAAGTTAAAACCCAAGTGCTTTTTGCTGAAACCGCATTCTGACATGAAACTGTGTACTTTCACGAAACCATATATACTTAACACCTGAGTGCATATATTTATACAAAACTTATATGTGAGAGAAAATTTTATATGCCAAACTATATATTTATGGAACTGATTAATTATATTCGAAATCAATATGTATAAAGCTATATTTTATGTTCTAGATCCATATAGGAAATTCGTATATTCAAACTTGATACTCTCAGAGCTGTTATATTTGAAAACTAGACATGTATGTAGTTGGTATATACAGAACTATTAATATTCAAAGCTTGAAACTTGTATACTGGAAATAATATACATTCGAGATTATGCATATTTAAAAACACTTACTCTTGAAACCAAACATATAAAACATACTTATTTGAAACTACACACACAGAGCCGGCCCAATGGGCAGCCCAGTAAGCCCACGGGCTGGGGCAACCCACTGGAAAAGGGCAACATTTAGCCATCAGCCACTGAAGTAAGCAACAGAAACAAACGACACTCCAGCTTCTCCACCGAATCGATCAAAAATTAGGGCTTCTCAGTTTTAATTTTTTTCGCGCATTGCATCTGTGCGGTCGCTAGTCGACCTTGGCTCCTCCAGTCTCTCCACCGAATCTAGCATCACGCTTTGTCAATTGTCTTCATTCTCCAACTGAGAATCTGAGATTCAATGTAAGCATTTGTGCTTTTTTTAATGGATTCAATGTGTAGTTATGTTTTGTTTCTTTTGAAATCAATCTGCGAATTTGAAAGTTTGGAGTGGTTTGTTATGGTTTTTGTATTTAAAGATTCACTTTTGCAAATTACGCAAAGTGTATATGGAAGTCCGTGGCTATTTGAACTTGGTTGATTACTTGTTTCGGTGAATCTTAAAGTATTCCAGTGGTTATTTTAAATAGTACTTGATAATATTACGTGTTTAGTGGTAGATAAATGACATATATTCCAATTGGGTTTGTGAGTGATTCGTTTGTGGAGTAGTTGGAAGCATGGTCTAGTTGCTGCAGGGAGGTGGCTGAAGTTCAGTTGAATGAAGGTTGGTGTCGTGGAATCAAATTTCGGTTGAATGAATGATTGCAGAGTTTGAGGATTGTAGAATTGAAAACTTGTTTGAATGATGAATTTTGTTATGGGGGTCTGCTGTTTGAAGAGAGCAGTGACAGTTTTGTGTAGGTTATAGGAAGTTGATTTGGAGGTATGGGTCGATGATGATTATCTTGAAGTTTTGTTAGAATGGTTGCTGGAAGCCTGGAAGATGGTGAAGCAGTTATTTCAGTGATGGAGTTTTGAATGTGTAGAGTTGTTGTGGGATGCAGAGAATGTTTGTTTGTGAGGCTGTGAAATGTAGAGGTTGTTTGAAACTGTCAGTAGTGAAGTTTAGGGGGAGGTGCAGAAATGAAGTGGCACTGCTGAGGTGGAAGTGAATGAATTGTTGGACAGTGATTGTTTGAATTGTGATGGGAAGTGATGAGGTTGAATGGATTGACTGAGGGTAGGGGATCATGTCCATAGAAACGTACTTCTGCCATCCACAATGACTCATTTTGTACACTTGAGACTATCCCCCTGTGTCTGATCATGTTTTTCATCATACATGACATGCTATTGTTAAGCTTTAATTGCCAAAAGGTTGCATTGGTACACAAAAATAAGAGTCCGACTATAACAATCTTTACACTCATACTGTCATACACTACTGCACAAGCAGGGTTCATTAGTGTAAAGAAAAATCAGAGTCGACCAAATAATTTTAATTTTGATCCTAAACATTGTTTCATGTAGGTTGTAGCAAAACTAATACATATTTAAATGTTTTATTAATAGATAACATGTCGAAAAAAGAAGACGATAAAAATCATGTGAGATTTAGAAAACAAAATTCTAGAGCTTTTAATCGAAAGGTAAAACAACGTCATGATGCAATGGCTTCATCAATGGTGGGCTCAATCTCTAAACTCTTTAATGCGAAAACACAAAAATCACAAAATTCTTTTCAAGTTGAAGAAGATAGTGAAGCTATTGATGAAAATATTGACAATGTTGTTGAGGATGAAATTGAAAATGAGGGCATTGATATTGATGAAATTGAAAATGAGGGCATTAACGTGGATGTAATTGATGACGAAGAAATGGATAATGAAGAACATGTAAATGAGGAGATAAATGATGAAAGTATACTTGATTTTGACAAAGATGTGAATGTAAATCATGATCCGGGTTTGTGGGGTTCTATGAGTGATACAAAACGAACAATTATCGTTCAAAGAGGTCCCATTAAGATATCCAAATTAAATGATAAATTTCCGAGTGTCATAAAGGATGGAAGAAATAGAAGCTTTTCGTCTAAACATTATATTCGTCGTTTTCCAAATGGAGAGAAGCATGAAAGGAAGTGGCTTGTGTACTCAAATGCATTGAATAAAGTATTTTGCTTTTGTTGCAAGTTATTTAAAAATAAAGTGATGTTGAGCAAATTGTCGGAAGATGGAATTGATGATTGGCATAATCTTCCATCAAAACTTAGGGAGCGTGAAACTAATCCGGAACATTGTGAAAATGTTGTGAAGTGGGTTGGTTTGCAAAAAGGACTAAAATTAAAAGCAACGGTTGATAAAAATATGCAAGCTCAAATTGATAAAGAGAGATCGTTGGAAGATGATATTGATTCGAATAATTGAGGTCGTTAAAACACTTTCTCGAAATAGTTTACCATTTCGTGGAAGTAATGAGAAGATTTATGAAAAGAATAATGGACTATTTTGCCAACTTATTGAGTTTCTTGCGGAATTTGATCCCATTATGAAAGACCATCTTCGACGTGTGGTGAATAAAAAAATTCAACATCATTATCTTAGCCATAAAATTCAAAATGAGATAATAATTTTATTATCCAACGAGATTAAAACAAAAATAATAAAAAAGATCTCAAAAGCAAAATATTTCTCAGTTATGCTTGATTGTACTCCGGATATTGGCCACGAAGAACAAATGTCAATTATCATAAGGTGTGTTGATATTGAAGATTTTGATGAGGTGAAGGTGAAAGAGTTTTTTCTTGGATTTATAGTTGTTGATGATACATCGGGGCTTGGCCTTTTCAAGCAACTTGAAAATATTTTGAATGACCTTAAACTTAATATTGATGATATAAGAGGTCAAGGTTATGATTATGGATCTAATATGAAAGGTAAGCATCAAGGTGTACAAAAGAGACTTCTTGATAAAAATCCACGAGCGTTTTATATGCCATGCGGATGTCATAGTTTAAATCTTGCATTATGTGATATGGCTAAATCTTGTGTTAAAGCTAGAATTTTTTTTGCATATGTGCAAAAAATTTATACATTATTTTCGGGATCCACTCATCGATGGGATGTTCTTAAGAAATATGTTAAAGGTTTAACACCAAAATCATTATCGGTTACACGATGGGAAAGTCATGTTGAAAGTGTGAGAGCTATTCGATTTCAAGCGCCAATGTTAAGAGATGCTTTGGTTGAAATTGCCAAGAGTTCCAAAGAGGATATTGTGATGGCGGAAGCTAAAGGTTTATGTTTGAATGTTTTAGAGAACTTTGAGTTTTTGATTAGCCTTTGTATTTGGTTCAAGTTATTGGATAAAGTGAATCAAGTTAGTAAAATACTTCAACATGAAGATATGAATTTAGAAGATGCAATCATAAGATTAAAAGAACTTATTCTATTCTTTCAAAACTTTAGGGAATATGGTTTTGAAGAAATGATGAAAGAAGCCAAAGAACTTGCAATCGATGTTGATATTAAGCCAATGTTTGAGGTGAAAAGAGTTTCTCGTAAGAAGAGGCATTTTGATGAGGATCTTGAAATTAATGGCGAAGAAGACCAATCACCGGAATTTAGAGTCACATACTTCATTCACATCATAGATCAAGCTCTTACATCTTTAAAAGACCGTTTTGAACAATTTGAGCTTTATGATAAATATTTTGGATTTTTATTAAACGCAAAGTTCATGCATATTAGCAAAGATGAATTGATGAAACATTGTATTTTCTTAGAAGGTTATTTGAAACACAACCAACAATGCGATATTTATGGAAATGATCTATTTCAAGATCTAAGAGCTTTGCAAAGTATGTTACCTAAGGAAATAATTAAGTCGGTTGACATTCTTGATTTTATAAAATCTTATGTAGAGGATGGTGGTTTTCAATGTGCATGGGTTGCTTATCGGGTTTTACTAACAATTCTGGTAACCGTTGCTTCGGTGGAAAGAAGCTTTTCTAAATTGAAATTAATCAAGAACTATCTTCGAACGACCATGTCACAAGAGCGATTGAATGAATTAGCAATGATCTCAATTGAAAGTGAGTTTTTGGAGAAACTAGATTGTGACAATTTGATTGAAGAATTCTCCACAAAAAATGCAAGACGAAGTATATTTCTTTGAACAAGTTTTATATTTTGTATGGAACTTCGTATTCCTCCGCTTTATATAGTGGTTTTTGTATGAAAAGTTAATTTAACTTTATATAACTCCACTTATTTTAGTGGTTTTTGTATGGAAAATTGTTATGTTGTATCTTTTTTATTTGACGGACGGCATGTTTAATTTTAAACACAAAAAAAAAACTAATAAAAAAAATTCATTTAGGGGCAACCAAAATGATTTTGGGCTAGGGCAACCCAATCGTAGGGCCGGCCCTATATATATATATATATATATGAAGCTGATATGTGTTAGCCATATGTGCATTAAGAGACCAAATCCCTGTACCAAACCCCCTCTGTTTCTCTCTCCCCAACCAATCGGGAATACTGATTTTCAAACATTTTTCAATGAAGCATGATGCACTTGAAAGCAATATGTACAAAAATCCATGTACTTTTGAAATATATATACTTGGGAACTAAGTACATATAAAACTTTATATACTTAATTAAATTTCATATATGTAAGAAACTTTATGATATTCAAAGTTATTTGCTTAAAACTTACAAAACAATCTATACTCGAAAATCAATATATATGGAACTGATATATTTTCAGAGACACTTTTAGAAAGAAATAATTTTTTAGAAGAACCCTCAGACCGGTAAACTCCTAGGGATGGTATAATAAAGCCGTCCGCTGATCCAAACATCCATACCCCGGTTAAATTTATATAAGATAGGGAAACACGTGGTAGGAATCGAACCTGGATCCTTTTACGAAAATTCAAGCCTCATTTCCAGTAGGCCGCACCTGCGGACGGACCATTTTAAGAGACTTATACATCCTCAAAGCTTTGTACATAATGTCTTGTATATTCAGGGCTTGCTCATTTTGAAACCTATATACTTGGAAACTTATATGCATATATGCGAAACCGTTTACAAATTTTTAGAAGCCCGATGTATTATACACTATTACATTTTCGAAAACCAAGGATATAAGCATCTGAAGCTAATATATTTCAACACCTTTACTCATAAAATCAATGCATTTAACATTATATATACTTAAAAAAACCATCACATACTTGAAATTCATGTAAACTAAACTGTTTGCATATTCACAAGTTATGAAACTCATATATGTAAGAAGCCTCATATTTACGAAATCCAATGTATAAAACATATATATTTGAAATTAAATATACACACAAAACTGATATCTTTAAAACATGTATGTATGAAGTCTGATACACTTGAAACTCACGTGTGTGAATGTATATGTGCGTCCGCGCCCCGCAAAACTTTGTTCACTCAAAATTCACAACTCTGATACATATAAAATTTATATAGGTTCAAAACTGGAATTTTTTAATATAAAACTTTACATATTTGAAACTATATGCATTCAAAGTTACTTACTTAAAACCTTTATGTAAATTAATATATATATATATATATATGAAACCGATATACTTGGAACTTTATATTTCCAAAAGCTTGGTACTTACTGTCTTTCACGCATAGAATTGGTATGCCCAACACTTATATGTATATGCTTAGAAATAGTTGTGCACTGAAAGTTTGTTCATTTCGAACACACCACGCCAAAAGAAGATTAGTTTTCAAAATCATGTATGTTCTAAAAACTGTGTAGATATTCAAAGTTTTGGACTCTTGAAACCATATTTGTATTTGAAACTTAATATTTTTCAAAACCATGTACATTTAAAACTTTATATATGTATACATACATACATATATATATATATATACACACACTGTATACATATGTAAGTATACATATACATGTGTGTGTATGTGTGTGTGTATTGTGTGTTGTGAGACTCCCAATTGGATTATATGACTTGAGATCCTTCTTCTGGGGTTCCAAGGACAATGCCCGTCGTCACCACTGGGTTTCTTGGGATGCCATTTATCGTCCGAAAAACGAAGGTGGCTTGGGTCTGCGTAATCCTAAGGACCTTTGTGCAGCATTTGCTTGTAAGTTGTGGTACAGGTTTGGGGCTAACGACTCTTTGTGGGCGTCGTTCCTCCATGCTAAGTACCATAGGCTTGCGGGCTCTAATTTCTCAGGCTCTCCGTCCTATGCTAGTGAGACCTGGAAGCACATGCAGTCGGTAAAGCCGTTCTTTGACTCTCATGGCGGCTTTTCCGGTTGGGATGGCGGTTCGTTCTCCGTTTTGAAAGCTTGGACTTCGTTTAGAATTCCAAGCCCCTTTCGTCCTTTGTTTTCCTTCATTTGGGATTCTCGAATTCCTCCCAAGGTCTCTCTGTTGATGTGGCGTATCCTGCACGATGGGTTGCCACTAGACGAGAATCTCCAAAAGATCGGCATCCCCTACGTCTCCCGTTGTAGATGCTGTGGCAATGGGGACATAGAATCCTTGAACCATTTGTTTTTGGATGGTTTCTCAGCTAGAGCGTGCTGGAATTACTTCGGGAACCTTGTTGGGGTTCGTGGTATTGCCACTTCTCCTTTGGATCTTCGGACAACCTGGTGGGCTGGGGTCTCTGGTAGATCTCTTCATTCGATCGTGTTCCGATTGCTTCCCTGTCTGATCTGCTGGCACCTCTGGTGCGCGCGGAATAAGGCAACCTTTGAGAGTACCCCCATGGATCCTCCGTCCATTATTCGGCGTGTCAGGAATGATGTCTTCCTGGCCTTCCATGGTAGACCTTTCAGGGGACCCATGGACTCCCGCTCTAGGAGGCTAGTGGGTCTTTTATCTATTTCGTTTGTCCTGTCTACTGCTAGACTAGGAGTTGGTTGAATCCTGTTGGTGGGGCGATGGCTTCCCCCCTCGCTCCCGATCCCCCCCTCCTTCCTTCTTATGTGGTTGCTAGTTTGTCAGGTCCAGGTGTCTGTGGATTCTTCTATGGTCCGAGGCCCTCTATGCTTGGCTCTGACTGGTTTCTTTGGAGTTGCTTGGGTTGTGGTCGTCCTATTCTGTAGGCTTTTCCAGTGCTCTTCCCCAGTTGATTGGTTTTGGAGCTGCTCGAGTGGTCTTGGTTCTTGCTTGTCATTTTGGGTTGCTGATCCTAGTTGCTAGCTTCTGGTTCGGTCGGCGATCCACGCCTTTTCCCTCTGTTTGGTTAGCGATGGAGTTGCTTGGGATTTGGCTCCCCCTTTGTGTTGCTGGCCTTCTCGGTGGTCCTCTTCTTCAGTCTTGTGGGCCCTGGTTTCTTCTCAGCTTTTGGTGCTCTTCTCGAGGTTCTTCAGACTCCATCATCGGGCGGCGGCCTTGCCGGAGATCGATGGTGAGGTCAGTTGGGCGGTGGTTCGCTGTTCTGCCTCGTCCTCTTGGGGTCTGCTTTACCTGCTATATCTGCATCCTTTTGATTTGGTGCTCTTAGCTGGTCGCTTTGCTGCTCGGCCTGGGCTTTGGTTTCTCTTATCGGTTCCTTGGTTCTGTATGTGATGGTAGCTTCTTTGATGGACTGGCCTATACCTTTTCGGTGTGGCGGGATTTGTGCTTGTGCTTGTGGTGTTTCTTTTGCTATTCTTTTGCTGTTCTCCTGGCTTCTGTCAGCCAGTGGAGGTTCGGGTCTTGTTCTGTAGTCAGTTTTTTGGGAGGCATATGTTCTCTGCATGCCTCGCCTGCTTTTGTGAGCCTCCAGAGAAAGGCTTTTTTCACCTTTTTTTTCCTATACATTTATATTTTTGTTAAAAAAAAGGTACATTTATAGGTTTCTGGTAAAAAAAAAATATGACTTGAGATCTATAGACATATGATATCATACTTATAGCACATCACTTGATTGTTCTCATTGATGGTTGATTCCCTTTAGGTGTTGATTCCCTTTCGGTGTGATGGGTGTGTTAGATGATGATTGGATATTTAATTGTTTCACGCACTTGACTATATGCCAATTTGATGTATTCATCGAAATTACTTAGAGATGGTCTATCTTCTATGTCTATGGTTCTGAGATTTGTTGACATTTGAGATATGCACATGCATCTTGTGTTATACTTGTTTATACCATACCAGATGATATTTTGTATTATTATCTACATTCTAGACATAGTCTGATCCATGTGTTATTCATATAGTATTCAGGTCAATACCAGACAGACATTACTGGTTCAGGGATAAAAATATCAGGTTGTGAATGTTGGGCGTAGATGGAGGCTAGTTTATGAGTGTACTATTATCTATTTTTATATTGATGATGTTGAGATGTATGAAATGGATTTATACATTGTTTGTTTTTGAGATAGTGGGAGTTTGATCTATTTTATATCCCACTTAGACTCATGTATATTTATCATTATATGTTATCGCTACTGTTCGGAAATCAATTCTATGATTTCGATGATAACAACTATACAATGGAAATCGAATATACATATATATCTATATATACAGGTAGTTGATAAAGTAACATCCCCAAAGAGACAAAACCAGACTCAAAAGAAGTATCAAAAGACTTCAAGTCGATAGAAGTGGAAGAGGGATGACACAGACACAGATAAAACAACATGCACACATTCAGACGTCTGTGTACTCTAGCCAGACGTCTGATTGATTCCTCTGGTTTGAAACTCAGAAAGAATCAGACGTCTGGTTAATAAACTCAGACGTATGAAAAGCATCCAGATATAAAAAATTATATGAAATCCAAAAATATATGAAGACTAGACGTCTGTAATATTTTCCAGACGTCTGATTTTGGACTCGGCTGTGTAAATTCAAAGAACAACTGTCACATTCGAAAGGACACGTTCGCTTCTCTTCACTGCAACTCTTCATCACCATGAGAAGCAATTTTAGAGCACTTACTAACAGTTGCAACTACACAAAGGATCTCTCCACCACTATAAATAGAATCAGGAATTCAAGAGAAGAACTCACTTTACTTACTTACGCTCTTAACTCTTATACTCTGATTTATACTTGATCTCTAAGCAATCAAAATACCTGTAATTAACTCTTCCATATATATATTGGAAGCAATTGTACTTAATAGTCAACATCCGTGTTATTGAACACATTCTTGACAAAGAAACTCTGTTGTTGTAAACCTGTTCCTCCGGGTCAAGAGAGGGTTAGTTGAAAGGAAATTCCAAAGAGGAGCTTCGAGACTGGACGTAGGACGGGAGGTACGAAGTACAAAATCCTGGTGTGATTACTTTAATTTACTTTGCTACTATCATCTATCAAGTTATATTATATAGTTAGTTGTTTATACTTGCATATATATCCTATACGGTCCACTCATATAGACTTTCAATTGGTATCAGAGCAAGATTTTGATCAAATAACAGTAACATGTTTTTGAATCACCTTAATATGGCAAGTATTTTTCAAGAAGGACAATCCACAGCACGACCCCCATTCTTTAATGGATCTAACTATGCATATTGGTCAACACGTATGAGAATTTTTATGGAAGCTAATGGTCTTGAAATTTGGTCAGCCACACAAGATAAATAAGAAGTACCTACTATTGCTATGAACACTTGGATCGATGCACAAAAGACCTTAGCATCAAATAATGCTAAAGCTATGAATGTTTTATTTTTCTCTTTAGACAAAGATGAATTTTCACGTGTCATGTTATGCACCACTGCATTTGATATTTGGCGTACCTTACAAATTACACACGAAGGTACAACAAAGGTCAAACAAACTAAGATTTCAATTTTGCAAAACCAATTTTCTTCATTCAAAATGAAACTATTGTTGACATGTATTTTAGATTCCAAACTATCCAACATGATCTTATGGCATTAGGAGTTAAATTTACTGATTTTGATTTAGTTTCTCGAATACTCAACGCTTTAACATCAGATTGGGAAAGGAAGGTTTTAGCTATTGAAGAAGCTAACGATCTTTCTACTTTCAAAGTTGAAGAGTTGATAGGAAATTTAATGTCCTATGAAGCTAATTTGCAGGCACGAAAAGAACAAAATTCGGAGAAAAAGAATATAGCATTTCCAGCAACAAAAGATGATGACTCTGATTTAGATGAAGAAGAAATAGTCTTCATTGCCAAGAATTATAATAGATTCAAGAAATTTAGAAAGATGACCAAATTTCAAAAAGAAGGGAAGTCCAACACAACAAACCTATCTCAAATCAAATGCTATGAATGTGATCAATACGGTCATATGAAGAAGGATTGCCCTAAACTTAATAATGACAAAAAGAATAACAAAATTCAAAAATTCAAGAAGAAGAAGGCTTTCAAAGTAACTTGGGATGACTCGGACTCTTCATCTTCTGAAAGTGATAGCGATAGTGACGGAGAACAGGCTAATGTGTGTTTTATGGCACAAACTAAAGAGGTACCCAAAATAAGAAAATAAGGAGAAATGGATACTAGATAGTGATTTCTCCAAACATATGACCGAAAATTCAAAAATGTTATCAAATATAACATACAACGATGGTGGAACGGTAACCTTTGGAAATAATTCAAAAAGATATGTCATAGCCATTGGAGAAGTCATCAACTCTGGTATATCTAACTCCCCTATTATTACAAATGTTTTATTAGTAGAAAATCTAAAACACAACTTACTAAGCATTAGTCAATTATGCGATAAAGGTTTTCAAATAAATTTTGAAAAGGATAGATGTAATATTTTAGATAATAACAAACAACTCATTTTTGAAGGATTTAGAAACAAAAATATTTATGTATTAAACATGAATATAAATAAAAATTCAAACTTATGTTTAACCGTCAAACATGATGATCCATGGTTATGGCATAAACGATTTTGTCATACCAATTTTAAGAATATTAATAAATTAGCAAAATATGAGTTGGTAAGAGGATTACCTAAAATGAATTATAAAGTAGAAAACTTATGTGACGATTGTCAAATTGGAAAACTAAAGAAAAGCTCATTTAAATCTAAAAAATAATATTTCTACAAAACAACCATTAGAATTATTACATTTAGATTTATTTGGTCCAACACAAATAAGGTCTATAAATCATAATAAATAATGTATTCAGCTTATATATATATATACATAGTTACATAACAACTATATACAAACAATCATTTTTTTAAAAATAAAATATAACAATGTCTTCTGGGAACTCCTATATATCCATCTCCATCTCAACACCATCGACGCATAGCTCGGTTGACACACCACAACGGCTTCCTACGCCTACACCAAAGCAAGAACCAACAAATAGGTGGTCCTCGTATCATACGGGTTTTACTCTAGATAATAAGAAAACAAAAAGATCTCCGTTTATTTCTCCTAACACAAAGGAGAAAATTGATGAAATTCATCATTACCAGAAACAACAGATAGATCTTCAACGAGAACTTTATTTCGAACAAAAAGTTACGACACGACGGCTAAGTTTTCTAGAGCAAGTGGCGATGAAGTTTTGTTCATCGCGAAAGAAAGATGTTCATGAACCGCTACCAAAACCTTGTAGTTCATTGGATCCATCTTCTTCACATCGTACTCCTTCAGATCCCTCACCAAGATGATATTTTGGCTCCCCACGGACCCACGAACGTGGAAATATATGGTCTCCACTTAGACCATAGAAGGATAACAAGTCAGGAAATCCTAAAACTCCGTCGCCGCGTAAATAAATAAATCGTATTAATTATTGTGTGTATCTATACTTATGTGTTATTATATTTTACAACAATAAAGATATTTGTTATCAACATTCGATAAATAAGTGAAACCATCAAACTTTAGGCTATTTTTAGCCAAACTGCAAATCTCAGACTTCTGTCTGCATCCTCCAAACGTCTGATACAATTAAAAATTTAGCAGTGTACATATGTCAGACGTTTGACATATCCCTCAGACGTCTGAGCTTAAACTCTTCCTCTTAAAAATATAGTCCAGAAAATTTCAGACGTCTAAAACAGTGAACCAGACATCTGATCAAGTTCTCTGTCCACATACTTACAAAGTCTATCTGAACCAGACGTTTGACATATAACAGCAGACGTCTGATTAAACTTTCTAGATATTCAATTTTATACATTCTACCAAAACAGACGTCTACTCCAAAGATCAGACGTCTGTTTGTATCTTCTGTACAATTTTTAGGGCAAACCAGACGTCTGATTTCAAATCTAGACGTCTGAAATTCAATCGACCAGTTATATACACCCAGATAACGTCATTTTTTTCCCTATCTCAAAATTATTCCGGTTTACGATTTTCATATTGACAATTTTTTCTTCAAAATCAAACAAAACTAAATCAAAATGCCTCCTCGCACTAAGAATATCAAAGCTCCAAAACGCAAACAAGACCAGCCCACTTTATCTTCAAACCCCCATGTATGTTCCGACGATCAAATCAAGAGATGGATGCATAAAGCACCGCATTCCATCAAAAGGTATCAAGACATCCAAAAGAAAAAACTCCATATAGGTCCATTCTACAATCTTCTTAAATTCCCTATGTATGATCTAGATGAACTTTGTGAAAATGTTGGATTAGAAACCCTAATCTCTTTTACTCCTAATGATGTTCAAATAGACCAATTAGCTATATTTTTATTCTACGTTGATCTAGACAGTACTTCAGTATGGAATACTGAAGATGAGGACAACTGACTATGGTCTAGTGTTTATGGTAATACGATTAGGTTAACTCCGGGGTTAATAGGTAGAACTTTGGGATGCTCTGACACCAGGGAAGATTTATACAACATTCCGGATATGCGCTTCAAGCCACGGAATAGTATTACTCATCAAATTTGGAAGGACGAAATGCCGAAATTTGCTTTGAAATATTTACATCCAAAAGCTCGACTCTTGACAAGAATGATAATAAATGCAGTTGTTCCACGTTTGGGGAGTCACGAGCGAATAATAGAATTGGAGCGCAAAGCTATATATGCTCTCTTTAGTGGAACTCGGGTAAACTGGGCCAAATTCATCTTCGGCGAGCTGAAACACTTTTGGACTCGATCACGACCATCGATCATTTACCCTACCTATATTATGAGACTTCACCGTGCACATAATGTTACTTCCTACCTATCGACATTCGAAGAAATATCGCCTAAATATGCTTCCATCAAATTCTTCTCTCTGATGCACCTACCTGAAATCCCTCCAGAATTTATGTCCTTCGAAGATTGGACGCACAATCGTCAATCTCGAAGTGTTGAGCCTCCTCCTCGACCACATATTGATCCATCCCAAGAGGAAGTACAACATCGAGAAGTCACTCCTCCTCCTCCTCCCACACCATTTGATTATCCGAAACATGATGGAATTATGAGACTCGAACGGATACAAATCCAAATGAAAGTGTTCGAGATCTCACTCTTCGGAACCAAAAAATTCTATCTCAAAATCAGAAAATTTTGGCTAAGCGAATTGACAATTTTGAAACTTCATTTGCTACACGACTTGCCACAGTTGAAGAATCTCTTTCGATTGTTTTATCGGTTCTTAAAGAAGTATTACAACGGGTTCGTGGTCCAACACCACCCTCTGAGGATTGGAC
The DNA here is from genome assembly GCA_030765085.1 of Allium cepa. Taxonomy (NCBI): domain Eukaryota; kingdom Viridiplantae; phylum Streptophyta; class Magnoliopsida; order Asparagales; family Amaryllidaceae; genus Allium; species Allium cepa. The sequence continues at coordinate 745,820,424 of CM060932.1, forward strand.
AACCCATGTACATTTCCCTCCCGCAAAACATTCAAAACTATCTGAGGATGAACCTCCAAAGGAAGCTTTGACATCTCCTTCAAAGGCTAGCACTTCTGAAAAGGAAGAACCAAAGGAAGATGATCCAAATAAAGCTTCCCCAAAGGAAATCTAGAATTTAGGAATTGTAGTTTTTATAATTTTTGTACAAATATATGATTGCAATCACTTCATGTTATTAATGAAAATTTTCTTTTTGACGATTGGCTTCACTGTTATAACTCTTTTTGATCATGCCAAAGGGGGAGAAATATAGGTAGAATCATAAAACATTAAGCACATATTCAGGGGGAGATTTAGAATCTATATATAAGTACATTGAATAGTTGTCATCATCAAAAAGGGGGAGATTGTTAGGAAATCAATTCTATGGTTTCGATGATAACAACTATACAATGGAAATCGAATATACATATATATCTATATTTATAGGTAGTTGATAAAGTAACATCAACAAAGAGACAAAAACCAGACTCAAAAGAAGTATCAAAAGACTTCAAGTCAATAGAAGTGGAAGAGGGATGACACAGACACAGATAAAGCAACATGCACACATTCAGACGTCTGGGTACACTAGCCAGACGTCTGATTGATTCCTCTGGTTTTAAACTCAGAAAGAATCAAACGTCTAGTTAATAAACTCAGACGTCTGAAAAGCATCCGGATATAAAAGATATATGAAAGCCAGACGTCTGGTTAATAAACACAGACGTCTGAAATACAAACAGATACAAAAAATATATGAAGACCAGACGTCTGGTTAATAAACACAGACATCTGAAATACAAACAGATACAAAAAATATATGAAGACCAGACGTGTGAAATATTTTCCAGATGTCTGATTTTGGACTCGACTGTGTAAATTCAAAGAACAACTGTCACATCCGAAAGGACACATTCGCTTCTCTTCACTGCAACTCTTCATCACCATGAGAAGCAGTCTTAGAGCACTTACTAACAGTTGCAACTACACAAAGGATCTCTCCACCACTATAAATAGAATCAGGAATTCAAGAGAAGAACTCACCTTACTTACTTACGCTCTTAACTCTTATACTCTGATTTATACCTGATCTCTAAGTAATCAAAATACCTGTAATTAACTCTTCCATATATACATTGGAAGCAATTGTACTTAATAGTCAACATCCGTGTTATTGAACACATTCTTGACAAAGAAACTCTGCTGTTGTAAATCTGTTCCTCCGGGTCAAGAGAGGGTGAGTTGAAAGGAAATTCCGAAGAGGAGCTTCGGGACTGGACGTAGGACGGGAGGTCCGAACCAGTATAAAATCCGGGTGTGATTTCTTTAATTTACTTTGCTACTATCATCTATCAAGTAATATTATATAGTTAGTTGTTTATACTTGCATATATATCCTATACGGTCCACTCTTATTGACTTTCAGCTACGTGGATGACCGTATATTCTATGACGATCCGCATTTCGAAAGGTTTAAGTCGACAATAAACTACACATGTCCAACTTAAAACAATCCGAAACACAGATAATCAATAGGGTTAATCAAGAAAAATAAGAAAATAATAAAATAAACACATAATCTCACAGTAGAATAACAAAATATAATAATCAAATAAACATTTTATGAAGCTGTTTATACTATACATTTGATTAAAATTTACAACATCTATCAAAGTTATATATACAACAGAATAATAGAATAATGCAATAGAACAACATGATGCAAGTAAATAGTACTAGTAATCATATACCAAATCTTCATCTTCATCCCCCCAGAAAATAATCTTCAATGCACTGAAATACTCAGGGCTGACCTGAGCATAAAGTAAAACAATACACTCGAGTCAAAACTAAAATATTCTTATGTAAGTCAAATCGATATCACATATAATACCAGTGTAATAACATCAGAGATATTTAAGGGGTTTTACATCTCCTATCCAGTATATAATGTGCATGCAATAATTCAAGAAATGTTATGCGATTTTCCATCTTTTAAGGATCCGTCAAAATATCTATGTGTAGTAGAATACACTATATATGTAATGTCTAATCAATAAAATAAATATTTTTCTCCATGTTAAGGCTTTATATTAATCCCCATTAACACGTTTTTAAGTATTGATGTACAGTTTGCGTATAACACAACCACTAGATTGTCGGCAGCGAGTGATGCACCGTGATACGATAAATACTAAATCAAAATCGTAGTGGTCTCGTATAAGGATAAAAGTATGACAAGGCACGTGAGGTAATGCCCAAGGTAGGATACTACCAGTTTTCATTCTCGGCTGATCGTAACACATCACCGCAGCCTGTGCAGTTAATGACCCGCTATTACCCGCTATAACCCTGCTATATCTTATGGCGGATTTCTACTGCTACGATTTTTCCGTATAGCCCCAAATTTAGCCTTTCCACTTCAAGCCCCATTAATTCCGCTATATCCCGTTATTTTCGTTATATTTCGCTACTTCCGCTATATCTTCTTTAAAAGAAATGAATTGAAAAACGACATTTATACATTATAAAAATTATGAAATTAATTTATTTAATTGAATTTTTAATATATTTTTAAAAATGAAAATACTCTAATATTCTACGAAATTCAATTATGTTATATAACATTTTTACATTTATTTACAGTATTTGCACAAGTTTTTATTTAAAATTGATTATATGTTAATTATAATTCAATTGAACGCTAATTTTTCATTTAATTACCATTTATATATTTGTAAAAACATTTAATACAAGTTTTATATGCTATTTTAGAGTCATCTGCTGTATTCCGCTGTATCCCCGTTGTATCCCCGCTATGACTTTTTGCAGCTCCGCCGCATTGAATCTGTCAAGCGCTTTAACTGCATAGGCCTACAGCGACTGCCGACCGCGTTCAACACTCCCAAAATCAGAGAATGCACATCAATAACAGTGTAAAGATAGTAATATGAAGGAGTGTATTCGCTAGAGGTAGTTAACCTCATTGGCACGGGTGCGGCTTCTGTTTTAGGCATTTCAAATTGACACACAAGTGTCGGGTCATCCATCAACGTTCACTTCCTTCAAATCCAGAAACGTTCATCAAATCCGACCACTTCATTCTGGTTCAAACTCCACGTTCATAGTTATTAAAGTGGTTCCAATATCGACAGAGAGTATGTCCATATTCGGCCCTAGTCTTTTAAATAACCAACGTCATTTTTCACGCCAGTTGGTTCTTTTACATTTCGAAAATGATTCATACTTGATATCAAAATATCATATTCACATCAAAGTAATCAATTTCATTCAAAATAACGCATTTGCTTATAATATATCAATTTCATAAGAAAATCATTTTCACCCCAATATCTCAATTTCACTTCCAAAATCTTTTCAAATTTCAACTTAGGTTATAACTTCATTTTAACCACATTCGTATTTAAATCATTGATTTAAATATAAATATTCTACCTTTACAGAGTTTGAATTTTTAGAAAATAGTTTGAATAGTTTTAAATAGTTTAAATAGTTTAAAGATTTAAAACGGTTTGATATAAAATGGTTTGATTATTGAAAATGGTTTATATAGTAAAATGGTTTGGAAAATCAAAATAATCTGAATATTTAAAAAGATAGATTTTAAACAGTTTATATTAAAATAATTTATTTTGAAAATAGTTTCAAATTAAACTATTTCTTTTCATTTCAACAAATCTGGACCTAGGTCCAAATTTAAATCAAATCGATTCAATTCTAAATCTTTCAATTCAAATCATCTTCAATCTCAATTAAATTCAAATCGACTCCATTTCGATTTAAATTCACATTAACTCAATTTCAATTCGAATTAACTTCAATTTCAAAACATTCATTTTAACTTCAAATTCGATTCCATGATTCGGTTCAATGGTTTAAATTTCAATTTAATTCTTATTTTAAACCATTTCAAACTATATCGATTTCAAGTCCGATTTCAATTTACCGATTTAAATCACTTAATTCAAATTAACTTCAATATTTAATTTAAGTTTCAAATGTTCAAAATAATTCAATCTCCAAAACTAAAGTAATTTGTCGACTATAACTTCACATTATAAATTTTACTCTTTAAAACAATTACTTTTAACAAATTTCGATCTTAACATTCCAAAGATCAAATTAAAAAAAATCAATTCATATAAATTCGATTCCTTTATTTCTTCAAAATGGTATCTCTTTCAAAACCATGAATTTTAAAACTATTTAATTTAACCAATCCGGTATCTGTACATAATTTTCTATCCTATGGTCAAATGATCAGTTATTTCAATTTAATTTCAAGGATGGAAATACATCATTTCAATCCAAATCAAATTGTCATAGGTATATATCATTTCAACATATTTCTTAATTTGTTCGAAATAATTCAAGTTACAATTTTATATACTGTTAATAATATATAGGGTGATAATAGGGATATATATAATAAATAATCATCCAATCATCCAATATATCAACCAATAGTCATCCATCAAAATCAACATCCAAAATAGTCAATGTATCACAACAATTAACTAGTTATCAATATCGGGTGTTTAACTAGCAATTTAATTTCAATCTCAAATTTAACCATCGATTAAAATTCCTAATAGTTCAATTCATATGTTAATTCAAATGCCAAATAAATTACCAAACAACAGTCAATAGTGTAAATCACTTCATGATTTAAATTTAACTAGCATCGGAATAATTTAGTATTTCATTAGTGGTTTAAAACACCGACCTTTATTTGAAACTAAAAATTTCTCAAATTCAAATAAATACATATCCAACTCCATTTCGTAGTAGACTCCGATACAAACCCAAGGCAACTTGTTTCTCTTGAATTCGACCTCGTACGGGAAAGTTATGAATTTATTACTATTCGAGATAATTTAAAGATAATCAATATAATTAAAATTAAATTAAACAAAAACCATTACCCTAATCCCCTCTTCCTCGTTCATGCGTACAGGCATGTGCATATCCCTTCCTAGCTTGATCTCGTGCTCGCGTATTTTATCTTCTTTTGTACGAATCACGAAAGCCAGCCGTTACCATCGACCTCCGCGCATGCCCGAATCACCGTCGTGTCCCCTACGCACCGCCTCCACTGCCCCTGCTCCAACCCTTGCATATGCACGCATAGATCGATGCTCATGAACCCAAACTACAGCGAACTTCAAGCTCGGATCCAGGCAAATTCACAAGCTTGCGGTTCGATCCAATCGTTGGATACATTGAGCACGATGAGATCTTCATTTCTCCTTTTGATGTGGGGCGATTTCATTGAGCGGATTAGAAGAAAACAAAGGAAAAAGGAGAGTTACTTTTGGCCATTAAATCGTATAAAGAGCGGCCGATGTTAACATTATAGGGTTTGAGCAAATGTGAGGTCATATATAGAAATTTTGCAAAACACTATTCACACCCGAAAATTTCAAACTCCAAACGAAGCGTGCCGCCTGACGTTCTCTATGTTATACTCCTATTCTTAACACAATGGAACATATATCAAGAGCCAATTTCATTATATTCAGAAGACAGCTTTTCAAAATCAATTGAATCACTTTAAAATTCAATTTTAAAAGTTAACAATCTTCATTCTTATTTAAATATAATTTAAATCAACTTTTGAAATCATTTCATTCACATTAAATTCAAGATTTAATTAATTAAATAATTCCAATAAAAAAATTTAAACAATTAAATTATCCAATAAATCACTATGATTGAAATAAAAGTTATTTAACTTATAAATTATAACTTTTAAAACGAGTTCAAATAATAAAACAACCACTTCCATTTTTAATAATTCAATATCAATGCAATTATTTACAATTCAATATTATTTAATTTACTTTCTAATACAAGTTATCATCTCCTATCTTATTGAATTTCGTTATTCAAAATTTTTATCTAAGTTCATATCCTGTAAATTACATTAATAAGTATTAAATTTTTATTTCTAACCATTTTTGTCCAATAATTATATTAAATTTAATAATTTAAAATAGTTCAAAATGCGGGTCGTTACAATCTTATGATGCCCTACCTCTATACTTACACTAGCCAAGGACGTTACATGGTAATATAATGCCGTCGACTAGCACAAAGAATAAGGTTGTTGAGGAGCGACCATCTGTGTAATTGCTTTGTGCGTGTACCAATATGTCAGATAGTATAACATGCATTCCATTCCAAGAGGAAATCTGACATATCGAACACAAACTCAAAGCTTATACACGGTGGCTATGTGGCCTTCGGAAAAAAATATAAAATAAGAACAACACAAAATCAGTCACAGATATTCATATCACTAAGGCGGAAATAGATATAAATATAACACATAGAAGTGCACATCAAAGTAGTGGTCAAACAAGATCCACGACATCACAAAAGAATAAGTATACATCAAGGAGTCCCTATCTCGAATGTATAAAAGAAAAGACTACTAAGCTAAAGTAGTTAACCAAAAGTCATAAGGTAGTCCCCGCTAAGAAGTCAAGTGGAAGCCCTGTAACACATTGGTCTGAACCGAGTATTATTTAAGAAGAAAAATAATAAACGGATCAGTCTAGCTATAAATATCATATAAGATGAGATATGATAACAGATACAACAAAAATATATGATAACAATATTGTCATATTTCGACAAGCATACATTTGATAACTACAAAAATCATACAATATCTCAAATCTCCTCAAAAAGAATATCACATTCTTTAGCTTATTTATCAAACCTCAAATATTGACAAAACATATCAATGCCAATTGCAAAATAATTGTTGAAACGCAAATTCCAAAAATCAATAATTAGAAATCTAGAAAACACAGAGGGGGGAGGCCTTTCATAAACGGGAGCATGAAAACTCACCAACACGTTTATCACAAACGGGCTGTTATCCCATGGTCGCTAACCATAGAGACGGTGCAACGACGTAGTGCAACGGTACGCCCAAGGAAACTGAAACTCAAATAATCTGAAACAACGATAGTACAACGGCATGCCCGATGAACCAGAAACTCAAATAATTTGAAACAACGATGTAGTACAACGGTACGCCCGATGAACCTGAAACTCAAATAAAACCCATAGGTCGCTAGCCTATAAAAAAATGAGACAAAGCTCAACAGAACGGGGTACAGTCCCCCGCGAGGACAAACAGACAAAACATATCGCTAGTCTAAATCAAAAAATGATCATCATTGATCAATAAGAAGTCAAAATTACACTAAGCTAGCAAATAAATGAAGTTTAGCTTCATGCTCCATAAGTACTGGCTTAACTTAAATATTTACGATCAAATTGTAGATTTCCACTCGAAGATTATCACGAGATTTCAATCGAACAAGTCCAAAAATTAACCGATGAAGTAAACGCAAGCATTTCATACCACTTGTTTTGCTAAGTCGTTTAATTAGATTTCTCATACGAATGAGGTAAATGTTTGTATATAGTAATAGATTGGAAAACAATTTTAAAAATGAACTTTGTATTAAAAATAACGTTGAAATCATTTTTTGGTAACAAAGTTTGGGTATTTACTACTAGTATAAAAACTTTTGTATCTTAAAGTGATAAAACACAGAAATAATTGTAAAAACAAACTATCACAAAAAATCCATATTCGACGCTGTGATGTAAAACCATAAAAATCGATATCAAATCCATCAAATGGATATTCCCAAAAATCCAAAAAAGAAGTCATCAAAGTCAATAATAAATGATAACCACTAATCAGATCAATGCAAATTGATAAAAAATCATAAATCCACATAAAAATAGGCGAAATGGCTGAATTGCACAGAATCAGACGTCTGGTTGGATTGGCCAGACGTCTGACTTGGGGTTTGGGGAATTTATTTTCCTTTTCCCCATTTTCTTTTTGATGCCAGAGGCCATCCAGACGTTTGGTATAGCCTAACCAGATGTCTGGTCGATTGCTCTGGAATTTTCTTTTTCCTGCCGTCTTATTTTTTTTTTCTCCAGGGACCATAACCAGATGTCTGCACTTGACCAACCAGACGTCTGGTCACCTAGACTGGGCAACAGTTTGCTAGGTCATTGATGGCCAAAACGATTCGAAAGCGATCGAACAAGCAACGAAGACTAGGGATTTATGCCAAGCGACAACCCAGCCTTATAGGCTCTTCGATACACCCCACATATCATGATCAAACACCCAATGTATGATTTTTAAAGATTTTGACTTCAAAATACCAAAATTGAAAAATTCACCAAACCAGTTCAAATCAAAGAAAAAATGAACATGAAATAGATGCTAGGAATTCATACCTAACAACAATGAAAACTATAGACATAGATGTGAGTTCAAGAACTCATCTTTACAACTCAAAAACAATGAATGAGAAACTTTAAAACAAAGCAAGACCAATTCCTGTTCAACACACCTCTAGAATCTTCAATCTATTATCAAAGATGTAGTATTTCCTAAGTTAGGTTATAGGAATTTCTAGAAATTGAAGAGAGAGATGGAGAGGATGAAGAGGATGCTTACCTAAGCTTCTCTTTAATTTTAGAACTAGAACTTGAATTTCCTAAGAGAACCAGGGCTTATGAATTTTATTTTCCTATCTTTTCCCCCATTCTTTCCTTTAGCTTGAGAGTGTTAGGAATAATGGAATGGATGAATGAATGAATGAATGAATGAATGAATGAATGAATGAATGAAGAGGAGTGGAGTGGGAGTTATTAGGTAGAAGAGTTGGGTTCTCTTGTTGGGTTTGTGGGCTGAAACCCGAACCCCAAATGAAAATACCAAAATTCCAATCAACTCCAAACATATCGATGTTAATACTCAAAAAAGTCGCAAACGCCGTTTTGGACTCAATTGAAGTGGTCTCCATTCCGAATTCGAACGTTTTCAAAAAGTCACACTTCGGACTTTAAATTCAACCAACGATGCTATATTTAAATAAAATATTTAAATATATGATCGTAAAACATGCGGTTTGTTACAAATCTTCCCCACTCAAAACTGTTAGTCCTTGAAAAGGGGATAAATAGAGAATCAAACCTTTGATATATTTTACTCAAAATAATCAACATACAAAACATAAAATCCTTTTTGTAAAACTTTTACTACGCTTCCATTACGCCACTCTGATATTGGCTTATATGTAAACAAGTTATAAATTTTAAAATCTCAAAAGTTTTCTAACACTTGAATTTACCGAAAAATTCGACAGCGCCTCCTTAGTACGGTTATATCATAAAAATTTACAATACACACGCACGCATTAAAATACGGTATGTAATTCGAGATATATACCTTATTATTATTAATACGAGCAAGTTCGCTCATATTAAAGCGAGTAAAAGAGAACCAAACCGCGTATACGTCCAAACGGTCTTCATATGCACCTATCTCAACTCATGTTTGAAATATTAGTTTCTTAGAAAAAGATGTAGAGAAATGTATGAGTTTAATAGAATCATATAACATGAATGGTAAGTCCAAATCATAACCACAAGCATCAATACACAACATAATAATCATATGCAACCAAAAGCAGTTACAACAAAAGAAACCATCCAACAATTAATATTCATTGAATTAATTCATAACTGTCACAATTTACATTTTCCAATGTCAATAGTTAATTTATACACTATCATTTCTTGTTAACATTCATTCTTTATTAACATCCAATTGCTTTGCTTCTAATTTATTCATATCTTATTTCATTTACATTCAATTTATTTAGTTTCATTTATTTCACTTTACTTTAACACATTTTATGTCAATTAATTTATGGACCATTTATAAAATCATTTTATTAATTCATTCCATTTTAATAAGTGAAAATTATTAATTTACAAAGAATGTAAGAAATAAACACTGGGTTTCTGTCCAAATAATTTTGAAATAATATATGCTCATATCTTATATATATATATATATATATATATATATATATATATCAAATTATATTTAGAATTTTAAATCAAAAAACTATTTATCGAACCACTGTGTAGCAAAGCAACTAAATGGCCATCCTCACTTTGAGACTCGAAAATGAATGTCGAAGATGCGACCGTCATCATCAAAATTATTTTTCAATGACAGAAGAGAGGAGTACAAGATTTACTTCCTTTTAAAAAATCCATTCTTGAAAACAACTACTATACGTAAATATTTTAAATAATACTAATATTATTTTCAAATCTTAGAAAACAATTTTAAAAGCACCGGGATTCAAGTTCTCAAATTTTCAGTTTAAATTCATTCTTTTAACTTAAACCAAAAATTGATTTTACTTAAGTTCATTACTTAAGTTCATGAATATCATAAACACAAATTTTGTTAAGTTAATATTTTTAAACCTTGTATTATAACCTATTCAATTCATATTCAATTTATTTTATAATTCCATTCACTTCATAATTCAAACTTAAAGTTTAAATTATTTCTTACCACATTTAGTTAATTTGAACTATTTTTTTCCTATTCACATTCAACAAATTTAAATTTTGGTTTTAGCTGAATAATTCTCAAATCTATAACTTATTTAAATTATTCACTTAAAAATTAATTTCATTATTATTTCTCATTCATTTCAAATACAATTCACTTCCATTTAAACTTCCTTCAGTTAAACTTCATTTTATTTACTTCATTTCACTAACTCAATTTATTTAACGTTACTAGGTTAATTCTTTTATTTCATATCTCAAATTCAAATTTTCTTTTATTTACTTAACTAAAATGTTTAACCATTTTAAAATTCAGTTTTACTTTCCTTTCAAATTCATAATTTATAAACTTGTTTCTTATCTATACTATTTTCAATTATAACTTCAAAAACTATTTTCATATATTTAGCAAATCATACTTTGAATTTTTTTCGCAATCAAAACCTTTTTAACTGGAAATAGATTTTTTTTGGTAACGATTCTCACTCAGAAACTCGAAAATGAATACTGGCGATGTTGCAGTCATCCTCGAAATTATTTCTCAACAACTAACGCGAGTTCAATGATTTTATTTCTCTCAAAAACATTTTAAAAATATATTTCTAGTCAAAACACTTTCAATTAATATTATTATTAATTTTGAAGGCTTTGAAACAATTTTGAAAGCAATGGAATTTAAATTCTAAAATTCTCAGCTTGTAAATCCTTTTAGTTTATAAACCATATTATAAATATACTATACAATTTCATTACCTTATTATGAAACATTTTGTTAATTTACATTTTTGTTATAGAAAATTATTTTTATTGTAATTAGATTTTAATTCAATTTAATTATCGAATGCTTTGTAAAATAGTGTTCATAAAGTATTCGTTTTTAGTTTAATTAAAACAATAATCAATGGTAACTAAATATATCACCTCCTAATGAAAACATTCATTAATAATCATATAGGTTTATGAATGTTATCATTTTATATATAAAATATAATTTAGGTAAAATTATTTCATTTACCCCATTTTAAAACAATATTATGTCGACTTGCCTCGTTTAAGTGTATAGAAACACCTATCGATAACATTGTGCCTCATGCACCAACCCAAATTCGTAAAAAACTCAACAAATTAGTAAACACAATATAAATTTTTTTTATAACACTAACAAGTATGTGTGTTCATATATACATATATGTATTTATGTATGTATGTATGTATGTATATGTATGTATGTATAGACACACACAGTCAAACAAACTCATTCTATGGTATTACTACCCTATCTCTAATGAGTCCAACCCCGAACAAAGCTAAGATTATCGCTAAACCAAAGCCCCGATACCAACTGTGATGATCAGCATTTCGGAAGGTTTAAGTCGATAATAAACCACACATGTCTAACTCGAAACAATCCGGAACATAGGCAATCAATGAGATTAATTAAGAAAAATAAAAAAGTAAGAAAATAAACACAGAATCTCACAGCAGAATGACTAAATATAATAATCAAATAAACAGTTCACGAGGCAGTTCATACTATACTTTTAATTAAAATTTATAACATCTATCAGAGTTATATATACAATAGAATAATAGAATAATGCAGTAGAACAATAAGATGCAGGGAAATAGTACTAGTAATAATATACCAAATCATCGTCTTCGTACTTCAGAAAATAATTTTCAATGCATTGAAATACTCAAGGCCGACCCGAGCATAAAGTAAAACAACACACTTGAGCTAGAACTAGAATATTCTTATGTAAGTCAAATCAATATCATGTATAATATGAGTGTAATAGCGTTAGAGATGTTTATAGGCTTTACAAATCATATCCAGTGTATAATGTGCATGCAATAACTCAAGAGATGTTATGGGATTTTCCATCTCTTAAGGATCTATCAAAATATCTATATGTAATAGAATACGCTATACATGTATTGTCTACTCAATAAAATAAATACTTTTCCAAGCATTAAGACTTTACATTAATCCCCCTTAACATGCTTTTAAGTATTGACGTACAGTTTACATATAACACAACCATTAGAATGTCAATGGCCAGTGATGCACCGTGATACGACAACACTAAATCAAAATCGTAGTTGTCTTGAAAATGATAAAATTACGATAAGGCATGTGAGGCAATGTCCAAGGTTGGATACTACAAGTTTGCATTCCCGGTTGATCGTAACATATTGCCACAACGACTACTGACTGCGTCCAACACTCCCAAAATCAAAGGGTGCACATCAATCAATAACAATGTAAAGATAGTAATATGAAGGAGTGTGTCCACTAGGTTAACCTCATTGGAACGGGTGCGGCTCTGGTTTTAGTCATTTCAAATTAACACAAGTGTCGGGTTATAATATATCAATTTATTCTGGTTCAAACTCCAGGTTCATAGTTATTAAATTGGTTCCAATATCGACAGAGAGTATGTTCATATCCGGCTACGGTCACTTTAATAACCAACATCGTTTTTCACACCGGTTGGTTCTTTTACATTTCGAAAATGATTCATACTTGATATCAAAATATCATATTCACTTCAAAATTATCAATTTCATTAAAAATAACATATTTACTTAAAATATATCAATTTCACTTGAAAATCAATTTCACTTGAAAATCAATTTCACTTGAAAATCAGTTTCACTCTAATATCTCATTTTCACTTCCAAAGTCGCTTCGAATTTCAATTTAGTTATAACTTCATTTTAACCACATTCGTATTTAAATCAACGATTTAAATATAAACATTCTAACTTTGCATGGTTTGAATTTATAGAAATTAGTTTGAATACTTTTAAATGGTTTCGAATAGTTTAAATAGTTTAAAGATTTAAAACGCTTTGATATAAGATGGTTTGATTATCGAAAATGGTTTATATAGTAAAATGGTTTGGAAAATCAAAATAATTTGAATATTTAAAAACATAGATTTTAAACAGTTTATATTAAAATCATTTATTTTGAAAATAGTTTCAAATCAAACCATTTCTTTTCATTTCAACAAGTCTGGACCGAGGTCCAAATTTAAATCAAACTGATCCAATTCCATAACTTTCAATTCAAAATCATCTTCAATCTCAGTTCAATTCAAATCGATTCCATTTCTATTTAAATTCACATTAACTCAATTTCAATTTCAATTCAAATTAACTTCAATTTCAAAACATTCATTTTAACTTCAAATTCGATTCCATGATTCGATTCAATGGTTTGAATCTCAATTTAATTCTTATATTAAACCATTTTAAATTATATCGATTTCAAGTCCAATTTCAACTTGCTGATTTAAATAACTTAATTCAAATTAACTTCAATATTCAATTTAAGTTTCAAATCTTCAAAATAATTCAATTTCCAAAATTAAAGTCATGTGTCGATTATAACTGCACATTTCAAATTTTATTCTTTAAAATAATTTCTTTTAACATATTTCGATCTCAACATCTAGAAGCTCGAATCAGAAATAATTCAATTCATTAAAATTCGATTCCTTTATTTCTTTAAAACGATATTACTTAAATAATTCAAACCAAGAATTTTGAAACCATTTAACTTAACTAATTTGTTGTCCGTATATTATTTTCTACCTTATGGTCAAGCGATATATATCATTCAGTCTAAATCAAAGTGTCATAGGTATATATCACTTCAAACTATTTCTTAATTTACTCAAAATAATTCAATTTACAATTTTATATACTAACAATAATATACAGGGTGATAACAGGGATATACAAAATAAATAATCATCTAATATATCAATCAATAGTCATCCATCATAATCAACATCCAAACAGTCAATATATCACAGGAATTAACTAGTTATCAATATCGGGTGTTTAACTAGCAATTTAATTTCAATTTCAAATTTAACTGTTGATTAAAGTTCATAATAGTTTAATTTATATGTTAATTTAAATGCCAGTTAAATTACCAAACAACAGTCAATTAAATCAATCACTTCATGATTTAAATTTAACAAACATCGGAATAATGTAGTATTTCGTGAGTGGTTTAAAACACTCATCTTTATTTGAAACTGAAAATTTTTCAGATTCAAATAAATATAAATCCAACTCCATGTCATAGAAGACTCCAATACGAACCTAACGCAACTTGTTTCACTCGAATCCGACCTCGTACGAAAAAGTTATGAATTTATTAGCACTCGAGATGATTAAAAGATAATCAACAGAATTAATATTTAATTAAACAAAAACAGTTACCATAATCCCCTCTTCCTCATTCACACGTACAGGCATGCACATGCACGCACATCACCATTCCCAACTTGACCTCGCGCTCGCGTATTTTATCTTGTTTTGTATGAACGACGATCGGTAGCTGCTACTATCGATCTCCGCATGCGCCTGAATCATCGCCGCACCCTCGTGCACCGCCTCCACTGTCGCCGCTCCAACCCTTACGTGCACGCACATAGATCGATGCTCACGAACACGAACCATAGCAAAATTCAAGCCCAGATCCACGCGAATCCACAGGCTTTCGGCTCGATCCAACCGTTGGATACGTAGTGCACGATGAGATCTTCATTTCTCCTTTTAATACCATTCGATTTGCTTGAGCAGATTGGATGAAAACGAGGGAGAAAGGAAAACGATTTTTGGCCATTAAATTGTATAAAGAGTGACCGAAGTTAATATTCTAGGGTTTGAGAAATTGGGAGGTCTTTATATAGAAGTTTTGCAAAACACTATTCACGTTTGAAAAACTCAAACTCCAAACGAAACGTGTCGCCTGGCGTTCTATTGGTTATACCTCTATCCCGAACACATTGGAATATATATCGAGAGTCAATTCCATCATATTCAAAAGATAGCTTTTTAAAATTAATTTAATCACTTCAAATTCAATTTTAAAAGTTAACAGTCTTCATTCATGTTTAAATAGAATTTAAGTAACTTTTGAAATCATTTTCATTCACATTAAATTCGGAATTCAATTATTTAAATAATTCCAATAACAAATTTTAAACAATTAAGTTATCCGATAAATCACTATAATTGAAATACAAGTTATTTAACTTATAAACTTCAACTTTTAAAACGAATTCAAATAATAAAACAACTACTTCCATTTTACAGTAATTCAACATCCATGTAATTATTTACAATTCAGTATTATCTAATTTACTTTCTAATATAAGTTATCATCTCTTATCTTACTGAATTTTGTTATTCAAAATTTTTACCCAAGTTCATATTATAACAACCCAGTATTTTGTGATTATTTTAATTATTTATTTTAATTATTTAAATTGAAACTCCTGATTTAAAAACTTTATTATATTTATTAAAATGAATAAATTTTGTTATTTTAAGAGTATATTTTGAATTCTGTGTGAATTATAATTTCAAACCTGAATAAATAGGATATTTCCAAAAAAAATGGATTTTGGTCAATCTGGTCAAACTTTGACTTTTAAATTTAAAATTTAAGTATTTGAATTTTTGAATTTTATCCTCTATTATGAAAATAAATTTAATTTAAATAATACTGCTTTTCGTAACGTTGAAATCCGATTTATATTGTGAAAGTTATGCTTTTTACAATATTGGGTGTAAATTGATTTATTTAATAAAATTGTCGATTTTAAATTTTATAAATAATATTTTTATTTGTTAAATCATGTTCTAATATGTTTTATATGACATGTTAGGTATATATTTTATTTTTAAATATGTTTAAAGCGATGATAAAAAAATTTCCAAAACTTATTGCATTTATTTTCAAATTTTTAAGCCTAGTTTCCAATTTTCAACTATTTTCTTCATTTGATTATATTTAATTAAAATTTATTTGTTTATTTTTATGCATGCATTTTATTTTTGTGTTTTTTATCTTTATTTATAAGTATTTTTCATGTATTTAAAATTTCAAAAAGAAATAAGGAAATTTGAATAGTTTGTGACCTTTTGTGTTCATTGTCTCTTCACATTCACTCCACTTTTTCACCAATCTATGCATCAATTCAATGTGCTGCCTTATACCTTTATTTCAGCCTACTTTCCCATTACTTCTCACATGAAAATTTTATATCTAACCCTAGAAAAACTATCGGCCATTCCTGAAGCAAAAATTTTGGTAAAACTTTCATTTCTTTTTACATTTTCTACTTGATTTTGTTGATTTTTGCACATGCATTCATCTCTTATGTTCGGCCCCTACTTACTCCAGCACTTTGGCCACCTCCACACCACCTACACCAGCCATCATCCCCTCCTTCCACTGGTCTTCCATGGCCGAGACACTCCAAGTTGATGATCCACCAAAATTTTGAAGAAAACTCCACTTTAAAACTCCATAGCCGAACTCCCCTTGTCTCCACCACTCCAATCATGCTTTGGCCGACCCAAACACCACCACCACCAGCCACAACCTAAGCCTTGGACCTCTATAACACCTGTAGTTGACCTTCCTAGATCTGACCTTGTCCATCGATGCTTGGCCGAGACCTTAAATGGCAACAAAACCCACTTGTGTTGCCTTGTTTTGTAAATTCATGCACACATACCATTTATCTCCTTTATATTGTTATGGCCGACCCCTATTGGACCTCAACCTGATCCAAACCTGATCCAAATCCACCCTATTACAGTGCTTTTACAGCTTATAGCTGAAGCATAAGTCGTTGAATGCAAGTGCAAAAGCGTTAGCTTTGTGTTTCATGTTTATTCCTAGCATTGTTTTGTAATAGTTTGGTTGTAATTCATGTTTGTATTTGTTTGTTTGATATTTAACAAGGCAATTAGCTTTGGTTCTCCTACTCTCAAATCATTGTCGTGTTATTGTGCCTTTGAAGTTCCTTGTTTGTGCATTTGGTTGTCATCTCTAGCTTATACAAGTGAGTAATTCTCACCGGACAAATTTATACTTATATGATTAGTTAACTGATCGCAATTGAATCTGTAAACCCATATCATTGTTATATCTGCTATGCTATGATCATATGATGTTCACCCATGCTTATACACCTGTTATATCATATGTTATTGTATATTATGCTATTCTGTTTATTTATATCAGTTTATCACACTGCAAGTTCCCTGTAGATTAGAATCTCTATGGGTTGAAATGATACATACCCGAATGGACTTTAGAATAGGGAAAAATCATTATAGGCTGAAATGATAGGCCTGAGATATTTTTATTTATTTTCATTTACTTGAGATTGCGGGTTTGAAATGATAAAACCCGGATTTTTCCTTTGTAAATTACGGGTTGAAATGATATATTATCTGTATCATTGGACTTAGGTTAGAAAATTTTATACAGACTGTGGTTAAAATATATTTTTCTAAAATTTTGAAGTATTTTAGAAATGTAAATATTGTAATATTTTGATTTAAACTTAATTAAAAATGATTTTATTGTAAAGTATTATCGGTTTTCTAAAAATTTATAAGTGAAATAAATTAATGGCAAAGTTAGAAATTTGAAATATAAGTTATTCTGGATATTATGGTTTGGTTATAAATGGAATATAAATTAAGTAGGAAATATTATAAATAGATTTAAAATTAGAATTAAAATGAATTTAAAATGATTTTATAAAGTGTTAATGATTTTTGAATAAGTTAAAAGGTTAAATAACTGAATATTTAAGTTGAATTTTGGAATATAACTTAAATTGGAAATTTGTGAATTTTGTTTAAAAATGAATTTTAAGTTAAGTAAATAAAATGAAAAATAAGTTATATTTGGAAATTTAAACTTAAGTGTTAAGCTAAAAAATTAATTATAAAGAATTAAAATTGAATTATATAAGTAAACTATTTTTAATTGATTTTTGAATGAAAATTTAACTTTATAAAATCATGAATATAAGGGTATTTGATTGTTTTAAAGCTGAAAATATACGATTTTATAAGTTTAAAATGATTTAAATAAAAATTTAATTATTTGTCAAATTATATTGAATATTTAGAATTTAATTAATAGCATTTTTGAAATGTTATTATTTCTAATGTAAAGGTTATTACAGCATTTGTAAATGTTGTAGTTGTTAGAAATGAACTAAATGGCTAAATTGAATTAAGGACTATTATAGCACTTTGTAAGTGCTATAGTTGCTGAAATTAACTAAGGTTTTATTTGAACTAAATTAAACCTATTACATCATTTTAAATGCTGTCTTTTGTTAAATGAATTGTTTTAAAATATAACTTCCCGTAGCATCTTCTAAGTGATGTGAAAGTTGAATTTACACTGTTTTTGATAAATTTAAAAGAATAAATGAACTTTGAAAAGGCTAAATTTTTGAGAATTTGAAAGTTGTTTATTAAATATAATAACTTCATTTTTAAATGATTTAAATGGAATATTTAAATGATTTAAATGGAATATTTAATTGGTTTAATTGTAATATTTAATTGGTTTAAATGGTTTAAATGGAGTATTTTGATTTGAAATATAAACCATTTTGAATTGTGATTTAAAATGGTATTTAAATTAAATAAAACCGAATGAGGTTTTGGAAGATATGATATTCGGATATTTCAAAATTAATTTGAAATAATATTGAAATTTTAAATGAGATTTGATTTAGAATTATAAAATACCATTTTGAAATTTTAACCACGGGATGTATTTAATTTATAGTTTAACCGATCCTTAAAGGATGGGCGATCCCAAGCATCCTTTAAGTTATTGTACATTACTACTATAGTTCATTTAAGTTAGTTTATATTATATAAGTATATATGTCCTGACTCGAGTGTTTTGTGTTTTACTTTACGCTCGGGTCAGCCTAAGTATTTACAGCTTAGCATTGGATTTCGTTTTCTCCAGCTAGGAATCGCTGGAGATTCTGCTTGTCTAGTTATCTATTCCCTTTCAATTTCAGTTGTTCTATTTCAGCTCTGATATTTATAAACTTCTATGTATATGAGATTTCTATTGTACATGTTTTCAGACTGATATTACGTATTATGTTTTGAGAGTTTGTTATAGTATCTTCATGAACTACTATGGTATTTTAATTTACGTTGCGAGTTATTCTGATATTTCTGTATCTGTGATTCTGTGGTTGTATTTCATTTGCTCCAAATTTATTTACAATGCGGTATTTTGAGCAATTCAAGTCCGGCATGTGTGGATGCGAATGGCTGAAAATATCAGGTTGTTACACATATCTAGTAAAGTACGTTAATAAATCATTAAATTTTTATTTCTAACCACTTTTTTTTAAAATTATATTAAATTTAATAATTTAAAATATTTAAAAAGACGGGTCATTACATGTTCTCTGAGATTTATTTGATTTCGTGTATTGTTCTATCTTGAAAATTCATGTATTTATTGCTTTATGTTGATAATGTGTACGTATAAGAGCATTGTTTATAATTTATGAAATCCGTACTAGTGTTTGTCTAAGGGGATATTCAAGTGTGATGGTCCAATATCGTCTCATTCTCTATATTATCAGACGGTATTACCTAGTAATACTCTTTGGTAGTATGAATATAGAGGTGGGTTGTAACACTAATACTTGAATTGTACAGCATTACATTAACATTTGAATTGTTCGATATTCACTGTTGACTGAATTTACACTCTTGAGTTGCACAACCGTAATAATGAATTCTAAAAAACCATATGATTTAATTAATTTATAAAATATTGTAAATTTATTTTATTTAATTTAATTGATGTTTGGGGTTATTTGTAACTTTTTGAATGCATTTATAAAATTTATATTTACACGCATTAATATAAGATATTGATGTAATTTTAAACGGCTTTAAATAAAAGATAATTGCATGAAATGATTAATGGAAATTTTTATGTCATTTGATGGCATGTAATTTCAGCCATATCATGTGAAGAGAGAGGAGTGGAGATAGATAATCAAGGAAATTAATAGAGAATTGTTAATTGAAGAATGGGAAATGTTTAGTTATTTCAATTAAAACATATCCACAAATTCATTTTCCACATAAAATTCGTTCTTTCTTATTCATTGTTTTCCTTTTCCCTCCTCCTAACCTTCCTTAGTAGAAAACAGAAAAAAGTTTTTGAAATCTTTTAGCTCCAAATCATGATAATAAATACATCAAATAAAACAAAACATAAGTGGTTCATCCATCTCTTGCAATGCTTGGATATGGATATTGAAGTTCTACGGAGATTCCTTCACTCAAGGTGCATTCTCTTAGGAACGTATCAAGTTAATAATCCTAATTTTATTTATTTATTTCACCTTCTTCATATGATTTGGATCCATCACATATTTCCATCTCATCTGAATATTTTTTTATTTGGTTATATAAATTAGATCTCTTTTTGCTGCATCTTTTAATTATATATGTTCACCATGTTAATTTGATTTGCATCAGTTTTAAGACATGTTTTGACTACTTACCTATTCATTTTGTTACCATTAGATTTACATCATATGATTTCACAATTAATTAATTCTTTATATTGTCTATATAGTTTAGATCTGAAACCTTTGCAACACACATACAGATGTGTGTATGTGCGCACGCACTTGTATTTGTCTGTGATTTGTCCTATCTATTTTTTTATTGTTCTAAATTTGCAGTTTAAATAAAACTTTTGATTGAAATCTAAGTTTTAATTAATAATATAATCCTATTATTGGTTCAAATAGAAAACCTATGTAGTTTATTATGTTTGTACATATATGTTTTATGTTTGTTATTTTGAATACAATCTTTTGATTATTGCATACTTCTGTTTGAAAGTTCAAAAAATCATTTATAACATAGTAGGACTTTTATGAAAAATATCACAAACCTTTGGATTTCCTTTTAAATTAAAGTTAAACTTTAATTTTTCACTTCATTTTAAAGTATGTGCTAAATTGTAAATTTTATCACGCAGATATTGATTTATGTTTAAACCATTACTTATAATGACTTGTGTGTGTTTATATTAAATTAACTCAAGAAATATAAAATGGACTTTTATGTAAAATTATATTTTAATTTTAAACCCTTCCTGACTTTGAAGCATGATTCAAAATTGTAGTATTTAGTTTCGAATATATATATATATATATATATATATATATATAATAGTGAAACTTATTTTAACACATTTATATGTATGTAGGTATGTGTATATACACAAGCTCTATGATATGTGTGTGTGTTTTAAATAATACTATGGACAACAAAGACATATACAAAGAAAACATCATTTATGCACACTTCTCCTATGTTTCACTTGTATTTGGATATACTCACATTTCATACCATGTTTAAATTTATTATCAACGACATTTAAATCTAATCAAAAAGAGAGAGAAATTAAAATTTTCTCTCTCTAATTAGATAAGGAAACAAAAGGTTTCTTCTTATATTAGTTTTAGTAAATAATTGCTACACACATGAGTGTATTTAATATACTCATTAATTTAAATTTATATTAAATTCAATCTCTTTCAAACTAATCAAATAAAATAAAGGATTTTATTTAAAACGTCTTTTGGATTAGATCCAAAATTTCTTCAGACTTCGTAGGCCCAATAGATCCATTTAGAAGTAAAAATTTGAAATTTATTCTTTAACTTCGCTACGAGCTAACACGATTCCCTCATACATCTCCTCAACTTCCTTATTTATTCCTTTATCATCTTGAAGTATGGATTAATTGAGATGTCGCTTAATTCAAATGTTTGATAAATAAACACCCAATTAAACAAAAGAAACATAGCAAATTTCCTTCATATCAATAATAAGATAAAGAAGTTCAAGATCACAATAGGAATAGAAAACTTTTAGAGAATGTTCAGCAAAAGTAGAGAATGTTAAAACATTTTATAGAGGGAATTATTATTTACAAGCACGTAGTTGTTACATAACGATTTGATCAATAACACATGAAAGTTGCACCTATTAGATAACATGCTTATACTATTTGTAGAAAGATTTGTGAATATACTTATATCGTTGCGAAAAGTATACGGCACATTTTCTATGTATTAGAAATATAGTGTTTTGTGAATATACTTAAACTGTTAATTAAGTATATGGAAAAGCTTTCTACGTATTTAAAAGTGAAATGGTTTATTAATATACTTATACCATTAAGATTAGTATATGAATATTTTTAAGTATTGAAAAAGGTAGAGAAGATTTGTAAATAAATCTTTGTAAAAGTATTTTGATACAAGTATTTACAAAGTGGTTTTAATTAACGAATGGATTAATTAAAGAGACTTGGTGGTTACTATGTGCTTAACCATGCTGGATATACATCAGGTTAATTATTTGTTATTTGATAGTTAAATAACCGGTTATCAAATCTAGGCCAGTTTTAAAATATCATTGTCATTTTGAAGAGACTGGGATCGGATATATCATTTGAAAATCACTCCGAACTGGCATAAGCGTTCAAATTGGAGACATCTTGAAGATGATAAAATCGAAGATGGAGCTTTTTGAAGTGTAAGGGCTACTTGCTACTAATCCTGAGGATGTAGTAGAAGTCGTGACTTTGGTTTGTTCTGTCCCAGAACAACTTTTATGGATGAATGCTACTATTGCATTATTGCTTGAAGGTAGTGTTAACATTTCAGGTGGAGTTCGCTAAAAAGGTAAAACGTAGCCTCTAGCCTCACAATCGGGAATGACTAAAACATATGATATACTTCAGCACTATATGGATCACACCCATTAGGGTATGGGATTCACCCTTATAAATCACTAATGATGGATTTGGTATGTGCATGAGAACTTTCGGGAAAAGGTTGCAAAGAAAATGGAGTGATGACATATTCGGTACAATCTAGTAAAGGGTAGGTCGGTCCTGATTTGCAGAGGGTCCATGTGAATCCCTTGGTACATTTTCTACAGGTGTACTACGGCAGATGGTACCCGGTTCCTTGTCATTGTATGGAATTCATTCTCTAATAAGTGCATTTCGGACTTAGTTGTATACCTATTATTCTAGAGTATAATTAATGTAACAATTTTGACTAAGATTCAATATTTTTTTAAATCCTAGACATTTTTATAATATGACTAGATTTTCTATGAAATAGTTTGGTTATCGAAAGATAAAAAACCCATTCGTGTTTATTTTTTGCATAATCTTACGAGATACCTTTATTTTTGGATGGTTTTATAACATTAAAAATCCATTTGAGTTGTGTTTCTCATAATGGTTTTCCAGACTAATCTGGTGTTATTTTCTTATAATGCTTGGGTCAGCCAGGGCAAATTTCTAGATTTAGCTTTAGATGCTTTGGAGCTTCAGGAGACAAGCAGAATGCCTCCAAGATGTACACACGTGTACTTTTTTTTCGCTGCATTTGTTATTTGTATTTATAAGAATTTACAAGGACACATTGTGATGATAGGTTAGGTTACTCTGATTTATATATGTATATTAGGTTTTCTTTCGTAAAGATCTATTGTATATTATATAATACCCGTCATGATGCGATTGTTTCGTCTTTTATTTCTTTTCCCTTAACAATTTGTCTTTCCAGCACTTGGATGTTTGGCATGTTAATACCATAGATGTATTAGTGTTCACTTTTGAAGGTGGAAAAGGCATGTTGTTACAAGTGGTATCAGAGTTTAGGTTGAGCGAATGCCTAAGCTTTGGTGGGGTAGACTCACTAGAGATATAGTAAGTGACACCCTAGAACGAGTTCGAATGTGTGTATATATAAGAGCGCGTATTTGTTAGTGTTATAAAGATATTTTATATTATGTTGATTGGTCGGTTGAGTGGTTTATGAATTTTGGTCGATATAGGAGGAACAATTATATCAATTGGGGTTTCTAAACTCTTAAACAAGGCTAACCGACACATTATTATTTTTAAATTGTTTAAATGAAATAATTTACCTAGATATATTCTATATATAAAAGATTAATTTTTATAAAATTTATATAGTAATTTATGATGTGTTTGTTTGTTAGAAAACGATAATATTATGTATTATCATTTATTGTTTGATTAAACGTGCTCGCCCAGTTTAGGAGCATTAACTATTACTTGTTGATTAATTTTTTGTGCTTAGATAGTTTATAAGCATTTATTAATTTGGTTAAATTAAATACGAACAACTTGAGAATTCAATTTCACGATTTTTATATAAGGTGTTCGTTGATAATGTTGAGTAAAAAATTAATTTTTGTCAAAGTTGTTTATTATAATCTAAATAGAGATAAACATTTGTGAAATGTTTTTATATAAGAAAGTGAAGTTATATAAATATAATTTATAAATATGGTTTAAAAATAAAAAGGATTTAAATTGGGAATTTGAGAACTTAAATCCCAATGTTTTGAGAAATTGTATTTCAAAAGCTTTGAGAAAATAATAGCATTATTATTTGAAAGTATTAATGAATAGAAATATGTTAAATGGATTTTAAAAGAGATTGAAAGCACTGAACTTCCATTTTCTCTAAAAAATAATTCCGTTGATGACTGCAGTATCTTTGGCGTTTATTTTCGAGTTTCTACGCGAGGGATTGCTACCATAAAAATTTGCTATAGAATTTTTTTGGTAATACGGATCTTGATTTAAAATCCCAAAACTATGATTTGTTATACAAAGGAGATATTATTATTATTATTTCAAATAGAGTTGAAATAAAATCCAGGTGTTTAATTCTGAAGTTTTCGATTATGTTATTTTGTGGACTCGTTTATCCTACGTATTAGGGCAGTTTGGGTTGTGCATATCATTTTGATATGTTGTTGGGTGATTTTCAATTGTTAAAATAAAGTGGAATTTTTGATGATTTGGACAGTCGAAAACTTCCAAATAAATTGAGAAAATAAAGTTTTTTTGTGAAAGCATAAGAAAATAAGTTTTTGTACCTCATAAACTCGAGGAGATAATAAGTTAAACAAATTTCAAATTTGTTGAACATCCTGGTAAAGTAAAACAAAACTAAAGGTTGTATCTTCGAGTGTAGAAGAGTGTTATACAAATATGTACTTATGTTTTATAGTGTTGAAAAACATAAGATGTGTTTTTTAAAATGTTTATAAACTTAAGTAATGATTTTAGGAAATGGTTCATAAATGATTTTAATATTAAATGAAATACTATTGGTGCAAATAAATGGAAATCAAAAAGGAAATTGATATTAGTAATAAACCAATGGAATAAATAATTAAGTTGTCTATAGTTATTTTATTCGCGTAGCTCTTCTTGATCGAGATTCGAGTACATGATTTTGTGGTGATTTACATCGGTCCGAGTTAGGATTTTTACTCAATTTTTGACGGTGAACACTTGAAACAAATTTTTGATCTGATTCTGAAGTTTTCTATCATAGTATATGACTATACAAGTAGAACATATGTTTCTAATCAAGGAATCTAATCAGAGTCCACATTAGAGAGGTCAAATGAGCTATACTAGTTCGAAAGTGAAATTTGTGTGATCAAACGAGTGATCAGATTTGATGTTGCATATGGATGGAATAATTACATCATATGGGCTTTAACATAAATATATGTCTTGACATTAGAAAATGCAAATTATATGGCTGTGAATTAATGGTTTGATGGCATTTGTAAGTGAGATACAGATACATGGAAGCAAATGCAAGCTTGCAACTTTTGGTTTCATGAGTAGAGTTTGATTACTCGACTAATAGTTACACATTTATATTATTGTTGATGATTTTATGCCCAGATATGGAAGACCGCCTTTGGGCTTTTGTTTTCTTTTATTGATTTGGGTCCCTTTTGCCAGTTATAGTTTTTCCGGATCAAGCCGTGTAAAATAGTTGCTGCCGAATTTTTATGTAACAGTCGGACTTGAAAAATATTAACAACGCATTTCAACTAATTGATTGTAGAAGCTAAGGGTTCAGAGACACTTATGAAAGTGACTACAGAATGGCTAACTATCACTTAGGATCGTGTAATATGGAATATATTTAAAAATAAAAGCGGAAAACAGATGATAATAGCAAAGTAAATAAAAATGAGCACAACAGGAATTTTTATACTGGTTCGAACTTCCCGTTCTATGTCCAGTCCCAGACTTCCCTCTGGAATTTCTCACAATAACCTCTTACTTAACCCGGAGGAATAGGTATACAACACCTGAGCAATCGATCAGGATTTTTCTGCCTCTAACAGCCGAAAGAGGACTTTACCCACCTGAACAACTGAAAGGACTTCATAAATTCACTAAAAATTGTTTTGACACTTTGTGTTCTTGATAACATTGATTTGTCTTTTATAGCAACCTTTCTATAATCTTTCCTCAAGTATATATGTGTGTGTAAAGATTTATAAAGAAAATTATCACTTTGAATCAAAGAATAAGATAATTAATTCAGAGATTCAAGCAATATAAGTTGTGATTGCTTTTCAGAATGCGGAGATAGTAGAGCGTATGATCAGAAAGTAATCAGAAAATCGATGATTTGTAGTGAATTTTGTGTGTTTATATAGTAGATAAAGAGATGCAACCAATCACGAAGAGTTCTGATCAAAAGAAGCATCCACACCTCTTCGTTTTAGAACGTAACTCTTGGCAAAAGGAAGTGTCCATTTAGAAAAAAAAGTTTTTGAAAGAATTCAGTCGACTGACCCAAAACGACCAGTCAACTGAATGTTCAAAGTTGTGCAAAAACATAGATGTTCTGTGCACCTGTACAGATTCAGTCGACTGTCCATATACGGTCAGTCGACTGACCTGAGAGTCAAAGCACAGTCTTCACATATTTTAAAAAAATTAACGTTTTAAAACAACTTAACTACTTGAGGATAGATTTTAACATCTCTAAGACTAAAAATTTCAATAAATTATCATATTATACGCAGTTTTGTAGCCTTGTCTCCTTTGTAGTTTGAACAGCATAATTCTCTTCCTTTTTGTCGCTTATCCATATAGTCTAATTTACTGCTTTATCATGAATAAAAATATATGATTCAACATTCTCCTCCTTTTTGATTGATGACAACCTATTATATGTGATTTACTATGTTTTTGAGAAATATATAACGGGAGTTATATATATCTCCCCCTGAATATATGGCGACATTTTTAATCCCTGCATGAAATGGTTAGTCATACAAATTTCTCCCCCTTTGTCATCGACAAAAAGGAAATAAAAATTTAAGCATTAAAATAACACAATAGAATAAAAGTACTAGTTACAATCACATAAACAAAAGATTTCAATTGTTACGAACACAAACTTACTACCACTAAAAGATAACAACTCATTTAGAATCAGATTATGTCTCCTCATCTTCAACTTTCATTGATCCTTTTCCTATGGAGGAACTTTGCGCAAATTGTCTACCACCTCCATTGCCGCACCTGTCAGAACTAATAGGTTCTTCTGATGTTGACCAACTAAAGTGAGGGGCTGGGCGTTTGCCTGGATCCCATTGAGAAATCTCCGCAGTGGTGGAAGAGGAGCAAGATGTTGCATCCCATAAAATCCCCAAGAAACTCTTGATTTTGTCAAACTTTTTGTCAATTTTCTTATCAAGTTTTTTAATATGGGAATCCAAGATGACTAGATTTCTTACGATTAAATCAATAATTCATGAGTGCTTTGGGATGGAGTTGGCATACAGATGTCATCTCTTAACTGTTGTTATTGTTGAGTAGAAGTTTCTTGGCGAGGTCGAGATTTCCATTCTTGAAAATTCATGATAGTAAGAGGTCTTGATGGTAGTTTCATAAGGCTTATGGTGCGACTATTCAAAATTTTTGGAATAGAGGTATCAATTCCGAAATAGGAACCTGTAGATTCATAAGTAGCCGCATAATATATTCTCCAAAATAAATGATATTCATACGACCTTGGTTGAATGACAGAAATGCGTCTAGAATGAGTTTTGGCCAATTTACTTCAACTTCTCCCTAAATAGCATATAATGCTTTGTAGTTGTTTGGATAAACAAGCTCATAAGAGTCAGTACGGGGTAGAATTGTGTGCATTAAAGCTCTATGCATAATTCTGGCCGTAGGTCGTAATGCAATAGACTTGAGTTATGTCATGTCATCTTCTAAGAATCGATGAATTACTTCATCTCTCTTGCCTATGATAGCATTTAATTCTTGTAAATCAATATCACTTGTCGAAGTATGTAGAATATGACCAATTCTATCTAAAGAAAGAAACACTTGTCGGCCACATACTAAACCCCAAACACAATTGTCACGATTGTGTGGGTTTTGATGGCCTAAATTTAAATTAGCTAGAAAAGTTTCACCAAGGTATGATTTATCTTGATATTATTTTGCTTGTGATCTAGGAGTGATTCTAGATGGCTTCTCCTTGCTAAATCTTGAATCCTATATGGCGCAAAATCAGGAAAAAACAACAAAAGAACCTTCAAAGAATCGGGCTTCTTTCATCTTATTCCACCTTTGGATTGCAGTAGCATCGTATAACCATTGAGCGATTTGAGAATCAATTCACTTAGAGGAAGAAGAAGCATGCCTAGATCTATTTTGTTGACGAGGAGCCATTTGAATTAGTGAAAGTATTGAAGAAATTTGGAAAAATTTGGGAACTACGGTTTTAGAATTCTAGAGTACGAAAGTAAATGTAAAAAGTAAAAGAGGAGTTAAAGGGTACTAGTGTTAAAAGATAGGTAAAAAAGGTGAAAAGGTAGGCTTAGATTTGAATTCAGTCGACAGAACGATTATGATCAGTCGATTGAAACATTATCCCGAGAGTTTTGTTTCAGATTCAGTCGACTGGGTGAATCTGGTCAGTCGACTGAACCATTTTCCCGAGATGTTTCTGATTCAGTCGACTGGACCAGTTGACTGAATAAGCAAATATGCTCTCTGTTTAATCATTCAGTCGACTGGTTGTTATCGATCAGTCGACTGAATAGTGTATGAAAACATACAGTATACAACTTTAGTCGACCGATCGAAATTTTCAGTCGACTGAATGAGTATTGCAGCATATTCAGTCAATTTTGTACACAAACAAATAATATATATTATATATTAACACAATGCATATAGAATACGGATAAAAAATAATTAAAAAGATAGACAAAACGAAATTATTTGGAAGAAGAGGTTGATGGAGATTTGGAATTTGTCAGTTCATCCTTCGTCTTCTCTACATATGGTTGCAGTGGTGACCAACGGTTTCCACGCTCCCATGAGTTTGGAGAGACAGGCAGAGCTTGAGGCGACCTATCCCATGGATTTTGAGATGACAAAGGTGTAGGCTGATGAACCGCAAAGGAAGATGAACCGTAGAACTTCCATCCAATCCGCTCTAGAAAACTAAAACGTCTTGAGTTCATTTTCTGTTCGTAATACATCTCACGCTGAAGCGCTATCGATTCCCTCTGGTAATGATGCAAATCATCATTTTTTTGTTTGGGCTGAGGAGAACCAAAGAACAGGAAATGTCTTGCTTTCTTTTTCTCAGGTGTATAACCCGTGCGATAATTTGACGGTCTTGCAGGTTCATGAGTAGGAGTTGGTGTAGGGAGGTTTGATGATGCAGACGATAGTGTTGCGAAATCGATAGATGAGTAAGCTGATCCATCTGATGAATCGTGTGAAGACATTTTGATGTTGAAAGTAGGTTTATAAATTTATGTAGAGGATAAGAATATGTTTGAAAAAAAAATTCTTTTGATGGAGAAAAGAGAGCTGAGAGCGTTGTTGCTCACATCGCCTTTGCCAATGACATAACTTTTTGAATTATCTCGAAAAGTGACTGATCCTTCATTTGAGTAGACTATGTTTGTTAACATGTCTTTATCACTAGTCATGTGTTTTGAGCAATCACTGTCTAGAATCCATTTTCCTCTCTTTTTAAGTGGTACCTGCAAAAAATAAAGATTACGAACTCTTCCTTTTTAGGGTCCTAAGAGTTAGGTCTTAGGAAACCAAACCCAAGAAGGTTCAGAATTCCTTTTATAAATATAATTCTTACTTTTATGAATAGTTACAATAAATGTTTTGATATTTTTTTTAATCAAGTTATTATTTGTTTTGGGAATCCATATTTTAATAGTTTTAAAATCTTTTGAAACTGTTTTCTTTAAATCTTTACTAATTTTGTTTTTAAATTTATTTTTAAGCTTTTCAGATTTTTTAGGATTTTCAATTTTCATAAATCCTAATCCCATTTTATTTGAAGTAGACTGAGAATTTTCTATTATTTTAGAAAGATTTTCTCTTCCTTTATTAAAATTGGAAATATTTTTATTATATCTTATAGCTTAGTTTTAAGATTAGATTTTTCTAACTCTAATACTTTAGTGTTAGATTTTAAATCATTAATTTCAACAGATAAAACATCATTTTTATTCTTTTGAATTTCTAACTTCTGAGTTATCATAGAAAGTTGAGAAGCTAAATTAGAATTAGATTCCTGAGATTTTTCAAGTTCTTCTTCGAGAATTTTCTTTTCATCTCTAAGCATACTAATTTCTAATTCAGATCTATTCAGTTTTCCTTGTAACTCCTTATTATTTTCTTGGTTTGTTTTACAAAATCTACTTGTTCAGAATTAAGTTCAACTAAATCTTCAATACTTAGTTCACTTACATCATCATTTGTAGCCATGAAGCATACATTTGCTTGATTTATGTCACTGTCACGGTCGCTTTCTGGTGATGAAGAATCTAAATCATCCCATGTTACAGAAAATGCTTTCTTCTTGAATTTATTTTTTCTATTTCTCTGGACAATCTTTCTTCATATGACCCTTCTTATGACATTTGTAATATTCCATGACAAACGTTCAATGTTTATTACTATTATTGTTGCTAGAATTATTTTTGTAACTTTGTAACTCTTCCCCTTGTTATTCCTTTTGAATTTCTAAAACTTTTTGAAATTTTTAGCAATAAATGTCATATCTTCTTCATCTAAGTCAGAGTCATCTTGTTCTGCTTGAAATGCTAGATTCTTCTTATCTTGTGCTTGAACTTTCTTTACCTGCAAATTCACTTCATATGACATTAGGTTTCCTATTAACTCTTCTAGTTTCATAGTCGAAAGATCGTTTGCTTTTTCAATAGCTAGGAACTTTCTTTCCCATTCATCCGTTAAGGAGTTTAGGATTTTTGATACTATATCAAAATCAGAGAATTTTTCTCTTAGTGCCAATAGTGAATGATATATATCTTGAAATCTAGAATACATGTCATTTATATTTTCATTTGATTTTTTTTTGAAACTTTGAAACTGATTTTTCAACATTGAAATTTTGCTTTGTTTGAATTTGTTAGTTCCTTCATGAGTTACTTTTAGAGTTCTCCATATCTCATAAGCATTTGTACACATATTAACTCTATTAAACTCATTTCTATCTAATGCACAAAATAGCATATTCATTTCTTTTGCATTTGTAGTAGCATCAGTTTTCTGTGCAGCAGTCCAAGTTGAAAAATCTTCTGTTGGAGTAATATATTCATTTTGAGTAATGTTCCAAGTTTCAAAACCATTAGATTACATGTATAATCTCATTCTAGTTGACCAGTAATTATAATTCATGTCATTGAATAGTGGAGGTCATGCAGTAGATTTACCTTCAATAAAACTAGTGTTAGTGACAGTGCTTGTGATGTTGTTGTTTTCCATATCAACTAATGACAAATTATCGAATAACTGTGTTACGGTTATAGGATGACATGCTCCGATACCAAATGAAAGTGACTATAGAATAGCTAGCTACCACTTAGGATCATGTAATATGGAATATATTTAAAACTAAAAGCGGAAAACAGATGATAATAGTAAAGTAAATAAAAATGAGCACACCAAGAATTTTTCTACTGGTTCGAATTTCCCGTTCTACATCCAGTCCCAGACTTCCCTCTGCAATTTCTCACTCAGAGGAATAGGTATACAACAACTGAGCAACCGATCAGGATTTTTCCGCCTCTGACAGGCGAAAGAGGACTTTACCCGCCTGAACAACTGAACAGGACTTCACAGGTTCACCATAAATTGCTTTGACACTTTGTGTTCTTGATAACATTGATTTGTCTTTTTATAGTACAACCTTCCTATAATCTTTCCTCAAGTATATATGTGTGTGTATAAAGATTTAGAAAGAAAAATATCGCTTTGAATCAAAGAATAAGATAATTAATTCAGAGATTCAAGCAATATGTATAAGTTGTGACTGCTTTTCAGCATGCAGAGATAGTAGAACGTATAATTAGAAAATAATCACAAAATCGGTGATTTGTTGAAGTGAATTTTGTGTGTTTATATAGTAGATAAAGAGATGCAACCGTTCACGAAGAGTTCTGATCAAAAGAAGCATCCACACCTCCTCATTTTAGAACGTAACTCTTGGCAAAAGGAAGTGTCCATACAGAAAAAATAGTTGTTGAAAGAATTCAGTCGACTGACCCAAAACGACCAGTCAACTGAATGTTCAAAGTTGTGCAAAAACAGAGAGGTTCTATGCACCTGTACAGATTCAGTCGAATGGCCATATACGGTCAGTCGACTGACCTGACAGTCAAAGCGCAGTCTTCACATATTTTAAAAAATTTAAAGTTTTAAAACAACTTAACTACTTGAGGATAGATTTTAACATCTCTAAGATTAAAAATTTCAATAAATTATCATACTATACGCAATTTTGTAGCCTTGTCTCCTTTGTAGTTTGAGCAACATAATTCTCTTCCTTTTTGTTTCTTATCCATATAGTCTAATTTACAGCTTTTTCATGAATCAAAATATATGATTCAACAACCTATCTTCCTTTTGTAATTTTGAGGATGGAATTCTTTTAAGGGCAGAAGAATGTAACGACCCAAAAATTTTAACGTTTTAAATGGGAATATTTAATTTATTTAAATATTTGGATTGATTCAAATTTAATAAGTCGTGATAAAATTTAATTTTTAATGAAATGACTCGATTTCTATTAATGTATTTTAATTTAATTATATAATTTTTACATAATTTTTAATTTGGAAACTATTTAAATTATCATTTGATTATTTTTCGACAAAAGATTGTATTTTTGTGAACAGGGTAACATGTATATATTATTATTGTTTCGGGAACGTGTCGCATTTTGTAAATGATCGTATTTTTGTTTTGTCGGTAGCGTTTTGTACACAGATGAAATGTCATGCAGCGTGATGTCGGGAATCACAAAATATATCAAATCTACACTTGCTTATTCAACACTACTTAGACCTTTCTCTTTCCCCTGTCCTTTTTCATTATCATTTCCTGGAAATAAAAAAATAGCAAACCCCCATCTTAAAAGTTAAAAATAAATTTAAGTGCTTAATAAAAAGTATATAAAGTTTAGATCTTTGGGTTCGTACGAAAATATCTACATTTCATGGGGTGTTTGGATATGTGTGGTGATATTCTCGGTTGTTCGATAGTTTTGGTCGAGAGCTAGTTAGAGCTAGGGTTTGATTTTTCTCGACCTATGGTCGACGTTAGGTGTAACGACCCAGAATTTATGTCATTTGAAATTCAGCTATTTAATTGATTTTAAATATTAACAAGTAAAATTTATGAGTCGATTAATTTGTTTTTCGAATATCTGGATTTAATTGGATAATTAAATCGATAATTTAATATTTGAAATTCCAGAAATAATTGAAAATTGGGTTTAATGTGATTAAAAATGATTTATAAAGTTATATTAAATCATATTGGAGTTAGAGTGATGTTATGGAACTTTTAAAATTGAATTAAAAGTTAATTTGTGAAAATTGAATATTTTAATATTTAATCGACTAGTGAAAATAGTTATTTTTCAAACAGTCTCGGATTTCGACGAAACTAGTTTCATCGGATCCATAATGTTATAATATTGTAGGGTTTCAAATTTCGTGTCAATCGAATTTACGGTTTGTCCGGGGCAAGCCAAAACGCATAGAAATTAGTTTAAATCCATTTAATTTAAATTTGATCGTTTATTGCTGTAACTCGCACTGATGATCGAATTAGCTTCCGAAACATATTCCATTGTGTCCGGAACGCGGGGTAATGTAATGACCCGCTATTTTGGACTATTCGCATCCGCACATGTCGGACTTGAATAATTCAAAATACCGAATTGTTAATTTAAAATTTGGCAAAACTGAGATATACAGTAAATAAATAATCACAAATCACAGACACAGAGTAATAATATGCAGCGGAAGTAAAAGCGATAGTAGTTCATGAAGCTACTATAAAAATATATAAGATACATCAGAGTTTACAACAGAAGAGTAACACAATAAATCAGATACAAATCAGAATACATCACTGGAATCATCGAATACTGAAGCAGAATAGATGGCTGGATCTTCAAGCAAAGCTCCAACTCCAAAGGTGAGTCTCGAAAGCTGAACCACTCAATCTGACCCGAGCGTAAAGCAAAACACAAAACACTCGAGTCAGGATTAATATTCTTATATCAATAAATCCAACTCAAGTGAAATAACAATTGAAATACAAGTAACTCAAAGGACGTTGGAATCACCATCCTCTAAGGATCCGTTAAACTATCTACTATGTAGTAATGTACGCTAAATAGATAATGTCTACCAGTAATATAAAATATCAAAATAGTGTTAAGGCGTTACCATTATCCCCCTTAACACATTTTATATAAATGACATAGTCTATACAGCACTGTAAACTCCACCGTAAACTAGTGGGATATCAGGGAGTACTCCATAGGTATAACACAAAACAAATTCGTAGTGGTCGCGTATACGGAAATACAAGTATGACAAGGCACATGAGGCAATACCCAAGATAGTGAAACTACCGTTTGCCTGATCCGGACTGGTGAGAACGCATCGCCGCAGCGATCGCAACACCGCGAAACAACACTCCTGAAAAGTACGAGGGTGCACCAATCAATCACAAGTAATAATAGTAGTTACGAAGAAGTGTGTTCGCTCGAGGTGGCTAACCCCATTTGGCCCGGCACGGCTCCTGATTTTAGTCATTTCCAATTTGACACAAGGGTCAAGGCTATCCATTATCGTTCTCTTTCTTCAGTCATCACGTACATCATTCCAACCACTTCATTCTGGATCATCACTCCGCGTATAGTTATTAAGGTGGTTTTTGGTTTAGATAGAGAGTATATCCATAACCGATGCCGGTTTCTTTAATAACTTTCGTAATTTTTACACCGATTGGTCGTTTAATAAATTTCAAATTCAATTTCAATTTATTATTCGTAAATCAACATTTCGTTAGTCTTTCTAAATCAATTTCCAAAGTTTACGTTTCAAAACTTCCAAATTACCATTTCAAAATCTTATAATTCGATTTCAACTTTTATTTAACAGTTCAAGTATTGATTCAGGTTCATATACACATTTCATTCCGAAATCATTAAAATGGTTAAATTTTCATTCAAATCAATTTAAATTCATTGATCGATTTCATTCAATATTCGTTAAGTAAATTTGTCATAAAGCAATTTCCATTAAATTTCCAATTCATTAAATCAGTTACTTAAGTTCAACTTTATTATATCAAAACTTACAAATTTAATTAAATTAGATTCGTCAAATCCAATTCTTAAATTCCAAGTCTTACATTAATTTCAATAAATCGCAATTTATTTCTTGTTAAAGAAATTCAACTTCAATTATTTATTTACTTAGTTTCAAATTTCAAAACTCAAACAATAAAGGACTGAATTTCACATATTCAATAAGTTCAATTCCACTTATTAACTTATTTAAATAATTTCCAAAACTTAATTGATGCCAATTTCATTTATTAACGAAGTTCAAATTCACTTAATCAAAAATTCAATTTCTCTTATCGAAGAATTCAATTTTTTTATTCAATTATCAAATAATTCAATTTTATTCAATTATTAAATAATTTCAATCTTAATTATTAATAATTTCAAAATTAAGAATTACAAATTTGATTATCAATTCAAACTTAATTATTAAATCATTTCCACTTAATTATGAATTCAACTTAGTCATCAAATCATTTCAACTTAATTATAAATTCGACTTAATAATTTCAAACTTAATTATAATTTCAAACTTAATTATAATTTCAAATTTAATTATTAAATGATTTCAAACTTAATAATTTCAAAACTCAATTATTACTAATTCCAAATTATTTATTAATAATTCCAAATTTAATTTATTAAATAATTAACTTTTAAACAACGTTCTTTCTTCAATCACTACGTTAATATTTGTTTCAGATTTCAATCTTTACATTTTCCTTTTATAAAATTCAAATTTCAACTTCATTTCAAAACTTATTCTTTGCTCGAATAAAATCATTATTTCAAATTATTGACCAATCGGATTTAATTTAATTCTCTATCCTAGGTCAGATTCATTTGGGTATATATCATTTCAACCCGATTCCAAATTCAATTCAAGATCAAACATAATAAAGGGAACTTGCAGTGTGATAACTGGGATGGTGTCAAAGTAAATAAACAAGCAATAACAACAATCAATAACAATCCAATAATTAATTCAAATAATCCCGAAATAATCGTATTAATTCGCATTGTTGTTTGTGCGAATTAATATAATTATCTCTAGAATTTACACTATCATTTCATGTAGACTAAAGATTATTACATTTCGGTTTTCCCACTTGTCGTTCCATTTCAATTTTATACTACAACAATTTATCCAATATACGTTCAATGATTCAAAGTGTAATTATCACTATTCTATATGTCAATTAATTTAACAATTAAAAGGGGTCATATTTAACTAATCAAATTCAACATATATGTCGATTCAAATTTGAATTATCCTACATCAAATTCAATTGCATAATCTTTATCACTTTATACATTACAATTTACATCCAATATAAACAACAATCAATAAATCAATTATCAACCAAACTGCATTATCATCGCATAAATAATAACAGATAATGGTGTCAGATGTCATAGGTGAACAGATACAGGTAATAGCATATATAACAGTGTAAATAATTACAGCAGCATATTTCAATTATCTTTCAATTGAAATCAAATTTAATAAATAAAAGAATATCAATCGTGAGTGATTGCTCACCTTTCGAGGCTAAAGAATGAACGATGAAATGAATTACGGCTCCAAGCACGAATTTCAAAGCAAAGTAAATTGGCACGAATTCGACGATCAAAGCTGATAAATAGGAATCAACGAAATCAATCAGACTAGATCGATGAAAATAATTGATATAAGGGAATGTATATTTAACAATATATAACCATATATATATATATATAGAATCATTTTCCAACTCGTAACATATATTAAATTAAATATATGTAGTTCAAAATCAATGTTTTAAATTGAAACACATATATAAAATCCAACATATAAACGTTATATTATTTTGAATTAAACAAACATATAAATACTTATTAAAATGAAAAATTCTTACATATATAATACATATCCCTTGGAAATATGTGTATATATATACGTATATATTCAAAATCAATTTTTTTAACACATAATTTCAAATCGATAACTACTTTAAAGGCAAATAAAATTCCCTTATAAATTTAAAAACCCATATACTCATTTACATAACACACATAAAACGCTATTGAGTGGACTCATATGGTCACATATATTTGTAAATCAAAATATAAGATTCATATGCAACGATATGCGCATATAATTTAATATAAAATAAAGTACATACAACACTCCATTCCAAATCTAGTATGCGTTACCATATATATATCCATACAGAACACTATCCATGTCACCATAAATATAAGCATATATATGAACTTACGTGCCTGTTATATTTTAAAACCAATATATTTTGTAAAATCGATATACTTACTTAATGATAATACATAAAACTTACATCTTTATTACAATTACTATAAACGCATACATGTACATAAACTAAAATTCGACAGGCAGTAAAATATATACTACAGACTAAATGCGAATATATATGTTCCAAATCCAACAGAATGCATTTACTCATACTTCCTATACAAAAACTACTTAATTATTACGTGCTATACCCCGTATGTACTTCTGTACCAATATACTATTAAGAGAAAATATAAAACTATGAAAAATATAAACTATGTCTTATAACAGTCTTTTTTATATATAAGTAAAACAAACAGATCATTTAAACTTAGGTATACTTCATGTCAAAATAGGCAAATACGTGATCATATATAAAACGATATTTTATATGAAACTTACACAAAAGAGGGGAAAACAAGCCGGGTGACGGGTGGAGGAGATGGGTGGAAGGAAGGGCAGCTTGGCTCGGAATTGGCGGAGGGTGCTTGCAGCATGTGGCGGCTCTGTCGAGGTCGGCCACTGAACGACTAGGAAAAGAGGGTTGCTCACGGGAAAGTGGAGATGGCGGTGGCCGGTCAGGCGCGCGGAGGTGAAACGGCGATGCTTGGCAAGGCGGTGGGCGGAGGCGACTAGGTGGGTCGGCTAGGTACAGGGTGAACTGAATCAGGCTTCGCGAGGTCGGCGGAGGTGGATGTCCAGGCGGCGTTGCGTCACGGAGGTGCTCGGACTGGCATAGGAGCTGCGGAGGGTTGGAAGCGGTGGTGGGGTGGCGTAGCGAAGCGCTATGTATTGTTAGGTGCAGCCATGCTATGGTGGAGGCGAGCCGGAAGGAGACGGACGCGAGGTGGAAGGCATTGGAGTAAACAGCTGTAGTGGGCTGGGTTAAAGGCCGAGGCTAAGGGAGGAGGCGGTCGGGTTGTTGAAAGAGTAGCGGGTGGAGACGAACATAGGTAGGGAGATGTAAAGAAGTTGGTAACAAACATGATTCCCTGAACAAAAGAATGCTTTCATACTTCATAATATTTCCTTCCTTTAGGAAACGTAAAGAGAGCCAGAGAGTCAAAATGAAAGCACAAAGATGATGTTGGAAGGCCAAATTATAACATGCACAGATATTTCCTTTTTATTCATTTTCAAGGCAAGAAAAATGAACCAACGTTTAAAATAAATGAAACCAAAGTATGAACGGTCTAAAATTTTGGAATACTAATAGGTAATGGCTGCTAGCCTGTTGGTTTGCACGGCCAAATAACGAAAGGATGTATGGAAATAAAAGACTAAACGGATAACGATACGGGTGACCGATTCGCGGTTTCGCGGTGTAACGGATTTCAAAACATGCAAATGAACATATCGTGGTGATCAGCACGACGAGGCGATCAAAACGGCATATAGAAATCAGTGGTGCGATTGAATTATAAAATTTCGAAATTTTATACTACGGAAAATGCATAAAAATCGCCGAAAAATAAGATCGACGGAGCCAAAGATGTCCGAATTTTGAAAAACGACAAACTGACAACTTGCTCAAAAGATGTTTTAGAATTTTTCTATGTAAAAATATTTTGGTTTTGAAAACGTTTTATTTTCATCGCTTTTTAACTGATTAGAATGAAGTAAATTTACGCGCGGAATAAACTTCCATATTTTCGGACGAAAATTTACCAGTTGCTATGTTTAACTAGACGCATTTCAAATATCAAATTTTTATATCAAAATTTTATCGTTTAAAATTCCACAAAATTTCAATTAATACGTTATTAAAACCGGTTAAATTTACGGGTCGTTACATTCTCCCCCACTCAAAACTTTTCGTCCCCGAAAAGGAAGGAGGTAGGAGAATAGAAACAAGCAGAAGAAAATAGACTGAGAACGAAATAAACAATTAGTTCAACCATATAAATTTCAGTTTAAATAAATTATATTCAACAATTTGTTTTTAATTTCACATTTACTAATATTAGGTACAAAAGGTTTCTTTCAAAACGGAATTCAATTTAAATTCAATTAATTCAAGATACCCTCTTCAGTTGATTTAATTCAATTTATTAACTTTCAAAACAAAATTTTCCTTCCATTAATCACCTATTATTTATTTAACTTATTATTCTATTTATCTCCACAAACATTTTATAATTAAAATTTAAGTGAATAACATTTATTATACGCACTCACACTTTATTTATTAGACAATTTATATTGTATATTATCCAATTTTCTTAAATTAGCAATTCCAAAGATCATAAATTTGAATAGTCATTTATTATAGTCATATTTTTATTCGACAAATTTAATTCTTCTTTATCCCAAATTATTGTTGAATTTATTCCATTTAATATCCTATTGTATATATTGAGTATATTTTCGTTTATTATAACCACTTGATTTATTTATAAATTCCTCTAACATCATTTCATACTGTATAATATTCAATTGCACAGTTAACATTTGAAAATTCAGGTGAGTTATATATAATACAATTGAGTGTTATACAAGTAAATTTCTAATTCAATTCTCTCCAATTTAAATATTAATTCAAAATTTTTGGTTTCATTTATAATTGAAATCATCTTTTCCCCAAATTTTATGAATTATATTTCCGATTAACTTCAAACAACTTAGAGATAACTATGCATATACTATATATATCAAATCTAATTAAATTTAGAATAATATACCTATATACATATAACTCAATCATACTTAAGAAATTTAAAACGATCAAATTTTCAAAACAAACTGTGGCAAAGCTACGAATTCGTCTCTCCACTTCGAAACTCGAAAATGAATGTCGATGATGCGGCCGTCATCACCGAAATTATTTTCCAACGACAAAGAGAAGAGCACTGATTTAAACATCTAAAATTTCTTTCAAATGATTTCTATTCGAAAATATTTTAAATAATATACCTTTTAAACTTTAAATACAAGGTTTGAAATCTATCGGAAATTAAATTCCTAAATTCTTTTTTTAAATTCATTTTATATTCTAAATCAAATTATATCCAAGTTTTTATAAATTCATTTATTTATATTATACAATAGCCAATGGTTTATACATAAATGAAAATTATTATCATTTCGGACCAAGGATTCGTTAACCATTTAATTTTAGAAAAATTATACTTATATAATATTATTATACACAATTTATTTCGTTTAAAAAATTGAAATAATATTGTGTCGGTTTGCTCTGTTCAAGTGTTTTGGAAATCCTATCAATAGCGTTGATCAGACGAATCGATCGAAAATCCAAATCAACATCAACAACTCAAACAACACAATATATAAAACATTTTTAACATTAATTTACAAATACACTTTCTCGCTCAACGATACAATAATGGATTTCAAAGCAAGGATAGGGATTCAAATTTGATGGACGCAAATCAAAGAGAATTTTGAATCAATAATAAGTTCGAAACAGAAGATAGGATAATTCAATTAACAGAATTGGGAGATGGATAAGCTTGTTTAATTCATGGGCAACCTTAACCGGGTCGACCGTAACTTCAAGAATAAGATCGATGCAGAATTTCGAGGCAAATCTACATTCGATCTCAATAAATAAAATTCAGGTATAGCAAGGAATAGGTAGCATCGTAAACCGAGGATACAAATCTCCGGTAAATCGATGTCTATTGTAAAGGAGTTTCACCCATTTACAATCATTCGAAGTTTGGCAAGACCGCCGATTCATTATAAGGGTCATTCGAAGTGGAGTTATGGGACGCTCCAGAATTGAGAGGAGGCGAATAGTGAGGGATAAGAATGAATTTTGGAACCGTGTGAACGTACCAAAATTCAAAGGAATTGAGTCAAACGGAAGAGATTGACACTCGAGTGGGAGTGATTCTATACATACATTTACCCTATATGCTGAGTTCTGCCTAGAGCTACCAAAAGCTCTGATACCAACTGTAATGACCCGCTATTTTGGACTATTCGCATCCGCACATGTCGGACTTGAATAATTCAAAATACTGAATTGTTAATTTAACATTTGGCAAAACTGAGATATACAGTAAATAAATAATCACAGATCACAGACACAGAGTAATAATATGCAGCGGAAGTAAAAGAGATAGTAGTTCATGAAGCTACTATAAAAATATAAGATACATCAGAGTTTACAATAGAAGAGTAACACAATAAATCAGATACAAATCAGAATACATCACTGGAATCATCGAATACTGAAGCAGAATAGATGGCTGGATCTTCAAGCAAAGCTCCAACTCCAAAGGTGAGTCTCGAAAGCTGAACCACTCAGTCTGACCCGAGCGTAAAGCAAAACACAAAACACTCGAGTCAGGATTAATATTCTTATATCAATAAATCCAACTCAAGTGAAATAACAATGGAAATACAAGTAACTCAAAGGACGTTGGAATAACCATCCTCTAAGGATCCGTTAAACTATCTACTATGTAGTAATGTACTAAATAGATAATGTCTATCAGTAATATAAAATATCAAAATAGTGTTAA
Organism: Allium cepa; assembly: GCA_030765085.1. NCBI lineage: Eukaryota > Viridiplantae > Streptophyta > Magnoliopsida > Asparagales > Amaryllidaceae > Allium > Allium cepa. The sequence continues at coordinate 745,863,137 of CM060932.1, forward strand.
GGTGTTACCATTATCCCCCTTAACACATTTTATATAAATGTCATAGTCTATACAGCACTGTAAACTCCACCGTAAACTAGTGGGATATCAGGGAGTACTCCATAGGTATAACACAAAACAAATTCGTAGTGGTCGCGTATACGGAAATACAAGTATGACAAGGCACATGAGGCAATACCCGAGGTAGTGAAACTACCGTTTGCCTGATTCGGACTGGTGAGAACGCATCGCCGCAACGATCGCAACACCGCGAAACAACACTCCTGAAAAGTACGAGGGTGCATCAATCAATCACAAGTAATGAATAGTAGTTACGAAGAAGTGTGTTCGCTCGAGGTGGCTAACCCCATTTGGCCCGGCACGGCTCCTGATTTTAGTCATTTCCAATTTGACACAAGGGTCAAGACTATCCATTATCGTTCTCTTTCTTCAGTCATCACGTACATCATTCCAACCACTTCATTCTGGATCATCACTCCGCGTATAGTTATTAAAGTGGTTTTTGGTTTAGATAGAGAGTATATCCATAACCGATTCCGGTTTCTTTAATAACTTTCGTAATTTTTACACCGATTGGTTGTTTAATAAATTACAAAATCAAATCAAATTCAATTTCAATTTATTATTCGTAAATCAACATTTCATCAGTCTTTCTAAATCAATTTCCAAAGTTTACGTTTCAAAACTTCCAAATTACCATTTCAAAATCTTATAATTCGATTTCAATTTTTATTTAACAGTTCAAGTATTGATTCAGGTTCATATACACATTTCATTCCGAAATCATTAAAATGGTTAAATTTTCATTCAAATCAATTTAAATTCATTGATCGATTTCATTCAATATTCGTTAAGTAAATTTGTAATAAAGCAATTTCTATTAAATTTCCAATTCATTAAATTAGTTACTTAAGTTCAACTTTATTATATCAAAACTTACAAATTTAATTAAATTAGATTCGTCAAATCCAATTCTTAAATTCCAAGTCTTACATTAATTTCAATAAATCGCAATTTATTTCTTGTTAAAGAAATTCAACTTCAATTATTTATTTACTTAGTTTCAAATTTCAAAACTCAAACAATAAAGGACTGAATTTCACATATTCAATAAGTTCAATTCCACTTATTAACTTACTTAAATAATTTCCAAAACTTAATTGATGCCAATTTCATTTATTAACGAAGTTCAAATTCACTTAATCAAAAATTCAATTTCTCTTATCGAAGAATTCAAATTTTTTTATTCAATTATCAAATAATTCAATTTTATTCAATTATTAAATAATTTCAATCTTAATTATTAATAATTTCAAAATTAAGAATTACAAATTTGATTATCAATTCAAACTTAATTATTAAATCTTGCACTTAATTATGAATTCAACTTAGTCATCAAATCATTTCAACTTAATTATAAATTCGACTTAATAATTTCAAACTTAATTATAATTTCAAATTTAATTATTAAATGATTTCAAACTTAATAATTTCAAAACTCAATTATTACTAATTCCAAATTATTTATTAATAATTCCAAATTTAATTTATTAAATAATTAACTTTTAAACAACGTTCTTTCATCAATCACTACGTTAATATTTGTTTCAGATTTCAATCTTTACATTTTCCTTTTATAAAATTCAAATTTCAACTTCATTTCAAAACTTATTCTTTGCTCGAATAAAATCATTATTTCAAATTATTGACCAATCGGATTTAATTTAATTCTCTATCCTAGGTCAGATTCATTTGGGTATATATCATTTCAACCCGATTCCAAATTCAATTCAAGATCAAACATAATAAAGGGAACTTGCAGTGTGATAACTGGGATGGTGTCAAAGTAAATAAACAAGCAATAACAACAATCAATAACAATCCAATAATTAATTCAAATAATCCCGAAATAATCGTATTAATTCGCATTGTTGTTTGTGCGAATTAATATAATTATCTCTAGAATCTACACTATCATTTCATGTAGACTAAAGATTATTACATTTCGGTTTTCCCACTTGTCGTTCCATTTCAATTTTATACTACAACAATTTATCCAATATACGTTCAATGATTCAAAGTGTAATTATCACTATTCTATATGTCAATTAATTTAACAATTAAAAGGGGTCATATTTAACTAATCAAATTCAACATATATGTCGATTCAAATTTGAATTATCCTACATCAAATTCAATTGCATAATCTTTATCACTTTATACATTACAATTTACATCCAATATAAACAACAATCAATAAATCAATTATCAACCAAACTGCATTATCATCGCATAAATAATAACAGATAATGGTGTCAGATGTCATAGGTGAACAGATACAGGTAATAGCATATATAACAGTGTAAATAATTACAGCAGCATATTTCAATTATCTTTCAATTGAAATCAAATTTAATAAATAAAAGAATATCAATCGTGAGTGATTGCTCACCTTTCGAGGCTAAAGAATGAACGATGAAATGAATTACGGCTCCAAGCACGAATTTCAAAGCAAAGTAAATTGGCACGAATTCGACGATCAAAGCTGATAAATAGGAATCAACGAAATCAATCAGACTAGATCGATGAAAATAATTGATATAAGGGAATGTATATTTAACAATATATAACCATATATATATATAGAATCATTTTCCAACTCGTAACATATATTAAATTAAATATATATAGTTCAAAATCAATGTTTTAAATTGAAACACATATATAAAATCCAACATATAAACGTTATATTATTTTGAATTAAACAAACGTATAAATACTTATTAAAATGAAAAATTCTTACATATATAATACATATCCTTTGGAAATATGTGTATATATACGTATATATTCAAAATCAATTTTTTTAACACATAATTTCAAATCGATAACTACTTTAAAGGCAAATAAAATTCCCTTATAAATTTAAAAACCCATATACTCATTTACATAACACACATAAAACGCTATTGAGTGGACTCATATGGTCACATATATTTGTAAATCAAAATATAAGATTCATATGCAACGATATGCGCATATAATTTAATATAAAATAAAGTACATACAACACTCCATTCCAAATCTAGTATGCGTTACCATATATATATCCATACAGAACACTATCCACGTCACCATAAATATAAGCATATATATGAACTTACGTGCCTGTTATATTTTAAAACCAATATATTTTGTAAAATCGATATACTTACTTAATGATAATACATAAAACTTACATCTTTATTACAATTACTATAAACGCATACATGTATATAAACTAAAATTCGACAGGCAGTAAAATATATACTACAGACTAAATGTGAATATATATGTTCCAAATCCAACAGAATGCATTTACTCATACTTCTTATACAAAAACTACTTAATTATTACGTGCTATACCCCGTATGTACTTCTGTACCAATATACTATTAAGAGAAAATATAAAACTATGAAAAATATAAACTATGTCTTATAACAGTCTTTTTTATATATAAGTAAAACAAACAGATCATTTAAACTTAGGTATACTTCATGTCAAAATAGGCAAATACATGATCATATATAAAACGATATTTTATATGAAACTTACACAAAAGAGGGGAAAACAAGCCGGGTGACGGGTGGAGGAGATGGGTGGAAGGAAGGGCAGCTTGGCTCGGAATTGGCGGAGGTGCTTGCAGCATGTGGCGGCTCTGTCGAGGTCGGCCACTGAACGACTGGGAAAAGAGGGTTGCTCACGGGAAAGTGGAGATGGCGGTGGCCGGTCAGGCGCGCGGAGGTGAAACGGCGATGCTTGGCAAGGCGGTGGGCGGAGGCGACTAGGTGGGTCGGCTAGGTACAGGGTGAACTGAATCAGGCTTCGCGAGGTCGGCGGAGGTGGATGTCCAGGCGGCGTTGCGTCACGGAGGTGCTCGGACTGGCATAGGAGCTGTGGAGGGTTGGAAGCGGTGGTGGGGTGGCGTAGCGAAGCGCTATGTATTGTTAGGTGCATCCATGCTATGGTGGAGGCGAGCCGGAAGGAGACGGACGCGAGGTGGAAGGCATTGGAGTAAACAGCGGTAGTGGGCTGGGTTCAAGGCCGAGGCTAGGGGAGGAGGCGGTCGGGTTGTTGAAAGAGTAGCGGGTGGAGACGAACATAGGTAGGGAGATGTAAAGAAGTTGGTAACAGACATGATTCCCTGAACAAAAGAATGCTTTCATACTTCATAATATTTCCTTCCTTTAGGAAACGTAAAGAGAGCCAGAGAGTCAAAATGAAAGCACAAAGGTGATGTTGGAAGGCCAAATTATAACATGCACAGATATTTCCTTTTTATTCATTTTCAAGGCTAGAAAAATGAACCAACGTTTGAAATAAATGAAACCAAAGTATGAACGGTCTAAAATTTTGGAATACTAATAGGTAATGGCTTCTAGCCTGTTGGTTTGCACGGCCAAATAACGAAAGGATGTATGGAAATAAAAGACTAAACGGATAACGATACGGGTGACCGATTCGCGATTTCGCGGTGTAACGGATTTCAAAACATGCAAATGAACATATCGTGGTGATCAGCACGACGAGGCGATCAAAACGGTATATAGAAATCAGTGGTGCGATTGAATTATAAAATTTCGAAATTTTATACTACGGAAAATGTATAAAAATCGCAGAAAAATAAGATCGACGGAGCCAAAGATGTCCGAATTTTGAAAAACGACAAACTGACAACTTGCTCAAAAGATGATTTAGAATTTTTCTATGTAAAAATATTTTGGTTTTAACAACGTTTTATTTTCATCGCTTTTTAAATGATTAGATTGAAGTAAAATTACGCGCGGAATAAACTTTCATATTTTCGGACGAAAATTTACCAGTTACTATGTTTAACTAGACGCATTCCAAATATCAAATTTTTATTTCAAAATTTTATCGTTTAAAATTCCACAAAATTTCAATTAATACGTTATTAAAACCGGTTAAATTTGCGGGTCGTTACAGGTAAACCCTAAAAACGCCGGTCACCGCGCTTCGTTTGGATTTCGGAAAATTCGGGATGAATAGTGTTTTATGAAATTTTCTATATAAGAACGATTATATTCTCATTTGCAAACAAACTCAAAACCCTAGGGTTTTAATGTTCAGCCGCCACCTCTATATTGATGGCCGAAATACACCCTCCTTCCTCCTCATTTTTCTTGCAATCCACTAATCGATTCAACAAACTTCCAACATGAAAGTTGTAGAGGGTGGTGAAATCTACGATTCCAACAGCTGTGATCAAGAATGGAGCGACGTGGAGGAAGTTATCGTGGCCGATAGTCGTCACGTTTGTGCACGGAAATCCACATCAGGGGCTGACCGAGCTCCACTTCCTTAGGGCCATGCGTAGCTCGTGTGAAGGGCTTCAATATGCCGTAGGCCGATCATCTCCAAGTCGCTTGTAGCAGTGACGATAATTCAACAAAGAAGGCGGCCTTTGGGTTCATGTATGCGTGCGTTTACCTGTCGATGAACGTGAGGAAGGAAAAAGAGGGGGCGGCCAGATTTTCATTACAAGGAATGAACGACAGAGATTGAATCTAGGTTTTAAAATAAATAAAGGAAATTGTGAAATTAATTATTTTTGAAATTTTATAAATTTTAAAACGTTGTATCTTGTTCATACGAGGTCGAAAAATTACGAAGCAAGTTGCGTTGGCTTTGTTTTGTCGAGCACTACGCAATGGAACTGCTTTGAAGTCGTTTGGAGCTAGTGAAATTTTTGGGTAAAATTAAACGCACGTTTTATTTTATTCAAAATAAAACACTGCAACTATTATCGGAAACTCAAGGTGAGAACTTCTCACTCAGTCGAATTAGTTTTGATTTAAATTTTAAATAGTTAAATTTAAAATTGCTTGATTGTGTGATGAATGATAATTATTATTTGTTGTATTGAAGTAGACCCTATACGCCGTATATTAAGCGGATGTTATTTATTAAACACATATACCGCGATAATTCCAACTTGTATGGAATTGGTATTATATATGTACTTGGAGTTGATTTCCCACATTATAAAGCGGATGAGACCCTATTGCGCCGCATAATAGAGGATAATATTTTATAAATCTCATATACTGCGATATTCCATCTTGAAGCGGAATTAGTATTGTGCTAACATCTTTGGATGCATGAAAACAGGTTGGAGGGATCCATCTGGATTCCTCAAATGATTGAATTGGTTTCAATATTGTGTGTTGATCTATTTATAATCTGCGTGATTATCTTTGTGATTGAAATCGTTAAATGCTAAATTTTAGCCGAATAGTTTTGGTATCGTTGGATGCCGAAAATAAATAAAGTTTGATTTTTGAAAATTTAAGTTGAGAATTCTTAATAAAATTTCATTTTGGAATTAATTCATCTTAAATAAATAAACGTTGTAATTTTTATGCTATAAAAATTATGATTTTTGTGAAATATAACATAAATGTGATTTTTTTTAAATAAATAGTTGATTAATTTACAAAATGGTTTAAATTGGGATTTTTGAATTATTATGAATGATTTATATAAAAGATTTATAAAAAAATTGATATTTATAAATTAAAATGTTGGAATTATAAAACGAGTTTTTATAAGTGTAAAAACGAAATATAAATGGATTTCATAAGTGGATTAAATCTATAGATTTATAAATTGTGAAGTTATAAAATGAATAGATTTTTGTAAAATAAAAGATTTATAAGTAATTAACTTATAAATTGGATTTTGGCGTGTAAATGGAATATGGATAGAAATTTGTTAATAAAGCGATTTTATGAGTTAAAGTTGTTATAAAGTATAAATGGAATTTATAAACATTGTTTTATAAATCCGAAATCGACTTATTTTGATAAGTTTGATTATTATAGCTTATTAAAGGAGATATATCCACGATTTTGGGACAGTGGATAATCCTTTAAATAAAATATGTAGAAATTGAATTTGGTTAACGAAGTATATTCACGATTTTGGACAGTGAATAATATAGTAAAGAAATGTTTTGAGAAAGTGATATTTTAAATAGAATTAAAACGGAAAGAAAATGTTTGAAAATGCGTTAAGTATCGAAACCATAGATTCCAACATTCCTTGTTGAAATAGACGTTTTCGAGAAGAAAAGGAAATGGTGGACTATAACACTGTTGTTATAGTAAATGATTTCCGAAAGAAAAAGTTTTGTATGGTATTGGGGTTTATATATCTATCTTAATTTCGAATCCCTATACTAGTGATTTTGGGTTGTCGTAACGATGTTTTACGTAACATTCGTTTTGACCCAAATAAATGTGTTTAAGAGAAGTTTTCCTTAAAGAATAAAATATATACTTAGTTTGGATTTAAGTATATCGAATATTTTCCAAATGTTGAAAATAAATAGATTGGTGAATTACTTATTATTAAATAAGTATGGAAATGTTTTTCCAATATAAAGTGAATGTTTTGAGATTATATCTTTCAAAGATAAATTGAAAGTGAATAATTGAAATCGATTTGAAAAATCGTATAAAAGGTGAATATTTGGAAATGTAAATTCACAATGGAAATTTATAAGGGAAATTTGTTTTAAAAATAAACATTGATTTATTTTTAAAAGTGTGAAATAAATTTACGGATTTGGAATGTAAATTAAATAAATCGGTAAGGATTTATTTGATTGGGTTAAATGAACCATTTTGAAATGAAAGTTGTAAAGGTGAAAATTGATTTGAAATTTGTTTTCAAATGGTTGAAGTGTGGAACACATACCTTGTAAAGATATTTTTGAAAATAAATATTTCGGGAAATTATTTGAAATCGGGTTATGTTGTGAATATTGATTGATAGTTAAATAACCGACTATCAATATTGACCTTCAAATGGCTATTTGTTCTAAATTGGTTGAAATTGAATGCTACACTTATTTTTAAATTATTGCGCTAGTTATTCGGACTACCCATTCCGAATAGCGATACGACGTAATGGATAGCATTGAAGACCGGTGTTGAAGACCGGGTATTTGTGAAAACGATAGGATGACCTATTGATTGTCTCTGCACCGTTAGCTACGGTATGGAGATTTCCTTTGTGATGGAAAATTTGATCGGGATTGTGAATACCCGGATTGCAAGAGCTTCTTTGGAAGTGCCTTCGGTTCTGTTCGAATCCAGAACAGACTTGTATGGTTACGTGTCTGACATTACATTTTGAGATATAAAGTAGATTTCTTTCAAATACATTTTTGTTGGTGGCGGAGAATTTATTCTCTTAGCTTAACACCCTTCTCTGAGACATATGAGCTCAGAGGTTTTGTAGTTGAAGGTTATCAGCGATATATTCCCAATTTGGTAATGTGGCATGCTGAGTGTTGCTGGGTGATGATTATTTATTGATCATTTGTTGATCAAAGCGTGGCTTTGTGAAAAAGCGTAGCTTTGTGGACGAGACTTCGTTAGGCTTCACACCCCGGAAATGGTCTAAACAGGAATATGCGGCAAGGTTATGAGGGTTGTGCCCTTTAGGGTATGTCATTCCCTTCTGGAAAAGGGTGGCGTCAGGTATGGAGCCCTGATACTTAACCTATGTGGTTGCTCCAATCTCATTTTTCTGTGTGGTTGTTGCTTGGTGATCGAGGGCCCTCAGATAAAGGTCCCAAAGGACCGGGGGGTGGCATATTCGTGTAGTAGTTACCTAGTTACAGAGGTAACCGGGTCTTGTGTTGGCAGAGAGCTAGTTAAGTTCTCGGGACGTCCCGCCAGAGGCGATCCCATGTGGCAGTAGGAAGTTCCTTAGCCTGACCATTTGTTGGAAAATCCAAAGAAACAATACAAGCCTTGTACGGTTTTAGTTGTATTACCTGCCATGGAATGTGGCGGTAACATGTTATTGAACATGGTAGCTATAGTAGGCATACGATAATGGTCGTATGTTGGCTAAGATTTATATTCTATTTTTGAAATGCTTTCATCACTATGCACTAATAATAATATCAAAAATGATTTGTTTTGCGTAGTAAGCATCTTTGACTATCATAAGGAGAAATCTCCTCCAATTCAGCGTTTGCATTTCGTGTGTGCGGGGAGGCCTTATGGTAGTTTCATTTTCCAAAAGCATTGCGGATATTTTTCACTTCCCTTGTTGTTGTTGTTTTAAAAGATAAGTAACTATTTTGAGTTCTCACACCAGTCTCATGACTAACCTGGAGTTTATTGTTCTCTTCCTAAACTCTGGGTGCCCAAAATTTTCCACACAGGCAGTCTAGAGTCAGGTTATAAGGTCATTCTGGATTCAGGAGTGCTATGGAGCTCAGGAGGCGAGCTGGATGGCGAGACATATTACTTGTATATGATATTATCTTTTCGCTGTAAATTCACTTGTAGGGGCACTTTTGTATAACTCTCCATTGTTTTGTTGTGTTGTATATTGTTGTTGTACACTCTGATGAAAATGTAATGTAATAACTAATATAGTTCTTTGTTTTAAAGATTGTTCATTTGTCTATCATATATTGTTCCGCTGTGACTGTGAGATTTTGTTATTGTTTTTGTTATGTTTCCTTACTTCTTCTATCTTTTTCTTCTACCTCTTTTTCTTAAATCCTCATGGTTCGAATTTTTGGGCATTCGATTGCTCGGCAGTTGATACAGTGGACGTATTGATGTCGATTTTCGAAAGTCGAAGAATCGGTTCCTTACATTGTGGTATCAGAGCATATGGTTAAGCGACAACCTTGGCTCTGTTGGGTGTTACTCATTAGAGATAGAGTCAGTAGTACTCTAGAATGAGTTGAGTGTAATAATAGATATGAGAGTGTATTTGTTAGTGAAAATAAAATTATTTTATGCTGTGATGATTGGTTTGTTGAGTGGTATATGGATTCTGGTCGGTATAGTCCGTACAACTCTATCGATATGGATCTCTAAACACTGGTACAAAATAATTCGACACGATATTGTTTTAAAAGAGGGTAAATGAAATAATTTTACCCAAAACTATTTTTGCAAATAAAGGAAATATTCTTTGTAAATTATTATAGCATATGGTTGCTTGATTGTTAGGAAGTGATAATATTATTATCATTTGAGTAGGAAATTGAAATCGTAACTCCAAAGTTAAGAAATAAATTCGCACACAAATGGAATTTATGAGTATGAATGGTAAATGTGATTTGTAATTTGAAATAAAAATTGCAGAGAAGTGTTTGGAAATGTTTTGAAAAGAATTTGAAAATTTTAGAGATTTGGAAGGTTTAAATCTTTTTGGTTTGAAAATAAATTTCGAAGATTTTGGAGAAACGTTTTGAAGGGATAAAAGCTCTAAACTCTTTTCGGTCGCTGGAAAATAATTCCGATAATGATCACGACATCATCGGTGTTCATTTTCGGGTTTCCAAAAGAGGGATTGCTACCAAATTGTTTTAAATTAAAGTTGTTTGGAAAAATTTGGGTATGGCTTTGGAAATTCAAAAGATAATTTGAATTGATTTCAAAAAAAATTCAGTTTTGAAAGGTTGAAAAGACTCTAGAATCCTATTTAAAATATGTATGGCAATAATAAATGAGTTGATAACTTATACAATTTGAATTTTGATAGAATAAAATTAACTTAAAGGATGGAGTTAAATGAAAATAAGTATAAGTGAATCAATTAAATAAAGTAAATTTAAAGAAAGGTCTAAGAGGCTAAGTGAAATGATCTTATATATATAAGAAATGATTACTTAAAGGAAATTTATTAAGTTAAAAATAAATTTGGGTTAGTAACAAATTGATTGGAAGTGAGTTTGAATTATGAAAATAAAACTGTGGATGGATAAATAAATTTACAATTGCAAGTAAATATAATTGAAACTGAATGTTGAAATGGGATATAACTTAAGTAATGTTGAATGAAGTTGATTTGGTACCAAAGTAAAGTAAGTAAAGTGATAAATATAAACTTGAGTTATATTAATGAAATTCAACTTTAGTGGTTAAATGAATTAGAGATTGAATTAATAAATGAATTGAATGTAAATCAATCGAATGTAATGAATTGATATAGAATAATGGATATAAGTGTTAATTCATTTAAGGCTAATTGAATGTTAAACCAAATTGAAGATAAACAAAGTGAATATGAATGTTGAATGTAAAGTGAATAAATTTGGTTGTATTGAATATACATTGGTTGTTATATGATTGTTAGTTGATGGTATGTAAATTCGGTAAGTGTTGATGAAATTGAACTAGTGAAATTGAAAGCTAAAGTAATTGAATCCAAATTTGGAAGTAAATGAATATGAACTGGATATGATTTGAATTGAAAGTGAACCAATATGAATGTGAATTAGTGAATGTAAACTAATTGAAAATGAATAATTGAATGTCGTTGTATATAAATTGGTTGTAAACAATTACAAGTAATGTTGAAATCATATAAGTTGTTTATAGATCTTGTTTAATATACATTTCTTTTAATATGCATGTGTTGTAGTTGTTTAAAAGAGTAAAATGTTGATAACTTCTTATATATGTTACTTACGTATTTATATTGAGTAAGTACAGGTACCGTGGCTACCGTTAGTGGGATTTGGGTTGCGCAAAATACTAAATAAATAACTGCTTTGCTTAAAAAATGCTAAAAAGGTACGCCGACGCAATATAAATAGGAAATATGAACTGTTTTTCTGTTTTCCGACCGTGTAGGTCGATGTATATATATTTATATCTATTGTGATATTGTAAAAGCTCCTCCGTACAAAGGAGGTTATGGCGAAATTTTTTGAAAATTTAAGGCGTTGGAAAATTTTCGGGAAATTTTGGAATTTTTTTTTGTGAAAATAAGTTTTGATTTGGAGTTAAAGATTAACGATATAGTTGATTTTGAAAAGATAACTATATATAGATTTGAAAACTTAGTAAATATTTTGTAAGAAGTTTAACTATTGAATTTTTGGAAAAGTTAAACACTTAAGAGATTTGTAAATCAAATTTGAACGGTTTGTTTTGAAAAGTTAATGGATTTCAAAACTTTTCTTACTTGGTAATTTCGAGGACGAAATTCTTTTAAGGGGAGAAGTTTGTAACGACCCAGAATTTCTGTCATTTGAAATTCAGCTATTTAATTGATTTTAAATATGAACAAGTAAAATTTATGAGTCGAATAATTTATTTTTCGAATATCTGGATTTAATTGGATAATTAAATCGATAATTTAATATTTGAAATTCCAGAAATAATTGGAAATTGGGTTTAATGTGATTAAAAATGATTTATAAAGTTATATTAAATCATATTGGAGTTAGAGTGTGTTATGGAACTTTTAAAATTGAATTAAAAGTTAATTTGTGAAAATTGAATATTTTAATATTTAATCGACTAGTGAAAATAGTCATTTTTCAAACAGTCTCGGATTTCGACGAAACTAGTTTCATCAGATCCGTAATGTTATATTATTGTAGGGTTTCAAATTTCGTGTCAATCGGATTTACGGTTTGTCCGGGGCAAGCCAAAACGCATAGAAATTAGTTTAAATCGATTTAATTTAAATTTGATCGTTTATTGCTGTAACTCGCACAGATGATCGAATTAGATTTCGAAACATATTCCATTGTGTCCAGAACACGGAGTAAATCCTGGAAACGCCGGTCACCGCGCTTTGTTTGGAGTTCAGAAAATTCGGGATGAATAGTGTTTTGTGAAATTTTCTATATAAGGACGATTATATTCTCATTTGCAAACAAACTCAAAACCTAGGGTTTTAATGTTCAGCCGCACCTCTATATTGATGGCCGAAATACACCCTCCTTCCTCCTCATTTTTCTTGCAATCCACTAATCTATTCAACAAACTTCCAACATGAAAGTTGTAGAGGGTGGTGAGATCTACGATTCCAACGGCTGTGATCAAGAATGGAGCGACGTGGAGGAAGTTATCGTGGCCGATAGTCGTCAAGTTCGTGCATGGAAATCCATGTCAGGGGCTGACCGAGCTCCACTTCCTTGGGGCCGTGCGTAGCTCGTGTGAAGGGCTTCAATATGCCGTAGCCGGTCATCTCCAAGTAGCTCGTAGCACTGGCGATAATTCAACAAAGAAGGCGGCCTTTGGGTTCATGTATGCGTGCGTTTACCTATAGATGAATGTGAGGAAGGAAGAAGAGGGGTCGGCCAGATTTTCATTACAAGGAACGAACGGCAGAGATTGAATCTAGGTTTTAAAATAAATAAAGGAAATTGTGAAATTAATTATTTTTGAAATTTTATAAATTTTAAAACGTTGTATCTTGTTCATACAAGGTCAAAAAATTACGAAACAAGTTGCGTTGGCTTCGTTTTGTCGAGCACTACGCAAAGAAACTGGTTTGGAGTCGTTTGGAGCTAGTGAAATTTTTGAGTAAAATTAAACGCGCGTTTAATTTTATTCAAAATAAAACACTGCAACTATTATCGAAAACTCAAGGTGAGAACTTCTCTCTCAATCGAATTAGTTTCGATTTAAATTTTAAATAGTTAAATTTAAAATTGCTTGATTGTGTGATTGGACGATGATTATTATCTGTTATATTGAAATAGACCCTATACGTCGTATATTAAGCGGATGTTATTTATTAAACACATATACTGCAATAATTCCAACTTGTATGGAATTGGTATTATATACGTACTTGGAGTTGATTTCCCGCATTATATAGCGGATGAGACCCTATTGTGCCGCATAATAGCGGATAATATTTTATAAATCCCATATACCGCGATATTCCGTCTTGAAGCGGAATTGGTATTGTGCTAACATCTTTGGATGCAGGAAAACAGGTTGGAGAGATCCAACTGGATTCCTCAAATGATTGAATTGGTTTCAATATTGTGTGTTGATCTATTTATAATCTGCGTGATTATCTTTGTGATTGAAATCGTTAAAGGCTAAATTTTAGCCGAATATATTTTTGGTATCGTTAGATGCCGAAAATAAATAAAATTTGATTTTTGAAAATTTAAGTTGAGAATTCATAATAAAATTTAATTTTGGAATTAATTCATCTTAAATAAATAAACGTTGTAATTTTTATGTTATAAAAATTATGATTTTTGTGAAATATAACAAAAATGTGATTTTTTTTTAAAAATAAATAGTTGATTAATTTACAAAATGGTTTAAATTGGGATTTTTGAATTATTATGAATGATTTATATAAAAGATTTATAAAAAAATTAATATTTAGTTGGAATTATAAAACGAGTTTTTATAAGTGTAAAAACGAAATGTAAATGGATTTCATAAGTGGATTAAATCTATAGATTTATAAATTGTGAAGTTATAAAATGAATAGATTTTTGTAAAATAAAAGATTTATAAGTAATTAACTTATAAATTGGATTTTGGCGTGTAAATGGAATATGGATAGAAATTTGTTAATAAAGTGATTTTATGAGTTAAAGTTGTTATAAAGTATAAATGGAATTTATAAACGTTGTTTTATAAATCCAAAATCGACTTATTTTGATAAGTTTGATTATTATAGCTTATTAAAGGAGATATATCCACGATTTTGGGACAGTGGATAATCCTTCAAATAAAATATGTAGAAATTGAATTTTGTTAACGAAGTATATTAACGATTTTGGACAGTGAATAATATAGTAAAGAAATGTTTTGAGAAAGTGATATTTTAAATAGAATTAAAATGGAAAGAAAATGTTTTAAAATGCGTTAAGTATCGAAACCATAGATTTCAACATTCCTTGTTGAAATAGACATTTTCCAGAAGAAAAGGGAATGGTGGACTATAACACTGTTGTTATAGTAAATGATTTTCGAAAGGAAAAGTTTTGTATAGTATTGGGATTTATATATCTATCTTAATTTCGAATCCCTATACTAGTGATTTTGGGTTGTCGTAACGATGTTTTACGTAACATTCGTTTTGGCCCAAATAAATGTGTTTAAGAGAAGTTTTCCTTAAAGAATAAAATATATACTTAATTTGGATTTAAGTATATTGAATATTTTCCAAATGTTGAAAATAAATAGATTGGTGAGTTACTTATTATTAAATAAGTATGGAAATGTTTTTCCAATATAAAGTGAATGTTTTGAGATTATATCTTTCAAAGATAAATTGAAAGTGAATAATTGAAATCGATTTGAAAAATCGTATAAAAGGTGAATATTTGGAAATGTAAATTCACAATGGAAATTTATAAGGGAAATTTGTTTTAAAAATAAACATTGATTTACTTTTAAAAGTGTGAAATAAATTTACGGATTTGGAACGCAAATTTAATAAATCGGTAAGGATTTATTTGATTGGGTTAAATGAACCATTTTGAAATGAAAGTTGTAAAGGTGAAAATTGATTTGAAATTTGTTTTCAAATGGTTGAAGTGTGAACACATATCTTATAAAGACATTTTTGAAAATAAATATTTCGGGAAATTATTTGAAATCGGGTTATGTTGTGAATATTGATTGATAGTTAAATAACCGACTATCAATATTGACCTTTAAATGACTATTTGTTCTAAATTAGTTGAAATTGAATGCTACACTTATTTTTAAATTATTGCGCTCTTTATTCGGACTACCCATTCCGAATAGTGATACGACGTAATGGATAACATTGAAGACCGGGTATATGTGAAAACGATAGGATGACCTATCGATTGTCTCTGCACCGTTAGCTACGATATGGAGATTTCCTTTGTGATGGAAAATTCGATCGAGATTGTGAATACCCGGATTGCAAGGGCTTCTTTGGATGTGCCTTCGGTTCTGTTCGAACCCAGAACAGACTTGTATGGTTACGTGTCTGACATTACATTTTGAGATATAAAGCAGATTTCTTTCAAATACATTTCTGTTGGTGGCGGAGAATTTATTCTCTTAGCTTAACACCCTTCTCTGAGACATACGAGCTCAGAGGTTTTGTAGTTGAAGGTTATCAGCGATTTATTCCCAAATTGGTAATGTGGCATGCTGAGTGTTGTTGGGTGATGATTATTTATTGATCATTTGTTGATCAAAGCGTGGCTTTGTGAAAAAGCGTAGCTTTGTGGACGAGACTTCGTTAGGCCTCACACCCCGGAAATGGTCGAAACAGGAATATGCAGCAAGGTTATGAGGGTCGTGCCCTTTAGGGTATGTCATTCCCTTCTGGAAAAGGGTGGTGTCAGGTATGGAGCCTTGATGCTTAACCTATGTTGTTGCTCCAATCTCATTTTTTTGTGTGGTTGTTGCTTGGTGATCGAGGGCCCTTGGATAAAGGTCCCAAAGGACCGGGGGTGGCATATTCGTGTAGTTGTTACCTAGTTACAGAGGTAACCCGGCCTTGTGTTGGCGGAGAGCTGGTTAAGTTCTCGGGACGTCCCGCCAGAGGCGATCCCATGTGGCAGTAGGAAGTTCCTTAGCCTGACTATTTGTTGGAAAATCCAAAGAAACAATACAAGCCTTGTACGGTTTTAGTTGTATTACCTGCCATGGAATGTGGCGGTAACCTGTTATTGAACATGGTAGCTATAGTAGGCATACGATAATGGTCGTATGTTGGCTAAGATTTATATTCTATTTTCGAAATGCTTTCATCACTATGCACTAATAATAATATCAAAAATGATTTGTTTTGCGTAGTAAGCGTCTTTGACTATCATAAGGAGAAATCTCCTCCAATTCTGCGTTTGCATTATGTGTGTGCGGGGAGGCCTTATGGTAGTTTCATTTTCCAAAAGCATTGCGGATATTTTTCACTTCCCTTGTTGTTGTTGTTTTAAAAGATAAGTAACTATTTTGAGTTCTCGTACCAGTCCCATGACTAACCTGGAGTTTATTTTTCTCTTCCTAAACTCTGCGTGCCCAAAATTTTCCACACGAACAGTCTAGAGTCAGGTTATCAGGTCATTCTGGATTCAGGAGTGCTATGGAGCTCAGTAGGCGAGCTGGATAGCGAGACATATTACTTGTATATGATATTATCTTTCCGCTATAAATTCACTTGTAGGGGCACGTTTGTATAACTGTCCATTGTTTTGTTGTGTTGTATATTGTTGTTGTACACTCTGATGAAAATGTAATGTAATAACTAATATAGTTCTTTGTTTAAAGATTGTTCATTTATCTATCATATATTGTTCCGCTGCGACTGTACGATTCTGTTATTGATTTTGTTATGTTTCCTTACTTCTTCTATCTTTTTCTTTTACCTCTTCTTCTTAAACCCTCATGGTTCGATTTTTTGGGCATTCGATTGCTCGGCAGTTGATACAATGGACGTATTGATGTCGATTTTCTAAAGTCGAAGAATCGGTTCCTTACATTGTGGTATCATAGCATATGGTTAAGCGACAATCTTGGCTCTGTTGGGTGTTACTCATTAGAGATAGAGTCAGTAGTACTCTAGAATGAGTTGAGTGTAATAATAGATATGAGAGCGTATTTGTTAGTGAAAATAAAATTATTTTATGTTGTGATGATTGGTTTGTTGAGTGGTATATGGATTCTGGTCGGTATAGTCTGTACAACTCTATCGATAGGTATCTCTAAACACTGGTACAAAATAATTCGCCACGATATTGTTTTAAAAGAGGGTAAATGAAATAATTTTACCCAAACATATTTTTGCAGATAAAGGAAATAATCTTTGTAAATTGTTATAGTATATGGTTGCTTGATTGTTAGGAAGTGATAATATTATTATCATTTGAGTAGGAAATTGAAATCGTAACTCCAAAGTTAAGAAATAAATTCACACACAAATGGAATTTTGAATATGAATGGTAAATGTGATTTGTAATTTGAAGTAAAAATTCCAGAGAAGTGTTTGGAAATGTTTTGAAAAGAATTTGAAAATTTTGGAGATTTGGAAGGTTTACATCTTTTTGGTTTGAAAATAAATTTCGAAGATTTTGGAGAAATGTTTTGAAGGGATAAAAGCTCTAAACTCTTTTCGATCGCTGGAAAATAATTCCGATAATGATCGCGACATCATCGATGTTCATTTTCGGGTTTCCAAATGAGGGATTGCTGCCAGATTGTTTTAAATTAAAGTTGTTTGGAAAAATTTGGGTTTGGTTTTGAAAATTCAAAAGATAATTTGAGTTGATTTCAAAAAAAAATTGTTTTGAAAGGTTGAAAATACTTTGAAATCCTATTTAAAATATGTACGGCAATAATAAATGAGTTGATAACTTATACAATTTGAATTTTGATAGAATAAAATTAACTTAAAGGATGGAGTTAAATGAATATAAGTATAAGTGAATCAATTAAGTAAAGTAAATTTAAAGAAATGTCTCTGCACCATTAGCTATGTTATGGAGATTTCCTTTGTGAAGGGAAATTCGATCGGGATTGTGAATACCCGAATTGCAAGGGCTTCTTTGGAAGTGCCTTCGGTTCTGTTCGAACCCAAAACAGACTTGTATGGTTATGTGTCTAACATTACATTTTGAGATATAAAGCAGATTTCTTTCAAATACATTTCTGTTGGTGGCGGAGAATTTATTCTCTTAGCTTAACACCCTTCTCTGAGACTTACGAGCTCAGAGGTTTTGTAGTTGAAGGTTATCAGCGATATATTCCCAATTTGGTAATGTGGCATGTTGAGTGTTGCTGGGTGATGATTATTTATTGATCATTTGTTGATCAAAGCGTGGCTTTGTGAAAAAGCGTTGCTTTGTGGACGAGACTTCGTTAGGCCTCACACCGCGGAAATGGTCGAAACAGGAATATGCGGCAAGGTTATGAGGGTCGTGCCATTTAGGGTATGTCATTCCCTTCTGGAAAAGGGTGGTGTCAGCTATGGAGCCCTGATGCTTAACCTATGTGGTTGCTCCAATCTCATTTTTCTGTGTGGTTGTTGCTTGGTGATCGAGGGCCCTCGGATAAAGGTCCCAAAGGACCGGGGGGTGGCATATTCGTGTAGTAGTTGCCTAGTTACAGAGGTAAACCGGCCTTGTGTTGGCAGAAAGCTGGTTAAGTTCTCGGGACGTCCCGCCAGAGGCGATCCCATGTGGCAGTAGGAAGTTCCTTAGCCTGACCATTTGTTGGAAAATCCAAAGAAACAATACAAGCCTTGTACGGTTTTAGTTGTATTACCTGCCATGGAATGTGGCGGTAACCTGTTATTGAACATGGTAGCTATAGGCATACGATAATGGTCGTATGTTGGCTAAAATTTATATTCTATTTTCGAAATGCTTTCATCACTATGCACTAATAATAATATCAAAAATGATTTGTTTTGCGTAGTAAGCATCTTTGACTATCATAAGGAGAAATCTCCTGTAATTATGCGTTTGCATTGTGTGTGTGCGGGGAGGCCTTATGGTAGTTTCATTTTCCAAAAGCATTGCGGATATTTTTCACTTCCCTTGTTGTTGTTGTTTTAAAAGATAAGTAACTGTTTTGAGTTCTCACATCAGTTCCATGACTAACCTGGAGTTTATTGTTCTCTTCCTAAACTCTGAGTGCCCAAAATTTTCCACACGGGCAGTCTAGAGTCAGGTTATCAGGTCATTCTGGATTCAGGAGTGCTATGGAGCTCAGGAGGCGAGCTGGATGGCGAGACATATTACTTGTATATGATATTATCTTTCCGCTGTAAATTCACTTGTAGGGGCACGTTTGTATAACTGTCCATTGTTTTGTTGTGTTGTATATTGTTGTTGTACACTCTGATGAAAATGTAATGTAATAACTAATATAGTTCTTTGTTTTAAAGATTGTTCATTTATCTATCATATATTGTTCCGCTGCGACTGTGAGATTCTGTTATTGTTTTTGTTATGTTTCCTTACTTCTTCTATCATTTTCTTCTACCTCTTCTTCTTAAACCCTCATGGTTCGATTTTTTGGGCATTCGATTGCTCGGCAGTTGATACAGTGGACGTATTGATGTCGATTTTCGAAAGTCGAAGAATCGGTTCCTTACATTGTGGTATCAGAGCATATGGTTAAGCGACAACCTTGGCTCTGTTGGGTGTTACTCATTAGAGATAGAGTCAGTAGTACTCTAGAATGAGTTGAGTGTAATAATAGATATGAGAGCGTATTTGTTAGTGAAAATAAAATTATTTTATGTTGTGATGATTGGTTTGTTGAGTGGTATATGGATTCTGGTCGGTATAGTCTGTACAACTCTATCGATAGGGATCTCTAAACACTGGTACAAAATAATTCGACACGATATTGTTTTAAAAGAGGGTAAATGAAATAATTTTACCCAAAACTATTTTTGCAGATAAAGGAAATAATCTTTGTAAATTATTATAGCATATGGTTGCTTGATTGTTAGGAAGTGATAATATTATTATCGTTTGAGTAGGAAATTGAAATCGTAACTCCAAAGTTAAGAAATAAATTCACACACAAATGGAATTTATGAATATGAATGGTAAATGTGATTTGTAATTTGAAGTAAAAATTGCAGAGAAGTGTTTGGAAATGTTTTGAAAAGAATTTGAAAATTTTGGAGATTTGGAAGGTTTAAATCTTTTTGGTTTGAAAATAAATTTCGAAGATTTTGGAGAAATATTTTGAAGGGATAAAAGCTCTAAACTCTTTTCGGTCGCTGGAAAATAATTCTGATAATGATCGCGACATCATCGGTGTTCATTTTTGGGTTTCCAAAAGAGGGATTGCTGCCAGATTGTTTTAAATTAAAGTTGTTTAGAAAATTTTGGGTTTGGTTTTGGAAATTCAAAAGATAATTTGAGTTGATTTCAAAAAAAAATTGGTTTTGAAAGGTTGAAAAGACTCAGAAATCCTATTTAAAATATGTACGGCAATAATAAATGAGTTGATAACTTATACAATTTGAATTTTGATAGAATAAAATTAACTTAAAGGATGGAGTTAAATGAAAATAAGTATAAGTGAATCAATTAAATAAAGTAAATTTAAAGAAATGTCTCTGCGCCGTTAGCTACGGTATGGAGATTTCCTTTGTGAAGGGAAATTCGATCGGGATTGTGAATACTCGGATTGCAAGGGCTTCTTTGGAAGTGTCTTCAGTTCTGTTCAAACCTAGAACAGACTTGTATGGCTACGTGTCTGACATTACATTTTGAGATATAAAGAATATTTCTTTCAAATACATTTCTGTTGGTGGCGGAGAATTTATTCTCTTAGCTTAACACTATTCTCTGAGACGTACGAGCTCAGAGGTTTTGTAGTTGAAGGTTATCAGCGATATATTCCCAATTTGGTAATGTGGCATGCTGAGTGTTGTTGTGTGATGATTATTTATTGATCATTTGTTGATCAAAGCGTGGCTTTGTGAAAAAGCGTAGCTTTGTCGACGAGACTTCGTCAGGCCTCACACCCCGGAAATGATCGAAACAGGAATATGCGGCAAGGTTATGAGGGTCGCGTCTTTTAGGGTATGTCATTCCCTTCTGGAAAAGGGTGGTGTCAGGTATGGAGCCCTGATTCTTAACCTATGTGGTTGCTCCAATCTCATTTTTCTGTGTGGTTGTTGCTTGGTGATCGAGGGCCCTCGGATAAAGGTCCCAAAGGACCGGGGGTGGCATATTCGTGTAGTAGTTACCTAGTTACAGAGGTAACCCGACGTTGTATTGGCAGAGAGCTGGTTAAGTTCTCGGGACGTCCCGCCAGAGGCGATCCCATGTGGCAGTAGGAAGTTTCTTAGCCTGACCATTTGTTGGAAAATCCAAAGAAACAATACGAGCCTTGTACGGTTTTAGTTGTATTACCTGCCATGGAATGTGGCGGTAACCTGCTATTGAACATGGTAGCTATAGTTGGCATACGGTAATGGTCGTATGTTGGCTAAGATTTATATTCTATTTTCGAAATGCTTTCATCACTATGCACTAATAATAATATCAAAAATGATTTGTTTTGCGTAGTAAGCATCTTTGACTATCATAAGGAGAAATCTCCTCCAATTCTGCGTTTGCATTTTGTGTGCGGGGAGGCCTTATGGTAGTTTCATTTTCCAAAAGCATTGCGGATATTTTTCACTTCCCTTGTTGTTGTTGTTTTAAAAGATAAGTAACTGTTTTTAGTTCTCACACCAGTCTCATGACTGACCTGGAGTTTATTGTTCTCTTCCTAAATTCTGGGTGTCTAAAATTTTCCACATGGGCAGTCTAGAGTCAGGTTATCAGGTCATTCTGGATTCAGGAGTGCTATGGAGCTCAAAAGGCGAGCTGGATGGCGAGACTTATTACTTGTATATGATATTATCTTTCCGCTGTAAATTCACTTGTAGGGACACGTTTGTATAACTGTCCATTGTTTTGTTGTGTTGTATATTGTTGTTGTACACTCTGATGAAAATGTAATGTAATAACTGATATAGTTCTTTATTTTAAAGATTGTTCATTTATCTATCATATATTGTTCCGTTGCGACTGTGAGATTCTGTTATTGTTTCTATTCTGTTTCCTTACTTCTTCTATCTTTTTCTTCTACCTCTTCTTCTTAAACCCTCATGGTTTGATTTTTTCGGCATTCGATTGCTCGGCAGTTGATACAGTGGACGTATTGATGTCGATTTTCGAAAGTCGAAGAATCGGTTCCTTACATTGGGCGAAGCGGGGAATGGATTTGAGTTTCTCTTGGCAAAACGAATGGATGGTGAGGTTTTGGTGGAGGCCGATCCACTTAGCAAATCATGATTATGGGTTGTCATGACCTGATGGCTTCAGGTCACATTCTAGACGGGAGTGCCAAATTGGAATTGGTAAGAGGGAATGGCAAGAGGTCGCATAAGGGAGTTGGTAGTAATTTTCGGTGGATGACTTCATTTAGAAACGAGCAAGAGTGGAGGAGAGAGGTGAACGGCTAGGGTTTGGTGTCTTTGTGTTATGTATAAGCATAGGGTAATTTGATATTGGGAGGGAAGAAGTTAAAGGGTTATTAATTAATTTAAGCCGTAATTAGTGTTTAAGTTATTAAAAGTCGATAACTTATAAATTGAATAACTTTTCCATATGATGTTCAATCTAGATGGGTGCTTTGCATTGCGTTCGCAATGGCGATAACTACACGATGAAACCAATTTCATTGAATTTGGAGTAAGTAAAATTTTAGGATAAAATCGAATGTCATTCGATTTTAGTTCAAATTGAAATGCCTAAGCGTCCATTGGAATTTCAATGAGTTAAACTCACCTTTTTGGGTAATCGGTATGATATATCTCTACTACTAATAAAGAAAATTCGTTGAACTAATTTACTCGGCGTCTTTTTGAAATTTCAAAAATACCCTTGCTTTCTGTTTATATATTTGTGCTCAAACAAATTATCAACATATACAATAATACAAATAGCACGTGTGCGAAGCACGGACCCATACTAGTAGTAGATACTGGTATTGTATTGTTGCTTGAAGGGCATTGTTAACATTCCAAGTTGTATTTGCTAAAAGGGTAAATTGTGGTCTATCAAATCTTGGCCAGTTTTAAAACTATCGTTGTCGGTTCAAAGATATCAAAATCAAACATATTATCCGAAAACCAATTTGAACCAGCATAAGCATTCGAATTAAAGACATCTTGAAAATGATGAAATCAAATATAGAATTCTTTGAAGTGCAAGGCTATTTGCTACTAATCTTGAGGATGTATAAGAAGTGGTGCCTTCGTTTGTTCTATCCCAGAATAGCTTGTATGGGTGAATGCTGGTATTGCATTGTTGCTTGGAGGGAACTATTAGCATTTCAAGTTGTATTTGCTAAAAAGGTAAAACGTAGCCTCAAGCCTCACAACTTGGAATGACTAAAACAAGGGGATATGCTTTAGGGCAATGTGGTTCGCACCCATTAGGGTTTGGGCATCACCTTTCTAGATTACTAATTATGGATTTGGTATGTGCATAAGAGCTCTTGGAAAAAGGTTGCAAAGCAACCGGGGTGATGACATATTTGATACAATTTAGTAAGGGGTAGGCCGGTCCTGATTTGTAGGGGATCCATTTGAGACCCTTGGTACATTTTCTAGAGGTATACCATGGTAGGCGGTACCCTGGTACCTTGTCATTGTGTAGAATCCATTCTCCAATAAGCGACTTTCAGACTTAGTTGTATACCTATTGTGCTGAAACTTAATTAATGTAGTAATTTCGGCTAAAATTCAACAGTTGTTTTAAAACCTAGACATTATTATAATATCACAAGATTTTCCATGAAATGATTTAGTTATCGTAAGGTAAAAAACATGTTTGTGTTTATTTATGGCATGGCCTTACGAGATACCATTATTTTTTAAAGGTTTTATAACATTAAAATCCATTTGAATTATGTTTCTCACATTGGTATTTCGAACTGATCTGGGCGTTATTTTCATATAATGCTCGGGTTGGCTCGAGCATATTCCCAAATTTAGATTTGGATGCTTTGGAGCTTCAAAAGACGAGCTGGATGGATCCAAGACGCAGTTACGTATATTTTATTTCCACTACATTTTTTGTTTGTATTTATCAACATTTGTGAGGACAGGTTGTTGTAACTGTCCAAGCTAATGATAGGTTAGTTTAATCTGATTTATGTATGTATATTATAGTTTTTTTATAAAAATCTGTTGTATATTATATATTACTCGTCACGATGTGATATTCTGTTCTTTCTTTTCTTTCTTTTCCCCCAATAATATGTCCTTCCAACACTTAGATGTTCAATACGTGAATACTGTGGATGTATTAGTGTCAAAAAGGCGGACGTTACAGGATATATCCTTTGCATCTTCTCATTATCCAGGCTAATAACACTGATCTCATTGAAACAACTCCACCCGAATTTGAGTTGGTCAATGCAACACAAGCTTTTTCCAACTTTGTGATAAAGAACTCATCAATATCAATGCTTGTGTCTCTTCTCATCATACATCTTATAATTCATGGTATTTAATTATTCACAATTTCTTAAAAATCATTGAGATGCTCTCCAATTGATCCACCTTCCTTAAGCTTCAGATTTACCAATCTTCTCATTAGAAGAGCCTTGCTTGTTAGGAGTTCTTTGCATAGATTCCTTCCAATTTCTATCAAATTCCAAAAATAGATGTTTCATTCGCAACAATACGAAACACTATATTCTCCAAAAAAAAACTAATGATAGCCGCGGCCTTTCTATCTAATGTTTCCCTCTTTTCTTCAGGTACATTTATAGGTTCTCCCCTCTGTTCTTCAATGATTAATGAAGACCATTGAGGTATATAAAATCCTCCAGCTTCGTCTTACATAACCCCAATTCCTCCTTTAACTTTTTCAACATTTATCACTCCATAATCAAACACTCCTCAAAAAAAAATGTGTAATATGCTATGATACCAACTGTTAGGGATTTTCTAAGATTCTTACACAATTAGATTTTAGAAGACATAAGAAGTAAATAAAGTAATATACGAAGAAATTCATCCAGACAAATCCTTTATTAATTCAAAAATTATAAGAGAAAAACTAAAAATTGAGAAGATATCTCAATCTACAAACCCCAAAAAAAATAACTTTTTTCCCACACACATCTAATTAGCCATATACACGTCCATGTATAATAGTCTTGATAAAATGACTTCTTTAATCAGCTGTTGACTACTTCCATTTTTCAAAATAAATCTTTTCAAATGTAGATAATTCATTGTCTTATTTAATGTAACAAAAAATGCAAGCAATATATTTTTAATCGCTCTTCGATATCTATAAAACCTATAATAGAGTTAATATATTTGGGTAACAATTCCACATTAACTCGCAGTAACTTCAAAAACTACTTTGATTGAAATACCGTATTACTAAAATATAACAATAAACTATTCTATTAACTATTTGTAATGTGAGGATTTTATAACACATTCCATCGGTAGTTTTTGATTAAAATTTGAATCTAAAAATGAACTTTATGTCGTTATAATTTATTGTTCTTGCTGATATATTCTTTTTTTTTTGCTATTTCTATGGAACCGTGTTATAAAACTTTTGGTAAACAAGGGAAATTTTCTAAAAACTCAAACTTTATTTTGGATTGATTAGCATATGAATTGTATGCGAGAAAGAATGGCAGATAAAAATGAAGAAAATAGAGAAAGGATGAGAGATTATTGTTGTGAGCAAAGGAATAAAAAAACATGTATAGAAAATTGTTAGTTCTCATAATTATTATTTTGAAATAACGTAAATATCGTAGCGTCGGTTAATCATCTCCCAAAATATTGATTGCAAAATCTTCAATTTAGGGTTTTCCTATTGGCTAATTCTATTTAAAACACGTAAAGTTGCTGATAGTTCCTCTACAAAATAGAAAAAACCAATATACTCCTGTTTTTGTCAAGTTTACCCATCATATTGTCAAATTGTTCTCAAAATTCCATTATCTAGTAAAAAACCAGTAGGTAAAAGTCCAAAAACCAATTTGTCAAATCACATAACCACCCACCAAATTAACACAAATTCAAGGTGAGATTACATTACTACGTAGGTAGTGTTGTGAGTGATTATTTTGTTCAGCCTCGTAGTCGGTGTACATAAATATTATATATTCTATCTTGTAGTGACATTATGAGGTAACAAAGCTAGTATCACATTAACCATGCATGGTTAATGCACAAACCACACATTGTCACTACGCGATTATATTATCAATCTCACACCCGACCTTCTACGACCTGAGCAATTTCAAACTTAAAAAAACCAAAACCAAAAATTAAAATTTCAACGTCTCTAATTCATATCGATGCTTATTATCATCGCTAAGGTTCATCAATTCAGTCTAAATATTTGAAATTTTAACTAGAACTCATAGAAAAATTTAACGGTTAAGAGATTATTGATAGAATATGAAAAGGGAAAGAAAGAATGTAAATGAGTGAGTAAATCTAAAAGTGCAATTTTGTCCTATAATTTAAAAAAAAAATCAGAGGGGACTACTCAGCAAATTCTTATGTCTAAATAGCATTTGTCTTTCCTATTATACATAAATTAATAAACAACCTGATGGCGCATTTGATTAGAATATACGACTGCATGAAAAGTGAAATCTTCAATCTTCACAAATGGGTTTAAAAAGGAGTGTGTGTGTGTATAAGAAGTCTTTTATCTCCTATGGATCAAACATTCCCTCAATTGATTCTAGAACAATAAGTGCACTAACTAGAACCGAAAATACGGTATTGACATATTAAGGACTTTCGTTCTTCCTCTATTATATCAAGGAATCTTTTTTTAATTTAGCCCTATTTTAAAAACTTATTACGCAAATAGTCCTGTTTTAAAACTGTTTACAAACGTAACCCTGTTTTGGCCAACTCAACAAAAGGCAATATGGATCTAGACTCGAGCCGAATGAACCATATCATCACCAATCCTACAAGAAAAAACAAAAAACACCTACATCATACAGTGCCAATTGCACAGGCACTATCCATGTGTCATCCATACAACAGATGTTGTTTAGGATCAATCACGCCATTATAGTTTAACATATTTGGCATCACAAATTTCTTTAGATACCTAACTTCAAGATTTCTTTGGCGTATAGGGTCCTACTCGCCGATGAACCCCACTTATCTCTACTGATTAAGCTCTCTTCAGTAGAATTGGAAGATGATGACTCTCTTCTACTCTTCGTTTGCCTACGAGATCTACGATATCGTGGGGGTTGGGTCAATGCTGTAAGCTGCTTATGCATTTTATAATTACGTTCATCTGAGCTTTCTGCTGCAGTAGCATCTTCAAATTCATCTCTGATATCATCTTCTCCATCTCTGCCTTTGTGCCTATCTCTTACTGAGATGAAGATTCCAATTGAACTGCCTCTTAAGCAGTTTTCTTTTCTTGTGATGGAATTCTTCATTATCTGATTCTACAATAGTAGCTTTCTCTTTCCTCAAAGCCATTGACTTTTAAAACTTCCTGTAGATTTTCTTCAAATCTGAATAATAACAACAAATTTATGTCTGTGTTCAACTCTCAATGAAAGCATAAAAAATATTGTTTAAAATTTTGGTACAACAACCATAATCAATCAAAAATGAAATCAAATCAGATAAAAATAAAAAATAAACTGAGGAAATACCAGAATTTAAAGTAGTTTGGCTAGACTCTTAGGTCTACGTCCACTGTCAACTTTATTTGATTTACTTTCGCAACTTCAATCATATTACAATGATTTTAGTACTTGAAATTATTGAGTTTCAAGAATAGTAGTCTCCTTACATAAAAACCGCAATTGGATATAAAGGTTAAAAGGTCCTTTCTTTGTTGTCTAAGATATTCTATATATAGGTGTACGTCTTCAACATCGTTGGCATAATGTGTTTGGACATTTATCTCTCCAAATCCGAGCTCATAACCACATCTCTCCAGATCCGAGCTCATAGTCGGAGAGAAGAAGTCAAAAATGAAATATCTCGTCATCATAACCACTCGGTAACAAACCGGTTTTGGTCAGTGTTGAATGGTTTTATTAGTTCAAATCTTCAATCCTTCTTCAGATTTGGTTGAGTCTTCAAGCTATAGACCTTGATTGACAAATTTGTCCATCAAGAAGTGGTCGGTACCAACCGGTTTTGTCCATACAAAACATATCTTTTTCTTCAAAGTTATAAGTAGCGTCACTAGTTGTTTAAAATAGACCCACGTTGACTTTAGACTAGTCGACGTCGAAGGGTCTGGATCGTTCGACACCGACGGTTTTGACTTCTTCCAAACTTAGCCAAACTTCTTAAGGTTTCTTCATTCTTCAACCTTAGACATTTATTGGGCTTCCTGATTCATTCATCCATCCTGAAATCCATCATTTTAAAATCCGGATCCATCGAGGTGTCGCTTGATTCAAATGTCGGACAATCCAAATTAAACAAAATAAACATAGCAACTTCCCTTCATATCAAATAATAAGACGAAGATGTTCAAGATCTCATTCTGAGTGCATTAGTTTAATATCAAATAATAAGAGGCAGGCAACAAACATATTATCATGTGACGAAACCTGTAATATATCACATGAACTCATCGAGCCTTTCCATTTCAAGTGCCAAGAGAAGTACTCTCTCATACTTGAGTCGATGGAGGGATAGAGGAATAGACGCACACTAGGGATAGGAAATTTCTAGAGACAACGTTCAGCAAAAAGTAGAGGATGTCAAACCATTTTATAAAGATATATACAAGCACATAGCTGTTACATAACGATTTTATCAAACAATATATAAAAGTTTCACCTGTTACATAACATGTTGGCATCAACCCTTTTTTGCTTTCAACTTATGTGACACATATAACCCAACGGAGAAAGCCAGTACCGCTACTGCAATTATATTTCTGTTTTGGTTAATCTTCTCCAATGCACCATCTGCATACTTGTTGTTTAACCATACATCTTCTCCTTGCCTCATTTTATTTATTTTCTTTTTTATACCTTTTGGTGTATCTCTGTATATTTCATTCACCTTCAACTTCATCTTTTGCATTGTTCCTTTCATTTTCTCCTTCTCTCTTTTCACTTCACTTGAAATTGCCTCGACCTTTCCGTTGTGGTCTCCTTTTATCTCCTCAATGGCTTGTTCATCCTTTTTCTCTTCTTGAAGCATGATGCCCTCATCAGTTTTTGCCTTTGGATCTTCCACCTCTTCATGTTTATTATTATCATCATTATAAAAATTGTTCTTTGGCATTTCTTCAGCTTTTGGTTTTGAATTTAACTCATTCCCTGCAGTGTCTGTGCCAGCAAATTCTTTTTCTTGAGTTGGTTCATTGTGGGTTGCTTTAGTCACTCGAGACTTAGCATCCTTTACAAACGATGCCATCGCCTCAGTTACTGTAGGCATCTCCATTTGATTTGCATCATTACTTCTAGTTTTCTCCTCCTTCGTGCTCTCATCTTTCTTTTCTTTGCCAAATTTACCTTGCTCGTGTTTCTCTTCTTCTTGCCTTGGTTTCTCCTCTTTTGTGGCTTCTTGCTTGGATTTCTCCTCTTTTGTTGCTTCATTCATGACCGTGTCTCCTTTTGTGACAGCTTCTGCTTTTGTAATCACACTCTTAGGCATAATTAAACTGAGATGTCCATCCTCGAACTTTCCACTAATTCTGTCAGTAATTACATCTTTTGGCACATCAAACGACTGATCGACATCTATGTATTTGTTGACTGCTGCTAATCTACTACCTCTGACAAACAACTTCCCAGCATTATCAAGTTGCACTCTTATCTCCTCCCTTTTGAACCCTTTTAAACAAATTACAATTACAGTGAGTACATTCTTTCATGCTTTCAAGTTTGCAGAAATAATATAACTTCCCGATTTAATATGGATTTTTAAATTACAACTCATACCTGGCAACTGAACAAGAAGCATGTGGTTATAGTGGTCTTCTTTCCACTCAGCTTGTGGCTTGAAATTTTCACGCTTAGCTTTCAATATCAATGAAGGCTGGCTCTGGAAAAATGGATTCTTCCTTGTATTATACATGTTCGATTTGTCGGATCTAAAATTAGTATATAGGTTGGTTTGAGAAATAAGTGTATAGGTTGATATGAGAGCACTTGTATTTATACGTTTGCAAGTGTTATTGGGTAGGGAAATGTTTGGGAAATGTTATAGGTTACCAAGTCCAAAATACAAGTTAATATTTTTGAAGAGGGGAAAAGGCAAAAATTCCTTGCTTTTTGATAGCCTAATTTGGTTTATTTGCGTTTAAAGCTTTCTCTTGTGATTACTTAGTGTGAAGGGCGGGTAAAGCTTTCTGCTTGTAAGAGTCAATACTGTTAGATACATGCATAATCCCCACTCCCTCTATTTATGAGGCTAATCACGCTCTCATAATCTATTTGTTTTGCAAGACATCTCACATTGAACTGTGTAGTTGAAATTTTCAGATAAAAGTTGCAGTCCATTTTAACAAACAATTGGTGATGGTAACTCTTACTCTTTTCGTTTTGCAAGCCAATCTCAATTCACATTAAACTGTATAGTTCGACTTTCCCAGACAAAAGTTACAGTGCATTTTAATAACAATACATGTGTTTCGGTGTGTTTATGTATTGGGAGGGATCCGAATTCCAACTTATCTGAATCCCAATCTGTACCCAACTTGTTTTTTGATATCCATGATTGTCGTACCTCAACAAGTTTTTTCAGGTATGATCCATGTATCATCAACACCATCATTGCAAGAAATTACCTTATTTTGATATATTTTTAGCCCACTAAACATTAGTACTTTTAAATCCATATCTATAATATACAAAAGATTGCATGACCAATTTTGATGGCCTAAATGTATCAATTCCATCTTAATAAAGTAATTTTTTAGAGTGACGTGTTAGTTACATGTAGATCACATATGCAAAAATATATTGTATTCTGACAGGGGTAGATATTGAAAATTGAGTTGAGCACAAATTAAAGATGTAAAAAAAGCAGGATGTGGATCATACACACACTCACACATGGAAATCTGTGTGCGTATGTAACATATAATTTTGCATAAATAACATATAATTTTGCATAAATAAGTATTGTACATGCTCAAATCGTGTGTCTATACTAAGTAACAATAATTAAACACTGAAAATGTGAAACTCAATCTTAGTTTTATTAAAAAGGCAATATATACGTTGTTCGGCAGTAATCAAAATTTGCAACATTTACAATTACAAAAGAAACATCTTTTATATTAAAAAATCTTTTCTTTCTTTTTGTGACATCTCACACTGACTTCTTTTAAATATGATCCAGCAATAAGAAATGCTTTAGGGAAATGTCATGAATTGCATCTATAAATGATAACAGGAAATATGTACCTGAATGTAACGAAGTACGACGCTTTTGCAAATGATTGTTGCCACCTCTATCTTAGTATATACTGTATTTCATATATGCTAATCTCAGTATATACCGTGTTTGTCACTTCTATTAGACGTCAACACTTTCTATCTGTATAGTTAAATCCTTGATCCCAGCATCATGAAATAACTTTGAAACTCTTTTTTTCACTGAACTTTTATCAGTATCTGCTGCTACATGAAGATGAACTGTCCCAACTATATCAGTGTTTGTGAAATTCCAAATATGAAGCTTTTGAATATCACATACACCATTTACTTTCATAAGTTCCTCCACTGCTACTTTCAACTCTGATTCATGAGCTCTAGGTATTCTCTGTAATAGAATTTCTGCGGAATTCCTAAGCAAAGGAATCACTGAAGCTATAATCATAACTGAAATAAATATAGAACATGCTGGGTCTGCAATTAGCCATCCTTTATACTTGATTAAAAGAGTTGATATTACTACTCCTACACTTCCCAAAGTATCAGCTAACACATGCAAGAATATCCCTTCCATATTATGGTCAATGTGACGACGATTTTCCATAACCTTACGATTCGAAGAGTAGATATGAGAGTGATCACTATCGTTCGAATTTTTAATTATCTTATGACTACATCCAATATTATCGTCATGACAATGAGCATGGTGATTATAATCATTATCCATTCGGTTGTTGATACCATCATGCTTATGGTTGTCGAGCTCGTCATGCTTATGGTTGTCATGATCATGATTGCCACAATCATCTTGCTTATCATTGCTATGACCAATACTCAGTGGATGAAGATGATCATCATGACTAGCATGAGAATGGCCATTAGAACATTCATGAGAGTGATGTTCATCATCCAGTCCATGTTCATGGTTGGTTTCATCACTAACATGATGTTTATGGTCATTATGATGAGAATGCGAGCATGCACCTCCACCATGAGCATGATGATGCTCTTCATGGAAGAAGATCAAGCCAATAACATTTACCAAAAGCCCTCCAATTGAAACAACTAACAAACTGTTAGTCGATATCTCTTGTGGATCAAGTATTCTCTCAATTGATTCCAGAACAATAAGTGCGCCAACTAGAACCAAAAACACTGCATTGACATATCCAGAAAGCACTTCCATTCTACCTCTACCGTAATTATATCGATGATCAGAAGGCAATCTGGAAATATATGAAGCATATAGCCCAATACCTAAAGCAGCACAATCAAACAACATATGACAAGCATCCGATATCAACCCTAGACTGTTGCTCATAAAACCAGCTACAAATTCCACCACCATGTAACCCAAATTAATCAAAAGAAACATAGCAATCTTCCTTGATTTCTGCTCACTCATAATATGCCTAACCGGTTTCATAACCATAGAATAGAGTGATTCATAAGAACCATTACTTCCAATTTCCAAATTATCAGAATTTGAACCACCACCCAACTCCCTATGTGCAACCCAAAGCAAGAGACCATTAAACAAAAACCCTGGCAACGACAACTTAGTGAAATAAAACAACTCCAAGACTGAAGTACATAAAAATGTAACCAAAAATTCCTTCTCAAAGTCATTTCCTCCTCCATTGACCCCCACCTTCTCCTCACAATTACTCAGTAGCACTCCGAACAAAACTGTATTGACTAAGGGCCACCCAACTCTCCAAACTCCATCTCCAACACTTACGTTATCATTATTCCCAATCACAAAACTGAACAACGCAGGAAAAAACAACATCAATGTGGAAAACCCAAGCGTTAAAGACTTCACCTTTTTTCTTCCTAGCTGATTTAACTGCCCCCAATTTGCTGCCTCCTTCTCAAAATACCCTAAAAACCCGGCCAAAAAGGAAATTGACATTCCCCAAACACGCCCACAATCAACGCTTCTATTATCGTTTTTCCCATATAGGAAACAGCCAACTCGATCCCAGCTTCTGGAAAGTGCAAATAGCGCGATGGAGAGAGAAACAAACCCTAAAAGCTTCCTGGTTCTCGAAATGATTTTAGCGTGAAACAGCGAAAATGCAAAAAGAGCGCCGGAGAGGTCGGTCAAAATTGAAGCCGAAGCGGAGCAAAATCTAAGAGAGTAGAACTTCAATAACAGAGAGAGAGTGAAAAGGAGAGATTTAACGAAGAGAAAGGAGATATTAGGAGCGAAGTCAGGGAACCGAAAGCGAGAAGAGCTGGAAAAGGAAGTAAAAGAGAAGGAGAGGAAGGAAAGGAGGAAGGAGAAAGGGAGGAGGGAGAAGGAAGGGTAGGAGGAGAGGGAGTAGAGGGAGCGGAGAGATAGGAAGAGGAGGAGGAAGAAAGAGGAGGAGGAAGGGTAAGAAGATAACTTCGAGGAAGCGTACGGGATGGAGAGGGAGTGGCGGCGGCGGAGCTTGGAAGGGGTGGATAGAGTAAAGGGGGAGGATGGGGTGGCTGAATAGAGGCGTGGGGCCGTAGGGAGGGAGAGACGGAGGTGGTGGCGCTGTTGGTTCATGTTCGTGAATCAGTCTTTTAGCAAGATCTGGGTTTTTTGCTTTTATTAGTTGAGTTTGCAGTTGACGAGATGAGGAAGCAGTATTATTTCTTGGATGGATGAATATTTCCCTTGGACCCTACATATGTTAATGGTATGGTTGGTCCAAATTCATTTTTCTGCGTCGATTTGAACAGTGTGCAACCCGTGTGTGCGCACTGTATGTTGTAGAAAAATAATATTGTAACTATGTTCAAAAAATACTATTTACTACGCAACTTGTTAGGATAAATGATTTATAAATTGAAATTACCATATTTATAGCCGTGTATTTTTTATATAAGATTCGTATATTTTTATATTTGAATAAAAATTAAATTATCATTTTTGTTGATAAAAATGGGTTATATGTCAATTTATTATTTTTTAGGATTCACGATCAAGTAAATGAAAATAAGAATTCCAATAAATTCTGAAATTAATATTTTTATAAAATTTCATAAATAAATATTCATATACTTATATTCTGAAATTGACATTTAGATTTTGATACAGTTGATTAAAAGGTAAATGATGCATACGTTAAATTTCAAATATTACTTAGGAGAATGATGACTAATACCTAAAAATAGATGTGTAATATCAAAGACTCAACATACTTGTATGCTTTTATAGTTTCTGCAGTATATATTTATCAAATGATTATATGACATTATCAGAGTGTTAAAAATTATTTATTTAACTACTAAAAAAATATAAAGTGAAAATAAGACCAGAAACATTACAAATCACATTGTCATTTTAATTATGTAAAAAAAATGATTTTTAATCCATTATTTCATACCTTACTATTTTTATTTATAATAAAAAATTTCAAAAATATTTACATTTGTGTAAAAAAAAATGAAAGAAAAATATTTATAACAAAATATAGTATAACTTTTATCTATTGATTAACTCAAATTACAGATATAACTAATTAAAATGTTACTTTTTGTACAAAAATGTACTAACTGAAAATATTTAATCTTTATTCAATATTACATAAAACAAACATTCATCACTTATCATTAATTATAATGCTACTTCACAAAATATAATTTAATAATGATAAGAGTCCATTTGAGTACCAACTCTATGAAAGAAAAACGTTATATATGTTTGTAATGATGTACCAATTTTGGAAACAATTTTTTTGTATATATTTGTTTGTAATGAAATACCAAATAACTAATTTTAGAAAGAAAGAAATTTTATAAACTTAAATGTAAAAAATGTAAAAGTATCAAAGATAATTTTATATATAGTTGTGAAATCATTAAATTATATGGACTTGAGCGAAAATATAATTTTTCCATTTATGTCGGTACAAATGCGTATACACAATGAATTGTCATTTTTTATGATTTATTAGATTAATTAATAAATATTTGTTGATTGGATTTAGTTAAAAACTTTAAATTCAAGGCCAGTTAATAAATTCAAATATATGGACTTTAACGTAAAGTAATATAAGAAAACTTAGGAGAAATCTATAAACGATTGTATAAATTATTGAATGTTTGCATTTAAATGTAATGATAGGAGATAATATTAGTTGAACATTGTAATAATTTTTATATAATTATGGAAATTTAAAACTGTCTGGACTTGAATGAAAAAATTAGTTTTATCTTTTTTGTCAATATGAATGTGGTATGCATTGAATTGTCATTTTAAAAAATTTATTAGATCGATCAATGAATATTCGTTAACTGTATTTATTTAAAAAGCTTAAACTTAAGATCACCTAACTAAATTTAATAAATATATGGACTTTAATGTAAAATAACAGAAAAAACATAGACGAAATTCGTAAATAATTATTAACGTTGGTATTAAATTTTAACGACGGAAGAGAGAACCAGTAGAAATATTGTAATAATTATAATAACAGTAAATTGTGAGGATGTGAAAATAAAATATCTAGAGAGAATTATGGAGAGAGAGAGGAGGAAATTCCTAGAATAACGAGGAGGGAGGAAATTCCTATAATTAATAAGAGAGCTTTAAATTATTCTGCTTTACTGTTATTTAATAGATATGGGTTTAAGCTTTGATTTTCAAAATCCCCCTGTTGGTCCGTTTGATTATTATTGTCAGGATTTGAGATGGCTTTTCACTATAAAGTTTGATCTTGATGCAAAACAATTATCAACTGTTTATAGTGTAAAACATGCACGCTTTGCCATTTTAATTGTTTCTTTGTGGAATTTTTGTACTAAAAGTTTGTCATTATTTGATTTAATATGTTTTGTTTCTACACCCATTCACTCTAACATCTGATGATCCATATATGGGTGACAAGTTTGAAATACGCAACGACCTTGGGTTGTGATTGTTATAATTGAATTAGGGTATTTACCATACTAAATAGATCCACTGACATGTATATTCGCAATGCAAGAGCGCATGCAATTATGAATATATGAATGTAAAAACCCTAATGTACTCATGTTTGCTGGATGAAAAGAATGAATTTTATTTGACCATCGAAAAACGCATTGAAATTCACGATCGTCCGTCCGTAACTTGCTATAATATCAGAAGTTTGATTGTGATCTATGCCTTGTGTTGAAGTAATTTAGGGACACTGAGCTTTAGAAAGTTAAGCAGACCTCTATTAACATACTCAATTAAACATCATCTCCGTTAATTTAAACCATGAATTTCATTCTCCTTTTTAAATTAAAACTACAAATCAAATTAATTTTCAGTTCTTTTCTAAATTGAAATTAAGAGTAATTTGAAGTATGGAAGAGTGTTAAAGAAATAGCAAAGGAATGATCCAAATGGTAGACACAGCATAGCAGAAAATGATAGAGGGAGTGGTAGCAAAAGTAACGGCCGAGAAGGCGGTAAAGGAAGAGAGATTGGAAGGGGTTGCAATAGTCAAAGAAAAGATGGTCATCATAAAGATTAAAGATGTAGCGTTCAAAATCAGGGAATTGATAGGGTTAAGCGTATGCCTTATGAGAAGTGTATAATTTGCTTATATGATTAAACTCTTATAGTGAATTCTGATTGATGTAAAGTAGCCTTTCGGTTTTTATTTTTCATTGTATATATTGTTATATAATGGTGCAAGTAATGTTAACAATATATAAAATATATACAAGTAGAAAATTCCTACGACAAAGCGTTTACTCGATCACAATTACAAATATGCTTCTAACCATTATGGATCATACAAATAAAGGTTTATTCTTAAAATTTTCCAGTCAACATTGATACATCTGTTGAGACTAGTATATGTAACTCTATATATAATGAACCGCAACTTACTAACAGTTTGTGCACTAAGAATTATGTACTTGTAGTTGTTTGGAACAATTACGTAACAGCTCACTAAGAGTCTTCTATAGGTTAGATTTATCCAGTTAAATAGAAGATCTCACATGGTGATGTGTTAGCATTTTAACTTAAGAATATTATAGATCTTATATATTTATACATTGGTTATGGTCAATCATATGACAACTATGATTGTATTACAATCATGGTTGGGTAAAAGTCAAAACATATGAAGAAACATTATTCAAGAAGGATTCTATGTAATGTTAGATTTGATATAATAAGATTCATTTTGAATTAAAATGAACTTTATGGTAACTATTTAAATTAAATCATATATGATGTGTATAATGACCATCATATGTCCATTATTATTATATTATAATAATAATGCCCATGGAACACTAGTCTTTGATTTCTATAAAAGTGAATTTTTGTGATTTTGGGTATTTTTCCTACGTGATTTGCTATGGAAAGTAAATTATTTTAGAAGGACTTATTAGCATTATTGGTTTTGCTTAATGGTAGGGATTATTTGTTAAATAAATCTTGGTTTAAATATGA
Organism: Allium cepa; assembly: GCA_030765085.1. Classification (NCBI taxonomy): domain Eukaryota; kingdom Viridiplantae; phylum Streptophyta; class Magnoliopsida; order Asparagales; family Amaryllidaceae; genus Allium; species Allium cepa. Next base: position 745,901,247 of record CM060932.1, read on the forward strand.
AATTATGCGACAGTTATTTTGTGTAAAAGATTTGAAAAGTTGAGGCAACCAATTATATGCTTACAAGTAGGCAGGTGTTTGCACGAAAAATGGACAAACACTCAAATCGTTGTTGTAGAGCTGTGAATATTGTTTGTAGTATATATCTATTGTTTGATGAAAATTAGTTGCGGATGTTTAAGGTAGAAAATCAGTAATTTGCAATAAAAAATATGCAAAGGACTTAAATGTAAATAGACATAGAATTTATAATGGTTCGGTCTTAATGTGCCTGCGTCCACTACTCCTCTTAATTATCCATTTCATTTCTGGTTACAAGTACAAGCTTTGAATACGAATAAACATGCTAATAGAACTAAGATTTTTCCCTCTCGAAGTTGTCTGCCATTGTGCCTGGTATTTATAAAATGAAGATATGAGGAGAGGCAGCTGTGTATATAGTATTTGGAACTTGGTTCAACCTTCCTTCCTCCAAAATATTGTTCAACCTTCCTTACATGATTGTCAAGCTATTCCACCTGTAACGACCGCCATACACCTCCAAGAACCCCAGAACGCGTTATGAAGAAATCCCCAGAATATCGTTGTGCCGTGACGAAAATCTCTAACTTTTTTTTAGATCAGTTATACCCAGGTTGAGCCCCAAGCAAACCTTTACCCGACTCCAAGCAGCATTACTCCCAGCCGACTCCAAGTAAATCCTTAAATTTCTCATGCCCAACTCCAACAACCACCGAACCGAAGTTTTGGTTCGGTCGTCTGGCTAACCTTAAGCAGACTTGAGATTTTCAAGCCACGATTCCAAGCAAGCACTGAAACAAAATTTTGGTTCGGTAATCCACCCGACTCTAAGTAGACTTCAGATTTTCAAGGCTTGAGTCCAAGCTTGCGTCGAACCAAAGTTCTAGTTCGATAATCCAATCGACTCTAAGCAGACTCCATATTTTCAAGGTCGACCCCAAGAAAGCGCCAAATCAAAGTTTTGGTTTGGTCATTGGACCGACTCTAAGAAGACTCGAGATTTTCAAGCCCCGACTCTAAGCAAGTGCCGAACCAAAGTTTTGGTTCGGTTATCCAAGCAAACTCCAGATTTTCAAGGCTCAACTCCAAGAAACTATCGAATTAAAGTTTTGGTTCGGTAATCCAATCGACTCCAAGCAGACTCCAGATTTTCAAGGCCCGACTCCAATGATGGGCCGAACCAAAGGCCCGGTCATCGGGCGGACTCCAAGAAAACTCGATATTTTCAAGCCCGGACTCCAAGCGAGCGCCGAACCAAAGTTTTGGTTCGGTAATCCAACGGACTCCAAGCAGACTCCAAATTCTCAAGACCCGACTCCAAGCAAGCGCCGAACCAAAGTTTAGGTTCAGTCATCGTACTGGGGATCCAGGCTTGCTATTGGACTATCAACCTTGAATGGTTGTAGAGCGTCTCAGTATTGTCCCCATGAGATGGTGGTGGACAAATCTTAAGATGATCATATCTCTCAATCCATAGCTCGGATTGAGATGCGATTTTGACATATATCCATATCTTGATCTCAAAAATACCTCTAAACTAGTTTGAATTTGTTCCATAACAATAACGATTTTGCCCCCAGCTCCTCATATTCACCATGTAGTGGGCAAAAATACCCACAACATTTTCCCCCCAAAGCATACTTTCATGAATACAAAGTGTGCTTTGTTTAATCCAAGACTGTCTTCTTAGTCTTGCAATGATTATATTGTCTGAATATCTATATCTCATCTTCGCCTCTGATTTTTCGATTAGCCTCCTTTTGCTAGTTTTATGTGGAACTTTGTTCGTTCTGAGGAGGACTTGCTAAATTTTTGAATCCGTATTTGATTAGTTTTCATCTGAAAGGATGTTGTTTTCTTGGACTTTTGGTTTCCTATGTCCAGGCTTCATACAATATGCAGAACAACTGATGTATACTTTTCATTATTGACTTTGGATTTGTGATGTGGTACTCCGATTATGTTCATCGTATGGTTGAGTCAAGCTATCCTAACTATCTCACGTGATCACCAAGTTTGTGTATTTCTCCACTAACCCTTTCTCCGCTCTTGTGCATGCTTTGAAAAGATCAATCATTGATGAATTTAATAGAGTAAGAACCTATGTTGAAGGGTCTTTGTATGTAGGAGATGATGCGTAGTGTTATCAAGTGAAGTTGGTTATGACTTCCCTAGCCCATGTTTTGTATCTTCTGCCTGGACGTTTGTACAAAGATATGTATATTTTATATAAATTTTGGTTGGAATCCTCATACCTAATAAAGTGTAATTGGTTTGTGCGGCATACAATCTGGTAAAGTGATTATCAGTTTTGCCAACTTCTTTAGTAGATTGGTTTGATAATCCTCAGCGTACTTATACAGACTAGATTGCTGGTAAGTTTTGATGGATAAGTATTGGATTATAGAGAAGCTTGGTAAAGGAGAAAGGACAGTCGGACCACGAAATTGGGTTAGTGGAGTTTAGTGGACCGAAACAATTTGGTTCGAGAGCGGAAGATGATAGCCGAACCACTTGGTCTGGTACATGAAAAGAGGTCGGACTAAGGTGCAAAAATGGGTCAGATGAAAGTGTCGGTAGGTTGCATGGTCCAAGGTCGAAACAATGATCTGGTGCACAGCCTATGCCAATCGTAAACTTGTGTTTGGTGTCTAGCAATTGTGACCGAGTCAAAATTCTGGTTTGGCACTAACACAAGACTATAACTGGACCAATCTTTGAGAGAGCGACATTGTATTTTCTATCTAGGGTCCGCAAGGAGTTGTTCACACTAGGAGTGCTTCATTATTCTCATGTGAAGTCATGGTCATGGGAAAATGCGAGTTATGAATGGTTCGATTGGAAAGCATACTCTGATTGTGGGTAAGAGTGATTCATTATTGTTGGTTTGAGTTATGCCAAGTGTTGATGTTGGATTACCCCAGTATGTGGTGTTTAGTTGGAATAATTTTTGGACACTGAAAACCTTGATTAATGTTGGTTTATTATTTCCTTTGCACTGAGTTTTTCTCAGGTTCCATAAATGTGCTCAGCTTTGGGAAAATCCTTACAGTTTCTTGAGTGAAGTTGGCTGAAAGGGATATTCTAGTTCTTATAGCAATGTAGGATTGATGTTCCGCTATCTCTGATAGAGTTGGGTCGATGCTCTGTTTCCTCTGGTGGAGTGGAAGCGAATGAATATCCTGCTGTGATTGGCAGAGTGGAATTCATACTTCTACTATCTGTATGTAATGCTACAAGACTAAAAGAAATTGCTAGAAGCTTCTAGTTTAAGTACAACAAAAAATATTCTCCATCAAGAGAGTCCTTCTAAACTTGAGATTCGTGGCATGTAAATTACTTGCCTTAATTGTGGATTTAAGTGACATATGGTTTTTTAGCCCAACCTATGTTCCAAGGGAGTGTAACTTTTGCGATTGTCGTACTTAAGATTTGGACGCAGGATTCGCACACAGTAACTACCGAGCCATTATGGCTTATAACGTAAGTATTATTCGATTTACTGTGGCCTGGCTAGCGTGTGTGCCGATCATCAACTATGAATTATCCCTAGCTACAACCATGCCTTAATCGTGGGATTTATCATCAGCTCGCAGTTTCCAACGAGCCGAACGCCAATGATAAACTTCCTAGGCTATAATTGTGCCTAATCCATGGCTTAAAATTGGTTTAGCATTGCTGGCTGAGGGGCCGATCATCAGCAGTGAACTATCTAGACTATTTTTGTGCCCTTAGTCATGGTTATCTTGCTTTCACTGCTGCCATCCAGAGCTTGCGATTGATCGTAATAGGAAAAATATCAGACAAATGATCGAGCAAAACATAAATTTTTACAATGATTTTTCCATAATATGCTTACGTCCACTGTCTTTTTTTATTGTTTCTGGTGATACGTGCTTTTTACAAGTTGAGATAAGTAATGGCGGAGATGCTGGAGATTCATTCCTTTCCCAAAAAACTTTTCCGTCAACTGTCGACGGAATGTAAGCTCCATTGTGGAGATCCTTATAAACAACAAATGGTTATTCCCAAACTTAATCTAGTGCGCTTGGATGGGGAAAGACTTGCTTAAGAACAAAATCTCCCTCTTATAACTCTTGCGGCTTCACCTTAGATTTTTATTGTTTTGACACTTTCCGTTTGTGTGCGGAGGTCATGAGAGAGGTATTATTCCTTCTTTCTTCAATGAGGTCTAAGGACATTCTGAGAAGCCCCTTGTTTTCTTCCATATTATAATGTGTCCTATGATTTGAAGGGGAAACTGTTTCGACCAAAAGCATAGCATCAACCTCATATGCTAAGGGCAAATAGAATATGTGCTGTTGCTATTTTATAGGAGGCTTGGTAACCCCATAACGCCGTGGGTAGTTCATCAACGCACGCCCCTTTGGATTTATCTAGTTTTTCCTTAATTAGTGTTTGCAAGACTTTGTTGATAGCTTCAACCTGCCCATTGGCCTGGGGCAACTCCTATCATGAGTCAATCCACATTACGCTTCGAATGCATTTATTCTTTGAGTTAATCGAGCTAGATTTGTGCCCGGATGTCGACTAGTATGTCATTGCCAGGGAAAGGGGCAATCGTCAGTAGTGAACTGCCTAGAATAGTGCCCCTTAGTCATGGCTATTTTATTTTCACTGCTACCAACACATGCTTATGATCGGGGTTGCTAATCACAAAAGGAATAGTGGTCATAACAACAAAGGTGTTAAGTGAATATAACTGCATATGTGTTAAGTGAATATAACTGCATATGTGTTAAGTGAATATAACTGCATATGTATTAAGTGAATGCATTAGTCGCTTCGGTCAAAGGAAAAGAGTAGTTTAGACCAAACGCATTGCTTCGAAAAAAGCGCAAAGTACCAGGTTGTGTAGTATGCCTGGTTTAAGATGTTCACTTGGATAAGAATTCTCGTTTTTTAGTTGCAGACCAAATATATTGGAATTGCTAGAGCTCGGTCTTTCAAAGCCTTTCTGTATAAACTATTATGTTATCTAAGTTCTCGGCAGACATCGTTTCCATCGCGTCCTCTTCCTTACCCTTGGAGGTAACACCATACTCAAATGGATGGCTTCTCTCTAATCATTGATCATTCGAGCTCCGAAGGCAGAGAGTTGTATCTCTTCCATTTTGCTATAGCATAAGCACTGCAAGCATTGTTAGCGTCCCTGGGTGGCCATCTATCTGAACTCCTGGCAGTGATATTTTCTGACCTTTGTATGCCTTGCTGACCCAAAGGAGAGATCACGCATAGTTGTAGGGGCTAGTTTGACTTTTTGTCTTTACTTCATGTAGCGTGTAAGCACCCTTGGGTTAGCCAGCACATGCAATGGATTTACGAATCCTTCCTTCATCTTTTTCCAAGGATGGAGATCCTAGAGTAGATGGTAGAGCCCTGTAGTAGCTTAAGATTGATTAGAATGAAATAAAAGTAATTATATAGTGCCTCCTTTGTACCCTCCGTTTATCAGCAAGTGTGGATATCTTGGCAAGTGTCTAGGGTCCGGGGTTAGCCCCTTATAAAGGTTTGTAGTGGCACTCAAAAGTTTTTGTTTTCCCGAAGGGAGGACTAGCAAATCTTGGACTTATCTCCTTCTTGTTTCATATTTATTGAACATATCCCTAGTCAAGGAGAGTATTGACATTATTTGAACCATATCCGGTACGCGTCGGATTAGTGATGCTTCATGCATGATAGGAGTGACGAAATGTCATGCTTGTCATATCCAGACTTTGAATATTCAATCGTCATGACTTTGGTCTTCAAGTTGTGATATTTCGATCCATCAGTGGGATACCAGTTGTAGTACTTTGATTTGATGCTGGATGGAGAAAGGGCCGTGCTTGGGTTCATTTGGATATGTGGAATGCCTTCTATGTTCTCTAGACTGGCACTTTCCTTGTATAGTGATGTTGTGATCGAATACTTCTGTCTGCCCTAAGTGTGTCAAGAGTTTATCCACCAAAGCTTTATGTAAAGCAGTGAAGTGTTTACAGATTTCAATCACAACCATGTCGAAATTACATCCGATAATTTTTAGCACTGAGAGGTTATTAGACTAGTCTTCCTGCCTTTTCACATTTGGATGGCTATTGCATTCTTTGCAGCGGCGTTCTCTCACATTAGGCGGCATATCATGAAGTTCTTCTCCTTCCCTTCTTAGAGAGTTTGTACTTTTTGAGAGAGATAATTCAATTTTTAGAAAGGATTTGGAGGTTTTGTAGCTTCGAAGGGTTGATGGTCCAACTCTTAAAATAAAGAGAGAATCTTGAGACAGGAGGTATAGCTTCTCAATCTAAGAAATATTGATTACAAACTTGAAAAAAGAAAAGAAGAAAAACTCTAATATCAAAGAGACAATGACTTTAGATCAGGAGAAAGGATGTCGAGTTTGAAGGGAGAAAAGGATGTTCTTAGAACCGTAACTTTATATTTTACTAGAGGAATAGATTCCTCTTATACAAAAGAGGAAGATGGTTTTCTTATGTCAAAGAAGCAATGCTTCCGGATGGAAAGAGAATAAGATCTATAATGTTTTAGATATAAAAAATTACTAAGTGTGCCTTTTGGTCAAAACAGGGTTTTTTGATCTGAAATGAGAAAAAGAAGATAGAACGATTTCAAATCTAAGAAATAAATATATGTTTCTTTTTGGTTGAGAAACAGTGTTTGCAGATCTGAAAGGAGATATAATGATTTCATATCTAAGAAGTGAATACATGTTTCTTGTTGGTTAAGGAGCAGCGTTTATAGATCTGAAATAAGAGAAAAGAAAGTTAGAATTATTTTTTTATCTTCAAGGAATAGTGATTGCGGATCAGAAAAGAGAAAATGATTTAGTTAAGTAACGGTTTCAGATCTAGGAGATATAGAGTATTTTAATCAAAGAAAAAATGATCTCAAATTGGGAAAGTAAGAAAAAGAGAATCTCTCATGCCAAGGAGACAGTGACTTCAGATCTGAAAAGAAAAAGGTATAAATTTTACTGAACAATGAAATTTCATATCTCAAGACTAGAAACATATTTTCTTTTGTGAAGAAAATAATGATTCAAATCTAAACAGAGGGAAAAAAGGATTTCTTATGCCAAGAAACCATGTTTTTGGATTCCAAATGAGAAAGGAGAGGTGACTTGATTTTAGATCCAAAGAATGGGTGCATGTTTCTTTTTGGTCAAGGGACATGTATTTGTGGATCCAGAATAGTAAAAGTAAGTGTCTATGGATAGTAAAAGTAAGATCCAAAAAGTGGACACGAGAATTTCTCTATGTAATAAAATGGATGTTCAGATCTGAAGAGAAAATGAGGATTTTTTGTTTTATATAAAACAGCTAGGGTAGATCTGAAAAGAAACATAGATTTCAGATCTTAGAAAAGGGAAGAGAGTTTCCAAAGAGAAGAAACGATAATCTCTAGTCAGAAGATTAGAAATAGTCGGCTTCAACATAAAAAGAAAAGTAAGAAAGAGAGAATATACTTTTAAAAAAGGAAAGTTCAGTTCTTAGTGAAAGCACCAAAATGTTTGCTCAAAAAATGGTAAAATACTCAAATCGTTGTTGTAGAGCTGTGAATATTGTTTGTAGTATATAGCTATTATTTGATGAAAATTAGCTGCGGATATTTAAGGTAGAAAATCAGTAATTTGCAATAAAAAATATGTAAAAGACTTAATGTAAAAAGACACAAAATTTATAGTGGTTCGGCCTGAACGTGCCTACGTCCACTGTTCCTCTTTTATTATCCCTTTTATTTCTAGTTACAAGTACAAGCTTTGAATTCGAGTAAGCATGCTATTAGAACTAAGATTTTTCCCTCTCGAAGTTGTTTGCCATTGTTGCTAAAAGCTTCGCTTTTCAGCGTCCCCCGTTTTATGATGCCATGCGCTTGGTATTTATAGAATGAAGATATGAGGAAAGGCAGCTGTGTGTATAGTATTTGAAATTTGGTTCAACCTTCCTTCCTTCAAGATTTGGTTCAACCTTCCTTACATGATTCTCAAGTTATTCCACTTATGACGACCGACATACATCCCCAAGAACTCCAGAACGCATCATGAAGAAATCCCCGGAATATCATCGTTCCGTGACGAAAATCTCTAACTTTTTTTAGATCAGCTATACACAGGTTGATCCCGAAGCAAACCTTCACCCAACTCCTAGCGGCATTACTCCCAACCGACTCCAAGTAAATCCTTAAATTTCTCATGCCCGACTCCAAGCAACCACCGAACCAAAATCGGGCTGACGCTAAGCAGACTCGAGATTTTCAAGCCACGACTCCAAGCAAGCGCCAAACCAAAGTTTTGGTTCGGTAATCCACCCGACTCCAAACAGAGTACTTCAGATTTTCAAGGCCCGACTCCAAGCATGCGCTGAATAAAAGTTTTGATTCGGTAATCCAACTGACTCCAAGCAGACCTAGATTTTCAAGGTCCGACTCCAAGCAATCGCCGAATCAAAGTTTTGGTTCAGTCATTGGGCTGACTCCAAGCAGACTAGATATTTTCAAGCCTTGACTCCAAGCGAGCGCCGAACCAAAGTTTTGGTTCGGTTATCCAACCGACTCGAAGCAGACTCCATATTTTCAAAGCTCGGCTCCAAGGAAGCACCGAACTAAAGGTTTGGTAATCCAAACGATTCCAAGAAGACACTAGATTTTCAAGGCCCGACTCCAATGAAGGGCCGAATCCCGTACCAAAGTTTTGGTTCGGTCAACGGGCGAACTCCAAGCTAACTCGATATTTTCAAGCCCCGACTCCAAGCAAGCGCCGAACCAAAGTTTTGATTCATTAATCCAACCGACTCCAAGCAAGCGCCGAACCAAAGTTTTGATTCGTTAATCCAACCGACTCCAAGCAGACTCCAAACTTTCAAGGTTCGACTCCAAGCAAGCGCCGAACCAAAGCATTGGTTCGGTCATCGAGCTGACTCCAAGCAGACTCAATATTTTCAAGCCCCGACTCCAAGAAAGCGCCGAACCAAATTTTTGGTTCGGTTATCGGATCGGGGATCCTGACTTGCTATTGGATTGTCAACCTTGAATGGATGTAGAGCGTCTCGGTATCGGCCATAGAGACGGTGGTGGACAAATCTTAAGATGATCATATCTCTCAATCTGTAGCACGGATTGAGACGCAATTTCGATCTATGTCCATATCTTGATCTCGAGAATACCTCCAAACTAGTTTGAGTTTGTTCCAGAACAAGGACGATTTTTCCCTTGACTCCTCATATTCACTATGTAGTGCACGAAAATTCCCACAACAACAGGTTAGTTGGAACATGTTTGCTTTAATTGGAATTAAATCAGAATTACCCAGAAAATCGGGTTCCACCTCTCTTAGAAGCACCTTTCAATCCATAGCTTCCGCCTTCAATCAAATCGAAACCCCACAATGTTGAAACCAATACACAAGGTATCAACATGGATACATAGTGGATTGGAGGAAGGCGGAAGGCATGGTGTCGACACATAACTTCCAATGGGAACGAAACCTTTGCTTTGTTTTTAAATTGCTAACTCCTACCTTTGTATTACTAAAGCTTTCGAAGGAGTTGAAACATATGCTATGGAAAAGAGGTTTTCTAAATAAATTTCGAAGAAAGTTGCCATCTTTCATTTTTAAGTATTAACGTTCGAATGAGATAAAACAATGTTTTCGAAAATGGTTGTTCCGACCTAGTCGAAACTCTACTACTTTTCTTTTGCCTTTCGAGTGTATTGAAGTCATCAATGCTTTCGAAGGGTTGCCTTTTTTCAAACTTATGTTAAACCACTTCCTAAATGTTTTTGAAAGGGTTCAAGGGTTTTGAAGGAAATGGCTTCAAAAAGGGCTTCGATGCTAACCTTCAATGTTTTACTTAAATTGAAGCTTTCGAAAGAACGGTGCCGACACCATCTAATTTTCCCCAAACAATTTTATATGAAGATTGAAGGTTTCGAATGCGATATGTTTTGAGCAAACCCAATGGTTTCGAAAGCGGTACTTTCATTTGTTTTGAAGCTATGTTTCTAAGGATTATAAGTAATGTTTTGATACTTTCGAAAGGTATGTTTTGGCTTCGAAAGAGATGTTTTAAAGAGATTCAAAAGGCTTATAGGTAATGTTTTGGAAAGAAGTTTTCAATATTTTCGAAAGAGGTTATTTAGAGGTTTTGAAAGTAATATTTTTAGGTTTCAAAAGTCTTAGTTTTCAAAACAAATAACTCAATCTCATTTTAAAGGAAAACCATAGCATAAATAAAAGAGTTTGATATGATTTTAAGTATGGAGTTTTTGAAGAAATTTTCCTTGATTAATAGGATAAAGGGATTAACCAAGTTATTATGTTTGCTTCTTCATATATGTATATATTCACATTGTAATAGACCCATAACTGTAATTTGAGGAAGGGCAGAATAAGCAGCTAGGTTGACCCAGTAGTGAATACAAATTAAGTTAACTTCTAAATGAGTAGAATTGCATCTGTGGAGTTAGGAAGACCATAATATATGATGCTAAAATAATGATTAAAGAAGTTGTCAGGAGACAAGTTTATTGTAAACCCCTGAAAACTATGTGTAAAAGAGGTTTTTAGAGAGACTAGTTCATAGTAAACCCATGAAAATTATGATTAGATAGAGTTATTGGTTTGGGCCAATAGGTTTGTAGTGAACCCATGAAAACTATATCTGGATTAAGTTATTGATAGATGTTAATATGTTCTTAGTCAACCCAAGAAAACTAGGGTAAAAGAAAAGTTATTGGAGTTACTAATAGGTTCAGGGAGAACCCATGAAACAATGAAGTTATTGGCAGGGGTCAATAGATTCTTAGTGATCCTAAGAAAACTATGAAATAGGACAGGGAGTCCATCACTACACCAAAACCGCAATTTGGTAACATTTAATATTTTTAGTTCCCAACGTTTTTTTGTGTTACAGCCGCCCAACAGTGAAAAGGGACGAGGACATTCGAAACAGTGTTGGTAAAAATAAATAACTTTCTCCATAAAATTTTCTATGCGATGCTATAGCTCACAGCATAGAAAAAGGGTTAGAATAGTAGGTAAATATGTAAATCTTTAATAATAGTTGTAATAGCTTTGGAGTCACATTTTTTTGGTATCAACGTGAATTACCAAAAATGTCCCTCTATATATTATCCAATCTTATTTACTCAAAAATAGGATCTAATGCTATTTATTTTTTTACAAATTCAAATGTCCATAAAAGTAGGATCTAAAAGTAAACCATCTTTACAGATTCAAAATACTTCTTTACAAAATATCACTTAATAAAAAATTATTTTTTTGACTGATTTAAACATACACAATATATAAGAAAAACAGTTCAATTAAACTTGTAAGCTGGAGCGTTTCGTAATTGTAAAACATATTTTCATTTTGCCACGCATATTTTCATTTTTCCGGTGGTGTCGATATATTTTTTGCCTGATGTAGTCGACAACTTCACTATGGTCATATAAAAACCCTATAAACATAGTAACTGTTAGAACTTTTAGAGGTTGTACTTGTATACATAGCACTTTTTCATATTCTTCTGCACTGTTAGCACTGTTAGAACTGAATCATGTAAACATAGTCATATAAAACCGAATTAAGTGCTGTCTTGATAAACACTTAACTAAGACTAGCCATAGTTGGGTATTCAACAGTACCATGTATACTCATTAAGAGGTTGAGACTAGTCATATAAAAAACATACATTAATTAACTGAGTATACCAAATTAAGAGGTTGAAACTATAAGAGAAATCAATTCGGTCGGTTAATTGATTCTAACCGAGTATTGCTCACCCCAAAGATAGAGTGAAAGACTTGACAGAGAGGGACATCAATAGAACGCAGAAAAATCCAAAGAAAAGTAGTGCAGAAGAGAAACTAATAGCAAGCATCTTGAAATTTCATTCATTATTACTTAAACCTTATATATAACAGCTAATTTAATAAAGGTCAGAGGCTTAGCTAGCAGGGTATAATGCAGTGAAAAGAGAAACGAACAACCTGTAAGAAAACAAATAATAAAAGTGAAACTTCTTTGGCGATACAGTTGCATGTCACTCTAAATACGAGTTGGCACTTTCAACACACGTTTTGGCCTATCTACACCATCAAGGTTTGTACACTAGTGCATGCATGTTAGGTGTATTTATGACGCAGCGGATTAACAAAAACTTGATATGTCGATGGAATTAGCAATCGGTGGATTGAGAAATACTGATATGCCCAAATTCGTTGATCCGAAGATACCGAATTCTAGCTATCCTTAACACGTTGATCGCGCACGATACCGTGATGAAGGATCTACGATTCTTCGACGTTGATCTTGTGCACAAGATTCCGTGAATCGGCTTCACAAACGAAGATTCGAGCGCACTCGAATGACGTAGGTGGAGATAGGAGATCACACTCGACTACCAATTAGAAGAAAGCACAAAGCAATCAAAAGGAATTTTATTCAATTTTCAACAACCTTTACAAATGACACAACGTGCCTATTTATAGGCTTACAACTCATTACACGACTTAACAAAAATTACAACACAAGCGGTTTACAAACAAACGACTTAGAAAAACAACAAATAGCGACTTAAAGTACTGGCTACGGCTTACAAAACTCGGTAACGACTTAATGTGACTCGCGGCATAGGGTACTTCAGCGACTCAGGAAACTGCCGCGACCTAAATGAATTTATCACGCGACTCAACATATCTCGTTCGCGACTTAATCTTCTCAACTAACTGGAAATTGGCATAACTCAGGCGCGGCATATGGAGAAAGGGGGGGGGGGGGAATAAGTCGTTCGCGTCGCATAGCGGTGTCGCGACTTAGGGTTTTGGAAGAAGCGATGGAAGGGGCGATTCTAGGATGGAGGCCGAGATATTGATGAGTCGTAGGTCGTGATGGGGATTTGAGTCGTGGATCGGTGAGCTTGAGTCGTGGATCGGTGATTGATGAGTCGTAGGTCGTGATGGGGATTTGAGTCATGGATCGGTGAGCTTGAGTCGTGGGGAGTTGAGTGAGATTGAGTCGTGGGTTGGGGATCAAGTTGAGTTGTGAGTCGGTGAGGGAACTGAATCGTGTGTCGTGGAGAAGTGGCGTTAGGTCGGCTCCGGTTTAAGGTGTGTACTTCATCATCTGCCCCTTGTTGGAAGGAATTCGTCCTCGAATTCACACTCTCATCATCTTCATCAAGTTCTTCCCCATAATACGGAACTAAGTGTTTGATATTGAAAACATCAGAAGTATGAATATTTTCCGGCAATCTTAATCGATATGCATTATCATTGATCCTTTTCAAGATTTCTGCTGGACCAATTTTTCATGCTTTCAATTTGTTGTAAGTTCCAACTGGAAAACGATCTTTCGTTAAAACTGCGTAAACAAAATCACCCTCTTTGAAGACTACACTTCTTCGTTTCTTATCCGCCATTTGTTTATACTTCTCATTTGTCTTTCCCAATCGTTCCTGAACGATTCTATGGCATTCCGTCAACCCTTCAACAAAATCAGCAGCTCGTTTAACTGTTCTCTTCGGTTGTGGTACTACTGCCAAATCCAACGGCCCCTTTGGTAAGCTTGAATATACAATTTGAAATGGACTGAAGCCTGTACTTCGGTTATTTGCATGATTGTGAGCAAATTCAGCTTGACACAACTTCACATCCCAACTCTTTAAATTGTCTTTCACAAGACATCGTAACAGGTTTCCCAACGATCTATTCACCACCTCTGTCTGCCCATCTATTTGCTGATGATAAGCACTACTAAAATTCAGCTTTGTTCCGACCATCTTCCACAAACTTAGCCAAAAGTGATTCAGAAAAAGAGTATCTCTATCCGACACAATAGACTCTAGTAACCCATGAAGTCGATAGATTTCTTTAAAGAACAACTGAGCAACACGAACAGCATCTGCCGTCTTCTTACACGCAATAAAATGTGCCATCTTCGAAAACCTGTCCACCACAACAAATATAGAATCATTTCCCCTTTGAGTTCTCGGCAAACCCAACACAAAATTCATACTAATATCAACCCATGGTTTAATAGGCACGGGTAATGGCATACATAACCCCGCATTCGTAGCCGTTCCCTTCGAAACCTGACAGATATGACATCTCTCCACAAATCTCTCTACCTCTTTCCTCATTGACGGCCAAAAATAAGATTGTGTAATTAAATGCAATGTACGATCACGGCCCACATGTCCTTCCTCGTGCAATTCCTTGATAATTTTCATTCTCAAGCTACAATCTGGTATACATAAACGAGTCCCTTTGAACAAGAATCCATCAACCAACACAAATTCATTAGTATTCCCATCCTTAGCTTTCTCAACAAACTTTACAAAGTAAGGATCTTCTTCAATCAGCTCTGGTAATAATTCAAAACCTGGCACTTCAACTTTCATTGTCGTTAATAAATGACTCCTCCTACTCAAAGCATCAGCCATACGATTGGTTACTCCTGACTTGTGCTTAACGACAAAAGTAAACTGCTGCAAATAAGCAATCCATGATGCATGTCTCGCGGAAATCTTGTCCTGTCCTTGCATATGCTTTAATGCCTCATGATAAGTGTACAGAACAAATTCTTTCTGAAACAGATAGTGTCTCCAATGTTTAACAGCCTGAACAATTGCGTAAAACTCCACATCGTACGTGCTATACCTCATCTTTGCTCCTGATAACTTCTCACTGAAATAAGCAACGGGTTTCCCATTCTGACTCAAGACTCCACCAATTCCCACCTTCGACGCATCAGTATGCAATTCAAACAACAACTGAAAATCTGGTAAAACAAGAATCGGTGCTGTCGTCAATAGTTCCTTGATCTTCTCAAAAGCAACCCTGGCTTCCTCTGACCACGAAAACTGTTTACCCTTCATGCAATCAGTAACTGGAGCCATCACGCTACTGAAGTGTGGAATGAATCTTCGGTAGAATGACGCCAATCCATGGAAACTTCTCACTTCCGTTATTGTTCTCGGCTGTGACCAATTGCTGACTGCTTCAACTTTATTCTGGTCCATCTGTATACCTTCTCCTGAAACGACATAACCCAGAAATAAAACACTATACGTCGTAAACACGCATTTCTTTGTAGCAGCATAAAATTGTTCCTCACGAAGAATAATCAACACTTCCCTCAAATGTTGAACATGCTCCTCCGTACACCTGCTATATATCAGAATATCATCAAAATACACCACCACGAATTTCCCAATGAATGGTCTAAAGATTTGATTCATCACCCGCATGAACGTACTAGCCGCATTTGATAAACCAAATGGCATAACCAACCATTCGTACAACCCCTCTCTCGTCTTGAAGGCTGTCTTCCATTCGTATCCAGGTCTAATCCGAATTTGGTGATAACCACTCTTCAAATCAATCTTGAAAAGATAGTTGCCCCACTCAACTGATCTAACAAGTCATCCAACCTCGGCATTGGAAATCTATATCTCACCGTAATCTTATTTAATGCTCGACTGTCAGTGCACATCCTCCACGTTCCGTCCTTCTTCGGTACTAACAAAGCTGGCACAGCACATGGACTCAAACTTTCCTGCACACGTCCCTGCTCAAGTAACTCTTCCACCTGCCTTCTCAACTTCTCATGTTCCTTCGGACTCATTCGATAATGCGGTCTATGCGGTAATACTACTCCCGGAACAAGATCCTCAAATTCATCCTCAAATTCTTTCAAAACTGGCTTCACTTCTTCTGGAATTTCAACCTCTTCACTACAATCTCGTCCAATCAACAAGAATACTTCAGGCTCTTCTTCAACTTCCTTAACAAACTCCTTCAACGATAGTAAAGTTTTTAACTCTTCAATCTCCTCCAGCTTGCTTTCTTTCTGTTGCTGCTTCTTGGGAATTAACGTGATTTTAGTACCCTAAAACATGAAACTGTAGATATTAGCACGTCCGTCATGTTGTACTGCTCTATCATACTGCCATGGTCTGCCCAACAACAGATGACAAACATCCATGTCCACTACATCACACCAAATTTCATCTTTATATTTCTTCCCGATTGAAAATTTAACACAAGCTCTTCGTCCAACTTTCACTTCACCACCTTTCCTCAACCAAGCTAACTTGTACGGTTTAGGATGCTTCTTGGTTTTCAATTCCAACTTCTTCACAGCCTCTGTAGAGATAATATTATCACAACTCCCGGCATCAATAACAAATTTACAGACTCTTCCAAGAATAGTGCAAGTAGACTGAAATATGTTATTCCTCAACCAACTGTCTTCCTCCTCTTGCTTCGGTGTCAAACAACTTCTCCTCATCATCAGTGAATATCCTTAGTCTCCCGACAACAAGTCTTCCTCCTCAACCGGTAATGAATTAGAACAATCAGCTTCTTCCTCCTCATCCTCAGCATCAACTATCATAGTTCTCTTCTTCGGCTTCGGACACTCGTTGCTTTTATGACCCATCTCCTGGCAATTGTAACATTTGAACCCACTGCTAACCTTCGCCTTCTCAGTCTCCTTCACAACAAGTTTTGTAACAGCTTTAGGAACATTAGAACTTCCACTGACTCCCTTCACTTGATTGTTAGAATTAGTAAACACACCACCTCCACGCCTTCCCTGCTTCTCCCAAGCCAACGCCTTTTGGTGTGCTTCCGCCACAGATCTTGGATCGAACATATTAACCATATCCTGGATCTACATTCGTAACCCTCCAACAAATCTTGCTGTCAGCTGCTCTTCCGTTTCCATTATATCATTCCTGGCAATGAATTGGTAAAATTCATCTGCATAGTCATTGACCGACTTCGTCCCCTGCCTTAGATTCTGCAATCTCTGGTACATAAGTGACTGATAGTTGTATGGTAAAAATGTAGCTCTCATCATTTTCTTCATCTTATCCCATTCAATAACCTTTGACTTTCCCATCCGTTCTCTCGTAAGTTTAGTTTACTGCCACCACGCCAAAGCTGTCCCCCTCAACCTAGTAGCAACCAACTTCACTCGACGATTCTCCGGAACTTCCTTGAAATCAAAGATTTCTTCAACATTAGATAACCAATCCAAGAACTCTTCTGCAACCATTCCACCCTTGAGCTCTGGAATTTCCATCTTCATTCCCGATTCCCATCGACGATCATCATCTACATCTCGATTCTGACGTCGTGTTTGTTCTCTATCTCGATAATGAACACTTCCCCTATCACCATCAAACTCCTCATCAAAATCTGACGTATATCGATGTCGATTACGACCTCCAACATCTCTACTATCACTCCTTCGATCAACATTCCTATCACGATTATCAACATTTCTATGATCTTCTCTTCTCTCCCGTTCTGAATGTATCGAAGCTCTACTTCTCCCATGGCTCGATTCAGGTGAAACTCTTCTTCTACTTTGATTCATTTCAAGCATCATTCTCTCTAATCGACCAATTCCTTCATTCAACTTCTCAGTGAAGCTCTCGTTGATTCGTTGCTCCATTTCATCGGCCTCTTCTCTTCCATACAAAGCATTAATATTGCGATGACGTTGGGCTCGTCTCGGAGGCATGATTGAACTTCAAACAAGTAATTCAACAATCTTCAAAATCTTCAAATAACTTCAACTTCAACTCAAAATTCAAACAAGTCACGGCTCAACTAGCCCTCTATTCTAAACTTCAAAGTTTCCACACAAAAATTAATTCACAGTCTCTAGCTCGAATAAGGTGAACGACCTAAAGATTAAGTCGCTCGGTTTCAACTTCTATCTTGGCTTGCTTCCAACAAAGCACACTCCAACACTTCAACTCAAGAACAAGGCACGGCCTATGTTTTGACTCGGCTCGGCCTCAAAACCCTCTTCAAAATACTTTGGCGCACAAATTCTTCCCCTCGAATTCAAACACTTTTGCACACTTTGGTCCAAAAGGCTATGGATCAAATACTTCAAACTTGTTGCAACTTCAATATGAACACGACGAACTCCAAATTCCTCAACAATGGCAAATCCGATCTCCAAACTTCAACTTCTCGAAACCCAAGTCTCCAAATGATGCAAACTCCTTGCAATCTAGCTCTGATGCCAAAACCGACGCAGCGGATTAACAAAAACTTGATATGTCGATGGAATTAGCAATCGGTGGATTGAGAAATACTGATATGCCCAAATTCGTTGATCCGAAGATACCGAATTCTAGCTATCCTTAACACGTTGATCGCGCACGATACCGTGATGAAGGATCTACGATTCTTCGACGTTGATCTTGCGCACAAGATTCCGTGAATCGGCTTCACAAACGAATATTCGAGCGCACTCGAATGACGTAGGTGGAGATAGGAGATCACACTCGACTACCAATTAGAAGAAAGCACAAAGCAATCAAAAGGAATTTTATTCAATTTTCAACAACCTTTACAAATGACACAACGTGCCTATTTATAGGCTTACAACTCATTACACGACTTAACAAATATTACAACACAAGCGGTTTACAAACAAACGACTTAGAAAAACAACAAACAGCGACTTAAAGTACTGGCTACGGCTTACAAAACTCGGTAACGACTTAATGTGACTCGCGACATAGGGTACTTCAGCGACTCAGGAAACTGCCGCGACCTAAATGAATTTATCACGCGACTCAACATATCTCGTTCGCGACTTAATCTTCTCAACTAACTGGAAATTGGCATAACTCGCGTGCGGCATATGGAGAAAGGGGGGGGGGGGAATAAGTCGTTCACGTCGCATAGCGGTGTCGCGACTTAGGGTTTTGGAAGAAGCGATAGAAGGGGCGATTCTAGGGTGGAGGCCGAGATATTGATGAGTCGTAGGTCGTGATGGGGATTTGAGTCGTGGATCGGTGAGCTTGAGTCGTGGATCGGTGATTGATGAGTCGTAGGTCGTGATGGGGATTTGAGTCGTGGATCGGTGAGCTTGAGTCGTGGGGAGTTGAGTGAGATTGAGTCGTGGGTTGGGGATGAAGTTGAGTTGTGAGTCGGTGAGGGAACTGAATCGTGTGTCGTGGAGAAGTAGCGTTAGGTCGGCTCCGGTTTAAGGTGTGTACTTCATCAATTTATATGTGCAACGGCAGGTTTCGCAAGTTTCGCAAGTCTTTGCACATCAGAACTTCTCCATTTTTTATCGTATTTGAATATTTAATTAGCAAAACATCATATCGAGGGTGGTATCCACATGAAACTCTACAAAGATCTAGTGATCAAATATCATGTTTGGGTTTGATGCTCATTGAGGCCAAAGCCATGTAAATTGAATTGTGCAAGTGGATGAATATGATGAAAAAATATGTATCCAACCATCAACAAACCTGAAGATTAACCGTTGATTCTGGAACACTTCAGGAAATAAATTACCTATTATCTTGCTATACTATGTAAGACAATTTTGGCCATATCCATTATTTGGTGTTATGGTATTAAAAGATTCAATGATGTTATCTTTGATGTTCATATTTAAATCCAAAATAAAAGGATGGAATGATGATAATATAACAATAGGTATGTGACGAAAAATAAATACATCTAGTTTCTGAACTGGCACAGACCAAAATCCTGCAATGATATAGATTTTTTTTTTTTTAATTTCCATAATTAATTTATTTGAAAATGTATTTAATTCAATTTAGTTGAACTTGATGATATGATTTTTATATTTATGCAATGGTCGCAATTACTAATGCATGCAAGTACATAATATCTCTAGAAAGGGCTAACACATGCTTTACCAACAAAATGGAATATATCAACTCTTTTAACGAAAAATTTGTGGTTAGCATCCTTTTAACCATAAAAATGGACGAGTTTACATATGGTTTTTCCAACAACCGGTTTTAATTATATCAATGATGTGAAATGCTAACTAAGACCCATAGCAAAGCAATTCCAAGCATTAAGAGAACAAATGTTCTGGAAAGATGGATACTTTATATTTGTATATTATGTCTAAAGTGAGGCCACTGCGGCCTCAGTTGTCTAAACTGAGGCCAACAGTGGCCATAACTAGAATTCTTCTTTTGTTAACATACCATTTGTGATGTTTACTGCTTTTTGGTGCATCATTGATTACACAATGGAAAAGTTTGCATAATTTACCTGGGGATCATGACAAACTGAGAACATTCAGATCAAAAAGTAACTCAGATCTAAACAAGGCCCTTCATGTTTACTATGATTATTCTTTATTCTTTTAAGGTATATTGATAAAAAAAATTGTGTGTAGTTGGAACTAAGGATTTTAGCTCATTTAGCTAATTGCAAGAGCATGTTAGACGCCTTTGAAGCTGGTGGTGATTTTCATTTTAGGACCGCCATGAATATGTATGAACATTTTAGAAATGCTTTTGAGAAAAATGAGGTCCTTCATGAGTGGCATCCCCAACTTGATGAGACCAAGCCTCGTGTTCCTCTTCTGAAGGTACATGGTTAATTGTGAATTGAAATATGTGAATCTTCTTTTACAGCTAATCCATTTTAATTTAGTAAATATTCCAAAGTCGGGTGTGGTGTTTGGTAGAAGGTAATCAGAGTAGTTCTAGTTTTTCTTTCCATATCAGCTATGTAATCAACCAATTTCCCCAAGCTTCATCGTATCGTGAATATACCAATGCTAACTAACATGGTTCAAGCATTATTGTCAAAATACCCGACTGGAATGTCATTGGTGATAAAATTGGCCTTCATTTTTGACCGATGTAATGATATCTGTTATTATATTAGCTATATCAAAACACAATATTGTGCTATTCGAATGTTTGCTAAGTATAAATCGACTTGCGTATGCCATGGAGGGCACAAATCAGCGCACAACCATTCCTTTTATTAGAGGAAGCATCCTTTCCCTTGGATTATAATTTTTATAAGTAGGTTTATTTATTGAATGTGCACCCAGAAATAGTAGGAACACTTCCTTGCCGCAAAGCCATATGAAACCATGCTTGACCTAAAGATCAGACATAGCGTAGTAGTTTTTTCTTGCATATTAAATTAATTTTAATAAACGAAGTGACATGATTTACCCTCTATATATTTGTTCACTTGGGTTAAAATTTACACATTTTGATCTATAATTTCTCACTTTAGAGGTCAAACATATTATATGATCTATTGATGCTGAAAGAAAAAAAGAAAAATGCTTAATTTTTCTATTGCATATGGAAAAACTCCTATTGGGCCATCGCAGGATTAGAAGGTATTTTTTCTGTTAATTTGCATATTGTATACAATTGAAATATATTGGCTTTATGGTTGTAATTTATGCCCCCATGCAGGAGCAGTATTTAAATTGAACAAACAATTATCTTGTACAAATAACATTGAACGTGGTATGCAAATCAAAATTGTGAAACTGCTGCACGATAAGCATAGCAGTGTCAACTACATACATGGTGGATTTGGAAATGTGTATGCAGAGTTTTACATTAAACTCGGTACTTGCTACTTGCTAGTGTCATATAGTGTGTGTATCATACATGCCTACCTAAAAGATCATTCGTTGTAATAAACACATTATAATTCAAATTTTATCACAACATATATGCTTATCCTATTTAAGATCCTTGTAAAATTTAAAAATCTATTTATGTTATTAATTTTCTATTTGAAGTCAGAATAGACTGATTCCATAGTTTTCTCTCTTGACATTGTTACTATACATTGACACTAAACAATCATTCTTTATTTAATTATGCCAATTAATGCGTGTTTGTGTAAAAACAAAACAGTCTTATAGTAGGTTTTAGTCAATGAAGCTAAGGAGACAGTGAAAAGATGGTACAAGGACAGGAAATAAGTGTTAGAATGGCAAGAAAAGCGTAAATTTGAAGCACATAAATATGGGCATGTCACAACATTACTTGGACGTGCACGTACTTTTCCATCAATGGCTAATGCCAGCTATAGTCAGAGAGCTCGCATTGAATGAGCTGCTATCAATACTCCTGTTCAGGTAAGTAATGCATACACTTTTGAGGAACCTCAACCGGTTCCAATAATCTCTGTATTATTACATAAATATGGCTAAAATACCTTGATATGGTTAAAAAGCAGCATGCATTTAGGTATTTTCATGCGCCAACACAGACAAATCTTTTAGTTTTTAAGTTTACTTTCTACGTAATAATAGTTCATATCTGCTTTCTACAACTCAAATTATGCCGAATTATGAAAAATAAAAGCAATACAAGCAAATGAACCTAAAATATAAACGTAATATCTGTATGTCAATCTAGCATTCATTCATCTGATATGAGACAAGACTTCCTAAAACTCATAATTCATTCTTTATTAATGTTAGTGTATGACATGCATGATGTATACACACATGTACATGATGTAGAGATGCAACATAATATTGAAAATTGAGAATTTGTGTAACTTTTACAATGGTTGGAATGAAGACACACAGGTGAATCCTATACGATCCAACTCCCTGTACTAAAAGATTTTGATTATTTTCAAATAGTGAAGTTTTGGAGAATTTTCATGTTTATCACTGTTGATTGGGGGCCTCGGTGTAAAACTGAGGCCATTGTTGGCTTAATCAAAATTATTGCATATATGACAGGTTCTGTTACTCAAAAAAAATTAAAAAACAATCTGACTAGTTTTGGATTTTACCACCTCAAAAATCCAAATATGTCATTGTATATATGAAGTACTTAATTTCAAATTATCGTTCTTGCATATTTGCTTGTTTTATTTAATGTCATTTTATTATTAAATCATATGTTATCCCCTTGATTACTATTTGTCATTCTTTTTAGTATAAATTTCAATTTAATATGATATTGAATGCATGCAGGTGCTTATAGAAGAAGCAGAAGAAAAGAGAAAATTGGGTGACAATCAATTAACAAAAGAGAAGTTCAATACATAATTAACTTATCAATACATTGTTCACCAATTTCATACTTATACCAATTGCAATAACAAAAGATAATACATATTTTATCAATTCCATACTAAAAAATTCTACAATTGGGTCATTTTCAAGATCCTATACTTTTTATTGATATTGATTTTATTATTAATTATGAATATTGTTATTGATATTGATTGGGTTATAATTTGCTAAATTAAAACAATATTTTATATTAGATATAGTCTACATTATACCTTTTAGCATTCACGTTACTGGTAAGTGTTTTTTTGTAACGCTTGCAAGTGTTGGAAGATATTTTTTCCAACGCTTATAAGCATTGGGAGATATTTTTTCCCAACGCTTATAAGCATTGGAAGATCTATTTTCCCAATGCTTATAAGCGTTGGCGAAAAAATCTTTCAACGATTATAAGTGTTGCAAATAATTTCTCATGCCCCTATAGTGACACATATAAGCGTTAGTAAAATTTTTGGCAACGCTTATACTCATTGAAAATCCTCTGTTTTGGTGTAATGCATAAATTTAAACAGGTTAATGGTAAGCCCATCAAAACTATGAAATTGGACAGGGAGTCCATTAACATTAATCGGGTTATTAGTCAGCCTATGAAAACTATTAGGTTAATAATGACCTTAGAAAACTATAATTGAGACAGAGAGTCGGAATGAACGGGGATGGAAAATCCAGAATTGACTTACTTGTTTGCATATCATTTTATGTTTTGAGATATGTTAACGATTGTGGATGCAGGAGCATAATATATGGTTTTATAAAGGTTTTAAGACACCAGTGAGGGGAAAACCCGTTTAAATGACGTTGTCTCACTAGATATCTAATTGATTTGTGATAGTAGATTATTATTCATACCAAGCTTTATGTCCAACTCAAAGTTTATGTTTTCTCCTTAAACTCTCAGGTATTCAATTGATTTTGAGTAGTTTGAGAGTTGAAGTTTTCAGGTACCTCTTTAGATGAATAAGCTTTCCGAGACGTGTGGGAGGCATGATAGCTATCTAGAGTTCTTTTTTATTTTGATTCCGCTATGTTGTTGATGTAAGGGCAAAGTTGTTTGGTTGCTTATATATACTTTAATCATCTAAGGAGGCATCTTTATTTTTCGTTCTTGTCGTATGTTGTAATAAGTATATTTTCTCTAAACGTGGTTCCCCTACTAGGATTATGTAATGAATTTGAAATGATTTAAAGTGGAATGTGAAAGTTGTTTTTTGATTTTTAATTTTTTTACATATTCATGTGTTTTTATTATATCAATGTATCTAACATTACTGTATTTGGTCGTCGAGAATTAATAACTATGGATGACTGCTGCATCTGTAACCATTAGTTTTGAGCCTCCAAATAGGGAATATTACAAGTTGTTATCAGAATATAGGTTTATGAAACTTAAAATAAATTTAAGCCTAAAAGATTTTCAAACATAATCAAATGAACCAAAAAAGAAGATCGGTGGTTTGGGTTAACACTATAGTAGCGTACTTGTGTTTGATATATAGTCATATATATGTGTGTATTCCCTCTCTCTTAGACCGTTCTTCTATATATTACTAAGGCTCGTATGCAGATTTACGAGAAAGAAGATATGAAAGCAGGAAATAATAGAGGACATCTCGGTGGAGGAAGCAACACAACCAATGGAAATGCTCGACCCACCAGGAGGAACCCGGGTCATCATGCTAATGCTAACGAAAATGCAGATGCCAACCTAGGTGCTGGAAATCCACTAGTGGATATGAGGGTGATGTATCAGTTCTTTGTCACCATGATGCAAGCAGGAGTTGCTGTTGAAGTTGTTATAAGAGCCAATCATGTCGCTCCAGTTGGAAATAATTATGTTAAGCTAAGTAGAGATTACACCAGTCTTGGTCGAAAGCCATTTATGGGGACAAAGAATGCCATAGAGGTAGAGAATTGGCTGTTGCATTGCGAGTATATCTTTGTTGGTTTTGTTTTAGATGATGAGCAGAGGAGAAGGTTGGCCTCTATGTAGTTGCAAGCGTCAGCACTTCGTTGGTGGAACAGTGTTACTATCAGAGTTCTGGAGGAGGAATTGACTTGGACTGATTGTCGAAAGAGATTTGAACAGAGGTTTATGTCTGAGGTTGCTAAATCAGTGCCGCTGAAGAAGTTATTAGATCTGGAGGAGGGAGAGATGTCGGTTGTTGAGTATGCTACTAATTTTGATGAGTTGTCCCGCTATGGATATAGTACTATAGACACCGTCATCAAGAGGAATGAGGGTTCATTAGGGGACCGACGCCCGAGACTGCTAGGGCGACCCTTCCACATCTTCGTGATCCTAGTAATGTAGTGGTGGAGATGACAATTTGCCATGAAGAAATGCTTGTTGTTTGTGCTAGAGAGAAGCCAGTTGAGTCCTAGGGTTCTCAGGGAAAGAAGAGAAAGTTCTTTAAGAAGAAGGGAGCCTAGAAGGAGGAGGCAGCCAAAAAGGCAAAGGCTGATTTAGTTTGCTTCAAGTGTAACAAAAAAGGTCATTATGCTTATGAGTGCCGATCAGGCAAGGGGAAGAAGGCTGTAGATAAGAAGAATGTGAAGTGCTTCAACTGCGACCAAGTTGGACATTATAAGAACCGGTGTCCAAAGCCAGTCAAGGCGAGCAAGAGAAATTTTTTTGATGTTAGACCTAGGGTTGTCATTGGATACTTTCGGATACAGATAGTGCCATATCTATATCCATTTCCAAATTCATTTTCGGATATCGGATATCCGTATTCACTTAATTTTCGGATATCGGATATCTGTATCTTTTTAATTTTCAGATACAGACGGATATCAGATATTTATCCGCTCCCCTCATAATCAATAAATATAAAAGTATAAATGAAAATATTTGGATCAACATAAAATATTTTTTGTACTAATGTTCATAAAAAACCAAGAAATAAAAAATGTGATGATAAAACATTATTTTATTCCAATATCCATATGTGTATCTAAAAATATTCGAAAATTAAACACTAAAACTGTCTGTTTTCACTAAAAATGAGCAAAAAACATATCGTAGCAACATCCAATGGTTAGGAAATAGTTGAAAATCGTATATTAATTAAATATAATTTTACTTATTTATATATATATTCATCAGTTAATCGGACGGATATTTTTCGGATCTGGATACCACAATAACCATATCCGTATCCGGAAAACTTTTCGGATATCAGATTTCCGTATCCGCTTTTCGGATAACAGATATTTTTCACATTTTCGAATAGGGATTCGGACGGATACCGAATTTTTCGAGTACCCATTGACAACCCTACTTAGACCATCATCTGCTAAACTAACTGCAGCTGAAAAGGGAAAACTGTGATAGAAGGTAATTTCTGATTCAGAGTATACCAATTAGGATACTATTTGATACCAGTGGATAACATTCGTTTATATCTCAGTATTTGGTTGATAGGTTATGCCTAGAACCCACATATCTTGTTAGCGCCTTAAGGGTTACGAATCCAATAGAAGGGTATGCAATTGTGGGGTTGAGATGTGACCAGTAAGAACTTGATTCTTTAGGTCATAAGTTTGCATGCAGTCTGATGTTTTTGATTTTGTAGATTCAAAATCATTTTGCATATGGATTGGTTGAGTAAATATGAAGCTAGGATATTTTGCCAGGATAGGGAGATATCACTAAGACACCCTGATAGTCATAACCGAATTATATTATCAATGGAGAATTCTGACCCGAAGTAGTTGTGCTTTGTTAAGTGCAATGGATTGGAAGAAGAGTTAAGTCAGGTTCGAGTAGCAAGAGAGTTTGCAGATGTCTTTGAGCCAGTTATGGGACTACCACCGAAATGAGCTATCGAGTTTTGGATAGATCTTGTGCCAAGAGCTGAACTTGTGAATATACCACCTAGTAGGATGACACCTACTGAGATGAAGGAATTGAAGGTGCAACTAGTGGATCTAAAAGGAAGTGATTTTATCAAACCATGCAGTTCGCATTGGGAAGCGGCCGTGGCGTTCGTGATGAAATAAGATGGGCCGTTGAGAATGTGTATCGACTATCGTAAGTTAAACGAAAGGACGATTAAGAATAAGTATCCTTTGTTGAGAATTGATGATCTATTTGATCAGTTGTGTGGAGCCAGAGTCTTTTCCAAGTTGGATTTGGCGATAGGTTTCCATCAATTAAGAGTGGCAGAAGACAGTATTCCTTTGACAGCATTTCGTACTAGGTATGGTTCGTACGAGTGGTTAGTAATGCCATTCGGTTTAATGAATGCACCTGCTTTCTTCGTGGATCTGATGAACCGAGTCTTCCAAGAGTATTTGGATAGGTTTGTATGGTGTTTATAGATAACATTTTGGTATACTCTAAGAATGAAAGAGAACATGAGGATCATCTTAGAGTGGTGCTTGAGATGCTGAGGCAGCATCGGCCGAAGGAAAAGTTTTCCGATTGTCATTTTTGGAAGAAAGATGTTAAGTTTCTTAGTCACGTGGCTTCCGAGAAAGGTTGTTAGTCAATTCAAATAAGATCGAAGCTGTTAATAATTGGAAGAAACCAGAGATGGTGACTAAGATTAGAAGTTTTCTTGGACTTGCTGACTATTATCGGAGATTCATCATGGATTTCTCGCAGATAACAGTGCCTTTGACTAAGCTAACTAGGAAGGATGTGAAGTTTGTCTAGTCCGACAAATGTGATGAAGCATTCCTTAAGTTAAAGAATTTTTTGACCAATACACCTGCGTTAGTAGTTCCAACGGAAACCAAGGGTTGGTGGTGTATACTGATGCATGAGAAACTGGATTGGGAGCTGTGTTTACGCTTCACGACAGCTTAGACCGCATGAAGTGAGATATCCTAATCATGATTTCGAATTGGCTGCGGTGATCTTCGCATTGAAGATTTGGAGGCATTATCTCTTAGGGAAGAGGTTTGAGCTATACACGGATCATAAGTCTTTAAGGTACTTATTCTCTCAGAACTAGTTGAATATAAAACAGTAGAGGTGGCTGGAGTTTTTGGCTGCTTATGATTTCGGTATAGAGTATACTCCTGGGAAAGGAAATAAAGTAGCAAATGCTCCTAGCAGAAGACATCAGAATGTGTTGTTAGATAAGTTGGTAGATTGAAGGATTTAATGGCTTTAGCTACTTGTAGTGTGCAGTTAAGGTCGCTTGCTAGTTCTAGTCAGGGTACTGCCATGTTGTCCTGTTTAGAAGTTCGACCAGTATTGATTGAGAGGATAGCTTCTAAGCAGAAAGAGGATCCATTATTAGCCGAGAGGATTAGAAGTCTTGATGTTGGAAATAAGATCGATGATTTAAAGGATTTGAGCCTTGACTAGAGAGGGTAGTTAAGAAAGAAGGGATGCTTATGTGTTCCAAATATTGAGGACTTGAGGAAAGAAGTTCTTGAAGAACGTCATCGGTCCAAGTTTACGATTCATCCTGAAGGGACCAAGACGTATCAAGATATGAAGATGAACTTCTATCAGGAAGGTATGAAGAGGGATGTTGGCTTGTGTGTTAGGCAGTGTGCAAACTGTCAACAAGTGAAAGTCGAACATCAGAAGCCTGGATTGCTTCAACCTCTAGTGATTCCAGTTTGGAAATGAGATCCGATATCCATGGATTTTATAGACGGGTTGTCACAGTTAAGTAGAGGAAATGAAAGTATATGGGTCATAGTTGACAAATTGACCAAGGGTGCTTATTTCATTCCAGTTAAGTCAACCAGAATGACACTTGTTTTAGCTAAGTTGTTCATGAAGAACATAGTTAGACTATGTGTAGTTAATGCCCCGCTATAACCCCGCTATATCTCATAGCGGATTACCACTACGATTTTTCCATATAGCCCCAAAATATAGCCTTTCCGCTTTAATCCCCGTTATTTCCGTTATATCCCGTTATTCCCGCTATATTTTGCTATTTCCGCTATATCTTCTTCAATAATATGAATTAAAAATTGCATTTATACATTATAAAAATTATGAAACTAATTTATTTGATTTAATTTTTAATATATTTTCAGAAATGAAAATACTTTAATATTCTACTAAATTCAATTATGTTATATAACAGTTTTACGTTTATTTAAAGTATATTCGCACATATTTTTTGTTTAAAATTATTTATGTATTAATTATAATTCAATTGAATGATAATTTTTCATTTAATTACCATTTATATATTTGTAAAAACATTAAGTACGAGATTTATATGCTATTTTAGAGCCATCCGCTATATCCTCGTTGTATCCCCGCTATGACTTTTTGCACCTCCATCGCTTCGAATCTGCCGAGCGCTTCAACTGCGCAGGTTAGACTACAAGGGATTTCTATTAGAATAGTCGATGACAAAGATGCTTTGTTTACCATTGAATTCTGGAAGAGTCTATATGACGTGTTAGGCACTAAGCTTAAGATGAGTACTGCATATCATCCTCAGACGGATGGGTAGATAGAGAGAGTCAATAAGGTACTCGAGGATTTACTAAGAGCTTGTGTATTGGACTTTGGTGGATTTTGAGAAGATCGCCTACATTTGGTTGAGTTTTCCTATAATCATAGTTATCAGACTAGTATCAGAATGACTCCCTTTGAAGATCTATATGGAAGGTTTTGGAAATCACCAGCATGTTGGCTGGAGACCGGAGAAAGATCAGTCTTAGGTCTAGATTTGGTTAGGGAGGTGTTAGTGAAGATTGAGTTGATCCGAGAAATGATGAGGAAAGCTCAGTCCAAACAGAAAAAATATGCAGATAAGGTGTAAAGACCTAGATTTCTCAGTTGGACATAAGGTTGTCATTAAAGTATCACCGATGAAGAGTATGATACGGTTCGAGAAGTCGGCGAAACTGGCACCGAGATATGTTGGTCCATTCCTGATTACAAAGCGGATAGGAAAGCTCGCATAAAGAGTAGAGTTTCCAAGCAGTATGGCAGGTGTCCATAATGTGTTTCATATATCTCATTTTCACAAGTATGTGCATGATCTAGAGACTACTATTCCTCCGACAGGATTGGAAAATTCGATTGTAGAGTCTAATTTGACTTTTGTTAGATAACTTATTCGGGTTGTAGTAAGAGATGAGAAAAGATTGAGGAACAAGGCAGTTAAGTTGGTTAAAGTTCAGTGGAGCGACAAGGAGGACTGCACTTGGGAGACAGAGGAAAGGATTCGAGATGCTTATCCTGATCTGCATTGAGGGTATGTCTACATTAGATTTTTATAGATAATTACTAGTCAGGTAGACTAGTATGGTTGTTAGAAGTGGTTATAGATGATTGTTATGTTTAGTATTTAGCCCCTACTGAATTTCGAGTACGAAATTCTTTAAGGAGTGGAGCTTGTAACACCCCTAATTTTTTATAACATTGTTCAGAAGATTTAATTAGATAAATTATATAGAATGATGTATTAGAATGATAAGAAGATTGAGATTTGAATAAATGATAAGAAGGTCATGTTTAACAAATTAAATGGGCTAAAGAATGGTTTCAAAGTTAATTAATTTACGCAAGGGTATATTGGAAAATAGTCGCACATAACCCCTTACCCTTATATATTCTTTCATTCCTTATACCATTCACGCTCATTTTTCATTTTTCACCAAAACATAAAACATAAACATAAAAGAGGAGCCGACCAATGTTGAGGAAGAAAAAGAGGATAAAATAAAATCTAAAGCTAAGGAATTAAAGCAAGAGGAATAAATCTCAATCTCAATCCAATCTTCTTATCCTAATCAAGGTGACTAATAATCTAAATCATCTCTATTTTGTGTTTTTGATCATTTTTTCCCGGATTTAAGATTAAATCCATTTTAATGATGATTTGGATGATGATTTTCTTGGATTATAATATGTTAGATTTAAATAAGATTGTTTAAATATGATTTTAAACAGTTTTAAGCGTAAAACCGATTATAATTGATTTCAAATGTCACGAGGAATTATATGTTATGTAAAACATGATTTAGGAGTTGGGTTTTAATTTTGATAAATTTTCAAGGCATGGAAGGGTTACTATAAATTTTCAAAGAAAAATATGGTTAATTAGGTTTAGAAATTTATTTCAGAAATTATATTGAGAATTTGGGGCTGAAATTTGGATATTTAGATAACATGTTGAAATTAAATTTCTATGATTTTTAAGGAGTTTTCCTATGTAATTTTCTTTGGAAATTAAATTATTTTAAAAGAAGGACTAATTAGCATTATTGGTTTTGCTTAATGGAAGGACTTATTTGTTAAATTAATCTTGATTTAGAACTGAAATTATGCGGCAGTTATCTTGTGTAAGAGATTTGAAAAGTTGCAGCAACCAATCATATGCTTACAAGTATGCAGGTTAGTTAGAAAATGTTTTCTTTAATTGGCATTAAATTCGATTTAACCAGAAAAGTGGGTTACGCCACTATTAGAAGCACCTTTCGACCCATACCTTCCGCCTTCAATCAAGTCGAAACCCCACAAAGCTGAAACTAATACACAAGGTATCAACATGGGTACATAGTGGATTGGAGGAAGGCGGAGGCATGGTGCTGATACATAGCTTCCGATGGGAACGAAACCTTTGCTTTGTTTTTAAAAGTTAACGTTTGCCTTTGTTTTACTAAAGCTTTCGAAGGAGTCGAAACATATGCTATCAAAAATGGGGTTTTCTAATAACTTTCGAATAAGGTTGCCATCTTTCATTTTTAAGTATGAGCTTTCGAATGAGATAAAATATGCTTTCGAAAATGGTGGTTCCAATCTAGTCGAAACCCTTTTGTCGTTCTTTTGCCTTTCGTGTGTATTGAAGTCATCGATGCCTTCGAAGAATAGTCTTTGTTTTAAACTCGTGTTAAGCCATTTTATAAATGCTTTCGAAAGGGTTCAAGAGTGTTAAAGGCAATGGCTTCAAAAGAGGGTTTTAATGCTAACCTTTAATGTTTTACTTAAATGTTTTGAAGCTTTTGAAAGGATGGTGCCGACGCCATCTGATTTTTCCCAAACAATTTTTTATGAAGATTAAATGTTTTGAAAGGGATACTTTCGTATATATTCACTTTGACCCAAAATATGTTTTTGAGTAACGCAATGGTTTCGAAAGGGGTACTTTCATTAGTTTTGAAGCTAGGTTTCTAGGGATAATTAAGTAATGTTTTGATACTTTCGAAAGGTATTTTTTGGTTTTGAAAGAGATGTTTTAAAGAGTTTCGAAAGATTTATAGGTAATGTTTTGAAAAGAAGCTTTCCATGCTTTCGAAGGAGGTTATCTAGGGGTTTCGAAAGTAATGTTTTAAGGTTTTGAAAGCCTTCGTTTTCAAAACAAATAACCCAATCTTATTTTAAAGGAAAACCAGCCATAAATAAAAGAGTTTGATATGATTTTAAATATGGATTTTTTAAAGAAATTTTCCTTGATTAATACGTTAAAGGTATTAACCAAGATATTATGTTTTCTTCTTCATATATATATATATATATATATATATATATATATATTCGCATTGTAATGGACCCATAACTGTAATTTGGGGAATGACGTAATAATCAGCTAGGTTGACCCAGTAGTGAATATAAATTAAGTTAACTTCCGAATGAGTAGAATTTCATCCAGGGGGTCAGGAAGACCAGAATATAGGATGCTAAAATAATGATTAAAGAGGTTGTCAGGGAGACAAGTTCATAGTAAATCCATGAAAATTATATATAAAAGAAGTTTTCAGAGAGAGGTTCATGGTAAACCTTTGAAAACGTAATTAGATATAGTTATTAACAAGGTCCAATAAGTTTGTAGTGAACCCATGAAAACTATATCCGGATTAAGTTATTGATAGATGTTAATAGGTTCCTAGTCAACCCATAAAAACTAAGATAAGAGGAAAGTTATTAGAGTTACCAATAGGTTCAGGGAGAACTCATGAAACAATGAAGTTATTGGCAAGGGACAATAGCTTCTTAGTGATCCCATGAAAACTATGAATATGACATGGAGTCCATAAATTTAAACAGGTTAATAGTAATCCCATGAAAACTATTAAACTGGATAGGGAGTCCATTAACATTAAACAGGTTATTAGTCAGCCCATGAAAACTATTAGGTTAATAGTGACCCTAGAAAACTATAACTGAGACAGATAGTCAGAATTGTATAACAGTATATGATTTTATAATGGTTTTAAGATACCAATGAGGGGAAACCCATTCAGCTAAGTAGCGTGATCTCATTAGATATCTAATTGATTTGAGATGGTAGATTATTATTCATACGAGGCTTTATGTCTAACTCGAAGTTTATGTTTTCTCCTTAAACTCTTGGGTACTCAATTGATTTTGAGTAGTTTGAGAGTTGAGGTTTTCATGTACCTCTTTAGACAAATAAGCTTACGGAGACATACAGAAGGCATGATAGCTATCTAGAGTTCTCTTTTATTTTGATTCCACTGTGTTGTTGATGTAAAGGCAAAGTTATTTAGTTGCATATATATACTATGATCATCCAAGAGGGCATCTTCATATGTCGCTCTTGGCGTATGTTGCAATAAGTATATTTTCTCTAAACATGGTTCTCGTATTGGGATTATGTAATGAATTTGAAATGATTTGAAATGTAATATGAAAGTTGTTTTTTGATTTTGAATTTTTTACATATCCATGTGTTTCTGTTATATCAATATATCTAACATAACCGTATTTTATCGTCGTGGATAAATAACTTTGGATGATTGCAGCATTCGTAGCCGTTAGTTTTGGGCCTCCAAGTAGAGAATGTTACAATTTCCACCACATATTTTAATTTTAAAAAATAGTATTTTATCTCTATTCTACATCATACTATTATTTAAATCAAAATGTGTGGTTGAAATCAGCGAGCTATATGAGGTGCTACAAAATTAGGGTGTCCCCGAATGCTCCTTATATATGTATATGTATATGAGTATCACGATATATACAATATATGTGTATATATACCATATATGTATATATATATATATATCATATATATAAACACATGATATATGTAGCTCTATTTATGATAATTATACATATATATATATAAGTTTTTGATGTATTTAACTAATTCTAAATTTTGTTCTAGTTAATATAACTATGGAAAAATTAATCAAAATATCATACAGCATAAAAATATTATCTTTTTTTTATAATGCACAAAACCAAATTTTTAGATTAACTTATTATTTTTAAAAATTAATTTAAATATATTTACCTAGTTCAAAATTTATAATAATTAATATATTCATGATAAAAATCAAATAAATTATAATGCACAAAATAAATTATTTCATTTCCTAGATTGGAAAAATAATTTTCCCAAATAATTTTATTAATTTCAAAATTAATATATTATGTTCGACTAGTTCAAAATTTTATAATAATTAACATATCCATAATAAATCCAAATAATTTTTTTTTTATTATCTATGTCTTATTTGGGTTTTTGAATGGATTTCAAGATTAATTTATTATTTTTATTTAATTATTTGAATCAATTTTTAGAGTGTATCACAATTTCTAAAATTCGTAATAATTAAAATGATGATAAAATTCAAATAAAATGGTCGTAATATTCACAAATTATGTTTTAGTTTACCGAATCAGGTTTTAATATAAAGACACACGAATATACGCAAAAGCACACACGTGTGCGCGCGCATGCACACGCGCAAGCGCACACACACATATATTACAATCCTTAACTAATTATATATAATCATTAAAATTCAAAAATGTAAATAAATTATAAAAAAAGTATTTATTTTTACAAAAATTATGTTTTACGACAAAGCTAAAAAGTAATATTTTTATATTTTATGATTACATTTTAGGATTATAACACACACACACACACACACATATATATTAAAAGCATTTCTAATTTTTTTTTTATATATTTATTTTGATAAAAATGATTGATCCATTATTCGAGGAGGAGAGCATTCATGTATTTTATTCTACACTTAAAAATAATGCTGCAAACAAACTTGGTAGGTAGCAAAAACCCCCCACATAAAATAAAAAAGCAAAACTCCTCAACCCCAATGAGTAAAGTCCATAATGTAAGTATGATGACAATAAAGTAAAACCAAAAGCTAAACTGAACCATGGATATGCTCTAATGCCAACAATCAATGGTAGTGAAATCCCTTAAATCCGTCCATGCGCGGCTGTTCTAAGGCTGAAAACAAACACTGAATTAGAGATTAGATCAACACACATATATATGTATATAAAGATAAGCATACTAACTCTGAATAAGGTAAGAGATAATAGAGTAGAAGATCATTATGCTATGGTGTAGAGCACACATATATAATTATAAAATGAATGTTAATTTCTGGATAACATCATTTTATAGTCTAACCAACTTCCTAAGGACAATATAAAATCCAAAAAATCATTAGCATGCATATCAATTATAAAAGTATTCAAGATTCTATTATTATTTCTAATTTAGAAACAAGATTTTTCTTAACTAAATTAATATGAGATTTTACCTTTTATGGTATTATTTGAAACTACTATTGTTATCTTTCCTATAACTAGGGTTTGGTATCCAATTTAAACAAAACAATTTAATTATGTATATTAATTTTTCTATAGGAGTATTTATATTATTAGAAATTCTTTGATTTCTTTCAAACCATAGATACCAACATATTATAGTAAAGATAGAAATACTATACTATTAAAACCGAGTTCTTTTATAAGCTCTCTTATTGCTTCATGTCCTTTTCCCTTTCCATTCCTTTGTTTTTATATAAAAAAAATATTTTCTTTTTTTATCTAATCTATCTATTCTATTTTTAAAAGAGAATATTTGGCTCTATATGTTCTTATCACTCATTCGATCTCACTCAAAATATTCTTCACTAATCAATTTAAAGGGAAAATTTTTCTCAGCCCTATAAAATTTAATATGCTCCTTTAGAACCACTTCTATTTCCACTTTAAGCTTGTTTCTCTTGTGCTCTTTTCATCTCCCTACATCCTGAATTCAATATATAATCCAACCGACATTCTCATTCTCATCTCACCACCTTCTATACAAGAGAAAATTTCTTATTTCCTCGTAATTTTCCACCTTCACTCCATTCTCTCTCTTTTCACAATTTTTTCTCTTCCATATCCTTTTTTATAAAAAAAATTCACTTTCCAATCCAAATTAGAGATCTTTTTCAAACAATTTATACATTGAAATCATAATATTTTAACATGATTTTACTTTATCCTCCATCCTTGTACAATTTTTTTCCTCTTCCATCTCAATTTTTATATAAAAAATTCACTTTTCAATCCAAATTAAAGAGTTTGTCCAAACAATTTATATATTGAACTCATAGTATTTTTAACATGATTATAGTTTGATTTGATCCATCAATGTTATTCGCTTTTGTATTTATCTTAATTTTTATTTTAATCAAGTTATGCGTGGTAGTTTTTTTATATGTTGCTTTTAGTTTTTGGATTCTTATAGAAAAACTATCTAACACCTGCCATAAAAGTTTGACTTACTTAATAAACAAGCTTGATTTAAAGGTTTGATCTTTATTTTGCTACAAATATTTTCTCTTAACTCGAAATTGAATTTTTTTTATGTCTCAAAATTTACGATATCATATCTTCGATTTGAATTTTGTGTCCACATTTCTCCTTTCAATGATATTTGTTTCAATTACAGTTTGTTTCCTTTTATTTACGTCTTCAATTTCTTCTTTAACCTCTCAAAATTTTGTTTCTCTTCCATTCTTTACTTTTATATACATAAAATATTGATTCTCAATCTGATATAAACTAGAGATTTTTTCAAATGATCTATGAGACTTTTTCCAAATAATTTATTTAATATTCTCGTAATTTTTGATTAACATGATTATGGTTTGACTAAATTCATTAATAATTCTTCAACTTTGTATTAACCTTAATTTTTTATTCATGTTATAAAATATTTGTTTTTCTATCTATTAATTTTAGTGTTAGGATAAATATAGATAAATTATCTAGAAGGCATCAAAAATCTTTGGCTTACTAGATCAAGGAGCTCCATTTATAGGTCTGATTTTTATTTTATTACACGTATTGGCTCTTAATTCGAGTTTGAATTTGTTGTTTTTTCCTAAATTTTTATATCCATATTTCTATTTTTATTTGATTTTATTTTGATTTCTCAATATATTTTGTAGGGGTTTATTTGATTTATTAATGCACATGTATTATAGAATCTTCCATCATTCTATAAAATCTATTGTTGGTTAATTTGAACTATTTTTTCTTTCTCACATTTCA
Source organism: Allium cepa (assembly GCA_030765085.1). Lineage (NCBI taxonomy): Eukaryota > Viridiplantae > Streptophyta > Magnoliopsida > Asparagales > Amaryllidaceae > Allium > Allium cepa. The sequence continues at coordinate 745,938,443 of CM060932.1, forward strand.
TGTCAATTTCTTTTTCATATTTTTTATTTGTAGGATTATGAACTTAAGTTCCTTCATTTACTTTGTAGGGAGTTATTTGCATATGTATACATGGATACCATAAATCTTAAGCTCTTTAACATAATTAAAGGGTGTTGTCAAAGGGAGTAGCATTCTTTGGATAAAGGAAGTAGAAAAAAGGTATTTTGTTGTAATAAAATTTGTAAAAGGGTTAAACTAAATATTTCCTTCTTCCCTTATAAAAATAAACCACAAATACTAAATTATCTTTTTCATAATAATTTTCCCTCTCTTTTCTTTTACTCGATTTTCCATCTCAACAAAATCGTTGTTTCTATCACATCATGTAAATCATTAACTTAAATAAATAGTTAAAAATTGAAGATCATAAAGAATGACTCATCTCAGTCTCCATCTATGTTTCCATTGGCTCAATAGTCATCTCAATTAACGTTGAAAACACAAATGGATTAACTGAAAATCTTACTATGAATAAATGTTTGGTGGCATAGAATGAGAGAAGGATTATTTTGTTTTCAAAATTAGAAGTGAAAGTAAATAAAATGGCTATTTTATAAGTAGAGGTACTAATTTTTTACAATAAAATAGATCTAGAACAAATATTCCTTATTATGATTTTTTTCATATAATTTTCTCCATATCATTCACTCCCATTATATAAAATACTTCTGTGACGACCCAGAATTTTTGATATTTGAAAATTTGAAATATTTAATTGATTTGAAATATTTAAAAGTTGGTTTAACTTGAATTCCAGATATCTCTGTTTATTTGGTAGTTAAATTATTGAATTTAATAATTTAAGATTGGGACAAAATTGTTGAATCTGGATGTTCCAGGCTTGTTAAAAATATTTTAAAGGCTTGTAAAATTTAAATTGATGATACTGAAGATAGTGGAAGCTTCAGAATTGAATTTGGAAGTGTTTTGTTAAGTTTTGAAAATATATCGTTTAAATCGATAATTAAAAATAGCCTTTCGGAACACAGTCTCGAATTTCGACACAACCGGTTCCTTTGGATCCGTAATAGTGTTTTATTATCGGATTTCAATTTTCATAGCGTTTGGAGTTGTTGTACGCCCGTACGAAAGATAAACGCGTTGAATTTATATCGAAAATTCAATATACATACTGGATCCAAAAAAGCTATCTTCTCCATACGATCGAAATTGGACTCGAAACATTTTTCATTGCGGTCAGAATAGGGGTATAACACTATAAACGCCTAGCGGCATGCCTCGATTGGAGATCAAGACTTTGAGTTACGGAATCGAGACGATTTAAATTTGAATTTAAATATAATATTTTTGCATTTAATATTATAACAGACCTTTGAAGACATGTTGAGAAAAATTTCAACCACGTGTTCGTTTGGTATACACACCTCTTTCTTTTTTCATCAAAACCGAGCTCTTCAAAATTTTAGAAAAAAAAATTCGAATTCATTTTTCTCTACCTTCGTTCGTTTCCCCCTTCGTTCTCAAATAAATTCGAAATCGAAATCATAGCCGAGCTTTCAAATTTTTAACCCATCATTCAAAGAAATGGCTGAACAAACCTTCTTCAAATTGAATCGCATTTTCCCTTTCCTCATTCTCAGATTTAAGCTAGTTCGAAGAAGAGAAGGAACGAATTAAACCGACTCATTCAAATTTTAAGTAAAGAAAGGGGATTTTTTTTGAATCGCAATCGAGTTGCGATGTTCCTTTCTTCCTGCTGTTGGATCGAAATCAATTTCGATCGAAATCGATCAAATCAAGGCGGCAACGTCATTGAGACAGGCGGCGATTCGTGGGCGCAAGGAGCTCGAGCCAAGCAAGCGATGGAGGCGACATGGGCATTGTGGGTCGTCATGAGCAGATAGGGGTTTGGGAAATCGGAAAACGAGGGTCTGCGGCAATCCTGCGAGCTCGACCTGATGATGGTGAGGTTTTTGTTTTTGATTCTTTCGTAAGGTATAACCTATTTCGATTTTTAATTCATATTTGATTTTTATATGCACAGATTTAAAAATAATAAAAGATAAAATGAATATATATACATTTTAAACACCATTGTAAAAATTTTAATAGATATTCTGGTAATATGTATATGTACAGGGAAAGGATTTTAGAACCAGATTTCTTAATTTTACAAATGTATACCGAGGAAGGAAATTTCTAATTTTATATATATTTACTCACTGGTTCATTTTAAAAGTAAATGTTAATAGGAATAAGATTTTTTATGAAATTTTTTAAAATATATATGAAAGTTATATAAATTAGATTTTTGTGAAATCTATGTAGATTATTTTATAATAAACATATATACATATTTTCACTTACTAATTTAAATTCTAAAATAAAATATTTTGGAGATTAATTTGGTTATTTAACCTATTTAATTATTTTAGTCCCTAAAAATAATTTGTAAGAGGAAATTAGTTCAAATAGAATTATTAGTTTAAATTAGATTGTTAGTTAATTAAATAGTGGTTAATTGTTCGATCAATTCAAATATTTATAAACCATATAAATGTTTATGCAAGGTCTTGAATCGGGAAGAGATAGGACGGTTTGGATCGAGATTGCAAACAAAAACAAAGGTGAGATCTTCTCACTCTAATTGATTTGCTTGTTTAATTTAAATAGTTAAATTTAAATTATTGGATGCGCTTGGATGGATTTGATAATTTATCTGTTGGGTGATATTTCATATATATATATATATATATATATATATATATATATATATATATATATTGGAGTGATTGATTTCTCGCATTTTATAGCGGATGAGACCCTATGCTCCCCATATAATAGCAGATGACCCTTTATACCGTGATATTCTGTCTTGAAGCGGGATTTGTATTTAATTGTTGTGCTAATATCTGAGGATGCAAGAAAACAGGTTGGAGGGATCCAACTGGATTCCTCAAATTGTTTGAATTTATTTCATATGTCGTGATATGATTTATTGATAAACTGTGATCAATTATATTGATAATTGAAATTATTGAAGGCCATGGTTTGGCTGAATATATTTTGGTATTTTAAAATACCAGAATATAAAAGATTGGATTTTTGAAAAGAAATTAAAATAGAAAATTTTAAGTACAATAATTTTAGAAAGTTGGATAAATTAAAAGAAGAAATTTGGAAAAAAAAATAAAAGTTGATTTTTGAAATCTTATTGAATAAATTCCAAGTATGGGAAAAATATTTTAATAAATGGAAATAAAAGGATTTTGAGTAGTATTGCTTAAATTATTGAAGAATTTATTTTAAAATTTGGATTTTAAATGGTTTGGGAAATAAAAGAATTTACTTTAAAAATAGAGTTAGTTTTAGGAAATTGATTTGAAAACTAATTAGATGTTTGAAACTATGTTTTAAAGTAGAACGAGTCTATGGAATTTATAAACTGGGTTTTATAAAGAGAAATAATATATCAGTGGATATTTGAAAGTATAAATTCACGGTGGGAATTTATAGTGGAATGGGTATTTTTTTTAAAATAAATAGTAGTTTATTTTTAATGGTGTGAAAGAAAAGTGTATTTCCCTGATAAGCCAAGTACGATTTCAAGCAGTTTTTTAAATAAAGGTTAAAAGTTTTTTTTAGTTGTTTAAAAGAATGTTTTTGAGAATTATTATTTAATTTGTTTAAAATTTCAAATGTAAATATTTATTAAATCGTTATAGTAGTAATAAATTTAAAGGGTTAATTGGTAGTTATGATTTAAAAGGATAGTTATTAATATTTATATATTTTATAAAGTAGTTTTATTTTTAATATAGTTTGGCTAAAGTTTTTATTTGGAAAACTTATATAGAATTCAATAATTTTTATTTTGAAATTTGTTTGGCTTAAGTTTTCATGAAAAATTATTATTAAATTCAATAACTAGTATTTTAAATAAAGCGTTCTAAATTTATTTTAAGAATTTGAAAGTATATATTTTTGGTTAAAGTATTTTAAAAATTATTTTAAAATCCAAAGCATTTATCCTTGGCAAATTTTCAGTGGAAAGAAACAATGTTTGGAAATTTATTCCACGAGAGGAAAGTGATTTGAAAATTGTTTTCAAAGGGTTGAAGTGTGAAAATATATCTTACGAAGATATTTTGAAATAAATAATTTGAGAAAATTATTTAAATCTAATGATTGTTGTGAATGTTGTTTGATAGTTAAATAACCGACTATCAGTATAGACAATTTGGGAAATTATTGAGGCTTGATGGTTGTTGTGAATGTTGTTTGATAGTTAAATAACCGGCTATTAATATTAGCCTTTAATACGGCACTTGAATTTGTTTTTTTAATAAGCGCTCATTATTCGAATTAGCAGGGAGAGGATACTGAGTCATAAAACCCATTCCGAATAATGATACGATGAAATGAGATCGCATTTGAAGACGGTGGTTGAAGATCGGGTATTTCGAAAACGAAGGGATTACCTGTTGATTGTCTCTGCACCGAGTTGCTCCGGTATAGAGATTACAATATATGATGGGGAGTCCGGATGTGATTAGAGGATATTTGAATTTGCAAGGGCTTCTTTCCTTAGTTGGAGGAAGTGCCTTCAGTATGGATGTATGTCTGACATTACACTTTGAGATATAAAGCTGGTTTCTATCAAATACATTTTTATTTGGTAGCGGAGAATTTATTCTCTTGGCATAATACCCTTCTCTGAGACGTACGAGCTCAGACGTTATGTAGTTAATGGTTACTTGTTATATACTCCCAATTTGGTAATGTGGCATGCTAAGTGTTGATCATTGGCTGATCGAAGCATGGCTTTCGTAAAAAGCGTAGCTTTGTGGGACAAGACTTCGTCGAACCTCACACCCCGGGTATGTGCATTTCCTTCTGGATAAAAAGTGGTATCTGGTATGGAGCCCAGATATTTAACTTGTGTGGATACAAAGTGGTATTCTGGTATGGATCCTAGATTATTTACTTATGTGGTTGTTGGTTGTTGAGGCGCCTCGTTAAAGGTCGGTCTAGACCGGGGGATGGTATACTCATGACAGTTAGTCCGGTCTTGTGTTGGTAGAGATCCGGTTAGGTTCTCGAGGCATCCATCTAGAGGCATACCCTTTTCGGAAAGGAAGTTCCTTAGCCTTAACCATTTGTTGGAAATCCAAACAAAACAATACGAGCCCTTTACGATTGCAGTTGTATAACCTACCACCTCAGGTGGTAGTTATAGTAGGCATAATATAATGGTACCTATGCTGGCTAAGATTAATATTATACTTTCGAAATGTTTTCCGTGCTATGCACTAATAATAATATCAAAAGGATTTTCATGTATCAAGCATGTTTGACTGCTATGAGAAGAAATCTCCCCCAAGTGTGCGATTGCATTGTGTGTGTGCCGGGAGGCCTTATGGCAGTTTCATTTTCCAAAAAGCATAATGGATTTCTTTTTATTTCTTTTTGTGCAAATAACTGTTTTGAGATCTCATACCAGTTCCATAATTTTTCCACAAATGACTGACTTGGAGTTTATTGTTCCCTTTCTAAACTCTGGGTGCCCATAATTTTTCCACACGGGCAGCCTAGAGTCAGGTTATCGTTGTTTTGGAGTGAAGTCAGGAAAGTATGTTGTGGAGATCAAGAGGCAAGCTGGATGGTGAGACGTATCACTTGTTTATGATGTTACTTTTCCATTGTTTTGTTGTATATGACTTTGATGATGTAATGTATAAACTGATATAATTCTTTTATTTAAAGATTATTCATTTATCTATTATATATTATTCTGCTGCGATTGTGAGATTATGATATTGTTTCTGTTTCTTCTTCTTTAACCCTAACGATTTGGTTTTCCAGCATTCGATTGTTCGACATTTAATACAGAGGACGTATTGATGTCGACTTTCAGGTGTCGAAAAATTAGGTCGTTACAAATTCTCTCTTTAGCAGCTTCCTAATCAAATATATCTAAAGTTATCTTTATTTCATTCTCAAATGTAAATATATAAGAAAATCAAGTTAGAAGAAAAACATTATTTGTAGTATTATGAAATGTTAATAAGCAACGTACATTCATGGTTATTTTCTTTTCACATTTTATTTCAATAGGTAAGATTATGAACTGAGGTTCCTACATTTATTTCACAGGATTTGTACATTTTTATGTACATGAATACCAAAAGTCTAAAATTGTTTTGTATATATTAAAATAGAGGAAAGGTTGATCATTATTTTATTCTCTAACATAAGTACATAATACAATTGAAAAAAAAAACATTTTATATGAAGTAAATAAATACCCAAATAATAAGTTTTCATAGTGTATTTTGGAGGAAATGATAAATGTATATGCATGCTTTTGTTTTACCTTTGGTAGACATCTTTAAAAAATTTAAAAGTTAATTTAATAAGTATTTTGCAAACTAATTATTTATTTTTAAATGCATTATATAGTGTTTGCCAATCTAAACTTATTTTTTGCGTAGTTTGACACCATCCTTTTTAATCAGTCTTGGATTTTAGTACTATTTGGCCACATAGTTCAATAGACATGAAATGTTTATAGGAAACACACATTCACGGTTATCACCAAAGTCTTGATCTCTTGGAACAATGAGGTAATTATCTATGATTTAATGTTATTTAGATTTGCTTTCCATTTAGAAATGTTTATGGATATGTAACTATAAACTAGAGATATAGTATCTGCATTATATATAACTAAAATATTTTTATATATGAAGGATTATTTCAAATATTGTTATCATGTAAGAAATATATGGAATTAATTGTTTTAAATTTTAGTCAATTTCAGAGTAATTAGAGAATTAAAATATAATTCGATTTAATGAGACAATTAATTATATGTCACTCTTTTTAATGTTGATTAATTAAAGAGTTAATATGTAATCAATAGTTCCTTTTTGTTATTTTCTTTGTCAACAACACTTCAAACCTATGAGGGAACATGTAACGTGGAGTGTTAAATATATTTATCACAAAGAAGTATTAACATAAGAACTCATTACATGTTCTAACGAATACTTATGTAAATTTTAACGAGATTAGCAAAAAATTTAAAAAAAAACTCAAAGAACTTTGGTTGTAGATGATTTTCTTCAACAAACTCGTCAAATAGTATAAGGATAATATTTTCTTATGCTTTCAAAACAACATCATATTTTTGACCTATTTCTTATACTTGAAACGAAACATTATATATTTAAAGACACGATTACAAATTTTTTCTTATAAGCGTCACAATTATATTAGGTTATAAATATTACGTTGTGTCGACGTTGGATGCACAAACACAAATATTACAAGCATTCATACTGAGTTATAATTACAATAGATTTTAATATTTCATTTCATTGGCTATGTTTTATTATGTCAGTTGGTCTTATTGTTATCTCTAATAAGGTGACATTTAAAGTATTTTTGATATATATCCAAAAGTGATTTTTCTTATGATGATATATTATATCACTTTGAATTATACTAAATTTTTTAGTGCTTCAGCTATTATGTTGGTATGAATATTTGAAACAAAAGAAAATTTTATTTAGTTGTTATGGAAATTAGTATATAATGTCCTCGAGTAATAGTCCATCCGATCTTTGCATTAGAGGTAATGAAGAAGTGCAAAGATCATGTAACGACCCAAAATTTCTATCAATTAAAATTTGTATATTTAATTGATTTTAAATATTAGTAAGTGCAATTAAACGGTCGAATAAATTTTATTTCGAATAATTAGATTTAATTGGATAATTAAATCGATAATTTAATAGTTGAAATTACAGAAATAATTGGAAATTGGGTTAAATACGATTAAAATTGATTTGTAAAATTTTATTTAATCATGTTGGAGTTAGAATGATGTTATATAACTTTTAAAATTGAATTAAAAGTTAATTTGTGAAAATTGAATATTCAACTGACGACTAAAAATAGCCATTTTTCAAACAGTCTCGGATTCCGACGAAACCAGTTTCATCGGATCCTAATGTTATATTATTATATGGTTTCAAATTTCGTGTCAATCGGATTTACCGTTTTTCCGGGGCAAGCCAAAACGCATAGAAATTAGTTTAAATCGATTTAATTTAAATTTGATCATTTATTGCCGTAACTCGCACATATGATCGAATTAGCCTCCGAAACATCTTCCATTGTGTTCGGAACATGGGGTAAACCTTAGAAACGCCAACCGACACGCTTCATTTGGAGTTCGGAAAACTTTGGATGAATAGTATTTTCGCCAATTTTCTATAAAAGCACCTCACAACTTCAATTTTGCAAAGCAAAAACCCTAACCCTAATTTTCAATGTCAGCCGCCTCTATTATCATCAATGGCCGGCATCTCACCCTCTTCTTCCTTGAATTCTGGCCGATCCTTTGAGAATTAGTTAAAACTTCCAACATGGAAATTGAAGAGCAAGTTGCGAACTTCACATCCAACGGTGGATTTGCGTTGGAGTGGCTTGGATTCGCCAAAATATGGAGATGAAGGGCGCGCGTATAGGGGATGTTTTCTCGACGACGGTGGCATGGGGTGGGGCCGCACTTGGCTGGGTAGTCGAGCTTGCTATGGTGGTTCACATGGAGACGCTCGATCGAGCTCCGGTCGAGTCGAGCAAGCAGCGACGTCGAGCATTTCGAACGGCCAATGGGTTTCTTGCACGCGCGTGAGAAGAAATGGGCAATGGCCCTGATGCAAAGGAACGAACAGTCTAGATGATGAAGGTTAAAAAAAAAAGAATTTGTAAATAAAATTATAAATTAAATCGTGTAATTTTTGTAACACCATAACTTTTTCATACGAGGTCGAAAACGCACGAAACGAATTGCGTTGGATTTGTTTTGTCAAGCACTACGCAATGGAACTAGATTGGAGTCGTTTGGAGTTAGTGAGAATTTCGGGTAAAATTAAACGCACGTTTAATTTTATTCGAAATAAAACGCTACAACTGTTATCGGAAACTCAAGGTGAGAACTTCTCACTCAATCGAAATTGTTTTCGAATTAAATTTTGAATAGTTAGATTTGAAATTGTTGATAGTATGCTTGAATGATAAATTATTATCTGTTGTATAGTACTAAACCCTATACGCCGTATATTAAGCGGATGTTATTTATTAAAAACATATACCGCGATAATTCCATCTTGTTTAGAATTGGTATTATATATGTACTTGGAGTTGATTTTCCCACATTATATAGCGGATGGGACCCTATTTCGCCATATAATAGCGGATAATATTTTATAAATCTCATATACCATGATATTCCGTATTGGAACGGAATTGGTACTGTGCTAATGTCTGTGGATGCAGGGAAACAGGTTGGAAGGATCCAACTGGATTCCTCACCAGTATTTATTTGATTACAGATATTGTGATATTTGTTGATTATCATATTGATATATGATGTTTTGATTGTCGTGATTGATATATTGTTGCTGTTGCAGCATTGGCCTATTTTTGGAGTTTTAAAAATATTAAAGTAATGATTTTGAATTTAAAAGGATTTTAAAGTAATTTTTTGAAAGTATAAGTTTTATTAAATTTTGAATTGTTAAAATAAATAAACGTTATAATTTTTATTATTATAAAAGTTATATTTTTTTGGAAAATAATACTTAAGTATGATTTTGGAGTTATATATAAGCTTTAACAACGATTTGTAAATTATTAAAAAGATTGATTTATTTAAATTGAGATTTTTGAATTATTATAAATGGTTTATATAAAAGATTTATAAAATCGATATTTATAAATTAAAATATTGGAATTATAAAACGAGTTTTTGTAAGTGTTAAAATGAAATAAAAAAATGGATTTCATAAGTGAATGAAATTTATAGATTTATAGATTATGAAATTTTAAAATTAATAGATTTTCGTAAAATAAAAGATTATAAGTAATTAACTTATAAATTAGATTTTTGGTATAAAATTGAGTTATAAATTGAATTGGTAAATAAAAGTTATTTTATAAGTTGAAGTTTATATATATCTGTGTGTGTGTGTGTGTGTGTGAGAATTTATAAACGTTGTTTTATAAGTCCGAAATCAATTGAATTTGATAAATTAAACATAGAAGTTTATAGAAAGGGATATATTCGCGATTTTGGATAGCGAATTATCAATTATATGATTTGTGTAGTAATGAAGAGTTTGGTTGGGAATTATATCCAGGATTTTGGACAGTGGATAATCTTTTAATAAATGTGTTGAAACATTGAATTGGGTAAATAAAGTATATTCACGATTTCGGATAGTGAATATATTATTAAATAAAATAGATATGTTTCGGGAAGTGATGTTTTAAATAGAATTAAAACGATTTGAAGTTGTTTTAAAATGCATTAAGTGTCGAAACCATAGATTTCGACATTCATTGTTGAAATAGACGTTTCGAGAAGTAAGGAAATATTGGACTATAACACTGTTGTTATAGTAAATGATTTCCGAAAGGAAATGTTTTATGTAGTATTGGGATTTATATATCTATCTTAATTTCGAATCCCTATACTAGTGATTTTGGGTTGTCGTAACGATGTTTTACGCAACATTCTTTTGACTCAAATAAATGTGTTAAGAGAATGTTTTCCTTAAAGAATAAAATATATACTTAATTTCAATTTAAGTATATTAAATATTTTCCAAGTGTTGAAAATAAATGGATTTGTGAATTACTTATTATTAAATAAGTATGGAAATGTTTTCCAATATGAAGTGAATATTTTGAGATTTTATCTTTTAAAGATAAATTGAAAATGAATAATAGAAATCGATTTGGAAGTCGTATATTCATAGATATTTGGAATTGTAAATTCACTACGGAATTTATAAAAGAAAGGGAAATTTGTTTAAAAATAAACATTGATTTATTTTTGAAGTGTGAAAATAAATTTACGGATTTGGAACGTAAGTTTAAAATAAATAGGTAAGGATTTATTTGATTGATTTAAATGAACCATTTTAAATTTAAAACGGATAAATATTAGGAAGTGTTTCCGTTTAAGGAAATTGATTTGAAATTTGTTTTCAAAGATTGAAAGGTGAAAAATGATTTGAAATTTGTTTTCAAATGGTTGAAGTGTGGAAAATATATCTTGTAAAGATATTTTGAAAAATAAATAATTTGGGAAGGTTATTTATAATCGGGTAATGCTGTGAATATTGACTGATAGTTAAATAACCGACTATCAATATTTACCTTTAAATAGGTATTTGTTGTGATTTGCTTGAATTTGAATGCTACACTTATTTTTAAAATAAGCGCTCACTATTCGGGTTAGCCGGGAATGGACCTTTGGGTCGTACAACCCATTCCGAATATGTGATACGTCGTTATGGATTGCATTTGATGACCGGTGTTGAAGACCGGATATTTGTGAAAACGGAAGGATTACCGTCGATTGTTTCTGCATCGGCTGATCTCCGATACAGAAATTTATTACCCTTTGTGATGGGAAGTCCAATCTTGATTAGTGAATATCCGGATTGCAAGGACTTCTTTGTAAGTGCCTTCGGTTCCCTTTGATCCCGGAACGGACTTGTATGGATGTGTGTCTGACGTTACAATTTGAGATGTAAAGCTAGTTTCTATCAAATATATTTCTGTTGGTGGCGGAGAATTTATTCTCTTAGCTTAACATCTTTCTCTGAGACATACGGGCTCAGAGGTTATGTAGTTGATGGTTACTAGTGATACATTCCCAAATTGGTAATGTGGCATACGAAGTGCTGTTGAGCATTTGATGATCAAAGCACAGCTTTTGTATAAAGCATAGCTTTGTGGACGAGACTTCGTTGGACCTCACATTCCGGAAATGGTCAAAACGGGAAGGATGCTGCAAGGTTATTAGGGGGTAGCGCCCCTTTAGTATATGTCATTCCTTCTAGATAGAGGTGGTATCATGGTACGGAGCCCAGATACTTAACCTATGTTGTTGCTACAGATTTATTACTTTGCGGTTGGTGGAATCAAGGATCCTCGGATGAAGGTCGGTTACGACCGGGGATGACATATTCGTGTCAGTAGTTACCCAGTTAGGGGTAACCCGGTCTTGTGTTGGCAGAGATCTAACCGTAATGTTAGGTTAGTTCTTGGGTCGTCTTTCCAGAGGCATACCCATGTGGCAATGGGAAGTTCCTTGGCCTGACCATTTGTTGGAAATCCAAAGAAACAATACGATCTTGTACGGTTTTAGTTGCATAACCTACCATTTACTTATGGTGGTCACCACTGTTTAGATGGTAGCTATAGTACGCATAAGTGTGGAATGCCTATGCTGGCTAAGATTTATATCTTTACTTTCGAAATGTTTTCTGCACTATGCACTAGTAATAATATGAAATGTTTCTTTTTAACGCGTATCAAGCATCTTTGACTATCATAAGGAGAAATCCCCTCCGATTCTGCGTTTGCATTGTGTGTGTGCGGGAGGCCTTATGATAGTCTCATTTTCCAAAAAGCATTGCGAATCTATTTTAAAATATTCCTCTGTTGTCTTTTAAAGATAAACTGTTTTAAGTTCTCACACCAGTCCCATGACTGACCTGGAGTTTATTGTTTTCCTTCCTAAACTCTGGGTGCGCACCAATTTCTACACGGGCAGTCTAGAGTCAGGTTATCGGGATATTCTGGAATTCAGGAGCTACCGTGGAGATCAGGAGCAACCTGGATGGCATGTCGTATCAACTAGTATATAGTATTTCTTTTCCGCTGATTATTGTTGTAAACTATGATAATGTAAAGTAATGTGATGTGTGTAATAACTGATATAGTTCTTTGTTTTAAAGATATTCATTTATCTATTATATGTTGTTCCGCTGCGATATGTGAGATTCTGTCTTTGTTTCTGTTGTTTTCTTTTTCTTTCTCTCTTCTTCTATCTTCTTCTATCTTCTACCTCTTCTTTAACCCTAACGGTACGTTTTTCCGGCCTTCGATTGCTCGGCAGTTGATATAGTGTAAGTATTGATGTCGGTTTTCGAGCGTCGAAAAATCGCGAACGTTACATCTGGTATCAGAGCATATGGTTAAGCGACAACCATGGCTCTGTTGGGAATTACTCATTAGAGATAGAGTCAGAAGTACTCTAGAATGAGTTTGAGTGTAATAATAGATATGAGTGCTTATTTGTTGGTGAATATAAATTGTTTTATATTGTGGTGATTGGTTTGTTAAGTGGTATATGGATTCTAGTCAGCACGGGTAATTAACGTTGTTGATAGGGATCTCTAAAAACTTGTACGGAATAATTTGACACGATATCGTTTTAAAATAGGGTAAATGAAATAATTTTACCTTGATTATATTTATATATAAAGGAATAATTTTTCAAAAATTATTGAAGTATATATAAATTGATTGTTTGGTCGTTAAAAATGTAAGAATGAATATAAGTTAATTAAAAGAATAATTGTATAAGCGAAGAATTATAAGTATGGAATTATAATTAATATGATTTACAATTGTGAAATAATCTTGTATATAAAGGTGAAACTATATGAATGTATTTATAAATAAAGGAAAATTTTGAAAGAATATTAAGCACTGAATTCACTACTGTTACTGAGAAATAATAAGGGTGATGACTGCTGTTATCCCAACTTTTGGCAAAGTTGAGATATCCAAAATTTACTAAAAATCAATGATTACTATTCATGAATATCAACCATGCATTGCAAGATAACCATGGATATCGATGAATTTTGTCCGAGTCCGGAACGGGCCACAATTGATAGGGCATGACAAGAAAGACCATAGGAATCTGCATTCCGAATTTCAAGTCAATCCGAAGTCGTATGCTCAAGTTATGATGGATTCAAGATAAGGGGGACTGACATTGTTCGGTTCGAACCCATCACATTCGAAACCGTCTGGTTCGAACCCAAGAAATAGGTCCGCGCCTCGAATCCATAAGCGTTTGCCCCAGTTCGAATCGATGGAGTTCGTACCCATCGGTTCGAAGCCATCTAGTTCGAACCCACCTGCGTTCGAACTGATAGCCCAGCCATGTCACACTCGAACCCATCGGGTTCGAGTCCACCTAGTTCGCATCCATTAGCCTCGACTCCACTTCGAACCCACCAAGCCATTGCCTACTTCGAACCCATCACAATGTCCTCTCTTCGAACCCATCACAGAGCCACACTTCGAACCCATCCATGATATCGTCTTCGAACCCAACCTGTGTAGCTTCATTCGAACCGACTGAGTCAACCAATCACGATGACGTGTCTTCCATCGGTTCGAATGCGCCGAGATATATGGAGTCGAAGCGGTCAACACGGAGAGAAGTCCGGATCGATTCGAAGCTTGCGCTCCACGTCACCACGAAGTCGCGTGCCACACTGGTTTCGAAACCATCGTTTCGAGTAACAGGGGTTCGAAATTAACAGCCTGGCTATGAAGTCAATTTCGAACCCAACATATCTCCTAACCTACTGATCCAAATGCCGTGAAATTTTCACAGATGCTTGCATACATGATGAAGAATGTCCACGCCAAATTTCACCTCGATTGGATGAATTCTTGATCGGTTCGAATGGAGTTCGAACCGATGCCAAAGTGGGCCCAAACTTCCCGAGACCGTACATGTGGGTCCCCTCACGTGCCAGAAGTGGTCTCCCAAGTTTTCAGCGAGATAGCAGCAGCCTACGCCTATAAATAGACCTCCAGGTCATTCAGAAAAGGGATCTTTTCCACGATTGAACGCCAAGACTCTGCCGGATTCAAGTTTAACTATCAGAACCACCGTTGTACTTGAATTTCAGAACTACAATTCATTGTAATCCGCTGTAATCGATTGTAATCAGCGAAGAACATCAATAAAAGGAAAAACCTTTGAAGTGGACGTAGGCCGGAGATAGCCGAACCACTATAAAATCGTGTGTTCTTGTTTACATTTACTATTTTGCTACTTAGATCTGCGATTTGTGTTTGGATATTGCTGATTTATATTCCAACACTGGTGCTTTCACATTCATCGGGGTTTGTGACCAATTTTGGCGCAAACACTTTGGTGCTTTCACTGAGAAGAACTAGCACCCGCTACATCAGATTCAGAACTCGGATTCAAAAGTTTGAAGAAACTCCAATTCAGTGACAATGACTCGACAAACAAGACAAAGAGTTGATAGGAGCCAACAAGGAGGAAGCCAAGAAGCATCCTCTGGATCGAGAGAAGGACCGGCTTCCGTCTACATTACCAGAGACGAGATGGAAGCAATGGCTAATTCACTACGCGAGAGCATAATGAAAAGTCAACAGGAGATGCTGCAGAATTTCCTCGAGCAGATGAGGACAGCAAATATGCAAAACCTTGGACCAACTACAACAGCTACGAGTACGGGACAAGGAATCAGGGTTGCAGATGCAAATGAAGGACAGGCGCAAGGCCAGAATACAGGGATTGAAGGTGGTCAACAAGGCCTTGGGGGCAGACCCTCAGGGTCCGATACTGGAAGACCAACAGACGGAGCCCAACAGACAGGAGCCAATGCATACGCCAACGAGCCACCGGAAGAGTACGTACCGGAATTCCCTTCAAGGCTCGGGGGGCAGGACAGGAACTTGACAAGGGGGCAACCCCTAGACGGAGATGAGAGAATGATAGGCCTAATGCGACGAATCATGAGAGGAGGATTGCCTAGCGGAGGCCTAGAAGAAGTCAGTCGGAGTCCATTCACTCCGAACATCCGAAATGCAAGGAACCCTCCAAAGTTCAAATTACCAGCGCTAGATCCCTATGACGGAAGATCAGACCCAACCGTACACATCACAAGATATATCAGGCACATGGAAGTACTGGGGGCATCCGAGGAAGTGATGGCACGATGCTTCCCTCTATATTTATCAGATTTAGCTTCACTATGGTTCAGACAACTAGAGACTGGATCAATTGGAACATGGAGCGAGCTCGTTGATTGCTTCATGAGACAATTCAGGGTCCACGTGACGCGACCCAAGAGTGTGATGACTTTAGCAACAATCAAGCAGAGGACCGGAGAGTCCATAAAAGATTTTCTACTCAGATTCAACGTGACAGTGACTTCTGTGGATCGCCCGGATCCATCAATGATTTTGATGGCGGCGGTGGCAGGAGTCGCGGAAGGCACCAAATTTAAGGATTCTCTAACTAAAGATCCACCGCAAGATCTTGGAGAATTCTTCCATAAAGCTGAAAAATTCATTCGATTAGAAGAATCACGAGTCGAGAGTCGTGAAATAAATGCCACGAAAAGCATAGGAACCTCTGGAGAGCAGTCCGGAGCGGACAAGGGAAAAAGGAAACAGGATGACAGACATGATGGTCCTGATAAACGGAAGAAATTCCGAGAACCAAGATTCAGGCAGTACACAGATCTGAATGCAAGCCTAGAAAGAGTCTTCACTGAAACCAGGGGGCAACTTCACTATCGAAAGCCACCTGTAAGGGATCCCACCGAGCGGGAGCGCAGGACTGGAAAATATTGCCTATTCCATGAGCTGGATGGGCACACCACAGATGAATGCCGTCACTTGAAGGATGAGGTGGAAGAACACGCTAGGGGTGGTAGATTACCGCAGTATGTCAGAGAACGGACAACAGCGACAAGGCATGAACAACTACCGCCTCCACCTTGCAGGAACGATCCTGGATCGGGATCACGACTCGTCATCAACTGATCAAAGATGGCAAGGGCCAAGTCCACGATCTGGACTTCGGTCGAATAATTTTATTTAGATTTATTTTCAGAATAAAACGGTTACTCCACTTACACATGTACGGGAACCGGAGAGATCCCTAGGCATGCTCTGAGATGGAGATGAACCGCTACGCCCGGAGAGGCAATCCTTAGTTTTTTTTATGTTTGAGATTGAACATCTAGAACTTGAATTTTAATAATTAAATTTGAACTTCTTGCAATAAACCTTTTGACCGGAGAGTCAAAGGATGAACATTGAACACCAGTATAAACACGATCGCTTTATAACCCTATCCGGAGAGACGGGGTCCGAAGGCAAGAAGTGAGTTGCTTCGCCGGAGAGCGACGGGATCGACTCACTTATACAAGAAAGATCGCCTTCACCCGGAGAGGTGAATCCAGAAGGCAAGAAGTGAGTTGCTTCGCCGAAGAGCGACAGGATCGACTCACTTATCGTCGTTTCCCCTTCACCAGAGAGTGACAGAATGGGATCCGACAAGAGTCCGGAGAGACTATGATCGGCCGATGATTCAGGTCATGACATCGCTTAATGTTCAACTGCTTTGAACCGGAGTGCAAGAAGTGGGTTGCTTCGCCGGAGAGCGACAGGATCAACTCACTTAAGCGCTGTTTCCCCTTCACCGGAGAGTGACAGGATGGGATCCAGCAAGAGCCCGGAGAGGCTATGATCGGTCCCGAACGACCATGATATCGCTATACGTCCTAACTGGGACCAGAGTGCAAGGGATAGAAGGCAACGCCAGAGAGCAATGGGATCTTTCTATTCAATCACTGAGTCTAGAATGAGCTCAGTAAGGGTTTAGAGCAGCCAATAATAGTCCAGAGAAACTATGAAACTTCATTCTCAACTCCTACGGGAAGAACAAACATTGATTTGGCTTCGAACAGCCACATACTTGATCGATAATGCCACAGCTATCAACGAAACATGAATTTATTACACTTGATCTAAGACCATTCAAAACATACCTTTTACAAAAAGGCATGTTTTGGGGGGCAAAATGTTATCCCAACTTTTGGCAAAGTTGAGATATCCAAAATTTACTAAAAATCAATGATTACTATTCATGAATATCAACCATGCATTGCAAGATAACCATGGATATCGATGAATTTTGTCCGAGTCCGGAACGGGCCACAATTGATAGGGCATGACAAGAAAGACCATAGGAATCTGCATTCCGAATTTCAAGTCAATCCGAAGTCGTATGCTCAAGTTATGATGGATTCAAGATAAGGGGGACTGACATTGTTCGGTTCGAACCCATCACATTCGAAACCGTCTGGTTCGAACCCAAGAAATAGGTCCGCGCCTCGAATCCATAAGCGTTTGCCCCAGTTCGAATCGATGGAGTTCGTACCCATCGGTTCGAAGCCATCTAGTTCGAACCCACCTGCGTTCGAACTGATAGCCCAGCCATGTCACACTCGAACCCATCGGGTTCGAGTCCACCTAGTTCGCATCCATTAGCCTCGACTCCACTTCGAACCCACCAAGCCATTGCCTACTTCGAACCCATCACAATGTCCTCTCTTCGAACCCATCACAGAGCCACACTTCGAACCCATCCATGATATCGTCTTCGAACCCAACCTGTGTAGCTTCATTCGAACCGACTGAGTCAACCAATCACGATGACGTGTCTTCCATCGGTTCGAATGCGCCGAGATATATGGAGTCGAAGCGGTCAACACGGAGAGAAGTCCGGATCGATTCGAAGCTTGCGCTCCACGTCACCACGAAGTCGCGTGCCACACTGGTTTCGAAACCATCGTTTCGAGTAACAGGGGTTCGAAATTAACAGCCTGGCTATGAAGTCAATTTCGAACCCAACATATCTCCTAACCTACTGATCCAAATGCCGTGAAATTTTCACAGATGCTTGCATACATGATGAAGAATGTCCACGCCAAATTTCACCTCGATTGGATGAATTCTTGATCGGTTCGAATGGAGTTCGAACCGATGCCAAAGTGGGCCCAAACTTCCCGAGACCGTACATGTGGGTCCCCTCACGTGCCAGAAGTGGTCTCCCAAGTTTTCAGCGAGATAGCAGCAGCCTACGCCTATAAATAGACCTCCAGGTCATTCAGAAAAGGGATCTTTTCCACGATTGAACGCCAAGACTCTGCCGGATTCAAGTTTAACTATCAGAACCACCGTTGTACTTGAATTTCAGAACTACAATTCATTGTAATCCGCTGTAATCGATTGTAATCAGCGAAGAACATCAATAAAAGGAAAAACCTTTGAAGTGGACGTAGGCCGGAGATAGCCGAACCACTATAAAATCGTGTGTTCTTGTTTACATTTACTATTTTGCTACTTAGATCTGCGATTTGTGTTTGGATATTGCTGATTTATATTCCAACACTGGTGCTTTCACATTCATCGGGGTTTGTGACCAATTTTGGCGCAAACAACTGCAGCATCATCAGTATCATTTTCGAGTTTCTATGTGATAGATTTGCTATCATAGTAAATTGAAATTGAAGTTTTGATTGTGATAAACAAATTTGAAATTAAAATCCAAGTTAAAATAAATTTGAGTTGTCATCAAAGACATGTGATTTGAAATTTAACAAAAGAAAAGTTAAATAAATTGATTTGGATTAGATAAGATGTTTGAAATGGAATATAACTTAAGTGATGTTGAATGAAGTTGATTTTGGAGTCAAAGTAAATTAATAAGTGAATGAATGAAATAAAGTCATTGAGAATTTGAACTTGAGTTATATAAATGAAATTCAACCTTATTTGTTAAAGGAATTAGCAATTGAATTAATAAATGGATGGAATATTAATCAATAGAATGTAAAAGAATTGATAAGGAATAATGAATGTAAGTGTTAATTCATTAAAAGCTAATGTTATTGGAAGTTGATTAATTGAATGAAAATCAATTTAATATAAACCAATTGAAAGTAAAAAGTGTTAAACCAAATTGAATGTAAATTGAATAATTTGGTTATGTTGAATATACATTGGTTGTTATTTGATTGTTAATTGACTGTGTATATTTCATTAAGTGTTAATGAAGTTGAATTGATGAAATGGAAAGCTATAAATCATTGAAATCAAATTGGAAGTTAAGTGAATCTTAAATAGGATTGAATTTGATTTGTAAGTGAACCAACTTGAATATGAATTAGTGAATGATTACTAATTGAATATGAATAAATGAATATTAGTAGAAAATATCCAATGTTATTGAATCAAATGTGATTTAAATTGGGAAACCAATTCATTGATATTAATGAGAAGTGAATGTAATTGATTTGGTTATGGATGTTAGTTAAATGCTAGTTGGATGATGGTTGGATTTGTTGTTATGTTGCAATTGCTATGTTGGCACATCTAGTTGTTGGTATATGTTGTATATTGATGTTACTTTCATATATACATGTTTCTCATGGTTTGTTGAGTGTATAGTAGGTGCGGATTGCGCTTGCTTCGCATTTGGAGCTCGCTTTCGCGCTATATTAGCCATATATGATTGCTAATAATATATAAGGTACACATCTCAGATTACATACCGTACTTTTACACTTTTTTCCCTGCGGGATGCCTCGTCACTTGATGAGATGTATATTTGTGATATATATACTGTCATTTTTTTTTTGGATCGAGCCGCGCAAAGGAGACTATGGTGAATTTTTTCCATAAATTTAAGACGTTAGAATATTTTTGAGAAGAATTGGAAATTTTGAAAACTAAGTTGGATTTGGAAACTTAGTAAAGTTGTTGAAAGAAGTTTAACTATGAATTTTGGAAAAGTTAATCACTTAAGAGATTTGAAAAATCTAAATTGAATGGTTTGTTTTGGAAAATTAATGGATTCTGTAACTTTTTCTTACTTGGTAATTTCGAGGACGAAATTCTTTTAAGGGGGGAAGTTTGTAACGACACAAAATTTGTATCAATTAAAATTTGTATATTTAATTGATTTTAAATATTAGTAAGTGAAATTAAACAGTCGAATAAATTTTATTTCGAATAATTGGATTTAATTGGATAATTAAATCGATAATTTAATAGTTGAAATTACAGAAATAATTGGAAATTGGGTTAAATACAATTAAAATTGATTTGTAAAATTTTATTTAATCATGTTGGAGTTAGAATGATGTTATAGAACTTTTAAAACTGAATTAAAAGTTAATTTGTGAAAATTGAATATTTTAATATTTAATTGACGACAAAAAATAGGCATTTTTCAAACAGACTCGGATTTCGACGAAAATAGTTTCATCGGATCCATAATGTTATATTATTGTATGGTTTCAAATTTCGTGTCAATCGGATTTACCGTTTGTCCGGGGCAACCCAAAACGCATAGAAATTAGTTTAAATCGATTTAATTTAAATTTGATCGTTTATTGCCGTAACTCGCACATATGATCGGATTAGCCTCCGAAACATGTTCCATTATGTTCGAAACGCGGGGTAAACCTTAGAAACGCCAACCGGCATGCTTCGTTTGGAGTTCGAAAAAATTTAGATGAATAGTGTTTTCGCCAATTTTCTATAAAAGCACCTCACAACTTCGAATTTGCAAAGCAAAAACCCTAACCCTAATTTTCAATGTCAGCCGCCTCTATTATCATCAATGGCCGGCATCTCACCCTCTTCTTCCTCGAATTCTGGCCGATCCTTTGAGAATTAGTTAAAACTTCCAACATGGAAATTGAAGAGCAAGTTGCGAACTTCACGTCCAACGGTGGAGTGGCTTGGATTCGCCAAAATCTGGCGATGAAGGGCGCGCGTATAGGGGATGTTTTCTCAACGACGGTGGCATGGGGTGGGGCCGCACTTGGCTGGGTAGTCGAGCTTGCTATGGTGGTTCCGTGGAGACGCTCGATCGAGCTCCGGTCGAGTCGAGCAAGCAGCGACGTCGAGCATTTCGAACGGCCGATGGGTTTCTTGCACGCACGTGAGAAGAAATGGGCAATGGCCCTGATGCGAAGGAACGAACGGTCTAGATGATGAAGGTTAAAAAAAAGAATTTGTAAATAAAATTATAAATTAAATCGTGTAATCTTTGTAACATCATAACTTTTTCATACGAGGTCGAAAACACACGAAACGAATTACGTTGGATTCATTTTGTCGAGAACTACGCAATGGAACTAGATTGGATTCGTTTGGAGTTAGTGAGAATTTCGGGTAAAATTAAACGCACGTTTAATTTTATTCGAAATAAAATGCTACAACTGTTATCGAAAACTCAAGGTGAGAACTTCTCACTCAATCGAAATTGTTTTCGATTTAAATTTTAAATAGTTAGATTTAAAATTGTTGATAATACGCCTGAATGATAAATTATTATCTGTTGTATAATAATAGACCCTATACGTCGTATATTAAGCGGATGTTATTTATTAAAAACATATACCGCGATAATTCCATCTTGTTTGGAATTGGTATTATATATGTACTTGGAGTTGATTTTCCCGCATTATATAGCGGATGAGACCCTATTGCGTCGTATAATAGCGGATAATATTTTATAAATCTCATATACCGTGATATTCCGTATTGGAACGGAATTGGTATTATGCTAATGTCTGTGGATGTAGGAAAAAGGTTGAAGGGATCCAACTGGATCCTCACCAGTTTTTATTTGATTATAGATATTGTCATATTTATTGATTATCATACTGATATATGATGTTTTGATTGTCGTGATTGATATATTGTTGCTGTTGCAACATTGGCCTATTTTTGGAGTTTTAAAAATATTAAAGTAACGATTTTGAATTTAAAAGGATTTTAAAGTGATTTTTTGAAAGTATAAGTTTTATTAAATTTTGAATTGTTAAAATAAATAAACGTTATAATTTTTATTATTATAAAAGTTATATTTTTTTGGAAAATAATACTTAAGTATGATTTTGGTGTTATATATAAGCTTTAATAACGATTTGTAAATTATTAAAAAGATTGGTTTATTTAAATTGAGACTTTTGAATTATTATAAACGGTTTATATAAAAGATTTATAAAATTGATATTTATAAATTAAAATATTTGAATTATAAAACGAGTTTTTATAAGTGTTAAAATGAAATAAAAAATGGATTTTTTAAGTGAATGAAATTTATAGATTTATAAATTATGAAATTTTAAAATTAATAGATTTTCGTAAAATAAAAGATTATAAGTACTTAACTTATAAATTAGATTTTTGGTATAAAATTGGGTTATAAATTGAATTGGTAAATAAAAGTGATTTTATAAGTTGAAGTTTATATATATGTGTGTGTGTGTGTGTGTGTGTGTGTGTGTTTATAAATCCGAAATCAATTGAATTTGAAAAATTAAACATAGAAGTTTATAGAAAGGGATATATTCGCGATTTTGGATAGCGAATTAACAATTATATGATGTGCGTAGTAATGAAAAGTTTGGTTGGGAATTATATCCACGATTTTGGACAGTGGATAATCTTTTAATAAATGTGTTGAAACATTGAATTGGGTAAATAAAGTATATTCACGATTTTGGACAGTGAATATATTATTAAATAAAATGGATATGTTTTGGACAGTGATGTTTTAAATAGAATTAAAACGATTTGAAGTTGTTTAAAATGCATTAAGTGTCGAAACCATAGATTTCAACATTCATTGTTGAAATAGACGTTTCGAGAAGTAAGGAAATATTGGACTATAACACTGTTGTTATAGTAAATGATTTCCGAAAAGAAATGTTTTATATAGTATTGGGATTTATATATCTATCTTAATTTCGAATCTCTATACTAGTGATTTTGGGTTGTCGTAACGATGTTTTACGCAACATTCTTTTGACTCAAATAAATGTGTTAAGAGAATGTTTTCCTTAAAGAATAAAATATATACTTAATTTCAATTTAAGTATATTAAATATTTTCCAAGTGTTGAAAATAAATGGATTTGTGAATTACTTATTATTAAATAAGTATGGAAATGTTTTCCAATATGAAGTGAATATTTTGAGATTTTATCTTTTAAATATAAATTGAAAATGAATAATAGAAATCGATTTGGAAGTCGTATATTCATAGATATTTGGAATTGTAAATTCACTACGGAATTTATAAAAGAAAGGGAAATTTGTTTAAAAATAAACATTGATTTATTTTTGAAGTGTGAAAATAAATTTACGGATTTGGAACGTAAGTTTAAAATAAATAGGTAAGGATTTATTTGATTGATTTAAATGAACCATTTTAAATTTAAAACGGATAAATATTAGGAAGTGTTTCCGTTTAAGGAAATTGATTTGAAATTTGTTTTCAAAGATTGAAAGGTGAAAAATGATTTGAAATTTGTTTTCAAATGGTTGAAGTGTGGAAAATATATCTTGTAAAGATATTTTGAAAAATAAATAATTTGGGAAGGTTATTTATAATCGGGTAATGCTGTGAATATTGACTGATAGTTAAATAACCGACTATCAATATTTACCTTTAAATAGGTATTTGTTGTGATTTGCTTGAATTTGAATGCTACACTTATTTTTAAAATAAGCGCTCACTATTCGGGTTAGCCGGGAATGGACCTTTGGGTCGTACAACCCATTCCGAATATGTGATACGTCGTTATGGATTGCATTTGATGACCGGTGTTGAAGACCGGATATTTGTGAAAACGGAAGGATTACCGTCGAATGTTTCTGCATCGGCTGATCTCCGATACAGAAATTTATTACCCTTTGTGATGGGAAGTCCAATCTTGATTAATGAATAACCGGATTGTATGGATGTGTGTCTGACGTTACAATTTGAGATGTAAAGCTGGTTTCTATCAAATATATTTCTGTTGGTGGCGGAGAATTTATTCTCTTAGCTTAACACCCTTCTCTGAGACGTACGAGCTCAGAGGTTATGTAGTTGATGGTTACTAGTGATACATTCCCAAATTGGTAATGTGGCATACGAAGTGCTGTTGAGCATTTGATGATCAAAGCACGGCTTTTGTATAAAGCGTAGCTTTCTGGACGAGACTTCGTCGGACCTCACACCCTGGAAATGGTCAAAACAGGAAGGATGCAGTAAGGTTATTAGGGGGTAGCGCCCCTTTAGTGTATGTCATTCCTTCTGGATAGAAGTGGTATCATGGTATGGAGCCCAGATACTCAATCTTTGTTGTTGCTACAAACTTATTACTTTGTGGTTGTTGGAATCGAGGATCCTCGGATGAAGGTCGGTTACGACCGAGGGATGACATATTCGTGTTAGTTGTTACCTAGTTAGGGGTAACCCGGCCTTGTGCTGGCAGAGATCTAACCGTAATGTTAGGTTAGTTCTCGGGTCGTCTTTCCAGAGGCGTACGCTTGTGGCAATGGAAAGTTCCTTGGCCTGACCATTTGTTGAAAATCCAAAGAAATAATACGATCTTGTACGGTTTTAGTTGTAGAACCTACCATTTACTTATGGTGGTCACCATTGTTTAGATGGTAGCTATAGTAGGCATAAGTGCGAAATGCCTATGCTGGATAAGATTTATATCTTTACTTTCGAAATGTTTTCTGCACCATGCACTAGTAATAATATCAAATGTTTCTTTTTAACGCATATCAAGCATCTTTGACTATCATAAGGAGAAATCTTCTCTGATTCTACGTTTGCATTGTGCGTGTGTGCGGGAGGCCTTATGATAGTCTCATTTTCCAAAAAGCATTGCGAATATATTTTAAAATATTCCTCTGTTGTCTTTTAAAGATAAACTATTTTAAGTTCTCACACCAGTCTCATGTCTGACCTGGAGTTTATTGTTTTCCTTCCTAAACTCTAGGTACCCACCAATTTCTACACGGGCAGTCTAGAGTCAGGTTATCGGGATATTCTGGAATTCAGGAGCTGCTATGGAGATCAGGAGCAAGCTGGATGGCATGTCGTATCAACTAGTATATAGTATTTCTTTTCCGCTGTTTGTTGTTGTAAACTTTGATAATGTAATGTGATGTGATGTAATAACTGATATAGTTCTTTGTTTTAAAGATATTCATTTATCTATTATATGTTGTTCCGCTGCGATATGTGAGATTCTGTCATTGTTTCTGTTGTTTTCTTTTTCTTTCTCTCTTCTTCTATCTTCTACCTCTTCTTTAACCCTAACGGTACGGTTTTCCGGCCTTCGATTGCTCGGCAGTTGATACAATGTAAGTACTGATGTCAGTTTTCGAGCTTCGAAAAATCACGAACGTTACAGATCAGTTCCCAATGATAACATTATATCCATTACTTATTGCGATGGTTTCTATGACATTCAATTAGAAGGTTATATATTCTCTGGTTTGCTTGAGTAGCAAGAAGAAATAGAATTAAACTATATAATGGTTATAATTTTCACATATTTCATACGTCATATTATGATATATTTATTAGAAAATATTATGCTCTAAGATTTTGAAATATTTTTCTTGGATAGTTTCAAAAAATGATTTGATGCAAATATTGGAATATTTTTTCAACTAAATTTGAATCACTATTTTTTAGCGTGATTTATTTATGCTAGTTATGGAACACTATTATCATATCGAATATGTATATATTCGATATATATTTTATATAACATGAACTCATGTTAAACTTATTCTTCCCTTAAATTAATTTGTATGCTTAGTAATATAATTGTTACGAAGTAAGGAATAATTAGTAGTTGCCATTATTATTTTTTGTACAAATCCATTATGCTATATAGAGATTTTCACATCTCAAATCATCTGTCCCCTTCTTGGTTGTTCACATATGCCATATAGATCTCAACTATTCATTCTTTATCATCATTCATTCATCTAATATTGTGGTCCCGCTAATTCATTAATTTGTTGTGATGGATGACTAATATTCCTCATGTCATATGGGGCATAGAGAATAAGGGGATGGAGGAATTGAACTCCTACTTTGTCTGCGCCAATAAATAAACAATTTAGTGAACCCCGTTTGCGTAGCACGGGTTCACACTAGTCAAATATCAATCTATAAAATCCAGTATAATAAAATCTAAGCCTATTCCAAAATAATTCAGAGCTAAAATTACTATTTATTACATTAAAGTCAAAAATACAAGATAATTCATGAGAATATACTTAGTGATATGACATTCAAAATATAAATGCTAAATATTTCCCATTCCCATATTAAAGAAAAAACATTTATTATCGATGATTATATTTTTCGTTTTTAAAAGTTCTATAGTACTTAATTTTCTATATATAATTAACCACATATGTACTTTTGCCTTAAGTGGAGTATTACCATTCCTAATATATTTGAATATGTTTGACTTTATTCCTGAAAATTTTAGAAATTTATAAAATTAGTGTGAAGTATATACTGTACTCTTATCCCAACACCTTATTTTAATGTCATTTTCATTATCAATGTTGTATAATTATAGTTTGGCACAAAGCAGTGTGGGACAAGGCACTTTCAACTAGTATGCGATTAAAACTAAATTATTATGGAAATTTTAAATTTGGTCAATATCTCTCTAAAATCAATACATTTTTAAAATTACAAATTTCATAAAGTTCCCTAAATTTTAATTTAAGGGGAATAACTGAAATCTAACTATAATGCCAAAATGGCATAGTATTCCTCGAGTATACCACATTATTTATTCCTAATTTATAAATATCATAATTACTTATTATAGATTTCCAAAAGCGAGAAATATTATTTACATTGCTAGTAGAAATACGTTGTTTTTATATGTTCCCTTATACCATTGATTTAATATTTTTTTCTTTTCATACTTAATTTTCATTATTATTTGTAAATTTCAATAACGATTTTCTTAATAAAGACGTGTTTAAATTATGTAAATTTATAATACCTAACCCTTCTTCCTATTTAGATTTACATATTGCTTCCCGTTTAACTAAGCACTTTGAACTATTATTGGGATTATTCCCACTTCATAAAAAATCTCTCTTAATTATATCTATTTTATCAATTACCTATTCTAAAAAGCGATAAAACGACATCCAATATCTAAGTAGTGTTTATAAAACAGAGTTAATTAGAACAATCCAAACCGTACTCAATAAAAATTTACCATTCTATCTGGAGAGCCTTTGTTAATATTATCAATAATTAATAACCAATCATTATGTTTAGATTTTGTTGGCCTTATAAAAAATCCTAAGTATTCTATGAGAAATTTTATAATTTTACATTTTACCGCACTGGCTGCTTGATTCTCTATCCTATCTATATCGTTCTGTACTAGTATGGGACTCTTATCAAAATTAATCTTTAAATAAGAAAGTAACTCAAAACTATATAAAATTAACTTAAGTGATATAAAATGCTTAGGAAATGAGCTGTAAAGAGAATAGTATCATTTGCAAATTGAAGAATAGAGATATCATTACTCGTAATCGCATTCCCAACATTATTTAAAATCCTAGTACTAGTAGCTAGCTAGATAATCCTAGCAAAAATGTCAGTGGCTAAGTTAAACAGAAGAGGTGATGATGGATCGCCTTGCCTAAGTCCACGTTTTGATTGGATTTTATTTCCTAATATACCTTAACCATAATACTTGAAATTATAGTTTTAAGTAAAGACATAATTCAACCTACCAATCTGATACTGAAACCTCTGGCCACTAATAAATCTTTAATAAAATCTTAATCAATTGAGTCAAAAGCTTTTGCAAAATCAAGTTTTAAGAGCACACAATTGACATTATTTTTACAACAATAATTAATAGATTCTTGAACTACCACTACCTCATTCATAATAATTCTACCTTTAATAAAATTAGTTTGGGTATTATTAAAGTATTTGACATATTAGTTAAAACCTAAGAAATGATTTTAAAAGAATAATGAAATAGGTCTGGACTCTTTTATCTAATTTGCTCTTACTTTCTTATATAACAAGATTACATTAGCAAAATTAGACATACCTAATTGCAATGAGCCATCATAAAATCCATTGAATATTTTAAATATATCATATTTTAAGATGTTCCAAAAAATCATAAAATAAAATAGGAAATCCATTTGGGCTGGGTGATTCATCACTGCGCATATCCTTTATAACCCTCAAAATTTCCTCTTTTATAAATGCGTTAACTAGTCCATTTAAGTCAACTCTACTGTTATTAAGATATAAATCATCCCAACTAGCCTTAATCCTATTTCTATTTTTTTGAACCAAAATTTCTTTATAACGATTAGTAAAAGCCTTGCTTTTTGGTCAAAAATCTCAACATTATTAATTGAAATAGAATTAATATTGTTACTTTTCTTTTTACCATTTTCTACTTTATAAAAAAAATTAGTATTCTTATCTCCCTCATCCATCCATTGACCCTAGATCTTTG
The DNA here is from genome assembly GCA_030765085.1 of Allium cepa. Lineage (NCBI taxonomy): Eukaryota > Viridiplantae > Streptophyta > Magnoliopsida > Asparagales > Amaryllidaceae > Allium > Allium cepa. The sequence continues at coordinate 745,967,490 of CM060932.1, forward strand.
TTTCGACACACCTCTTCTTGTATTAGAATTTTATTTAATTCTTCTTTTAGATTTGAAAGCACATTTTTTCTCTAAAATATTCAAATTTCTATGTTCTTTTATTACATTCAACTTTAAAATTTCATTAAGTAATTTATCCTTTTTAATTCTAATGTTGCCAAAAACATCTTTATTCCATTTCCTTAGGAAAATTCTTAAATCTCTAAGTTTTCTAACAAATATTTTAGATATATTTCCTGGATATTTATAATCATAATTACTTAAAGAAAGCCATTTATTTGAAATTAAATATGCAAAATATTATGATGTAAAATAAATAATTAAATTAGGTTATTCACATTGATGAATAATGCTAGATTACACTCGACTTGCGAGCGATTTCTTCTTTGGAGAAAACATTCTCCTTCCTGCTTATTTTTTTAGAATAAGCAGTACTTCCTTTAGTAGAGCACTCATTTTTGTGTCTCGATGGCTCGAACCCATGACTTCTAAAACCTCTAATTAGAGTGTCATCCATTTGTCATTTGAGCTAATGATCTAATGGCTCTAGCTCTCTAATCGAGGATTAAATTATTCATATTGTATATTAAATGAGAGAAAACTCCTTTGTATTTGTAATGCTAATAAGGCTAAATATACTAGCATTATCTTTCTCAACAAGCTTACTCTGCATCATCCAATTACAATATGCATTAATTACGATATTTTTCAATTAAGACCAAGTTGGCCGACGCATCTATAGTTTTAATTAACTATCCATAGTGATTAACAATTAACAATTATTAAGTAAACATTTTAGTTCTATTACATTGATTTTTTTTTTAAAATAACTTTATGCATGATCATTAAGCCCTCCAATTATAATTAATTTCCCCCCAAATTAATATAACATTTATTATAATTTCCACCATTTTAAATTATTAGAGTCATAAATTAATTTAACCATGCTAAATTCGAAAATAGGCTAACAACTACATTTGTATGAATTTGTGTGAATTCAACCCTTAATATTATTTAAACATTTTAAATATTAAAGATCACACGTACGTTAGTGAAGCACAATAGTGGCCACGAGGTCAGTTATTGCTCATAAATAAGCTAGGTGAAATCATATTTCTAATCCTCTAAGATACACCCTAAGCAAAGATATATTGTGCAAGTTTTCTCTTTGTCATCACTATATCACACAAATATCCAGTGCTCGGTCGATGGTCATAAACACCGATAATATCTGTAATCAATTACAAAGTCCAACATTGAAGTTTGTGGTTTGGTCCAATAACATTAATCGATTAACTGATTTGCTTCGGCCAAAAACTTTCAATTTAAGTTTACTCCCAAACACACGATACTTGTTTGATCCTGTCCATCTAGACAGTGCGTAAAATGGGTAAATTTAATAAAAATTCCATATTTGGATCTTAATGAGCTTATGAAGTCTATAACTAGCATTAGATCCAATCTATTTATTAAATAAAATCATATTTTATGTAAATTATTTTATATTTATTCATTAAATAATATTAATTAATTTGATCAAATGTTTATTCAAATATATAGTGTATATATTCAACAACACGACATAATAGTACAATGAAGTATAAACACATGTGTATACACACACACACATACTCTTGTATACATTGGGATATATTGTCGGTCACTATGCATGGGATTGAAGATGGCCAATAGTAATAAACAATGAAATGTAGTGGAAATAGTAAAGTAGATCACATAGTCGATTTTATATTGGTTCGAAGCACCTCTCCTACATCCGGTCCCTAAGTACCTCTTAGGAATTTCACTAGCAATACCCTCATTTCACTCAGAAGAACAAGTTTAAATACAGCGCCTGAACAACTGAACATGACTTTAACCTTATCGAGTTCTCGAATTTAGACAAAAGATAGATGCAACTTGACTTAACTTATGCAACAACACATGGATTATTGACATATTCAATGAAAATCACTTATAACCACCATAAACAATATGAAGATGAATGAACAAGATGTATAGAAAGTAATATGGCCTTTGTAGGATAAAGTGGAGTGATAATGTAACACATAGAGTGTCTTACTTTGCCGTTCTAAATGATTTGGTATCAAATGCATAATAAATAATAATTAAGGTTTTGATTTGAAACTATAAAAGGCAATTTTAATCAAGAGAAAGAAAGTTTCAGCCATCGGCAGTAGCGGCCTCTATAATGCTGCAGCCCCCGCCTTTCATCCCCTACCCCTTTAGATGTTGTCTTGCCTCCACTTTCTTCTGCTCTAGAAGCTGAAGGGTTTATGCCTGTGATTTCAAAAAGGAACCAGAAAACGTTCAGGAAATAGTCATGTTTTCAACCAGGTGAAGGCTCTAGTAGAGATCATTCACATGTGTTTCCAAATATAAAATCCAACAAAATTTCTCCACGGCAGCCGCAAAAACACATCGCTCGATATTTTTCACATAACCGATTCACACAGTCCAATCCACCTTCATATCCACCTTCATCTCCTAGCTTCATAGCCAATAACTCTGATTTCCCTCCCCTAAGTAAAAAAAATCAGACATACCTTTAGGAGAAATGTCTGCAGCCCCATACTCTACACCAGTGAACAACAAGTCCCCTTTAAAAACCCAATTGATGGCATGGAAACTTGCGAGAGGCCACAATTTCGAAACTTGCGTAGCGTGATTAGGATTTGGTGCGAGAGGTCACAAGTTCGAAACTTGCATAACGTGATTCTAACATTTATTGGCATATGATATGTTGTCCCAATGACATGTTTTATATAAAGTACCATTTCAAAAAAAAATCGATAGCATGGAAAGCGGTGATAGTTGAGGAGGACATTCCAGTCTCCATGCCTCTCAAATTCTTCAATTCTATAGATGTCAGTGATAAAAGGTATGCCAAAATGATTAACTCCATAATTGATTCAGCAAAAGAATATTGGGATAATTCAATAGTTATCTATATGGTTGGATGTCTTCTGTACTACCATTATTTTAGAACTTATATTGACGGAGTATGGAAGCCAATAGGAGAATTTTATATTTACGCCAAAAACAATTATTTCTGCGTTATTAAATTTGATATTAAAGAGGATTGTGATAGAATATTAGAAGGGGGCCTTTATTTCTATGATCAAAAACTCAGATGGTGAAGAGGTAGGTACAAGATTTTGAACTAAATAGAACTGATTCAAATCATTCTGGCGTGGGTATGCTTTCCATGTCTAATATTAAATTTTAAGTAAGAAGGAATTGGTAGAATTTCGTCTGCTCTAGGACATCCCATTAAGATGGACCAATATACAAAAGGTATGATTAAAATTTTCATTGTCCAATGTGTTGGTCGAAATTAACACTTATTTTAAGTTCCCAATTGAAGTTCACATTGTTACTGAGAACAAACTCTTTATACAACTGGTCAATTATGAATAGAGGCCCAACATTTGTCAAAATTATAATTGTTTTGGCCATTTGATTTAAATCCCGTGTTTTTGAAAAAATATGGGTACCCAAAGTGACAACTTGCAAGGGCAATGCTAATGATTAAATGGATATTGTTAACCTACAAACAATGAGTGATCCATCACACACAACATGTACGAACGATAATAATAGACAAAACTATGTGGTTGGCAATGATGAAAAGGATATACTATAGTCTAATTCAAGCACAAATACATAACAGGGTATGCAAAAGGATGTTTCTGATGATAGAAATAATACAAATCTATCTATCTATCCATTACTCAAATCATAAAACAGGCACTATCCTTGCTGATGTGGACAACCTGTTATTAGCTATTTCAAAATGCTCTAAATTTATCTGCCCCCCATTTTATTTTCTTCCTAACAACAACTGCTCCAACCCATGCTTCCTCTTCTCCCCAAATTTATTCGCTCATTTATATTTTTTTGCATACTAAACACCGATTCTTCAATTCCAACAATTTTTCTCATTGTAAAATTATATACATTACATCAAGTGCTCTTCGTCATCGATTAACTCATTCTATTATATTCATTTTCATCTTATTAATTACATTAATATCCTATTCAAATTAGGTTTACTTTTTTATGCCACAATGACTTCGATTTTTACTTATATAATAATTATGTGATAACTGCGTCAACCTAGAGACTTAACGGTTGTAAATTTGAAAATATATGGAATTTTATAGTTGATTTGGAAATTAGTAATTTTTTATCTACCGTTTGGTTTACATGTTGGAAAATTTTCAAAATTAGTTTTGGGTAATGGGTTTGTTTTTTGAGGAAACGAGAAGAGGGAAGAGGAAGGAAGAAGAGGGGATGTATAGTCCTACATCTAGGAAATTAAGAGGATATATTGATTTATATATGGATTTCTCTAAGGAAGGTTGGGGCTTTGGGCACCCAAAGCTTTGCTTTGATGAGAGGAGGAAGTCATGCATCAACACCACATGCACGCCGTCGCCACCATCCTACCCACCGATCGGACTAGGTCGGGTTGGGGTCTGAAATGATGAATTAATTTTTGGTAATAGACCAAATCCAAAATTTGAATTTGAACGGATAGATTTGGCGGGTCATTTGAATGAAGGGACGCAACCGTTTAGTAATAGTTTCAAACTGTTACGAATAGACGCAACTATTCGTAACGGTTTCGGATTGTTGGAAAGGATGTGAAGCTTGACGAATGGAAACTTCTTCACTATTATAGATAGTGACATCCAGGAACCATCAAGTATAACAAGAATATCTTTTCTTTGCACCTTCTTCTTCCTCCGGACCCGCGACGTCCAGAAAGTGTTGTAGAATACTGCCTTTTCACCACAGGTTGCAACGCCTGTAAGGTGTTACAAACGCAGAAACGTTGCAATCAATTCTTTTCTTCTTCTTCACTCTATCTCTACTAAATTGCATCATCAAAGATCAAATTTGAGCGTGCTTGGTCAGATCAAAATCGTACAATTTTTTAAATCCGATTACGCTATTTGAAGGCTTTATTGAATCCTGAAGTCGATAATTCGATAACTCATTTGTACCTATTGGGTTGAACTATTGTCTAAAAGAATCTATGCACTAGAGACTATGCACTGGATCCTTTAAGTCAAAAGTATAGCAGTTATCATCTTCGTCATTCTCGAATCATCGAAACAATTATTCAACATTTTTAAACAATAGCTTCAACCATTATTGTCCGAGTTCAATCAATCTCAATGCTCTTCAAGTTATGAATCAGCATTTAATGCGATTGGAGTGGTTTGATGGTGAAAACTTCACTCGTTGGCAAGAGACTATGAAATTCTTTTTGATCACAGTCAAATTGTTCTATATTCTTAAAGATTACTTGAAGGAAATACTAGAGGAAACTGATAAAGATACCGATGAATTGAAAGAAAAATGTGTAAAGCACAAAGAGGATGATTTTCTATGCAGAGGGCACATTCTAAATGCATTGTCTACTCCTTTCTACAACGCACATAGGACTTTGCAAACTGCAAAGGCACTTTGGGCTACAGTAGAAAGCAAATACCGCATATCCGAGGCAAGTAACAAAAAATTCCTTATTTGCAATTTTATGGATTTCAAAATGGTTGCAAATAAGTCCATAGTTGGACAAGTAAGCAAAATTATATTGTTAGTGAATCAACTTAAAGATGCTGGAATAAATCTCACTGAATCTTTTGTTGTTGGAGTTATAATTTCAAGACTTCATAATTCTTGTAATGATTATAAGAAAAAAACTAAAGCATGCAGAAACAGATTATGATTTAGATGGTTTATAGCGTCACTTTTTTATCGAAGAGGACTCTCGTAAATGCGAACTAGATGATAAACCGCAAACTGAGACCCATTCTAAGGCAAACAATGTTCAATTACTGACAAGCTGAAGCCTAAGAATAAGACACATTTTAAGAAGAAAAATTCGAACAACAAAAAGAAAGGTGTTTATTACTATTGTAACAAGCTCGTCCACTATACCCGAGACCGCCGTCAGCAGAAGAAACAATAAAAGGTAAATGTGGTCGAAGACTCGCTTGTGCCTGTAGTGCAAGAGGCGAATTCCGTTAGTGAAAATGATAATGATTGGTGGCTCGATACTGGAGCAACCATTCACATTTGCAAAGATCGTGATCCGTTTAAGACTTACGAAGAAAATAATGAAGAAGTCGATAAGGTTACTAGAGCAAACAAGGTTCCCAACAAAGTTTTGGAAAAAGGCATCATAGAACTTACATTTACTTCTGGAAAAGTTCTTAAATTAGTTAATGTATTTTATGTACCTGATATATGTAAGGATTTTGTCTCTGGATACCTTCTTAATAAATGAGGATTGAAGATGGCGTATGAGTCTAATAAGTTAGTGTTGTCCCAGAACGACAAATTCATTGGACGGAGATACTCTTGTAATGACATGGTATTATTGATTCTGTTAGTTTATGGTATGGTAGACTAGGACATGTTAATTATAATTCCCTTAAAAATATGCATAAACTAGGATTAATTTCTGATTGCGATTTCGATACTATCTCTAAATGTGAAATATGTGTTCAAGAAAAAATACGCCGAAAATCCTTTAAATCTATTGAAAGGAAAACTGGCTTGCTTGATTTAGTATATAGTGATGTGGATGACTTAAAAATCATATCACGTATGGTGGTAACCAATACTATATAATATTTATTGATGATTATACTAGATATGCATATGTGTATATAATGAAAACTAAAGATGAAACCTTTGATGAACTTAAATTTTTTAAAGTAGAGGTCGAAACACAATCAGGAGTTAAAATAAAATTATTACATTCAAATGGAGGTTGTGAATAGTTTTCAAATGAATTCACCTTATTTTGTAAACAACACGGCTTGTTCACCAATGCACTACCCCATATACACCACACAACTGAAAGGAAAAATAAAACTTTAGTAGAAATGGTTAATGCATGCTAATAAGTTCAAACTTACCTTATAACCTATGTGGTGATGCTACGTTATCTGCATGTTATATCTTAAATAGAGTACCGCTTAAAAAGAATAATGTTTCCCCTTATGAATTATGGCTTAATAGGAAACCTAATCTTACAAGACTTAAAGTTTGAGGTTGTTTAGCATATGTTAGAAAACCAGACCCTAAATGACCAAAGTTAGGAAATAGGACATTTAAATGTGTTTTCATAGGATATTCACTTAATAGTATAACTTATAGATTCCTAATTCTTGCCACCTTAGAAGTTATAGAATCTGTAGATTTAGAATTCTTTGAAAATCAAACTGTTGAGATTCCATTGAAATCATCTAATACAGAACTTAATACGATTGATGATATCAATGACGATGACTATGCTCCAACTCAAAACAGCAAGGAAGTATCAGTATCCGATAATAGTACTGAACAAAGGAGAAGGAAAAGAGCAAGAATTGAGAAGGACTATGGTCCTGACTTCATTACATATCTTATAGAAGGTAGTAAGGACATAGTCCTTAATGTGACTAGATGTGTCATGAACGTCGATGATGACCCCAAAAGTTATTCTGAGGCTATAAGTTCCACAGATTCAATATTTTAGAAAGAAGCTATTAATGATGAAATGAATTTCATATTGTTAAAGCAAACTTGGGTTTTAACTGATTTACCTCCTGTTGCTAAACTTATAGAATGTAAATGGATATTTAAGAAAAATTTGAATACAAATGGATCCATTGATAAGTTAAAAACCAGATTAGTTGCTAAGGGATATAAGAAAAGACATGGAGTATATTATTTTAATACATATGCTGCAGTTGCTCGCATATCTTCTATACGCTGCTTAATAGCACTCGCGTCAATTCATAAATTGGTCGTACATCAAATGGATGTAAAGACTGCATTTCTAAATGGAGATTTAGAAGAAGAGATATGTGGAACAACTTGAAGGTTTCAAAATTCCATGTCAAGAAAAGAAAGTTTGCAAATTAGTAAAGTCTCTTTATGACCTGAAGCAAGCTCCCATGCAATGGCATGAGAAGTTTGATAAAATAGCATTGTCATATGGATTTATTGTTAATGATGTTGATAAATGTATTTATAACAAATCAAACAACAACGATTATGTTATAATATGTTTATACGTTGAAAACATGCTAATATTTGATTCCAATATATCCTGTGTGAATGAAACTAAGAAGTCTCTATCTTCTAAATTTGATACGAAAGATCTGCGAGAAGCTGACGTAATTTTGAAAATTAAAATTATTAGGAAAGAGGGGGAGTTGTTACTAACACAATCTCATCACATTGAGAAGTCCATCCAAAAGTATGGTCATTATAATAACAAACCAGCACCTACTCCTTTAGATCCTAGTATTAAATTAGAAAAGAATACTGTACGTACCATTTCTCAACTTGAGTATTCCAGTATTATTGGAAGTCTTATGTATGCTATGCATTGCACTAGACCAGACATAGCACACGCTATGAGCATGTTATGTCGATGTGTAATCAAGGTTTCGAACGTTGGAAAGCTATTTTCAGAGTTTTAGCTTATTTGAAACGAACGTTACCTATGGTTTATCTTACAAAGGATATCCTGTTGTAATAGAAAGATATAGTGATGCAACCTGAAACAATGTAGAATTCAAATCCAAGTCTACGACTGAATGGATCTTTACGTTAGGAGGTGCTGCAGTGTCTTTGGTTTCCAAGAAACAGACCTGTATATCTGACTCAACAATGTTGTCAGAGTTGATTGCATTAGCAGGTGCTTGTAAGGAAGCGGAATGGCTAAGAAATTTATTAATAGAAATCCCATTATGAAAGAAGTCATCTCCAGCAGTATTGATTAACAATGATAATCAGGTATAATATGCAATGTCTCTAATAAGACATTTAATGGGAAGTCTAGACATGTGAGTCTAAGACATCAAATGATAAGACAGTTACTCAAATGTGGAGCAATAACTATTGAATACATAGAAACAAAGAAAAACTTGGCTGACCCACTCACAGAGAGTCTTCCAAAGGCAATGGTTTCTATAAAATCACTGGAAATGTGACTAAGGTCTGTGAATGAAGGTTGATCGTCTTTAACAGAAACCCAACTTATGTTTTGAAAGGGATATACAAAGTTCAATGGGTACCAACAAGTTAAGAGAATGATTATGTAACACTGAATCAATAATCCCATAATATTTAATGTTGGATTATGCAAGAGCAAAGGATAGATAATAAGTCTAGTTACCTTAAAAAAAGGTGTATCGTAGAAACACCTTAAGAGACTTACCTATATGAGTAAGGAAATCATGTCGTTTTCTAAGAAAGTAAGACTGCTTTTTGACGTAGACTTATGAACTCGTGATTTAAGCACATGGTCATTAATGTGCTAAGCATACAGAACACTCTATATACGGAAATCAGTATGTGTGACTGTTCTGATACTATCACTAGGGGTACTTGGTTCAAGATATGTTCACTATAGACCTCGATAGAACTTTGAATGATTTATACTAAGTAAAGGTTCAAAGCCAAAAGATACCTATCATTTATATATTGGTTTCCACGATAATGCAAGACATGATCTTGGAACTACATTGGCTGGATCCCACTTGGGTATGTAGGTAGTCACTCTAGTGATGCAGCCGTCCATTTTATTTCTTTTACTTATTTTGAAAATGAGGGGAAATTGTTGGAAAATTTTCAAAATTAGTTTTGAGTTATGGTCTTGTTTTTTACAGAAAGAAGAAGACGAAAGAGGAAGGAAGAAGAGGTGATGCATAGTCCTACATCTAGAAAATTAAGAGAACATATTGATTTATATATGGATTTCACTAAGTAAGGTTGGGCTCTTTGAGCACTCAAAACTTTACTTTGATGTGAGGAGGAAAGTCATGCATCAACATCACACGCGCACCGCCGCCGACCGGACCGGGTCGGGTATGACGAATTAATTTTTGGTAGCAGGCCGGATCCAGAATTTAAATTTGAATGGATAGATTTGGCGGGTCATTTGAATGAAGGGACGCAATCGTTTAGTAACAGTTTCAAATTGTTACGAATAGACGCGACCGTTCGTAACAGTTTCAGATAGTTGGAAAGGATGCGACGCTTGATGAATGGACACTTCTTCACTACTATAAATAATGACGCTCAGGAACCATCAAGTATAACAAGAATCTCTTTTCTTTGTACCTTTTTCTTCTTCCTTCAGATCCACGACGTCCAGAAAGTGTTACAGAACACTGCCTTTTCACCACAGTTTGCGACGCATGTAAGGTGTTACAAACGCAAAAACGTTGAAGATCAATTCTCTTTTTCTTCACTTTATTCTCTACTAAATTGCATCATCAGAGATCAAATTTGAGTGTTATTTCTCTAATCAAAATCGTATAAGATTTTGGACGCGATTACGTTGTTTCAAGACTTCGTTAAATACTGAAGTCGATAGTTCGATAACTTGTTTGTATCTATTGGGTTGAACTATTGTCTAAAAGAATCTAAGTAGTAGATCGTTGAAGTCAAAAGTACAATTATCATCTTTATCATTCTCAAATCATCAACACAATTATTCAACATTACCGGCGTAAGTTATCATGTAGGTTTGTAAGTTTTGGTTACATGCAATAGTTGTTCTCCCAACAATTACTTCCATCCAATTTTTCACATAATTCCGTTTCTACGTTTTCAGTTATTTTAATCATGGCCATATTTCCCCTAAAACCCACTATTATCTGCCGTGCCCAAAAACTTTAACCATTTGCGTATGATTTAATTTGTTGCTTTCATAAATTTTCCATTATCGGATAATTACAAACTATTTATTCAGTGCATACATATCGAAATTTTATTTCAGTTTTTAGTTATAGATGTTATCGATTTTATTTGGTGTTATACTGAGAAGGAAGCAAAGATTTTTTAAAACAGTTGACGGAAGATTCCTTTCATCAATCTCAACTTTGATTTACCTAATCGTTTTTGATAATATGGTAGCTATTTTGATTTTGTGAGTATCATCAATTAATTTTAACTCATCTACTCAGAGTTATCAATTATTTGTTAATCATATTTGCTATATTAATTTTTCCTTCACATTGAAGTTATCAACTACAAGCTTCATTATTTTGGTGTTAAACATCTTGTTATGTTGTCTTGGATATAAGAATACTTTATGTATTCGGTATAATACCTTTGCATGATAGATGTAAGAAAGTCTGTTGTCTACCTACATGCTACAAAGAAAGTTTTAGTGGTTTTTATAGACTTTTTAAGGAGATTTATATAATAAAAATACTTCATGCTTAATACAATACGGTACATGACATTTGAATTTTATTTCATTATAACAATTATCGTAGCATATATAAATGTATTTCAATAATGGCCCAAAATATTGTTATACGTCTAGTATACCAAAACAGAGAATAACCAATTATAAACTCGTCGCATAAGTTTATAACTCAAATTTCCACTACATTGGAATTCTGTATAAATTATTATAACAGTATGAATGTTGTAAATAAGTTACAACAACAGCGTTATACTATCTTGAACAAATAGTATAACCATAATAAAGAATAGAATATAGAATAATGTACATAAATATACAAATAGTCTAGAATTCTAACCGGATTATGTCTGAGGCTCGTCCTAACGATCTCCTTAAGAATTTTATTTCAAAATTCTCCCAAGATACAACAGACGTATTATGCTTGAGATTGTAATGAGTATATCACTCTGTGATTTAGAGTATGGTAGCAGAAGAGAAGAAGAAGATTCGGATTCTGAAAATTGAGTTTTTGGTTAGGAAAGTGATCAGTTTTCCTTCTTATTTATAGTTGGTCCGTATCTCTTCCGAACGGTCGTGTCTGCACCCGTTCGCTCAAACAGTCGCGTCCGTACCACTTCGTACAGTCGCACTCGCCTGCTATTTGCTTCAGTTTGCCCGCGCCACTTCAATCGGGTCGCACTCGCTCATGCCGCATCCATTCGCCCGCGTCTGCTTCTCGCACCCGCTTCTGTTCGCATCCAATGGGTCGCGCCTCTTCAGTCCGCTTTATGAACAGGCGCGTCCGTCTTCACCCGCCCGCTTCTCTTCAAATTCCAGACCCAGCGCAGTTTCAGCCGAAGCCCAAAACCGTTAAACGATGGCCTAGCAAAAAGAATAGTCATTTTAGACCCGAGCCCGGTCCGGTTCAGTCGGTCGGACGGACGGCGGCGGCGCGCGCGTGTGTGGTGGAGATGCATGATCTCCCTCCTCACAACAAAGCATACATTTGGGAGCCCCAGGCCCCCAACCTCCTCATGAGAAAACCATATAAAAACCAATATAGCTTCAATAATTTGGCGATGTGAGACTTTGTATATCTTATTCATTTAGTTTAAGGAATACCAACAATCCCCCACATGAATGATAATATACATATCCCCCACACAAAGCGAAATATCACAGAGTATATATGGAATAATGCTTTATCGTGGATAAGTAGATATTTCACTTTGAACTTTCCCTAGTTAAAACTTATCGGATCTACTTGGCTAATCGGTGAATTATTTCATCTTGAACCGTCAGCCTTTATTGTATATCCAGACAATAAGTTTTACGAAGCATTGATTCCCTTCTCATCCAATCTCTTGGTTGTGTTCATTTTGGTCCTGAACAATTTTTGGTTCTGCGAGTGTTTTAGAGAATAAAAGCCTTTTAATATTCTCATAGAGTCGACCCATCTCACACTAACATAGGTGATCGCAACCATTAAGAGTATCCTACATATACCCCACTTGTTATTTCAAGGGTATGGTCATCATTAAAAAACATAGTTTTAACCTTTAAATACTTCTGTAGGCATGCATTTATGTTGTGCACCATAGGAATGGAGTTGGACTATGTCCATACAAATGCATTACGTCTTGAGTTATTCAGAACTGGTTTGCCTATTGATCCTAGTCCGTGGGATCTCCAGTCGCTAGGATGGGTTTCCGTATAAGATAACTCTTTGTGGTTTAGGCTTTTAAACCCATTCCCCTCGATGCGCAGTCAATTTTCTCTCTTGATAAACCTATAGTAAATAGATCCGCTAGGTTATCATTTGTTCTCACATAATCTATGGAAATTGTTTCATTTGAGAGTAACTGCCTAACTATGTTATGGCGTCGACGAATATGTCGTGACTTTCCATTATACACAAAGTTATGCGCTCTACTTAGGGAGCTTGGTTATCACAGTGTATACATACGGCCGGTACATGTTTAGGCCAAAATGGAATATCTTCTAAAAAGTGATGAAGCCATTTTGCTTCTTCGCGTGCTTTATCTAATGCAATGAACTCTTATTCCATAGTGGATCGAGCTATGCATGTTTGTTTAGTAGATTTCCATGACACTACTGCCCCTGCTAGGGTAAAGACATAACCACTTGTTGATTTTGATTCCTATGAATCTGCAATCCAGTTTGCATCACTATATCCTTCTAAGACGGCAGGATATTTTCCATAATGTAAGGAATAGGTAGTGGTATTTTTTAAACATCCAAGCACTCTCATTAGTGCTTTTCAGTGTTCCTTCCCTGGATTGCTCGTATATCTGCTCAATCGACTTACTGCATAAGCTATATCTGGTCTTGTGCAATTCATGAGATACATGAGACATCCTATTACACGAGAATATTCCTGTTGCATTACACTCTCATTAGTGTTTTTATGTAGTACTTCTGATGGATTAAAAGGTGTATTTACTCCTTTAATTCCAAAATTTTGAAATCTTTCAATCACTTTTTCTACATAATGTGATTGAGATAACTCAATTCCATTAGGTGTTCTTATTATTTTTATTCCCAAAATAACATCTGCAACACCCAAGTCTTTCATGTCGAAATTGTTGATCAATATTTTCTTTATGGTCTCAATTACCTGAGTATTTGGACCGAATATTAGCACATCGTCCACATATAGACAGATCATCACATATGATTGTCCAAGTTGTTTATAATAAACACATTTGTCACATTCATTTATACGAAAACCATTTCTCATCATGACACTATCAAATTTTGCGTGCCATTGCTTTTGGAGCTTGTTTTAGTTTGTATAATGATTTGACTAATCTATAGACTTTGTTTTCATTTCCTTTGGAAATAAATCCCTCAGGTTGCTCCATGTAAATCTCCTCGTCGAGATTTCCATTTAAGAATGCTGTTTTTACGTCCATCTGATGAATCTCTAGATTATAGATGGATGCAATTGCTATTAGCATTCTTATAGAGGTTATTCGTGTTACCGGCGAATATGTATGAAAAATGTCTACTCCTTTTTGACGATATCCTTTGGCTACTAATCTGGCTTTATACTTGTCGATAGAGCCATCTGCTTTCATTTTCTTCTTGAAAATCCATTTGCAGCCAATTGGTTTTATTCCAGGTGGAATATCAACAATTATCCAAGTTTTATTACTTAGAATTGAATCAATCTCACTTTGGATTGCTTCTTTCCAACACTCTCATTAGTGATTTCTTAGGAGACGGAACTGGAACTTTTGCCAAGCACCCCCACACTTTGAGGTATTTAAACTTGGTTTGTGTCCTTTCCATAACTCATATGGAATTGTAACCATTTTATTGTGGCGAATATGGTGATGTTGTTTGATGAACTATTCTATTTTCTGCACAGAACTGTTAAAACGGTGATTCATATTCTCCACCTCAATCAGAGCTCAATATCTTGATCTTTTCTATTTAACTGATTTTCTACCTCAGTTCTGTATTCTTCAATTTTGGGAAATTTATGTATCCTAATCTATCATGCCATAGTAAAATATCGTGTTCAAGCACATAAGAAACTTCAATTTTATTAACAGCACAATCAGAATACATAGTTTTATTGCCAACAACGGCTACATTTGCCTTAAATAGGCCATCATGCTGAGAAATCGAACTCGTCCATTTCCATGTTGTCAACTATATTCGCCTCTGAGTTGCATTCCTTCTTGTGTCTGTAATCTCTAGCGGCGTGTCCCATTTTGCCACAAACCCAACATTCACCGTTAAACTTCTTGGTTTGTTTGTTGTCTTTGGATTTGTTTTCAGGAGCTTTCCTTTTCTTCTGGAAATTCCTCTTTTTGTTTTTGGTCTTTGACCCTTCAGCCACAAATGCCTCATCGCCTTGTTTTGTTATTCCACGGTTATCTGCCTCAATTTTCAATCGGACTATAAGATCCTGTAAAGAGATTTTCTTCTTTTTATGCTTTAGATAATTGCGGTAATCTTTCCATGACGGCGGCAGTTTTCCAGTGATGGCTTCAACCAAAAACGATTATCCAACCATATGACCTTCCGCTTCGAGTTCATGAATGATGATTTGCAATTCATGCAGTTGAGCAGTCACCGGTTTGGAGTCAACCATCTTGTAGTCCATGAATTTGTCTACAATGAATTTCTTAAGACTGATATTCTGCGTCTTATACTTTGTGGTAAGTGCATTCCAGAGTGCTTTTGATGTCTTTGAAGGCTGATATACTTTGTATAGCACCTTATCGAGACAATTCAGAGTATAGTTTCTGCATAAAAAATCGGAATGCTTCCACGTATTCACCTCTGTTTCCTTGCCTGGTGCAGGAATCAGTTCCTCCTCCTCGAGGTACTTTTGCAGACCAAGTGTGGTGAGATAAAACAACATCCGATTCTGCCATGTCAAGAAATCGTCATCATCTCTCTTGAACGGTTCAGGTCTATTGTGAGTAGTTGTTTTTGAAAATTCTACTGTTCCCATCTCTGTTTTAGTAAGAAAACAGTAACGTCCGTACCACTTCGTATAGTCGCACCCGCCTGCTTTTTGCTTCAGTTTGCCCGCGCCACTTCAATCGGGTCGCGCCTCTTCAGTCCGCTTTATGAACAGTCGCGTCCGTCTTCACTCGAAGCCCAAAACCGTTAAACGATGGCCCAGTTTCAACTGAAGCCCAAAACCGTTAAACGATGGCCTAGCAAAAAGAATGGTCATTTTAGACCCGTACCAGAGCCCGACCCGGTTCGGTCGGCGGCGGCGCACGCGTGTGGTGGAGATGCATGATCTCTCTCCTCACAACGAAGCATACATTTGGGAGCACAGGCCCCTAACCTCCTCATGAGAAAACCATGTATAAACCAATATAGCTTCAATAATTTGACGATGTGAGACTTTGTATATTTCATTCATTTAGTTTAAGGAATTCCAACAAATATTGACTGCTTTTTCTTCACTTTTTTCATTCTTACGAGCGAATTGATTGATTTGTTAGGATAAATAATTATTAATAAATATATCTCCAATAATATAAATGTAAACATGCTTTATTTTTAACTTAATACGCTTAGTCTACTAAAATGTAAACTCTTTGGTTTCCAAGTTTTCATTATGGATGATCCACAGTAATAACTCAGTTTTTATCAAAACCTTACGTTTTATCGCATTCTCCGCTTCAAACAAATTCTAATGCAAGTTACATAGAAAATACATTATTACCACCCTAAACTTGGAGTTTTCACTATCAGTAAAACTTCACCACTCAAATGTGTGATTAAGTCTCCTTCATTTGTCCTTATGGTAAATAAATATCTGGTATAACCAGATATATACAAAATAGTTGAATACTTGTAATAGATACAAGGGGCATGGATTGCCCAGATTGTTTTTATATGAATTGCACAAAGAATACATATATGCTTACATTTTTCTGTTATGCATGTGCCTACTAATCACAGATTGGTTGATAAAATATATTGCTGCCTATTTTCAAAGAAAAATGATAAAATAATACCATTGCTTTACAAATTGAATATTGAGTTTCATTGTGCAATATACTACAAATGTTGTCTTTTATCGCTTTATTAGCAATATCCACAAACATTTCATGTTTCATATTAATTTTACTATTCATATGTTATGCACCATGATAGAAGTCCATTTAATGTTCAGTGTACCCAATCCTTCCCAATAAGCAAGTGATAATGCACCAGCATTAATGTCGACGCAAGTTATTGTGTATATGCAAATTACTATCAACCTTACTGTAATCTTCCCAACTAAAAAGCCAATAGAAGTCCAGCTTGAAAATAGCGTTAATGTTCCAAAGTCGCAAGGCAACTACAAAATCCAGCAGAAAAACATCATATGCATACGTAAATAAATTCAAAATTGGGAAGATTCAACGACAACCACATACAAATTTAAACAAGACCGTTTATAAAACATCATATTTCCGAGTCAAATCTAGATATACCACACACAAATCAGTTATACTCCTTCAAAATGCACTTGGTGCTGCATAAAAAAAAGGGAACATGAGAAATATAGTGAAAAACTTTATACTTTCCATCAGTAAAAACTAATTCATAGTATGATTTTTGACTCTGCCCGTGTCGACCACACACTAGTAATTAGGTAAATAGCAATGTAAGCCCGAAATTATCAGATAATGCAGCAGAATTAAACATGCACGTAGAGACACGTATTCATCAACACTGTATACAACCAGAGAAAAATAAACACATTTCAGCAACAGGGCCTATGTCCAGCTCTGAGAGCCCAACAGGAAAGGAAACAAATACAATTCAATCTTGCTAGTTATCAAATGAAAAATACTTTTTCTCACAACAGCCTAGTTCAAGTATAGCTGCACAATTTGAGCCTAACTAAGTTCAAACACCTGAAATTCATAGCATGCAGGACATTGAAGTTCTTAATGATCAGAATGTTCTAAATAATCTAAATGATGGAAGGCAAGACCTGACAGATTCGATGAAGAACCAAGCAGCACAACAGAGCGATAGCATAAGATAGTGCACATGGTTCAAGCAACGTAGAAAGCGAAGACACAAGGAGGATCCTTTGGAATTATCGTCCACACAAAATGCCCAAGTAATTGATAACCCTACATGGAAAAACGTTATTTCACATTTGAAAAGAAAAGGGAAAAAATGGAATGGACAAAAGCCAATGTGAGCACCCCTCCTCAGCTAAAATCAGGGAGCGACTTAACTAAGTCAACCTAATGAATTGCATTGTTGGGAATATTGTTATAATTCTCAAAAATAGTGAATGATATATATCATACATCGCCAAAAATATGTCCATTTTCTTGTTTATATAGTGTACTCTCAATCTCTATATTAGCCTTTAGCGTCGGGTAATTTTGTGCAAGATAGAGGACCTATAAGGCCATGAACCATTGCAAACTAACGAAGCAACACAGTTGTTGCAAACCGCAACAGTTTTTAGTCGTTGCAAATGAAATTCGGCTACAAATGAGAAGGAAATTTGATCACTTTATTCACTCAATTTCAAAACCGAATTATCTCTTCTTTGTCTTCTTTTTCGTTAAATCATAATCAGTCCTATCACACGGAGGATCATACACATCACGATCTCGAAATTTCCTTCTTCAACCGGTTAGATTTTTTTTTTGTGTGTGTGTGTATAGTTTCTTTTCTACGTTGTACTATTTTCTTAAATAATATAACGTTTGATTTATCATTATAGTTAATTTTACTATAGTTGTTAGTTTGTTGTTGTAACATACGTATCGTTAAAAATATCTAATACAGAATTACAACGTAGTGCAAATCTGATTTATAAACTTTGCGATGAGTTTATTATTGATTAGTCTCTGCTTTTGTATACTACATGTATAACATCCTAAGACTTTCCTGTTTTCACTAAAACAGAGATGGCAACAGTTGAACTTTCAACAAAGGCTACCACTCAAAACAGGCCTGTCAAAGGAGATGGTGATGACTTCATAACATGGCAAAAATGCTGTTTTATCTCACCACGCTAGGGCTGTAGAAATGCATCGAGGAGGATGAACCAAAGCCTAATGACGGATAAACTAGAGAAAAGATGTAGCTGTTTTTCTCGGAATTGACTCATAGAAGCATTCAGACTTCCTGTGTCGAAACTACATTCTGAATTGTCTGCATAAAGTACTATATAAAGTATATCAGCTACACCAAGCAGCAAAATCCTTATGGACTGCACTTGCACATAAATACAAAACGTAGAATGTCAGTTTGAAGAAGTTCATCGTAGATAAGTTTATGGAATACAAAATAGTTAGCTCCAAATCCATAATTAGTCAAGTGCAAGAACTCCAATTCATAATTCACGAACTTGAAGCAGAATGACATAAAGTTGGAATATCCTTCTTTGCTGAAGCGATAAAAGGGAAATTACCACCATCCTGGAAAGACTAACACAATCATCTGAAATATAAGAAAAAGGAGATTTCCTTAGAAGATCTTATTGTCAAACTAAAAATTAAGGCTGATAACCATGGAGTGACAAAACAAAGCGAAGAGACATTTGTGGCAGAAGAGTCAAAGAACAAAGGACATTTCAAAAAAACAAGAAGAAATTCTCGTAGAAGAGAAAGGCGCCTGAAAACAAACCCAAGGACAACAGACGAATCAAGAAGTTTAATGTTGAGTGTTGGGTTTGTGGAAAAGCAGGACATGCTGCTAGAGATTGCAGACACAAGAAGGAACGCAACTCAGAGGAAAATATGGTGGATAACATGGAAGTAGACGAGTCTAATTTGTCAGTAATTATATCTGAATGCAATTGGGTTCAGAAGCCAAATCAATGGTGGGTGGACACAAGCGCTACTCGTCATGTTTGCTCTGACAAATCTATATTTTCTACATACCAGAAATTCGATCAGGAAGAAAAACTTCATATGGGTAATTCTGCAGTTTCCATGATCGAAGGCAGTGGCACAGTAATCCTCAAGTATACTTCTGGAAAAACTATCAAGTTGAATAACGTACTCCACGTTTCAGACATACGCAAAAATCTCATCTCTGATCCAGTGCTACCAAAAAAAAGATTCAAAATGGTCTTCGAGTCAGACAAGATGGTTCTGTCCAAAGATGGAATGTATGTAGGAAGGGAATATTTATGTGATGACTTATTTAAGGCAAATGTAGCTGTCGTAGGCAATAAAACTATGTATTCTGATTATGCTATTAATAAAATAGAAGCTTCTTATTTGCTTGAGCACGAAATTTTACTATGGCGTGATAGATTAGGACACATAAATTTTCGAAAAATGAAAAACAATCAAACTTGAGGTTAATTTCGAAATTCCAATTAGATAAAAACTACAAATGTGAGACATGCATAGAAGCAAAAATGGTCAAAAAAACCATTTCATTTCATACAGTTGACAGAAGCACCAAAACACTAGGTTTGGTTCATACTGATCTATGTGATTTCAAATCATTACCTACAAGAGGTAGGAAAATGTACTTTGTTACCTTATTGACAATTATAAATGATATTGCTATGTATATCTTTTAAATAGCAAGGATGAAGCAATTACATCGTTTATGAAGTACAAAGCTGAGATAGAAAATCAGTTAAATAAAAAGATCAAGATATTGAGATCTGATCGAGGTGGAGAATATGAATCACAATTTGAACAATTCTATGCCGAAAATAGTATAATTCATCAAACAACAGCACCATATTCACTGCAACAAAATGGTATAGTCGAGAGAAATAATAGAACATTAAAAGATATGATTAATGTGATGCTCTTAACTTCTGGCCTACCGACGAACTTGTGGGGGAAAGAATCAAATATGTCTAATCACATATTAAACAATGTTCCTCATAATAAAACAGGAACAAATCCATATGAGTTATGGAAAGGACACAAACCAAGTTTTAAATACCTCAAAGTGTGGGGTGCTTTGCAAAAGTTCTAGTTACGCCTACCAAGAAAGTCAAACTTGGACCAAAAAAAGTAGATTGTTACTATTTAGGGACAGCCCAAAATAGTAGTGCCTATAGATTTTGATATTCAAGTCTGATATAACTGATATTCATGTAAATACAATAATGGAATCAAGAGATGCCTCATTCTTTGAAGATGTGTTTCCGCACAAAGGAAATGAAGGAAATAATGTCCCAAAAGGACAAGAGAAGAATTGAGTAAATCACATGAAGATGAAACTCATCGTGAAACTGAGAAAATTAAACCAAGAAGAAGCGTAAGGGCAAGAACTTCCAAGAAATTTGGTTCGGAATTTTTAACATATATGTTAGAACATGAACCTCAAATATATAAGGAAGCAATGTCATCTTTTATATCCTCATGTTGGAAAGAAGCAATCCAAAGTGAAATTGATTAAATTTTGAGTAATACAACTTAGAAAATAGTTGATCTTCTGCCTAGAATAAAACCAGTTAGTTGTAAATGGATCTTCAAAAAGAAGATGAAACTAGATGGCTCCATCGAAAAATACAAAGCAAGATTGATAGCCAAAAGATATCGTCAAAAAGAAGGTGTAGACTTCTTCGATTCCTATTCACCAGTAACACGAATAACCTCTATAAGAATGTTAATAGCAATTGCATCCGTCTATAATCTATAGATTCATCAAATAGATGTAAAAACTGCGTTCTTAAATAAAAATCTCGATGAGGAGATTTACATGGAGCAACCTGAAGGTTTTATATCCAAAGGGAATGAAAACAAAGTATGTAGATTAGTCAAAACGTTATACGGACTAAAACAAGCTCCAAAACAATGGCATGCAAAATTTGATAGTGTCATGATGAAGAATGATTTTCGTATAAATGAATGTGATAAATGTGTTTATTACAAAGAAATTGGAAAATCATACGTGATGATTTGTCTATACGTAGATGATATGCTAATCTTCGGTCCAAATACTAAAGTAATAGAGACCATTAAGCAGATGTTAATGAACAATTTCGATATGAAAGATGTAACGACCCATAAAATTTTATTAATTTTTAATTTGTTTTATAACGTATTTAATTTTGATTTTGAGAAATTTTAATAATAATATTTTGAAATAAAGTTTTAATATTTGGTTTACGTATAATTAAATATAGCAAATGGTAAATCTTCAATTAATTATACGAAGGTTTATTTATTATATAATTCTATTAAATTCAAATCAGTTAATAATTGGTGAAAATAAATTTATTTTCAAGACCTGAATATTTTTACATAGAAAAATTCTAAATCATCTTCTAACCGAGACGTCATTTTTCGTTTTCCCAAATTTGGACTTCTATAGCTCCGTCGATCTTATTTTCTGCGTTTTTACTGCATTTTTTTCTGCTAGTGAAAATTCGAATTTTTATAATTCAATCGTACCACCAATATCTATATACCATTTTGATCGTCTCGTTATACTGATTACTACGGTATATTTATTTCTGTATTTTGAGATCCGATGCGCGACGGAAACAATAAAAACGTGCGTCATCGGTGCTGAAATTTGTGACTTGGATTTATCTACTTTTCAAATTTGAAACCGTACAACTCATACCATATTAAATTTCTTTTAAAGGTTTTAGCTAAATCTATGGGTGAGCGTTGCCACACCTTTCCACATTATATTTAATTCTCTGCCGCTTCAATTTGCATTCTATCCGTTCACATTTCATTTGTTCCTTTTCTACCATATATTTCATTATCTCTTTCTGTTATTTGCTAATTGCTATTTGCTCATTCACACGATCATTTAATTGAAATCAAAATTTCAACCATTACTTCTCTTTTCTTTTCAAATTTGAAACGTACTATTAAATCAAGCCATTAATTGATTTTATTTTTTTCCTTAAATCAACGTACAGCTCACACATTTATAAATTGCATTAAATTTTCTGATGAACCGCACCATGACCGTTTATATTACATTCATTTGAAATATATTCATTTGTTTGAAATCTTTCCCTTTCTCTCTCATCTCAGTTGGGAATAAAATAAATTTCAGCGTAAACCACGTTTCAATGCTTTTAACTCTTTATAACTTTTGATAAAATTTTCTGTCCTTTTTGAAACTAAAACGTATAGGGATATACGTTTTCCATTTATTAATTTCTAAATCGTCCTGTTGTCCTTTTCATGTATGTTATATTTATTTATATTTTAACATTTTCTATTTATTTCACTCATCTCCCTACACGTTTCTATTTATTTGCTGATTTGTTGCATACGTTTCGTTTTGGAAAAATACGGTTTATTCCTATTTATTTCATTTCTCACATTTATTTCATCTTTTACCGAAATTCAACCGTTGCCACGTCATACCATTTTGAAAGTATGAATGCACAAAACATGCATACGTTTTATCTTTGCTTAAATTTCTCTGTCCCTTCTTTTTTCCATTTCAATATCCTTGCCTTTCCAAACTCATTACGTACTGTCCAAACAAACAAAAATTTATTGCTTTAATTATTCAGCTCAATCTGAGGGACCGTTACTATTCAAATCACTTTATATTTATGGTATATGTTTCTTATCTTTATTTGGCAATGGTTCTTTTTTTTATTATTGCCTTAAACACTTTGCTAAATCAATGGACAACCGTTCCTATTAAAATTTTCTTTTGATCTGATCTGTGGCGTACGTTACTTTGAAATAAATATTTAGATATCATAGCGTCTGTCACTTCCATTTTTCACTTTGAATCATTTATTTACCTATTCCTTTTCTGTACTTACACGTTATCAAATAAATAAAGTATATATTTATAATCAAGCTTTCATCTTCCCAGACCCAATTCATGTTGTTGAAAACTTTTGCATTCTCTTCCCCTGTTTCAACCCGAAGGACGTGCAAACCATCCTTCTTCCCTGATGCCATCTCCAACCTTTTGTCCCTCCTCCTCTTCTTCTAGTGCAGCAGGTGAGTATTTATAAGTTAGAACTATATATATATATATATATATATATATATATATATATATATATTTCAACTGTTTACAATTAATACAAGGCATATCTATATGAAAGTATTTTATAATTTCCTATGTTCAAAGATATATTTTCTTTGTATGTTTTAAACTGATTTTTGTTTGTATATATATATATATATATATATATATATATCATATGGGACAGAGAATATATATGTACATGTTATGTATTATAATCGATATAAGTTGATATTATATGTTGTTTTAAGTATTATATAGATTACTGTATTTCATTTGCAGTAATATATATAGGGATAAAGTACTGTTTATTTGAGATTCAATTGTTTATATCCTACTTACTTACAAATTTTAATAATATACGTATGATTTTATATTATTCGTTTATGCATAAGTTTACAACTGTGTATACATGTAATTATATACTTTAGCCATAAAATTTCTAAGTATATATAAATTGGTTTGTAGTGATTTATAGTATTGATTCTTATAAAATATATACGTACGTGGTTTACAAAGTCTTGGGATTTAACAGTTCTGTTACATATGTTATATTGTTTTATATAAAATAATAAAACTGTTATGTTAGCGTTTGTAGCTTTCTTTGTTACAGTAATACATAAAGTTATTTTGAAAAGTGGTCTCATCATTTTTCTTTAAACTTGTATATATTTATGTATACTTCTATATAAAAGTTACAGCATTTATTTCAAATTTTATTATATTTGATTTTAATACATGTGTTTAATACAAACCAATGATTTTTCTTACATACGTATTTTGTTTTGATATTTGACTTAAAAAGAAGTATTAATTTAATAAGAAAATAATAATGTTATATTTTTAATTTATGTCAATCTGATTTGGATTTGTTCTCGTAAAATTCTGTTGTTAGCTCTATCCATCGAATTCATGCCAATCCTGCTTTGCTTTGAAACTTGTGCTTGGATTCGTAATTTATCCCACTTTCGTTCATCTCTAGCCTCGGAAGGTGAGCAATCACTCACGATTAACGTTCTTTTATTTATTAAATTTGATTTCAATCGAAACGACAATTGAAACATGAGGTTGTAGTTATTTAAATTGTTATATATGATATTATCTATAACTGTTCACTTATGGGATATGACACCATATCCTATTGTTTATATTTATTTTGATGATATATGCCTGTTGTTATTATTATTTTCATATCTATTATCACTCTGCAAGTTCCCTATTAGTATAGAATTCATTATGGGTTGAAATGATACATACCCGAACGCACTTTAGAATGGGAGAAAATCGTTATGGGTTGAAATGATAAACCCAAGCGATTTTCATTTAATTGAATTTGGGATTACGGGTTGAAACGATATCCACTCGTATATATTTAGTGTACGGGTTGAAATGATAAATATCCGTAGCACTTGACTATATGATAGGAAATATATACGGACACCATTGGTCCATATAAATATTTTGAAAATAAATTTCTACAGTTGAAAAGAAATATATGGGATTTAATAATATTGGTTCTTAAAATATTATATATATAAATGGAAATTTTATATAGATTTAATAATATTATTATTGAGATTGATTTAATCCATATAATATGTTTGTGTATTATTTAAGATTTATATTTCAAAATTTACCGTTGTAAAAATGTTGAGTAATTAAGATTGGGAGATAAATTTGGGTTTATTATAAATGGATTGTGACCGTTGCAAACTGATGAAGAAACACAACTTTTGCAAACCGCAAAAGTTTTGGCTGTTGTAAACGAAGAGAAGCGATTGTTGCTAACCGCAACAATTTTTGGCCATTGCAAACGAAGAGACGCGACTGTTGCAAACCACAATAGTTTTTCCCATTGCAAATGAAAAGGCGCGGCTGTTGCAAACCGTAACACTTTTTGACGTTGCAAATGAAGGGATGCTACTTTTCTTAACGAGTGTAGCCATTGGGAATTCGGCTATAAATAAGGAGGAAACTTGATCACTTTCTTCACTCAATTTCAAAACCGAATTATCTCTTCTTTATCTTCATTTTCTTAAAATCATAATCAGTCCTATCACACAAAGAATCATACACATCACGATCTCAAACAGCTTACGTTTGTTGTATCTTGGAAGACTTTCAATACAGTCCTAAGGGAATTGTTACGACAAGCCTCAGATGAAATTTTCTTCTTCAACCGGTTAGATTTTTGGTTGATATATATATATATATATATATATATATATATATATATATTGTTTTCATTTCTACGTTGTACTATTTCCTTAAATAGTATAACGTTTGATTTATCACTATAGTTACTATTACTATAATTGTTAGTTTGTTGTTGTAACATACTTATTGTTAAAAATATCTAATACAGGATTCCAAAGTAGTGGAAATCTGATTTGTAAACTTATGAGACGGGTTTATTATTGATTAGTCTCTATTTTGGTATACTAGACGTATAACAAATATTAGGGGATTAAACTCCCCATCCAACCAGTTAGATATGTGTAGTGTGATTAGTCATAGATTGGCATCTACAGTAGTATTGCTAGAAAATAAACCTATCGAAAATTAGATCAATGACATTGTTAGAAAAATTAACAACGATCGGAATTTCATTTTCAATAAGGATCAACAAGGGAAATGTAGAATTCTGGTCTTTTGGAATGAAAAGATCTGGTCTCTCTCGACAGTGCATATCAACGAACAATATATTACATGTTTAGTCCAAAATAAAATGGGAGTTGCATTCTATTGCACTTTTGTTTATTCCCATAATCAATTGGAAAGAAGAGGAGACCTTTGGGAATATATAAAACAGTGCTCTTACTCATTCAATCTTCTATGGTTGTTAGCATGGGATTTTAATGCAATTTACTACTGTAAAGATTGAATTAACGATTGTACTCCAAGTTCCTGCCCAGACGACGACTTCATTAAATGTATTGAGCCAGCAAACCTCCTGAACCACTAAGCATAGGAATTTATTACACTTGGAGAAGAGGTGCTAACATGTCAATACATAGCAAAATCGACAGATTTTCATTGATAACGAGTATCTTAGCAAGTATCCAAATTTTCCGGTCAATTTTCTAACCACTCCACCAGTGACCACACCTCTATCATTTTCAATTTAGCCATCCCATAACAAACTAGGAGGGCTACCCCTTTTAGGTTCAATAACTCATGGCAATATAGGGCGGATTACGATGACTTAGTCAAGTTAGAATGGAACTATGTGGGCAGTGGCAACCCCCTTTTTCGACTTTTGAAAACTTTAAAGAGAAGTAAAAGATTCCTAGATATTGGATCGTCCTAACGATGCCCGGATATTAGATCTCTATAGGAAAAAATTAGATTGACTATCAAACACATTGCATAAGCATTCCACCGAAAATTCGCAATGTTCAAAAATCAAATGGCTAACCCAAGGAGATAAACATCTCAATTTTTCCACTCCAAATTCTCCGACACAGAAGCAAGAACACAAGGAAACATTACAGTGGATGAAGAAGGAATTCGGACTAATGCTTACGATTATTTAAATAGGGAAGCTCTTCGGTACTTTTTAAATCTATTCAATTATCCCTCTTTAAACAACAATTTTGCTCATTTGAATTGTAGAAAATTCTTACCGATTTTGCTTGGAATTCGAAGGATATGCCTTTTGAAATAAAGAAGGTGAGAGTAGTTGTTTTTCAAATTGAGGACAATAGCTCCACAGGCCCGGATGGTTTCAACTCAAAATTCTACAAACTACACTGGGATTTGATCAAACACAATATGTTCCAAGCAGTGTTAGATATTCAGCAATCAAGTAAGATCATAAAGGAAATCATTGATACCTTTATACGTCTAATTCTTAAAAACGCAGACCCATAGACTCTGTCAGATTATAGACCAATATCATTATGCAATGTGATTTTTAAAACTTGGCTAATTTTCTATGCAGTGGGATGAAGCATTATTTAAACACTTTAATATCTTTAAACAAGAATGCTTTCATACCAGATAGAGTTTTTTTCTTCTGAAAACTCACTTACTCTAAGCTTATGAAATGGTGAGAGGATTTAATAGAAAATCAGCAAGTAATATGTGCATGAAAGTGGACATACACAAAGCCTATGATAAAATTAACAGAGAATTTATAAAACAAATGATGTTAAATATGGGTTTTTCTAACAAGTTTACTAAACTAATTTATGAATGTATACCCACTCCCTCTTTACTCCCTCTTTTTTTGATTCTCTTGGATGGAAGCTCACATCGCTTTTTTGGTGGTAAAAGAGGCATAAGACAAGGAGATCCACTGTCTCCTTTCCTCTTTTCTATTGCCATGGAATATTTTACAATTCTTTTAGATTGGAATATTACAAGGGTAACATTAGATCGTTCTTTCCTATTAAACCAATTCTTTATCGCCTTTTATACGCTCATGACATTCTCATTTTTACAAAATCAAACACTGAAAATTTCTATGCATTGCAAAAATCATGAATATCATTAAAGAGTCTGTGAATTTAAACATGAATAAATAGAAAACCATACTTTACTTTAGCGAAGGGAAAAATTCATAAGTCAAATCATTGAGAAACTTAATGTCCAAAGTGGGAACTTACCAATGATATATCTAGAAATTCCCATATCTTACATGATCTGAAATCAAAAGATTATGAAGTGTTGTTAGATAAAATCCACATTAAACTAACAATTGGAAAAATAGGATGCTGAATGTGGCAGACATAATTGAGCAAACTAAAAGTGTGATCGATCAAACGATCACATTTTGTACTCAATTTTGTCAGTTACCAACATCAATCATAAGCAAAATAAACTTAATTTTCTCAAATTTTGCTTTGAAAAAGAAAATCAATATGGCATGTGAAGACTTATGTAGACCTAGACTAGAAAGTAGGGTTGGTCTAAAAAGGCTACAAGATATCACATGGAGATTCCTACAAGATGAGAGTGTTTGTGCTCAATGGATGGAAAATGGATACTTTAAAAACAACAGTTTTCAGGTTGTCTTAGCGTATTACAAATTGATACCTAAATTCGAGAAGGATCCATTGTAGAAGAGTCGATGAGGAAGGAGGAATCCCTAACCCTAGAAGCAAGCTCCAAGGAGAATTCCCGAACCACTATTTTGGTTCGGTGGAACTGGAGCAGTGTAGGATGGAGACTGAACAAACTACTTCGTTCGGAAGTTGGCTGATGGTTGGAGTGGCAGTGGAAGTCATTCGGTGATATGAAGGACAAGTTTTCGTTCGGTGATTTGGTGATGACGAACAAAATATCTTGTTCGGTAAATAAGAGGAGAAGTGGAAGTGGCGGACGAGAAATCTCGTCTGGCGTTTCTAGGCTTTGCCGCTCCATATTTATGAAGTGGTGGTGTTTCGTTCAGCTTTGAGTTGATGTCGAACCAAGTAGTTTCAATCCAAAAGCATGTCGTTCCATATTGTGCTTCGCCGAACCAAATGCCAAGTGATGTATGCCGGACTAAACCATGTGTGCTCTTTGCCGAACAAAAGTGATTCTGAACCAGATGGATGCCGAACCAAAACTTAAGGATGCTATATAGCAGCTATTCTTCCTCATATCTTCGCTCTATAAATAGTGGAGCTTCAGGAAAATAATGGCAGACATCTTAGAGAGCAGAAACTCTGCAGAATTTTGTCTGTATTGTTAATTGTTCTTATATATAGCCTCCAAGAGTGAATCAATCTTGTAACTCTAATCTTTCAGTGATTAATAAAATCTCATCTCTCCAAGTGGGCATACACTGCCTCGCAGTAGTGGAACCACTATAAATACTGGTGTTATTTGTTTTTTGCATTGCATAGATCTGTGACTATCTGTTCTGGTGTTTATCTCTGTTTGTTTTGTCTCACTACAATCATGATACAATTTTTTTCTGCTACATTGGGTTTTTTATCTCCTTAGACTGATCATCTGAAAGATTTTCCCCCAATAATATGGTATCAAAGCTAGGTTGATTGAGGAGTGTTAGATGCTATGGCAAGTGATGAAGCGAATCCAGTTGTTACAAGACCCTATACTAGAAGGATGTATATTGCATCAGGATCACAATTGGCAATTGAGAAATGGAATGAGGATAAAAACTTCGAGAAGTGGAAAAGGAGGATAAAGGCTATTCTAATGAGTAATGAAGTCCATCCAGTAGTGTTTGCCCCTGATGAGTTGATGGTTGACATCTCAGTCACGGAAAGGAAGGAGATAGAGAAATGGGCATTTATTACTTTACAACTAGCCATGGAAGAGAATGTTATCTCAGAGAATAGCAGTGAGATCACTGCTAGGGGCATTTGGACCAAGCTAGAAAATCTCTACTTAAAGAAATTCTGACTAACCGTCTGATATTACTGAAGACATTTTTCACCATGCGGATGAGAAAGGGCACTTTAGTGAAGGAGCATCTTAATTTATTTAATGATCTCGTGATGAAGATGAAGATTGTTGACTTAAAGATGGATGAGTAGTAAATGACAATGATTCTTTTGTGTTATCTTCTGGAGCGATATACAGGTTTCGCTTACAACCTTATCTTCGCTAGAGACACGTTAACAGTGGAAGATGTGAAGTCATGCCAGAGGGCTTGAAATTAAATGAAGGAGATAAGTGAAGGAAGTAGAGGTGGAAGTAGTAGTTGCGGCCTATTTGTTGGAAGAGATGGAGAAGATAAGAATTGACACTCTAGAGGTTGTTTCCAGTCCAGGAATTCATGTAATGGTAAGAGAGGAAAGTCTAAAGACGAGAAGTGCTTTATCTGTAAGAAACCTAGTCATTGGAAAAAAGGATTGTCCAGATTTGAAGAAGGAAGAAGACGGATCTTCATCATTTGCGGTAGAGAAGACTGTATCTGACGATGTGTTGTTTGCAGCAGTGTCGGATGTCTCGGACCATTGGATGCTGGACTCGAGAGCGTCTTTTCATATGACTCCTAATAAGGATTACTTTAGTTCTTTCGTTGGACGAGAGGGAAGCTCTATTCTTATGGGCAATGATGTTAGCAGTAGAGCAATGTGTGAAGGTACAGTAAGAATCAGGATGTTTAACGAGTGACACGCACTTTGACAGGTGTCTGGTATATTTCTGGTCTTCAAAAATCCTTAATTTATTTAGGACAATTGACATCTTTGGGATGAATGGTAACTATCGAGAAGGACAGTTTGAAGGTTTCTAGAGGTGCACAAGATCTTATGAAAGGAGATGTGTTCCTAAACCTATATTTGTTGAAAGGAACCACAGTTCTTGAAGAGTCGTGTGTTGGAATAGATAGTTCTCGTGCATTGGATGCTACAAAGCTTTGCATCTCAGATTGGGTCATATTTCAGAGAAGGGCTTTGAGTTGCTTCGAAAACGGAAGATGATCAAAGGAGAAAGCTTTGACAAGATGGACTTTTGCCAGGAGTGTGTGCTGGGCAAGCAAACTAAAGTATCTTTTGGAGTTGAGCTCCATAGATCGAGGCGAGTACTTGAGTACGTTCATACAGATATATGGGGGACAGTTGTTACTCCATTTAGAGGAGCAAATATTTTATCTCTTTTATTGACGACTTTTCACGAAAAGTGTGGGTGTATGTGATGAAGGCCAAGTCATAGATCTTTGAGAAGTTCAAAGACTGGAAAGCGCTTGTTGAGAACCAATCTGTTCTAGGTTGAAGGTGTTGAGATTTGATAATAGCGGTGAATTTATATCTAGGGAGTTCCTCGACTTTTGTAGACAGCATAACATTCAGAGACATTTCACTACACCCAGTTCCGCAATCTAATGAGGTTACAGAAAGGATGAACAAGACTCTATTGGAGAAGGCTCGTTGCTTGAGATTGATGGCGGGCTTGTCTAGAGCTTTTGGGCCGAGGCATTATCAACTATGGCGCATATCATAAATCGAACTCCGTGCTCAACCATAGATGGGATGATTCTCGAGGAGAAATGGAGAGATAAAGCACTGTGTCTTGGTTACTTTCAAATTTTTAGTTGTCTTGTGTACGTTCGCCATACAGGTGATGAAAAGTTGGAGGTTAGAGCATACAAGGGCATACTAATGGGATACACTAGTGGTATCAAAGGGTATCGAATTTGGAACCCTGTTGAATGGAAGATTGTTCATTCCAAACATGTTACTTTTGATGAGTTTGTTATGTTCAATCCGAAGGAGAAGCTACCTATCACATCAGAAGATTTTGATAGGCCTAAGGAGATGGAAGAAATTCCTGTATTCCAACTAAATGGTAAAGTTGTTGTTTACGTTGTTGACGAAAATGCAGTTTATGAAACATCATAGGATAATCCATAGGTACCTTCCAGTAATATCGATGATGTGCATGAATCTAGAGGAAGTTCAGTTCAAGGTGGAGCTGAAAGGAGTTTAGGTGAAGCAGTACCTATCCAGGTCGGTCGTAGGACTATTAGGCCACCCATAAGGTACGCTAATTGGCAGTTTGCGAAGCTTAACCTTGGTGATTAGCTTGAATATGTCCTACATGTGGTTCTTGAGGAGCCTCTTGACCTTGATGAAGCTTTGAAGTCATGTGACAGCTCAAAGTGGATATGCACTACGGAAGAGGAGTTAGAGTCGTTGAAGAAGAACAAGACTTGGGATTTGGTACCCCCTCCTCAAGGAAGCCGAACCATAGGCTGCAAGTGGGTGTTCAAGGTGAAGGATATGAGAGATACAGGGCTAGACTACTTGCTAAAGGGTTTTTACAAAGAAATGGATTGGAGTATGATGAGATATTCTCTCCAGTAGTGAGGCATATGTCCATCTGCATTTTGCTCGGTGTCATCGTAGCTCATGACTTAGAGCTGGAGCAACTAGATGTGAAAACCGCTTTCTTGCATGGAGACTTGGATGAGACCATCTACATGAAGTAGCCAGAAAGATTTGTTATAGATGAGAAATAAAATTGGATTCGAAAATTGAAGCAGTCTTTGTATGGACTTAAGTAGTAGCCTAGACAATGGTGCAAGAGGTTTGACTCTTTTATTCTTTCACTTGGTTTTGATCGTAGCATCAAAGACGCTTGTGTACTTCAAGCATTTAAAGAATGGTAGATGGGTGTACCTACTCTTTTACGTGGATGATATGTTGATTGCTTCCAAGGATAAAGCTAAAATCGATAGTTTGAAGCTAAAGCTAAAAGCAGAATTCGAAATGAAGGACCTTGGAGAAGCAAAAAAAATATTTGGGCATGGAAATCCAAAGGGATAGAAAGATAGAACTTTTGAGCCTCACTCAAAAGGAGTACATTTGAAAGGTGCTTGCTCGATTTGGCATGAAAGGGGCAAAGGCAAGCAGCACACGCATTCGTTTGCATATATAACTTTCTAATAAAGACTCTCCAATCTCAGAAAAGGACAAGACTTATATGATGAAGATCTCATATGCAAGTGCAGTTCGCAGCTTGATGTGTGCCATGGTTTGCGCTAGGTGTGACATTGCACAGGCAGTTGGATTGGTGAGTAGGTTCATAGCAAATTCAGGAAAGACACATTGGATAGTAGTGAAGTGTGTCCTCAGATGCCTTAGAGAAACTCCAAACCATGGACTTGTTTTTGGCTGCAGACGAAGAGATTTCTGCTTGGTTGGATTTTGCGATTCGAACTATGCTGGTGATAGAGATCGAAGGAAGTCGACCTTCGGATATGTGTTTCCCATTGGTGAGACAGCAATTAGTTGGAGAGCGAGGTTGTAGACGATTATGGATTTGCCTACTATAGAGGTAGAGCTCATAACTACGGTTGAAGCAGCTAAGGAGGCACTTTATTTGAGGCGACTATTGTGTGATTTGGGATTCATATATGAAGGCGTGGATGTGTACTGTAACAGTCAGATTGCAATTCACTTAGCTGAAATTTTGATTTTCAGCTCGAGGATGAAGCGTATTGAGGTGAGAGAGTCGTTCCTTGTCTCGATGAATGAAGAGAAGATAGTTCATCTTTAGAAAGTTCATACAAAAGAGAATGCAACGAACATGTTTTCCAAGTCATTGCCTGTTGCTAAGTTCAAACATTGCTCCGACTGGATTCGCTTAATAAAGTGGTAGGTGCCATGGGATGGCGGGGGAGAGTTGAGATGGTTCATGGTGACGTTTGTTTTCATGGTAGAGATTGATAGGTTCCACAAGGACTGGGTACTTCGAACACTTTGTTGATGGGCGGTGGCCTTGCCGGAGTTCGTTGATAGAGTGTAATGGGTGATGGCATTGCCAAAGCTCGTTGGGTAAGTATCCATTGCTTGGATCATGAAGGTGTAGATGAAGTTGGAAGGCATGTATGGATACGGTATCTAGGCGGAGATTGTTAGAAATTGATACCTGAGAAGGAGCCATTAGAGAAGCATCGAGGAGGAAGAAGGAAGCCCTAACTCTAGAAGAAAGCTCAAGGGAGAAGCAAGCTCTGGTGTTTCTAGGCTTTTCCATATTTATGGAGCGGTGGTGTTTCATTCGACATTGAGTTGATGCCAAACCAAGTAGTGTCACTCCATAAGCATGCCGGTCCAGATTGGGCTTTGCCAACTCAAATGCCAAGTGTTGTATGCCGGACCAAACCATGTGTGCTCTTTGCCGAACCAATGTGATGCCGTACCTGATGGATGCCGAACCAAAATCCAGAGCTGCTATATAGCAGCTACTCTTCCTTATATCTTTATTCTATAAATAGTAGAGCATTTGGACAACAACGGTGGCCATCCTAGAAAGCTGAAACTCTGTAAAATTTGGTATGTATTGTTATCTTCTTATGTATAGCTTGCAAAAATGAATCAATCTTGTAACTCTAATCTTTCAGTGGTTAATTAAATCTCCTCTCCCTTAGTGGACGTACATTGCGTCGAGGTAGTGGAATCACTATAAATACTGATGTTATTTATTTTTCTGCATTGCATAGGTTTGTGACTGTCTGTTCTGGTGTTTATCTCTATTTGTTTCGTCTTACTGCAATCATGATCCAGTCGTTTTCCGCTGCGTTGTTTTTTTATTCCCTTAGACTAATTATTTGAATGGATTTTTCCCAACATAGCGGACAACAATGCATCATACACATGGAAATTAATGCTCAACATTAGACCACAGGCTAAAAATATGATGTAAAGGAAAATAGACAGCTAGGACAATACTAGTCCTTGGTTTGATCCTTGGATTGTAGGCAATCGGCAATTGATTTACTGGGAGGTGATTATATATCGATTACTAGCGGCCACAAGAAAAAGTTTCATCTCTTATTTTTAACGAAATATGGTGAAAGAACATCCTTATTTCCCACCTCACGTTAACCAGTTGATCCTTAAAAACCACTAGACTATAATAAGAAAGATGATTATTGGATACGGACACTACAAAGAAAAGGGAAATTCTCATTTAAATTAGGATGGAATCATGTTTGAGAAAAAATAGTGAGCTTGATTGGTGCAAACACCTATGAAACTCAGCTTGCTCACCAAAAATTCCTTTATGCACTCTATTAGCTAGATCAAACAAACTTTACACAATATAATGGATTGCAAAATGGGATACCAATATAGATACAATTTGTGTGTTATGCAAACAAGAATCTGAAACCTATAATCATCTTTTCTTTCATTATACTTACTCAAACACAATTTGCGCACAACTCAGTAGAAAGTTGAATATCTCAACAACAAACAGTAAGACATAAACAATATTTTCAAACAAATTTTCAACAACTCCAACAAGTCCTATACCAAACTGATCGACACGACTATTACCGCACTTATATGGCACATTTTGGTCAAATGAAACACGAGAACATTTAATAATATCGTAACCCCGACAAATATCAAAATAGAGAAAATAAGCACAGACAACAAAAATCTGTTGAAACATGCAGGCATAAACAATGTGCAGGTTAAGCAAAAGGAACTCACCTTCAGGAAATTTGGAATCATCCCCTGATGCCATCCCAAAATTTTGAGATAGCCACGCAAGTCAGTCAGCAGAGGACAAATCTGCAATCGACCACCACGGCGTTTGAGATGATTAGTAGAACAGCATGGGAATTTTCCTACTTCAATGACAATATGTATCTGACTACATCATCTAATTACCACGGATCTGGAGTAGCATCTTTCTGTAGCATATGATAGGAGTCGATAGTTTTTATTTGTAGAATTTAATTACTAGTTGACTTTTTAGCATTAGTTTTGGGTCACATGTGCTATGTGATCTTATTTTCTACTTTTGTTGTCGGATTTTTTTTTTACTTTTATCTGTGCTATTGTTGGCACTTGAATATGTATTCCAATGAATGATGGTTAGCAGTGCACGTATAGTGGTTTTAAGTAGTTATGTTCTTGAAAAACACTTGTCATAGATTGTTCCCTACTCTCCAACTTGTAACTCTTTGCTCTAGTAATAAAGTACCTATTTCAAAAAAAAGAATGAAATGAAGCCATTAAATAGGTGCAAAACTTTTTTTTGGTAAAGAGAAGTTATTTAATAGACATAAAGCACCTTTTCAATAATATAGTCGTTGGAGGAATTTTAAACACAAGATTTAAGATAGCACTATACAACAGTAGTTTTCTTTAGAAAGCTATACCAAAAGTCTTTTTATAAATTTGAAGTGTTTGGAGTTTGTTTGTGGGGTTTTAACAATTCACGACTATAATGACTCGATATGGATTAAACTCATGACTTATATTCTGTTTAAGCTCCAAGTCCGTATCTTCTTGCCATCTTGAGGCACCCAAGTTTAAATAGCTTTGTAAAAACCAAAATTGATCTTAACACTCCATAATTGATTTATATTGCCATTCATATCTTTTACTTATGCATAAGCATGTTATCATGTTGGACTGTGTTATCATGTTGGATTGTGCATATGTATTTGCTTCTTGAATCACCAAGATACTTGATAAAATCATCAGTAGCATTGATGTAATTTTATTATCATCAAAATATGAAAATCATTTTCTAACTTTTTCCCTTTTTTGATGATGGATACTACACAACTTATAGAATAAAATATTAAATAACTCCCCTCGGATATATACTATACACATACATATGTGTACATATACAATTAATATAATCATTTTCTCCAATTTTTCTTCCCTTTTTGTCATCAAAAAAAGTTGATAAAACTTAGGGCATCTATTGGTCAATCGCTTCCCCTTAATTTTGTAATATATGACACTCATCACCTTAATGCTTCAACATAAGACAATTTTTTGTGTAAATCTTTAAAGAATACTTTGGAAAATGTGTTATTTTGTCTTAAAAATATTCTTCCTATGTATTCCATTTTAAAAGCATGTGTAATCAAAAAAAATTCATGGGAAATACACAGTATTTAGTTCATAGTTTTTATAATAAAACAAAAAAACCTTTTATTATCATATTTATATTGGTAAACTTAGGTTTATATAAATATGAATGCTTATCTATGAAAGTGCCAAAAAAAATTTCAAAGTGTGAAAACATAGCCAACTAAAAGCCAGTGTTAAAAAACCTATAAAAAGCGTTCGTTTATACATTTATCATCAAAACATTTATTGTGCGTATTTTTAAGACATAAAAATAATCTTTTTATAGCACTTATACTCATAAATACAATTCTCTTATAAAATAAATCTTATATTTTTGGCAAGTGCTTATGCATGTAAAATACTCTAAAATATCTCAATTTTTATTGAAATACCAAATAATTATTTAAACCTTCTACAAATTTTACCAAAAATAAGTAATAACTTATTAAAAATCATATTATTTTCATAAAACCAAATTACAAACTTAAAGATAAGATTACTAAATTTGACCCATATTTCTCATTTTGTAGTGCCATTTCCACATGCATCAGTAAATTCAAAATCAATCTCCCCCCAATATGTTGCACACCTGCAAAACCTAAGGAATATGTTCTAGCATGCAGTTCCTACATCAGGGCCCAAGAGGTAAAGGCAACCATAGCTAAAAGGGTTTATAGAACCTTTGAAAATAGAATTTTCATTATTAATCACTGTATCGAATAATCGTCAATGTACGTATTTTTCTCAATTTACAGGAACCCAAATATTTGAAATTTTTTTTCATGTTTCATGTTAATGGTTTTGTATTTCTAGAGATATTTGAAACATTATAGGTTATAGAAGTACTTGTATTTCTATAAAAAGCGCGTTTAGATTTTGCTTGAAATCTAGTGCTAGCTTTAACAATTTTCCTACACATGAAGCATATCTAGTAATATTTCTATAATTAATGTTATTATGTCCTTTACCACTTCTATTATTAAAAGTGTAGAATTTGATAAAATTGAGTTTAGATAATTTTGTTCTTTATTGAAATTGATGACTTTTTCATTAGCTTTATGAAATTTCACTTTATAGTTACCAATCTCTTTTTTCATAAGTTTCATTTTTATTTTTCAAAGTATTAGTTTCTTTAATTAATTCTAAATTCTCATTCTTTAAAGAATAATTCACTTTTTCAAGAGTTCAAATTTAAGAATTTGGATAATTTAAAGAAATTTCAAAATCATTTTCAAATCGTCAAATTTATTTTAAAAAAAATATTTCTCATTTGTAAAGGACTTTTTTTTCAAGATGATCTAATTTGGAAATAGAATTTTCCATAGAGATTTATACAAATACTTTCATTTTCTAAAATATATTTTTTATTTTTCCACGTATTAATTTTTGTAAATACCACATATATTAATTTTAATGACAACAACCATATGAATATAGGTACTAATGTTTGTCCTAGTTGTATAGAATATTTTGCAGGATGTTACACAGGTTTATACATGTATAAGACAATCAAGTTTGAAGAATGATTAGTAAAGAAACTAGAGATGTAGATTCGGAGATGATCAAGGCAATTAAAAACACATGAGTTTATAGACAAAGACATGAAGATTTCAAGACTATAGATAATAGTTAATGGACGTTAGACATACTTGTTAAAGTCATTGAATAGCAACTTTCTTTTCTTTGAATACTCTCTCACCAAAATATTTATTTTATTTCAAAAAATATTTCTATAAATATTTTTAGAAGTTTTATATATTAAAAAGTATACAAACGATCATTTTTTGAAATAATTTTTAAAAATATCAGAATTGTGGAACACTTAAAGTGTTGCTGCTTTTGTTAAAATAGAGGGATATGTCAACATATCCTACATGAGTATGTCGATACATGTACCGTTGAAAAGTTTTTTTTAATTTTGAAGAGTAGTGATTTTTGGCTCCATCTCTTTATGAACAGACATTCTCTTCAAACACTATATATAGGGGGCTAGAAAATCAATTTTTCTAGCAATATTATCTCCATTCTTCTTACTACAAATTCACATTATATATTACGAAATCCACTTTCTATACCCTTCAAATCCACTCTAATTCAATTTCTACTTCACTATATCCATTCTTTATAATCTACTCACTATTTTGCAAGAATTCTTTCACCAATTCAAACACCATAGTGCTATAAATGGGCTTTAGGATATTTCGTATGCAAGTTACAACTATTTGCATTTGGAATCAATAACTCTCTACAACTATTTTGTGTAGGTGTGCTTGTTGCCTCTACAAATCCAGTGGACGTGCTTGTTGCCCGTTTAAATCAAGTGGGTGTGCTTGTTGCCCATTTAAATCAGTGGATGATCTTATAGTCCGATTAAATCTAGAGAGTCTACCTTAAGGTTAGAAAGTGAGGAAGGCGTATCTTGTTGCATCAAAGTCAAGATTGTATTTTAATTTGGTTGCTATCTGATTAAAGTAAGTGTTTGAAAGGAAATCTATGCATGTACTGTACAGGACCATTGTAGGATTGGTCAATCCAAACTATTATAAAACTTCTAGTGTCATATCTCTTACTTTTACTTTATTTTTATGGCATTTATATATATATATATATATATATATATGACTGCCTATTAATATATATACGTATTGATTATATGTGTTTTGATTTAAATCTTGAAACTATTTAGAAAAGTTATATATAAGTTATAAAATACTATTCACCAGTCTCTAGTATTAAAGGAGCCTTAAGATCCGTTCACACTGGTATAATTATACCACACCGTTACCCACATTTGGTATCAGAGCATTAGGTTTTCAAAAACTCGTTATTTGATTTTTTTTGAAAATTATAAATGGCTAGAAAACTACTAGTACATTATTTGACATTTTTGATGAAAACAAAGTTGTAAAATCCTTATGTTACCTTTAAATAGATTCGGAACTA
This sequence comes from Allium cepa, assembly GCA_030765085.1. Classification (NCBI taxonomy): domain Eukaryota; kingdom Viridiplantae; phylum Streptophyta; class Magnoliopsida; order Asparagales; family Amaryllidaceae; genus Allium; species Allium cepa. The sequence goes on from CM060932.1 coordinate 746,007,399, forward strand.
ATAATATTGAAAATCACTTGAAAATTTGAAAGTGCGTAAAATTGCAGGAACATGTATGTTATATGGTAGACGACGAACAGACACATGATGGTACATCATAAATTAAGGACCAACGAATACTAGATAATTGATGTCTAAGAAACATGAATGGAATTCCAGAGATCTTAAAAGACATCATTTACAAAGATAGAGGAGCAGTTAGTTGGAGATAACTCAAAAGGATATGTCATCGGCATCGACAACGTCAGTAACTCTAAAACTCCTATTATTTCTAATGCTTTATTAGTTAGGAATTAAAAATATAATCTACTTAGTATTAGTCAATTATGTGATAATGGTTTCAAAAATAAGTTTGAAAAAGTCATTTTCCACATCAAGGATAACGAGTCTAGAATTATTTTTGAAGGAATTAAGAAACATAATATTTATATTTTGAGTATGAAAATGACTGATGACAAGATTTATCTTATGGTCGGATCTCGTGACCCTTGGATTTGGCACAAATGATTTAGTCATTCAAATTTTAATCATTTATCCTAAGTAGTCAGATATGAACTTGTTTGAGGATTTTCAAAAATGAGTTTTAGTGTCAATAACCTATGTGACGCTTGTTAACATGGAAAAATTCATAAAAGTTCATTTGAATCAAAAGATATGATTTTGACTACATATCCCCTAGAACTTCTTCACTTAGACCTTTTTGAACCATCATAAGTGCAAACAATAAATCATAATAGATATATTTTGTAATACTAGATGACTTTTCAAGATACGCTTGGAGATTATTTCTTAAATATAAGAGTGAAGCATTTGAAATGTTTAAAATTTTCACTAAGGAAATTCAAAATCAAAAGTCAATTTAAATTTAGACAAGAAGGAGTGATCATGGAGGAAAATTTGAGAATAAAAATTTGGAAAATTTTTGAGATAAGAAAGGAATTACGCACAACTTTTCTTTTCCTAGAACTCCTCAACAAAATGGAGTTGTAGAGTGTAAAAATGAAATTATACAAGAATGCGCTAAGACTATGTTATATGACAGCGATTTACCAAAAAAATTAGGCTAAAGCAGTTGCTATAGCATGTCATATTTTGAATAGAATTTTAGTAAGATTGTTAACCAAAAACACACCTTTGAATTATCTTTTAATAAAAGCCAAAAGTATCTTATTTTAAACTATTTGGTAGCGAATTCTTTATACTAAATACATAAGATAATTTAGACTAATTTGACACAAAATCAGATAAAGGTATATTTATTGGTTATTCAAACAAAAATAAGGTCTATGGAGATTTTAACACTAGAACTAATACTATTAGAGGAACTTTACATGTTGCATTTAATGGAAATTTTAAACTAACTAATACTAGTAACGATAAGAAAAAAATCTTGATCCTAGTAAGAATAACAAGATTGCAAATAACGAAACTGCTAATAATGAAAAAAATAATACCGATGATTCAAATAAAAATAAATCAAGCAAAACAAAATTTTGGAAAGACCATCCTAAGGAAAATATTCTAGAAAGCATAGAGTTAGTGGTAAAAACTAGAAATCAACTAAATAAGACGAGTAAAGTAGTGTTTATTTCAACTAACGAATCCAAAATCCAAAAGAAGCATTATTAGATAATTCATGGATTCTTGCCATGCAAAGAGAACTATATCAGTTCACTCGAAATGATGTTTGGGAATTAGTTCCATGGTAGAAAAATTAATCTATAATTGGAACCAAGAGGGTTTATAGAAATAAATTCAATAAACAAGGAGAAATCATAAAAAATTAAGCATGTTTAGTTGCACACGTATATAACGTAGACGAGGAATGAATTTTGGTGAGATCTATGCCCCTATAGCCAGATCAAAAGCCATAATAATCCTATTCTCTTTTGCAAAGCATGAGACCTTTCCCCCTATAGCCAGATCAAAAGCCATAATAATCCTATTCTCTTTTGCAAAGAATAATTTTAAATTATTTCAAATGGATGCTAAAAGTGCATTTTTAAATAGATTTATCAAAGAAGATGTATATGTTGATCAACCCCTACCTTTTGATGACGAAAAACTCCATAATCATATTTACAAAGTGAAAAGGTGTTATATGGTTTAAAAAAGCACCTAAACCTTGGTACAAAAGATTCAAATCATACTTGATACAATCTAATTTTGAAATAGGTGAAGTAGATACCACGTTATTTATTAAATGAATTAACAATGATATTCAACTTATACATATAAATAGACGACATTATCTTAAGGTCAGCAAATGAACAACTAAACAAGAATATGCTTAAATAATTACAAAGGAATTTTAAATCATTCACATGGGAGAATTAACATTATTTCTAGGTTTACAAATTAAACAATGGAATATATATATATAAGTCAAGAAAAATACGGTAAAGAATTAGTAAAGAAATTTGAAATGGCTAACACATGCATAAAAGCAAAACCCATGGAAACCAGTGAGAAGCTTAATAAAGAAATCATTTCAAAAGACATTGACAAAAAATATATAGAGTTATGATAGGATCTTTACTTTGTGTCATATCTAGTAGACTCGATATAATGTGTAGCATATGTCTATATGAAAGATATCAGTCACACCCTAAGGAGACATATCTAAAAGTTGTAAAATGCATCTTGAGATATGTTAACAACACATTAGGCTATGAGCTCTTCTATCCAAAAGAAGATTCATTTTACTTAATATTATATATGATGATGATTATGATAAATGTAAATCTGATTGAAAAAGCATGAGTGGAAGCTGTCGCTTTTTAGGACACTCACCTGTCTTTTGGTTTGGTAAAAGGAAAATTCTGCATCTCTATCTATAAGAGAGGCAATTTATATATCAGCGGCGTTAGCTAATCAGAGTATCTATATGCAACAAACTTTAAGGTATTTCGGTTTAAATTTAAAGCAATCACCCATATATTATGATAACATCAATGCAATAAATCTATCTAAAAATTCAACACATCATAGTAGGACAAAACGTATAAATATAAGACATCATTTCTTAAGAGATAATATAAACAAAGAAATTGTTACCTAGAATTTACAGTTACAGAAAATTAAGTAGCTCGTTTTTTAACTAAACCATTAGCACAACTTTCATCAAATTAAGAAGAAAATTAGGAATATGTTCTTTACAGAAATCTAGATATCATGTATATGTCGACATACCAGGGAGGCATATGTCGACATACATGACAATTTTCACAAAAACTATTTTTTCCCTCGGTAACACCCACAATTTTAACGAATGAATATTTAAATGATTTATTCAAATATTTAGCCGTTATCGCTTTTCCGGTGTGAGCAAAATGAGTATAAACTTGACTACGTTTGAAGTCGATGAATTTTTAAAGCGAATGGTGACTTTATGAAAGTGTTGAAAATTAAATTAGGGGCTAAGGCCCATTAACTAGCCTATAAGCTGTCTAACTATCTTTATTATTTTCATTCCTTTCATTTTCACTTTCCATTAACGTTCCTTTTCCTCTCCTAATCCTTCTCTAATTGCCCCTTAATTCCTAAGACCTAATCCACTAAATCAAGCTCAAATAAAATCTTAAATTCATGAATAAATAATCATAATTCCTCTCTACTCATTCCTCACATAACCCATCAAGGAATTTGCATGAAGTTGTGTATGAAGCTTAATCCCAAATTTAAAAAGAGCTAAGATTTGGGTTAAAGTAATTAGAGCTTGTTTTAGTGAAAGAGAAAGTGAGTGGGATGATTCTCTCACTTAATTTACATGTTATACTTTATATATTTGTTTATTTATGATTATGAAGTGATATGGAATGGTTTAGAGAATGTTAGTAATGTAATTAGGTTTATGTTCACGGTTTAAACATGTTTAGTTCATCACATTTTTTATTAGAAACTTTACACACCATGTTTTGAAAGTTAGTAAGCCTTAAATTGGTTTTGGGATTAAATGGATTATTATATATGATGTTGTAGTTTGATTTGTGATTAATTAAGTAATATAATGTTGTGCTTGTCATTAGAAAATATTAAATGAATCATTTGAACTAGTTTATGAAAAGATAGTATGCTAATTAAGTGAGTAAGGAGCTCTATACTATTACTAAAGTGACTAGAAGCCTAATGAAGCTTAATTAGTATTCATAAGCATTATTTACTAGAAGTAATCATTTTATAAAACAAAGAAATATTTTATAAAATGAATATAGTAAGTTAATTAAATGAGTTATGAGCTCTACGTTTATTACCAAAGTGATTGGAGGCTTAACGAGCTTAATTAGTACTTATAAATATTATTTAAGTAAAGAAATAATTTTATCAGTAAACGAGATATTTTAAAAAATAATAAGAATACATTTTATAAAATTGAATGAGAATTTATATAATAATAGTAATAATGATACATTTTATAAATAAAGTGATATTTTGTAAAATTGAGATTTTATAAAATAGTAATGACGGTATGTTTTATAAATTGAATGAGATTTTATACAATAGTAATAATGAAAAATAGAATGAGATTTTATAAAACAGCATGAAGGAATTATTTTATAAAGTGGTTATAAAGTTTTATAAAATAATTATAAGATGAATACTTAATTCTTGATGAAGGAACTAAGTATTATAAGAGCTTAAAATGATTTATAAGCTAGTTTTGTATTTTATAAAATAATAGAATGATTTCATAAAATAGTAGAAAATGATAATAAACTTTAATAGAAAAGACTTAATAAATAAAAGTAAGATTCGATTATTAAAATAATCAAATCGTTATTTAAATATACGTGTATGCACATGGATATGGGTAAGTATAGGTATATGTGTATTTGAAGTTATATAATAATAAATGAAATTCTTGAATTGTAATTATAATTGTTAATAATGGTTGTGTATGTGTGAATGAATGAATATATTTGTGTGATTGATTGTATATGTATACGAACATGCTACGAGAAATCTCATGTAGCTATAGCGACCACTAGGTGTGCTCAGTTGCATGAGAGAGTACCGGATCGAGTAATCGCTTTGGTGAAGCTCGAAACATGATTTGTGAAGTTTTATGTGTTTGTGTATATGTGTGTATGTATGTGTGTACGAGTAGGTGTATTGACTAAATGTGCCAACATAATGTGAGGAGAGAAATTGAGTTATTTGGGCATGTTAGAAGAGCCAGGGTCGTTGAAATCGTCCCGGGGAGTCTCTATACGAAAAAAGAGCGTGATTCGTATTGAAATCGATTTTTGAATACTTAATAAACAACTTTCAAAACATCAACCAATAAACTCCAAAAGAATTCCAATGTAGCAAAGGAAGACTACGGGAGGTAGGCACCTAATTGGGAGAAGCGACGGAGAAGATGGGGCACGAATCGACGACCGTTTGGAAGGTTACTACCTTACACGGGCTCGCTCGATCAACTGAAGGTCATATTTAGTTGGCTGAATGTGTATTAAATACATTCTTGGGGGTGAAAACCACAAACAAAAGACTGGAGGAGGCAGACTCAATCGACTAAGCTCAATTGATAGGGAATAGGGTTTAATCGACTAGCTCAGTCGACTAAATGGCATCCCCAGTCGACTGAATGCCTGGGCAGGGAATGCCTTTGCAGCTTTCTTTCCCCGTTCAAGTGCGGCTTTTCATAGGCGCTCGGCATGGATTCTCAAAGGTTCTGAGCTACTCGGGAAAGTGGGATGCAAGGCGAAGCTCAGGATTCGGATGTAATGTATAGTGATACGTGTGTGGTCAATGATGATCGGACATGATACCAATGTAGTTTTGATTACACAGTCATGTTTGGTGAGCATCTACGATTTAGTGAAGTTAGTTCATGCCCCTTGGCTTTGACTTTTGGGTAAACATGTTTGAAGAATGGTATTGGTCTTATGATTGCGACCATACCCTGTATTTATCTAATATTAGCATTGTATTGGCCTTATATTAGTAGTCACACACACTATTGGTCTTTCAGTAATGATCATCCATATAGATAAATGTTGATGAGATATTGGACTTCATCCGTAATAGATGTATGTGATTACATGATGATTATATTTGATTTATAAATGTATATGTATGGCATTGGTGTTTCTTTATGGTCTTGATAGCGTATGATACGATACACGAGCATCATTCTCTTTTTAGATAGAGGTGTATGCAAGTTATTCGAGAAATCCTTGGTATCCTAGAAGGGGATGATGATAATCATCTACTATGGGATCTTAGAACACGAATGCTCATTATAAGGGTGCGATGATTCTAATCACTATTTGGACTAGGTTTCATGCATATAAATGTATGGTTGTGTTAATTACCGACTCTATTTACCATTGGATCACGATAGATGTCAGGATACGTTAGTGTGTTGATTTTCTTTATCATTGGATCTTGATAGATGTGCAGGTACATTAGTGTACTGACTCTATTTCTCATTGGATCGTGATAGATGTCTGGGTACATTAGTGTACTGACTCTATTTGTCTTGAACTCTCAAAGGGAATCATTAGATCACGATAGATGTTCATAGTTGACTCCACCCATCAGTAATGGTGGGTATAGATTTGTAATCCTTAGTTATGTTCCATTGTTATGTTGTGTGTGTTATTAGTTGGTTATTGTTATTATTATTACATTTATTACCATTGTGTACTACGCGATAGACTTACATTATGATAACCCGATTTTTGGATGTTGGGTTACATTTATCATGGTATGTTACATTTCAGTCTTACTATATTAGTTGTGTTGACTCGTTGATTTCAGGAAAGATCAGGTTATGTTATGACTTCCTATCTCATGTCAAAGGTTTACTTTACTTGTGTATGGGATGTCCGGGTTACCCTAAGCCATATTTGTGGAGAGGACTGAATGTGCCTCAGTAGTTTCTATTCTATTTTGTATATATTTTGATACATAATTGAGATAATTCCCTTCATACTGGTTTTATGTTCGACCCACATTTTGTCTTTGTCTATTTATGGCATGAAAACTCTTGGGTACTTGATTGAGTAGTTTGGGGGTCAGGTGCTTTTGGGAATATGCTATTAGAGTGATGCAGCTGGAGCTTTAAAGGTGAAGACGATACTTGGTTACTTATCTACTTGATATTGTAGTAGTACATGACAGGTGTTATTTGTATATAAGACTTATTTTATCAGATGTTTTACTCTCACTCTTTGTATTGATATCAATTTATCAGTTACTTCCGCTAGAGTAGTTTCTTATATATATTGTTCACTCAATTCTGTTAATGTATATTCAGTATATTATATGTTATCGTTCCGATGTAAGACTGCGTCTTTAATCCTCGAAATGGTATTCTGTTTAATTTTTTTCTTTCTTTTCTCGACAAGCTGTCTTTGTGGTATATGAATGTTTAGCATTGATGTGAAGCCTTGATTTTTGGATGTTACAAAGGATGGGTTGTTACATTTAGTATCAGTGCCTATGTTCAACACTTAGGTCCAAGTAGACAACTTTGAATTAAACAATCCAGTATAAGGAAATACGTTGAGAGAGTGTACTTGTATTTTTCTACTATATAATATTACTTACATCACTTGTCTTATGAACTATGATTTATTTCTATCGCTAGTTTCTAGGGTATCTTTGTCATGCTATCAGTAACCGAGAGTATTGTCATTCTAACTCGATGCACGAGCTTTCTAGTTGAGTGGACTCGGCCAATGAAGTGTGACTTGGATTTTCGTCCAAGTAGAATTCGGTGGTTGCCCAATAATGAACAAAGATGGAGCAAATGACTAATTAACACTTTGCATGGAGTCATTGGTGTTTGAATTGTTCTTTGGTGATAGTGAACCATAGGCGATGTGAGTAATCCCGTATGCTAAAAGGTATTTTCTAAGAATCAATCAATTCACGTACCCGTTTCCCATCCCCAATTCGAGCATAAGGTTTCTAGGTGATTTGCACTAGTTAGGCAAGGGTTTTTCACTTGATTCTTAAAGGCGAGCACTTGAGTCAGATTCTTGAGTTGACTGGGAGATTTCGAAGCACGACTCTAGTCGTGCAAGGGAATTTTAATAGTTATACCAAGAGACTATATCAGAGTTCGCATGAGAAGAGTTAGGAGGCCGTCCCTAATTTAACAAAGACATCTTATGAGCAAACGAAGGATCGAATCGAGCATCATGTCATTTTGGGTGATATTTAGTCATTATAAAATATATTTATAGCATTTTCATTTAGGATAACTTGGGATAGTTTGGGAAAGGACTTCACGACTAGTTTTGTGAAGATTCAGATAATCTTCTAAGTAGTGAGATGATATTCGTCTGGGCAAGCATTGTGGTACACTTAGTATGTTTTTGTTATTGACATTATGCAGTTGAGATGAGTTTGAGCCCGAGCAAACCCAGGCATTAGTTTGTTACTTAATGATGATTTAATTAGTAGATTTTTCTCCTTTGGAGAAAGATTTCTATTCGAAAGAAATGGAAAGTTAAGACATTGATTGCTAGATTTATTTAAGAGTTTGAGACTCCATGATCCTACATATCGTGTAAATTTCCCTTTCCATAGTGGGGGGGTGTGATTACCTTTCGTGTGTTGTATTCATGAAAGGGGTTGCACTACTTATGAATTTTTTCATATTGAATACCGAAAAGACTCATTGGATTTTATAGTTTGACATACATGTTTTAACTATTAATTGGTAATCTTGCATGTCGATATAGACTCTTTGGTATCTTCCATAATTTTGTATACTTGTTGTTTATTGTTGCTTGATATTATTTGATTGTCGCTTGTTTTTGCTTGCCACTATTTGTTGTCGATTGATTTTGATTTTTTTGATTGCTTGTTTTGTATGATTGGTAGTTTATGGGCTATTTATTATTGCTTGTTGGTTGTTTATTACTGCTCATTATTGATAGCTTGGTTCTTGTGTATCGTTTCTTGATGTTGTTTGATTTTTGTTTGCTATTGATTTGTATTGTTAGTTGTTGTGTGCTTGTATGTTTGTAAATTATTGTTGTCTGTTGCTACTTGTTGTGCGTTTGATTGCTTGTATCTAAATTTAAGTTTCCTGTTATACTATTTCGGAGAGGGAGATAACGATAGCTATCTAAAATAGATAATGTCATCCATGGTCATTGTAAGGGTTGAGATGGGATCCATAAGAGTCCATTCTCTTTTGATGTAACTCAGAGTCAATGGTATATGTAGATATCGACTTATTTGAGATTACTCTTCAATTGATTTTCATGTAAGATTATGGTAGCACCGATTACTATCCTAAAATTATATATGTTTTGATGTTGTGCCACTACAAAATAGGTATATAATCCTCTTTGTATAGTCTAATTAGGTACTTGAGAGCTAAAACGTAACTATTTAAATGCTTATTTATTGAAATTTGAATTTAAATGGTGATAAGTTTTCTCAAAAAGAGGTATGTATCACTGGGAAATGTGTGGTAATGCAGGTTATCAAGTATTTGCTAGATGTGAGCTGTGTTTTAATTCAGGAGTTTCTATAATGTTTGCTTTGTAGGGGAAGTACTATCGGGATTTTCCTAGGTTTAAACTTAGGAATTTTTTGTCAGGCCTATTGCTTTCTCGTACTCATAGGAATTTCGAGGAAAAATTCCTTTCAAGGAGGAAAAAATATAACATCCCACAAGTTTAACTATTGAATATTTAAATATTTAATCTTTAATCGACGAAACGTCCATTATAATCAATTTTTACAGACTAATGAATTAATATTCGAAACACACTTAGTTGATTCCACCTTTCCAACTCAATCAAAATGATTATAAACTTAACTATGTTTGGAGTAGATGTATTTTTAGAGTGAATAGTGAATTTTTGAAAGGGTAGAAAATTGAGTTAGGGGCAAAGGCCCATTAGCTGGTCTATAAGTTGGCTAAGTATCTTCATTATTTCCATTACTCTCATTTCACTTTCCATTCACATTCATTTTCCTCTTCCTCTCCTAAACCTTCTCTAATTACCCCTTAATCCCCTAAGCCATAATCAACTAAATTAAGCTTAAATAAAATATTAAATTCCTAAAAAAAATAACCATAATTTCTCTCTACCCATTCATCACATAGCCCATCAAGAAGTTTGTCACGAAGTTGTGTATGGAGCTTAACCCCAAATTTAAAGAAAGCTGAGATTTGGGATAAAATAATTGGAGCTTGTTTTGGTGAAAGAGAAGGCGAGTGGGATGATTCTCTTACTTAATTTACATGTTATACTTCATATATTTGTTTATTTGTGATCATGAAGTGATATGGAATGATCTAGATAATGTTAGTAATGTAATTAGGCTATGTTCATGCCTTTAACATGTTTGGATCATCACATTATTTATTAGAAACCTTAAGACCATGTTTTGAAAAATTAATAAGCCTGGAATTGGTTTTAGGGTTAAATGGATGATTATATATGATGTTATAGTTTGATTTATGATTAATTAAGTAATATAATGTTGTGCATATCATTAGAAAATAATAATTGAATCATTTGAACCATTTTAAGAAAAGTTAGTATATGCTTATTAAGTGAGTTAAAAGCTCTATACTTATTACTAAGGTGACTAGAGGCTTAATGAAGCTTAATTAGCATTCGTAAGTATTACTTACAAGAAGTAATTATTTTATAAAACAAAGATATTAAGCTAATTAAGTGTGTTATGAGCTCTACGCCTATTATCAAAGAGATTAAAGGCTTAACAAGCTTAGTTAGTACTTATAAATATTATTTAAGTGGTGAAATAATTTTAAAAGTGAAAGAGATATTTTATAAAATAACAAGAATACATTTCATAAGTGTATGAGATTTTACAAAATAGTATAATGATACATTTTATAAAATAAAGTGAGATTTTATAAAATAGTAATGACGGTCTATTTTATAAAATAGAATGAGGTTTTATAATATAGTGACAATGATAGTTTTTATAAAATAGAATGAGATTTTGTAAAATAGTAAGAAGGTTATTTTATAAAGTGGTTATAAGTTTTTATAAATAATTATAAGATGAATACTTATAATGAAGTAATTATGTATCATTAGAGCTTAAAATGTGTTATAAGCTAGTTTTACATTTTATAAAATAATTGAATGATTTCATAAAATAGTAGAAAACGATATTGAACTTTAATAGAAAATATTTGATAAATAAATGTAAGATTAAATTATCAAAATAATCAAATTTCTATTTAAATATACGTGTATGCATATGGATATGACTAAGTATACGTATACATGTATCTAAAGTTATATAACAATAAATACAATTCTTGAATTGTAATCAGAATTGTTGATAATGGTTGTGTATGTGTGAATGAAAGAATATGTTTGCATGGTTGATTATATACGTATATAAACACGCTACAAGCAATCTCATATAGCCATACAGGATGCGCAAAATTGCGTGAGAGAGTACCAGGTCGAGTGATTGCTCCAGTGAAGCTCGAGACATGATTTGTGAATCTTTACGTGTTTGTGTATATGTGTGTACATATGCATGCACGAGCAGGTGTATCGAAACATGTGCGGCCATCATGTGAGGCGAGAAGGTTAGTTGAGTCATTTAGGCACTTTAGAGCCCAGGGTCGTTGAAATCGTCCAAAGAGACTCTATACAAAAAAGAGCGGAATTCATATCGAAATCGGTTTTCGAGTACCTAAGAAACCACTTTCAAAACATCAACCAATGAACTCTGAAAGTAGTTCAATATGGTATTTTGTTTATTCTTCTTTCTTTCTTTTCTCGACAAGCCGCCTTTTTTGTATCCGAATATTTAGCGTTGATGTGAGGCATAGATTTTTAGGTGTTACAAAGGACGAGTTGTTACACCATCCCTCTTTCAAAATTAAAGACAATAATTGTTTACCCACCTTAATTCGACTCCAGATCCATTTTCCTATCTTCTTCCTTTTGAAAAATAAAAAATAATTAAACAATAACGGATCCGTCCATTTCCAAATATCCAAGCGAATAATCAAGCTCGTTTCGTATTACATTCCCAAAACCAGGCAATATCAAAAGGGAATTAACATATTATAAGAATGCTCACCTAGATTGAAGTAATGCAAATTTGATTCAAAAATGAATAAGAGAAGCAATGAAGAATGTTCATGAATCTGTAGAAACATTTATCGGATAATCACACAAATCCAATTATTATTGAAGAGGGAGAAACCCAAATCAATCCTATAATTCATAACCCTATGAATCAAGGCGAAGAAGAGGAAGAAGAATATGATGTTGTTAATGTGGATGAAGATGGAGTACATTGTGTAGAAGAAACCAATAATACATTCATCGAACTTTAGTGGAACAAAGAGGAAATTTTTGTTTTTGCTACCCAAATTGCTCCATCCACAAATCATCAATAGTTAAAATAAAATGTTAACTTAAGAAATAAGTGCTATGGGTATGTATTTATCTAGTTTTGTTTGTCTTATTTAAATTATAAGTGTGGTTTGTTTAAACTTGTATATTTGCTTTGGTTTGATGGCATAGTTTGGTTTGTTATAAATTAGTTTGATATGGATGATATGTCTCGAATATATGGTTTAAATAAATATATAAATTTATTTCTCAAAAATATTATTTCATATTTAATATTTATTTTGATTCCATATACAACATTATCACATTTCATAATATTTAACTATGTCACATTTAGGTGTATTTAATTTTTATTGACACATTTTTACTGATGACAACGCGGGAGAAAAATATAGTATATAATATATGCATATATTAAGGATGAGTTATTCAAAATAGGGGGACTTAACCAATTTAGGAGGAGTTACATTATATTTTATAATAACAATATTTACATCGTTTCCATCATCATAAAAGGGGAGATTGTTATTACCACATATATTGATTTTGATAACAACAACATATAGATAAAAGTATAAAAGTTTTCTCACATAAAATATTTTGCAAGATGTTACACAGGTTTATAAAGGTACAAGATAATTGAGTTTAAAGACTAATCGGTAAAGAGGCTAGAGATTAAGATTCGAAGATGATCAAGATAACTAAAGACTCTTGAGTTTAATGATGAAAACATGAAGAGGTCAAGACTATAGATAATTGTTATAGATATTAAATAAATTTGCTAAATCCTTGAATATCAACTTTCTTTTCTTTGAACGCTCTCTCATCAAAATATTTATTTTATTTTTAGAATATATTTCTACAAATATTTTATAAAAGTTGTATATATTAAAAAGTATTAAAAAACCATTTTTTAATATAACTCTACAAAAATCTTAATTGTGAAACACTTTAAAAGTGTTGTTGTTTTTCTCAAAATAGAAGGATATATCGGCATATCTTTCGTGAGTACGTCGACATGTGTACCATTGAAAATATTTTTTTAGTTGTGAAACACTTTAAAAGAGTTAAGAATTTTGGCTCTATCTCTTTGCGAATAGACATGTCCCTTCAAACACTATATAAAGAGTACTAGAAAACAAAATTTTCTAATTATATTCTCTCCATTCTTCTTAGTCAAATTCTCACTATATATTATACAAAATTCACTTTCTATACTCTTCGAATCTAATCAAATTCAATCTCTACTTCACTCCTTTCATTCTCCATAATCTACTCACTGTTTTGCAAGAATACTTTCACAATTCAAGGATCAAAGTGCTATAAAAGGGCGATAGGATATTCTGTACTCAAGTTACAACTAGTTGTATTGGGAATCAACAACTCTCCACTACTATTTTTTGTATGTGCGCTTGTTCCCTATTCAAATCAAGTGGGTACACTTATTGTCGATTCAAATCAAGTGGGTGTGCTTATTGCATGCTTAAATCATGTGGGTGATCTTATTATCTAATTAAATCAAGATATTTTACCCTAGTCTTAGAATATCTCGAGGGTGCATCCTGCGTCGAAAACCAAATCGTATTCTGGTTTGTTTGCTACCTAATTAAAGTATGCATTTGAAAGGAAACTATACAGATATTGTACAAGATTGGATGTAGGATTGTTCAATCAAAACCAGTGTAAAATTTCTAGTTTCATCTCTCTTACTTTTACTTCATTTTTACAATATATATATATATGCAATATATGCATATCTATGTTTATTATCATTGTTTTGATTTAAATCATGAAAGTATTAAGAAAAATTCTTTATAAGTTATAAAACAGTGTTCACCCCCTCTAGTGTTAAAGCAGTCTTAAGGTCCGTTCACACCAATATAATATATACTACACTATTTCCCACAATTTCTAACTCATATTTAGTTATGTTATCTAAACTTTATTTTTGGTCCTTTCAAATATCTTTAAACTACATAAATAAAACACCATAAAACTCATATAATATATTACAAGCGGTTAGCACCTCATTAATGTCTAGTGTGGTGGAGCATTCGTTTTCAATGTCACTTATAGTTGTGTATGTGGCAATGTAACATGCACGACGATCTTTTTTACATATAGTGCTTCCACTAGACCTTCTTCTATCCATTGTTTAGAATTTTATTATGATCAATAGAATACTAGGCTATGATACTAAATGTTAGTCGCTAAGCACGGGATCAAAGATGACCAATAGTAACAAATGATGTAAATGCTGTGGAAATAGTAAAGTAGATCACGTAGTCGATTTTATACTAGGTCAGAGCTCCTCTCCTATGTTAAGTCCCTAAGTACCTCTTAGGAATTTCAAAAGCAATACCTTCACTTCACCGGGAGGAACGGTTTTACATACACTACTTGAATAGCGAACAGGACTTGAACCTTGCCAACTTCTCGAATTTAGACGAAAGATAAATTTAACTTGACTTGACTTGTGTAAAAAATAACATATATCACTTAAAACCACCATAAATAATAAGTAGATGAATAAAAAACGGCATATAGAAAGTGATATGGCTTTTATAGGATAAAGGAAAGTGATATGTGTTTGACAACGAGTTTTTATTGGTTTAGAAAATAGTCGAAAAATTGCATGATAAAAATAACTACAAGCGCACAACGTACGATTTTAGTACCTGGTGAGTACGAGTCGATCCATAGGGAATTAAAGTGATTTAAAATTCTACTCAATCAACTTAACCCAAATTTGCAAGTTTGTTTAAACTGAGAAAATAAGAAAAAGTGAAACTAGAACAAAAGTAACTAAAAATATAAGACTAGAAAACAATTTAGAGGCAATCCACTCTCATATTTTTACATAAATCAACATAAAAATAATCTATGATCTCTCTATTTTGATCTAAGAAGAATTAGTGATGTATTTACCATAAGTACGGTCTATTTATGTTATTAATTAACATAACTTAAACCATCAAAACTATAATACAACAACTAAAACTACTTGTCAACTCTCATGAAAATGAATATGAAACTAAAACAAAATCTACTTTAAGCGTGGCCTATTTACTATTTTTGATTAGTTACATCGATCATCAAATTTTGTTCCTATTTTAATTCCATAATCAAAATCACTCAAGTAGATGACGATGTAAATTGTATTTATATTTGAATAAGAATAGCCTATCTGTGATTACAACATAGCCTATCAAATTCACTAATAAATTACATCAACATCCACTTTACATAAAGCATTAAAAAGAGATCATAAATCACAAAGTATGTTGAATTTACATAATTTTCAAGAGCTTCATTACCCCTAAATTGAAGGGGTTTAGCTACTCATTTGTGTTATAATTTCAACACATGTAAATTTCAACATAAAAAACAAAAAGGAGTGCAAGCAAAGTAAAATAAAAAAGAGCTAAACTACTTGCATAAATTAAAGCTAAATACTAACATGAATGGAAAAAGAGCATGTAAATAAAAATGAGCATGAAAATAAAATAAAAGCAGAGAAGAAAAGGAAGAAAAAGAGGCTTAGGAAGCCATTTTATTTCTCATATAATTTGTTGCTACAACTTTCATAATATGATAAGAGGTCTCAAGATTCATTACATGAACATAAGAGAGTTATTTATAAATGCCTAAAACCGTAATCTATATTTTAGGAGACTGCCCAAAATACCCCTAGGATGTGTGGCCTTCAAGTTATCATTAGCAAGTAAGTAATCCTCCTTTAGGTGTATATGTGCTTTTAATCACCACTAACATGTGCATTAGTTTCTAATTGTAGATTATGGTAAGTGGGTAGGTGCGATCCTCCATGATTTCACGAATTCTTTTATTTCTTCATTCTTTCGTCCTCCTTCACTTGTGCATGCATGAATATATGAAGCCACTTCCATTTTCCATCCAAATTCCTCCAAATAAAACTAAAATGTGCAAATAAATATTCTCAAAATTAATACATGCATAAAATTACCATTTTGCCCCTAAATGAAGATGAATGAATGATGATTTGATGACATTCGGATTTTGGTACAAACATATAAAAATACCTAATTATGACATTTATTTAAATAAAAGTAGATTAAATATGGAAGCAAAAATATGTACTTATGTGCACATAAAATATACCCACATCTATCTTTTTATTCGTCCTCGAATAAACTAAAACTAAGAAAAATCCGTTTTCGTAGGAAACACGATGCAACAAGCCGTTAAACCTCTTGGGGTCCCTAGTAGGACGAGTGTTGTCTCGTGAGCTTTTTCAGCAGATGCTACCCATAAAATTCAAATGCAACATGAAAAACTCCTAAATGCAAGATTTATTACAAAGTGATGACTGCAAATTTTTGAAATTATTTACTAATGAAGAATTTACTTTTAAATTAACTTGAATAAGTTAAATACAAGTTTTGGTCATTATTAAGAAATTTAAGTCCTTATGCTCGTCAAAACGTCCAATAAAAATTAAGTTAATATTATAATTAGACTCTATTTTGGCTAGTTGTTTCGGTTGATAACATAGTGTAACTATCAAATGGATTCTTAATTGATTATCAAAGTTTTTCAAAGTGGTATTTTTATTTCTTTGAATAACAAGTCGAATCATCTAAGTGAATAGTGCTTGGATTTCAATTGCTTTCTCTTTCTATTTTGAAAAGTATTAACATTATTATTATTTACATATCTAACTCGGATAAACTGTGAACCAGATATACCGATCATGCACTGCCTTTCACGCTTACGTGAGAAGGGTACGGAGCATGGCGAGTGTACACACTTGCGTATAAACACATGATTCTAGGTGGTAATTTTTATTAAAAATATTTACATACACCAAACTCAAATAAACTGAGGCTAGATATATCGATCATGCACTACCTTTCGGTCTTACGTGAGAAGGATACAAAGCATGGTGAGTGTACACACTTATGTGTGAACATATGACTCTAGGAGTTTCTTATTTTCACAAAAACCATTTTTTTAATGTTTTTTATGAAGAGAGAGTTTTGAAAAATCATCTTAGCACCACATAACTTAGAAGATCAAAATGTTATCGCCTTTACTTTAAATCAACCACTCTTTTTAACAATGATTTACAACTAGGATATACTTCATAATTAACATCCATGAACCTTCCTAAAACAAGTTAAACCATAGTTACTTGTAATCAAACTTTATTTTATTTTTGTTGAGACAAATAACTTCTCAAAAATTTCAATTTAATAACCAAAACTTATAATTATCCAATGGCGTTTCTCTCGAAGTAAATCAATATGCTAAAAAGAAAATTTGTTTTGGCATTTTTTTAAGTTTTGAGTTTTCGAAAGAAAATTAAAAAATTAAACCACGAAAAATAAAAAATGAAGATGAGACTCCCCCCACACTTAATTTTGACTGTGTCCCCATAGTCAATGCATGATATATTGAGTGCAATGGGGAAAAATATGTACATATTTACAAAAGAGGGTTAACATTTCTTACTAGACGTAGTATGGCTCATGAAGAGTCATGAGCTCCTCCTCTCGACCACTTAGAAATTTCAAGTAAGGCCTTAAAGCATGACCATTGACTTTGAAAATTATTCCATCCCTAGTGTTTTGTATTCCTACGACGCCATGCGGAAAAATAGTTCATGCCATAAATGGTCCCGTCCATCTTGATTTTAATTTCGTAGGGAATAAGTGAAGTATAGAGTCATAAAAGGAACTTTTTGGTTTGCGAAAACATTTTCTTAGGATAAATTTGTCATGAAAAACTATCGTTCTTTCTTTGTAAATCATCTCGTTTTCATACGCGCCATTCCTAATCTCTTTTAATTCGTTGATTTGCAATTTCTGTTTTCGCCAACATTTTCAAGATCAAAGTTTAAGTTCTTAATTGACCATAATGCTTTGTGTTTGAATTCAACTGGTAAATGGCATGCTTTTCCATAAACTAAACAAAATGGAGACATCCCAAGGTTAGTGTTAAAAGCGGTATGGTATGCCCAAAATGCATCAGCCAATTTCTGAGACCAATGTTTTTTTTATTAATAGTTTTTTCCCAGATTTGTTTTATTTATCGATTTGAAGTTGAAACTTCAATTTGACCACAAGTTTAAGAACGATATGGAGTGGATGACTTGTGGGTTACTTAGTATTTCTTCATTAGATTTTCAAATGATCGATTGCAAAAATTGGTTCCGTTATCGCTTATTATTGTGCGAGGTGTTCCAAACCTCGAAAAGATCTTTTCTTTTATAAATTTCACAACAACTTTGTGGTCATTTATTTTATACGGAATGGCTTCAACCCATTTGGAGACATAATCAACGGTAAGCATACTGTATAAATTTTTGAAGGAATTGAGAAACGGTCGCATAAAATCAATACCCCATACGTCAAAGATTTCGATTGTAAGAATGGGGTTCAAAGGCATCATATTTCATCGAGAGATTCTTCCTTCCATTTGCCAGCGATCGTAAGTTTTACAAAATTTGAGCGAGTCTTCGAAAAGAGTGGGCCGGTAAAAGCCACACTGAAGCATCTTTTCTGCGGTTTTCTTAGGACCGAAGTGACCACCATAAGCTTGGTCGTAAAAAAACGAAAGAACACTTTTGATTTCGGAATCTGGAATGCAGCGTCAAATGATTTGGTTGGAATAGTATTTAAACAAGTATGGATCATCCCAATAGAAGTACTTAACTTGGGAAAGAAATTTATATTTATCTTGTTTAGACCAAAGTGAAGGAGTTTTATTAGTGACTAAATAATTCACTATGTCCGCATACCAGGAATCGATAGAAACAAAATGAAGTTGTTCGAAGGGAAAGTTCTCGTTGATCGGTAAAGAAGATGGTGCGTTTGGAATACGAGACAAATGATCGGTGATGACATTACCAGATCCTTTTTTTTCTTTGATCCTTAGGTCAAATTTTTAGACCAAAGGGATCCAATGAATCAAAAGAGACATAGCTTCTTTTTTTGCGAAAAGGTACCTAAGAGCGGAATGGTCTGTGACGCTCCACCTCTATACTCATTCTAGCCAAGGACACTACGGTGTAATGTAGTCAACTAGCATGAAGAATAAGGCTGTTGAGGAGCGACCATCCGTATAATTGCTTTGTGCGAACACCGATATGTCAGATAGTACAACATGCATTTGGTTTCAGGAGGAAATCTGACATATCGATACAAACTCAAAGCTACTGCACAGTGGCTATATATATTCTTCAGAAACAAATATAGAAATAAACATAACACAATCAGTCACAGACATCCGTATCACAAAGGCGGAAATATATATGAATATAACAGTTAAAAGTGTGTATCAGAGTAGTGGTCAAACAAGATCCACAATATCACAAAAGAATAGCTACAAGTGCTAGACAAAAGAATATGGATACATCAATGAGTCTATATCTCAAATGTATACAACAAAAACTACTAATCTAAGTAGTTAGACAAAAGTCAGGGTGATAATCCCAAAGGAGGAGTCAAGCAGAAGCACCCGTAAAATCTCGGTCTGACCCGAGTATTATTTAATAAGAAAATAATAAAAGGATCAGTCTAGCTATTAAATATCAGATAAAAGGATATAGAATAAGAGGTATGACATAAACATATGATAACCATAAAGCTATACAGTGATAAGTATGCAATTGAAAATCAACTTGGGATTAATCAATATCACAAGAATCTTCTCAAAGATTAAAAAGAATGTCATACTCTTTATTTATATTCACCAAACCATAAATATTGACAATAATATCAATGCCAATCACAAAAGTTAATGACACACAAATTCACCAATGCACAAATATTGATAAAACTTATCAATGTAAATCACGAAAATTGGTGAAAACACAAATTCCAGAAATCATCAATGAAAATCCAGAAATCACAAAAATGGGGAGGCCTATCACAAAACGGGAGCATGAAAACTCACCAACACGTGTATCACAAAATGGAATGCTATTCCATGGTTGCTAACCATTAATTTTGAACCGAAGCTCCACAAAACGGCCCGAAGACCATGGGTCGCTACCCCACCAAATTGAGCCGAAGCTCCACAGAAACGGTGTTTAGTCTCCCCTGGTAGACAAATAGACATCGCACATTTGCTAGTCTAAATCACAAAAATGATCATCAACCATCATCAAGAAGTGTCAATTACAGTAAGCTAGTAAATATATAAACCTAGCCTCATGTGCTATAACCACTAGCTTAACTTAAATATTTACGAACAAATTGTAGATCTCCACTCGAAAATTGTCACAAGAGATTCAATCAAACAAGTCCAAGAATTAACCGGCGAAGTAAACGCAAGCGATTTATACCACTTGTTTTACTAAGCCGCTTAATTAGATTTCTCGTACGAGCGAGATAAAGGTTTGTATATACTAGTAGATTGGAAAATGGTTTAAGAAACGAGCTTTGTAATAAAATAGTGTTGAAATCGTTTTAATGGAAGAGTTTTGATATTTACTACTAGTATAGAAAACCTTTATATTTTTAAAGTGACAAATCAGAAAAATGATTGTAGAAACAATAAGTCACAAAAATTCACATTCGAAGACGTGAATAAAATCCAAAGAATTCGATTCCAAATCCATCAAAGTGGAAATACCCTTGCGACTTAATAGCCACGACTTACGACTTAACATAAGTCAACATAAGAAATCAGTGGCTCAACGCATGCGACTCCATGGCATACGACCTAAGAGATCAGCAACTTAAGAAATAGCATGCGGCCTAACAGAGCAACTTAACATGGCATGACCTATAGCATGGCGCGACCTATAGCATGGCGCGACCTATAGTATGGCACGACCTAAGTTGGTGCGACTTAAAGCAGGGCGAGCGACCTTAGTGGTCAGCGACCTAAAGTAGGCCGACTCATAGCAAGGCTAGCGACCTAAGTGGTCAGCGACCTAAAAGGGGCAGAGTGACTTAAGGAGGTGAGGCTGAGAGACCTAACATAGCCGACCTATGTTGATGCAAGCCGAGCGAACTAACATAGCCGACCTATAGTTAAAGCATGGGGCGACCTATGTTGGTGTGACCTATATGCAGGCCGAGGGACCTAACTGGTAGAAGAGCAAACCGAGCGACCTAAGAGGTTGCGACCTAACTTGGCGCGACCTAAGTTGGTTGCGAGATATAGTAGGTGCGACTTAACATGGCTGAGCGACCTAGGGTACTGGGGCAAGCCGAGCGACTTAAAGAGACCAATGGCGCGACCTAAGTGGTTGCGACCTAAGTGCAGGCCGAGAGTCATGCATGCAGGCCGAACGACTAGGGGATAGAAGTGCAAAAACTCTCTCAATTTGCAACCGGTCAAGCACGGACGCTAGGGGATTACGCCCATCGGCTACCCGGTCCTATTGGCTCCTCGATGCATCACCAAAAACGTGTTCAATCATCAAAGTTAGAATTTTTAAAGATTTGAACCCAAAATACTAAAAATTGAGATTTTCACCAATTCAATCCAAACCAAAAGCAAATACACATGAATAAGTGTTAGGAATTCATAACCAACAATCAAAGATAGTTATAGACAAAGATGTGAGATAAAAATTTCATCTTTTCACAAAGTCAATGAAGAAGAAGCTTAAAAGCAAAGGAAGAATCAACCACACTTCAATCTCAATCACAAGAAGCTTGAATCAATGGCTTCTCCTTGGATTTGGAGTTAGATGTTGGATTTGCAAATGAACTAGGGCTTGGAGTTTTAATTTCTCATTCGTCTCTCCATTTTTGATGAAGGTTGAGTGTCAGGAAATGAAAGTGAAGTAATAAAGGGAAGAGGGGGTTGAGCTAGAGCTAATAGTTTAGGCTAATGGGCTAAACCAAACCCAAAGCCCAAAGTGAAAAAGTGGCAAATTCCACTAACTCCAAACATATCAAAGTTTATACTCAAAAAGATCGCAAATAGTGTTTTGGACCAATGGAAGTGGTCCCGAGTCCTAATTCAACCGTATGAAAAAAGTAACTTTTCGGACTAAAATCCGACTAACGATAAAATATTTAAATAAAATATTTAAATATTCAATCGTAAAATATGAAGGTTGTTACAGACTCTCCTCCTTAAAAAATTGCGTCCACGCAATATTTAAGAAGAAAATATAAGATAACAACCATGAAAGCATATCAACACAAAAGAAATTTGAAATAAGAAATTCACCTCAAAGAGCACGGGAAAGTAAGTCCGGATGTGTTCGCTCGATGAATTCTTTAGAGTCCCAAGAGCAATCCTTAGGATTTGAGGACCATTGAACTTTAACAAGCGGAAAATCTTTATTTCGAAGGCGTTTGACCTCCGAAGCAATAATATGAATAGGATGTTGCTCATAAGTTAAATTAGGCGAAACTTCAATTTCTTCCACAACACCGGGCTCAAGAATAGAATCGGAATCCCGAAGGCATTTCCGTAATTGAGAAACGTGAAACACGTCATGAATAGTAGAAAACTGAACTGGTAATAAAAGGCGATAAGCCACGGAACCAATACGTTCGGTGATGGGAAATGGACCAATATATCGAGGTGCTAACTTTCCCGATCGACTGAAACGTACAACACCCTTCATAGGTGAAACACGAATAAACACAAGATCTCCCAAAGAAAATTCTAATTTCCTTCTTCGGTTATCGGCATAGGATTTTTGTCTACTCTGGGCTTCTTTCATCTTATGATGAATAAGGTCAATCTTCTCTGTGGAATCACGAATAAAATCTGGACCTAAAACCAGCCTCTCACCGACCTCAAGCCAACAAGAATAATATCGGCATGGCCTTCCATAGAGTGTCTCAAAAGGTGTCATACCAATACTAGATTGGAAGCTATTATTATAGGAAAACTCAACAAGAGAAATATGATCTTCCTAACTTCCACCAAAATCAAGAACACATGCACGAAGTAGATCTTCAAGAGTTTGATTTACACGCTCAGTCTGTCCATCGAACTGGGGATGATAAGCGGTGCTAAAATTAAGCTTCGTTCCCAAAGCTGTTTGAAGACTCTTCCAAAATCCACTGGTAAACAATGGATCATGATCACTAACAATAGAAGTAGGAACTCAATGCAATTTAACAATTTCTTTGATAAAGAGTTTGGCCAAAAGAGGCATGGTTCGATTGGACCGAACGGGAATTAAATGGGCGGATTTAGCAAGTCTATCGACTACCACCCATAAGTTGTCATGACCCGAACGAGAACGGGAAAGGCCGTCTATAAAATCCATGGAAATTTGATCCCACTTCCAAAGTGGAATTTCTAAAGGTTGCAATAACCCACCGGGCCTTTGGTGTTTGGCCTTAATGAGTTGGCAAGTCATGCAACACTTAACAAAGTTAGCAATATCAGATTTCATTCCCTCCCAATAATAAAGTCGCTTCATATCCGCGTACATCTTACTACTACCGGGATGAATGGTAAATTTAGAACGATGGGAATCTTCTAAAATGTCTTTACGAAGATTACTAATATTTGGCACGATAAGTCTACCAAATTTTCGAATACCACCACGAGAATCAATATCAAAGTCTTTCAAACCCTTAGTATCAATTTTATCCCTAAAATTTTGGCCAAGAAGAGCCAATTCGGGATCTAGTCTTTGAGCTTCAAGAATGCGGTCTAAAAGAGAAGGATGAGCCTCAAGGCTACACAAAAAAAGAGATGAACACAAATTGGATACATGATCTTGAATCTCACAAGAGATAAAATTACGAGATCGTTTCATTCGGATATCATCATAAAAAATACCGCTTGTTGCTTACGACTAAGTGCATCGGCAACACGATTTCCCTTTCCGGAAGTATAAAGAATATCAAGATCATAAGCTGCAAGAAATTCGAGCCAACGTTGTTGACGCAAATTAAGTTCCTTTTGAGAAAATAGATACTTCAAAGATTTATGATCGGTGCAAAGAATAAATTTTTTCTCCCAAAAGATAATGACGCCAAATTCGAAGGGCGAAAACAATAGCCGCGAGTTCTAAATCATGAGTGGCATATCTAGTCTCGGCTGGCTTCAATTGCCTAGAAGCATAAGCAATAACACGTTCTCTTTGCATAAGAACGGCACCCAAACCAACGCGACTAACATCGGTATAAACAATAAAATCTTGGTTTCCCTCGGGAATCACAAGAATAGGAGTCGGAAAGGTGTTCTTTTAATTTCTGAAAAGAAGCTTCACATTTGTCTGACCAAATGTATTTAACTCCCTTCTTTATCAAGCTAGTAAGAGGCACGACAATTTTAGAAAAGTCCTTGATAAAACGACGGTAATAATCCGCCAATCCGAGAAAACTACGAATTTCCGTCACACTCTCCGATCTCTTCCAATTTAGAATCGCTTCAATCTTTGAAGGATCCATGGAAATTCCGGATTCGGAAATAATGTGACCGAGAAACTTCACATGAGATTGCCAAAAGTGGCATTTAGAAAATTTTGCTTTCAATTGATTGCTCCTAAGAGTTTTCAACACAACCTGAAGATGTTTTTCATGCTCCTCCTTGGTTTTAGAATACACAAGAATATCATCAATAAAGATGAGAACAAACCGATCGAGGAAGTCTTTGAAAACTCTATTCATAAGGTCAACGAAATAAGCCGGAGCATTCGTTAAACCAAATGGCATAACAAGCCATTCATAAGATCCATAATGAGTACGGAACGATGTCAAAGGAATGCTATCCTCTGCAATACGAAGCTGATGAAAACCGGTAGCTAAGTCTAATTGTGAAAAGACTTTAGCACCACTAAGCTGATCAAATAAATCATCAATCCGAGGTAAAAGATATTTATTCTTGATAGTAGATCTTTAAGCATGCGGTAGTCAACGCAAAGCCTAAGTGTACTATCGGATTTCTTCACAAAAATAGCCGAAGCTCCCCAAGGCGAGGAACTAGACCGAATAAATTGCTTCGTCTCCAATTCGGATAATTGTTTACGCATCTCCTCATTTTCTTTATTGGACATGCGATAAGGAGACGAGTGATAGGTTGATCTCCAGGGATGAGATTAATTTTGAACTCAATTGCTCGCTCAGGTGGTAATCCTAAAACGGGCTCAAATATGTCGGAGAATTCACGAACAACGTGAACAAGAGAAATGACATCTTCCTCATCGTCATTATCGTCATCATGAGGATTTAAAGAATATAAAGATGCAACCATGCTGGAATCTGAATCTTTAAGGTCAATAGAAATCTGCTTAACAGATTGAGGATGTCGAAGATGAATAGTCCGCTCGGGACACGGGATTTGGGCTTCATAGCGGTTAAGCCAATCCATTCCCAAAATCATTCCAAAGCCTAAGTAGCGCATAACATGCAAATCAGATCTTAAAGAAAAATCACACAAAATAATCTTGACATCTTTACACAATAAACTGATTGTTGCGGACCCACCAACCGGATTCGCAATTCTCAAAGAAGTCATTAAAGCAACGACACTTAAAGAAAAAGTATCAACAAGTTCTTTTGATATAAAAGAATGGGACGCACCCGTATCGAAAAGAACTCGAATAGGTTGATCACGAAATAAAATAATGCCATCAAGGATAGAATGAGAAATACTTTGACCACGAGATGTGTTGCCAGGGGCTTGAGCAACATTAAGCTTTCCCTCCTTCCTGTTTTGAAGTTTGGGACACGAAGATATATAATGGTCTGGGCTTTTGCAATAGCGACAAGCACGGGCTTTTGAACACTTATTCGCATAATGGTCCTTAGAACCACAGTTGTAGCACTGCCCACCACTTGAGGTAGAAGTCTTTGCCACCGAAGTTGCTTGCTTTCCTTTCTTATTGTTGGGATAAGGACCCTTGTACTTATTAGGCCTTTTCTTGTTGGTGAATTTCGGTTTAGCACTCCCAACCTCAACATCATTTACTCTATCAGCCTCTTCAAGTCGAAGAGCGATATCAATGAGTTGATCAAAAGAAACTTCTAATTTTAGAAGTAATGGCTCCTTGAGATTTTTATTCAAGCCATAGACAAATCTTTGGTTTTTCTTCAATGGGGTGTTTATGTACTCGACTCCGTATTTAGAAAGTGACTCGAATGATGCGACATAGTCTGCCACAGAGGATTCACCTTGAACAAGGTCAATGAAATGGCGAGCCAAAGTCACCTTCTCAGCCTCTGGCACAAATTTTAATTCGAAGCGTTCCTGGAATTTCTCCCAAGTAAGATCCGCTTCATTATTTCAAAAATCAGAAGCTCATACCAATCTAATGCTCTTTCTTGGAGCATACTAGAGGCCACCTGAACACGGTGAAGATCAATAAGATTCATGCGAGAAAAGATTCGATCGCACGTTCTCAGCCAAGCCTGGACTTCAATAATAGTTTCAGATCCTTTGAATGACTTCCTACCCAAATTGGTATAATCGTTGCACAAACGTGCAAATCCAGACTTAGGGTGAGAAGACTCCAGATTAGATCCGGCTGCTTGAGCATTCCTTACTAGATCAAGAAGCTGCTGGGTAGACATAAATACTCCATCTTGGAGAGTAGCACTAGATTGACCGACGCTGGGACGGCCAGGTCTAACCATTTCTCTTCCTTTTGAAAGAAAGAAAGAAGAAGGATAAGGTTATTCACCAAATGGATATCAAGCAATCTCGATAGATAAACAAGAAATCATAAAGAAAATAGGATGAATCGGTACGAAGACTCGAATTAAATCCTAAAGCACGACTCCAAAGATGGACTTAGGACGATGATCCTTGCTAGATTATTCTACATTGTTCCGAAGTTTTGCTCTGATACCAAGCTGTGACGCTTCACCTCTATACCCACTCTAACCAAGGACACTACGGTGTAATGCCGTCAACTAGCGCGGAGAATAAAGCTGTTGAGGAGCGACCATCCGTATAATTGCTTTGTGCGAGCACCGATATGTCAGATAGTACAACATTCATTTGGTTTCAGGAGGAAATCCGACATACCGATACAAACTCAAAGCTACTACACAGTGGCTATATATATTCTTCGGAAACAAATATAGAAATAAACATAACACAATCAGTCACAGACATCCATATCACAAGGGCGGAATAGATATGAACATAACACTTAAAAGTGTGTATCAGAGTAGTGGTCAAACAAGATCCACAATATCACAAAAGAATATGTACAAGTGCTAGACAAAAGAATATGGATACATCAGTGAGTCTATATCTCAAATGTGTACAACAAAAACTACTGATCTAAGTAGTTAGCCAAAAGTCAGGGTGATAATCCCAGAGGAGGAGTCAAGCAGAAGCACCTGTAACATCTCGGTCTGACCCGAGTATTATTTAATAAGAAAATAATAAACGGATCAGTCTAGCTATAAATATCAGATAAAATGATATAGAATAAGAGGTATGACATAAATATGATAACCGTAAAGCCATACAGTGATAAGTATGCAATTGAAAATCAACTAGCGATTATTCAATATCACAAGAATCTTCTCAAAGATCAAAAGGAATGTCATACTCTTTATTTATATTCACCAAACCATAAATATTGACAATAATATCAATGCCAATCACAAAAGTTAATGACACACAAATTCACCAATGCACAAGTATTGATAAAACTTATCAATGTAAATCATGAAAATTGGTGAAAACACAAATTCCAGAAATCATCAATGGAAATCCAGAAATCACAAAAAGGGGGTGGCCTATCACAAAACGGGAGCATGAAAACTTACCAATACGTGTATCAAAAAATGGAACGCTATTCCATGGTTGCTAACCATTAATTTTGAGCCGAAGCTCCACAAAACGGCCCGAAGACCATGGGTCGCTACCCCACCAAATTGAGCCGAAGCTCCACAGAAACGGAGTTTAGTCTCCCTCGTAGACAAAGAGACATCGCACATTTGCTAGTCTAAATCACAAAAATGATCATCAACGATCATCAAGAAGTGTCAATTACAGTAAGCTAGTAAATATATAAACCTAGCCTCATGTCGCATAACCACTAGCTTAACTTAAATATTTACGAACAAATTGTAGATCTCCACTCGAAAATTGTCACAAGAGATTCAATCGAACAAGTCCAAGAATTAACCGGCGAAGTAAACGCAAGCGTTTCATACCACTTGTTTTACTAAGCCGCTTAATTAGATTTCTCGTACGAGCGAGATAAAGGTTTGTATATACTAGTAGATTGGAAAACGGTTTAAGAAACGAGCTTTGTAATAAAATAGTGTTGAAATCGTTTTAATGGAAGAGTTTTGATATTTACTACCAGTATAGAAAACCTTTATATTTTTAAAGTGACAAATCACAAAAATGATTGTAGAAACAATAAGTCACAAAAATTCGCATTCGAAGACGTGAATAAAATCCAAAGAATTCGATTCCAAATCCTTACCCTTGCGACTTAACAGCCATGACTTACGACTTAACATAAGTCAACACAAGAAATCAGCGGCTCAACGCATGCGACTCCACGGCATACGACCTAAGAGATCAGCGACTTAAGAAATAGCATGCGGCCTAACAGAGCAACTTAACATGGCGCGACCTATAGCATGGCGCGACCTATAGTATGGCACGACCTAAGTTGGTGCGACTTAAAGCAGGGCGAGCGACCTAAGTGCTCAGCGACCTAAAGCAGGCCGACTCATAGTAAGGCTAGCGACCTAAGTGGTCAGCGACCTAAAGGGGGCAAAGTGACTTAAGGAGGTGAGGCTGAGCGACCTAACATAGCCGACCTATGTTGATGCAAGCCGAGCGACCTAACATAACCGACCTATAGTTAAAGCATGGGGCGACCTATGTTGGTGCGACCTATATGCAGGTCGAGGGACCTAACTGGTAGAAGAGCAAACCGAGTGACCTATATGGTCAGCGACCTAAGAGGTTGCGACCTAACTTGGCGCGACCTAAGTTGGTTGCGAGATATAGCATGTGCGACTTAACATAGCTGAGCGACCTAGGGTACTGGGGAAAGCCGGGCGACTTAAAGAGACCAATGGCGCGACCTAAGTGGTTGCGACCTAAGTGCAGGCCGAGAGTCATGTATGCAGGCCGAACGACCTAGGGGATGGAAGTGCAAAAACTCTCTCAATTTGCAACAGGTCGAGCACGGACGCTAGGGGATTACGCCCATCGGCTACCCGGTCCTATTGGCTCCTCGATGCATCACCAAAAACGTGTTCAATCATCAAAGTTAGAATTTTTAAAGATTTGAACCCAAAACACTAAAAATTGAGATTTTCACCAATTCAATCCAAAACAAAAGCAAATGCACATGAATAAGTGTTAGGAATTCATACCCAACAATCAAAGATAGTTATAGACAAAGATGTGAGATAAAAATCTCACCTTTTCACAAAGTCAATGAAGAAGAAGCTTAAAAGCAAAGGAAGAATCAACCACACTTCAATCTCAATCACAAGAAATTTGAATCAATGGCTTCTCTTTGGATTTGGAGTTAGATGTTGAATTTGCAAATGAACTAGGGCTTGAAGTTTTAATTTCTCATTCCTCTCTCCATTTTTGATGAAGCTTGAGTATTAGGAAATGAAAGTGAAGTAATGAAGGGAAGAGGGGGTTGAGCTAGAGTTAATAGTTTAGGCTAATGGGCTAAACCAAACCAAAAGCCCAAAGTGAAAAATTGGCAAATTCCACTAACTCCAAGCATATCAAAGTTTATACTCAAAAAGATCGCAAACGGTGTTTTGGATCCAATGGAAGTGGTCCCGAGTCCTAATTCTACCGTATGCAAAAAATAACTTTTCGGACTAAAATCCGACTAACGATAAAATATTAAAATAAAATATTTAAATATTCAATCATAAAATAAGGGGGTTGTTACATAGTCAGTGTAAACAGTAATCACTACAACAAACATAGCATATTACAACACCAAAAAAACGTTGTAATATAGGTTTCACAACGTTTTTGAAAACATGGTATTAGACCAAGTTGTAATAGGGTCTAAGTCTTTTACAATGTTTTTTAACTATTGCAAAAAAAGTTGTAATAGTTACAACTGCAAGTGTTATAAATGTTGCAACATGTGTTTACAACTTTTTTATGTGTTACTGAATATTTTTTACAACTTATTTTAAATGTTGTGAAATGTATTCAACTTAAAAAACTAAATTGACATTTCAATTGATTTCAACCTACAATTTTATCATAATGCTATTATACAACTAAAATTTCAAAAATTAAAATACATAAAATTCATCTATTCAAAGAATAACGCTTTACATAAAATATAATATTCACTTTACATACAATTTTCATTGTACTCCAATTTGTGTTGTTTGTCATACCAAAAGCATAAAATCCAAGCAGCACATTAAAAATACATAATACAAACTAGCACATAAAACACAAAAAAAATCTTTTAAGTCTCCATCAACTCTTCAAACGTCACTTACAGAAGCAGGTAATGCAAGCAGCACATTAACGCTCTTCCTCTACTTCCCGTTGCACAAAAACCAAATAACCTCTTCTCAAGAAACGTCACCGACCCACTCTAGACCGGCTTCCCCACCCAAATTCCATAACATGAAACGACCACTTTGACCAAGTTGTAATCAGCAACATCCCATCCAATGAAGGCCTCACATGAAATTGACACACTTGACAGTTTGTCCACTTCGTTTGAATTTCCACCTTTGCAGCATTGTTTCAACCCACAGTTCATCAATAGTCTTACAGTAAATCTAGCATGTGCTGAAATTGAGAAAAAATAAGACCTAGTGTCCTCGTTCTTTCTGCTTAACTATCATTTTACCCAACAACTGCATTTCACCAGGGTACTGTGAAAAATTCTACAAGAAAAGAATGAAATTTTAGTCTGTCTGTTTTTTACAAGCATGTAAACAAGTACAAGGCAATTAAACATATATTACTCACGCATGACCCAGTATTACTAAATTCTGGAGCCTCATTGCCAATTTGATCATGCATCTACTGTATATAAGTTATGTTGTCATTTATTTATTGAAAAACTAAATAAAAACATATACCAAAGCATTATGCTTTATCTATGTATAATAATTCTTAAACTCAAATTTTCCTACAAATTCACAAATTCGCGGAGTGCAAGTTAAGATAAATCATAAATGTAATGAATGAATAATTTTAAGAAGTGAACATAACAATTAGTTTACCTGATTGTTGTAGATTGATGATGTCAGTGAAGCAAGGCTGCATGCTGAAACACATACATTCATAAATTCATGAACAAATATTTTCGAGTGGTAGCCTCTCATTAACACTTAACTTGATCATATATATGTAACTAGGCTTGAACGTAAATAGTAATGATTAGAAACATATAATGTATGATCAATAATCAAGAAAATAGGATGCAGTATCATCTTCATCTATTTTAGATATGAGAGAATACATAATTTAGTAATATATAATTTGTATATAGTATATACTTGTATTGCAGACACCCAAACTATAAAATAATGATTTATTAGCCCCACCAGTTATATAATACTAATTGAGTAAACAATGTATATAGCCATGTACCTACATAATTAATTAAAGCAAATTCAATTTTTTTTTTAAATAGTGGAGATTGCACCCTGATTGTAGTACGATATGCTGCAAACAAAATGAATTTCTCAATAAAGCATATTCATTTTCCAAAAAACTAGGAGCTTCAATCTAGCCTCTAGCCCATGAATGCAAACACAGGCGAACATATGCTTTATAAGCAAGCATAGAATTCCACGGGCCTTTTCTACTTACATGAAAAGTTGGCAAATGAGCAGGCAAAGAGCCTGAAGATTTAGCTACGTCAACCTAAACAAGAGCACTATTGTTTGGGATATTTGCTCTAATTTCTGTGCTTTACTAAGAAAATGGCACTTTCTTCCTTGAGTAACCATTTAAACCCACATAATTTTTGGAGTTGGACCGCATTCACCAGAAATTTGATCAGATGCCTAACCAATTTCTTCGTAATGGATATGAAAAAGGGGCACTTTGAATATCAGAATGCTCATTCTCTTTAGCAAGATCCTTTACACCATCCCTAATAGGAACCTTTCGATAGCCATCGACCTGATAAACATAATCACCTTGCCAGAACTCAAAACCAAATCCCTCGTCTCCAATTCGAATCTACATCTGAACACCAACCACCTTCCATTAGTAACAATTTTAAGAAGTGATTTAGGCTGTGAGGCGACCCTAACCCTAAGAGAAGTGATTTAGGATGTGGCTTTTTTTGAACCAGTGTTTTGGGAATAGCATTGCTTTCCTTATTGCTCGATCGAGAAAGTGGAAACTTCATTGATAACGAGAAACAAAATTTTAGGAACGGCGGTGACTGAAAATTTTATCTTGGAGCCAAAGAAAACATTGAGATTTTGGAGGTAGAAATTTGGTTTTGGTGAACAAGTTTGTGTTTGGAGCCAAAAGTTTCAATTTGGAGCCAACAAAAACTTGTGTGTTATAAAGAAGTAAATTATAAAGGAAAATCTAGAAAAGCATATGAAAGGAATATTTGTATTTTACACAAGTTGCAATACTTTATATTATACATACAAGTTGAATTTCTTTTACCATTTTTGAATTTTATGAGGTTTAAACTATTAAAATTTTACCTAAAATTTAATTTTTTAACTTTTTAATTTTATGAAAATTTCAATTTTTTTAAAAATTTTATGAATATTTCAAAGAAATTTTTGAAAATCTCTAAATTTAGAATTTCTTAAAATATTACATCTAATCATGAATATGACTATTAAATATTAAATATTAAATAATAAATGTACTTCTTAATTATTAAATATTACTTATCAATTATTGATATTAAATATTAGACTTGATTATTAAATATTAACTATTTAATAGTAATTATTAATTATTTTCATTAAACATTAATTGTATAATATTAAAAATTACTTTTTGTTATTAATTATTACTTCTTAAATATAACGTGGCACTAGTTATGGGTGAACGATACCTAAATATGGATAGTTTGATTTCCTTTTGGTATTTGCAGTTCGATTTGGAATTTAGGGTTAATGAACAATGGGGGTAAGCGAGAAATGAAAATTATCAGGAAATCATGGCGGAAAATAAGGAAAACCATTATGCTAACTATTAAATATTAAATACTAGACAATAAATATTACTTATTAATTATTACCTCTTATTTATTAGTTATTAATTATTAATCATTACTTATTGCTTCTTAAATAAATTGAATATTAATTATTAATTGTTCAATATTAATTATATTATTAATTATTAAATGTAATTAGTAAATATTAACTATAATTTATTAATTATTAACTATTAATTACAACAAATTATTAAATATAAAAAATAATTATTGATTATATTTAATGATCAGTAATTACAAATTATTTATTGATAATCATTGGTTATAAATTTTAAATAATTATCTATTTAAGTTTTCATTTATAATTATTAATTATAAACTACCATTTATAAACTATCTAAGTATTAAATATTTGTTATTAATTATAAATTATTGATTATTATAATATTTTATGCAATACTAAACATATTCAAAAAAATTAACGTAAAGGTAAAACTACCTTTTTTTAAAGTTGTAGGTAACTAATATCTAGTTATAAAAAACCATGCTTTCACAACTTTTTAAAACTGGTTTTAAAAGGGTATTATGACAACATTTACAAAAAACGTTGTAAAAAAGTAGTTTATAACAACGTTTTTTGGGTAAAATGTTGTAAAAAGTCAAGTTTTACAAGGTTTTCCCTAAAAAGGTTGTTTTCCATAAAATGTTGTAAAAGGGGTTTTTGTACAATGTTTTAAATACAAACGTTGTAAGATAAAAGTAGTAATAAGTTATATTTGTTGCAGTGAATGTGTGAGCCAATCAAATAAGATCGAAACTTTTCGAGCGCAAAGACTACTATTAGAATCTCTTTTTCAGTGGTCGTGTAATTGAGCTGAGTATCATTTAGATTTATACTAGCGTAGTAGAAAATATGAAGAATTTTGTTGATGCGTTGTCCTAAGCAGCACCAACGACAAAGTTAGAAGCGTCACACATTATTTCGAAAGAAAGATCCTAACTAGGTGAGCAAATAATGGAAGCAGAAATGAGTTCATTTTTGAAACATTCAAAAGAAGAAACATAATCAGAATTGAAGTCAAATAGAACGTCTTTTCCAAGAAGAGTCATAAGTGGTCGAGCGATTTTACTGAAATCTTTCACAAAGCATCGATAAAAGCCACCACGTCCAAGAAATGAATGAATGTCTTTAACAGATTTGGAAATGGGTAGATTTGCAATTACATCAATTTTCACTTTATCTACCTCAACGCCTTTGTTTGTAATGACATTACCCAAGGACAATTTCGTGATTGACCATAAAATGACATTTTTCCAAATTTAACATTAAGTGTTTGCCCTTGCATCATTTAAGAACCAACTCAAAATGGTGTAAGCACTCGAAAAAAGAGTTTCCAAAAATAGAACAACCGTCCATAAAAACTTACAGAAAGCATTCAATCATGTCAGAAAAGATGCTAACCATGCATCTTTGAAACATAGCAAGAGTATTGCAAAGGCCAAAAGGCATACATCGATATGCAAAAGTGACAAAGGGACATGTGAGTCGTTTTCTCTTGATCTTCGGGAACGATTGTAATTTGGTTATAGCCGGAATAACCATCAAGAAAGCAATGGAATTCGTGGCCAGCTAATCGTTCAATCATTTGGGTAATAAAAGGAAGAGGAAAGTTATCCATACATGCTGCAGCATTTAATTTTTGATAATCAATGCAAACACGCCAAATAGGTTAACCCACGAACTATCAGAGATTGGGTATATGATTCCGTTATCGAGGAGTTTAAGAATTTCGTCACAAACTGTATCCTTTGTTTATGGGTTAAGCCTTTGTTGAGCTTCACGAACAGGCTTGGCATCATTAACTAAATGGATACGATGTTGAACAAGAGCAGGACAAATTCTCTTTATATCGATGATCGACCATCCAATTGCTTCTTTGTATTTCGACGGAATTGAAAGTAAGGAAGTTTCTTAATCAAGAGAGAAACTTGAAAAGATTATGATGGGAAATGTTTTGTTGTCACCTAAGTATGCATACTTAAGGTGATCAAAAAGAGGTTTAAGATCCAACCTTAGGGGTTGCCCAATCAAAGAATTCGGTTGAAGTTCAGATTCAATGGTAAGGGGTTCAAACGGAAGCGTGATTTCAATTTCGCTAGGCTCATCTTGAAATAGCTGTTCGTATTTGGTCTCGCGTTCGTGACTTAGGTCAAATGTTTTCGAAATTTTCTTAAATGAAACTAACTTCCAGCGTTCGGTCATGTGGTTCATACGATTGATTTTCAAGGTTGAAGATGTTAAGATCCAAAGTCATGTTTCTGAAAGAAATTTTCATCAAACCATTTCGACAATTGATTAAAGCATTTGAAGTAGCTAAAAAAGGTCGACCTAAATCAACAGAATTTGACTCATCTGAGTTCACGGGGTGAGTCTCCAAAATGATGAAATCGACGGGGAATATGAATTGACAGATTTTAATGTACATCCTCGATTTCTCCCACGGGTTTCTTTATTGAACGATCGACAGATTGAATAGTTACTTTCGTCGATTTTATTCCGCCCAAGCCAAGTTGTTGGTAAACAAAATAAGGAATCAAATTGACACTCGCACTTAAATCGAGTAAGCATTCGTTAATTGTTTTGTCTCCTATCATGCACAAGATCGTCAGACATCCAAAACATTGTATTTGATGGGAATTGATTGAGACAAGACTTCACTAAGTCTGGCGGCTAAGAAAACTTTCTTGGGTACATGAGTGTGCCATTTTTGGGTACATAAGTCCTTGAGAAATTTAGTGTAAGTTGGGACTTGTTAAACGATATAAAGAAGAGGGATGTTAAATTTGACTTGCTTAAAAATTTCCAACATCTTTCCCATTTGGTCAGAGTGTTTCTTTGGTTGAAGACGATATGGAAATGGAAGGCGATACTCAGTAGGTGGCTCTACTTGAGTAGAAGAAGAATTTGTATTGGAATTTGATTCTGGCTCAATGTTTTGTTCAGATTCGTTTGTTGTTTTAGAAGTGTCGAGAAGAGTTTTCGGTAAACCGTTTGGATAACGACTTAATTTTCTATTTTTTTATCGAAACAAAAAGTCGTGATAGCATTCATTTGGGTTACGTTGCTACTTTAACAACATGACTTGATTCAAATTCGTGTTTTGGTTTCTTGGATTTGGAACTGGCTGACTTTGGAATGTTCCTCGTTCACATTCACTTACAGTCGTGACTAATTGACTCATTTGCATTTCAAGTTTAGCAATAGTTTGGATCGCGTTTTGCATATATGAGGTTAACAAATTTTGCAAGTTGCTGTCTGATTGGAGATTTTGAGTCGTTGGTTTAGCCAAAGTTTCAAGACTTTTCTCAAGTGAACTTAATCGTTTATCATCTTGAGGGGCAAAAGATTGTTGCGGTTGATTTTGAGATGGACCCGTAAAATTTTGTTGAAACTAACTGGGTTAAAAGGGAGGATTCGAACAATGTTGGAAAATGCTTGAAAATTGGGACGAACCAAATTCGTGTTGGGATTATTTTGGTTCCAAGCAAAGTTCAGATGATTTCTCCAGCCAGGATTCTACGTTGGCAAATATGGCTCATTTTAAATCTTATTGAAAGCATTGAGTTATTCGATCAAATTAGGGCACTGATCGACTATGTGATTTAGATAGTTACATTTATAACACATGGTTTAGGAAGCTTGGTTCATTTGGTTGGATAAGAAAACATTATCGAACTTATTAATCATTGCATCAATCTTAATTACCAAAGCTAAAGATGATCCTACCGAGTGTGTGCTTGATCATGAGTAAGCTGATTTTTCGTTAGAACGTTCGCATTGGGATGATTTTTCGGTCAAGTTTTCAAGAAATTGCCAAGCGTCATCGTGATGTTGGGAAAGAAAGTTGCCTTGGCACATCGATTCAAGCATGGTTCATGAGCTATTTTCAAGTCCATCGTATAAGATTAGGTAAAGGGTCCATTTCTCAAAATTATGGTGTGAACATTTTATCAAAAGCTCTTTAAAGCTTTCAAAATATTTTCGAATGATTCACCCCTGAATTAATGAAAATTGATAATTTCATTTTGGATTTTAGATGTTTTTTTCAAGGGGTAGAATTATTTTAAGAAGACTTTAGCGAATTCTTCGCAAGTTTTAATCAAGTTCGATGATAAGCTGTGCAACCATTTTTCAACATAATCAGTAACTACAATAGGAATTAATCAGAGTTTGATTCCAACATCTCTAAGTTGTTGAAATTAAATGGTTGCGCAAACTTGTTCGAATTTAGTTAGGAAAATGTATGGGTCATCGTGTTCAAAATTACTAAATTTTGAGAGCGTGGCAAGATGGTTCGAATGAATTTTGAAGTGGGTAAAGTGATACAAGAAGGAATAGAAACTCTGTTAGGAGAGATTCTATCCATAAGAATTTGAGGGGCGTTCTCGTTCGCCATTTCAGAAGGATCGTTTGTTTGAGTTAAATATTTTGTAGAAGGGTCACGAGTCCAAGTGTTTGTTGTTGTGTCATGAGTCCAAGTAATCATGCACAATTAAAAGTCGAGAAGAGAAAGAAGCAAAATCGAATTTAAGAGAAAGAAGCAAGGTTTACAAAATAAAGTGAGAAATTGTTTGATTTTTTTTAGAGGGAAAATATTTACCAAAAAAATTTATTATTCAAAAGAGAGATTTGACTTTGTTTTGTTATTTTTTTGGATTTTCAAAAAAAAAATCTTTTTTCATATGTTTTAGTTTTTGAAAAGATTATTTTTTTTTTGGATTTTTGCTTTTCTAATGAAAACTAACTCTTTTTTTTTTGGATTCTAAAAAGTAAAATGTTTTTTTTTGTTTTCTTTTTTGGATTAAAAAGAGAGAACTAAGTCAAGCAATTTTTTTTTTTTTTAGTTTTGGATTTTGAGTTTTTTTTTCAAATATGCATGAACTAATGCAACTAAATGAATTTAAAAGACTTTATTACAATTTTATGTCCTTAGAAGCTCCTAACCCAAAATTGTATAATCACACTTTATCTTAATCCAATAAAATATTTCTTAGCCCGGTAACAAACAGAAGTTATCGGTGCACCAGAGTCGCCGTAGCAATGCAACCGAAGGTTTGAGTACCTTCAAAAAAACGACCAATATAATATTTATTAATCACCATAATATTTATATATGATTATTGCTTTTCCGTAGCCTAGAGATCAAGAGAATAAATTATCGAAAGAGGACAGATTGTAAGGTACAATTAAGCCCTGGGTGAGCTCGTGAAACCTTAAGTCAAATGTCTAACCGTTATTATTAGTCAAAATTCTATGATGATATGCAATTTTTGGGTTAAGGAAGGGGTGATGAAATCCCTCACCTTTTGTAGATTTGGGTGATACCCTTAGAAAATAAAATAAAATGGGATGAAAGCAAAACAGAAACTAAACGTGAATTAACAATGCAACTACGAATGAAATTTGTTTTTGTTTTTCGAATTTTTTAAAATGCAAGAAACCAACAATGTAATGAAAATAAAAAAAAATGATAAGAGTACGATACTAGAGCGTGCAAATTATTAGCAAATTTATTTTTAAACAGCAATAATTTTATTTTAGCATAAGCAAGCAGGCACAGCAATTATTTGACAAGCAGTTCCTTTTTCAACCTATAAATGAGAACAAATACTAATACAAATGAAAGCAAATGAAAACAAAAACAATTTTTTTTTATAAATAAGATGGAAAAGCAAAAAATAAAAATTGGAAACTAAACAAAAAAGGAAAAAAATATAAACCCACCCGGCCCAAACAAATGAACCACTCTTTTTAAAAGAAAAAGGATGCCATAGGAATTCCCAAAACCACAATCTCGTTTCAGATGCACATTTCGAAATACCTAAATCAAAATCGAAATTGTTTTAGGATACCAAAGAAAATTTTGGGTGGTTGTAGGCATCGAAGTTGAGTGGATTTGCAGTTCTAGTGATTTATTCGGCTAAGGATGGTCGCGGTTGAAGAGAGTATGTGATCGAGGAAGGGAATATGTCACGATGGTCACGGGCAAAGCAAGAAGTCGGGTTTTGGGTTGTGCTGGTGACCGTTCGAGATTGGTCGATTTGCAGGTGGATTGGAGTCTGGGTCGTGGTAGAGGAGTGGCTGACTTCTGGTGGTTGGTGGTCACAGTGGTTGAGATGACGGCTGTGGGAATGGGATTTGGTTGCTGATAGGAGATGTCGATGTGATTTGGATCGAAGATTGTGACACTCTATAAAGGAAGGTGATGGTTGCGGTCTTGTTTCAGGTTTGTCCAGGTGGGTAGTGGTGAAGGTAAGTGAAATATGTTGTATGATCAGCAAGCAAATAGCAATGATCAGCAAGGTAAGTGTAATATGCATAGTTTGGTGGTTAGGAGTCTGAGTGTGATGAAGTTGGGTATGTAGAAGTTGAAGGGAATGCAACTATGGTTGTGCACTGATATCAGCAGCAATAGTTGTGACAGGAGCTCTGGAGTTAATGCGTTCGGCAAATTCAAAGCGGTGAAGGTGCAAAAAGTCAAAGCGGAGATACAACAAGGATATAGCGGATGACTCTAAAATAGCATGTAAAACTCGTACTTAATGTTTTTACAAATATATAAATGGTAATTAAATGAAAAATTATCATTAAATTGAATTATAAGTAATACATAAATAGTTTTAAATAAAAACATGTGCGAATATACTTTAAATAAACATAAAACTGTTATATATAACATAATTAAATTTAGTAGAATATTACAGTATTTTCATTTCTGAAAATATATTAAAAATTAAATCAAATAAATTAGTTTCATAATTTTTATGATGTATAAATGCAATTTTTCAATTCATTTTATTAAAGATGATATAGCGGAATATAGCAAAAATAACGGGATATAGCGGAAATAGCGGGGCTTAAAGTGGAAAGACTATATTTTGGGGCTACATGGAAAATTCGTAGCGGTAGAAATCCGCTATGAGATATAGCGGAGTTATAGCAGGGTAATAGCTGGGCGTTAACTACACAGCGTCACATGAGTTGATGGCAGATGAAGGAAATGTTGTATAATGTTGAGTGTGCAGTGTGAAGAGGAGTTGTAGTTTATGTGGTTTGGCAGTGGAAAAGGTTGGTGAAGGTGGTTATGAAGTTTGGAGTTTGGATAGTTGAAGTGTGTGAAGTTGTGGAGCAGGGGTGATGGCAAGTTACTGCTGTAGTTGAATGACGGTTTGGTGGTGGTTGTGGTTGGGGAATAGAGGAGAACAGTTGTGGCAGCGGAAGGTTCTCTATTATGTAGTGGCAGTGTGGAGTATGGACAGTGGTTTGTGTGAAGGCTGAAGTGTGGACAAAGGCTTGTAGTAAAACTTACGGTGGTGTGCAGTGTTATGGCGTAGAGGTTTGAAGGTTGTGGACAGTTGAGGAGGTGTTATAGTATGCACTATGATGTGCACTGAAATGAAAGTGCAGAGAAAATGCACAGAAAAGGCAGTAATGTTATGGTTTCACTGGTGGGTGATGGAGTAGTTTGTTTTACAGAGGGAATGGACAGAGTGAATAAGGTTAGGGGAGTTGGCAGTAAGTGAATGTAATGAGGAGTTGTTGTCTGCAATGTGCACAGAGAAGGAGAATGTATGCATGGGTTTGTATGGTGGGGTGGCAGTTGTAACAGAGATGATGATGTTGTATGATAGTTAAAGTATGGTGAGGTGAATGTATGTGCACAGAGAATAGTATGGCAGGGGCTGTATGTAGTGTGTGCGTGCGGTGATGTGCAGTGTGCACAATGGGAGGTATTGGAGAATTGTAGAGGTATAGGTTGCTATCTGTTCTGTTTGTATAGGGTTGCACAATTTTAACAATGGAGTTTCACTGAAGTGGTTGATATGGAGGAACATGTGAAGTTTGCTCACTTTTGTTGAAGGTTAGAAGAGTGGTTGATATGGAGGGATGATAGCAACAGTAAGGAAGTTGCACTGAAGTGATGGCAGCAGCAGTAAGAAATGTATGAAATGTATGATAAAGCAAAAGCAAAATGGAAAACTTGTAAATATATGAAATGTAAATGAAATATTTTTTTTTTATTTTCGAAACGAAATTGTGGATAGTTTTTTATCTATATAAAAAGTGAAAATGCAGAGGAAACTAAAAAACAAGAGACGCAAACAAACAAAATGATAACAAAAATTACACATAAACA
The DNA here is from genome assembly GCA_030765085.1 of Allium cepa. Lineage (NCBI taxonomy): Eukaryota > Viridiplantae > Streptophyta > Magnoliopsida > Asparagales > Amaryllidaceae > Allium > Allium cepa. The sequence goes on from CM060932.1 coordinate 746,048,978, forward strand.
CAACACTAATTTTTTTAATATGCAAATCAACACACAAAATGTTCACGAAATAAAATCAAACAAAACTAATTTAAAGAACATAACTAAAATCAAATTGTGATTCCCTGGCAACAGCGCCGAAAAATTGTTTGACGATAAGTCTTCTATCGGTTTAGAAAATCGCTGAATAATTATGTGATAAAAATAACCACAAGTGCACGGCGTGCAATTTTAATACGTGACGAGTATGAATCGATCCATATGAAATTGTAGTGATTTAAAATTCTACTCAACCCAAATTTGCAAGTTTGTTTAACCTAAGAAAAATAATAAAAATGAATCTTGAACAAAATTGATTAAAAATATGAGATTATAAACAATTTAAATGCAAATCCGCTCTCATATTTTTATATAAATCAAACAAAAATAATATATGATCTCTCTATTTTGATTTAAGTAGAACTAGTGATGTATTTATCATTAAGTATGGTCTATTTATGTTATTCATTAACATAACTTAAATCATCAAACTATAATACAACAACTAAAACCACTTGTCAACTCTCATGAAAATGAATATGAAACCAAAACAAAATCTATTTGAAGCATGTTCTATTTACTATTTTTAATTAGTAACATACATCATCAAATTTTATTTCTATTTTAATTCCATAATCAAAATCACTTAAGTAGACAATGATGCAAATTTTGTTTATATTTGAATAAGAATAGCCTATTTGTGATTACGGCATAGGCTATCAAATTCACTAATAAACTTACATCAACATCCACTTTTCGTGAAGCATTAAAATGAGATCATAAATCACAAAACATGTTGAATTTACATCTTTTTAGAGAGTTTCATTACCCATAAATTGAAGAGCTTTAGCTACTTATTTGTATTATCATTTCAACATGTAAATTTCAACATAGAAAATAATAGAAGTGCAAGCTAATTAAAATAAAAGGAGCGCTAAACTACTTGCATAAATACATGAAAGGAAAAGAGAATGTAAATAAAAATGAGCATGAAAATAAAATAAAAGCAAAGAAGAAAAAGAGGCTTAGGAAGCATTTTATTTCTCATATAATTTGTTGCTGCAACTTTCATAATATAATAAGAGGTCTCAAGCTTCATTACATAAATATAAGAGAGTTATTTATACATGCCTGAAACCCTAATCAATGTTTTAGGAGACTACCCAAAATACCCCTTAGGAAGCGTGGCCTCCAAGTTATTATTAACAAGTAACTAATCCTCCATTAAGTGTGTATGTACATTTAATCTCCACTAACATGTGCATTAGCTCCTAAGATCATGGTAAGTGGGTAGGTGGGGTCCTCTATGATTTCATGAATTCTTTTATTTCTTTATTCTTTTGCCCTCCTTCACTTGTTCATGCATGAATATATGAAGCCAATTCCTACAACTAAAACAAAAATGTGCAAATAAATATTCTCAAAATTAATACATGCACAAAATTACCATTTTGCTCTTAATGAAGATGAATGATAATTTGATGGCATTTGGATTTTGATAAAAACATGTAAAAATACCTAGTTATGGCATTTATTGAAATAAAAGTAGATTAAATTTAAAAGTAAAAATATGCACTTTTACGTGCACATCAACATGTAAGACATAGAGTTTCTTAATTTACTATTTTAAATGATTTAGAACTCAATGCATAATATGTAATAATTAAGGTTTTTGATTTTAGAACATTAAAAAAATTTCAATCAAAAGAAAGAGAGTTTGAATGCATATATTTGAGTGATTAATTTGGGGATATGGGAAGCTTACATAAGAGTGAAAGGAATCCATTAAATAGGCACAACACTTCAAAATTGTTTGGCAAAGACAATTTATTAAATATACATCAAACATCATTTCCAAATTATAGCCGTTGTATGAATTTTAAGTACATGATTTAAGAGTGCACCGCACAGAACCAGTGCGCTTCAGATAACACTACTAAAATTCGTACAGGATGGAACCGTTTGAAACCTTTGATAGCATTTTCCACCAAATTGCTACAATTTGCTACTATTAAACAATTATTGTATATATTTGCATGTTTTGACATTTTTTAACACTTTTTTCATTTAAAAATTCTGGAAAAATCTAAAAATACTCTTAAATATATTTTAGGATGTTGAATATGCGCTTTGCGCTATATGATTTTTGTTTGATGATAATAAACATATATACATTCATATAAATGTATTTGGTAATGTACTATTTTATTTTTTCATAGTTTAAATAAATATTTGTTGAATAAAATTAAATTTCACAGAATTTGAATTTGAATTCAAACAAAACAAGTTAAACAGATTTTGAATTCAAACAGGAATTTTATTCAAACAAATATTTTGTATAGTATGTATTTGGTTAGATAAATATCTGTTGAATAAAATAAATTACACGGAATTTGAATTTGAATTCAAACAGAACAAGTTACACAGTTTTTTGAATTCAAACGAATATTTTATTCAAACGAATATTTATTACAAACTTGAATAGTACAAATTCATGCTCTCACTATACATATACATTTTTGATTACAATCACATCACATTTACATTGATAACCTCACTACATATCACTCACACTCGTATTTTTTGTCTTCAACTGCATTCCGGTTTGAATCCAGCATCTGAGCAATCTGCAAAAATATAAACTAACGCAGTAAAATTGAAAAAGAAATATTTTTGCAATTCAAAAATAAAATATGGTTTTTGAAAATAATATTTGCCTCAGTTATTTGGGTTGTTCGTCATCATTTAAATCTGAATTCATCATACACGAACAACTTGTGACATACACAGTATATTACTGTATATGCCACAAGGCCGTGCACACCGATATATACACTTGATAATGCTACAGGGACAAGTGAGCACAGGTCAAACCCAAATGCAAAGCCGGGTTCAACGCACGTGCAATATATTTAAAATCACGACACAAGCACAAGGTCAAACCCGAGCTGCAAAACTGAGTTCAACACAGGGCAGGTGCACAGTTACAACCAACTACATGCAAGAGGCAACAAAGACCAATCAGTAGCATGCTAACGAATTATCAAACTTCACAAGCAATGACCCGTGCAATGACCAAGAAATGACCAAACAAAGCCAGTTCAACAAAGATCAAGTCATGGAGTCGCAGTCACAATGAAACTGCAGTGGAACAGCTGCAACATGAATGAAAAGACCAGATTTTCATATCAGACAAGTGCAGACTTGACAATGTTCACAAATGCAAAAGAATAGTGAAGCATGTACAAACTGTAGTGAATACAGACAGTAAACCAAGCTTCAAAATAAACATCTCATGAATATAAGATGTCGAAGCCAGCAGCATCAATGCAATAAGCAACAGTATGCACCAGTCCAGGCTACGACATAGATGGAACTACAGGGATGAATACAAAATGACAGTACAAACAGTGACAGTGGCATATTGATACCTGATCAATATCCAGTTACAACAAAGTACAAGTACAAGTCATAGCAATGCATGCAACAGGTCAGAAACAATTATGCAATAGTGAAAAACACAAGTCGAAGTGGTCAATGCACAAATGCACAAAATACCAACTGCAAATATCCAAAGCCACAGGAGAACAAGACACAGTACACAAATGCAAGTGCACAACTAAACTCGAGTGGAACAGAGAAGCTATGGTACTAAGATAAAAATGCAAGTGATAGTGAATATGTACAAGTGCAGTGACCAGAAACTGAAGCTTCAAAAAGCTACAGCAACAATGCAAACTACAGGAATAAATATCAAGCGATACCAACTACAAGTACAGTGCTATCAAATGAACCAGTGACAATGCAACAATCAACTCGATCAAGTATCATGACACAACAAAGCAATGCCACCAGAATTTCATATCAAGTTCGGCATCAGGATGAGAAGAACCAACAGAACAACCATGTATCAATAACAATGCAACATAGTGACAATCACAAGCATCACAACATATTCAAGTTGAAGCCGTGAATGACACAAATACAGGCAGTGAAGAATACTGAAGTGAATGAAGATTAGTTAGCAGGTGAAAGTGCAACAGGAATGCAGACAGTGGCCGAAGCCAATTTACAAAATATCGAAGTCAAAGAAGAATTCATGAATGTATATTGAAAGTAAAAATTCAAGTGCGTATGCAGTATTGACAAAGTCAAAAATCAACACCGTGATGAGCACGGCAATTCAATGCCGCAATTCAAAACCGTGAATGTCAAGCAATTGAAGAATATACGTTTATGAACAATTCAATACAATCTCAATCATCAATACAAAATCAAGCGGCCAGAGCAATATCAGTTGACAAATTCAGGTAAAAAATATATGACGAAAATCTAGGTATTCGACTCCTATAAAAACCCACAAATCATCATCGGCATATCCATCGAATTCCAGAAAGCACAAAATCAGTAAAAGCAAAAAGCATTACATACCGAGCAAGAAAGGAATTCGATCAACGAGCAAGCCGAACAATTCGCAATTTCAAAGTTAACCACAATCGAATATCAGAGAACAAGCGACGCAAGCCATCAAATCAGAGAATCGAGCATCAGAACGAAGCCCTAATTCGAGAAAGAGCCGAAGCCCTAATTCAACAAAGAGAGGCCGACAGTTTTTCACAAGAAAAAGAAGGGAACGGGTTGAAAGAATAGTGGGCCGGCTTAATTATTAAAATGGGGGTTTAGCTTTTGTTTTTATAAAAGGGCAAAAGTTTTATTTAGGGTCCAAGTAAAAAAAGGGGGTTTTGTTTTTATAGGCTTTATTAATAGTGTTTTAGGGTTATTGTTTTTTAATTTATTGTTTTACGAACCAAAAAGTTAGTTAATCACCACCTAGGTTAGGTAGTGTCAGATTGTCTATTTTGAATTAGTTCAGTGAGCAGGGTGTGCGAGTTTGCAAAGCTCTATAGGCGGGAGCAGTGTTTGCGAGTGAGCGAAACTCTATAGGCGGGAGCAGGGTGTGCGAGTCTAGTAGAGTGTTTGTGAGCGGGAGCAAAAGGGTCTGCGAGTCTAATAGAGTTGTTGTAAGCGTGATACTGTTTAATTATAATAGAAATCTGTGAATGCAGCAGTAGGCAGGGGTTGCCGAAGCTGGGTAAATTTTGTGTGTGATTTACTTTTCAGCATATTTATTTCTGCAGTTTATTTCTGAGTTTTAAATCAAGAAAATTTGCTATAACCCTATTCACCCCCCCCTTCAGGGTTAATCTAGATCCTACAAGTGGTATCAGAGCCCGGTTTATATTTTTTTTAACTCTAGAGTCATGAGTCTACAAAATAATGCTTTTTCTGAGGGGCAATCTATTGCTAGGCCACCCATGTTCAACGGGAGCGATTATGCTTATTGGAAAGTTAGGATGAGTATTTATCTTAGTTCCGTTGATTATGATGTTTGGGATATTATTGAAACTGGCTATAAACCTCCCACTATAATCGTTGGTGGTACTGAGATTCCTAAACCTAAGGATAGATGGGATGCAAACGATAAGAAATTGAAAACGACAAATGCTAAAGCCATGAATGCTTTGATATGTGCTCTTGATAAAAATTAATTTAATAGAATTTCTCATTGTACAACAGCACAGGAAATATGGCATACTTTGGAGGTGACACACGAAGGAACTTCTCAAGTCAAGGAGTCTCGGCTAGCCCTATTCAGCAATGAATACGAAAACTTTGTGATGGACAAAGACGAGAGCATAAAGGATATGTTTGGACGCTTTTCAACCTTGGTATACAATGCTAGAGCGCTTGGGAAGGTATTCACTGAGGTAGAGCTTGTGCGGAAGATACTACGAGTTTTACCAATGAACTTTGAGGCAAAAGTCACAGCAATCCAAGAATCAAAAGATCTGAGCAAACTAAGCATGGAGGAGTTGATTGGCAACCTGATGACATATGAGCTTGAGTTAAAAGCAAAGGAAGAACGCAACAGCTCCGAACCAAAGAAGAAGACGATTGCCTTAAAAAGTAAAGAAGAAAGCGATGAAGAAGATCCAATTGAAGAGCTTGCAATGGCTGTCAATAATCTTAGAAGATGGTCTAGATTCAAGCCACGCAAGAAGAAAACCAAGGGCAATAGGTCAAAAGATTCCGAAAATTCCGATAATGAACTGATATGTTATAACTGCAACAAGCCTGGCCACATCAAACCAAAATGCCCACTTCTCAAAAACAACAAAGAAAAGAAAAAGGCGAAGAAGGTATTTGCAGCGACTTGGGATGATGAAGAAGGAGAGGAAGCTTCGGATAGCAGCCCAGAGGAGGCTAACTTGTGTTGCATGGCAAAATCAGAATCAGAAGCAACCTCCGACGAATCTAGTGAGGCAGGTGAGTTTTCTTATAAAGAACTTGTTTTTATGTGTTCTGATCTTACTAAGGTAGTGGATACTCTTGAATCTAAAATTGAAAAACTGAAATCTGATAGGAGAGAATTTGCTCGTGAAAATTTTAGGTTAAAAACTGAACTTGAAAATATTCAAAACCTAGAATGTAACCAATGTAAAATTTTAGATTCGGAACTATCAAAAATTAGGAATAACTCTGAGAATCTTGAAAAAGAAAACTTGAGTCTTAAAGAAAACATTGACACTAGAAAAAAGGACTTTATAAATCGATGCACCTCACTTGTCGCTGAAAATTCAACATTAAAAACCAAAGTCCAAAATCTTGAGAAATCTTTGAATAACTTTTCAAGAGGCGAAAAATCTTTCAACATGCTATTGGGAAATCAAATTTTTGCTAACAATAGAAAAGGACTAGGTTTTGGAAAATCACAAGATGATGATAAAGATAAAAGTGCTGCTCAATCTGAAATAATCGGAAATCATGTTGAAAATCATAGTCATAGGAACACAAAATTTAATCAAGTCAATTTAATGAGCACGTTTTGTAGAGAATTTGGACATAATCGAAATAATTATTGGTATAAACCCAAACACGTGAAAACTATACCAATTTGGGTTCCAAAAGGCACAAATATAAAATCTTTGAAAGTCAAACAAATTTGGGTGCCAAAAGGAACATGTATAAATAGTTTTGAGCCTCCAAAAACATATTTTTCATATTCTGCCACTAACAACAATGGACCTATAAAAACAAATAGGTCACATAAATCTTTTATCGTGTAGGTGTGGTGGCAGGCTAAGGAACAACAACAGTGTTCTCTGGATTTCGGCTGTTTCAGAAGCACAATGGGCGACAAAACAAAGTTCTTTAGCCTAGTATAAAGGTGACAGAATCACAATGGACAACGACGAAAAAAAATATCGCAAAGGTAAAAACAGGTAAAAGCATATTTATTTGAATGATATATTAAATGTGATAATCTGCACCATATTCTGAATTAAAATCAACCAATATTGAGATGATGAAAAGATGATGATTCTGACTTATATTCTTATGCCAATTATATTTTTATGCCAAAAACACTCCAATTCTTGAAATATTTCATACAGATTAAATTGGAAAAATGATGGTGTTTTTAGATAATATTTTTTGGCTAAATCCATATTCACGGTTTCTTCTATTTACATGGCTTCAACTTAAAATCCTAATGAATTCTATTTAAAAAATTGTAAAAAGGATTTTAAGAAATTTTTGACTTGTTTTTATTTATGACATTGATTTGTGCTTAAATGATGACCAATCAGATTTTCAATATTGAACTAATTCATATAAATTTGTTCTGTCAAATGATGGTATTTGATTACTCATGCTACACGTAGATATATTGGTTTTGACATTTTGGTCACTGCTTATAAATTTGCACGATTTCAAATTTCATGTGAAAGATGTTAAAAAGTTTTTTTTGAGAAATTGTTGAAACTTCAAGAATTTGGTTAAAGGATAATGATGTTGATTGACTGTTGATTACTCATGAATATAACTGTTTATCCTAAGGTTTCTGAAATTAACACTATGATATTTGTTTGAGTGATAACATGGCTTCATTTCAAATTTCATTTAAAAATTGTTGAAAACAATTATGAGATAATTTGTTGAAATTTCACAATCTGGTCTTTGACATTCAACGAGTGAATATTGAGTGAAATTTAAATTCAGATGCAGATTACACTGGTAATATAGTTGATAGAAAAATTATTAGTGTAATGTGATTAATTTTTGAAACATTCATTTGCTGCATCATTTTTCAAAGAAAATATCTGCATATTTTTCACTTGAAATAATTTTCAAATAGCAGAAAATTTTCTAATAAAACCCCCTCGAGAAAATCGTGTTTGACCATATTTACAGATTAGTCATTTTTGAAAAATTAATTTTATAATTTTGGATTTGATTTTAAATGACTATTTTGACTAATCTAACTCCCTAATGATTATCGAAAAGATCAATAGTGATTGAAAAAGTGATGAGTGTCGATATTTGTCATACATTACTCAAGACAATATATTTAGAAAAATTGCTTTAGAATTTCATAACAAAAGTTATAAAAACTTTTTGTTGGGTAAAAATTCCATGATCATTTCTATTTCTATCATCTTTCTGTCGAACATCACTCATCAAAATCATATTTAATATGTAAATTTGTGGTAGTTTACAAAGGAAATCATTTGTTCTTCAATATCTTTAAATCGGTGAAGGAAATTATTTGTGCTTCAATTTCTTATATTCAGCAATTAAAAATAAATATCCAAAGTATTCACTCTCATTTAAAAGTCCTCACGGTCATGCATGGGTGAATTACTTGGATTTTTGATTATGTGCTTCCATGCTCATTTAAAAGTCCTCACGGTTATGCATGTATGGAACGCATATTAAAAATAATTGATTTAATAGACAAGTTGATTCTAATCCCATTTAAAAGTCCTCACGGTCATGCGTGGTTAGAAGATACTTGATTTCATTTTTTAAAATTAAATTGGAATACTACTAATCTCATTTAAAAGTCCTAACGGTTATGCATGGTTAGTAGATATTCAAATTTCCAGAAATAAATATACCACAAATAGACATATCTATATGAATTTTTGATGATTCTATCTCCATCACTTCTGAAAGTGGAATATGCGTTTGACAAGGGTAATTATGATTTTTGTTTGAGTTTTATTGAAATTTGATATTTATATTCAATTGAGTTAAATGTTTGATTCATGTCTATCACTTCATCCCTATTTTTATAACACTGTTATTCTTTTGCTGATAACAAAAGGGGGAGAGAAAAGTTAAGATTTTGTCAAATAGAATCAAGCAAAGGTCAAATAACTTTCAATTTGCATATAGGCTCATTTACATATTTTTATTTGTATGCATATATAGGGGGAGCCATATATGTAGGGGGAGTATCACATATAAAGGAAGCATTCAAATAGGGGGAGCAAATGAAATTATCAAATACATTTAATATATTCAAAATCTTAAATATATGTTTGTTATCATCAAAAGGGGGAGATTGTTGAATATGCGCTTTGCGCTATATGATTTTTGTTTGATGATAATAAACATATATACATTCATATAAATGTATTTGGTAATGTACTATTTTATTTTTTCATAGTTTAAATAAATATTTGTTGAATAAAATTAAATTTCACAGAATTTGAATTTGAATTCAAACAAAACAAGTTAAACAGATTTTGAATTCAAACAGGAATTTTATTCAAACAAATATTTTGTATAGTATGTATTTGGTTAGATAAATATCTGTTGAATAAAATAAATTACACGGAATTTGAATTTGAATTCAAACAGAACAAGTTACACAGTTTTTTGAATTCAAACGAATATTTTATTCAAACGAATATTTATTACAAACTTGAATAGTACAAATTCATGCTCTCACTATACATATACATTTTTGATTACAATCACATCACATTTACATTGATAACCTCACTACATATCACTCACACTCGTATTTTTTGTCTTCAACTGCATTCCGGTTTGAATCCAGCATCTGAGCAATCTGCAAAAATATAAACTAACGCAGTAAAATTGAAAAAGAAATATTTTTGCAATTCAAAAATAAAATATGGTTTTTGAAAATAATATTTGCCTCAGTTATTTGGGTTGTTCGTCATCATTTAAATCTGAATTCATCATACACGAACAACTTGTGACATACACAGTATATTACTGTATATGCCACAAGGCCGTGCACACCGATATATACACTTGATAATGCTACAGGGACAAGTGAGCACAGGTCAAACCCAAATGCAAAGCCGGGTTCAACGCACGTGCAATATATTTAAAATCACGACACAAGCACAAGGTCAAACCCGAGCTGCAAAACTGAGTTCAACACGGGGCAGGTGCACAGTTACAACCAACTACATGCAAGAGGCAACAAAGACCAATCAGTAGCATGCTAACGAATTATCAAACTTCACAAGCAATGACCCGTGCAATGACCAAGAAATGACCAAACAAAGCCAGTTCAACAAAGATCAAGTCATGGAGTCGCAGTCACAATGAAACTGCAGTGGAACAGCTGCAACATGAATGAAAAGACCAGATTTTCATATCAGACAAGTGCAGACTCGACAATGTTCACAAATGCAAAAGAACAGTGAAGCATGTACAAACTGTAGTGAATACAGACAGTAAACCAAGCTTCAAAATAAACATCTCATGAATATAAGATGTCGAAGCCAGCAGCATCAATGCAATAAGCAACAGTATGCACCAGTCCAGGCTACGACATAGATGGAACTACAGGGATGAATACAAAATGACAGTACAAACAGTGACAGTGGCATATTGATACCTGATCAATATCCAGTTACAACAAAGTACAAGTACAAGTCATAGCAATGCATGCAACAGGTCAGAAACAATTATGCAATAGTGAAAAACACAAGTCGAAGTGGTCAATGCACAAATGCACAAAATACCAACTGCAAATATCCAAAGCCACAGGAGAACAAGACACAGTACACAAATGCAAGTGCACAACTAAACTCGAGTGGAACAGAGAAGCTATGGTACTAAGATAAAAATGCAAGTGATAGTGAATATGTACAAGTGCAGTGACCAGAAACTCAAGCTTCAAAAAGCTACAGCAACAATGCAAACTACAGGAATAAATATCAAGCGATACCAACTACAAGTACAGTGCTATCAAATGAACCAGTGACAATGCAACAATCAACTCGATCAAGTATCATGACACAACAAAGCAATGCCACCAGAATTTCATATCAAGTTCGGCATCAGGATGAGAAGAACCAACAGAACAACCATGTATCAATAACAATGCAACATAGTGACAATCACAAGCATCACAACATATTCAAGTTGAAGCCGTGAATGACACAAATACAGGCAGTGAAGAATACTGAAGTGAATGAAGATTAGTTAGCAGGTGAAAGTGCAACAGGAATGCAGACAGTGGCCGAAGCCAATTTACAAAATATCGAAGTCAAAGAAGAATTCATGAATGTATATTGAAAGTAAAAATTCAAGTGCGTATGCAGTATTGACAAAGTCAAAAATCAACACCGTGATGAGCACGGCAATTCAATGCCGCAATTCAAAACCGTGAATGTCAAGCAATTGAAGAATATACGTTTATGAACAATTCAATACAATCTCAATCATCAATACAAAATCAAGCGGCCAGAGCAATATCAGTTGACAAATTCAGGTAAAAAATATATGACGAAAATCTAGGTATTCGACTCCTATAAAAACCCATAAATCATCATCGGCATATCCATCGAATTCCAGAAAGCACAAAATCAGTAAAAGCAAAAAGCATTACATACCGAGCAAGAAAGGAATTCGATCAACGAGCAAGCCGAACAATTCACAATTTCAAAGTTAACCACAATCGAATATCAGAGAACAAGCGACGCAAGCCATCAAATCAGAGAATCGAGCATCAGAACGAAGCCCTAATTCGAGAAAGAGCCGAAGCCCTAATTCAACAAAGAGAGGCCGACATTTTTTCACAAGAAAAAGAAGGGAACGGGTTGAAAGAATAGTGGGACGGCTTAATTATTAAAAAGGGGGTTTAGCTTTTGTTTTTATAAAAGGGCAAAAGTTTTATTTAGGGTCCAAGTAAAAAAAGGGGGTTTTGTTTTTATAGGCTTTATTAATAGTGTTTTAGGGTTATTGTTTTTTAATTTATTGTTTTACGAACCAAAAAGTTAGTTAATCACCACCTAGGTTAGGTAGTGTCAGATTGTCTATTTTGAATTAGTTCAGTGAGCAGGGTGTGCGAGTTTGCAAAGCTCTATAGGCGGGAGCAGTGTTTGCGAGTGAGCGAAACTCTATAGGCGGGAGCAGGGTGTGCGAGTCTAGTAGAGTGTTTGTGAGCGGGAGCAAAATGGTCTGCGAGTCTAATAGAGTTGTTGTAAGCGTGATACTGTTTAATTCTAATAGAAATCTGTGAATGCAGCAGTAGGCAGGGGTTGCCGAAGCTGGGTAAATTTTGTGTGTGATTTACTTTTCAGCATATTTATTTCTGCAGTTTATTTCTGAGTTTTAAATCAAGAAAATTTGCTATAACCCTATTCACCCCCCCCTCTAGGGTTAATCTAGATCCTACATAGGATATATTAGAGATTGTATAGAAACTTGAAGTGGTTTGGAGTTTGTTTGTGGGATCTTAACAATTCGTGTCTATAATGATCCGATATAATTTCACCTTATGACATACATTCTTTTTAAGCTTTGAACCTTCTTGTCATCTTGATGCATTTGATTTCAAATAGCTTTGTAAATAATGATCTTAGAATGCTCGAACACTCCATAATTGATTTGTATCATCCTTCTTATTTTTAACTTGGGAATATGTAAGTTATCATGTTTGATTATGCATATGTTTTTGCTTCTTGAATCACCCGGATACTTGATAAATCCCTAGTAGCATTATTGTAATGTTGTTATCATCGAAATAATAAAATCATTTTCCTAACATTTATATCTGTTTTATATAATTTTTTTATATATTTACATATGCATATGAAAATTTCATATGGATACTTGGAATATAAATGCCTAAGTATATGTATATGTGTGTGTATTTCTGTATGTGTGTTTAAATATATCATAATATCTGATAATGTTTTTATACAAATATTTTTAGTAATATATATAAGTTTATACATATATGTGATATCTATATTACCAGTTATATATATATATATATATATATATATATATATATATATATATTGAAAAAGAGATCAATACAGTTAAATAGATATCTTCACAATAAATAAGATCTAAACATAATCAAATCAGAAAATAAAAAGAAAAGAGAAAAAGGTGATATTTTAATTGATTTCACAATCCACTTTTACAAATATCCAATTAATATTATGTTCAATCTCAAAATTGAATCTATACTTATCCAGTAAAACCTCAAAAAAATTTGAAAATTAATTTAAGGGTATTTTTGTAATTTTTGCACATACTAGAATTTAGCAAAAAAACTAGCGTATTGCGACCGTTTCATTTTTCTGATTTGCATTGTATATTTATTATGTTGTTTGGAACTCGAATGAAGGAGATACAATCGGAAACGTCGTCAAGTCAAAAGGAGACTATGTGGTATCAATTCAAATTTAAATTCGAGCAGTCAAGTGATACTCTAACTTCCTGGACTTAAAAAACACACGTCTCATTTCTACATTCAGAAACTTTCTTGTTTCTTTCTTTCTTCCTCACCAAACTCTCAAATTAACCTTATATCCCCAAATTCAAAAGCGAACCAAGAAATTTAAACCACAAATCGAAGGGAGAAGTAAGGGCAATTGCGTAGGAGTCAGTAAATGCATTAGCAAAGTAAATTAAGAGTGTTCTATCTCTAGACATCAAACGAAAGTGAGACAGAGACTTGAAATTGGAAGGAATCGACAAGGGTAAGTGGGTTTATGTGAATTCTACGTTTACTCGCTTGATTCCATATTTCAATATAATTAAAGTGGAAATTAAATAATAAAATTCGAAAGTTATCTCTAGGATTTTTGGAAATCTTGCCTAACCTGAGTTATAAGTGAATTTTGGTTAGTTAAATGGGTTAGTAGAATGATATAATGTATATATGTGAATTTTATATGCAAAATAAGCAAAAATGAGAATTATATTTGGATAATTCATAGTGAAATGAAGGGAATTTTGTATTAACAAATTTTTGAGAAGAAATATGATATTGGTAGACTTAAATATAGTTTTTATGCATTTTTATATAATTTATTGAATTAAAATGATGAATTTGTATGTATATGCAAAAGCAATCCAAAACTTTGAATTTAGCAATTTGAGACTTTTAAATATACCAATTTGGTATGGAATTATTGAGACTTTATATGAAGATATCAGGTCTAAAATGTATTTTTAAGTAATTTAATTCAGTTTATATGAATTTATATGTATATATCTCATAATATTTGGAAAGTAGCCCATAAATTGTATATTAACGATTCGATGTATAAATTCATATATAAATGACATGGAAATGATTTCTATAGTTAAATATTATGTCAAAATTGATTTAGGTATTTTATTTTGAATTTATTGAGAGATATATTAATAAATTTGACTTATTTTGTGAAAAGGTGGTAAATAGCGAATATATGCGTGTGTTTGTGTATAATATACTTTAAAAATCATGAATTGATTTGTGGAGGTTTGATAAATATACTGGAGAAAGAAATATATTTTTATTTTGAATTTAAACTAAATATCTAAAATTATATAGTGTATTTTAATATGTGCAAGTTAAGGGAGAGTATAATATAAAAATAGCAAATGGTAAAAATAAATTATTGAAAAATTTAACAAGGTGTATCATGAATGTATGTTACTGAAATATGAAATTAAAAGGCTAATGATTTACGAAAAGAAAGAAATAAAAATGAAGATACACAAAAATACATAAAACTATGGAATATTAACTAAGAAATAATGATGTAATTTATTATTTGCAGCGGTTTTCAATAACTTTTGAAATATAACTTTAAACCGAACAATTCCTTCCCAAACCTTTAATAAATATTTTTTAAATGAATAGTTAAGTGTTTTAAAGATGATTTGAAGATTTTATAATGTATTAAAGAAAAGTTGTTATAAGCATTTGTTTTAATCTTAGCTCGATAAGCCGACGAGTACACCTAATTTTTCTACTCATGAGATCTAGTCCAGGTGCTTAAACTAAGGAGATGTTCAGGAGCAACCAGTGCCCTAGCTCACCTAGCCTCACCTAAGCGAGGGGTAGATAAGGTCAAAATGTCAGAAATGAGTTAAGCATAAAAGATTAAATTTCCGAACTTTAAACTACTTGGGTTGTATAAAGATAATCTTCTTATAATTGATATTAAATTTTGATGAGAGAACTCGCGCTACTCATATGAATTTAAAAGGTGATTTCGTAGTTATTCAATTAATAGTACTTGTTGAATATGGAAATTAACATCAAGTATAATTTGAGTGATTTCTATGGATCTGTTTCATTCAAATATTAACTAATTTGGATTTAACATCTTAGATAACATGGTTTTCAACTTATTAAAAAGTTACACTTTGGACGAGCAATCTTTGTTAAAATTGAAGTAAAATATTCTAAGTTTCAAAAAGAGTTTAATTAAACCAGGGAATTTTAACAAAGAGAGTATTAATGAATTCCATATACATTGAAAAGAAATGTATTTCAAAAGATAAATATCTCTAGAAGATATTTTGAATAAAAAGATATTAATTAATGGAATATTAATCACCTAATTATAAACATCTTTTTATCGATAATTGAACTAGGGTCGGATTCGGGTAATTCCTATCTGAAAACCACTTTGAAGCAATTTAAATTTCGAAAGTGAAGAAAATATATATTTGAGACCTTGATTTTGAAGGCGGGGATCTTCATAACCAAGGACTGCTTGTTGACAATATTCAGATTCGCTCCCGAGATAAATAAGTAGCTATGGTCCCTTCGTTCTGGTATCTTTGTATGGAAGGACTAACTCGCTACTAATCCTAGGGGTAATGCCTAACAGGATGTGGTAGGAGAGTGCCTTTGGCTTGTCCTATTCAAGGACAATTTGTATGAACGAATGTTTGAGGTTGCATTTCTATGTCATGTTGGTTGATCTATACGAACATATCATATGTTTGCTGGTGGAGATGGCAACTTCTCTTAGCTTAATACCATTTCCCGAGACATACAAGCTCAGGAGTTATACGTTCACAGAAATAAATTGTGTGATTTTTGAAATGGAAAAGTGGCATTCAAAGTGGAAGATGTTCTATATAAAAGGTAATCGTTACCTCAAAGCCTCACACCCGGGAATAGTGAAACATGGGATGCTTTAAAACTAAGTGGCTCGCTACCATCAGGGTATGAAACCACCTTCTAGATCAAAGAATTTCTACCCGTTATAATGTCGATTTTAAATTATGTAGTGTATGTTACGAGACGTCTCGGATAGGTCGGTAACAGTCGGGTGATGTAATACTCGGTGCTATTCATATATTATACTTTCAGATAGGCTGGTTTTATTTACATGAGGATCAACATAGAGGACTCGAGTGCATTACTCTAGAAATGCACTATACGAGAGGTAGTTGCTTACCTCACTATTCAGTTGGAAATCCAATCTCCAATATGTTCCTTCGGTTCTGTTTTGTAAAACCTTAAATAACTACGTCCGGAATTTAATATGGTAACAATTTCGGCTAAGATTCATAATTTTACTTGCAAATGTTTTCAAAAGAACGTCATTAAAAATAATATTACAAAATTTTCACATAAAAAATGTTTTAGTCATCATAAGGTAAAAACTCGTTCCGTGTTTATGTGCGGTGTGGTCTTATGAGATGCCTTTTATTTTCAAACACTCGTATTTTGAGTTTCTCATACTAGTCTCATGAATGAGCCGGAGTTCATTTCTTTTCCTTTAACTCTAGGTGCCCTATTTTTCTAGGCAGCCTAGTAGTCAGGTTTAGGCAGAAGATATCTGGAAGAGCTCGGAGCATGGAGTTAGAAGATTCTTCAGTAGACTATTGCTCCTTTTCCTCCACACTTGTGTAGTATCGTATTTCGCTTTTGTACGTACAGATATTTATAACTGTACATGTTTACTTTTATAAATGTATTTAAAATTTCCGCTGTAAAGATTTCATATATTGAAATAATACATATTGTTCCATTCGTGTAAGATTCTATTCTATGTCTATTTTTCTTTGTACCCTTAAGGAGTGCCTCTTCGGCACTCGGATTTGCGGCACATGAATACCGGGGATGTATTAGTATCGATTTCGAAGGGTCGAAGAAATGTGTCATTACATTTTGGTACCAGAGCTTAGGTTTAGCGAACAGTAGAGCCTGACTGATGTAATAAATCATTAGAGATAAGATTAGTAATATCCTAGGATAAGTAACTCATTAGCGATATGGTTTGTAACAGGCTAGAATGAGTTGAGAGCATTATACATATGAGTGTGTATTTGCTAATATATAAAAACGATTTTAAAAAAATATGGCAAATGTAGTAATTTTACCTGGGATTATATTTTGAATATAAAAAATACGTTTCTAAAATATATATAGTAACTTGAATGACTGTTTAAAAACAAGTTACTAAAAAGAATTAGGCCTAAAACATCTTGTGATTAGATACTCATAATTCGACTATAAGATGTTTATTAAATATGAATAATAAGGGGATGTATATAAAATCTAAGTATTTGGATAATGAGAACTTTTATCTAAAGGGGTTTTTGAAGAAAATTTCCAAAGGATTTTCTATTGGTTTAGAAGTAACAAAACCAAATGCTAGTAAGTTATTTAACCATCAATTGAAATTATGATATTGAAAGGTTATAAGGTAAAATAATAGAAACTTTCATCTAAGTTTTTAAGAAAGAAGTTTTAAAGGATATGAAAGTTGATGATAACAATGTTTGGAAAACATTTTGGCAAGGATTTAACTAAATATCAATTGGCTTTCTGAAATTTGATCAAGTGTGATTTTGAGGAAAATACCAAAGTACTTAGAGAATTATTACCCTTAACGGTCAAATGAATTTGTGATAGGATACATTTAAATTTAAACCTTAACATTGGAATAAGTTTGTATTCATATTTAAGAAGACTTTTTTTGCATTGGTAGAAACCATTCATGAGAAATTATTCGTAGGACGAGTCCTCAAAGAGAAAGGGGACGAATAAAGACAATTTGATCATCCTATCAAGCGATGAAGAACCCATGCAGTGCCACCTAGAAATGGTCAGCCCATTATAGAGGAAGGATTATATCAGTATGCTAGGTTAGTAGAAGATGACTATTTTATGACCGCAATACTTCCACCCATCCTAAACTTATCATTGTTTCAAGTGACGAAGAAGTCCAGCCTGCGAGGAACCGATGGAGGAGGAGGAATCTGAGCCTATAGAAAATCCAAATTCCATGATACCCCATGAATCAAACAGCAGCAGCATAAACATCAATATTATATGGGATTTAGATGAAGACCATATTGTTTGGCAAACAGAATCTTCAAGCACGTATATTAGCTACAACTAGAAGGAAGAACCTAAGGAGATAGAAGTTGAAATGTTAGAAGAGGAGGAAGTGCAGGGGATAGAGGAGATCGAGAAAGGAAATCCATGGGGCATGTTCTGTGGAACCAACCATGATTGCTATATGAAGAAGATAAGATGTAACAATATGAGGATGGAAATGTGGCAGACAATGAACATGGGAATAATGATGACGACGACGATGACGATAAAGGAAATGATGGGGAGATATTTGATGTTGGTTATTGGAATTAATCAACTTCAGAATGATGGTAGTGTTTGGAAGTTGGCTGTCTATCTAGTGGTATTTAGTTTTAGTGTTAGCACGTGTATGGGATAGTAACTTGGTATGATGTTTAGTGATGTACTAGTGTTTGTAGTATGAACCCCTGTAGGGTTAGAATGACTTAAGAATGTTTTTAGTATGTATATTGAGATGGTTTGTATGATGATGTAAGGAAGAAACTATCTATAAAATCTTTATGCCCTTCATTCATAACTTTGTTCGATAGTGAATACACAAATCACTTAAGAAAAATTTCATAAAACTTTTGGTAAGATATATATGTAATAATTTCCTTTGAAAGAGAACAAAATTATATTTTTATGAAATGTTTAAAACTTAAACCAAGATTTTCTAAAATATTTTGGAAAAATAATGCGTAAAATTATTATACACTAAGCATAATTTGGCCTAGATTTGGTTGTACGATTTTGATATCCAAAAAAGGATTTATCATTCAATGATCGAAGGCAAACATTGATAAGGGTTTACAGTCAAATTGCTTACATTTTCTATCATAGTTGAGGGCTATGTAAGGAGAATAACATCCTTTGAGCCTAATCAAGATTCGTACTAGAAATCAGAGGATCAATAATAGTTTGGAAGCAAAATGATATATTCGAATTTAAGATCGAATAAAACGAGTGTATATGAATTATATGTAAGTACCACCCAGTGATGTATTTGATATTTCAACTTTTGAATTAGTATTACCGACTTTGCGCTCGATTTTGAGGATGAAAATATTTTAAGGATGGAAGTTGTAACGACCCGCAAATTCATCACTTTAATAAATTAAAATTATTTTTGAAATATTTAAAAATAAGGATTTATAACCCCAATAATAATGTTTTGAATCATAAATAAAAATGGAAAACCTATTTTAAAATATATTAACAATGATTTTAGTTGATTTATGACATCATTAGTGATACTAGTATATATAGTTAACTAATGATTTTAAATTAAGATTTAATGATTTAATGATTGTTATAAATGTTCAAATAATAGTTTTAAAATGATAATAATTCATCTATAATATTAATAAAGTGATAATAAATCAAATATGATATTTTTATAAATTTACAAATAAGATTTGAAATTATAAGGAAAATGGATATCAGTCTATCGATATAATAACACTTTTTGTAAACAATCATTTAATATTGATTTATATAATTTTATAAATAAAATATGATCATTTTAGTTCATGAATAATATTAAGAAAATATTTTTCAAACTTTGTTTACAAACATACATACATTAATTAATAAATGAAAATATGACTGAAGATCGGAATCCGAATTCATAACAGTTTGACGTATATAAGTTATACGACATTGTTCAAATGACTTGTACGCATTTATGACATGCACATACACATATAATCATGTACATATACACATGATAAGAGTAGAATGTAAATATATATTTACATAAGGTAATAAAATAAATATCTAAAGTAATACTTACAATAGAAAGCGAACATCAAATAAATTTTACACCACACATCAACACCCCCGCCATCATCACCACCATCACCTATACCTCATTACTACATAGGGGGATGCCGTATGCTACAATAGGTAGAGATTTTCTTGGGAATTTAAGGATATGGTGGTAATTTTACTTCGAAGATATTTTCTTATTTTTCCTACAAATATCGCTCCCCTTCTCGCTTATTCTTTATATTCATTCTTCTTCTTCTTCATTCTTGATTTTTCTTATGCTCTTTAATGACTTCCATAAAAGTCTCTCTTCTTTCTCATAACTTGATGCTCACAATAATCCAATGACTGACCTGGATTTTGAGTTTCTCACACTAGTCCCATAAATGACCCATATAAATTCCATCCCTTTTGTTTTCAAACGCTCGTATTTTGAGTTTCTCACATTAGTCCCATGACTGACCCGAGTTTATTTCCTTATTCTTAAACTCTAGATGCTTTGTTTTTCGGGGTAGCCCAGTAGTCAAGTTTAGTTAGAAGAAATCTAGAAGAGCTCGATGTTAGGAACTGGAGATATGGTTTTGATGACAACAACCTTTGTAATTTATTTTATTATAACTTATATGCTAACACTATTGTCTAGATATATATATATATATATATATATATATATATATATATATATATATATATGAATGTTATTATGCAAGATATATATAAGGCAGGTACTGATTATTGAAGACTGTACAGTATAAAGATCAAGAATGAAGAAATCAAGTTTGAAGACTCATTAGTATCAAGATCAAGATTTCAAGATAAGTGTTTAGTTTTGTTAAAACTTCATAATAGCATGGAAATCTTCATTCCAAATTTCATTTGGGACGGAACCCATTTCTACCTTCTTAGTGGCTTACAAACCCACGACAAATAGCTTACATACCTACGACAAGTGGCTTACAAACCTACAAATGTACTGGTTTTGTACAAGTTCTCGAGTCCGGATGTGATGAAATATTCTGTAGGAAGAAGCTTGCAAAACTACTTCAAAATATTTTTTTCAAAATGATTTTCAAAACTACTTTTCAAAATATTTTAGCCTTAAAAATTATCTTTTCAAATGATTTTCAAAAAGATGTTTTAGCCTTAAAATATTCTTTTTTTGTTAAACTCTTGTTTTAAACTTTGTTTATTTTACACTATCTTCTAATTTTTGAAATTTTTTTTGTAATATATATATATATACTTAAGATTTAAAATCAAATTTATATATACATTCTAAAAATATATTTTCTACTCTTCTTTATTTTACATTATAGGAAAATTAGTTTATTTTACTCCAGAATCATTTCATCTTGTTTTCCTTTAAATACCATTTTCAAAATAAACTTTACATAGCTTTTAACTAAGGATGTCGACATCATGGGATACCCTATGTCGACATGGTGGCCGTTAAATTCAAAAGTTTCAATTTTCAAAAGAAGTGTCTATTCATTTAAATCTCTTCATGAATGGTTATGTCCATTACTGGTCTATAAATAGCCTTCACAAACGAATTTTTTAACTAACTATTTTCTTATTTTCTTCACTCCTTCTTCTCCACAAATCCATATTCCAAAATTTTTATATTTTTAATGTCGAAATTCTATCGAATTCTCAAGTGAATCAAATTAGAATCTCATATTTATTTGATTCTCTGCCCTCTTTTGAAGATCAAAGTGCTATTCAGAGTTATAGGATCAATTTGTAATCAAAAGTTTATCAAGTCTCTCCATAAGGTGTGGTTGTGCCTGGAAATCAATTGGGTGATCTTATGTCCTGTAAATCAAAAGAGTTTGCTCCGGACTCAAAGATAGGAGGGTACCTCAAGGCCTTTAGAAATTGAGGATTGTAATCTCGACATAGGTATAATAAAAATCTATATGAGGTGTTTTTCCTTAGTGTAGGATTGGATGTAGGGTAACTCCGAACTAGTATAAAATCCAGTGTGTTCTTTCCTTTTGCTGCTTTTTATTTATTTTCTGCATCTGTATTTGATTCTGTGATTGTTCTGTGATTAAGTTATGCATTTTTTTATATCATAATTCTTGAATTAGTCCATATAAGTCTTAGAATCCATTAAACACTATTCACCCCCTTCTAATGTTAAATTAGCATTAAGATCTTTAATCCGCACTCCCTTTCAATTGGTATCAGAGCATAGGTTTTCATAGTTTTCATAATCTAAAATTTGAAAATTTAAAAATGGCATTTTTAGGAAATTTTGTTAATACTAGTTTGAATTTATGCATTTCATCAAAATATCATAAGTTTGCATATAGTTTTTATGAAAAATTAAGTTATCTACCGAATTGGTTTATTATACAGGAACAGACATGTTACATGGCTTTTGAAGAATCAACAACCAATGGACAAACTGTGCAAATTGAAAAAGATAAATGGATACTTCATAGTGGTTGTTCAAGGCATATGACTGGAAATCTCGAGATACTCAATAACGTTATATATCAAGATGGTGGATTGGTCAACTTTGGAGATAACTCAAAAGGATATGTGATTGGCATCGGCAATGTGGTAATTCTAAAACTCCTCTTATTTCTGATGTTATGCTAGTTAGGAATTTAAAACATAATTTTCTTAGTATATAAGTCAACTATGTGATAAAGGATTTAAAATTAAATTTGAAAAAGATAAATGTCACATCGTAGATAATAAGTCAAATATTATCTTCGAAGGAATTAGGAAGAAAAACATTTACATCCTTAGTATGAAAGTTTCAAATGATAACTTATGTCTTTTGGCTAGTGACCCTTGAATTTGGCATAAAAGATTTAGTCGTTTAAATTTCAAACTGTTGTCTAGGTTGTCAAAACTTGATTTGGTTAGACGTCTTTCCAAGTTAAACTTTAAAGTAGATAGTATATATGATGCTTGCCAATTAGGAAAACTTAAGAAAAGTTCATTTAAATTAAAAGATATGATTTCTACTTCTAAACCTCTAGAATTACTTCATAAAGATTTATCTGGTCCATCTCAAGTTCAATCAATTAATCACAATAAATATGTTTTTGTAACTGTAGATGATTAACTTAAAAGTGATGCTTTTTAATTATGTAATAATTTTGCTAAAAGAATTCAAAATCAACTTTCTTTAAAAATAAAAACTATTCGTAGTGATCACGGTGGTGAATTTGAAATTGAAAATTTTGAGAATTTCTGTAATCAAAAAAGAATTACTCATAATTTCTTGTTTTTTCAAGAACTCCACAACAAAATGGAGTGGTAGAACGTAAGAATAGAATAGTTCAAGAGTGTGCTAGAAAAATACTTTTTGATAGTAACTTACCTAAAAACTTTTGGGCTAAAGCAGTCGCTACAGCTTGTTATATATTAAATAGGATTTTAATTAAACAATTATCTAATAAAACACCATATGAATTACTTTCCAATAAGAAACCCGTAGTAGCTTATTTTAAAGTTTTTGGTAATAAGTGTTTTATTCTCAATACAAAAGATAATTTAGATAAATTTGAACCTAAATCCAATAAAGTATCTTTATCGGATATTCTAATAGAAGTAAAGCATTTAGAGTTTATAATTTAAGAACTAACACTATTGAAGAAACAATGCATGTATCTTTTGATGGAAATTTTAAAGATACTACACGAATAGAAGATGAAGAAGATCTTGTAACTTTAAATAATGAACCTAATGAAACTAATTGTGAAAGAATTTGACCTAATAAAAGAATTAGGTTATTAAAAGATCATTCTATAGAAAATATACTAGGTACTATTGAATCTATAGTTAAAACAAGAAATCAGCTAAATAGTATGAGTAATGTAGCTTTTATATCAACTATTGAACCTAAAAATCAAAAGGAAGCATCATTTGATGATTCGTGGATTCTTTTTATGCAAGAAGAATTGAATCAATTCACTAGAAATGATGTTTGGAAACTAATTCCTAGACCCGAGGATAAAAGTATAATTGGAACAAAATGGGTTTATAAAAATAAAATGAATGAACTTGGTGAGGCCGTGAGAAATAAAGCTCGTTTAGTCGCGCAAGGTTATTTTCAAGAAGAAGAAATTGATTATGACGAAACCTTTGCACCCATAGCAAGACTAGAAGCTATCACGATTCTACTTGCTTTCGCAAACTACAATAATTTCAAGTTATATCAAATGGATGTTAAAAATGCTTTTTTAAATGGTTTTGTGAAACAAGATGTTTATGTTGAACAACCTCCATTTTTTGAAGATAATAAATTTTCAAATCATGTATATAAATTAAAGAAAGCTTTATACGGTCTGAAACAAGCTCCTAGAGCCTGGTATGAAAGACTAAGATCTTATTTACTACAATCTGCTTTTGAAATTGGTAAAATAGATACAACTCTTTTTACTAAAAGAAACAAAAATGATATTCAATTAGTACAAATATATGTAGATAATATAATATTTGGGTCAACTTATAACATAACAAATAAAGAATTTTCAGATATAACGACTAAGGAATTTGAAATGAGTCATATAAGAGAACTAAATTTCTTATTTGGGCTTCAAATCAAACAGTTAGATAAAGGAATTTTCATTACTCAAGAAAAATATGCTACGGATTTAATTAATAAATTTGGATTGACCCCTTCTATTGGGAAACCAACTCTAATGACAATTATTGTAGCTTTAAGTAAAGAAGATAAATCAAAAGATGTCAATCAAAAATTATATAGGGGAATAATTGGTTCACTGCTTTATATTACAGCAAGTCGTCCTGACATCATGCATAGTGTCTGTCTCTGTGCAAGATACCAATCTCAACCTAAAGAAACTCACTTAAAAGCTGCTAAAATAATTTTAAGATATATAAAACATACTTTAAATTATGGTTTATTTTACCCTAAAAACGATGTATTTGATTTAATTTCATATTGTTATGCTGATTATGCTGGCTGTAAATCAGACCGAAAAAGTACAAGTGGAACTTGTCACTTTCTAAGACATTCTCTAGTTTCTTGGTTTAGTAAGAAGCAAAACACTGCATCCTTGTCAATAACTGAAGCAGAATATATATTTGCTGCTTTGGCTTGTTCTTATGTTATATATATGCAACAAACTTTAAAAGATTTTGGATTAAATATAACTAAATCATCAATTTATTGTGATAATACTAGTGCAATAAACCTATCTAAAAATCTAACGCTAGAACAAAACATATTGATATTAGACATCATTTTCTTAGAGATTATATAAGTAAAGAAGTTATAACTCTTGAATTTATTAATATTGAAAAAGAAATTGCTGATATATTAACCAAACCATTAAATGAACAAAACTTTTGCTAAATTTAGAAGAGAATTATGTATATGTTCATGAACTGAAATATAAGTTATAAATAATACAAGTATAGTTAATAATTAATATAAATAAATATTTCTTAAAAATTGAACTGGGCATGTCGACATGAACCCGCCCCCTATGTCGACATACAGGTCGAAATTTTCAAATTTAAATTTCCCTTTAAAAGAAGTTATTTTGTTAGATATTTATATATTTCGACTTGTACTCCTTTTCTCTATTCTAATCTTTGTAATAAACTTCTAAAACAGTAAATTAATGGCATCCTCTTCTAATAATAGTCCTTTTCAACATTCCACACACATACAAGTCATCAAATTACAAGAGAAGATGAAAGATTTGCTTCAAATAATGATGGAAGTTCAAGTGAGTCAACTGCGAATGGCTAGAGAACAAGATAGGCAAGGCAGAATCCTTAGGAATTTACAAAACTTCCTTCTGTATGACCATGCCAATCCCATTGTCATTAAAGAATCATCACAAGCCACGGATTTTGAAGAAGAAGAGCCTTTAGATAAACCACAAGAGGATCAAGAAGAAGAACATCCTCTGCCGAATCTGGATGTTCATATGGACGAAGGCGATGGCGTAATTTGTGTTGGAGAGGTTCTTTTTGGCGCTAATGGGAACTTGGTCGAACAATGTGGAAACTTTTGTCTCCACTATCCAAATTGTTAGGTCCGTAAATCACCAATAGTTAAGGGTCCTCGTTAAGCGTTTTTCGTTTTTCTCTTTCTTGATTGTATATTGGTTTATTAATTTGTATATAAGTATTATCTTAATTAATGCTTTGGTGTATAAAATATTGAAATCCATTTAACTTAGGATGCTATATTTCACTCATACATAGTTATTATTCTTATGTCATATGTTTGTTTATCTCATTTTCTATTAAGTCCAAGGTTTATAGGTTATTTTTGTTGATGACAAAGAGGGAGGAGTTATATAAAATAGTAGGCTTGGAGTAAGGGGGAGTTGTTGGTGTAAGGGGGAGTTATGGTATGATCGAAGTGGTAAGTATATTTTATAAGTTTGTCATCATCAAAAAGGGGGAGATTGTAAGGGGGATTCTCTGCCCTCTCTCGTAGATCAAAGAGCTATTCAGATTATAGGATCAATTTGTAATCAAAAGTTTATCGGGTCTCTCAATAAGGTGTGGTTGTGCCTGGAAATTAATTGGTGATCTTGTGTCCCGTAAATCAAGAGAGTTTGTCCCAGACTCAAAGACAGGAGTGTACCTCAAGGCCTTTAGAAATCGAGGATTGTAATCTCGACATTGGTATAATAAATATCTGTACGACATGTTTACCTTGGTGTAGGACTAGATATGGGGTAACTCTGAACTAGTATAAAATCTGGTGTGTTCTTTCCTTTTACTACTTTTTATTTACTTTCTGCATCTGTGTTTGATTCTGTGACTGTTCTATAATTAAGTTCTGCATTTTTTATATTATAATTTTTGAATTACTCTATATAAGTCTTAGAATCCATTAAACACTATTTACCCCCTCCCCCTTTAGTGTTAAATTAGCCTTAAGATCCTTAATCCGCACTCCCTTTCACTTGGAGCATAGATTTAGAAGTTTCTTCAGTAGACTATTGCCTCTTTTTCCAATACACTTATGTACTATCGTAATTTTATTTTGTACGGACAGAGATTTATAACTGTCCATGTTTAACTTTGACAAATATATTTAAAGTTTCTTCTTTAAGGATTTTATATATTGAAATAATGTGTGTTATTCCATTCGTGTAATATTCTGTTTTATGTCTATTTTTCCTTTTATCCTTAAGGAACCGCTTCTTGGCACTCAGATTTGCGCCGCATGAATACCGATGATGTATTAGTGTCAATTTCCAAGGGTTGAAGAAATCGGTTCTTACATTAGCATTCCAAGATGGTTTGCAAGAAAAGGTAATCATGGCCTCTCAAATCTCACATTTTGAGAATGAAAAAAAAGGATAGGCTGCATGGCTATGTGGGTCGCTGCCATTAGGGTACGATCATCGAGTTATCTAGATTCGGTATCTATGATTATGTATGCTTCGAGGCCCATTTTGGTTATTGATCACAACTTAGGAGTGATTATATTTGGTACTATCCATTAAGGTGAAGGCTGATTTTGTCATTCCGAGGTCAAATTTTTTTCACTCTCACTGTATATTTATCTAGAGGTGTACAGAATTCAGAATGTAGTCCTATACCTTGCCTATGTTGGAAATCCATTCTCCAATATGTGCCTTCGGTTTTTGATTTTATACTTATTATTGTTGTGATGTACACACATCACAACTACTTGATATATTTACTTTAAACCCTTGGACATTATTGTAATATAACTTGATTTTATAATAAAATTGTTTGGTAATTGTAAGGTAAAAACTCACCTGTGTTTATGTGCTACTTGGGTCTTATAAGATTCCTTTATTTTGAAAAGGTTTGAAAATATATAAATCAATATGGTTTGATTTTTTTTGAGTTTTCTCATGCTGGTTTTATCAGACTAACCCGGGTGTTGTTTTCTTATAATGCTCGGGGTCAGACCGAGCATATTTTCATATTAGGTTTGGCTGCTTTGGAGTTCAGGAGATGAGCTAGATATTCAAGACGCACTCTTGTATTTTCTTTTATTTTCTACTATTTGTTAATATTGTTGATATCAACAATTAGCACTCTCGTATTTTCTTTTATTTTCTACTATTTTTTATTGTTGTTGATATCAACAATTGTAATGATAGGTTGTTATAACTGTCCATGCTGACAATAGGTTAGTGTACTCTGATATTGTATGTATATTAAAGTTCTTTCTTTCTGTAAAGACAAGATTTACATATTATATGTTACTCGTCGTATTTTTTGAGATTCTGTTCTATCTTTCATTCTTTCACCCCTAATGACCTACCTTTTGGACAACTAAACGATCGGCACACAAATACTGAGGATGTAGTAAGTGTCGTCTTTAGTGGTAAGAAAGGAAGATCATTACATTTGGTATCAGAGCTGAATGTTAAGCGAGAACCTTGGATTTTATGGGATAATCTATTTAAAGATAGGGTAAGTGGCATCCTAGAATGACTTTGAATGTATTATACAAGTGCTAGTATTTATTAGTGACATAAAAATGTTTTATATTGTATTAATTGATTTTCTAACTGACTTATGAATTCTAGTTGATGCGTCTGGCTATTGTTATCGATAGAGATTCCTAAACACTTGAACAAGACCAATCGACACAACATTTTTTTAAATTGGTAAATAAAATAATTTTACTAGGAATACATTTTATATATACAAAATTATTTTCAAAAATAGTATAGTATTTTTGAGATGCTTTTTGAATAGGGAATGATAATATTCTATTAGTATCATTTAGGATTTGGTTCAGTCATTATCGTCCAGTTTGAGCATTGACTGTTATTAAGTGGTATAGGTAGCATCCCTTTTTAAAGCATGGGTTAGCTAAATAGAAAATCAAGAAACATTGAAATGAACACCTTGTGAATTAAGTTTCACAATTTGGATATAAGGCATTCGATATTAATGTTATGCTATAGATTTGGTTTAATAAAGGATGTTGTTAAAAATTAGAATACTTAGAAATGATTTTATATAAAAAATGAATTTGTAGAATTGATTTATAAGATATGACTTATAAATAAAAAGAATTTAAGTAGAAAATTTAAGTACTTAAATCTCGGTGCTTTTGAAAAATGGTTTTTAAGGTTTTGGAAAGTAATAAGAGTATTATTTAAAAATATTTTTATTAAGAAAAGAGAAGTCTTTGGGTATGAAAATTTTGAATAAGAAGTATTTTCTTTGGATTAGTTCGGGTAACGAGTTTCCATTTGTTTTGCGACGATCCGAGTAATCTTCTAAGTGACGATAGGATGTTTGCTTAGGCGAACGTTGTAATACACTTAGTAAATTATTTCTTTATCATTTTATGATTGAAAAGGGTTCAAATCCGAAAAAACCTAAAGAAAGTGGGTAATAAATATTTTGTTGAAAATATGTAAAGTATTATTTCAAAAAGGAGGATTTGAAATAGAAGAAGTATTTTTAAGTTAACTAGTTCGAGTGGTCTGAAAATAATTTAAAATGGGGAAGAGATGTGTTCGGATGGTAGACACTTCTCTTGAGTATTATCCTTCTTGGTAAGGGAATGTATGATAGTGTTTGATAGAACCTAATTCCTTAGTATCATTTTGGGGTTGCTCAAGCTATATGCATATTTTCTATGGATTAAATATACAATATTATTTCAAAAGATTTTTGAAATAAAACAAGGGTATTTGGCTCCTAAGTTATCAGGAGGTAAAGGTATCTTGATTTAAAATGGTTAATAAATGAAGATTTAAAATTGAACTAATTTAATAAGAAAGTATAATAAACTTGGTTTTATTAAATGGTGTCTTCCGGATTTTAACACTTAGGAGGTTAAATATTATTAAATGTTATTGGGTCGGCTAATAAGCACCTTTACCATAGGAGTGTCCAAGAAAAAGTGACTCTAAGACGGAGTTTGGATATGAGCATCATACTCTTCTTAGCTACTTACTAAACCAAATGAGTAAAGAGGTTGAATTGGTCGACTCAGTTTTCAAGATACAAAATTATTTTATGCCTACATCTGAATAACTAAAAGTGAATGAAATTAAAAATTAGATGACATATATGTACACACTCTTAGAATATAGGAAGGAATTATCCAAATTAATAATTTTAGATGATTTTATGAGTGGTTTCATAATTAAGCTGTATCATTTAAAAATGCTTAAACCTAACTTGGAATTTTTATGAAATGATTTCTTAAATATTTGTTGGAGGGTAAGGAGGTAAAAGGGTAAATAAGAACCCTTAGATGAGTACATAGATTGTACGTAGATCAATTTCCTTTCGCGTATAATTTCTCGATCTAAGCTTCATGTACATGACTTGGGGAGTTTTACACCATTTCGGATAAAGATCTATCACTCAATTTTTGACGGCAATCATATGATGAAATTTATTGATAGGAAACAAAAGTTTTCTATCATAGTATACGACTATGCAAGGAGAATGAAGATTTCTAATCAAAAAGCCTGATTAGAATCGTACTTGTGAATCGGGTGAGCGAGACTAGCTTGGAAGCGAAGTTATGTATTTGAGCGAAGCTATATGAACATCATGCAGACTTACAAATAGTATTGGGTATTCACATGGGGAAATTTCAAGGATGAGATTCTTTTAAGGGGGAAGGATGTAACTACCTAGGATTTTATCGCTTTGATTTGTGAATATTTAATTAATGGATTTAATAAGTAAAATAGCCCTCTTTTAATTTGTAACTAATAATAGAGTATTCATTTTTTAATTTTTTATAAAAATATTTATTTCAAATGAAATTAGAAAAAGTGACTTTCAATTTTTCACCATTAAAAAGTTGTTTAAAATGTTGTAAACACCTTAATTAACATATTTACACATTTTAAATAACATAAATATGGATTAGTAAATAAAAAAATTTAATAACATTATACTAATGTAGAAAGATGTGACAAATTTCCAAGTTTAAAAATTAAATACAAAGAAAATCATGACATGTCACTTTCATTCTACATCATATTAAAAAGGAAGGCTTTTGTTGGGTAAAGGGAGGTGACCTTTGGTTTAGGCATGTGGATCAAGGAAAAGGGTTTGTGATGATGTGTTAATTGAGGCCATTTGTACTAAGGGCGTTTAGGTAATTTTATACTTTCAATTTCTATAAACTAATTCTAAATTTCTCTCTCCATCCTTGCTTCATTTTCCACCTTTTTAAATATTTTTATATCTTCTTCTAAAGCTTAAACTCTCATTAATGGCTCCCTTCCATTTTCTAAATGCAAAAAGTTCCTTCTTTTTTCGTTTTAATTTCTAAACTTCAATTAAAAATACTTTCTTTTCTTTCTCATCTACCTCCTTTTATCCAAACAGCGCACATCTACCTTTATTCATCTTAGCCATGCCCAAACTCACCTTGGCTGAGCGCAAAACCCCATAGGTTGAGCCTATTTTGTGTTGCTTAAGTCCAAAAATCAAATTTTGCCAAAGGATTTACAAAGTGCTAGGTCCTTTTCCAAGTTAGAAAGGATTTTCTTAAGTTTGGTGAGTAAACATTTTTTTTGAAAAAAAGTTTTTAAATTCTTATGTTAGTAAACTTGTTGTATGATATGTTGCTTGAAATTGTTTGATTTTCATGTGTTGGTTAAGTACGTATGCTATTTGTTTATGATTGTTAGTTAGACTATGAAAAATGAAGTCTAAATGTAGAATTTTGTTGCAAAAATGTTATCTTTGCTCATGTATGTGATGATAATATGATTTTGTACATGTGAGCATGTATTCGTAGTTATGTGATATGAAAGTTAGTATTTTTACATGCTATGGTGACTTGAGATCCCTTAAAAGGAAGAAAATCCAAAAATTGTTTATTAATTTTAGAGTTACTAAAAGTTTTAAAGTTTTAAACTTTTGTTTTAGCTTTCAAAATAAATCTTTTCCTTATGTTTTAAAAAGGAATCTAGCTAGTGGTTCAGTTTTATAACGATAGTCGATATGGATGCATTTCAGAAAAAGCTAGCATTTTAGAATTTAAAGTAGCTTCTTTTGTAATGTTTTTGAAAACTTTTTCAGAGTGCTAATTAAGTATAAAATTTTATCACGGTAACTTAATCCAGTACCATTTTGGTCACTAAGCTCCTTCAAAATTTGTAAAAGTTGTGGAATTTAAATTGACTTTAATTCTATATCAATTTGAGGATAAGTATTTTAAATGATTTTGTAAGTTGTCCAATTATTATGATAAAGGTATTTACAAATGATTTTTATAAATAATATTTTATAAAGGATTTATTTAAAGGCGATTTACAAATGATATTTGTAAATGATATTTTAAGATAAAGGAATTACAAAAGATTTTTGAGAATTATAAATGAGTTTTATAAATGATTTTGGAGAATTATATAAATAGTTCTATAAATGATTTTAGAGATCGATCTGAGAAATTTAATAAATGATTTTGGGGATCTATAAAAGAAGTATAACAAATGACTTTGGATATTTATAAAAGAGTTTAGTAAATGATTTTTGGACATTTATAAAACAATTATTTAGAAGGCTTTTGGATTTAAGCAAAGAATATTTCTTAAATGGAAATGATTTATTAAAAGGATTTATTAAAGAAATTTATAAAAGAATTGGAGATGGGATTTCCCTTAACTGGCCTTCTTAATCATGGTGGTGTTTATAACTGTTTCGTGATTAATTCCAAGGGAATAGTGTTTGGGGTTATATTTATCTCTAATTTAATTAACATTTGTTTGATCCTTTTAATATGATTTTAGAATGAGAAACCTTTTACAATGTTTTGTAAATATAATTATTCCAGTGTGATAAGTATATTAATATTTGATAAACATTCCAAAAAGATTTTTAAATAAATGAAAGCTTATTTTGAGGCTTAGTGGTTGCTATGGGAAAAAACTAAATCTCTGGATTATTGTTTAATGTGTATTTGATTGTTAAGTAACCGACTATTAAATCTTGACCTGTTTTAACTCAAGAAGTATATGGTGTATATTCAAGTTCCATGGCGAGGACTCAAATACTTAGTGCATACTTCCGAAGAACCGAAGTTGAGTTAGCCGAGAATTACCGCTTAGTTGGGAGATGCTGGTTTCAGATAAGTATGAGTTATCTGAACCACTCAAAACTAATAACGTCGTGATGGATCGTTATGAGTTAAGTATGTTATGGAGCTATACTATTCTTCCCTGGGTGATTTCAATATGGAAGATAGTAAATGTTGAATATTTGTTCGATCCCAGAACAACTTGTATGGATGAATGATGACATTGCATTTCTTCCTAGAGGATAGTGTCAACATCCCAAGTTGGTCTGCTATGAGGAAAAGGTCATCGTGGCCTCTCAAAGCTCACTCCCAAGGAATGGTAAAAACAGGGTAGGCCACAAGTCTACGTGGGTCGCTCTAATTAGGCTATGATCATTGCATTATGTAGATTCGGTATCTATGATTACGTATGCATTGAGGACCATTTTGGTTGTTGATCAAAACATAGGGGTGATCATATTCGGTACTATCCAATAAGGGGTAGGCCAGTCTTGTCATGCTTAGGTCGAATGTTTTTTGATCTTACTGTACATTTATCTAGAGGTGCACAAAATTCAGAAGGCAATCTCTTATGTTTCCATTGTTGAAAATCCATTCTCTAAAACGCTGATATATTTACTCCAAACCCTTAGACATTATTATAATATGACTAGATTTATAATAAAAATGGTTTGGTTATCTTAGACAAAAACTCGTCCGTGTTTATGTGCGATGTGATCTTACGAGATACATTTATTTTTGAAAAGACTTTCAGATAAATAAATCAACATGGTTTGATTTGTTTTCAGTTTTCTCATGCTGGTTTTATCAAACTAATCCGATCATTGTTTTCTTATAATGTTCGGTTCAGACTGAGCATGTTTTCAGATTAGCTTTGGATGCTTTGGAGCTTAGGAGATGAGAAAAATGCCTAAGACGTACTTCCATATTTTCTTTTATTTTACTTAGTTAGTTATTGTTGTAGATATCAACAATTGTAAGGACAAGTTATTATAACTGTCCAAGCTGATAATAGGTTGGTCTACTATGATATTATATGTACATTAATGTTTTTCTTTTCGTAAAGACCCGATTTATATATTATGTGTTACTCGTCACTTTTTTGATATTCTATTTTGTCTTTCTTTCTTTCACCCCAATGACCTATCTTTTGGACGACTAAATGATCGACACATAAATACCGAGAATGTATTAAGTGTCGTCTTTAGTGGTAGAAAGGCAGATTGTTACACACGGTACCATCATTGAAAAGTTTAAATAGCTAGTAACATTAATAACATTCTCTTTAACACATTTTTTGAAGGACAATCCACTGCTAGGCCACAGCTTTTCAATGGTAGTAATTGTGCATATTGGTTATGTAGGATGAAGATTTATTTACAATCAAATGGTTAGATATATGGAACATGCACAAACTAAGTACACAAAACAACAAACAAATTATGCATAATGGACCATTAAATAAAATATACAAGCATTCAATAATTTAAAGGCTATGGATATTTTATCGTGCACCCTAGATTAAATCAGTTCAATGGAGTATCTATTTGTAAATATGCATATGAAATTTGGAGGAAATTACAACTTACACATGAAGGCACAAGCAAGATTAAACAAATCAAAATTTATACATTAACCAATTAGTTCAAACATCTTAAGATGTAACCAAATAAATCTAATTTTGACATATATTCCAGATTTCAAGATATAATGTATGCACTAATATCATTAGGAAAGAATTTTATTGAAGATGACCAAATCCATAAGATCTTAAATTCACTTTTTAGTGAATAAGATCAAAAGCTTTGGTGATCGACGAAGCCAGTGTTATTTGTACAATAAAAGTAGAAGAGTTATTGGTAATTTATTGTCATATGAAGTATAACTAAAGGAAGGAAATAAATTCAAGCAAATGAAAAGAAATCTCTAGTTTTCAACGCTACAACAGATGATCAAGTACTAGACGATGCTAATGAAGAAATCATATTCGTGAAAAGAAATTTCAGGAAATTTTTGAAGTATAGGAAAATGAACAAATTATGGAGGAAGAAAAAAAATGCAATCAACTCAGGAAGTTGGAGCACTATTAAGTGTTTTGAATATGAGAAATTTGGACAAACGAAGTCGGATTGCACAAATATAAAGATGTCAAAGAACTCACTCAAAACTGTTTCAATCAATGAAAGGAAGCAAACGTTCACAACAACATGGGAAATATTCTTCACAACATTAAGCAACACTGATTTTGAAACTAAAAGCACTAGGGTATATTTTATGGTAAATAATGAACAAGTAGCTAAGATTAATAAGGACAAATTGGGATCATATAGCGGATGCTTGAGACACATGATCGAAAATCCAAAATTATTAAGGGGTATCACTTACAAAGATGGCGGGATAGTAAATTTTGGAGATAACTCCCAAGGATATGTCATTAACATCAACAACGTCAATAACTCTAAAATTCCTATTATTTTGAATGTTTTATTAGTTAACAATTTAAAACTTAACATGCTAATCATAATTCAATCACATGATGAAGGCTTTAGAATAAATTTTGAAAAAGGCACTTGTTACATCTTAGATCAAGGTTCCAAAACTATATTTGAAGGAATTAGGAAAGGAAACATCTAGGTGTTATGTAACGACTGCTAATTCAAACAATTCAAATCGACAACCATCCACTCATGTCAGACTTGAATTTCTCAAAAAAACATTGTTAATTTATATTTGGAAAATCTTAGCATTTACAGTAAATAAATCAATCACAAAAACACAGTCACAGAGTAATATAAAAATAAGCAGCGTAGTAGATTAATAGTAATTCTTGAAGCTACTATATAAACATCAAAGTCTGAAAAAAATACAATAGAAAATCCCAAGTGCATAGAAGTCACTAATACAAAAGCAACATACAAGTCTGAACATAAATAACTGGAAGTAACAGAAATAAATGAAAGCTGAATAGATAAAAAATGATCTCCAACAAAAGCTCCAAGCTGCAAAGGCGAGTCTCAAATATTGTGTCACTCAGTCTGACCCAAGCATAAATAAAAACAAAAAACACTCGAGTCGAGATTAACATTCTCATGCAAGAAAATCAAATCAAGTGAAATTTCCAAGTGAAATGCAATAGAAGTTCAAGGATGTTTGGGATTCCCATCCTCTAAGGATCCGTTAAACTATCTACATATATAGTACAATATGATACATATATAATGTCTACAGTAAAATAATATTAAAATAACATTAAGGCATTATCCATATCCCCCTTAACACATTTTATATAAATGTCGTAATCTATACAGTACTATAAACTCCACCAAATCGGTGGGCTATTAGGAAGCACTCTATAGGTACGACACAAACCAAACTCGTAATGGGCACGATAAGGCATGTGACAAGGCACGCAAGGCGATGCCCGGAGTAGGATACTACGGTTTTGTGTATCCGGAACGGTGGTAACACATAGCAGCTAATACCACCTACCTCGAGACATGCTCTCAAAATCAAAGGTGCACTCAATCAAATGACAAAGTAATAGAATTGT
Organism: Allium cepa; assembly: GCA_030765085.1. Lineage (NCBI taxonomy): Eukaryota > Viridiplantae > Streptophyta > Magnoliopsida > Asparagales > Amaryllidaceae > Allium > Allium cepa. The sequence continues at coordinate 746,085,770 of CM060932.1, forward strand.
ATCGAAGAAGCATGCTCGATCGGAGGTGCAACCTCACATGGCCTGGCCTGGCTCTTGTTTTACTCACATCAAGCTGATTTGTGGAAGTCAGTTCTGTGTTCATACCTCATACAGACGTTGCCAAACCATCATACTTGGAATCTCCACCACATACACAGTTGTTAGAGTGGTTTTCGGTATTGGCAGAGAGTATGGAAATATCTGATCCCGGTCTCTTTAACAACCAAACACTTATTTCACACCGTGGCCATTTTCATTTCAAACAGTTCATACTTCATACTCATTTCAAAATCATATCACTTTCGAAATCATATTCACGTTCGAATCATAATTATTTCCAAAATCGTACCTATAAAATAGGTTAAACCATCATATCAAAGTATCCACATTTAAATTCATTAAATCTAAATCACAACAGTTCCAACTTAAATAGTTTGGATATTGAAAGAAGTTTACATATTAAAAATAGTTTATATATTAAAAAAGTTTACATCGACAATAATTCCAAATTAGAATTGTTTCTTTCAATTTCACAAATCAGTTCAAATCAACTTTAGTTTAAAAATTCAATCTCAATCAATTTCAGCTCAACCATTTCAATTAAAAAGATTAAAGGTTCAATCCAATTCACATTAAGACCATTTAATTTATATCAATTTCAAATCCAGATTTAAACTACAAATTTAAACCACTTCCAATTTAATAGGTTTCAAAGTTTAAGTATTCAAACAATTTACAATAACTAAATTTGATAAATTTCATTTATTCAAAATTCAACCTTTAATTTTATTTAAATTTGAAGTTATTCACTCGATCATTTTTAATAACATTTAAATAAAATCACAAATTACAAATTTAAATAAAATCAATAATTAAATATCTAACTTCAATTATATATATAATTCTAAAACATTCACCTAATCACCTTTTATAAGCATTTAAATAAAATTTAAAATTACAAACTTAAAAAAATTAAATGTACAATTTTATTTAAATTTGACAATATTCATTTAATTACCTTTAACTAAATCAAGCTACATAATCATACCTTTCAAACAGAATCAAGTTACAAAATCATACCTTTCAAAATCTCACAATCAATAAGTTTCCAATCAAATCGCATTTATATTAAATTCTCAAACAAATTAAACTATAAATTAGTTTAATTTATCTTCCTAGCCTTTATTGTATTAAAGTCATTACAAAAATCTATTTCAAAATATTAATATAAATTGTAAATAAATATTTAAAACATATTATGTATATGTTAGTAAACTTAAATTCTTATTAAATTTTATTATATTAATTATTATTAAATTAGATCTTATTATTATCGAATCTTATTTTATATATTTTAAAAATAATAAATTTAAAAGTAAAGTCTTAAAATTTATATTTTCAGACTAACTTATAAATTTAATTTTCCAAACATATAATTTAAAAAATCTATGATTTTATAGATATTAAAATCAAAATAAAATCTTTATATTATATTTTTAAACCTAAACACATATATTTCCTTTCCTAAAAATTTGAAAATCATTTAAAAATAGACCAATGGTGTACGTACATAATTTTCTATCCTATGGTCAAGTGATACAGATATTTATCATTTCAATCCGCAGTTTAAATTTACGGGTTTATATCATTTCAACCTGCAATCCCAGAACTTCAAAATCAATAAAATCGCTTGGATTTATCATTTCAACCCATAACGATTTTCGTTAATCTATAAGATCGTTCGAGTATGTATCATTTCAACACATAGGGAATTCCTAAACTAATAGGGGACATGCAGTGTAAGAAAAATAAAATAATAACATAAAATGACGTGGCATATCCATGGCAATATGATCATAATTAAGAATTTAAACATAATATATTTACAACATGTTATCGGTACCATATGTCAATTAACAGGCAAAACAATTTTAAATATTAACATTTCATATTCAATAATTTAATCACTAACCGATTCTAATTTAACAACATATTTCACCTGTCATTTCAAATGAATTAAATTTACTAAATATAAGAAGGTTAATCGCTCACCTTTCGAGGCTAGAGAAAACAGGACAAACACACGAATAAGCGACAAATCAAAGCAACTAACTACTGAGATCAATTCTTGGCAGCGGCGAGACCAAAAGCCAAGATGACGAACTAGATTCGATGGAAATCAAATATATATATATATATATATATATGTATGTCTTTTTTCTTAAAATCAATATCTAATTTAAAACATATATTTAAAATACAAATCTTCATATTATAATTTAAAAATCAATATTTAATAAAGCCCATATTTTCACAGTTCTTCAAATAAATATTTAAACATATATATATATATATATATATATATATTAAAGTTATTACAAAAATCTATTTAAAAATATTAACATAAATTTAGATTAATATTTAAACGTATTATACACATATAAAAGTTATTACAAAAATCTAATTTAAAATAGTGATATAAATTGTAAATAAATATTTAAAATATATTTATATACCATCTTTTATTTTTTCTAAACATATATTTAACATTTTTTTTACATATGTAACGTATATAGGTAAATATATACAAAATGACAAACAGAACAAGGAGGCTGCGGCCCAGACTGAAAGCTTGATTGTGACTATCAGGCAGAAGGTTGTTCGAGCTGCCATGAAGTGAATGGACTTGACATCCGGATTTTTCAACAAGGGACGGGTGGAGTTGTGTGAAGGTGGTGGCGGGTCAGATGCGTGGTTCAATGGTATGCGGAGGAGATATGGTGTAACTCGGCATGGGTGCTTGGTGGAGGTTAGTGGTTGGGTGGCAGAAGGAATGGGTTAACAGTGGAGAGAGAAAGGAACGACATGAAAGTGTGGATGGTTGCAATGTGGTCGAGGATGGGTTCAAGGCTGTAGGGCGGTTGTTATATGGAAATTGGTTATCGTGCTTTGAAATGTTGGGTGTGGGTCAGAGCAGGCTCGGCTATTATGGGTGAATGGGTGAGGAAATGGAGGGTTAGTTAGTGCGAGGTCTGGTGGAAAGGAGGCACGGCTGCCATGTTTGATGCAGGGGAGGTCGGTCTGATCTGGAAGGTGATGGTGGGCTCGGGTTCTACGCTAGCGATCAACAAGGAGATGGTGGGGGCGAATACAGGTGGGAGGTCTTGTGGTCATGGATGGTTTCAAGGTTTGGTTTTTGGGTAGTGGGTTGAGCGAGAAAGGGTTTGCAGCAATATATACGAACTTGTATTCTATTCCTTTTTTTTCTTTTTTTAGCGAATGGCATGAGTTTCGATGAAAGCTAGAGGCAAAGGGCGACGTGGAGGGTATAAGGTGGAGGAGGCTCGAGAGGTGTAAAGCTTGGATGGTAGGTTAAGGGAAGAGAAACCGTTAAATATAAATAATGTAAATATTCGAATGTGCCCCCATAAGCTTGATATCTTCTCTGACACCTTGTTAAAAAATGTGCTAGTAATTCTTCGGATGTTAGCATTACCACCATGAGATGATGTGCACTTGCAAGCAGCTGTAATGACCTATAATTTCGAATGCTTTGTATTTAAATATAGGTAATGTAAATATTCGAATCTTGGATTAAATTGGTTCAATAACCTTATTAATCCCTTTTTAGTTTATAACTAATGATGATAAACTTATTTTTGTGAAATGTAACAACTCGAGATTTTCGACCCTCGAAAATCCCCTGTATTGCTTGCCAAGCAATCAGATGCCGGAAAAATCAATTATTAGGGGAAAAGAAGGAAGAAAGAAGAAGAGAAAAGAGGAAGAAAATGAAAGAATCTAAAAACAACATAGAATCTCACAATCATACCGGAAGAATATATAATATAATATCCATGATCTTTACAAAAGAGAATCTGTTATATACATACATACATCAGAGTACAACAAATCATAATCTTCAGCCTAGAGATTTACAACAAACTATCCTAACAATTGCTGATGATTTCCACAACAATGCAGTGGAAAAGTAAAAAAATACAGAAATATGTCATGAAGACCTCCAGCTTGCCTCTTGAGTTCCAATGCTTCCAAAACAATATGTAAATATACTCGGTCTGACCCGAGCATTATAATAAAATAACACCCGAGTCAGTCTGAAAAACCAGCGTGAGAAAACACACCCAATTAGATTTTTAAAGTGATAAAACACTTGAAAATATCTCATAAGACCATGCTGATCATAAACACTATAACACCCCCAAAATTTTGGTCATTTGATTATTACATTTAATTAATTTTAAATATTTAAATATGTAAATTTTAGAATTTAATAACTTATAATTCAAATACATGGAATAATTAAATATTTGAGTTGTGAATTAAATGTTAATTAAATGGATTTAATAATGCTATTTAACTCCTTTTAATTATAAGTAAAATTGGTAACTCAATTTGTAAATTTATTTACAAATATAAAATAGATCGGATAAATATCGATGATTAAATATTTAATCTGTGAAATTAGCCTTTCGACGCACAATCTTAGATTCCGATGAACTCAATTTCGTTGGATCCGTAGTAATGAATCTAATTATGCCGTCGAATTTCGTAGCGATCGGACATATCGTTTGGTCGTGCGGGATCGAACTGGGTCGAAATAAATATAGGAAATTTAATATAATAACCGAGTCTAATACCTATCTTCTACAGACGATCGAATTCAGCCTCGAAACAAGTTCCATTGCATTTGGAAGTAGGGTATAACATATAGAACGCTTGGCAGCATGCCTCGTTTGGAGTTAGAAAATTTAGTGAGTGAATAGTGCCTTCGAAAATTTTCTATGTAAGGACCATCATAGCTTGTTTCTTTCCAAACCCTAAATAAACTAACTTAACCACCATTAAAAAAATAGCCACATTCAATGGCCATAGTTGATCAGCACCGTTAGGAGCCGAAATAGGCTCAGGTCCCAACTAAGAAAATGTTCGTAACGGTGTGTTGGGTGATATGACTAGTGGGTTTGTCGATCGGTGACTCGAGGTGGCTAGAAATCGTGAGTAACGACGACAGTAGGGTAGTATTTTCTGTCGACGACGTCAACTTCTTGGCATTAGTTCTGAAGCAAAGTCATAGGGGTTGGCGTGGGCTTCAGTCTGGCAAAGTTTTGGGTTGGTTGGTCAGTGGCGGCAGTGGGAAAGTGCAGTTGAACGAGGTCGTTTTGAGGGGTTTGGGGACGACGTGCGACGGTCGTATGGAGGTGGCGCTTGTGGCGTCTAGTCGAGGATGGTGTGGGCTTGCTTCGATGGTCATGCGGTGGCGGTGGGAGCATGGGTGAACGATAGCCTTGTTTCGTCGAAGCTGGATTAGTCCCTAATCTAGGTTAACTAATTACCAATGACTGTAATTAGTGAAATTTTATTATTTAACTCTTGGATCTTGTATAATCAATAGCTTGTTTATACTAGGTCCAAATCAGATGCGATCAGTCGCGTTGTGTTCGTAATGAGGAAATCTACGTCATGGATAGAATTAAAGGAGTTTGGAGCTTGTTGATTTTTGTGCTAAAATCGAACGTCTGTTCGATTTTAGTTCAAACTGAATGCTTCACCGATAGCTGGAATCAAGGTGAGTTTAACTCATATTAATTTTTGTTATATCATTTCAATGATGTTATAAATGTTTATTGATTGTTGGGATGTTAGTTAAATTGTTTGTTTGCTTGTTTGGTTGAATTTTCATTTGGAAAATAGAAGACATATTAATTTGATCATTATAAACCCATATGATGATATATATACTATCCATAACCATTGTTTTGTAGGAAAATCTATAGATAGACCCAAAGGGGGTTTCTCGCCAGTAAATTATTTATTTTCATCTTTATGCTGTTATAATTAAATCAAATCTTGATATTTCATTTAAATTGTTAATTGTCGTTACAACGATTTCGCTATATCGTCATTTATAAATTTCATCCCCAAAATCGAGTCGTATGAACTTGAGCTTGGGTTTCCACTAGATAGAATATTAAAATTCATTAATCATTTGAATTAGTGATAATTTAAAAATAATTAATCATTTTAACTAAAGATTTTGAGACTAATTAACTAATTTAATAAATGATGATTAAAAATTGGTTTATCTTTTAGATTTATTTAACCATCTTTTCTAATGATGTTTTATACTTCATTTAACTAATGATTATTTAAGTTTAACTAATTCTTTTAATTAATAATAATGGAGTTTAATTAATTTATTGAAATTAACTAATTATTTTAATTAATGATGTTGGAATTAAATTAATTATTTTAATTAATGATAATTGAAATTAATTAATCATTTTAAATAATGATATTTGAATTCTATTAATCATTTTAATTAGTGATTGTTTTAAATTTAATTAAATATATTAACTAATGATACGTGGAATTTAGTTAAATCATTTTAGTTGATGATGTTTTATAATTGAATAAATCATTTTAACAAATGATATTTCAATTACTAGTTTTAACTAATGAGGCTTGAATTTAATTGATTTAATTAATTTATGATTATTTGAACTTAATTAGTTGTCTTAATTTATGGAATTTAAAATTACGTATCATTCTAATAAATGATGTTTGAGACTTAATTATTTGTAACTAATGATTATTTGAATATAATTAATCTTTGTAATTAATAGTATTTAAAGTTAATTAATCAATTTAATAAAAATGATTAAATAAAATTAACTAATATAATAAAATTACTTTAATTAACTGATTTAAGTTAATAAACTGGTTTAATAAAGATTTTAAAGTAAATTTGCCAAGTGTTTGGAAATAATTATCTACTTTATTAAAGATAATGGATTTGTTTATTTAAAAGAAATTTTATTTTGTTTAATTACCTTTTGGTATAGTTAATATTGTTTTAAAGGTCATAAAAAGGTATTTAAATTGTTTTATTATCCTTTGGGATATTCTCCTGGGTTACGATCTGATGTTGGTTTATGCCTTCAGGGTCGAACACTTAGAAAGATTATTCTCGTAACGTTTTTCAATCAGGAACTAATTCTAATATGGAAATTAAGCACAAGTTCAGTTCGTTTTTAAAAAGAAAAAGGTTGATTCATTTACGGAAATGAATTATTTTTATAAAGCGAATCACTTGTATGGAAACGATTTATTTGTATAGTTAGCACTAAACATCGAAGAAGTAAACTTGTCGCTATTTCAAAATTTAAGAATAATCGTTGGACATGACTTTGAGGTAACACTACCATGACTTGTCTGGTATTATTGTTAATCAAGAAAAAATACAAGTTTGAATTCAATGAGTGGTGATAAGTAGACAAGACTTAGTTTCCATATACGGTCATCTTATATCCTTGATAGTTGGTACCTCAGTTATCCGTTACTTCAGCTACTTTATAATCGTCATTCTAAGATGATATAATGCTCCACTTGTAACAACCCAGAATTTTTGACAGTATATTTTAATAAATATTTAATCTAATTTAAATTAAATATAAACTTGTCAATATTTAAATTGGTGAGATCTTGAATATTTAACAGTTATATATGTTTGTAAAAGAAAATTTTGATTTGACGTTTAAAATTAAATACTTCAAAACCATTTAAAACAAAATAGGATTTATTCAATAGAATCAAACCAAAGCCTTTATATTTTTGATATTTGATAAAATACATATGAATACAATTTTAGTTTTTAAAATGATAAGTTTTAAAATAAACAAACAAGAAAATATTAAACATAAATATGGAAGTGCAAAACAATATAAGTGTAAACATTCAAAAACTAGTATAAAACACAACCATATATTATAAATGTAATTAAAGTAACATAAAAATACAAAATATAAATTATAATTTGACATATATAAATACAAGTATTTTTAGTCAAACAATGATCTTCAACATTCAAATTGTACAACACAACATCCTTAAATAAAATGTTAACAAGTATTCAAATTTCATATAAAATATAACTAACAAAATAAATAAACAAAAATGTTAACAATAACTTTTAGGAAATCATATCAGGAAGTTTGAAAAACATATAACCTGTATGTGTAAGTTACTTAACAAATGCAGCATTCAGGCATAAGAAGAACAAAGTCCACTTATAATAAAACAAGTTCTCACTTCATAGATAAAAAAAATAATTCCAAAACCTGTATCTTACAAAGTTTGTGGCCGAAGTGATAATATCTTGTACAACAAAGTAAATAACATAAATATCTATGTACTAATAGCAACTGTCAGTAACAATTAATTACTTGCTATCATAATTAATAACATAAGCATTAATTAGCCTAACTTCTTGTTCAACAAGTACACAGCCGAAATTTTCCTATATCATTACTTTCTGCAGAATTTTACTAGCCAATAAAAAAGGAAAATGACATGCATATGGAACTGGCCAGATACAACCTATTGTTAAGTAACTTTAACTTATATTTATGCACCTATATATATATTCGCCTATAACTTTCAGTTTATCCATTAACACTGAACACAACTTAAACTAAAAAAAAGAAGAAAAAAAACTGAAAAAAAAATAGAAACAGAAAAGAAGAAACAAAGAGGGGAGTTTCAGGAAAGTTTCATTTGCAGTGTTTTCTTCAACACTTTCTGTTCACAGTTTTTGATTGGTGAGTAAACGAACTAATTTCCACTTTAGTTTATATGTTTGTTTGTAGTTTGAACATACTGATTTGTATATTTCTGTTTGCACTGGAAGTTTACACAATTGTTGTTGATCAGTACTTCAAGTTTTGGTATCAGTACTTCAAGTTTAAACAAAACTTATTCATATAACTATTTAAACTTTGTATTGAGTAAATTCAAGTTGTTTATATGAAAACAAAGCCTGCAAAACATGTGTGAAGTTTAACGGTATGATATTAACTCTATATTCAAACTACAGGTTAAAAAGAAAATCAAAGCTTAAAATTCAAGTGTTTAAATTTGTAAATTCAATCATATATTTAGTTTTCATAAACATAATTATGAATTTTAACATAAAAATTTTGATTTAAAGGCAAAGATTCCCATAGCAGTTTTTAAAAGAAGTTTTACTGGTTTTTGGTCAAATTTGGAAGATTGATGAAATTTTAATTCCTGGGATTTGGCATGAAGCAAGGTTGAAGATATATCAACACTAGAAAAATGTGAAATTATTTTTCAAATGCGTTTTGAGATTGAAACTAGAATAGGGTTTAAGCTCACATTTTTCTAGGCTCTGTAAATTAGCAATTGCGGCATCATCACGAAACCGAGTGGGTTGCGATTTTTGGTGGAGCGAGAGGGTGATGTGAGTGACGTTCAGGCGAATTTTCATCACCTCTGGTGATGTGTGGTGGCCGCGCGATCATTTTGACAGTGGCGTAGCTGTTGTTTATTTCGAGGACCAGGTCATATTTTTATTTTCAGCGTGAAATCGAAATCTGGGTTTTAATGTCGAGTCTATGGGTGTTTTGTGGTTTGTGGGGATGGACGTGAGTCGCCGCAGGGGAGGCGGACCACCGTGCACGTGCACGGTGGCGTGGGCGTGCCGGTGAGAATGAGTGGTTTTGTATTCGAGTGACACTCGATTGGATTGTCGGGTTTAAGGGTAGTGTGACTCGAGTGGGGAACGTGCGTTTGCGTGAGTACTACTGCAGTTAAATTTTTAGCTTAACTTAAAAAATAAATAAGAAGAAGGTATAATCTGGGAAGAAGAAGAGAGAGTGAGAGAGAGTGTGACGCCCCACCTCTATACCCACGCTAGCCAAGAACACTACGGTGTAGTGCTGTCAACTAGCACGGAGAATAAGGCTATTGAGGAGCGGCCATCAATAGTTGGCCTTACACTAGTATTGGTTATCTCGATAGGAGTGATATATATATATATTCTTTCATTTTTCATCTCTGATTTATTTTCTCCCATCGAAATACCCCAATTCCAGTATAAAACGAACTACGATGGTTCATAATAGTTTAGAACAGTAAATATAAAATAATAACACAGATAAATATAAATGCGGAGCACAGATAAAACAGAAATTCTCATATATACAATAACTGATGTCAGTTACAATACATTTGACACGGTACATATGATACGGTACATATGATACAGCTACAACAGTCGACTAAGGAAGTTACATATACAAGTACATTAACGTATTTAATATACATGAATACATATCTTCCTATACAATTTTACAGACTACTACAAGTGACGACGACTACTCCAAAAGATATGAAAGAACTTCATAGCTCTAGCAGCAACCCAAAGCAGAATATCTACAACCTGAAATACTCGGTCTGACCAGAGTATTAAATTCAAAAGAAAATAATACTCGGGTCAGTCTAATTCAAACTCAGTTATTAGTGCACAGAAGCAATAATAATTAAATAATGAATAGACGACAGTAATTAAACCAAATCAGAATGCAATTCAGAATATTGAATTGAAATATTCAAACCATTGAAATATCAATTAAAATATTAATTCAAGTAGGGCTGCAGTACACGCACCGTGCACTGCCTCGCCACTACTGAATATGGTATACGCAAAAAGATCCATAAGTCAAAACAAATAGAATATCATACATGCCATACCGTGTGGCTGCAGTTCACGCTTGCGTGCACTGCCTTGCCACTATAGTGACGAAGTACCCAATGAATACCGTGTGGCTGCAGTTCACGCTTGCGTGCACTGCCTTGCCACTACAGTAACGAAGTACACAATGAAAATTCATAACGAACAGACGGTCAAACCCAAGAAAAGTGGGGTTCAAACTCAAGTGAAACACAGATGCAAATAATTCCCGAGTAGAACCAAGGACATCAAACAAAAACTCAGATGCAACAATCAAACAGAAGCAACAGTACAGATGAAACAAACCCGCATACTCAAATAGTTGAAGTAATGTCAGTGACAGTACCGGAGTCATCAAATTCAGAGACATAATGACCGAAGCCAACATATAAAGTGTATGCACTGCTCAAGTATAGACCGATAACAACCGAGTTTTCATTATGCAGACAGCTAAGTGAAAGCATGTACACGTATCTAGACAGTGTTCATGTTGCAATGTACGCAAGGAGAATATCAAGCAGATCATGTGAGGAAAGAAGCTCAATAACTTCAAATTATATGGTGATTCAGCAAATGAGCATTCGATACATGCAAATGCTAACCTGAAGAACAACAACATAAGTCTGCAACATATACTACCTATATACATATATGATTACACATGTGTATCCACAAAACATATGTACAGCAACACGAACACAGGCCACTGAATGGCGAAAGGCAAATGGAACCGAACCCAAATTACAGTATCATTAAAACATGGACAATGGAGTACATGGATACATGAAGTCCAACAGCCAATGAACATCAAAATGAAAACTGCAAACTGAATCAGCATGTACAAACTAGCATCAAAATACAACAAAATAACAGTGACAACAATTGTATCAAAACAGTTATCAAAACTGAAGCCCAGTGAATAAGAATGACAACATACATATATACGCACATACATATCTGTACGTATATATATGGTGACTAAATGGACAAACTCAGCAACTAACCAATGTACCAAGCCCATAAGAGTCAAAACCAAAACAAGCTTCAGAAATTCAGAACAAAATAACATGCTCACATTCAATATGAATGCAACACTGAAGCAAGTGGATGAACTATGCAACAGAGTGATATGTATAACTCGAAGGCATGGTGCCAGATCAATGCAGGCACGAGTGCTATCAGGTAACAATGAAGACAGTGCTACCAGATAACAAGGAAGACCACAAAACACAATGAATACAATGCAACAAATGAATGTATCAGTCTTGAACAAGACAGTCAAACCAGAGGCTCGAACTCAAGTCAGCGACAACAGAAGCATAGGCAAATGAAGACTGCATGATGATATTCAACATGCTATGCAACCTGAACCATGTACTATAAGTACAAAGACAAAGAAATACAAGCTAATAGCTCATGCTACAGATCAGGTCAAAGTGAACCAATACCAAACAAGAGGGTATGCACATGTACAAAATGAAGGATGTTCAAACACACAACCAACTAGCAAGAGGGTATGTGTATATTAGTACACCAGCACAAAATGAAGTCGGCAAGGACAGGCCTGAGGTTCACACGTACCATTTAGGCAGAACAACAAGATACGATAAAAATGTAAATGCTCCAAGGGAATCATCAGGGAACACCCACACAAGAACAAGGATCAATAGCAATGAAAGCACAGTTTAAGTTTAGAAATCAATGGTTTAAAAAAAATCATATTTTAACAAGTCAAAGCCATATCACCTGAAAACTGAATAAATCAAACAATGAAAAATTTGAACAAGTCATATGAACAAACTCAAATCACTGGCCAAGTAAATCAACATCATCACAGAAAAGTCGAAGCCGTGGCAACGAAAACTCAACAAGCCCGAAATTAATACTAACTGAATCAAAGCCATGGCATCAGAGGATTAAAAGTAATAGCGGTACCAAACATTTACATAAATCAGCATACTCAATTCGAGTGACCAAATTCAACATGAACCGAAAGCGTACAGCAAGCAAAATGAATCGACCAACTCAAACAATGATTCAAACTCTAAACTGAAGCTTTGAATTAGATGTGAGTTACTCACCGAGGTCACGAAAGAAGCAGACGAAGTTCTCCTTGAGCATAAGCACATCGAAGCAGCCACGAGCAAGCTGAAGGGGCCGCTGTTGTTGGCGCTTCGAGTTCCAGAAGTGATCGATCGAAGAAGCCCCTAGTTGTTGAAGAAGAACGAACGAAAGTGGCCGCCATTTTTATTTCTTCTTCGTTCGCGTTTGTTTTAGGGCTAGTGAATGGGGAAAAATAAAAAAAATAAAAAAAAAGAAACGGGTTACGAATCAGAGAAAAAAATTTAAAGAGGGGCCGGTTATTATCATGGCCCAATGTCAAAAAAACAAACGTGGACCACTATTTATAAAGCCCACAATTCCTTTTAATAATTTGTAATTTAAGTTTTAATTTAAATTTTAAAAAAACTTCAAAATGGCAATTGACGAAAATATAAATCGTTTTAACGTCAATTATGAATTGACGCGAATATCGGGTTGTTACAGAGAGGGGGACGCATGAGAGAGACGCGGGGAAACTCGAGTTTTTCTGGAGTAAAGAACGATGTGTCTCGGTGCTTTCAAATGGACATGTACTGATTTTGTACAGGTGAGTAACTAATTCAATACATATTTGCTAATTAGTTAAGCTAGTGTTTTAATTAAAGATCGATTTAAGTAAATATATAAAGGCAGGAGATTATCAGAATGTAGTTAGAATGTTGATTAAAATTTATACTTGAATTTTAAATTAATAACTTTAAGTTGATTTTGAAATAAAAATTTAATCCTAAGTTAAATCCATTAAAATCTTAGGAACGTAAGCTTATCATTAACAAGTTAATTAGTGAATGGAAGTTAACTTACGAGATTAATTAAAGATATTACACTTTAATTAAATTGATAAATAAAGTAATTGGTGATAATTAAATAATTAATTCATTTTTAATAAGTAAATTATTAATTGATAATTAAGAATCAACTTATTATTTGAGTAATTGAGTAATAGTTAATGAATAAAAGTTAATTAGTTTAAATAATTAATTTAAGACGAGATGATTAATAAATTAATTATTAATGATTAACTAATTAATAAATTGATCATTAATAAGCTAATAAATCAGTAATTAATTAAACATAATAAAATAGTTTATTCTTAAGCAAATAATTTAGTTAAGTAAAACCAAACTGTTTGGTAGGCATTGATAATCATGTTGATTGACTGTGATATCTGTGATGATTTTACTGTGATATGTTATGATATATTATGGATATCTGTGATAACTGTTTATGATTTATCTGATATATCTGTTATGTTAATTTCTGATATTTAATTAAACTGTTAAGTTAAATAGACAACTTGGCCCTTAAAATGGCGTTTGGATCCGATGAGACCGGGATCGGAAGAATCAATTTTGATTCTCCGAAAACCACATCGATCCAAATTAAACGATAGGTCGTAACTTATCAAATGGAGATCGAGATGGTGTTTCAGAATGCAAGGGTTATCGTCGTTAACTCTGAGGGTGATTCCAAAATGAGTGTAACGAGATAATGCCTTCGGTTTCGTTCGAACCCGAAACGAACTTGTATGGATTGAATGCTTTCAACAAATCGTCAGGCGGACGATGAGCATTCTAAGTGATATGTTCTTTAAAGGTAATCGTAACCTCAAGCCTCATCAACCGGGAATGGCTAAAATAGGGGAGATGCAGCAAGGTTAGGTGGGTCATGCCCAAGCAGGACAAGATTTTCCCCTGTCTAGATGTCCCTTTTTATTTCGGCTTTGTGAGCAGTCGTTGGCCACAATTGCGGGGTTATCTTGTTCGGGACTGTTCAGTAAGGAATGGTTCCGGCCTTGTGTAGCAGGGGATGAAGGGAGTAATCCTCGGTACGGTGATCTAGGCCCCGTACTGTGACGGGCGGTACCCCAGTAGCCCTGCCATTGTTGGAAATCCATTTTCCCTATGAGACCCTACGGTTTTGATTTTTATTACCCACTTTCGTGGCTAGTAGCTGGAATTTAATAGATGTAACAATTTCGGCTATTTTCTATTTACTTGAAAACCCTAGACACTATTATAATATCACAGAATTTCCTATAAAATGTTTTGGTTAGCGTAAGGTAAAAACTTACCCGTATTTATTTGTGGGGAGTCTTACGTGATACCTTTATTTTCAAATGATTTTCAAAGTTAAGCAATCTTAACCTGTTTACTCATACCAGACCCATGTCTCACCTGAAGTTTATATTTTGTGTTTTTCATAAACTCTTGGGTACTCAAATTTTTACGAGTAGCCAAGTGATAGGTATCTGGGATGTTGATTTCTGGAGAAGCTATTTTGGGGAGAAGACCAGACGTATGTATATATATATATATGTAGTTCCGGTGTGTAGTTAGTGATGCTGTATTTTGGATGTATGTATGGTCATGTATGTATATGATAGTCCTGTTATATGATATTGTACGACTTTGATGTATGTATAACTATGTAATAGTTATGTGATGTATTATATTTTGTTCCATTCCGCTGTGAGATTCTGATGTTGTTGTTCTTTCTTTCTATTCCTTTCTATTTCTATCCCTTTCTTTCTTAATGATGAAACGTCTTTCTGGGTTGAGAAAGGCGGGTCGTCACAGTTGGTATCAGAGCGCTAGGTAAAGCGAGTACCTTGGCTCTTGTGTATATTTATCTTGAGAGTGCGTATTTGTATTTTCAATATTATATATATACCTATCTAAATGGTTGAGTTACCTGTTCAGGTGACCGACATGAGTTCAGGAAGAAGAGGCAGAGTTAGGGCCAGTACTTCTATAGATAATGGACGGAGTCAGAATGTTAGTGAGGCTGTCAATCCAGTACCATCTCAAGTTAGCTTTGTAGCTTTATGCAAGGATTTCAAACATCTTGGAGGCCAACCATTCAAAGGTTCGGAGTCAATAATTGAAGTTCAGGACTGGCTACGCTCTTGCGAACGCATTTTCAAGAGCATGAGATTGACTGATGAGCGTAAGAGGCATATGGCATCGTGGCAGTTGCAAGGCGGTGCAGCAGCATGGTGGGATTCAACTATTGCGAATATTTCTGAGGATGATATTTCTTGGGACAGATTCAAGGAGTTGTTTGAAGAGAAGTATGTGCCGACGGTAGGGAGAACCCAACTGTATCAGGATATTCTGTATTTGAAGCAAGGAAGTATGTCAATTTCGGAGTACGAAACTAGATTCAACGAACTCTCTTGTTATGGACCAGGACGCATCGATACTCCTCTGAAAAAGAATGAGAAATTTGTGCAAGGGTTGAGACCTGAATTCCATGGGAAATTGACACTGCTTCTGAAGGGATCTTTTGTTGATTTGATTGATATGGCATTGAGGTACGAGAGTTTGATGAGTAAGAAACCCGGGGCTCCAGATGCAACTTCAAGTGGGAATTTCACTAATTCGAATAAGCGAAAGTTTGATCCTAAATGGAGGAAACCGAATAAGAAGAAACCTGGGAATAACAACGGACCCCGAATGTGCTACATTTGTCATCAGGAAGGGCATTTGGCAAATAAGTGTCCTAGAAAGGGATTCCAGCAGCAACAACAGCAACCGCACCAGAGTGGCCCAGGATCAGCTATGGTTCATAAATCATTGTGCTTTAATTGTCATCAGCGAGGACACATGATCAAGAACTGTCCACTTCTGCAGAGAGCACCTCAGAATAAAGTTTTTGCTTTGGAAGCTGGACCATCTTCTTCTTCGATGGGCAAAGGAGTATTAGAAGGTACTTTACTTTTAAATGGAAAATATATTAGAGTTTTGTTTGATTCGGGTGCTTCCTTGAGTTTTATTTCTTTGGACTCTGTTGAAAAGTTTTCTCTTACCCCTAGTTCAGTAGATAGTTCTATCTTGGTGTCTAATCCTATAGGAGGGGTGACCAAATTAGATTCTATTTGTAAGGACTTGAAGATCTCTTATCTATCCCATAGTTTTTCTTGTGACCCGTATGTATTGAATTTTAAGGGATTTGATCTTATTTTGGGTATGGATTGGCTGGATAAGTATACAGCCGTCTTGAATTGTGATGAGAGAAAAGTTTCGTTGGAAACTGATCTGGGTAGAATTGCCAGAGTGTCGTGTGATAATTCTGGAATTCACTTGAGCAGTCTTCTGCATGGAATGGAGACATCTGAAGAGAGAGTTGAAGACATCGATGTGGTTCAAGATTTTGCTGATGTTTTTGAAGAAGCTAAGTGTCTGCCACCACATCGAGAAATAGAGTTCCGTATTGATTTGATTCCAGGAGCTGTGCCAGTAATTCAACCCAGTAGGAGAATGGCTCCCAGGGAAAGAGAAGAGTTGATTAAGCAGACGCAGGATCTTTTAGAGAAGGGACTGATTAGACCTAGTTTTTCTTGTTGGGGTTCAGCGGCGGTGTTTGTGACCAAATCGGATGGATCATTGAGGTTCTGTGTGGATTATAGAGAATTGAACAAAGTGACTATCCGCAATAAATATCCTCTTCCTCGCATCGATGATCTTTTTGACCAGTTGTATGGTGCTTCTATCTTTTCTCAATTGGATCTAGCTTCAGGTTTCCACCAGTTGAGGGTAGCTGAAGACAGTATTCCCTTGACTGCATTTAGGGGACCGAATTGTTTCTATGAGTGGTTGGTTATGCCGTTCGGATTAACCAACGCTCCTGCTTATTTCGTTGACCTCATGAACCGAGTCTTTAGGGATGTATTGAATAAGTTTGTGCTGGTATTCATTGATGATATCTTGGTCTATTCCAAATCCGAAGAAGAGCACAGGGAGCATTTGATGATTGTATTGGAGACTCTGAGAAAGAATGTGCTGAAGCCGAAGTTTTCGAAGTGCCATTTCTGGAAATCGGAAGTTAAATTTTTAGGGCACATTGTTTCGGGTGAAGGCATTTCTGTAGACCCAGCGAAAGTTGAAACTATTCTGGAATGGAAACAGCCAGAGACACCGACGGAAGTTCGTAGTTTTCTAGGATTGGCTGGCTACTACAGGAGATTTATTAGAGATTATTCTAAGATTTCTTCGCATTTGACTAAGTTGACCAGGAAAGGAGCGAAATTCAAATGGACACCTCAATGTGAAGAAGCTTTTCAGGAATTGAAGATAAGGCTCACTAATGCACCAGTACTTGCTGTTTCGGATGGGAAGAGCAAATTCGAGGTTTACACTGATGCTTGTATTGTTGGTTTGGGAGCAGTTCTGATGAAGAACGGAAGGGTTATTGTGTATGCTAGTCGACAGTTGAAGCCTCATGAGAAAAACTATGCTACGCATGATCTTGAATTGCTTGCCATTGTTTTTGCTCTGAAGATTTGGAGACATTATCTTTTAGGAGAGAAATTCGAATTGTTCACGGATCACAAACCGTTGAAATATTTATTCTCTCAAAAAGACCTTAATCTGAGACAGCAGCGGTGGGTTGAATTTCTTGCATCCTATGATCTGGATATTCTGTACACTCCGGGGAAAGCGAATGTCGTAGCTGATGCTCTCAGTAGAAATGCAGTTTTATCTCTTCTGGAAGTGGTTCCATCTCTTATTGAAAGGATCTCAAGCAAGCAAGAATCTGATAAGATGTTAAGGAGGATCATCAAGGGAGTCAGGAAGGGTCAGTGTCCCAGTTTTGACATTAATGACCAAGGAACGCTAAGGATCAATGGGAGAATCTGTGTTCCAATGATAAGGAGTTGAGACAGGAAGTGTTGTCAGAAAGTCATTGTTCCAAATTGAATATTCATCCTGGAATCTCGAAGATGTATAAAGATATGAGGAGAGCTTTCTGGTGGCCGGGTATGAAGAAGGATATTGCTAGATTTGTGAACAGTTGTGCCATTTGTCAGCAAGTTAAAGGTGATCAACAGAAATCTGCCGGGTTATTGCAATCTTTGGAAATTCCGAATTGGAAATGGGAAATGATCTCAATGGATTTTATTGATGGTTTGACTAGAACCAGGAAAGGAAATGACGGTATATGGGTTATTGTGGATCGTTTAACTAAGAGTGCCCATTTTATACCAGTAAAGGCAACCCATACTGCAGTTTCTTTAGCGGAAATTGTCTTGAAAGAGATAGTTCGATTGCATGGCGTCCCAGTTAGCATAGTAAGTGACCGTGATCCTATTTTTACTAGTAAATTTTGGGAAGCTCTGCAATCAGCGATGGGTACAGATTTGAGATTAAGTACAGCCTATCATCCTCAAACGGACGGACAGACAGAGAGGCTGAATCGTATTCTTGAGGATATGCTACGGGCTTGTGTTTTAGATTTTGGAGGATCTTGGGAGGACCATCTTCATTTAGTGGAATTTTCTTATAATAACATTTATCAAGCAAGTATTAAGATGGCTCCTTGTGAAGCTTTATACGGAAGACCGTGTAGATCTCCATTTTGTTGGATTGAATCAAAGGATCGTCTTGTGCTCGGACCCGATCTTATTCGTGAAGCTTCTGCGAAGGTTGAGCTTATCAAGAAAAGGATGAAAGCTGCTCAAGATCGTCAGAAGAAATATGCAGATAGAAGACGAAGGCCATTGGAATTTGAGATCGGAGATTTAGTTTTTGTTAAAGTTTCCCCAATTAAAGGTGCTATAAGATTCGGAAAGACAGGAAAACTTGCTTCGAGATACATTGGACCATTCCGAGTGTTGGAGAGAATTGGAACTGTGGCCTACAGGATTGAATTGCCAAAGCGGATGTCTAGGATTCACAATGTGTTTCATGTATCGCATTTGAGGAAATTTGTTCATGATCCCTCACTGGTTGTGATGCAGCACGAGCTACAGAGTCACAAGGTTTAGGTCGGCCACGACCTAAAGACTTAGGTCGACCACGACCTAACAGGTCAGAAGAAGAGGGGCTGCGATCTAACATTACCATTTTAGGTCATCTACAAGTTGACGAAATGGCTATAGGTCGGCCACGACCTAACAGAGCAAGAGCTAAGGAGTTGCGACCTAACTCCTATGATGATGCAGTGGAAACTAAAGCCTTAGGTCGTGAGCGACCTAACGTGATGATAAGTCGTGTGCGACCTAACAGGTTCCAGGATGACGAGATACAAGGCGAAGAAGCGGATTATGCAAGAACAAGAAAGCCAACGACCTATGATAAGTCGCAAGGCCTTAGGTCGCGAGGCCTTAGATCGCTCACTTTAGGTCGCTCCGATCTATCGAGTGAAGAATGTTTCGAGTTACGACCTATGTTAGGTCGCTAATGTGGATGCCGCTTTATTTTAGGTCGCTCGACCTTATGCACTGAAAAGATAGGTCGCTGCATGGTGATTTCCTTAGGTCGCTCATACGACCTACCGATCTATGCTAGGTCGCTGATGGGTTTTACCGCATGAAGTTAGGTCGCATGTACTTGTGTTGTAATAAGTTGTTGTACTATTGTTTCTTAAGTCGTTTTCGACCTATGATAGGTCGTAAGTCGAGTCGTGTATGTTGTGTTTTGTACTGTTCCTTGTTGGTATAAGTTGAGTCGCTTGATGTAATACGTAAGTCGTTAACGACCTTGTTTAGGTCGTAGGTCGTGTATTTGTGAGATTCGTGTCTGGGTCGTGTATTGGTGTTAGGTCGCGTACGACCTAGTGTGGGAAGTTAGGTCGTGAACGACCTATGGTAGGTCGGTGGTGTTGTAAGGTGTTGTGTGTTGTGATGTAGCCTATAAATAGGCGAGTTGGGGGTCATTTGTAAGGTTGTTGATTTTTGAATAAAATTCTCTTTTGTTAGCTTTGTGCTTTCATACAAATTGGTAGTTGAGTGTGATCTCCTATCTCCTCTTTCGGTTAATCGAGTGCGCTCGATTCAACGATCGTAGAAGCCGATTCACGGTATCTAGTGCGCTAGATCAACGTACGAAGAATCGTAGATCTTCTTTCTCGGTATCGTGCGCGATCAACGAGACGAAGATAGCTAGAATCCGGTATCTTTGGATCAACGGATTTGGGCCTTGCAGTATTCTCAACTCACCGATTGCTACATTCCATCGATTGAAGTTTGTTTCGATTTATCCGCTGCGTCAGTTTGGTATCAGAGCCATACTTAGCCAATCATAGCTAAGTTGATTCTTGGAGCCAAGTATTTGAAGTGAAGTTTGAAGTTGTGTTCGTTGTGTTCATCTTGAAGTTGCAACAAGTTCGAAGATTTTGATCTATCTCATTTTGGATCTAGATTTGGGGAAGTGTTTGAATTTGAAGTAAGGCCGTGTATACTTGTGAAGTAGCCGAGCCTAGTGAAGGGTCTTGAAGGTTGAGCCGTGACTTATTGTTGTTTGTGAAGTGTTGTGTTGATTCAATCATGCCACCAAGGAGAGCTAACCGCCATCAAAATGTTGAAGCTCTATATCGAAGAGAAGAGGCCGATCAAATGGAACAACGTATGCACGAGAAGATTGATGAAGGCATTGGTAGGTTGGAGAAGCTCATGATTGATATGAATCAAAGCAGAAGAAGAAATTCACCTGAGTCCATTCGTGGAGGAAGTAGAGTTTCACATCATTCAGCTCGGGAGAGAAGAGAGAGTCAGGATCAACGGAGTGTTGATAATCGAAGTAGGAGGAATGATGATGGTCGTGATCGAAGAGATATGGGTAGTAGGAGTGGTGGTAGAGATGTTGGAGGGCGTGAAAGACAACGATATGCATCAGACTTTGATGAGGAGTTTGACGGTGATAGGGGAAGTGTTCATTTCAGAGACCGAGATCAGGGACAACGTCAGTATCGGGTTATTGATGATGATCGACGTTGGGAATCGGGTATGAAGATGGAGATTCCGGAGTTTAAAGGAGGGATGGTAGCTGAAGAATTTCTTGATTGGGTGTCAAATGTTGAAGAGATCTTTGATTTCAAGGAGGTTCCTGAGCATAGGAGAGTAAAGTTGGTTGCTACTAGGTTGAGGGGGAGAGCTTTGGCGTGGTGGCAGCAAACTAAACTTACCAGGGAGAGAATGGGGAAGTCAAAGATAGAGTCTTGGGAGAAGATGAAGAAATTGCTGAGATCTACATTCTTACCATACAACTATCAATCACTTATGTACCAGAGGTTGCAGAATCTGAGGCAAGGGACGAAGTCTGTTAGTGATTATGCTGATGAATTTTACCAACTCATTGCCAGAAATGATATCATGGAAACGGAAGAACAACTAACTGCTAGATTCATTGGGGGATTGAGAATGCAGATCCAGGATATGGTTAATATGTTTGATCCTAGATCTGTAGCGGAGGCACATCAGAAAGCGTTGGCTTGGGAGAAGCAAGGAAGGCGTGGAGGTGGTGTGTTTACTAATTCCAATAATCAAGCGAGGGGTGTTAGTGGAAGTTCTAATGTTCCTAAACCTGTCAATAAGCCAGTGGTAAAGGAGGGTGAGAAGGCGAAGGTTGGTAGTGGATTCAAATGTTATAATTGTCAGGAGTTGGGTCACAAAAGCAATGAATGTCTGAAGCCGAAGAAGAGAGCAATGGTTGCTGAGATTGAGGATGATGGTGAGGAGGCAGAGTGTTCAAATGCACCTTATGATGAGGAGGAAGAAGAATTATCTGGGGATGAAGGTTGTAATCTTATGATGAGGAGGTCATGTCTTACACCAAAGCAAGAGGAGGATAGTAGTTGGTTGAGAAGCAATATTTTTCAGTCGACATGCACTATTCTGGGAAAAGTTTGCAAGTTCGTTATTGATGCTGGAAGTTGCGATAATATTATTTCTACCGAGGCTGTGAAGAAGTTGAACTTTAAAACTGAGAAGCATCCTAAACCGTACAAGCTAGCTTGGTTAAGGAAGGGTGGTGAAGTGAAAGTGTGTCGAAGGGCTTGTGTTAATTTTTCTATTGGGAAGAAGTACAAAGATGAAATTTGGTGTGACGTTGTAGACATGGACGTGTGTCATCTGTTGTTGGGCAGACCGTGGCAGTTTGATAGAGCAGTACAACAAGATGGTCGAGCCAATAGCTATAGTTTCATGTTCGAGGGTACTAAAATCACTTTGGTTCCCAAGAAGCAACAACAGAAGGAGAGCAAACTAGAAGAGATTGAGGAATTGAAAATTCTGTTGACTTTGAAAGAGTTTGTCAAGGAAGTTGAAGAAGAACCTGAAATATTTTTGTTGATTGGGAGAGAGAGTAATGAAGAAGTTGAAATTCCAGAAGAAGCAAAGCCAATTTTGAAAGAATTTGAAGATGTCTTTCCAGAGGAGTTGCCTAA
Source organism: Allium cepa (assembly GCA_030765085.1). Taxonomy (NCBI): domain Eukaryota; kingdom Viridiplantae; phylum Streptophyta; class Magnoliopsida; order Asparagales; family Amaryllidaceae; genus Allium; species Allium cepa. Next base: position 746,108,595 of record CM060932.1, read on the forward strand.
GGAGTTACCGCCACTTAGAGACATTCAACATCAGATTGATCTTGTTCCGGGAGCAGTGCTACCACATCGACCACATTACCGAATGAGTCCGAAGGAACATGAGGAGTTACGAAGGCAGGTGGAAGAGTTGTTGGAACAGGGACGTGTTCAGGAAAGCTTGAGTCCTTGTGCAGTGCCAGCATTGTTGGTGCCAAAGAAGGATGGAACATGGAGAATGTGCACAGATAGTAGAGCTTTGAACAAGATTACTGTTCGTTATAGATTTCCTATGCCAAGGTTGGATGACTTGCTGGATCAGTTGAGTGGGGCAACTATATTTTCGAAGATTGACTTGAAGAGTGGTTATCATCAAATTCGGATTAGACCTGGAGATGAATAGAAGACAGCTTTCAAGACAAGAGAGGGGTTATACGAATGGTTGGTTATGCCATTTGGTTTGTCGAATGCACCTAGTACATTCATGCGGGTGATGAATCAAATCTTTAGACCATTCATTGGGAAGTTCGTCGTGGTTTATTTCGATGATATTCTGATATATAGCAGGAGTATGGAAGAGCATGTTCTACATTTGAGGGAAGTGTTGATTATTCTCCGTGAAGAACAATTTTATGCTGCTACGAAGAAATGTGTGTTTATGACAAAAGGTGTCTTATTCCTGGGTTATGTTGTTTCAGGAGAAGGTATTCAAGTTGATCAGAGTAAAGTAGAGGCAGTCAGGAATTGGCCACAGCCAAAGACAATTACGGAAGTGAGAAGTTTTCATGGGCTAGCATCATTCTACCGAAGATTCATTCCACACTTCAGTAGCGTGATGGCTCCAGTTACTGATTGCATGAAGGGTAAACAGTTTTCGTGGACAGAAGAAGCCGGGATTGCTTTTGAACGAATCAAAGAACTGTTGACGACAGCGCCAATTCTTGTTTTACCTGATTTTCAGTTGTTGTTTGAGCTACACACTGATGCATCAAAGGTTGGGATTGGAGGAGTGTTGAGTCAGCAGGGGAGACCTATTGCATATTTCAGTGAAAAGTTGTCAGGGGCAAAGATGAGATACAGTACATATGACGTTGAATTTTATGCTGTTGTACAAGCTGTTAAGCATTGGAGACACTATCTATTTCAGAAAGAATTTGTTCTGTACACTGATCATGAGGCATTGAAGCATTTACAGGGGCAGGATAAAATTTCAGCGAGACATGCATCGTGGATTGCTTATTTGCAACAATTTACTTTTGTTGTTAAACAAAAATCTGGGGTGACGAACCGTGTGGCTGATGCTTTAAGTAGGAGGAGTCATTTGTTGACAACATTGAAGGTTGAAGTGACGGGGTTCGAATTACTGCCAGAGATGATTGAAGAAGATCCTTACTTTGTGAAATATGTTGAGAAAGTGAAGGATGGGAGTACCGATGAATTTATGTTGGTTGATGGTTTTCTGTTTAAGGGGAATCGTTTATGTATACCGGATTGTAGCTTGAGATTGAAAATTGTTAAGGAGTTACACGAGGAAGGGCATGTGGGCCGTGATCGTACCTTGCAATTAATTTCACAGTCTTACTTTTGGCCATCGATGAGGAAAGAAGTGGGAAGATTTGTGGAGCGATGTCATATTTGCCAAGTTTCGAAAGGAACCGCGACCAATGCTGGTTTGTATATGCCATTGCCTGTACCGGCTAGACCATGGGTTGATGTGAGTATGGACTTTGTATTGGGATTGCCAAGAACGCAGCATGGTAATGATTCTATATATGTAGTGGTTGACAGATTTTCAAAAATGGCACATTTTATTGCTTGCAAGAAGATGTCGGATGCTGTTCGTGTTGCTCAGTTATTTTTCAAGGAGATCTATCGACTTCATGGATTGCCAGAGTCTATTGTGTCGGATAGAGATACTCGTTTTCTGAGTCACTTTTGGTTGAGTTTGTGGAAGATGATCGGGACAAAGCTGAATTTTAGTAGCGCTTACCATCCGCAAACTGATGGACAGACAGAAGTTGTTAACAGATCATTGGGAAATTTGTTGCGATGTCTTGTAAAAGACAATTTGAAAAGTTGGGACATGAAGTTATGCCAAGCAGAGTTTTCTCATAATCATGTAGTGAATCGTAGCACGGGATTCAGTCCATTTCAGATTGTATATTCAAATCTACCCAGGGGACCGTTGGACTTAACGGTAGTACCACAACCAAAGGGGACGGTTAAACGAGCTGTTGATTTTGTTGAAGGTTTGACGGAATGTCATAAAGTCGTTCAGGAACGATTGGAGAAGGCAAATGAAAAATATAAAAGATCCGCAGATCTGAAGCGAAGAAATGTTGAGTTTAATGAAGGAGATATGGTGTATGCTGTATTAACCAAGGATCGTTTTCCAATGGGCGCTTACAACAAGTTGAAGGCCAGAAAAATTGGTCCTGTAAAAATTGTGAAACGGATCAATGAAAATGCCTACAGGTTAAAGCTGCCGGAGGATGTGTATACTTCTGATGTGTTCAACGTAAAACATTTAATTCCGTATCATGGAAACGAATGTGTTGTGAAAGAAGATGGTGAAAATTCAAGGTCAAATTTCTGTCAACCGGGGGAGGATGATGTAGCACGAGCTACAGAGTCACAAGGTTTAGGTCGGCCATGACCTAAAGACTTAGGTCGACCACGACCTAACAGGTCAGAAGAAGAGGGGCTGCGATCTAACATTACCATTTTAGGTCATCTACAAGTTGACGAAATGGCTATAGGTCGGCCACGACCTAACAGAGCAAGAGCTAAGGAGTTGCGACCTAACTCCTATGATGATGCAGTGGAAACTAAAGCCTTAGGTCGTGAGCGACCTAACGTGATGATAAGTCGTGTGCGACCTAACAGGTTCCAGGATGACGAGATACAAGGCGAAGAAGCGGATTATGCAAGAACAGGAAAGCCAACGACCTATGATAAGTCGCAAGGCCTTAGGTCGCGAGGCCTTAGATCGCTCACTTTAGGTCGCTCCGATCTATCGAGTGAAGAATGTTTCGAGTTACGACCTATGTTAGGTCGCTAATGTGGATGCCGCTTTATTTTAGGTCGCTCGACCTTATGCACTGAAAAGATAGGTCGCTGCATGGTGATTTCCTTAGGTCGCTCATACGACCTACCGATCTATGCTAGGTCGTTGATGGGTTTTACCGCATGAAGTTAGGTCGCATGTACTTGTGTTGTAATAAGTTGTTGTACTATTGTTTCTTAAGTCGTTTTCGACCTATGATAGGTCGTAAGTCGAGTCGTGTATGTTGTGTTTTGTACTGTTCCTTGTTGTGTATAAGTTGAGTCGCTTGATGTAATACGTAAGTTGTTAACGACCTTGTTTAGGTCGTAGGTCGTGTATTTGTGAGATTCGTGTCTGGGTCGTGTATTGGTGTTAGGTCGCGTACGACCTAGTGTGGGAAGTTAGGTCGTGAACGACCTATGGTAGGTCGGTGGTGTTGTAAGGTGTTGTGTGTTGTGATGTAGACTATAAATAGGCGAGTTGGGGGTCATTTGTAAGGTTGTTGATTTTTGAATAAAATTCTCTTTTGTTAGCTTTGTGCTTTCATACAAATTGGTAGTTGAGTGTGATCTCCTATCTCCTCTTTCGGTTAATCGAGTGCGCTCGATTCAACGATCGTGAAGCCGATTCACGGTATCTAGTGCGCTAGATCAACGTACGAAGAATCGTAGATCTTCTTTCTCGGTATCGTGCGCGATCAACGAGACGAAGATAGTTAGAATCCGGTATCTTTGGATCAACGGATTTGGGCCTTGCAGTATTCTCAACTCACCGATTGCTACATTCCATCGATTGAAGTTTGTTTCGATTTATCCGCTGCGTCAGGTTGTGGAACCGGTAATTCAAGAAGATTTGGAAGTGGAACCAAATTTAACTGTGGTCAGAAATCCAGTTCAGATTGTGGACCGAGACGAGAAGCAACTCAGGAACAAAGTGGTGAAACCCGTTAAGGTGCAATGGAGTGAGGATCCCAGAGATTGTACCTGGGAAACTCTCGATAGTTTTAGGAGTACTTATCCGGATTTATGTTCGGATAACTAGTGTTGTTTGTTAGAATAGACTGTTTGTTTGTTTGCTATTGTATGAATGATATGTATGTTTGGATGGTTAATATAAAAGCTTTTGAATTTACTGTTGTTTAAATTTTGGGGACAAAATTCTTTTAAGGGGGAAGGAATGTAACAACCCGGAATTTTTGACAGTATGTTTTAATAAATATTTAATCTAATTTAAATTAAATATAAACTTGTCAATATTTAAATTGGTGAGATCTTGAATATTTAACAGTTATATATGTTTGTAAAAGAAAATTTTGATTTGACGTTTAAAATTAAATACTTCAAAACCATTTAAAACAAAATAGGATTTATTTAATAGAATCAAACCAAAGCCTTTATATTTTTGATATTTGATAAAATACATATGAATACAATTTTAGTTTTGAAAATGATAAGTTTTAAAATAAACAAACATGAAAATATTAAACATAAATATGGAAGTGCAAAACAATATAAGTGTAAACATTCAAAAACTAGTATAAAACACAATCATATATTATAAATGTAATTAAAGTAACATAAAAATACAAAATACAAATTATAATTTGACATATATAAATACAAGTATTTTTAGTCAAACAATGATCTTCAACATTCAAATTGTACAACACAACATCCTTAAATAAAATGTTAACAAGTATTCAAATTTCATATAAAATATAACTAACAAAATAAATAAACAAAAATGTTAACAATAACTTTTAGGAAATCATATCAGGAAGTTTGAAAAACATATAACCTGTATGTGTAAGTTACTTAACAAATGAAGCATTCAGGCATAAGAAGAACAAAGTCCACTTATAATAAAACAAGTTCTCACTTCATAGATAAAAAAAAAAATTCCAAAACCTGTATCTTACAAAGTTTGTGGCCGAAGTGATAATATCTTGTACAACAAAGTAAATAACATAAATATCTATGTACTAATAGCAACTGTCAGTAACAATTAATTACTTGCTATCATAATTAATAACATAAGCATTAATTAGCCTAACTTCTTGTTCAACAAGTACACAGCCGAAATTTTCCTATATCATTACTTTCTGCAGAATTTTACTAGCCAATAAAAAAGGAAAATGACATGCAGATGGAACTGGCCAGATACAACCTATTGTTAAGTAACTTTAACTTATATTTATGCACCTATATATATATTCACCTATAATTTTCAGTTTATCCATTAACACTGAACACAACTTAAAATTAAAAAAAGAAAAAAAACTAAAAAAAAAAAAAGAAACAGAAAAGAAGAAACAAAGAGGAGAGTTTCAGGAAAGTTTCATTTGCAGTGTTTTCTTCAACACTTTCTGTTCACAGTTTTTGATTGGTGAGTAAACGAACTAATTTCCACTTTAGTTTATATGTTTGTTTGTAGTTTGAACATAATGATTTGTATATGTCTGTTTGCACTGGAAGTTTACACAATTGTTGTTGATCAGTACTTCAAGTTTTGGTATCAGTACTTCAAGTTTAAACAAAACTTATTCATATAACTATTTAAACTTTGTATTGAGTAAATTCAAGTTGTTTATATGAAAACAAAGCCTGCAAAACATGTGTGAAGTTTAACAGTATGATATTAACTCTGTATTCAAACTACAGGTTAAAAAGAAAATCAAAGCTTAAAATCAAAGTGTTTAAATTTGTAAATTCAATCATATATTTAGTTTTCATAAACATAATTATGAATTTTAACATAAAAATTTTGATTTAAAGGCAAAGATTCCCAGAGCAGTTTTTAAAAGAAGTTTTACTGGTTTTTGGTCAAATTTGGAAGATTGATGAAATTTTAATTCCTGGGATTTGGCATGAAGCAAGGTTGAAGATATATCAACACTAGAAAAATGTGAAATTATTTTTCAAATGCATATGTTTTGAGATTGAAACTAGAATAGGGTTTAAGCTCACATTTTTCTAGGCTCTGTAAATTAGCAATTGCGGCATCATCACGAAACCGAGTCGGTTGCGATTTTTGGTGGAGCGAGAGGGTGATGTGAGTGACGTTCAGGCGAATTTTCATCACCTCGGGTGATGTGTGGTGGCCGCGCGATCATTTTGACAGTGGCGTAGCTGTTGTTTATTTCGAGCACCAGGTCATATTTTTATTTTCAGCGTGAAATCGAAATCTGGGTTTTAATGTCGAGTCTATGGGTGTTTTGTGGTTTGTGGGGATGGACGTGAGTCGCCGCAGGGGAGGCGGACCACCGTGCACGTGCCCGGTGGCGTGGGCGTGCCGGTGAGAATGGGTGGTTTTGTATTCGAGTGACACTCGATTGGATTCTCGGGTTTAAGGGTAGTGTGACTCGAGTGGGGAACGTGCGTTTGCGTGAGTACTACTGCAGTTAAATTTTTAGCTTAACTTAAAAATAAAATAAGAAGAAGGTATAATCTGGGAAGAAGAAAAGAGAGTGAGAGAGAGGGGGACGCACGAGAGAGACGCGGGGAAACTCGAGTTTTTCTGGAGTAAAGAACGATGTGTCTCGGTGCTTTCGAATGGACATGTACTGATTTTGTACATGTGAGTAACTAGTTCAATACACATTTGCTAATTAGTTAAGCTAGTGTTTTAATTAAAGATTGATTTAAGTAAATATATAAAGGTAGGAGATTATCAGAATGTAGTTAGAATGTTGATTAAAATTTATACTTGAATTTTAAATTAATAACTTTAAGTTGATTTTGAAATAAAAATTTAATCCTAAGTTAAATCCATTAAAATCTTAAGAACGTAAGCTTATCATTAACAAGTTAATTAGTGAATGGAAGTTAACTTACGAGATTAATTAAAGATATTACACTTTAATTAAATTAATAAATAAATTAATTGGTGATAATTAAATAATTAATTCATTTTTAATAAGTAAATTATTAATTGATAATTAAGAATCAACTAATTATTTGAGTAATTGAGTAATAGTTAATGAATAAAAGTTAATTAGTTTAAATAATTAATTTAAGATGAGATGATTAATAAATTAATTATTAATGATTAACTAATTAATAAATTGATCATTAATAAGCTAATAAATCAGTAATTAATTAAACAGAATAAAATAGTTTATTCTTAAGCAAATAATTTAGTTAAGTAAAACCAAACTGTTTGGTAGGCATTGATAATCATGTTGATTGACTGTGATATCTGTGATGATTTTACTGTGATATGTTATGATATATTATGGATATCTGTGATAACTGTATATGATTTATCTGATATATCTATTATGTTAATTTCTGATATTTAATTAAACTGTTAAGTTAAATAGACAACTTGGCCCTTAAAATGGCGTTTGGATCCGATGAGACCGGGATCGGAAGAATCAATTTTGATTCTCCGAAAACCACATTGATCCAAATTAAACGATAGGTCGTAACTTATCAAATGGAGATCGAGATGGTGTTTCAGAATGCAAGGGTTATCGTCGTTAACTCTGAGGGTGATTCCAAAATGAGTGTAATGAGATAATGCCTTCGGTTTCGTTCGAACCCGGAACGAGCTTGTATGGATTGAATGCTTTCAACACATCGTCAGGCAGGCGATGAGCATTCTAAGTGATATGTTCTTTAAAGGTAATCGTAACCTCAAGCCTCAACAACCGGGAATGGCTAAAACAGGGGAGATGCAGCAAGGTTAGGTGGGTCATGCCCAAGCAGGACAAGATTTTCCCCTGTCTAGATGTCCCTTTTTATTTCGGCTTTGTGAGCAGTTGTTGGCCACAACTGCGGGGTTATCTTGTTCGGGACTGTTCAGTAAGGAATGGTTCCGGCCTTGTGTAGCAGGGATGAAGGGAGTAATCCTCGGTACGGTGATCTAGGCCCCGTACTGTGACGGGCTGTACCCCAGTAGCCCTGCCGTTGTTGGAAATCCATTTTCCCTACGAGACCCTACGGTTTTGATTTGTATTACCCACTTTCGTGGCTAGTAGCTGGAATTTAATAGATGTAACAATTTCGGCTATTTTCTGTTTACTTGAAAACCCTAGACACTATTATAATATCACAGAATTTCCTATAAAATGTTTTGGCGTAAGGTAAAAACTTACCCGTATTTATTTGTGGGGAGTCTTACATGATACCTTTATTTTCAAATGATTTTCAAACTTAAGCAATTTTAACCTGTTTACTCATACCAGACCCATGTCTGACCCGGAGTTTATATTTTGTGTTTTTCATAAACTCTTAGGTACTCAAATTTTTACGAGTAGCCAAGTGATAGGTATCTGGGAGTGTTGATTTCTGGAGAAGCTATTTTGGGGAGAAGACCAGATGTATGTATATATATATGTAGTTCCGGTGTGTAGTTAGTGATGCTGTATTTTGGATGTATGTATGGTCATGTATGTATATGATAGTCCTGTTATATGATATTGTACGACTCTGATGTATGTACAACTATGTAATAGTTATGTGATGTATTATATTTTGTTCCATTCCGCTGTGAGATTCTGATGTTGTTGTTCTTTCTTTCTATTCCTTTCTATTTCTATCCTTTTCTTTCTTAATGATGAAACGTCTTTCTGGGTTGAGAAAGGCGGGTCGTCACACCACTGATCATTGCTATTCTTTGTCGAAAATGACTAAACCAAAAGCGTGAGAGGAAGCCAAGTTGTGTGCGGTTTCTCCCATTCGGGTATTTCACATCTCATCTAGTTTGGATTCGGTCGTGCACTTAGATGAGGAAATATTTGATACTCAGTAAGGTTTGGCGAGGTCCGGCTTGGTATTTTCCGAGAAGTGTCATAGAGTAAATGAGCTTCTCGGAAGTATATTAATAGAGGTATACTTCAAGGGGGGGTGCACCTTTCTTGTCATTTGTTGGAAAATTTCCTTTCCTTATTTGATTCGAAAACTCTAAATCCGTTTTAGCTTTAAATTGCCAAGAGTAGAGCCAACTCCTCACTATGGGATTTAAGTATTTATTTAGTCCAGTCTATCAAATTTGGATTGTCACCTTATTTAGTCCATTTTATCAAGTTGAACTGTTATTTTATTTTGTCCATTTTATTATTCGTACAGTTATCTTGTTTTGTCCATCCTATCAAGTTTGGACAATTATCTTGTTTTATCCATTTTGTCCAGTTCGGATTTTGCTCAGATTATTTTCATTCTTCAAAGTTTGATTTTAGTATTATATATGCCCATTGTTATTTGGATTTGTTCTCTGATTTTTATTTTTGATCTTGCCAATATGGATGTTATTCGTGTGAGGTAACCATTTTGCGTTAGCGGTGTGGTCTCACGGAACTTTTATATGATCTTTATTATTCGTGTTATCCCACGTTGATATTTCCATGCTGATCCAGATGTTATTTTATTGTAATGCTCGAGTCAGATCGAGTATTTTCCTAGGTTGTTTTTGAAGTTTTGGAGATCGTGGAGGGGAGCTGAAGGTTCACCTAGTGTAGTATTTTATTTTCCATTGTATTGTATAGTATACTAATCGGCATTTGTAAGGTCGGGATTTTATAATGTCCAGCTGATAAGTTTTGTTTTAACTTTGATATACTCTGTATTTTTGAAGTGGCAATTTCTACCATCCTTGTTATATTATGTGTTGTCGATTCCGCTATGAGATTCTGTTTTCTCTATTATCTGTCCTTTTATTTTTATTTTACCCTAACAATCTGCCCTATTTTCGATTGGATGTGCGACATTGGAACACAATGGTAGTGTTCCGTGTTGACTTTTGATGGTCAAAATGGCGAGTCATTACAAACATAGATAGGTTTTTACCGTACGATTACCAAAACGTTTCGTATGAAACTTTCTGATATCGTAATAGTGTTAGATACAAATACTTATTAATCATAGCCAAATTTGTTACATTAATTAAACTTTAGCATAATAAGTATACAACTAAAACCGTAGAGGCTCGTATTGGAAAGTGAATTCCATACAATGACTGGGCTATTGGGGTACCATCCATCACGGTGCATCTCTAGATAAAATAACACCGAGGACTTCGTTGGATCCACTGCCAACCCAGAACCAGCCAACCACTTGATTAGTAGTACCAAATACCACCATCCCTCTATTAGTGGGTCCCGAAGCATACAAGTGAGAGATAATATCGACTCTAGATAGGGATGATCATACCCTACTTGAGAGCAACCCACCTAGCCCTACTGTATCACCCGTGTTGATGAGGCTTATGACTACGTTTTACCTTGTTATATAGTACTTCCCTCTTGGAATACTAACACTTCCCTCCAACCAACCATGCAGTGCCAGCATTCAACCATACAAGTTCATTCTAGGAGTGAATGAAATGTTTGAGATCCCTGTCTTTAATTCCATCGTCTTCAAGACATCTTTACTTCGAATGCTTGAGTTCGATCGAAGTGGTTTTCAGATAACCTATCCGATCCTGGTCTCTTTGAAAAAAATTTTGTTATTCTTCGGAAAACTCAACCCCGTTTCCTTAGAAAATAAACGGTCAAAGATAAGAGCAGAGATCGCCTCCTAACCGTTAATGGACAGATTTCCTTATTGTTTGTCCTAGGAGAATGAAATGAGATTTATAGGCACAGTACATCATCATCCGAGATGACTGATCCATATAACTCGTGTTTTTCTTCTAGATATGAATTCGATAGTCGGTTATTTAACTGTCAAATAACAAAAATTCAATCAGGGATTTAGTTCCATAGGGAAAAACTAACATTGGCAAACACATAAATAACCACTAACCTCTTTAATTAATCTTTTCATTAATTAAAATCAGTTATAAATACTTGTATAAAAATATACTTATCTTAATGCTATAAGTATACCTACAAACTGAGAAAGATTCCCTTCATATACAATTCAAAAATCATTTAAAAGTCCCTTATAAATCTAAAAAACTATTTGTAAACCATTCTATAAGTCTTTGAAAACTTTTTATAACCCGATAAAACCATTTACAAAACTCCTTTTATAAATCTATAATCCATTTCTAAAATTCTTTTATAAACATCCAAGTCCATTTATTAAACTCCTTTACCCTTTTACAATATGTTTTCCGAACCATGTTATAAGATTCCTCTTATAAAACCACATCTGTGTATTAACCCTATCTATAAATCTCGAAAACATTTAAAAATATCCTAATCATTTACTTAAACACACTATTATATAATAGTAAACAATATAAATAACGAAATATTAACCTTAAAACTTTTTAAAGTAATAACTAACAAACTCCAAAACAAACTAAATAAAACAATATTTATTTTTCTTCAACATTTTTATAAATACTAATAATTCATTTCCAAAACTTTATTGATAAACAATCATATTTAATTTTAAACCATATTAATGTTTTAAACAATTAACTTTCCAAAATAATAAAAAAAATTATAAAAAAATTTAGAACAATATTAATATACATAACCAACTTTCAAAAAACATACATATATTTCCTTCATAAAAATCCATACTTTAATTTTCAATATAATAATTCCCATATTTATAAAACTATGCTTAAAAATCTCTTTCTATTTTATAAAACTTCCTTTCATAAAACCTCTTTATTTATGAACTCCTTCTATAACTCTATTTCCTTTATAAATCTCACTTATTCATAAATCTCATTTAAAAACAACTACCACCACCCATTTAACGTTACCCCCATATGGATAAATTCCTTTTTATAAATTCCTTTCTTTTTATTAAATATCCTTCAACATTCCCAAATTTACCCTCACCTTCAAATTTCAAAATAAAAGCAACTATTTCTTTAAAAACACAATTCCACATCTTATAATAAATCCACTATTTGATTTATTTTGCCAATCTATTAAATGATAGTAGGTTCCTTTTAAATTATAAAACCTCATTTATAAGTCTATCCCTTCATAAATAAAATACGATTTTACAAATCTCCACCTTATTTGTAAAATATCACTTTATACATTATCACCTTTATAATTTCCACAATTATAAATAAATATTAATACATGTATATATACATACATCACTTTATATAAAACAGTTAATAAATATTTATACCAAAATATTTCTATTTTTCTTTTAAAACAATATTCCTTTATTATAAAACATAGACTTATTTTTAAGATTTTAAAAAAATCTTTAATCATAGTTCAAAATCTCCATTTAAAATATTTGATGATACTATACATTTATAATCTCAAAAAATCATACCTTTTATTTTAAAATAACTCCTTTCTTAAATAAACTTCGAGAATAAATATTAATGTAACGACCTACCTTTTTGACCATTGAAAGTCGACGACGAACACTACCACTGTGTTCAACTGTCGCCCATCCAATCAACAAAAGGGCATATTGTTATGGTAAATAAAATGAAAAGAATAGCAAAAAAAAATCTCATGGTGGAACCAAAAATATATAATATAATAAGGCCAATAGAAACTATCACTCTAAAAATACATAGTATATCAAAGTCAAAAAAACCTTGTCAGCTGGTCAGTTATAAAATACCGACCTTACAAATGCCGATAGGGATACTATATGATACAACAGAAAACAAAACACTACGATGGGTGAATCTCCAGCTCCCCTCTAAGATCTCCATATCACCAAAGCCAACCTGGGAAAATACTCGGTCTGACTCAAGCATTATAATAAAATAACATCTGGATCAGTCTAGAAATACCAGCATGAGAATACTCGAATAAAGGGGATCACATTAAAGTTCTGTGAGACCATGTCACTAATGCGGAACGAGCTTTTATCTCACAAGAATAATAACCATATAGGCAAAAGCAGAAATAAATATCAGGGAACAAATCTAAATAAGAATGGGCACATATAATATTAAAATCAAACTTGGCAGTATGAAAATAATCTAAGCAAAATCCAAACTAAACAGAATGGATAAAATATGATAACTATTCAACCTTGATAGAATGGACAAAAAAACTATAATTAAACATCATGAAGAATGGTTGACTCTTTCCGTTGCAATTACAGAAAAACTGATTCAAAGGTTTAAATCAAATAAGGAAAATATATTTATCCAACGTAACTAGGAGGGTGCTCCCACTTCCATAAAAGTATACCTCCAGACATAATATACTTGAGAGCAAACGCGCCACTCTCAGGAACTTCCGAGTTGGATCCCACATCACACGAGCATCCGAATATTTCACATCAATGCATGCATGCCGCCACTTCTCTAGATAATGTCAACATACCTTCATAGGTGCGATCCACATGGCTTGGCTCCCACTCATGCTTTGGTTTTAGTTTCTAGTGTTGGATAATAATGCATAAAACAAGCGATAGATCGTTTCAAAACGACGAAGCACAACAATGACTTGGAGGGAGCAACCTCCTTTTCTGCGCCTTGGTTTTAGTTATTTTCGATAAAGGATAACAAAGCTCAATGGAGCAATAAACTGCCTTAGAATGACAATAATAAAGAAGCTGAAGTAATTGATAGATCAGAAACTAAATATCAAAGATATAAGATGATTGTATGTGGTAATTAAGTTTGTATACTTACCACCACTCATCGAATTCAAACTTGTACCATTTCTTGGTTAACAATAATACCGAACAAGTCAAGATAGTGTTACTTCAAAGCCATGTCTCACGGTTATTCTTAACTTTCGAAATAGCGACAAGTCTACATCTTCGATGTTTAGTGCTAATTATAAAAATAAATCGTTTCCATATAAGTGATTTTCTTTATGGAAATAATTCATTTCCATAAATGAATCAAACCTTTTCTTTTTAAACGGAATAAAACTTGCACTTGATTTCCATATTATAGTATTGGTAAACCATTTTTAGAAATAATCTTTCAAACGTTCTTTTATAAGACAAATTTTATAATACTAAGTGTATTAAAATAAGGGTCAAAAACAAATATCATTAGAACATTGTTTAATATAAACCCAAAACCAGTTCACACTTAGCTTTATTTATAAATAATCCATTTTAGAGGATTTTCTCATTTATAAATCAAATAATATTAATCATCTCAAATGTACACAGAATTGTTAAGCCTCATTCAATTAATTTCTTAACCTCTTGCTTTCTAATTAGAATTAGTTACTGATTGTAAATTGTTAAGAGAACAAATTTTCCAAGTGTTCGAACCCGAAGGTCTAAATGAACATCAGATCGACACTTAGAAGATTATCCAACTTAACATCCTAATAATCGAGTTCTAATTCCTTTTTTACTTACCCAAAAATTTCCCTTATCTAGTCAAACTTTTATGTGATCTTTGACAGGTATCTAGATTATCTTTTAATAAATAATTCATTTCTCTTTATATAAAATAGTTAATTATTTCCAAAATGCTTTCATTAAATCAGTAATTTATCTTCAAAACAAATCAATTAATTTACTTTAAACACATTTATTAAATCAATTAATTAACTTGAATATCATATGTTAAAATATTTACTAAATCTGAATAATCATTAATTAAGATGAATAATTAATCTCAAACATTATTAACTAAAATGATTAATAAAACTTAAACACTATTAACATCATTTGTAAATGATTTATCACATTTCAAATACCATTAATTAAAATGATTCAATTGAATTTAAACACAATTAATTAAAATAATTAATTAATTTAAAATATCCTTAATTAAAATGATTATTAATTTTAATTATCATTAATTAAAATAATTAGTTAAACTCAAGAAATCACTAGTTAAAATGACAAACCAAGGATAAACCAACTTTAAACATCATTTATTAAATTGGTTAATTATTCTCAAAATCATTAGTTAAAATGATTAATTGTTTTAAATTATCATTAATCCAAATGATTAATGAATTTCAACATTCTGTTTAGCGGGAACACAAGCTCAAGTTCAAAAACATACGATAGGGTTTTGGGGATGAAATTGAATAAATGATGGTATAGCGAAATTGCTATAACAAACTTAACAAATTTAATGGAATATCAGGATTTATTTTAATTAGCTATAATGATTCTGGAAGCTCTAAGTTAGTATGGCATAAGGCTTTATGGACAAGAACCTCTCCTGCTAGGGATAACTTACTGATGTGGAAGGTTGTAGTGAATGCTCTTCTGACCAAGAGTAAACTAATGAGTTATGGTATGAATGTTGACCCTCTTTGTGTTTTCTGCAAGTTGTAAAATGAATCTCTTGATCATCTTTACTTTGAATGCACTGAATTATTAGTTTTGTGGGAAAGAGCAGTGAGAAGAATAAACTCAAATCATGTTCATGGTCTGTCTACTGTGGAGTGGGATTTGATATGCAAATCTACTAAGTGGAAGAAGCATGACAGAAATGTTTACTTCTTTTACTTCAAGAAATACTTGAAACTGGTATGGGATGAAAGAAATCTTCGATGTTTTGAAAACAAGAGCAGGAGTATGGATCAACTATGGGATTACTTAAAGCATGTCATCAAAATTGGTATGAGGGATAGTCAATATGACTTCAGTTGTCAACTGTCTGATCTGTAGCCTTTGCACTTGTTTGTGTGTTCTCTTTCTGCTCCTTCTTCTAGTCTTGTAACTTTGTGTGTTTGTCTTCTTTGCTTGCCTTTGTGTGTTTTTGCAGTGTTTTGTTTTGATTTTCTGGTGATAATGAGGATGTTCATTATCATTTCACTTTTTCTTTTATCAATAAATCTGGTAGGGGACCAGTTAACCCCGCTTGCCTTGCAAAAAAATATAACAACATAAGGATGTAAATAAATAATTATGGGAAAGAAACCCTCAGGGTCTCTCTATAGATTTACCCTACAAAATAGTGATTATGGATTATGTATATATAATCATATGGGTACATAACGATCAAATTAATTTGTCATCCATTTTCTAAACGGAAATTCTACCAAACAAGAATCAAACAATTTGACTAACATCTAAACAATCAGTAAAATAACATCATAAATATGATGTGATAAAATTGAATGTGAGTTAAACTCACATTCATTTTTGCTTCCGTCAAAACGTTTCGATTTGGATTAAAACCAAACGGCCGTCCGAATTTAGCCTAAATTTTCACTTGCTCCAAATCCAAACAAACCAATCCATTGCAAAGATCTTGATGACACGAGTCCAACGTCAAAAATGGCGTTCGACCTCGTATGAAAAAGTTATATGATTTGTGAGTTATCAGATTTTCAAAATTAAACTTAAACATTAATTAGAAAATTACCCTTAAATTAATTTATAATCCGACTTCTTCTTCCTCCTAAATCCCATATCCATGCAAAGATACACAAACCCAAACACGCTTGTACATGCATGCTAAAACGCCACTACCTCTCATCGAAAACGTGATTTAACTCGCTATTGCATTGCACTACGCGAGAACAACTACCCTAACCCATCTCAATGCCGCTTGCACCCCTTGTTTAAAATGCGACCGTCAGCCTCTTCCTCATGACCACCATCAGGTCTCAATTCTAAATCAGGCACCGAACACCCCAAAAAACTTGACACCGAAGCCAAATGTCCTTGCAAACTCGAATCCAACATCAATTCATCAAATCGTCGACTATGATCCCCACAAATTCGATCACCCAAAACTCGGCCGCGAGCTACAAAATGGGTATAGGATGGAAGCTAATCTCCTAACGAGCACAACGAATCGAGATTCAAGATTTTTAGTGAAGTATGGAATTTTTATTTGAATTTTGAAAATGGAAAATCATCATTTTCATGTTACAGGCATTGTTTATAAAATGTGAGAAAGTATGGATGATAACATATAAGGTATGAAAACATACGCGGAAGTTTAGGCCCGAATTGAGAGGTTATGATCACGATTCGATAAGGTACAATATTATTTTATTTAATAAAATATTTCGATATTGCATACCTAAAAATATCGAACTCCAAACTAGACGTGCCGCCAGACGTTCTATATGTTATACCCATATTCCGAACGCAATCGAACTAGTCATGAGCTCTAATTTGATTGTATGCAAAAGATAGTTTTTCAAACCCAATTATTATATTAAATTTTCAATATTAATTTCTACGCGTTCCGAACTCACACGACCAAACGATTCATCTGATTGACATGAAATTCGACAGCGTATTATAGTTCATTATTACAGATTCAATGAAATAGATTTCATCGAAATGCGAGACAGTTCCTCGGAATGACTATTTCATAGATTTAAATACCTAATTATCGATATTTATCCAATCTGTTATATTCGTAAATGAGTTCACAAATTGAATTAACTAATATTATTTATCAATTAAAAGTTAAATGAAATTATTAAATCCATTTAGTTAATATTTAATTCAAAATTCAAATATCTTAAACATAACCTATATTTGAATTATAAGTTATAAAAATCCAAAATCCAATTATGTAAATATTTAAAATTAATTAAACGTTTAAAACTAAATGACCATAATTTTGGGTTGTTAATATATATATATATATATATATATAATATATAATTTCCAAAATTACTTTGAAATCCCTTTTTAAATCAAACCTTAGTTTATAGTATTTTAAAATACAAAAAAATTATGGCCCAATGCTAATAAGGCACTTATAAGCAAAATCATATCCATGTCATTAAATATAGCATCCAACATATCATATATCAAATTATATGAAAATAAGATCAACAATGTGACGAATCCTGTTGGGTCCCTCTAACCTGTCCCTCCGCATCACAAATATTATATTGCCAAATAATATAAATCAACCGCTTATGCGAGATCATATATAATGGGTAATCCGCTCTTATACAAAAGCGTAGTTGGGTCTCATTCACTCAAGGGGTGGGAATATATCCAAACTAACAAATAAATATAGTAAATCATCCAAATATCCAATCAACAATTTCGTTATCAACTATATATTATGCTAGTTAACTAGAAGGTGTGTTTAACGCACCTTTTATCTCAATTTCATCAAAATGTTCTAGTTTGACTTAAAATTGAACATGTGTTCGATTTTAACCCAAATTCCTAGTAGCTCCAAATCCATCCAATCCAACCCCATAACGTAGTATTCACTGACACGTGCGCAATGCAACTTGTCGTGCTCCATTTGAACCTCATATGAACTCGATATGAATCATTAAACATCAAAATTATTTAAATTATAATTAATCTTTAACTAATAAAATTTTAAACTTTAATTATAATAAAACCTTATCACCTTCCCTCTATCGTTTACGTTCATTCTTGACAACCCACTTCGACTGCATCTTCATCGTGCTACCCACATCGCTCGCTCGGACGCCGCCCTACACACGTCGTGCTCGATTGCGCCTCCCAGCACCAACGTCCTCGCGTCTAGTGCCGCCACTCGCAAGGAAACGACAATGTTTATCACGCCTTTCGTGGCAAATTTTCACCACCATAATCGTCCATTCGACGATCCATGACCGTGGATGAATTCGTGGTGACAAGCTTCCAACTTTCATGTTGAATAAATCTCCTAATTTGACCACAATCGACAAGAATAATCATGGCTGTTGGATGCTAGGATTTTGTTAATGGTGGCTCTAGTTTTATAAATTTGGGTTTGCAACTGGAGAAAGCTAATGTCCTTATATGGAATTTTTTTTTAAAGCACTACTCATTAGTTAAATTTTCGAACTCCAACCGAGGTTTGCCATTTGACGTTCTATATGTTATACCTCTATTCCAAACACAATGGAACTAGCATCGAGACCCAATTCCATCATATGTAGAAGTTAGGTTTCAAAATCGAATTATATTAAATTAAATTCCTTTAATTAATTTCTAAGCGTTTCAAGCTTGCATAATCAAGAGATACGTCCGATCGCCACGAAATTCGACGGCATACTATAATTCACTATTACGAGTCCAACAGAACTAGTTTCGTCGAAATCCAAGATAATGTCTCGGAAGGCCATTTTCACATGTTAATTAAAACAAATTATTATTAAACCTAGTTTATTCACTTTTAATTCAAATTTAAAAGTTTAATATGTTCATCCTTATTCAAATAGAATTTAAGCCAACTTTCGAAATCATTTTTATTAACATTAAATTCAAGATTTAATTATTTAAACAATTCCACATATTTCAAATAACCATTATATTTGAAATTCAAGTTATTTAACTTATAAAATTAACTTTTCAATATTTAAAATCAATTAAATACTCCAAATTCAAATGATTGAAATTCCGGGTCATTACATTTTTCCCCCTTTAAAAGAATTTCGTCCTTGAAATTGCCAAGGTTAGAAAAATACCTTCAGACCCATTAAACTTTTAAAGTCAACTAGTTGAAATAGGTTATCAAATTCTTCTAAGACTTTAACTTTTAAAAGTCAATTTGTTGAAACTTTGTTACCACCTTATTTTATGTCTCTAAATTCTTTTATAGATATAACTAATATTACTCCAAGTTATAACACAACATCAAATTTTAGTTATCAAAATTTTTCTAAAATTCTCAAAAAATTTCTAGCACCTTATATTTACGGAAAATTTCACCAGCGTCTCCTTTATGGTGCTCGACCAAAAAATTTACAATATATATAATCACAAATGTAGATCTCATCTTCGAGGATGAAGCATCCCGTACGGGAAAAATATAAAAATACAATATGTAATCAAAGTTGTGTACTTTTTATTAATATTAGCAAGCACATACAACCTATAAAATGCGAAAGCGAGCTCCAAATGTGAAGCATACGCCATTTGTACCTACTAATCACTCAACAACCAATGAGTGCAATTATGTAAAAATTAATATCAATATACAACATGTACTAATACAATAACCCTATTCAAATTTAGTAAATATAATAAGAGAAACCATCAAACAAATAATATCCGTCCAATTTATTCGTCATAATATCAATTTTCATTTTTAAACATCAACATTATGTTTATATTCTTTCATTTATTATTATCCTTTTCAATTTTTTTACATTCAGTTTATTTTGATTCACTTTACTTACATTTACTTTAAATTCAATTTATGTTTAACAACATTTCATTGCATACTAAATTCGTTTATGGACCATTTTATAAAATCGTCACATTTTACCTTTTCCTAAGTTAAATTTTATCTCATTATCAGTTAGTTTATTTCCTCAATACTAATATCATTTATGAACCATCCCATAAATAATTACTTAAATTTATTACAAATATTTTATACCACACCAATAATGTTTATTATCACTACAATACTTAAGCTCATATTTAATTCTATCAAACAACATTCCAAACCATATTCAATTCATTTCCTTAACTCAATTTATTCAACTTTACTTAAGTTAAATTTTAATTTCATATCTCAATTCCAAATTTTCTTTTCTTATCTATACCGCTTCCAACTTTTGGTTCAATAACTTATTTCCATATATTTATCAAATCATACTTTAAATTTTAAAATCACATTCGTTTTACCAAAACAAAACTCTAATGGAAAATCACTAAGGTAGCAATTCATCAGTTAGAAACTCAAAAATGAACGCCGATAATGCTGCAGTCATCACCCGAATTATTTTCCGACGACCGAAGTGAATTTGGTACTTTCTATTTCTTTTAAATTCCCATTTAAAATATTTCTAACCCAAATATTTTCAAAATAATGCTATTATTATTCATCCAAAACCTTCGAAGACAATTTTCAAAATCAATTGAATTTAAATTCTCAAATTTCTTTTTTAATCCATTTTTATTTACAAATCATATTCATAAATATACTTATATAATTTCATTTCTTTTCCATTTATAAATCATATTTATAATTCATATTTATATAATCTCACTTCATATGTAATATCATTTCACACATATTGATTATTTTAATCATCATCAATACTCTATAATTCATATTTATAAATTCACTTTCTTATATAACTCATTTCAAAAATGATTATCTTTGTTTAGATTATAACAATAATAACTTTTATTAGAATAACCAAAGCCAAAAACAAATGATAATAAACAAATACCGTCATTTACAACAATCAAACACAGTATATATAACTATAATAATTCCTGAATTTTTTTTATATATAAAATATAAATTAGGTAAAATTATTTCACTTACCAATCCTCAAACATTACTATGCCTGGTAACCTTGTTTAACTGTTTAGAAACCCCTATCGATATTGTGGCATCCCACACACCGACCAAAATTCATAAGCCATAAAAAAGATAAACTAACACAATATAAAACATTTTTATAATCACTAACAAACACGCTCTCTTATATATACACTCAAAGCACGTGGTAAAGCATTCTACTACCTTATCTCTTAATGAGTTGCCCCACCAAAGCCAAGGTTCTCGCTTAACCTTGCTTTGATACCAAGTGTGACAACTCGAGATTTTCGACCCTCGAAAATTGGCACAAATACATCCACTGTAATTTGTGCTGAGAAATCGAATGCCGGAAAACCCGATTGCTAGGGGAAAAGAAGGAAGAAGGAAGAAAGAAGAAGAGAAGAAAAGAAGAAGAGGAAAGAATCTAAAAACAACATAGAACCTCACAATCGCAGCGAAACAATATATAATATAATATCTATGATCTCTATAAAAGAGAAACTGTTATATACCAACATACATCAGTACAATAACAAATGACAATCATCAACCTGGATATTTATAACAACCTGTCCTCACAATTACTATTGATTTCAACAATAAAGCAGCAGAAAAGTAAATGAATTTAGAAATACATTATAAAGGCCTCTAACTCGCCTCCTGAGCTCATATTCATCCAAAACAATCTGTAAATATGCTCAGTCTAACCTGAGCATTATAATAATATAACACCCCAGTCCGTCTAGAAAATCATCATGAGAAAACACACCCAACAAGATTTTTAAAGTTATAGTAAACCTTTGAAAATCAAAATTATCTCATAAGACCACGCTACGCATAAACTCAAATGGGTTTTTACATTACAATAACCAAAACATTTCATATGAAATTCTCTAAAATTCTAATAGTGTCTAAGATACAAATATTTAATAATCATAGCCGAAATTGTTACATTAAT
The DNA here is from genome assembly GCA_030765085.1 of Allium cepa. Lineage (NCBI taxonomy): Eukaryota > Viridiplantae > Streptophyta > Magnoliopsida > Asparagales > Amaryllidaceae > Allium > Allium cepa. Next base: position 746,130,617 of record CM060932.1, read on the forward strand.
TAAATTCCAACATATTAGGTATGCAACTAAAATCATAAAGGCTCATATTGAAGAATGGATTCCATATAATGATTAGGCTACTAGGTACCATCCATCATGGTGCATGTTTAGATAAAATAACACCGAGGACCACGCTGGGATCCCCTGCCAACACAGAACCGGCCTACCACTTGAGTAGTAGCACCGAATATCATCACCCCTCCATTAATGGGCCCCGAAGCGTAAAAATAAGAGATAATATCGAGTTTGGATAGGAATGATCATACCCTACTTGGTAGCGACCTACTTAGGCTTGCTACATCTCCCCTATTTTAGTTATTCCCGATTGATGAGGCTTGAGGCTATATTTTACCATTTTATATAGCACTTCCCACTTGGAATGCTAACACTGCCCTCCAAGTAACCATGCAATGCCAGCATTCATCCATACAAGCTTGTTCTAGGACTGAACTAAGCGCTTGAGAGCTTCATCTTCAATTCCATCATATTTAAGATGTTTTCATTTAGAATGCTTGAGTCAGATCGAAGTGGTTTTTGAGTAACATATATGATCCCGTCTCTTTGAAACAACTTTCGATAATCTCTATAAATCTCACCCTGGTTCTTTAGGAAATAAACAGTGAAAAATAAGAGCAGAGATCACCTCCTAACCGTTAGTGGAAGGATTTCCTTATCTTTATTCCATGAGAATGAAACGAGATTTATACGTACAGTACATCATCATCAAGGAAGAATGTACCATATAAATCACGGGTTTCTCCTAAATATTTTCAAAGTTACATTTTAGGTCCAAGTTCGATAGTCGGTTTTTGAACTATCAAATAACAAACATTCAATCAGGGATTTAATTTCATAGGAAAATACCGACATTGGTTAAACACATAAGAAACCACTAATCACTTTAATTAATCTTTTCATTAATTAAAATCATTTGTAAATACTTTTATAAAATATCTTTATAAATATATATCCACAATCCTATATTTTCAATACTTAAAAAATATCTATATACTTATCTTAATGCTATAAGTATGCCTACAAAACTGAGAAAGATTCCCTTCCTGTACAATTGAAAAATCATTTAGAAGCCCTTTAGATATCTCAAAAACCATTTATAAAACCATTTTATAAATCTCTGAAACCGTTTATAAGCTCATAAAACTATTTATAAAACTCCCTTTATAAATCTATAACCCATTTCTAAAATTCTTTTATAAACATCGAAGTAAAATTCTTTTTCCCTTTTAAAATCTTCTTTTAAGTTTTCCAAACCACGTTATAAGATTCCTCTTATAAAACTCATACCTGTTTATATGTCCTATTTATAAATCTCAAAAGCACTTATAAATATATCTTAACCATTTACTTAAAAATACTATATATAATAATAAACATTATAAATAAATAAATATTAGCCTTAAGACATTTTAAAATAATAATTAATAAATTCCAAAACATCCTAAATAAAAATGATAATTTATCTTCAACATTTTTATAAATACTAATAATTAATTTCCAAATCTTTAGTGAGAAATAATTATATATTTAATTTTATACCATATTAATATTTAAACAATTAAATTTTCAAAATATTAAAATATTTATAAATAACTTTAGAACAATATTCATATAAATAACCAACTTTTAATAAAAATAAATATATTTGTTTGATAAAAATCCATACTTAAATTTTCGGCATAATCATTCTTATATTTCTAAACCTATCTTTAAAAATCTCTTTCCATTTATAAAATTTCCCTTCATAAAACTCCTTTATTTATGAACTCCATCTATAACTCTATTTCCTTTGTAAATCTCATTTAAAAACATCAATCATCACTCGTTTTTAATGTTGCCCCTATATGGATAAATTACTTTTATAAACTCCATTCTATTTATAAAATATCGTTTAACATTCATAAATTTACCGTCACCTTTAAATTTCAAAATAAAATCAACTATTTTTTTTAAATATCATCACGTCTTATAATAAATCCACTGTTTGATTTATTTCTCCAACCTATTAATGATACTAGTTTCCTTTTAATCTATAAATCTCATTTATAAATCTATCCCTTCATAAATAAAATACGATTTTACAAATCTTCACCTTATTTGTAAAATGTCACTTTATACATTATTACCTTTATAATTTCCACATTTACTATTAAATCTTAATACATGTATATATACACACATCACTTTATAAAAAAAGGTTAATAATATTTGCACCAAACTATTTCTATTTTCCCTTTTAAAACCATATTCCTTTATTATAAAACGCAGACTTATTTTTAAGATTTTGAAAAATCTTTGATCATAGTTCAAAATCTCTATTTAAAATATGTAATGAAACTATAAATTTATAATACCTAAAAATCATACTTTTTATTTTAAAGTAACTCCTTCAAATATATATATATATATATATATATATACACAATTTCCAAAATCAACTTGAAATCCCTTTTAAAATCAAATCCTTAGTTTATAATATTTATAAAAAAACAAGGCCCACTGCTAGTAAAGCACTAATAGGCAAAATCATATCCATGTCATCAAATATAACATCCAACATATCATATATCAAATTATGTGAAAACAAAATCAACAATGTCACAAATCTTGTTGGATCCTTTCAGCCTGTCCTCCTTCATCAAATACAGTTTATCACCAAATAATATAAATCAACTGCTTCGAGGCGGGATCGTTTACAAAGGGTCATTCACTCTTACATAGGATCGTAATTGGGTCTCGTCCGCTCCAGGGGCGGGAATATATCCAAAACAACAAGTAAATATATAGCAAATCATCCAAACATCCAATCAACAATTTTATTATCAACTTTATAACATACTAGCTAACAAAAGATGAGTTTAACTCACCTTTGATTTCAGTTCGTCAAAACGTTCCAGTTTGAATTAAAATTGAATAGGCATTCAGTTTTAACCCAAATTCCTACTGGCTCCGAATCCATCCATTCCAACTCCACAGTATAGTATTCACTAATACGAACGCAACGCAACTTCTCGCACTTGATTTGGACCTTGTATGAATTAGATAAACATCGCGATTATTTAAATTACAATTAATCTTTAATTAATAAAATTTTAAAATTAAATTAAATTAAAACCTTATCACCTTCCATCCATTGTTTATGTTCGTTCTAAGCAACCCATTTCGACCGCATCTTCATCGTGTCACCGCCACGTCGCTCTACCAAACGCCGTCGTGCCCACATCATTCGCCGCCTCAAGCTCGTCCGTGCCTCCCAGCACCAGCATCGTTGCGTCTAGCACCGCGATTTTCTAGGAAAAATCAATGTTTACCATGGCATTCATAGCGAATTGCCACTTCCATCGTTGTAAACCCTTTTTGCTATATTTATGAATATAATTAGATCTTTTAAAAGAAAGTTTTATGGTTAATTATAAGCGAAATGGTTTTGGGTTTACAATGAAATATTTAAATAAGATTTGTCTTTAACCCTTATGAATGTATTTAGATCTTTAATAATGGATATTTTAGACATAATAACAAGTATAAATCTATTGGATAAAGACGAAAAAAGTGAAGGTTTAAAGTATAAAAGAGAGAAGAGTTTGTAGTAAACAATGTTTGAGTAACATTTGTTTTTAACCCTTTTGATTGTATTTTAAAGTAAGAAATCATATTATTGTTTTGTGAACATATTTGTACCATTTAAGATAAGTATATAAATACTTTCTAAAGTAGGGTAAAACGTACAAATGAATAGTAGAACACGTGTGTATATATCTTCTATAAAGGTATTTTAAATATATATACAAGTAGTAAAAGGAAGTGAATAGATGTGTATTCATATGGCTTGAGATCCCCCGGGGTGGACTCATTCATCTGAATATCTTTTGCTTTTAGAATATATGTATACGAGATCCCTCGGGGAGGACTTCTATATACCATTCACTTATCTCTGAATAATTGATAGATGATGTTTTATTAGATAAAAGAATTTTTACTAATAAAGGGAGTTTTAACTAACAAAAAAATTAATTAAATAAAAAGAGGACTAGAAGTCGCTTATGCGACTTAATCGTGCTTTGTGCGACTTAATCGTGCTTGGTATATTTACTTGTTTATGGAAAGTATTTAATCCTATACAAAGCACTAAAATCCGACAAAGTAGACATGTTTTATCTATAAGAGTTAAAAATTAAGTGTCAAGGTAGGGCTTTGATGCAATCAGTGCTATAACCTATTCGATTTTATTCTTGACCAAGGAATAGTATAAGTTGAGAAAGTTGAAAACACGATATGTATAAAAGACTTGGTTCCACATGCGATCATTTCTATTTTGCAATATGTAGTCAATTAGTTGACTATCGAGTTTGATTAAAATTAACTAAGAAATATCTAGGAGTAACACAAAGGTTATATGGTACAATTATCTTCTGTAATGCTATATTGTACGTATAAACTCATCTTGTTCTTTTAGGATAAATGATAAGGAAATCCATTCGGATAGGAGATGATCTCCAGCATTGTGCATTTTCTGTTTATTTCTAAAAGAAATCAGGTTAAGTTAACCGAAATTTCATTGATTTGGTTTTGAGATGTCCAGTAAGAGAGGGAGTATACATATATGAGATGACTCAAAACTGTAACCACTTCAAAACCGATATAAGTGTTGTAGGTTTTGAAAGCGGTTGTAAAGCGAAATGTTATAGAGTTGCACTGCCTAACTTGAGGTTAAATCCATGGGAGAGATCATTAACATTTCGAATGATGCTATTGTGTAGGACTATTTATCTTGAGGATGACTCCATGAGAGAGGACAACGTTAGCAATCATCGAAGAACTGATGTTGAAATCCATAGAGAGATTCACGAACTATTTGAGATGTTGTGTAACGACCAAGAATTTTCATCATTTATAATTTATGGATAATAAATTTAATTTAAATGATCAACTAGTGGTTTTTAATGATCAAATATGTAATATCCCGGAATTTTTAACAATATCAATTTAATAATCTGTATTTAAAAATTAAATTGATATTGATATTTTGTTAATAATAATTCAAATAGATTTAATAATCCTCTTTATGAAATATTTAAATTGGTTATTTTATCTTTTAAAAATAATAAATTGATTTCTATTTTCAGTATAAATATATGGTTTATATTTTAAATAGATTAGCATTGTTTTAATAAGTAAAACATAATTTCTAGTTTTAATATTTGAAGTAATTTGAAAATTTGTTTTATTTAATATTAGCTTTTCAAAGTTATTGAATAAAAGATTTTGGTTTAAATTTAATTAGTGAATGAAGTTTTAAAATTCTAATATATACATTTTAATTTGGAAATTTTGATTTAAATTAGTATTGAGTTTTTAAAACTATTTAAAAAAAATATGATTTTAAAATTTGACAAGAAAAATATTAAATGGTTAATTTAAATTGGCTTGAGTTTTAAATTTAGAATGAATCAATAAAAAGTTTTATGGCTTAATAAAATAGATATTTATTAATAAAAATATAATTTCTTTTAAAATGATTTTAATATGAATAGTGGATTGTCTTTAATAGTGGATTGTCTTTTATAGTGGATTGTCTTTAATAGTGGATTGTCTTTATAAATAGTTTTTGAATTAAATTTGCAATTGTTATCTCAAATTAAATTTATATACATAACTTAATTTGAAATTATTTGATTTGAATTTAATTTGAATTTAAAATTCCTAAGTATAAATCTTAATTGTTTTAATTTCTACATGTATAAGTTTTATTTATAAATATGGTTTGTTTTTATTTCTTTTATGAATTTATACACATATTCAAATATTAACTAACAAATTTAATTAGGCTAATACACACATTAATTTGTAAATTAAGTATTAATTATTTTAGAGAGACAAGTGTTGCATTTTTAAACATTCATTTAACAAGTGTTTAAAGGTTATCATAACAAATTGACAAATGTATAAAATTTGTACAAGTGTAAATCATTGTTTTAATTTTTCTTTTATTTGGTTAAATATGAAATAAATTTATATAAGCATGCATCTTCATTCATATTTGTTTTTTTTCATTTCCTTAATCAAAAAGAAAAGATCAAAACTCATCTTCATATCAAAAATCAAAATCTTGCATCTTCAAATTCCTGCATTTGTTATCCTAAAACAAACCTGTGCAAACCCAAATCAGTTTATAAATACAACATGCAAACCTTCCTCTCATGAAATTCAACATCCTAAAAATCAAATAGGCTTTGCATACAACTGCATATCAATTCAACATGAAGTAAAAAAAGGATCAGGCCTGCATTCTGTTTACATGGAAATAATCAAGTTTGCATCTACTCTCTGCACAACCTCAATTAGAAGCTGGTTCAAATGCATCTGCATGCAAGTGATTATAGGCAGGAAACATAAGCATTCAAATTTCATCAGGGTTTGCAACTCAGATTAAACAGAGAGCATGCTCGAATTTTTTTTCCAGCAAATTTCAAAAAAGGGGCAAACAGGCTCTGCATCTTTTGAATTAAAGGTGAGTAACTTTAGATCTTAAATTTTAAAATAGGTTGCATGGTTTTATTGAACCGAAATAGTGTTGTTTGTGCATTTTTGAAAATCCGGTATGAAGATGAAATATGTGCATGTGTTTACTTAATACCTGTTCTGTTTTATGGATTTGTCTGGCAAAACATCCTCTAAAACACTCATCTTTTACTTAGCTTCTGAAATGATGAAATTTTTAAAGTAAATTTGATTTATTTTTCTTAAGTTAATATTTAAAATTTGAAAGTAAGTAAATTATAGGATATTGCTTCTGTAAACCCAGGAAACATTATGCATGTAAAATTTTCCAAAACTAAACAAGTTAGATTAGTAATTCAGTAGTATAAATCAAAAACACTAACTGGAACACGATTTTTAAATCCAGAATTGGTATTTTTAGGTGTTTGTTTAAGTTGCAATTTTGTTTTGAACTGACATTGAATCCTTAGCAAATTAGGATGATTCATGGATCGAGAAGTTTAGGGATTCTTCTGAGTGGTGAAGTAGGTATAGGAGATGCTCAGAAAAATCAGAGACGTGGTTTAATTTTTTTAGATTAGATGCAGTTTTGAAATTCAGTGTTAAACCCTAGTTTTGATGGGTTTTTTGAAATGGGTCAATTTGATCTGGTTAGTTGATCGAGTGTAGTGATGTTTGGGGGATGGGTAGACGGTGTGTGGTTGAGTTCATGGCTGAAGGGTTGATGGACTCGTGGTTAGAGTGGCGAATGTTCGTCGTTGACAGGTTTGATAGAAAACCTGATGTTCTGTTCCAGGTTTTGTTCATGGGTGTTTGAATTTGATTTGTTGAATTATTGTTCGATCTAATGTTCGCATAAGGGTGTAGGAGTGCTGCTGGGAGTATTACGATCATCTCTGATGATCAGAGTAGGCGGTGATCACCGTGCATATGCACGGTGATGGTTTGCACTGATCATGTTTTGGGGTTTTTTTGTTTGCAGTGAAGTTTTTGGGTTTTCTCGAAGTTATAGGGAGAAGGACTCGAAGTAGATAGGTAGGAAACTCGAAGTCATTAGTACAAGTCTCGGGTCCTAAAATGGTTACAGGTTCCATTAAAAACCCGTATTCTGTTATTTTCTTTTTTTCTGAAGCTTTTTAATGTTAAGAAAAGTTTAAAAAAAGTTTCAAATTCAAGTTTAAAATTTTAAATCTAAGTTAAATTTAAAAATCTCAGTTTTTAAACAAAAAATAAAGTTTTAAATTTAAACTTAAGTTACTACTTTATTATGGTAAAGTAGTTTGGACTTCAAAAAAATAATAATAAAGTTTTTAAAAATATGAGTAAGATTTGAAGTTTTATTTAAATCTGGAAATCTTAAATTTAAAAATGAACTTCAGTTTTTAAATTTAAAAGAAGGTTTAAATTTGAAAGTTTTAAACTAAATGTAAATTGAAGTTATTAAAATTTTGAAATGAATTTAACTTCAAAATTTTTATAGTACTTGTTTGTCTGTCTTGCAATTTAAAAAGTTTTAAATTATTTAAACTTTGATAAGTTTAAATTGTTCTTATTTTAAAACTTGTATTTAAAATGAAAATTTAAAAGTAATTTCAAAAGTATTTTGTTTCAAACATGTTGTTTTAAAACATAATTAAGAAATGGTTTTATCTTAAATTTAAGTTAAAGATTAATGTTTTAGAATTGATTTAATTAATAGGGTAATTAAAATTAATTTATTTAATTAATTAATGGATTAGGGGATAATTAATATTGATTAATGATTAATTTAGGAAGATAATTAATTAAGTATAATTAAAGATCATTAATTACTATAATTAATGATATAATTAAAGTTGATCAATTATGAGTAATTAATCAATGATAAGTAATTAAAGGTAATTAATTAATGTAATTAATTAAGGATTAAGGTAATTAATTATAGTTAATTAATTAATTAAAGTAATTAAAGGTTAATTACTGTTTGGTTGAGAATAATTAATTTGTGAAATAAATTAAGGATAATTACATGAATTTAATTAAGAGTAACTAAACAAGGGTGGTTAATTAAGGTGATTAATAATGAATGATTAATTGATTGTAATCAATTAAATGAATTGGGTAAGCAAGATATATATTGATGAAGTAATTAATTTAATTTATTTTAAATTAATTAAAGATGAAGTAATTAATTTAAGTCATTTTAAATTAATTATATTGTAATGAGTAAACCATTGCTTATATATGAATGGATGACATTAGTTGTCTTGGATGCTTTGTGATCTCAGTAAGTAATGTTGTGTGGTATGAATGCTTGGTTGCATTGTGATGATAAATTAGATTATCTATTGTGATGGTGATATATGGATTATCTATTTTGATATTGATAATGTAGATTTCCTGTTATTTGGTAATGTTGATTATCAATTGTGAATTGTGAGTTATCTATCTGTGCGTATGTAGATACTGTATTGAATTGTTTTAAACCTTAAAACAACTTGGACCTAAAAGGCACGCTTGGATTTCGATGAGACCGGGATCGGGTTTCCATATTTGGATATCCGAAAACCACATTGATTCCAATTAAACGTTAGGTCGTGTATTAAAGTGGAGCTTTGTGAAGACTCGAGGTGTAAGGACTATACGTCAATATAACTCTGTGGGTGATTCCGTAATGAGTTTGACGGGATAGTACTTATAGGTTCGTGATGGTGATTCAGAGTGCAAGGTTATCGTCGTTAACTCTGGGGGTGATTCCAAAATGAGTGTAACGAGATAATGCCTTCGGTTTCATTCGAACCCGGAACGAACTTGTATGGATTGAATGCTTTCAGAACATCGTCAGGTGAACGATGAGCATTCTAAGTAATGTGTTCACTAAAGGTAATCGTAACCTCAAGCCTCATCAATGGGGAATGGCTAAAACAGGGGAGGTGCACCAAGGCTTCGTGGGTAGCCCCCACTGGAGAGCGAGATTTACCTGTCTAGAAGTCCCTTTATATTCGGCTGTGTGGGTGGTTGCTAGCTACAACCACGGGGTTGTCTTGTTCGGAACTGTTCAGTATGGAATGGGTTCGGCCATGTGTTGCAGGGGAGCGCGTGTACTCCTCAGTACGTTGATCTAGGCCACGTACTGTGACGGACGGTACCCCAGTAGCCCTGCCATTGTATGGAATCCAAAATCCAATAAGGGCCAACAGTTTTGATTGTATTACCCACTTTTGTGGCTAGTAGCTGGAATTTAATAAATGTAACAATTTCGGCTATTTCATATTTATTTGAAAACCCTAGACCCTATTATATTATCATCGGATTTCCTATCAAATGTCTTGGTTAGCGTAAGGTAAAAACTTTTTCATGTTTATGTGTGGGAAGTCTTACGTGATACCTTTTCTTTCAAAAGGTTTTTAAAGTTAAGCAACTTTAACCTTTTACTCACACCAGACCCATGTCTGACCCAGAGTTTATTCTGTTTTTCTTAAAGTCTTGGGTACTCAAATTTTTACGAGTAGCCAAGGGATTCAGGTTAGCATTCAGGTTAGCTTTGACGAATTGTGGAGGAGCAATGGAGCAGGAGGCTTCTGCATGTAGATATATATAGTTTTCCGCTGTGTAGATTTCTCTATGTTGGTTCTTATACTGTATTGAGTTGTATAACTAGACAGGTGTTTATAACTGTCTAGTATGTGATGTATATCTGTGTAACTCTGATATTTGTTGTAAGCTATGAAATGTTTATGTTATTAATATAATTTATTCGTTCCGCTGTTTAGATTCTGATGTGTTGTCTCTTTCTTCTTCTATTTCTTTCTATCCTCTATCCTTTTCTTTCTTCAAAATGATGCGATTTTCTATGGTATGAAAGTCGGGTCGTCTCAGCTGGTATCAGAGCGAGGTTGAGTGAATACCTAGGCTCTGTAGTGGTGTCTTTCTTGAGAGAGCGTATTTGTAATTTTTAATCAATATATAACTATGTATATATATATATTTATTTCTACCTATCTGTTGGGTTACCTGTTTAGGTTTTCCAATATAAGTTATAAAGGTAGATGGGGTAATGGTGTGTGTAACAAAACTATCATTTGTTGGAGTTTGAACGTTTGAGGTTGGAAGTGTTTTGTCCAGACTGTAGACCTAATACCGCCTCGAGTGAGTTCTGTAGTAATGAAGGATTTCATTAATTTCTGAAGGTAACCTGTTAAGGTTCAGAGTCTATTTCTGGAGTTGGATGAGGAGTGTTTGGATCTGTCGGTTGGGAAGAAGTAAGTGATGGTATTTTGTTACCTCAGAGAATAGTAGCCGTGTGATGAGATGCAGTGACTATGGATGTTCCCGAAGATGTTTTCTTTGGAACAAGTTAAGGAAGTGAGTCTGCTTCAGTGTTGTGGCTGTGTTTATCATGGTGTTTCTGTAGATTTGAGGTCCGAGTTTCTCGAAGAGCTTTGATTTGGAAATCTTTGGCATCTGTGGCAGCAGTGCAACTTGGAGTGTTCTCGGGGTTGGCAAGAGATCTTATGGATTAGAAGTTTTTCTGGAGTGGAGTTCAGAAGCAGTTGAGTGGACCCGTTTCTTCGATGGATTGACGGGTTAAGTGTAAGCTGTTCTATTTGGTTAAGGGAGAACAGTTTTCCTTGGATTTGGTTTGGTGAATCGCAAAAGTGACTTGCGATTGTTTGAGTGATCTCTTGGACTATCTAAATTTTTATGGATGTCTTCAGAGAAGTCGGAGTTTTGTTCGCATCTGGAGATTGAGTTTCCTTATCGACTAGGATTCCAAGATTTCTGCCGGTGGTTCAACTTTATAGAAGAATGGTTCCTAAAGATTGAGTTGGTGTAGCAGCTCAGAGTTTTGGAGGAACTTCTGCATGTTTCTTATGGATCTGTTGAACCATGTCTCTGGGGTGTGTTGTTGGGTTGTGCTCGTGTTCTTCTTCAACATTCTCTTCTACTTCGGATCAGAGTTGAGCAACGAGAGCAGTTTGGAAGTGCATCTGCTTTTCTTTTCGGGATAGAAGAATTTGTTGTCTTCTGATGTTTCAAGAGCAGGGTTGATCTTGAGGAGATCATTTTGTTGAGTTGATTGGTCTAGTTGTTTATAGAGGCATCATCAAAGGTTGAGCTGATCAGTAAGTTTGTAGACAAATCAGGATCGTCTGAAGAGTTCTGTGGATTCGAGACGGAGGAATTTGGATTCTGAAGTCGGAGATTTGATTTTGGATAAGTTTTCTCCGATCAAAAGTGAGTTATAAGATTGGATAAGTCTGAGAGGTTAGCTCTGAAGTATTTTGGATCTTTTCTGTGATCTTGGAAAATAAGTGATTGATCTACAAGATTGGATTGTCAATTTGGATAACTGGGATTCGATGAGTTTCACGTATCTCTGAGGGAATACATGTATGATCTATCTCTGGTTTTGGAACCAGCAGTTCTGGAGTTTTGGTTGTTGATTCAGACTCGTCTGCAGTCTGATATCTTGTCTAGTGTTGTAGATATAGTTGAATAGGAGCTTTGTAGCTTCATAGTATTGATTGTTTGGATTCTCTAGAGCGAGTATCCCGGTATATGTATACCTGGGGAAACTCGATGAAATTCTATCCAGAATTTGTCTGGATAATTAGATTTGTTTGATTTGTTGAATTGGTTATTATGATTGTTAGCATATGTTTGATATATGCGAATTTAAATCTTTAATGAGATTATTAAATTATCTTTGTTTTAAATTTCGGGGACGAAATTCTTTTAAGGGGGAAGGATTGTAATATCTCGGAATTTTTAACAATGTCAATTTAATAATCTGTATTTAAAAATTAAATTGATATTGATATTTTTTAATAATAATTCAAATAGATTTAATAATCTTCTTTAATAAATATTTAAATTGGTTATTTTATCTTTTAAAAATAATAAATTGATTTCTATTTTCAATATAAATATATGGTTTATATTTTAAATAGATTAGCATTGTTTTATTAAGTAAAACATAATTTCTAGTTTTAATATTTGTAGTAATTTGAAATTTTGTTTTATTTAATATTAGCTTTTCAAAGTTATTGAATAAATGATTTTGGTTTAAATTTAATTAGTGAATCATGTTTTAAAATTATAATATATACATTTTAATTTGGAAATTTTGATTTAAATTAGTATTGAGTTTTTAAAACTATTTAAAAAAATAAATATATGATTTTAAAATTTGACAAGAAAAATATTAAATGTTTAATTTAAATTGGCTTGAGTTTTAAATTTAGAATGAATTAATAAAAAAAGTTTTATGGCTTAATAAAATAGATATTTATTAATAAAAATATAATTTCTTTTAAAATGATTTTAATTTAATAATTAGATATTTATAAAAAATACTAATAGTGGATTGTCTTTATAAAAAGTTTTTGAATTAAATTTGCAATTGTTATCTCAAATTAAATTTATATACATAACTTAATTTGAAATTATTTGATTTGAATTTAAAATTCCTAAGTATAAATCTCAATTGTTTTAATTTCTACATGTATAAGTTTTATTTATAAATATGGTTTGTTTTTATTTCTTTTATGAATTTACACACATATTCAAATATTAACTAACAAATTTAATTAGGCTAATACACACATTAATTTGTAAATTAAGTATTAATTATTTTAGAGAGACAAGTGTTGCATTTTTAAACATTCATTTAACAAGTGTTTAAAGGTTATCATAATAAATTGACAAATGTATAAAATTTGTACAAGTGTAAATCATTGTTTTAATTTTCTTTTATTTGATTAAATCTGAAATACATTTATATAAGCATGCATCTTCATTCATATTTGTTTTTTTCTTTTCCTCAATCAAAAAGAAAAGATCAAAACTCATCTTCATATCAAAAATCAAAATCTCGCATTTTCAAATTCCTGCATTTGCTATCCTAAAACAAACCTGTGCAAACCCAAATCAGTTTATAAATACAACATGCAAACCTTCCTCTCATGAAATTCAACATCCTCAAAATCAAATAGGCTTTGCATACAACTGCATTCTTGTTTCCGGAATCACAACTGCATATCAATTCAACATGAAGTAAAAAAAGGATCAGGCCTGCATTCTGTTTACCTGGAAATAATCAAGTTTGCATCTACTATCTGCACAACCTCAATTTGAAGCCGGTTCAAATGCATCTGCATGCAAGTGATTATAGGCTGGAAACAAGAGCATTCAAATTTCATCAAGGTTTGCAACTCAGATTTTAAAACAGAGAGCATGCCTGCATTTTTTTCAGCAAATTTCATAAAAGGGGCAAACAGGCTCTACATCTTTTAAATTAAAGGTGAGTAATTTTAAATCTTAAATTTTAAAATAGGTTGCATGGTTTTACTGAATTGAAATAGTATTGTTTGTGCATTTTTGAAAATCTGGTATGAAGATGAAATATGTGCATGTGTTTACTTAATACCTGTTTTGTTTTATGGATTTGTCTGGCAAAACATCCTCTAAAACACTCATCTTTTACTTAGCTTCTAAAATGATGAAATTTTTAAAGTAAAGTTGATTTATTTTTCTTAAGTTAATATTTAAAATTTGAAATTAAGTTAAATTATAGTATATTGCTTCTGTAAACCCGGGAAACATTATGCATATAAATTTTTCCAAAACTAAACAAGTTAGATTAGTAATTCAGTAGTATAAATCAAAAACACTAACTGGAACATGATTTTTAAATCCAGAATTGGGATTTTTAGGTGTTTGTTTAAGTTGCAATTTTGTTTTGAACTGACATTGAATCCTTAGCAAATTAGGATGATTTGTGGATCGAGAAGTTTAGGGAATCTTCTGAGTGGTGAAGTAGGTGTAGGAGATGCTCAGAAAAATCAGAGATGTGGTTTAAATTTTTTAGATTGGATGCAGTTTTGAAATTCAGTGTTAAACCCTAGTTTTGATGGGTTTCATGAAATGGGTCAATTTGATCTGGGTAGTTGATCGAGTGTTGTGATGTTTGGGGGATGGGTAGATGGTGTGTGGTTGAGTTCGTGGCCGGAGGGGTTGATGGACTGGTGGTCGGAGTGGCAAATATTCGCCGTTGACAGGTTTGACTGAAAATCTGATGTTCTGTTCCAGGTTTTGTTCATGGGTGTTTGAATTTGATTTGTTGAAATAATTGTTCGATCTGATGTTCGCATAGGGGTGTAGGAGTGCTTCTGGGAGTATTACGATCATCTCTGATGATCAGAGTAGGCGGTGGTCACCGTGCATATGCACGGTGATGGTTTGCGCTGATGAGTGTTTTGGGGTTTTGTTGTCTGCAGTGAAGTTTTTGGGTTTTCTCGAAGTTATAGGGAGAAGGACTCGAAGTAGATAGGTAGGAAACTCGAAGTCATTAGTACAAGTCTTGGGTTCTAAAATGGTTACAGGTTCCGTTAAAAACCTGTATTCTGTTATTTTGCTTTTTTCTCTGAAGCTTTTTAATTTTAAGAAAAGTTTAAACAAAAGTTTCAAATTCAAGTTTAAATTTTTGAATCTAAGTTAAATTTAAAAACCTCAGTTTTTAAACAAAAAAATAAAGTTTTGAATTTAAACTTAAGTTACTACTTTATTATGGTAAAGTAGCTTGGACTTTAAAATAATAATAATAATAAAGTTTTTAAAAATATGAGTAAGATTTGAAGTTTTATTTAAATCTGGAAATCTTAAATTTAAAAATGAACTTCAGTTTTTAAATTTAAAAGAAGGTTTAAATTTGAAAGTTTTAAACTAAATGTAAATTGAAGTTATTAAAATTTTGAAATGAATTTAACTTCACAATTTTTATAGTACTTGTTTGTTTGTCTTGCAATTTAAAAAGTTTTAAATTATTTAAACTTTGATAAGTTTAAATTGTTCTTATTTTAAAACTTGTATTTAAAATGAAAATTTAAAAGTAATTTCAAAAGTATTTTGTTTCAAACATGTTGTTTTAAAACATAATTAAGAAATGGTTTTATCTTAAATTTAAGTTAAAGATTAATGTTTTAGAATTGATTTAATTAATAGGGTAATTAAAATTTATTTATTTATTTAATGGATTAGGGGATAATTAATATTGATTAATGATTAATTTAGGAAGATAATTAATTAAGTATAATTAAAGATCATTAATTACTATAATTAAAGTTGATTAATTATGATTAATTAATCAATGATAAGTAATTAAAAGTAATTAATTAATGTAATTAATTAAGGATTAAGGTAATTAATTATAGTTAATTAATTAATTAAAGTAATTAAAGGTTAATTACTGTTTGGTTGAGAATAATTAATTTGTGAAATAAATTAAGGATAATTACGTGAATGTAATTAAGAGTAATTAATCAAGGGTGATTAATTAAGTTGATTAATAATGAATGATTAATTGATTGTAATCAATTAAATGAATTGGGTAAGCAAGATATATACTGATGAAGTAATTAATTTAATTTATTTTAAATTAATTAAAGATGAAGTAATTAATTTAATTCATTTTAAATTAATTAGAGATGGAGATAGTTAATTTAATTCATTTTAAATTAATTATATTGTAATGAGTAAATCATTGCTTATATATGAATGGATGACATTGATTGTCTTGGATGCTTTGTGATCTCAGTAAGTAATGTTGTGTGGTATGAATGCTTGGTTGCATTGTGATGATAACTTAGATTATCTATTGTGATGGTGATATATGGATTATCTATTTTGATATCGATAATGTAGATTTTCTGTTATTTGATAATGTTGATTATCAATTGTGGATTGTGAGCTATCTATCTGTGTGTATATAGATACTGTATTGAATTGTTTTAAGCCTTAAAACAACTTGGACCTAAAAGACACGCTTGGATTTTGATGAGATCGGGATCGGGTTTCCATATTTGGATATCCGAAAACCACATCGATTCCAATTAAACGCTAGGTCGTGTATTAAAGTGGAGCGTTGTGAAGACTCGAGGTGTAAGGACTATACGTCAGTATAACTCTGTGGGTGATTCCGTAATGAGTTTGATGGGATAGTACTTATAGGTTCGAGATGGTGATTCAGAGTGCAAGGGTTATCGTCGTTAACTCTGAGGGTGATTCCAAAATGAGTGTAACGAGATAATGCCTTCCGTTTCGTTCGAACCCGAAACGAACTTGTATGGATTGAATGCTTTCAGAACATCGTCAGGTGGACGATGAGCATTCTAAGTAATGTGTTCACAAAAGGTAATCGTAACCTCAAGCCTCATCAACCGGGAATGGATAAAACAGGGGAGGTGCAGCAAGGCTTCGTGGGTAGCCCCCACTGGAGAGCAAGATTTACCCCTGTCTAGAAGTCCCTTTATATTCGGCTGTGTGGGTGGTTGCTAGCTACAACTACGGGGTTGTCTTGTTCGAAACTGTTCAGTAAGGAATGGGTCCGGCCTTGTGTTGCAGGGGAGCGGGCGTACTCCTCGATACGTTGATCTAGGCAACGTACTGTGACGGGCGGTACCCTAGTAGCCCTGCCATTGTATGGAATCCAAAATCCAATAAGTGCCAACGGTTTTGATTGTATTACCCACTTTTGTAGCTAGTAGTTGGAATTTATTAAATGTAACAATTTTGGCTATTTCATAGTTATTTGAAAACCCTAGACCCTATTATAATATCATCAGATTTCCTATCAAATGTCTTGGTTAGCGTAAGTGAAAACTTTTTCATGTTTATGTGTGGGAAGTCTTACGTGATACCTTTTCTTTCAAAAGGTTTTTAAAGTTAAGCAACTTTAACCTGTTACTCACACCAGACCCATGTCTGACCCGGAGTTTATTCTGTTTTTCTTAAACTCTTGGGCACTCAAATTTTTACGAGTAGCCAAGGGATTTAGGTTAGGATTCAGGTTAGCTTTGACGAATTGTGGAGGAGCAATGGAGTAGGAGGCTTCTGCATGTAGATATATATAGTTTTCCGCTGTGTAGATTTCTCTGTGTTGTTTCTTGTACTGTATTGAGTTGTATAAGCAGTTGTTTATAACTATCTAGTATGTGATGTATATCTGTGTAACTCTGATATTTTTTGTAAACTATGAAATGTTTATGTTATTAATATAATTTATTCGTTCCGCTGTTTAGATTCTGATGTGTTGTCTCTTTCTTCTTCTCTTTCTTTCTATTCTCTATCCCTATATTTCTTCAAAATGATGCGATTTTCTGTGGTATGAAAGTCGGGTCGTCTCAAAATAACCCTTCTTTAATTAATAACTAGTGATTGTGCAACGATTTTCAAAATATGTTGACAAAAATAATTAGTTCAAAGAAAAATGGAAAATGTGATGGAAAATTATTTTCCGAATTTGCATCTTTTTGGTGTAAAAAATTTAGCAAAAACATTGTGCACATTTGAGTTAACATATACACACTTAAATTAAAATGTAAGAAATGATTAGTAACTTAGTAAAAATAAAAATATGTTTACTTAAGTAAGAAGTAAAATGTGACACATTTCAAAGTTTAAGAAACCAAATAAATAGTAAAATATGAAATATCACTCATCTCTTACATCATGATACAAGAATTAAGGCAATTTTTTTATTTCATTTTATAGAAAAATAATTCAAAATTTTCTCTCCCTCACCATTTAATTTTCTGCTTCTAAATTTTTATATCTCTTGTGACGACCCACCTTTTTGGATGGTCTAAATCGACAATGAATCACACATGTCTAACTCAAACCATTCAAAATGGTAGATTACCAATGTGTAAATAAGAAAATAAGAGGAAAGTAGGAAACAAAATACAACATCTCGCAGCGGAATAACAAAATGTAACAATCAGATAAAAAGTTCATGAAGTTGTTTCCAGTATACATTTGATTAAACAGTTTGTACAACAAAATCAGAGTACAATCAACAACATACCAAAAATAATGCAGCGGAACAATAATACTAAACACGGTCAAGCAAACTATAATGCCCCTGAATTTTAATTAGCATTATTCGGGATATTTAATTGGATACATTGAACCGAATAATGTGAATAATTACGGAGATGAGATTAATAAATCCTATGGCCGTGTCTAAATGAATAAACTAAAATAAGACTTAACTACATTTAGAAGGAGGAATTTCCTAAGGGGTAAACTTGAAAATGGGGCTACATTTCTTTGTATATATCTCTTCCTCCACCTGAATAAAATTCCATTTTCTCATTCTTAACTCCTACATATTTCGGTCGGCCAATAAAAAGCTCTAAGAAGAGTTTAAATTGAAGAAAAAGCTAAGGATTAAAACTAGGAAATTATATCATTCTCCAATCAACTAGTCAATGTGAATAATCATGTTTATCACCTCATTTCCTATGACTGGATCGTTTATGAGTTATACTCGATTCATGTTTGTGATATTGGTTTGGTTATAATCGTTTAAACCTTTGTTTCGATAAGATATAGGGGTTTAAAATGTTAATGGGATAATTAACACGTTTTCATTCGGTTTTGGTTAAATTCTGAGTTGTTTTGATCTTCATATGCTTTGAAATTCAATATGATAAAGTATATGATATTTCATATTTTTGTTGATTTTTAAGAATTTTTCCTTAGTGATTTACTAAGATAATTGAATTATTTATGCCCAAGGGCTAAATTGAAAATTTTCTTTGAATATTTAAATTCGAAAGGAAATTGCTTTCGGAAATATTTAAGTAAGAAGTATAGTGTTTTGAGAAAAAGGTTGACATTTGTACACTTTTTACGATTTGGAAGTACAGGAGAAGGCTCCTCAGCCAATCAAAATTAGACACACAAGATAAACATCACTTCAATAGGCTCAGTTCTGCCTTCGACTCCAACAAGCCCGCTTTTACCCTTTCGATGAAGTCGAAAGGTACCTTTCGCCGAAGACGAAAGGTAAATAGTTATCCTCCACCAAAGTCAAAAGGTAGGCATAAGGCCGAAGGGAAGAGGGATGAAGGTATGAGGAGGCTACTTCCTTTGCTTTCAGATAGAAATATAGTTGCTTTCGAATTAGTTGAAGGGGGATCCTTCAACTCTACCATTTATAAGTGTGACGAACCAAAAATCCACACCCTTTGAATTGACAATAAGGCACACATGTCCGACCTAAAAAGCACAGACTGACGGAAAGTCAAGAGAAGAAAAAGAAGAGAGAAGAAGAGAAGAGAAGAAAGAGAGAAGATAGAACCAAACAGAACCATACAGAATCTCACATCGCAGCGGAAAATATATGATATCATATCAACGATCTTTACAAAATAGAAACTGCATATACACACATCAATCAGAGTTCAACAATTGTTGAACTCTGATTGATGTGCATATATACAGTTTGTTGAACTCTGATTGATGTGTATATATACAGTTTCTGTTTTGTAAAGATCGTTGATATGATATCATATATTTTCCGCTGCGATGTGAGATTCTGTATGGTTCTGTTTGGTTCTATCTTCTCTCTTTCTTCTCTTCTCTTCTTCTCTCTTCTTTTCTTTCTCTTGACTTTCCGTCAGTCTGTGCTTTTTGGGTCGGACATGTTTAGATTATGTTGATTCAAAGGGTATGGATTTTCGGGTCGTCACAGCTGGTATCAGAGCTTAGATTTTGTATATTCCTAAACTTTGATGTGTACTTAGTATAGATAGGGACAGTAGCGCCCTAGATTGAGTTGAGTGTATTATATATATGAGCGCGTATTTGTTAGTGAATATAAAATGTTTTATATTGTGTTTGCTTATCCGTTGAGCTGTTTGTGAATTCTGGTCGGTATGTGGGACGCCATATTATCGATAGGGATTTCCAAACTCTTAAACGAGGCAGGTCGACATAGTATCATTTTAAATTGGGTAAATAAAATAATTTTACCTCTATTATATTTTATATATAAAGGAATAATTTTTCAAGAATTATTAAAGTGTATATACATGAATTGTTTGGTTGTTTGAAAATGTAAAAATAAATATAAGTTAATGAAAGCTGTTTGAATAATGTAAATAAAAAAAAATTTGTAGAAAGAATAAATTAAATAAGCAAATGAATTATAAAGTATGGATTTATAATTATGGAAAATAGGCATAAGGACAAACTTTGAAAAAAAAAATTAGGTTGAAGGACAGCGAGTTTCATTTTTAGGCTGAAGGACAAACTTTGAAAATAATTAGGCTAAAGGACAATGCTAGATAGAACTAGCATTTTGTATAGTGTAAAACCTGAATTAAATGCTAGTTAGAACTAGCATTTTCTATAGTGTAAAAACTGTATATAATGCTAATTACAACTAGCATTGTCATTCAGCCTAATTTTTCTCAAAGTTTGTCCTTCAGCCAAAAAATGAAACTTGGTGTCCTTGAGACAATTTTTTTATATCAAAGTTTGTCCTTTTCCCTAATTCCCTCTTTATAATTAATATGATTTACAATTGTGAAATAATCTTATATATAAGAAATGAAACAATATGTGTTATAAATAAAAATGGATTTAACTAAGAATTTGTGAAATTTGAATCCCGTTGATTTTGAAATTTGTTTTTCAAAGTTAAGGAGATTATTTGTTATAAATCTAAATAAAATAAATAAATTTGAAATAATCTTATGTAAGTAAAGTGAATAGTAAATTTATAAAAGATTTGTAAATGTGATTTATAAATAGAAGGAATTTTTAAAAAAGAATATAAGCACTGAATTGACTACTGTTGCTGGGAAATAATAAAGGTGATGACTGAAGCATCATCAGTATCATTTTCGAGTTTCTGTGTGATGGATTTGCTACCAATAATAAATTGAAAATTGAAGTTCTGTTTTGATAAACAAATTTGAAATTTAAAATCCAAGTTGTAATTGATAAATATAAGTAAAATATGTTTTGGACTTATAATATGAAATAATAAAATTTTAACTTGGTAAAGTAAAGAAATTTGAGTTAATAAGTGGATTATATGATTTGAAGTTTAACTAAAGGAAGGTTAAATAATTTGAATTGGATTTTAACTAGATTTGATAAGTTATTGAAACGGAAATTAAACTTAAAAAAGATAAGTGATTATATAACATGAATTTGCAAGTTTGAATAAATAAGATTAATAACTTATTAAATGAAATAAGGTAAGTAAAACCAATTGTTAAAGTGGTTAAACAATTTTGTTAAGCAACACAAAATATGAATTCGAATAGCAGAGTGAAATTTGACTTAAGCAAAAGTTAAATAAATTAAATTAGAGATGAACTTAAGTTGTATAGTGAAAGTGAAGGTAAATGAAGTTGAAATGAAATATAACTTAAGTGATGTTGATGAAGTTGATTTTTGGGTATCGAAGTAAATTAATAAAGTGATGAACGTGAACTTGAGTTATATAAAAATTCAACTTTAGTGGTAAAATGATTTAGCAACTGAATTAATAAATGAATTGAATGATAATCAATCGTATGTAAGTAAATTGATATGAATTAGTGAATGTAAACTAACTTGAATTTGAATAATGAATGTTAGTAAATCCAATGTTAATGAATCAAATGTGATTTAAATTGAAAATCAATTCAATGAATATTAATAAAAAGTGAATGTGTATTGATTTGTTTATGGATTGATTTGGTTAGAGTTGTTGGATGATAGTTGTTTGATGGTTAGATTTGTTGTTTTGATTGCATTTTCTATATTGGCATATATAGTAGTTGTATTGGTATATGTTGTATATTGATATTACTTTCAATATACATGTTTCTCATTATTGTTGAGTGTTTAGTAGGTGCGGATTGCGCTTGCTTCGCATTTGGAGCTCGCTTTCGTGCTATATTAGCTGTATATGCTCGCTAATAATATATAAGGTACATATCTCGGATTACATATCGTACTTTTACACTTTTTTCCCTTTGGGATGCCTCATCCTTGATGATGAGATGTATATTTGTGATATATATATTCTTATTTTCTTCCAGATCGAACCGCGCAAAGGAGACTATGGCGAAATTTTTTTTGAAAATTTAAGGCATTAGAATTTTTTTGGGAAAATTGAAAATTTTTATGAAAACTAAAGTTTTGATTTTGAGTTAAAAGTTAAACGATCCTAGTAGTTTTGAAAAGATAACTATGAATGGATTGGAAAACTTAGTAAAGTTTTTGTAAGAAGTTTAACTATTGGATTTTGGGAAAATTAAACACTTAGAGATTTGGTAAATCTAGTTTTAACGAATTGTTTTGAAAAATTAATGGATTTTGTGACTTTTTCTGACTTGGTAATTTCGAGGACGAAATTCTTTTAAGTAGAAGAGAATGTAACGAACCAGAATTTCAGTCATTTGAAATTCGTTTATTTAATTGATTTTAAATATGCACAAGTAAATTTAATAAGCTGAATAAATAATATTTTGAATATAGTGATTTAATTGGATTATTAAATTGTTAATTTAATATTTGAAATTGTAGAAATAATTGATATTTGGATTTAATGCGAATAAAAATGATTTATAAAGTTGAATTAAATCCTAGTTGAATTAGAATGATGTTAGAGAACTTTTAAAGTCGAACTAAAAGTCAAATTAAAAAATTGAATATTTTAATAATTATTTGACAAGTAAAAATAGCCATTTTTCAAACAGTCTCGAATTTCAATGAAACCAGTTTCATCGGATCCGTAATGCTATATTATTGTATGATTTCAAATTTCGTTTAAAGTGGATCTGTTTAAAGTGAATTTTGAAGTGAATTTTAAATTTAAATAGTCGATTCGAAAACCTATCTTCGAAATACGATTGAATTGGCTCTTGATATATATTTCATTGCGTTCAGAATAGGAGCGAAACCTTATAAACGTCAGTTGGCACGTTTCGAGTGGAGTTCGAAAATTTTTTAGCGAACAGTGTTTCGGAAATTTTCTATAAAAGGACCAGTTTTATTTCAATTTGCATCAAACCCTAGCTAGGGTTATAACAGCTGTCAATTCACATAATTTTAATGGCCAGAAACTTTGGATTCTTCCCTCGCTCCGATCTCCTCATCCATCAACAACCAACAAAAATTGTCAACTACAATATTGTAGGGCTCATCGAGACCTTCGATCTCAATGGTGGAGATTGTTTATAATGTAGCGGATCAACGACAAATCGCCTGCATTCATCATGTGTTCATGCATGAATTTCGAGATAGATTTCGATCCGAGCTCGACGTGCTCTTGGCTGAAGATGGAGGCGTGGTCGAGCTTCGAAGCTGTGGTGGTTGATCGACGTCTAGTCGAGCGAGGAGTTGGTGAAAATTCAAGGGATGATGGCGATTTTGGGTTCCTATGCTCACGGTAACGAACGCAAGTGGAAGATGATAATCTTTGGCCTCAATCTGCTGTAGAGGGATCTAACGGCCAGAAAAAAATAAGGTTTAAAATAAAGAAAGAAAATAGTAAATTTGTTTATATCAAAATTCGTATAAACTTTAAAACATTGTAACTTCTTCATACGTGGTCCGTTTCGCACGAAACAAATTGCGTTGGTTTCATATGGATGAACACTACGTGATGGAGCTGGTTTGGAGTTGATTGGAGCTGGTGTGAATTTTGGAAATTAAACGCGCGTTTAATTTTATTCGGAATTAAACACTGCAACTACTACTGGATGCAATGTGAGTACAACTCACACTTTCTGACTCACTGATATTTTTATATAAGTGAGAAATAATTTATTATATGATGATTGATGATTGTTTGGATTATATATGATATATTGATTGATATTTGGATATATATATATATACCTGCCTAGTGGAGCAGATGACCCTATACGTTCCCGTGTATGAGCGGATGACCCTTTGTACGCGTGTCTGCCTTGAAGGACATTGTACACATATTGTAATATGTATATTTTTTGCAAGTGATAGGTTGGAGGGATCCAACTGGATTCCTCACCCGTATTTATTTATTTACAGATATTGTGATATATTCTGTCATCATATGATATATGATGTTTCGGTAGCCGTGATTGTTGTATTTAGTGCTGTTGCAGCATTGGGCCTATTTTTGGAATTTTAAAATGTTAAAGTAACGATGTCGAATTTAAAAGGATTTTAAAGCGATTTTGGAAATAAATGTTTTATTGATTTTTGAATCATTAAGAATTGATTTATTTTAAATAAATAAATGTGATAATTTTTATGTTATAAAAATTATGATGTTTTGGTAAATAAATTGAAATGTGATTTTTGGAATATGAAATGAACTATTTTGTAAATATAGTTTAAATTGAGATTTTTGACCAATATAAATGGTTTATAAAGAAGATTTATAAAAATTGAATTTTTATAAATCAGAATGAAGGATTATAAAAGAGTTTATAAGTGTTGAACTGGAGCTATAAATGGATTTTATAAGTAAGTAAGATTATTGATTTATGATTTATGAAGTTATAAAATAAATGAATTTTGTAAATAAATGAATTATAAGCTATTAACTTATAATTTGGATCTGGCAAATAAATGGGATGTAAATGGAATTGGTTAATAAAGGAATTTTGTGTATTGAAGTTTTTATAAAATATAAAATGGAATGTATAAACATTGTTTTATAAATCCAAAATCAATTGAATTTGATAAGTAAATAGGGAAGCTTATTAAAGGAGATATATCCACGATTTTGGACAGTAGATAATCCCCTAATGAATATATAGAAGCAATAACGATTTATATTCACGATTTTGGATAGTGAATAATATATTAAATAAAATGGATATTTTTGAAAAGTGAATATTATTAAATGGAATAAAATGATTAAAAGATGTTTTAAAATATGTTAAGGATCAAAACCTTAGATTTCAACATTCATTGTTGAAATAGACGTTTTCGAGAAATAAGTAAATGATGGACTATAACACTATTGTTATAGTAAATGATTTTCGAAAGGAAATGTTTTTGTATAGTATTGGGATTTATATATCTATCTTATTTTCAAATTCCTATACTATTGATTTTGGGTTGTCGTAACGATGTTTTACGCAACATCCGCTTTGACCCAAATAAATGTGTTTAAAGAGAATGTTTTCCTTAAAGAATAAAATATATACTTAATTGTGATTTAAGTATATATAATATTTTCTAAGTGTTGAAAATATAAATTGAATTGTGAATTACTTATTATTAAATAAGTATATGGAAATGTTTTCCAATATAGAAGTTGAAATGATTTTGAAGATATATCTTTTTAAAGATAATTTGAAGTGGATATTTGGCAAGTGATTTAATTAATAAAAGATTAATTAAAAGGGCCCAGTGATTGTTATGGTGCTGAATATTTGTTTGTTTGCTTTAATAGTTAATTAACCGACTATCAAATTGCCCAAACAAATTTGAGTTCCTTAACTTGATGTGGGAACTTTTTTATCGTACACTTAGTACGTAGCCTTCTGTGTAGACTTGATTATCGTTTGTGTTGAGGATGTTAATTCGTATAGTGTGGAGTATTATTCCAATCTATCGAGCTTCCTTCTTGTCCCGAAGGATAGTAAGTTGAAAGATGGAGACGTAATAAGTCTATGAGACTTAGTTGCTGTGTGAGGATGAGAAACGCTTTTGCGTTGTTGGTGCAAAGAGACAGGGATCAGATTTATCTGAAAACCACTTCTGCCAATGTATATGCGACGATTGTGCAGGTTGCTTATGATGATATTGATATTCCAGATTTTCATAGTGGGGGACTGCTTGTTGATTGTTTAGGGTTAAAATCCTAATAAACATCCAGTATCAGTGGTCTCTTCATTATGAAATATCCAATGCGAAGACTATTCGCTACTAATCCTAGGGATTTCCCGACAGGATGTGGTAGGAAAGTACATTCGGTTTGTCCTGTTCCTGGACAACTTGTATGGATGTTTGTCTGACATTGCATTTCTACAGATTACGTACATTGGTTTTTACAAACGTACATCAGTGGTGGCGGAGAAGGCAACTTCTCTTAGCTTAACACACTCCTTGAGACGTATGAGTTAAGGGTTGTATTTTTGTGGAAGGCAATTGGTAGTCAACGGAAATGGCCGTGTGGCATTCTAAGTGATGTGATTGTGCTTTTTAAAAGGTAATCGTTACCTCTAGCCTCATCAACCCGAAATGACCAAGTTAGATGCGGCAAGGCTAAGTGGGTCATTCCCAAGTAGGATATGATCATCCTCTTCTAGATATATCTTTGCATGCTATGACGTCGTGTATCTGATTATTGTGGTTTGTATGCTAGAGGGCCCAAGATAAAGGTCGGTAACAACCGGAGGATGACATATTCGGTACCATCTAGTTATAGAGGTGGGCCGGTCTTGTGTTGGTAGAGGGCAGATGTTCTGTGCCTCGGGACATCCATCTAGAGGTGTACCCTTACGGAAGGTAGTCCCTTCACCTGGTCATTTGTATGGAAATCCAAACTCCACTATGTACCTGCCATTTTGATTATATTACCTAATTGGGCTATATGCTGGAATTTAATCAATGTAACAATTTCGACTATGATTAATATTATTTGTATATAGTAGACACTACTATAATATAAGAGGATTTGATATGAAATGTTTTAGTTATCGTAAGGTAAAAATCATGTCCGTATTTATGTGTGGACTTGTCTTACGAGATACTTTTGTTTTGATAAAGGAAAAGTTTGGTAATTGAATAAATTCAGTTGAGTGTGTTTCTCACGCTGGTTTACCAGACTGACCCGGTCGTTCTTCCCTTTCAATGCTTGGGTCAGACCGGGTATATCTACAGGTTATGCTTTGGTGCTTTTGGAGCTTTAGCAAGAGAGCTGGAGATTTTCATTTTCGTACATTGTATTTGCTTGATTATCCACTGCATTTCTTAGTTGTTGTTTTATATTATCAGTAATTGTGAGGATAGGTTATTATAACTGTTCAAGCTGCTGGCAATTGATTGATTGTTGAACTCTGATTGATGTGTATATATACAGTTTCTATTTTGTAAAGATCATTGATATGATATTATATATTTTCCGCTGCGATGTGAGATTCTGTATGGTTCTGTTTGGTTCTATCTTCTATCTTTCTTCTCTTCTCTTATTCTCTCTTCTTTTCTTTCCCTTGACTTTTCGTCAATCTGTGCTTTTTGGGTCGGACATGTGTGGATTATTGTCGATTCAAAGGGTATGGATTTTCGGGTCGTCAAAATAAGAGATTAAAATATTTATATATTCAAGAAGGGGTTTCGAAAGGGATCTTTGAAAGAAGGTTTGATTTTGAAAGGTTTTGAAAGGGTCATCTTCAATGCTTGCAAAAGGTATTGATTCGAAAGGTTTGATGTTGAAAGGTTTTAGAGGGGTTATCTTCAATGACTGCGAAAGGTATTGTTTCGAAAGGTTTTGAAGGGGTTATCTTCAATGATTGCAAAAGGTTTTGATTTCGAAAGGTTTTGAAGGGGTTATCTTCAATGACTGCTAAAGGTTTTGATTCAAAAGGTTTGATTTCGAAAGGTTTTGAAGGGGTTATCTTTAATGATTGCGAAAGGTTTTGATTTCGAAAGGTTAAGGGGTAATCTTCGATGATGCTTTCAAAAGGAAGGTTCCCGAAGTGGTTAAGGATTACTTCGAAGGGTTATAGCATAAAATACTTATTTTGTTTGAACATGTAAGGGGGAGCCTTATATAAATTGGATATTGTTAAACCTTGGGGACATCGGGGTGGGATTACTGATTTCTATACATATTTTGGGGTTAAAAATATAAATATGCTTTCAAAATTATACATTGGGGCTATCAATTTGTTTTTATTTAATTTAACCTAATTAGGTCTACCAACGAGAATAGGTTAAACGGGTGGAATACCTGGGGAAAAATATATAATCATGGGGATCTTGAGTTTTTATCAATAATCATGGGATCACGATATTTTTATTGGCCAAGTGATTGGTTCTTGGTTAACCTAGGAAAACCATGGAATGTGCAGTGATAGCCCACATCAAAATTCTAAAATAAAGGATGTTGTGCCAGAGGGTATTAGCCTCGAGATTGGCACCCAAGGATTCATAGCCATGCTGGAAAAACTATGAAGTGTGCGGTGGATAGCCCACAAAATCTTTTATAAAATAATATATGATAGATAATCTACATTTTTATTAACGGGATTTGGGATGTACAGTCCTATTAAATCATGACGAATAGTCGTTTTAAAGATTTTAGAGCGGAACTCTAATAAATTGATTTTAGATGGAAAATCAAATAAATTGCTTTTAGATGGGATATCTAATAAATGGGTGGATGAGTTATCCAATGCATATGATTTATGGCCTTATTTCATATTATGCTAAGAATAATCATTTTGGGTGCAGGGGTACGGTAAATGATTTGCATTTTTTACTTTGATACTAGTGAGTGGAAAACCTATTATGCTAAGTGGCATGGTCTCACTAGATATCTATTTATGATAAGAGATGATAAGGGATTATTCATACCAGACTTATTGTCCAACTCAAAGTTTTTGCTTCTCCACAAACTCTCAGGTACTCAAAATTAATATGAGTAGTCTGAGAGTGAGTGACTTTTAGGTTTTTGGATGAATAAGCTTCCGGAGATGTGCAGGAAGTAGTAATAGCTATATAGGAGATATTTTATGTATTTCGATGTGACGTACTAATAATTGTAAAGGTCATATTTGTTAGTTCTCTGATCATCATAAGGAGATATCTTCATATGTCACTCTTATCGTATTTTAAACATGTATATGTGATCCAAACGTAGTTAACGTCAAAGATTATGTAATTAAATCTTAAAATTGAAATTCATAAGAAATGAGAAATTCTGTTTTGTTAAAGTTTGAAAATTTTCATTTTCTTATGTTTCTGTGTTGCCAATAGTTTCAAGATTTAGATTTCGGTCACTCGAAAATAACACCTATGGATGACCGCAACATCCATAGCAGTTAATTTTGAGCCTTTGAAAGCGGGATGCTACAAGTTGGTATCAGAGCATTGTTTATGTACTTAAAAGGAATCTAAACCTTAAAATAGTTTTAAAGCATTAACTAATGAATCTAAAACATGGTTGGTCGTCAGTAAGCGTTATAGTAATGTATGTGTACTATGCTATAAATACATGAGTATGTATTGCCCACCCTCTTAGACCGTTCTTCTATATCTTATCAAGAGTGGATTTCAAGTATTAGGGAAGTAAGATATTGAGACAGGTTTTAGAAGAGTGAATCAAGGTGGGAGATGCACCACAACATGTGGAAATGTTCGACCCAATACTAGGAGCAACCAAGGTCGACCGGCAATTGCAAACCCAGATGCAAATGCCAATGTTGGTGCTGAGATTCCGCCGGTTGATATGAAGATAATGTATCAATTCTCTGTTAATATGATACTAGCTGAAGCAGCTGTGGGAGTGGCTGTAAGGAGTGATGGAGGAGCTAATCCATTGGCCCTAGTTGGCAATAATTATGCCAATCTAAGCAGGGATTACGCTAGTCTTGGAGGAAAGCCTTTTTTGCGAACCAAGGATGCAGTAGGAGTGGAAAACTGATTATTGCATTGTGAGAGGATATTTGCGGATCTCGTCTTGATAGATATGTAGAAGAGAAGACTTGCTTCAAGGCAATTGCAGTGAGCAGCATTGTTTTGGTGGAACGGAGTTACCATGGGAGAGCTAGAGGAAGATCTAACTTGACCTGAATTTTGAAGGAGGTTCGAAGAAAAAATTCTATCAGAGGTTGACAAGTCAGCATTGCTAAGGAAATTTGCAAATTTAGTCCAGGGGGATAGATCAGTGATTGAGTATGCTATAGAGTTTAATGAGCTGTCCCATTATGGATATGCTACTGTGGATACTGTCATTCAAAGGAATGATAAGTTTATCAAGGGATTGAATGCTGAGATCGCCAGAGCAACCATACCAAACCTCCGGTATTCGTGTCATATTTTTTTCAGATGGCTATTTGAATAAAGAGAAGCTTTCTACAATTAGAAAGGGGAAGCCAGTTGAGGTTCATAATTTTTAGGATAAGAAGCGAAAGTTCTTCAAGAAGAAAGGTGCCCAGTCGGAGGTAGCAGCTAAGAAGAGCAAGTTTGACATTGTTTGTTACAAGTGCGACAAGACGGAGAACTATGCTAATGAGTGTCTCTCGAGTGATGGAAGAACTGTTGCAATGAGGCTGAATGAGAAGTGCTACAACTGCGGCCAGATGAGGCATTACAAGGACAAGTGTCCCGAGGCTGCTAAGGCTGGAAAGGGAAAGGTCTTTGCATTGGAACGATCATCCTCTAGACCAACGACTGCTGAGAAAGGAAAAGTTGTGATGGAAGGTATGTTTATGATTCAAAGTACTCTGGTTAGGATACTATTTGATACCAGTGCATCGCACTCATTTATATGTAGTAAATTGCTTACGTCTGGAACCTTTATACCTTATTACTCCTTTAAGGATTATGAATCCTATAGGAGGGTATGCAACTTCGAGAATGAGATATAACCAGTTAGAACTCGATTTGGTCATGTGTTTGCATGCAGTTTATATATTTTTGATTTCGTGGGTTTGGGGATCATATTGGGTATGGATTGGTTAGATAGATATAATGCTAGGATATTTTTCCAAGAGGGGAAATATCATTAAAACACGCTAATAGCCATAATCGAGTTCCCGAATGAAGGGGAATGCCGTTGGTACGGGTTCTAACAAACAAAATCTAGTTGCGCCTCTTTTCCAAATCTCCTGATTTGGGCCTTTATCTATTGACCACTTAAATAGCATAAGCGTGTCCCTGCCCCACCTAATCTATTATGAGACCATCAGTTCCTGAATGAAAGAGAATGCTGCTGGTATGGGTCCTACTTCTATCTTTGCTTATTAACGTAGTTTAAGTCCTTTAAATAAGCCTCCTCAGTTAATTCTGCTCTATTTGCTTTTTAACTTATTCTAAGTCTTTAAACAAGCCTCTACTGTTATCTTTGCTATACTAGTGAGTAGCTCATGCTTCGCACACGGGCATTGTTATAATCCGTGAATTATAATCTCAATAGCAGAAAGGCGATGTTAGAACGGAACAGTGATCATACAATTCATATACATATTAATAAAGATTTGTTGAAATTTGTGTCCGAAAATTTGCGGGCATATTTTTGGAAGGAAATTCAGCCTATTTTGAAAGGTTTAAAGGATTTCGACAAACCATCCATTTTTTAATAGAAGATCCGTATTAAAAATTTGCTGATGATATTCTACTAAATAAATCATCTACATATGTACATCACCATAGTTCTGTGTACATAAACAAATATATGTCTGTATGTATGTATATAAGTTAATGGGTACACGTGCCCTGCAATATCTGTGTCAAACCAGTGCATGTACTACTGGACAAAAAAGTAGTTGCGTATGGGGAAATTGCATCTTAAAATTGGTATGCAGTTCACTTGTTATTCCACATTGATGAACTATGAAGCTTCCTTTTTGCATCATAGGTCTACATGTTGGCATTGTTGCAGTTGAAGATGCTTATATCATATATTTGAATAGTCACAGTGGAAGACTGTGTTCTGTTTGTCAACGGATTGTCAATTTCCAAGTATACTCCTATGATTGTGATTATGAGTTTTAATGGTTTGATAATAAATAGTAGAAATTACTATGGATACTGTACAGTATCCACGTCCATGCATTGTAAAAGAGAAAATAAATTCTGTTAAGTCTATGGCTATACAAATACCATAGTGTTGTAGTTTAAAGTGAGTTTCAATTTCCATTGAAAATAGAGACAATCATGCTTGTAAATGAAAATAGGTTCTCCATGACTTTACTCCTTTTACCTGTTTTGCAAATATATTCAACATATGTAGTACTATGAGGACAATGGTGTAGCTTACATACTTGATGCTGGTTCTTGTTGTCTGTTGTCTGCGTAGTTCCTCGACGTATTTTTTTATAGACCGAGTTAATTTTTAGTAATAGCTTGCATAAGAAAAAAAATGATGCACTTAAGGTGTTTGACGATCTGCTAAAGCAAAGAGTGTGAAATTGATGTGTCATCTGAATTCCAACTCATTGTGTACAAACATAGCTATAGTTGGTTTCACGTGAAATTTTGTTTTTTGGATCATCAAGTTGGACTTGGGCAATCAAATCACTTGGGTTATGCCCGACACTTTGGATTGTAATAGATATATTTTCTGAAGAAAAAATATATAGTGTTCCTGACATTGAATGGTTTTCTTATAAATCCTAATCTTAGACAACGACAAAGTTCAGTAAATTAAATATAAAACTTCCTCTCGCATTTCACTTTGCATAGTACAAGTAGAACTAAGATCAGATTCTATATTAATTATTGGACAACCTATATATTTAATAATAAACATGGTCCATAAATATGGAGTATGATTGCCTGTCAATGGGGAAAAATGAAATTCTTAAATTGGTTTTAATGACTGCTCCTACAATATTTCAGAACTTCCAATGTTCTTCAGTGCATGAAATGGAACATAGGTACATCTTTATTAGGATGAGTCTGCTTATTGTTTTATACTTTTATGGAAGAGGGAAACAAAAAGTGTAACGACCCTAGATTTTAATTTAATTTAAATTGATAATTAAATGAAATTTTGAATAAAAATTTATAAAATTAATTATAAATGGAAGCGAGTTTCCCCGAATTCGACTAGAAAATATATATAGTCATATGGATTTGACAAATTGTATATATGTGAATATATATTTAAATTGGATTTAAAATAAAATTTTAAATAAATGATTTTTAAAAATAAATATAGAGATATATATGTGTATACATTAGATATGAATTGTAAATGAATGGTTTAATAATAATTGGTAATAATAAGTATTACAATTGATGGTTAATAATAATTTGAATTTATAAATTTAATATAAAACAATAAATATTAAAGTAAAATAAACAATTTAAGTTAAAATAAAATAGGAATAAAAATACAACACAATAAATATTTAAGTTGAAAATTAATATGTAAGTCATAAGAAAAGAAAAGAAATGACATTTAAATATGAAACAAAGTTGAAAATAAATATGCAAAATAAACGAAACAAAAGTATAAAATGATAACAAATAAAATACATTTACTTATGTATGTTATAATCAGATCATATGGTTATAAAAAAATGACCTAGACATACATATAAACTTATATGAAACTTTTATAAAACAAGAAAACAATATATATGTCAAAAACAATATTCATCACAACCTTACATAAACAAAAGTATGCAATACAAAATAATACAAACAAATACAAATATAAGCATAAACAAATCAAAATATAAATATACATAAACAATGTACAAAGCTGCAGCTCACCATAACAACATCATTCTAGCCGAGATCTTGTTTCATAAAACAAATTATAATATACATATGCATAAATAAGTACAACCAAAACATAACTAAAACAAATAAAGTACAATAGCATATCAAAGAAAAAGATATCAGCCAAGTAGAAAAAGGGTTGAGTTATCTTCACCCATGCCTTTGTACAAACCATATCATTACCCTGTACAGAGTAATATCATCACCTGTAAGCCTCATTTCCATATATACATCCTCTCCTCATTTCAATGTCGTTCCATTCCAGCTGAGCAGAAAATATGAAGCAAATATCATATTCTCACTTAAACAAAAATTCAAACTATTTAAAGCTTCAGGCAGCTAAAAATACAAATTGGATTGCTTCTCTGTCTATCAAGTTTTTATTTCTGCTTCATCAGCTATGTGAGTAACTTCTTTTTAAAATGGATCGGTTGCAAGTTAAATTTTAGATAAGTATGTTTATGTACATATATATTTAGACTCTCTGTGTACAAGTGAATGGTAGATGGGTTGTGTACAGGCTTTTATTCATATGTATGTTCTGTGTTTTAAAACTCTGGACCCAAGTTTGCTTCAAAGAAAAAAAAATCAACCTCTCTTGATCTATTAACTTTTTGAACTTGGGATTAAAACAAAAGTTGTTTGTTACAGTATATATTCAGTTTTAAAAATGCATACATGTTAAAATAACTTGTCAATGTCGCTGGAAAACAAAAGAACTGAGCACATCCTCAACTTTGTCAAAATTCAAACTACTTAATTCACAAATTCAGATATGGGGATATAATTCGCATACCAAAACATGATTTTTAAAGCTTAAATCATAATTTTTAGTGTTAGGAGTTAAGAGCAGTTCGTAATTGTTTGAAATTCATTGACTTGGCCATTTCCGGCGATCGGCTGGTTCGTGGAGCTCGGGGTTTTGTATAGAGGTGGAGGAGTATACGGTGGTTGCAGGAAAAATGGTGGATGGGGGTGCAGATGGTCGAGGTGGCGGCGGCGAACGTTGGATGTTCCTAAACCTAGTTTCACTAAGCCTGAGAAATTTGATTCACACGGCCCCTATAGTTGATCGAGTTCGCCGTGGTTCAAGGGGAAGGTAGAGGGGACATTGATGGAGTTGTGACCGGAGTTGCACGATTTCTGGTGATCGGTGTCGCGAGCACATGGCGTTGCCAGGTTTGGTGATAGGAAGGGATTCATGTTTTCCAGGTTTCAAATTTTTATTCGAATTTCGATCTCAAGGTGGTGGTGTGGATTTGATGGTTGGAGTTGGATCTGGGGAGGATTGTCGACGTGTTCGACAATGTGACGGGGTCGGAAGATCGCCAGAGGCGACGTGCACGTGCACCGTGCATTTGTTTTGAAGTCTGGAAATTTTGGGAAGTGGGGAAGAAGCAGGGTGAACTCGCGTGTGTTGACTCGAGGCTTTACTCGAGATAGTTAGGGGTAGAACTCGAAGCAGAAGAGTGTTGCTTCGGGTTGATGGTTTGGTTACAGGTTTTACAGGAAACCTGTTATCCTGTTTTACAAATTCCAGATTTTGAAGTTAAATAGTTTTATAACTTTAAATGTTTACATAAGTTAAGATTTTAAAGTAAATCTCTAAAAATGTTAAATTTAAAAAGGGATTTGATTTTAAACTGTTTTAAAATTCTTTCATAACCAAATATTACTTTAACATGTGAATTTAAAATGGATAATTTAATCATTTAAATTAATTAATGACTTGTAATTTAATAAGTAATTAAAGGTTCAAATCACTAATTAAAGTAATTAAATTGAGAAGAATTTATGCACTAAAGGTTAATTAATAAATGAAAGTGATTAAGAAATGATTTTTAAGGATTAATCACTTATTGAAATTAATGTTGGATATTTTGATTTAGTAAGGTTAATGAATTATGAAATTGGTTTAAAGGTTAATTTAATTTAATTTCTTAAAGTTATATAATAAATAATAGTTAACTAATTAAGGGATAATTAAGGTAATAAAATGATTTAATTAATAAGTAATTAAAGAATGATTCATTTAATTTATAAATAAATAATTAGATTAAATTTTAGTTAGAAATGATTAATAATGAATTTATCTAAGATAATTTCTTAAGAAAGTAATTAAGAAATATTATTAGTTAATAAGATAATTAACTAAGGATTATTAAGTATTAATTAAGGCGATTAATTTTAATAATAAAGTGGATTAATTAGTTTAGATAATCAATTATAAATGGTGTAAGTATAATTACTTTATGGTAAGTAATTAAAGGTTAAATTTCTTTAACTAATTAATTAGAGTTAATTAATTAGGAAATTGGTTTAAGAGTTGATTTAATTAATGTGATAAATTAAGAATAATTTAATAAATTAAAGTGTCTGATAAATTAATTTATATCAAATGATTTGGAATTAATAAATTAGAATTGGATAATAAATTCACAAGTAATTAATTTAATTGGAGATAAATTGAATTAATTAAGATTAAACAATCCTGTTTATAAATGATTATTGAATGCTTGACCTTACTTATGAATGATTATATTGTATGAAATGCCTTGAATTGATTGTCCTATCTGATATGTGATGCTTTGTTTTGAGCTGTGTATATTTATTTGCATCTATATATTATCTGTGATCTGTGAATGAAGATAAGCGTTATAATTTATATCGCTTATCAGATATATTGTTGTATTTGATCTGTCATGATTGAATGATGTGCACTACTGTGTATAACCCCTGGACTACACCATACACACACAAATATGGATTTCACGAGGAAATCGATTAAGTCACAGATTTAAAAATGATTTTTAAAGTTGAATATTTGAATTCAAATATTTTGGAAATGGAGAGGGTTTAAAGTGAAACGCTTTTGAAATGGAATTTCAAAGATGAAATATATTTTGAATAACTTGATTAAGATTTGAAATTTAAATATTTTTATTTAAATTTGAATTCAATACTAGAAATTGAATTCTATGATTTGAACTAGGGATTAACGATAGTATACTAGTTATATATGAGTTAAACCATTTTTAAAGTATTATTTTTGGGAATTTGAATTTAACCCAAGGATTTCAACTCGTATAAATGAATCAGATTTTCAAAATGAAAACTGTTGTTTTCAAATAATAAACACTTTTAGATAAGAACTGAGATTCCAGTTAATTAGGGGAATTTCAAGATTGAATAGAGAAATGATTTTCCTAAGTTATAAAAGAATTCTTTTTGAAAGCTATGAATTAAATCTGTTATTCTTAACAGATTTAAATTGATGATTTGTTTAAATCAAATTGAAATGAAATTGTTTTGAAGGCTATAAAGTTAAATCTTTGATTTAAAGATTTAACGAGTTAATCAAATCGAAATGAAAATTGATTTGGAAAATCTGTGAATGAATCTTTTGTTTAAAAGATTAAAATGTGAAAATTGTTTAAACCGTTAAAGGTTGTGAAAATGAATCTTTTTGTTTTAAAGATTGAAATGGTAAATTGTTAAACCATTTGAAAGAAAAACTTTGGATTTTTAAGTTGTGACTTAATTGAAATCCCAATATCCATATGTTTTTGAACTATTTCGCTCACTATTCGGTTTAGCCGGGAAAGGACCTTTGTGTCGTATAACCCATTCCGAATATGTGATACGTCGTTATGAATAGCATTGAAGATCGGTGTGGAAGACCCGGTATTTGTGAGAGCGATAGGATGAACTGTCGATTGACTCTGCACCGAGTTGCTCCGGTATTGAGTTCTCCATATGTGATGGGAAATCCGATCAGGATTGTGAATATCCGGATTTCAAGGACTTCTTTGTAAGTGTCTTCGGTTCTGTTCGAGCCCGGAACAGACTTGTATGGATTGTATGTCTGACATTACAAATTGAGGTATAAAGCCGATTTCTTTCAAATATATTTCTGTTGGTGGCGAAGAATTTATTCTTTTAGCTTAACACCCTTCTTTGAGACGTACGAGCTCAGAGGTTATGTAGTTGAAGGTTATCAGCGATATATTCCCAATTTGGTAATGTGACATGCTGAGTGTTGCTGTGAAATGATCATTGTGTTGATTATTTGTGATAGGATCATTTATTTGATCGTCTATCCTGGTGACCATTTCTATGATCATTTGTTGACCCAAAGCATGGCTTTTGTATAAAGTATGTTTTTGTGGACGAGACTTCGTCGAGCCTCACACCCCGGAAATGGTCAAAACAGGAAAGATGCGGCAAGGTTATGAGGGGTAGCTCCCTTTAGGGTATGTGCATTTCCTTCTGGATAGAGGTGGTATCATGGTATGGAGCCCAGATATTTAACCTATGTGGTTACTGCGAATTTATTACTTTGTGGTTGTTGGTTATCGGGATCCCGTGAGAAAGGTCGTTTACGATCGGGGAATGGCGTGCTCGTGTCAGTAGTTACCCAGTTAGGGGTAACCCGGCCTTGTGTTGGCAGAGTTCCGGTTTGGTTCTCGGGAATGTCCTTCCAGAGGCATTCTCATGTGGCAATGGGAAGTTCCTTGGCCTGACCATTTGTTGGAAATCCAAAGAAACAATACGATCTTGTACGGTTTTAGTTGTAGAACCTATCATTCACTTATGGTGGCGCCCCACTGTTTGGATGGTAGCTATAGTAGGCATAAATGCGAAATGCCTATGCTGGCTAAGATTTATATCTTTACTTTTGAAATGATTCTTCTACACTATGCACTAGTAATAATATCAAATGTTTCTTTTTAATGCGTATCAAGCATCTTTGACTATCATAAGGAGAAATCTCCTCCGATTCTGCGTTTGCATTGTGTGTGCGTGCGGGAGGCCTTATGGTAGTATCATTTTTCAAAAGCATTGCGAATTGACTTTAAAATTCTTTCTTTGATTGTTTTTATAAGATAAACTGTTTTTGTTGCTCACACCAGTCCCACGACTGATCCGGAGTTTATTGTTTCTTTCCTAAACTCTGGGTGCTCAAAATTTTTCTACACGAGCAGTCTAGAGTTGGGTTTTTTTTAGATATTCAGGTTTAGTAGATTATCTGGAGTTAGTTCAGTCTTTGGACCGGACCAGACTTGCTAAGCTTGGTGCATCGTTATTGGGGGTTCAAGCTATTACAGGATTGATTTTTGGAAATGGAGTTACAGTTTCTGGAGTTCTTCCTTGAAGACTATCTTAGAGTTATTTGTTCCGCTGCTAGATGTCATCTATTTTTCTTTTCTGCTACTATTTTATTGTATCATATCTCTGATGTATATTGATATCTATTGGATTATCTGTTGTATCAGATATTGTATCAAAGCTGTATATCAATGTATTATTCTTTTATTCCGCTGTGTTATTTACTTAATGTTGTTATAAGCTCCGGCGAATCGGATTTGAACGGTCGAATCTATGGCATTCGAATACGATTTGAAGTATGGATGTCGATTTTCGAGCGGGCAAAACCCGAAACGTTACATTTGGTATCAGAGCTAAGGGTTGAACTTTAGCTCAGGAGTGTAACACATTAAGTAACTCATTAGAGATAGGGTGAAGTAAATCCTAGAATGAGTAATCCTTAAGATATCTGTTTGAATGCCTCAGTAAATTCTCTTACTATCTACTGATAGTAAGTATGAGTGCAAGAAGAGAACGAGATAGAGGACAGGGAAATGCGACTATAATTGGTCAATACTCTGTAACAACAGTGGAAATAACTTTCTCTATCAATTTTCTTTGATTCGTTTCCAAATTCTTTTGATTGCTTCGTACCAGCTACAAGAAGAAGTTTTGGTATGGTGATGCCATACGAATCGTTGTAGGAAATTCTTACTTCGTATCTTCATCGGTTTCTTATCAGCTTTTCGATTTAAACCTTAATGAATTTGGAATTAGAAATTTTAAATTGAGTTAACTTGATTAATAGAATATGAAGAATGATTAGAATGGTATCGATAAAATGATTTTGTTTAAAACCAAAATTTGAAATTTTATTATGATTTCTTGTATCTATTATTGATATTCTGATTTGGTGAGCCAAATGCAGAACTGATATCTAGCTTGATTTGAAAAGATATTTCTCTATCTAGCTATCTCTGTGTTGTTTTCGTGCCTACGAATTTCGAGGACGAAATTCTTTTAAGGGGGGAAGTTTGTAACGACCCTAGATTTTAATTTAATTTAAATTGATAATTAAATGAAATTTTGAATAAAAATTTATAAAATTAATTATAAATGGAAGCGAGTTTCCCCGAATTCGACTAGAAAATATATATAGTCATATGGATTTGACAAATTGTATATATGTGAATATATATTTAAATTGGATTTAAAATAAAATTTTAAATAAATGATTTTTAAAAATAAATATAGAGATATATATGTGTATACATTAGATATGAATTGTAAATGAATGGTTTAATAATAATTGATAATAATAAGTATTACAATTGATGGTTAATAATAATTTGAATTTATAAATTTAATATAAAACAATAAATATTAAAGTAAAATAAACAATTTAAGTTAAAATAAAATAGGAATAAAAATACAACACAATAAATATTTAAGTTGAAAATTAATATGTAAGTCATAAGAAAAGAAAAGAAATGACATTTAAATGTGAAACAAAGTTGAAAATAAATATGCAAAATAAACGAAACAAAAGTATAAAATGATAACAAATAAAATACATTTACTTATGTATGTTATAATCAGATCATATGGTTATAAAAAAATGACCTAGACATACATATAAACTTATATGAAACTTTTATAAAACAAGAAAACAATATATATGTCAAAAACAATATTCATCACAACCTTACATAAACAAAAGTATGCAATACAAAATAATACAAACAAATACAAATATAAGCATAAACAAATCAAAATATAAATATACATAAACAATGTACAAAGATGCAGCTCACCATAACAACATCATTCTAGCCGAGATCTTGTTTCATAAAACAAATTATAATATACATATGCATAAATAAGTACAACCAAAACATAACTAAAACAAATAAAGTACAATAGCATATCAAAGAAAAAGATATCAGCCAAGTAGAAAAAGGGTTGAGTTATCTTCACCCATGCCTTTGTACAAACCATATCATTACCCTGTACAGAGTAATATCATCACCTGTAAGCCTCATTTCCATATATACATCCTCTCCTCATTTCAATGTCGTTCCATTCCAGCTGAGCAGAAAATATGAAGCAAATATCATATTCTCACTTAAACAAAAATTCAAACTATTTAAAGCTTCAGGCAGCTAAAAATACAAATTGGATTGCTTCTCTGTCTATCAAGTTTTTATTTCTGCTTCATCAGCCATGTGAGTAACTTCTTTTTAAAATGGATCGGTTGCAAGTTAAATTTTAGATAAGTATGTTTATGTACATATATATTTAGACTCTCTGTGTACAAGTGAATGGTAGATGGGTTGTGTACAGGCTTTTATTCATATGTATGTTCTGTGTTTTAAAACTCTGGACCCAAGTTTGCTTCAAAGAAAAAAAATCAACCTCTCTTGATCTATTAACTTTTTGAACTTGGGATTAAAACAAAAGTTGTTTGTTACAGTATATATTCAGTTTTAAAAATGCATACATGTTAAAATAACTTGTCAATGTCGCTGGAAAACAAAAGAACTGAGCACATCCTCAACTTTGTCAAAATTCAAACTACTTAATTCACAAATTCAGATATGGGGATATAATTCGCATACCAAAACATGATTTTTAAAGCTTAAATCATAATTTTTAGTGTTAGGAGTTAAGAGCAGTTCGTAATTGTTTGAAATTCATTGACTTGGCCATTTCCGGCGATCGGCTGGTTCGTGGAGCTCGGGGTTTTGTACAGAGGTGGAGAAGTATACGGTGGTTGCAGGAAAAATGGTGGATGGGGGTGCAGATGGTCGAGGTGGCGGTGACGAACGTTGGATGTTCCTAAACCTAGTTTCACTAAGCCTGAGAAATTTGATTCGCACGGCCCCTATAGTTGATCGAGTTCGCCGTGGTTCAAGGGGAAGGTAGAGGGGACATTGATGGAGTTGTGACCGGGTTGCACGATTTCTGGTGATCGGTGTCGCGAGCACATGGCGTTGCCAGGTTTGGTGATAGGAAGGGATTCATGTTTTCCAGGTTTCAAATTTTTATTCGAATTTCGATCTCAAGGTGGTGGTGTGGATTTGATGGTTGGAGTTGGATCTGGGGAGGATTGTCGACGTGTTCGACAATGTGACGGGGTCGGAAGATCGCCAGAGGCGACGTGCACGTGCACCGTGCATTTGTTTTGAAGTCTGGAAATTTTGGGAAGTGGGGAAGAAGCAGGGTGAACTCGCGTGTGTTGACTCGAGGCTTTACTCGAGATAGTTAGGGGTAGAACTCGAAGCAGAAGAGTGTTGCTTCGAGTTGATGGTTTGGTTACAGGTTTTACAGGAAACCTGTTATCCTGTTTTACAAATTCCAGATTTTGAAATTAAATAGTTTTATAACTTTAAATGTTTACATAAGTTAAGATTTTAAAGTAAATCTCTAAAAATGTTAAATTTAAAAAGGGATTTGATTTTAAACTGTTTTAAAATTCTTTCATAACCAAATATTACTTTAACATGTGAATTTAAAATGGATAATTTAATCATTTAAATTAATTAATGACTTGTAATTTAATAAGTAATTAAAGGTTCAAATCACTAATTAAAGTAATTAATTTGAGAAGAATTTATGCACTAAAGGTTAATTAATAAATGAAAGTGATTAAGAAATGATTTTTAAGTATTAATCACTTATTGAAATTAATGTTGGATATTTTGATTTAGTAAGGTTAATGAATTATGAAATTGGTTTAAAGGTTAATTTAATTTAATTTCTTAAAGTTATATAATAAATAATAGTTAACTAATTAAGGGATAATTAAGGTAATAAAATGATTTAATTAATAAGTAATTAAAGAATGATTCATTTAATTTATAAATAAATAATTAGATTAAATTTTAGTTAGAAATGATTAATAATGAATTTATCTAAGATAATTTCTTAAGAAAGTAATTAAGAAATATTATTAGTTAATAAGATAATTAACTAAGGATTATTAAGTATTAATTAAGGCGATTAATTTTAATAATAAAGTGGATTGATTAGTTTAGATAATCAATTATAAATGGTGTAAGTATAATTACTTTATGGTAAGTAATTAAAGGTTAAATTTCTTTAACTAATTAATTAGAGTTAATTAATTAGGAAATTGGTTTAAGAGTTGATTTAATTAATGTGATAAATTAAGAATAATTTAATAAATTAAAGTGTCTGATAAATTAATTTATATCAAATGATTTGGAATTAATAAATCAGAATTGGATAATAAATTCACAAGTAATTAATTTAATTGGAGATAAATTAAATTAATTAAGATTAAACAATCCTGTTTATAAATGATTATTGAATGCTTGACCTTACTTATGAATGATTATATTGTATGAAATGCCTTGAATTGATTGTCCTATCTGATATGTGATGCTTTGTTTTGAGCTGTGTATATTTATTTGCATCTATATATTATCTGTGATCTGTGAATGAAGATAAGCGTTATAATTTATATCGCTTATCAGATATATTTTTGTATTTGATCCGTCATGATTGAATGATGTGCACTACTGTGTATAACCCCTGGACTACACCATACACACACAAATATGGATTTCACGAGGAAATCGATTAAGTCACAGATTTAAAAATGATTTTTAAAGTTGAATATTTGAATTCAAATATTTTGGAAATGGAGAGGGTTTAAAGTGAAAAGCTTTTGAAATGGAATTTCAAAGATGAAATATATTTTGAATAACTTGATTAAGATTTGAAATTTAAATATTTTTATTTAAATTTGAATTCAATACTAGAAATTGAATTCTATGATTTGAACTAGGGATTAACGATAGTATACTAGTTATATATGAGTTAAACCATTTTTAAAGTATTATTTTTG
The DNA here is from genome assembly GCA_030765085.1 of Allium cepa. Taxonomy (NCBI): domain Eukaryota; kingdom Viridiplantae; phylum Streptophyta; class Magnoliopsida; order Asparagales; family Amaryllidaceae; genus Allium; species Allium cepa. The sequence goes on from CM060932.1 coordinate 746,174,322, forward strand.
GGAATTTGAATTTAACCCAAGGATTTCAACTCGTATAAATGAATCAGATTTTCAAAATGAAAACTGTTGTTTTCAAATAATAAACACTTTTAGATAAGGACTGAGATTCCAGTTAATTAGGGGAATTTCAAGATTGAATAGAGAAATGATTTTCCTAAGTTATAAATGAATTCTTTTTGAAAGCTATGAATTAAATCTGTTATTCTTAACAGATTTAAATTGATGATTTGTTTAAATCAAATTGAAATGAAATTGTTTTGAAGGCTATAAAGTTAAATCTTTGATTTAAAGATTTAACGAGTTAATCAAATCGAAATGAAAATTGATTTGGAAAATCTGTGAATGAATCTTTTGTTTAAAAGATTAAAATGTGAAAATTGTTTAAACCGTTAAAGGTTGTGAAAATGAATCTTTTTGTTTTAAAGATTGAAATGGTAAATTGTTAAACCATTTGAAAGAAAAACTTTGGATTTTTAAGTTGTGACTTAATTGAAATCCCAATATCCATATGTTTTTGAACTATTTCGCTCACTATTCGGTTTAGCCGGGAAAGGACCTTTGTGTCGTATAACCCATTCCGAATATGTGATACGTCGTTATGAATAGCATTGAAGAGCGGTGTTGAAGACCCGGTATTTGTGAGAGCGATAGGATGACCTGTCGATTGACTCTGCACCGAGTTGCTCCGGTATTGAGTTCTCCATATGTGATGGGAAATCCGACCAGGATTGTGAATATCCGGATTTCAAGGACTTCTTTGTAAGTGCCTTCGGTTCTGTTCGAGCCCGGAACAGACTTGTATGGATTGTATGTCTGACATTACAAATTGAGGTATAAAGCCGATTTCTTTCAAATATATTTCTGTTGGTGGCGAAGAATTTATTCTTTTAGCTTAACACCCTTCTCTGAGACGTACGAGCTCAGAGGTTATGTAGTTGAAGGTTATCAGCGATATATTCCCAATTTGGTAATGTGACATGCTGAGTGTTGCTGTGAAATGATCATTGTGTTGATTATTTGTGATAGGATCATTTATTTGATCGTCTATCCTGGTGATCATTTCTATGATCATTTGTTGACCCAAAGCATGGCTTTTGTATAAAGTATGTTTTTGTGGACGAGATTTCGTCGAGCCTCACACCCCGAAAATGGTCAAAACAGGAAAGATGCGGCAAGGTTATGAGGGGTAGCTCCCTTTAGGGTATGTGCATTTCCTTCTGGATAGAGGTGGTATCATGGTATGGAGCCCAGATATTTAACCTATGTGGTTACTGCGAATTTATTACTTTGTGGTTGTTGGTTATCGGGATCCTGTGAGAAAGGTCGTTTACGATCGGGGAATGGCGTGCTCGTGTCAGTAGTTACCCAGTTAGGGGTAACCCGGCCTTGTGTTGGCAGAGTTCCGGTTTGGTTCTCGGGAATGTCCTTCCAGAGGCATTCTCATGTGGCAATGGGAAGTTCCTTGGCCTGACCATTTGTTGGAAATCCAAAGAAACAATACGATCTTGTACGGTTTTAGTTGTAGAACCTATCATTCACTTATGGTGGCGCCCCACTGTTTGGATGGTAGCTATAGTAGGCATAAATGCGAAATGCCTATGCTGGCTAAGATTTATATCTTTACTTTTGAAATGATTCTTCTACACTATGCACTAGTAATAATATCAAATGTTTCTTTTTAATGTGTATCAAGCATCTTTGACTATCATAAGGAGAAATCTCCTCCGATTCTGCGTTTGCATTGTGTGCGTGTGCGGGAGGCCTTATGGTAGTCTCATTTTTCAAAAGCATTGCGAATTGACTTTAAAATTCTTTCTTTGATTGTTTTTATAAGATAAACTGTTTTTGTTGCTCACACCAGTCCCACGACTGATCCGGAGTTTATTGTTTCTTTCCTAAACTCTGGGTGCTCAAAATTTTTCTACACGAGCAGTCTAGAGTTGTGTTTTTTTTAGATAGTCAGGTTTAGTAGATTATCTGGAGTTAGTTCAGTCTTTGGACCGGACCAGACTTGCTAAGCTTGGTGCATCGTTATTGGGGGTTCAAGCTATTACTGGATTGATTTTTGGAAATGGAGTTACAGTTTCTGGAGTTCTTCCTTGAAGACTATCTTAGAGTTATTTGTTCCGCTGCTAGATGTCATCTATTTTTCTTTTCCACTGCTATTTTATTGTATCATATCACTGATGTATATTGATATCTATTGGATTATCTGTTGTATCAGATATTGTATCAAAGCTGTATATCAATGTATTATTCTTTTATTCCGCTGTGTTATTTACTTAATGTTGTTATAAGCTCCGGCGAATCGGATTTGAACGGTCGAATCTATGGCATTCGAATACGATTTGAAGTATGGATGTCGATTTTCGAGCGGGCAAAACCCGAAACGTTACAAAAAGACATGAGATTCCATGAATAAAGAATGTTCTTATAATTGATTTCTCCTCAGTCTACAATTTTATACTGCATAAACATACAGAAAAAATAATTAACTAAGTTCTAAAATTCCTAATATCATTCAAATACCCAACCCAAACCTGCAAATTTTCGCCAAAAAGAAAAAATGAAAATGGAAAAAAAGTCATTCACAATAAAAGGATTACCTCTGCCTCATGTTACGCAACCTATTTCATCCTATTTCATCGTAACTGCAATACTAACTTCAATACCATAGCTCAAATGGGTAATGGCCTTATCATTCATGAAAATATTGAAACCCGCTTGCTTCCTGACCAAGCTCTCCCTCACCAATGCGGAGACATGAAGCTTCTCAATCAGCACTTGATCCTCGGTAAACTATGCAACCACTAACTTCAGCACCTCATTCCCAATTGATGATGACACTTTTTCTTCATATTTTGTTCCCAAAGACTTAAAATGTTAGCAAATGTTCTACACTGGATGCAATAGAAGACACTCTGATTTACCGTTTGCGGATTTTTTTATCCGAGTTTGATGTGAAAGCATGAGAGCGGGTATGAATGTCAAAGATGTACCAAGGTTCAAAAGCTTGTATGATCAGTTTTCCATGTCATGGGTGTACTTATAACCAAGATTGTTGATCGTGCTCTCAAATTCATCAATGTCTTTGTCGCAAACCTGGATTTAAACAATATTTCTTGTTTATGCATATTTCAGCTGGATGTCTTAGATCTTCCTTTGCAAAAGTCATTTTTAGTAAGATTCACTGTTTAAATTTAAAACGGAATGGTCATAATTTGTATAACAGAGTTATGTGATTATTAGACAATGTTTTCTCAGAAGGTGGGTACAGTTTCATCCACATGAACGTCTCCATTGCGTAAAATTCTCATTATTGTTAATTTCATCAAGTAGTGTCAATAGTACATCAAAAATAGTGATTACTACATATATACTAATTTAATTATCGAAAAATGGTACAACGATATCATTAAGAATTAAAACTTGAAGTCTGAAGTTCATATCTGTAACAACCCGATATTTTCAGTCATTCGCATCTGCACATGTCAGACTTGAATTGCTCAAAATACCGCGTTGTAAATAAATTTGGAGCAAATGAAATACAATCACAGAATCACAGACACAGAAATATCAGAATAACTCGCAGCGGAAATAAAAATACCATAGTAGTTCATGAAGCTACTATAACAAACTCTCAAAACATAATACATAATATTAGTCTGAAAAAAAACATATACAATAGAAATCTCAATACATAACAGTTTATAAATACCAGAGCTGAAATAGAACAACGGAACTGAAAGGAAATAGATAACTAGACAAGTAGAATCTCCAGCGATTCCTAGATCCAGAAAAGAAATCCAAAGCTAAGCTGTAAATACTCAGGCTGACCCGAGCGTAAAGTAAAACACAAAACACTCGAGTCAGGACAATACATACTTATATAATGTAAACCAACTCAAGTGAACTGTAGTAGAAATGCACAATAACTTAAAGGATGCTTGGGATCGGCCATCCTTTAAGAATCAGTTAAACTTTAAATTAAATACATCCCGTGGTTAAAATTTCAAAATGGTATTTTATACTTCAAAATAAAATATCATTTCAAAATTCAATATCATTAAAAACCCATTTCATAATATCAAAATATAATATCTTCCAAACCACATTCATTTTTATTTAATTTAAATACCATTACAAAATACATTTCAAAATAGTTTACATTTGGAAACAAATTACTTCCTTTTAAATCATAAAATGAAGTTATTATATTTAATAATTAACTTATTAAATTTCCAAAATTTTAAATCTTTTCAAAGTTCATTCATTCCCTAAAATTTATCAAACAGTGAAAATTCACCTTTTCGCAGCATTTAGACAATGCTACGGAAAGTTACTTTTAAAACAATTCAATTTAACAAAAGACAACATTCAAATGCTACAATAGGGTTACTTTAGTTCAAATAAAACCTTACTTAAATTCAACAATTATAGCACTTACTTAAATTTAGCCATTTAGTTCATTTCTATCAACTACGGCATTTACAAATGCCGTAATATCATTTACATTAGAAAATAATAGCATTTCAAAATTGCTATTAATTAAATTCAAAATATTCAATATAATTTCACAAACAATTAAATTTTTATTTAATTCATTTTAACTTATAATTATACATTTTCACTCTTAAAACAGTCATTTAAATACCCTTATATTCATGATTTTATAAGTTCAATTTCCATTCAAAATCAAATTTAATAATAATTTCCTTATTAAAATTCCAACATTAAATCTTAAATTCATTAAATTAAATTTAACTTAACACTTAAGTTTAAATTTTCAAATATAAATCAATTTCATTTTTATTTACTTAACTTAAAATTCACTTTTAAGCCAAATTCACAAATTTCCAGTTTTAGTTATATTTCAAAATTTCAACTTAAATATTCATTCATTTCACATTTAACTTTATGAAAAAATCATTAATATATCAAAAAATCATTTTAAATTCTTTTAAATTCAAAATATCATAAATTTATCATATTTTCATATTTAATTTAAATTCCATTTATCACCAAATTATAATTTCCAAAATAACTTACATTTCGGATTTTCCAATTTTACCATTTATTTATTTCACTTATAAAATTTTAGAAAATCAATAATGCTTTACAAAAATCGTTTTTTTATCAATTTTACATCAAAATATTATAATATTTACATTTCTAAAGTATTTTAAAATTTATAGAAAATAATATTTTAACAACAAGTCTGTATTTCATTTTCTAGCCTAGGTAAAGTGATACGGGTAATATATCATTTCAACCCGTAATTTACAAAGAAAACCCGGGTTTGATCATTTCAAACCCGCAATCCCAAGTAAAAGAAAATAATTGAAAATCATTCAGGCCTATCATTTCAGCCCATAACGATTTTCTCTTATTCTAAAGTCCGTTCGGGTATGTATCATTTCAACCCATAGTGATTCTAGTCTACAGGGAACTTGCAGTGTGATAAACTGATGAAAGTAACAGAATAGCATGAAATAACAGTAACATATGATATAACAGGTGTAAATATAGGTGTGAACATCATATGAATATGATATAGCAGTTATAACAGGATGATATGCATGTACAGATTCAGGTGATGTCAGTTTATCACTACATAAGTACATATTAGTCTGGTGAGATTTACTCACCTCTACAAGCTGGAGATAGTAAATACAGACACACAACAGAGATCCAAAAGGAACGAAAGCACGACTACGATTCAAGTGAGGAAAAGCCAAAGCTATTTGTCTTGTGCATATGAAACAAAACAATGCATATAACATGAATTTCAAACCAAAATATGACATTAAACAAGCAGAATTAAGGAACAACAATTAATCAAACACTTGCACTTGCTTCCACCATCACTATGCTCAGCTTATAGGGTGATAAGTCACTACCATGGGAAATATTTGGTCAGGTATGGGTCATATATGCTCGGCCTAACATGGGTAGTGAAGGTATGGAAGTTGTTTGAGTGATTAATGGCATAAATGTACAAACACAAGGCAAAGGTGCATTTTTATATAACAACAAGTCACGACTATGGCCTTATGTGGCACGACCAGACCTACTGGAGGCTAGGGGATGGTGTGACAGTGGTTTTGGGTCAGGTAGGTGCTGGTGGAAGTGATGCAAGAGGTGGCCAAGGGGTGTGGTGAAGTGGTGAAGGCCATAGGAGCTCGGTTATGCATATATAGGAAGTGTTGCTTGCATTTTCGTGTGGATCTTGCATCAACGATGGCCATGGCCTGGTAGGTCAGAGGAGATGGAGGTGGTTTGCAGTTGGACAAGGTGGTGATGAAGGTGGTGGTGATGGTGGAGCAAGGCCGAACAACATAAGGTTGAAGCAAGTGCAAGTAGAATAAGAAAACAAAGAAGAAAAGTGAAAAATCAAAGAATTATTTACCAAAGTTTTTGCTCAGGAGATGGAGGCCGAATTTTTTTTGAGTTGAGAAACAAAAATTTTCGTGAAAAATGATGAGGAAGTCGGCTGAACAAAGGAGATATGGGGAGCAAAAATTAATGCATGAGTTATTTGGAATTGAAAAGGTAAAGTAGGTGAAAAGACAAAGGCAAGTGAAAGGTTTAAAACTCTTCATATTACCTTTTTTTTCTTTTGCAAATTTTAATAAATGAAAAATTACTTATAATTACAGATAAAAACACGAAAATATAGTAAATAAAAAAAAATAAAAAATAAATATTAACTATATATATAATTTAATTAATAAAAACAGCAAAAATTGCAAACTAGTCATGAAAATATGAAAATAAATGCAATGAAGTTTGGAAAATTTTTATGTGCTTGAAAAATATTTATAAATAAAGATAAGAACATAAAATAAAAATGAATTCACAAAATACATAAATAAATATTAATTTAATATAATTTAATGAAGAAAATAGCAGAAAAATGGAAACTAGCCTTTAAAAATAGAAAATAAATGCAATAGACTTTGGGAAAATTTAAACACCACTTTAATAAAATTTAAAGGACAAAATATATATAAAATTACATATTGACACATTTTAAAATGAAATATGACAATAAAAATATAGTTTATATTATTTAAAATAAACAGAATTGCTATATAAAGCAGATTACACTCAATGTTGGAATATACATAACTTTCACAATTTAAATCTGTTTTCAACGAAACGAAAAGCAGTATTCAAGTTATTAAGTCTATTTTCATAATAAAAGATAAAATTTAAGAATCTAAATATTTAAATTTGAAATTTAAAAATCAAAGTTTGACCCAAATTTACCGAAATCAACATTTCAGGAAAATATTCAATTTATATCATTTTGGAATTATAAATCACACAATAATCAAAGTTTATATTTAAAAATGAAAAGTTTGAAACAGAACCAGTTAAAAAATTTAAAAATGAAATAAAGTCAAAATTAAAGTATACATAAAAATTTAGGGTTGTTACACTCTCCCCCGCTCAAATCTTTTCGTCCTCGAAAAGGAAGGAAGTGGTGAAACAACTAGAAAGAGAAATAGGTTGGAAGACATTCGAAAGAAGGTAGGGAGAAAGCAGCTAGGAGGGGAAGCAGGTTGAAAGACAAGGATGAACCATTATTTAAACCATTATACATTTCAATTAAAATTTCATAATATTTTTAACATTTTATAATATGATGAATAGTCATTTGATTCAAATCTGATGTTTCAAAGTAAACAATTTTTAAACATTTTAAAATCTTTAGAAGGGAAAATAGCTGATCAAAATATTCTTTATATAGTACTTTATAAAGATACTTTTATTAAAATACTTTTATAACTCGATGTCTTAACAAGTTTACTTTCGTTCCTGTAGACTCTGGCTATGCGTTGATCAGGCGCAAAGCTAGAATTCTCCAGGTACTTGGTAGACTTGTTTCAACACGTAGTGAAAATAATGAAAACACTTTTAAAAACAGATATGGAAAGTACAATCCAAACAAATCAACCAAACCGAAACAGTTGTCTAACCATGGATCGCAGATACACAATGGTTACACCTGGATCCCCCAGGAAACAATCCGTATCCGTAAGCTTTCTCAGCCCTGCGAGTTACGCCATGATGACGAGTAGAATGCAGGATACACAATGGTTACGCCTGGATCCTCCAGGAAACAATCCGTACCCCCAGGCCAGCTTAGCCGGGCATTTGCGCTACTAATGCGACCTACATAGAGTGCAGGATACACAATGGTTACGCCTGGATCCCCCAGGAAACAATCCGTACCCCTAGGACAGCTCAGCCAGGCAGTTGCGCTATGCAGTCGCGATCATAAGACCATGGAGATCACCATGGAATTCGATGGACACTCGAGTATCATATCCGGAAAACCCAAATCAAAGAGAGAGAATAATATCGATAGAATGAATCCACAGTGTGGCCACAAAGCGGATATCAAGCAGAAGGCACTTTCCATATCTTTACTTCGAAAATATGTATCGTATAGTACCTTTCAGAATCACTTTCAAATATCATACCTATATAAAGTCCATTTTATATAAGATTTCATTTCAAATCAAATACTTTTCAAAATACTAGTATATCAAATCACACTTATATAGATTTCGATTATATAAGATTTCACTTTTCAAAATTGGGTACCCTTTCAAATCAACAGTTCTAATTCAACAGTTTACTTATACAAATCATTTTTATATAAGTTCGATAGCTCCCAAATCAAGTATTTAATAAAACAAGGTTCTAAATTTCATACCATTTCGATATCAATTAAATTTTAAAATCATATATGATGTCACCAAATCATTTCTTTCAAGTTATATATATTCAGTTTCAAAATTTCTTAAAACAATAGGTTTAAAAAATACTCCTGGTTTCCAAATCAACAATATTTTTGGTCAAACACATTCATTTCCATTTTAAACCTATATTCACTTCAAAATCATAATACTTTCAAAGTTATAAATTTTTCGAAACCAAAATACTTGAAATCATTCTACTTTGAAAATCATAACTTGAAATCATAAAACATTCCCTTAATTCTTTACATTTAAAATTTTTTATTCAATTAAACTTAAATCTAAAATTTCTAATTTTAATTCAATTCAAACCATCAGTTTAATTCAATTTATTTTTCCAACAAAACTATTTCAAATATTATCAATTTTCAAATATAGATTTGATTCACAAAAATAAATTATTCAGTCTTAACTATATTCAAGGCTTAAATATACCATATTTCAAAACTAAATTTTATAATTTCATATATCTCAAATTTTTACTTCATTATTACTTAGCTTTGAAACATTCATTTCATAAATCCATTATTTTTAAATAAACTCAAATTATAGGTAAACCAAATATACTTTCATACTAATATAAGCTTCAATTATTGATTTATCAAAATCAATGGTTTTCAAAATCATTTTATACTTACGTAAAGGTTATCTTATATAAGGATCAAAATTTTCAAAAAAATAAATTTCGCTACATGAAAAGCCATATGGGATTGAACATCCTTGCTTACTAAAAGATTTTTAATTAAGAATAGTTTTGTATATAAAATAGTTTTTATGAAAAATAGAATAAAACAGTTAGTTTAAGAAAAAGAAAAATGGTTTTGAAAAATGGTTTTAAATTTGATAGTGGTTTTTCATAAAAGAAAAAAATTCCAATTAAATTACAAAGATATCCAACCCAACAACTTTCAATTTCAGCGTCAAGTATACCAATGATATTAGGATATAAGATGTACATATGTCATCCGCAACATTACATTCGATCGCTCGCTCGATCACACAAGTTCGCTTTTGAACTAGTATTGTCCATTCGACTTCCCTAATGCGGACTTCGATATGGTTTCTCGACTGGAAGCCATCAGTCTCCTTGCATAGCCATATACTATGACAGAGAACTCTAGAATCAAGCCCAAAATCCATATCAAATATCCGCCATCAAGACTCAAATGAAAAATCCTAACACGAAATGGTGTAATTCACCTCGAACTTGTGTACTCAAACTTGGATCAAATTAATTATGTGAATAAAACAACATACGTACAACTTATGTATCTATTCCAACTTGTTAAATAAATAGTTTCATAAAGATGTTACTAAGTTAAAACATTTAAAACTAAATTTTTCTCAAACATTTGAAGACTAATTTTTATCCAAAACATTTCAAAACTAAATTTCATATTAGTATAATTCAAAATAGTCTTATTTATTTACTTAACAAAACAGTTTCAACTTATAAAAATCATATTATTTCATACTTGAATCATACAAACTAAACTTATATTCTTTATCAAATACCTTATATCTTTCAAAATTTCTTAGCTTTGAAAAGTTAACCTTGATTTGGAAGTGCTCGAACCTTCAAAATAGTTGAAGAAATCATATTTTCAAATCCAAGAGTTGGAAATCAACACTAAATCAGTGAATCAATTTCAAAAGTTAGATTTCAAAATCTGAAACTCGAGGACTGAACACCGGCTTACTTTAAATCTTTTCAAATATATATATATATACAGATCTATCTTTCGAATATCAAACCATACTTTGAAATCTGAAATCAAAATTGGTTTCACAAAATCACTCGTATAGCAAAGCTACTAGAGTGGCCTCTCCCTCACTCAGATACTCGAAAATCAATGTCGATGATGCATGCATTCATCATCGAAATTATTTTCCAGCGACATAAGTGAGTTCTGGACTTCAATTAACTTTGAAGAACTTCTTTGAAATTCCTTCGAAATCATTGAAATTCATTTGAATACATTTGAAACATTTCTTAAAAAAATAATATTTAAATCATATTATTATTATATATTTTCCAAAGTCTTAAAACCGATTTCAAAACACCGGAATTCGATTCCTCAAAATTCAAATTCAAAACCCTTCAGTTATAAATCATTTTTGTATAAATCAAGTTCTTATAAATTTCAAAATTTCAAATCCTTTCAAAGCTTCCAATTTTCATTTTAAAAGGTATATAATCCTTATCGGAAACATTTCACTTTTTATATACAAAATATGGTCATCCTTAATAATTTCGATGTATGCACAATTTCAAAATACAACCAAACACAAATTTCCAAAGGATGATTCAAGGAAGGATTTCAAACAAACAAAGATTCAAAATTAGAGGAACTCTAATCAAATAGAATTCTAGTTCGAAGATAAACTCAAACGAAGATGAGATAATTTAATTACCAAATAGAGGATAGATAAGCCTATATAAATCGCGGGCGACCTTAACCGGTCAACCGAGACTTTAGGAATATAATCAATACGGAAATCTAAGGCAAATCGACCTTCGATCGCCAGAGATATAATCCGGGTAGAACAGGATATAGATAGCATCGACATCCGAGGATACAAAAATCTTCAGTGAATCAATGCCAATTGTAAAGGAGTTTCGCCCCTTTACAAATCATTCAAAGATTTACGGAATCACCGCTCTTTAGAGAGGTCATTCCAAAGTAGAGTTACGGAATGCTCCAAAATTAAAAGGAAAAAATGGGGAAAACAAGACTGGATTTCAGAACAAGTGGGAGTGTTCCAAAGTTCAAGGAATCCTAGTCGATAAGAATCTTAACCAAGAGATTTCTAACAAGGTGGATACCAAAGAGATAAAGTTTAGAAAATCTTAATTTCGAAATAAGAACATTTTTATACCAAAATAATCTTTGAAAATCCTTTAAAAATCATTTGGAAATCATTTTATACTTCGAAAATACGTTCTCTCACAAAGAAAGGATTCTGAGATTGATTTCACTCATTCTAGGGTATTTCTACCCTATCTCTAATGAGTTTTTGCTCCGCAGGCTAAGATTTGCCTAAAACCAAAGCTCTGATACCAACTGTAACAACCCGATATTTTCAGTCATTCGCATTTGCACATGTCGGACTTGAATTGCTCAAAATACCGCGTTGTAAATAAATTTGGAGCAAATGAAATACAATCACAGAATCACAGACACAGAAATATCAGAATAACTCGCAGCGGAAATAAAAATACCATAGTATTTCATGAAGCTACTATAACAAACTCTCAAAACATAATACATAATATTAGTCTGAAAAAAAACATATACAATAGAAATCTCAATACATAACAGTTTGTAAATACCAGAGCTGAAATAGAACAACGGAACTGAAAGGAAATAGATAACTAGACAAGTAGAATCTCCAGCGATTCCTAGCTCCATAAAAGAAATCCAAAGCTAAGCTGTAAATACTCAGGCTGACCCGAGCGTAAAGTAAAACACAAAACACTCGAGTTAGGACAATACATACTTATATAATGTAAACCAACTCAAGTGAACTGTAGTAGAAATGCACAATAACTTAAAGGATGCTTGGGATCGGCCATCCTTTAAGAATCGGTTAAACTATAAATTAAATACATCCCGTGGTTAAAATTTCAAAATGGTATTTTATACTTCAAAATAAAATATCATTTCAAAATTCAATATCATTAAAAATCCATTTCATAATATCAGAATATAATATCTTCCAAACCACATTCATTTTTATTTAATTTAAATACCATTACAAAATACATTTCAAAATAGTTTATATTTTGAAACAAATTACTTCCTTTTAAATCATAAAAATGAAGTTATTATATTTAATAATTAACTTATTAAATTTCCAAAATTTTAAATCTTTTCAAAGTTCATTCATTCCCTAAAATTTATCAAACAGTGAAAATTCACCTTTTCGCAGCATTTAGACAATGCTACGGAAAGTTACTTTTAAAACAATTCAATTTAACAAAAGACAGCATTTAAATGCTATAATAGGGTTACTTTAGTTCAAATAAAACCTTACTTAAATTCAACAATTATAGCACTTACTTAAATTTAGCCATTTAGTTCATTTCTATCAACTACGGCATTTACAAATGCCGTAATATCATTTACATGAGAAAATAATAGCATTTCAAAATTGCTATTAATTAAATTCCAAATATTCAATATAATTTCACAAACAATTAAATTTTTATTTAATTCATTTTAACTTATAATTATACATTTTCACTTTTAAAACAATCATTTAAATACCCTTATATTCATGATTTTATAAGTTCAATTTCCATTCAAAATCAAATTTAATAATAATTTCCTTATTAAAATTCCAATATTAAATATTAAATTCATTAAATTAAATTTTACTTAACACTTAAGTTTAAATTTTCAAATATAACTCAATTTCATTTTTATTTACTTAACTTAAAATTCACTTTTAAGCCAAATTCACAAATTTCCAGTTTTAGTTATATTTCAAAATTTCAACTTAAATATTCATTCATTTCACATTTAACTTTATGGAAAAATCATTAATATATTACAAAATCATTTTAAATTCTTTTAAATTCAGAATATCATAAATTTATCATATTTTCATATTTAATTTAAATTCCATTTATCACCAAATTATAATTTCCAAAATAACTTACATTTCAGATTTTCTAATTTTACCATTTATTTATTTCACTTATAAAATTTTAGAAAATCAATAATGCTTTACAAAAATCATTTTTTTATCAATTTTACATCAAAATATTATAATATTACATTTCTAAAGTATTTTAAAATTTTTAGAAAAACATATTTTAACAACGGGTCTGTATTTCATTTTCTAGCCTAGGTAAAGTGATACGAGTAATATATCATTTCAACCCGTAATTTACAAAGAAAACCCGGGTTTGATCATTTCAAACCCGCAATCCCAAGTAAAAGAAAATAATTGAAAATCATTCAGGCATATCATTTCAGCCCATAACGATTTTCTCCTATTCTAAAGTCCGTTCGGGTATGTATCATTTCAACCCATAGTGATTCTAGTCTACAGGAAACTTGCAGTGTGATAAACTGATGAAAGTAACAGAATAGCATGAAATAACAGTAACATATGATATAACAGGTGTAAATATAGGTGTGAACATCATATGAATATGATATAGCAGTTATAACAGGATGATATGCATGTACAGATTCAGGTGATGTCAGTTTATCACTACATAAGTACATATTAGTCTGGTGAGATTTACTCACCTCTACAAGCTGGAGATAGTAAATACAGACACACAACAGAGATCCAAAAGGCACAAAAGCATGACTACGATTCAAGTGAGGAAAAGCCAAAGCTATTTGTCTTGTGCATATGAAACAAAACAATGCATATAACATGAATTTCAAACCAAAATATGACATTAAACAAGCAGAATTAAGGAACAACAATTAATCAAACACTTGCACTTGCTTCCACCATCACTATGCTCAGCTTATAGGGTGATAAGTCACCACCATGGGATGTACTTGGTCAGGTATGGGTCATATATCCTCGGCCTAACATGGGTAGTGAAGGTATGGAAGTTGTTTGAGTGATTAATGGCATAAATGTACAAACACAAGGCAAAGGTGCATTTTTATATAACAACAAGTCATGACTATAGCCTTATGTGGCACGACCAGACCTACTGGAGGCTAGGGGATGGTGTGACAGTGGCTTTGGGTCAGGTAGGTGCTGGTGGAAGTGATGCAAGAGGTGGCCAAGGGGTGTGGTGAAGTGGTGAAGGCCATAGGAGCTCGGTTATGCATATATAGGAAGTGTTGCTTGCATTTTCGTGTGGATCTTGCATCAACGATGGCCATGGCCTGGTAGGTCAGAGGAGATGGAGGTGGTTTGCAGCTGGACAAGGTGGTGATGAAGGTGGTGGTGATGGTGGAGCAAGGCCGAACAACATAAGGTTGAAGCAAGTGCAAGTAGAATAAGAAAACAAAGAAGAAAAGTGAAAAAACAAAGAATTATTTACCAAAGTTTTTGCTCAGGAGATGGAGGCCGAATTTTTTTTGAGTTGAGAAACAAAAATTTTCGTGAAAAATGATGAGGAAGTCGGCTGAACAAAGGAGATATGGGGAGCAAAAATTAATGCATGAGTTATTTGGAATTGAAAAGGTAAAGTAGGTGAAAAGACAAAGGCAAGTGAAAGGTTTAAAACTCTTCATATTACCTTTTTTTTCTTTTGCAAATTTTAATAAATGAAAAATTACTTATAATTACAGATAAAAACACGAAAATATAGTAAATAAAAAAAAATATTAATTATATATATAATTTAATTAATAAAAACAGCAAAAATTGCAAACTAGTCATAAAAATATGAAAATAAATGCAATGAAGTTTGGAAAATTTTTATGTGCTTGAAAAATATTTATAAATAAAGATAAGAACACAAAATAAAAATGAATTCACAAAATACATAAATAAATATTAATTTAATATAATTTAATGAAGAAAATAGCAGAAAAATGGAAACTAGCCTTTAAAAATAAAAAATAAATGCAATAGACTTTGGGAAAATTTAAATACCACTTTAATAAAATTTAAAAGATAAAATGTATATAAAATGACATATTGACACATTTTAAAATATGACAATAAAAATATAGTTTATATTATTTAAAATAAACAGAATTGCTATATAAAGCAGATTACACTCAATGTTGGAATATACATAACTTTCACAATTTAAATCTGTTTTCAACGAAACGAAAAGCAGTATTCAAGTTATTAAGTCTATTTTCATAATAAAAGATAAAATTTAAGAATCTAAATATTTAAATTTGAAATTTAAAAATCAAAGTTTGACCCAAATTTACCGAAATCAACATTTCAGGAAAATATTCAATTTATATCATTTTGGAATTATAAATCACATAATAATCAAAGTTTATATTTAAAAATGAAAAGTTTGAAATGGAACCAGTTAAAAAAATTAAAAATGAAATAAAGTCAAAATTAAAGTATACATAAAAATTTAGGGTTGTTACAATATCAGAGATAAGGGGAGCAACTAAAATATTGTTAATTGTGCTATCTAGAAATTGAAGACATGGCCTAAAATTGGTATTTTGTCAATGACATAAATCATCAATGTATCCAATGTAGTTTTTGAAATAGTCTATGAAAACAATTTAGTATTTGAGGAAGACACAGTAACAAAACATAAGCAAGAATCTAAAGCATTTAAACAACATGAACTATTCATAGATAGTTCTTTCAAATAGTTGATTAGGCAAATAATAATAAAATGGCCCTTTTTAACTAACTATAAGATAATTTTGGTCTATATCATGAAGATGGTTGGCTAAATAGTTTAAATTTTGTTGGCAAAAAATTTGTTACTTTCAAGCAATAAATTTTGAATTTTAACCAAATAATTGCGTTCACGAAATTAGTTATTTGCTCTATGTTAGTTTGTGGATTGAGGAAATAAAGTAGACTAAAATAATAGTATACTGTGTTATTTACTGTACTCGTATTTGGTATTGTGTTATATACATGCTTCTAAAATATTTCTACAATAATTGATATAACTAATTCTAGAATAATAGGTACATTAAGTCAATGCTTTTGTCAAATAATAATGTAAATCTACAAAATACTCAAATTTCAACCGTCTTTCGTTGAGTTAAATTATTTATGCAATAAAGAATTGTACAGACAACTTATATACATCTGTGCATGTCTCATTTTATGTAGGCTGAATATCATTTTGTTTATTCTCAATACTTTTAATTGTAGTGGAGTTTTATACCACTTTCACGATGGAAAAACTACCGTAATGACCAACACTTCTTTATACACATTGATATAGCTTCATCCGTACTTGTGATAATTTTTGAGAACATGATAATAGTATTTGGCCACCACCAAATCATAGTTAATATGGCTAATAACATGTTAAGCGAAACCAGTTGTAGGAAAAAGTGCACTGTATTCAAATTACAGGCCTAACTAATTTCAACTAAAAATCAACGACATGTTTTTATAGCAGGTATAACAAAAAATATGGAAATGAGATTTAAAACCATAAAAGTGTGGATACAAATGCATAATTTATGAATAATTGAAGTATAATAAGATTATAACGATATAAATATTGTTTCACCACAAAACAGTTGGACGTAAAAGATAATAAAGATTTGGGTAGAAATAAGGCTTTTTTGCAGTGATAATCAAACAAAGTTTTACATATTAATCCACCAATTTTATTAACAACACCAATAAATCATTTTGCTGAACATGAAAACATCAGCAAATACGTAAAGCAGGCGTACTGATTAAACTGAAGCAGTAACAGTAATCGTGTCATTAAACATTAGAACATCATCAAATACCTGAAATAAGCATACTGATTGTTGAAGCAAATTGACGATCCGTAGGGAAACATGAGCTCGAGGCATAAATTTTGTAATACCAATCGACCTAGGATTTGGAGTTAGTGATGTCGGTAAAAGAACGTAGTTACAATGAAAATGGATATTTTCACACTGACGAACTTCTAACAACAACTTGTGAAGACCATGGATGTTATTTTCCAGTTTGGAAGATTGGTAGTGAATTAAGAACGAAATTTAATATCTATTGATTTTGTTAGAAATCAATTTTGGTGGAACTTGGAAATAAATGGGTATTCATTTTGAATTAAGGATCAAAAAGGAAGAGGGAAGACGGAAAAAAAGTAAAATTAGGTATTAGAGTTGTTGTAGGTAAAAGAGAGAGGAAAAGGTAACCAGCGGGTACCGGAGGGAGAGGCGGCGGCGGTGGAGGAGTGGGTAGGAAAGGAGGTCGACAAATGGGTTAGTAAATGACAAACATCGGGTAGCGGGACGGAGGGGAATCTGCAGTGGGTTGGTGGAGGACTGAGAAAGAGATCGACGGAATTGGAGCAAGGAGGAGAAACTAAAGCTTTGTTGAGCGGAAGATGGAGGTAGTGGGGGCAGGAACGTTTTGTAAAAGAAGGAGATGAGTAGTAGGTCACGTGAGTTGACAGTTTGATGTATATTAACAAAAACGCAGAAGTGGATAAGGGGGCATTATTTTGAAATGAGAAGGGGAGAGAGTCCACATCAGCGGGGAGAGATTCCTGCTTTATTACTAAAGGATAGATCTGCTTATTAACTTAGCGTTAAATATTTAAAATAAGGCTCTTTTGTTAATTCTTCTATATTTTCTTTTTAAGGGAGAATTAATTTAAAGGACAAAGATTTGTATATTTTTTGCCTCAAGGACGTGACCTCAATATTTGTACCACAAGAACAAACATCTTCTAAAAATTATTCATAAGGACAAACATTTTCCAAAATTATTCATAAGGACAACAAAACTGCTACCGAGCTAAAACTGATACCTAAAAACTGCTACCGATAACTACAAGCTGATGCCTAAAAACTGCTATCAATAACTAAAAACTGATACCTACCGAAAGTTGTCCTTCAAGATAAAATATTGAAGGTCTGTTCTTAAAGCTAAAAAGCTGTGAAATTTTGTCCTTGACAATAATTTCCTGGCTCTTTAACTTAATTCTAAGTTTTAAAATAAGTCGTTTTTGTTTTTTCTATTTAATTATAACCTACGTTATAATTTCTCTTTTATCTTGTCTTTTTAGTTATAACTACTAATTATAAACTTGCTTGCAAATATCTAATTTTCCTAGTTCAGTCTATGTTTTTTTATTGCATTTTTTCTTATTTACATCAAATTTTCTGTAATTTTAGTGTTCATATGTTTTAGTCCATATTAGCGAATTATCCTCTTTTTATTATTTTATTCGCGTAAAAAGGAACAAAAAGAAACTAACATTTACATGCTGAATTTTAACGCAAAACAGATATAAGTAAAATACAAATTACTGTAAATAACATTAATTAACTGTAAATAAATGAATAAAATAGCTAAATAAAAATAGCTGGATAAAATAGACTGAAAAGAACTTTAAAAATTAACTGTAAACAACTTATATAAAAGCAGTCTCAATGTCTCAAAATTGCAGAAAAACTACAACTATTGAGAACTTATTATTTTAAATTGCTTAAAAATCTAAAATAATTACTTAAACACTCACCTGTAGTCCTTAGCTATTTTCTTGGCCTTCCTGGATCCACTTCTAGAGTGTAAACTATTTTAATTAAAAAGATCTTCTCCTTGGAAAAATATTCCATTTAGGATCCAGTCTCAGGCAATGAACCCAGATGGAGAAAATCTGAATGAAAAAAATAGATAGGACTAGATTCTTGTTTATAGTGTCATTTGGGGATCTCGAGTCGTTGATTTGAAGATTAAATTTGGTGCAACCACGTCATAAGTTCGCTGGGAACCGTCAGATGGAAGCACGGACGCACATGATTCAAGAGAAATCGAAAACACGTCACTCAGTCCAATAAAAAACTGCCACGTGAGAAAATAAATCAGCGTTCATTAAATTCCCATTAATATCAATTATGTCATTAATTCAGCCAATCAATTTTTTCCCAATCCTTATTTATTCATCAATCGGATATGTTACATGTTTATTTACACTTTTGAATGTGTACAATTAATTAGCATATATGTATATATACGTATACAATTTAAACTAATCAATCCCATAGTTAACTTCATTTATTCATAGTCAATTATCCTACTTGATTACTTACTAATTTTAACCATTCCCCACTGATTCTTATCTGTTACAATATTTATTTGTTAAGTTTTATCCTCCTTTCTAAATCTTCTGTTTATAAACATTAAAGATTTAAACTTCAAGAATATATATTTTACAAACAAATTTAGTTTCCTCATCTTACATGTTTACAATCTACGTTAATTTCCAATTAACGTACATTAGTAAATGTTGTAATGCATGTTAATTACAATCATACATTAGTTACTAATAATATGCATTTATTGTCAATAGATCTTTTTACCATTTCTCTCCTTATACATATGTATACGTGTGTGTACTATTACAATATTCTTGTTTCTAGTTTATTTCATTAATCAAACTCATACGTTTAAATGTACGCACAAACGCGTAAGCTATTGAAATAATTCTAAAATTTGTGTATATAATATGTTTCCTTTTTTGATAAGTTCTACTGACTTATTGCTAACTGTGTACATATATAATTTAACATACATCAGCCATCAATCAATCAATTATAATTAATGTAAGTTACCAATTTATTACGTGTAATTGTTTCTAATGTCAAAATTTCAAACGGTCATAACTTCTTCGTCTGAACTCCGTTTGGAAAACATTATATATAAAAATTAATCAAAAAATTACCACGAAAACAATGGTATAAATTTTGTGGCCAAATTCCAATATTTGCTAAATTTTCATTTTTCACGCTTGTCTAAGTTTATTAATTATATTTCTGTTAATTAATTAGTGTAGAAAAACGTGAGGTGTACTTTAATTTACATGGTTCCTTTAAATTTTCCCTTAATAATAATTTCTTTTATTTTAATTCCTTTTTAATTATTTTCCCCCTAAAATATCGGGGTGTTACATTCTCCCTCCTTAAAGGATTTCGTCCCCAAAATCTCCAAAGACGGAAGAATGTAAATAGCAACCATCATCCAAAAACAACATCCATCTACTCATCCATCATCTATTTCTACAATTGTACTTATTTTAACTAATGCAATTTATCATTTATGTATGCAGATGGTGTAGTGTCAATGTTCCTAACTAATGCAAAAGATTAGGCAGTGTACTGATTTAGTCGACCTCCTTTTTATGCAATCATGTCTGTGCCATGTATCCAAAGGACTTCAATTCTCTAATGATAACTAATAGTTCTATATGCGTGCTACAATCATCATCCAAATACAACAATCATATGACAATCACCCATTTATAGCAACCATGGAAAATAAAAATAAATATGCAATTGTGCACACATCGACATCCATATGCATATGCTCTAATGTCTTAGTTAGGCCGATAAGAGTGCCTAGTGTAAGCATATGCGTCCATTAGCATCCACTAACAACCAATTGCGAGCACTAGTATCCATCATACATATATGTTCTAATAACATGCTTACATCAAATCCTGTCATCCATAGGTTAAGTTCTAAGATCTACCCTCCCAAAGGATAATAAAAGAAAGAACCTATTCAAAACTAAAGATGGAAACAAAAAATTTAAAATTTACTATCAAAGAGATGTGGATAAGAGGTACGCATTTTCTCCTAATCAAATCAATCTTCTTCGAAGCCTCTTTAACCATGTCGGGACCAAATAGCAATCTCTCTGTAGACTCCAGCCAACACGCAGGCAACTTGCACGGTCTTCCATAAAGAGCTTCAAAAGACGTCATCCTAATGCTAGTTTGAAAACTATTATTATACGTGGATTCCTCTAAAGGAAGATGCTCCTTCCAAATTTCTCCAAAATCAAGAATACACATCTTCAACGACGTGTGTCTTACTATCTTACTAATATCATCTTACTATATAGTCTACACACATAAAGCAACAATCCTAGGTTCTCACTAGTGCCCTTTACACTTTACAGAAACTTCTACCATTACTTCTAAAAGTAATCACTGATATAGTCTTACACTATTACCATCACACCTAGGAAATGATTTCTATCTACTCCACATTTAAAAGTTTGATTGGCATTTATTATTTTAAAAACTAAAGCTTCTAAAGTTTTAAAACATCAAATCCTAAAAAAATTCCTTTAAATGTATTATTTTCAAATTTCTATTAAATTCAAAATGTACTTGGTTACTTAATATTTTATCTTTCAAGACTTACATCCTTATAGCTTTTTGAATTTGCATTATTCCCCAAACCTAGTGTGGAAAACTTACAAATTCTAAGTTCAGAACTTATTCCTCCTTTTCTTTTAAAGACCTTTACAGCTTTTCATAAAAATTTGGATTTTTAAATTAACTGTTACTAAGTTTTTCGCTTCCAAAAATCTATTTACTTTGTCACCAAACCATATTTCTTTAAAATATATAATGTCCTCGCGTGTTTCCAAAACATCTTCTTACTACACCTAATGGTTTTATACCTTAATGTATTGGAACTAATTTCAGTTATGAGAATTAACGCTAAAACCTTCTACGAATCCTTTAAAAGAGGACTTCATGTTTATGTGAAATAAAAAGTAACTTATTTTATATTTCTTGAAATTGGCTACACAAAATATGGTGCTTCCCATACCTTGTACATCTCTTTCACGTATTCTTTATAACTTGCACAAAACTGATTTGGTTACATAGAAAATTGTATCATTATTCATTTTATTCTAATAAATTAAAAAAGTATGTTTAATCTATATTCTCTTCGTACACATTTTTTATGAAATTTATTAATTTCCTAATATTTAACTTACACCCTTTTTTTCCAGAAGAACTCATTTTCAAAACAAGAAAACATTTCCTTATATTTATTTAGAAAAATAAGTGTACTTACAAACCACTATATTTCTATACTTAGAAATTATCTTCAAGACACATTTTTATTTGGGTCAAAACGGATGTGCGTAAAACACCGTTACTACAACCCAAAAATACTAGTGTAAGGATTTAGTTAAAAATAAATACTAATAAATCTCACATACCATGTAAAAACATTTCCTTCAGGAGTCACTACTATAACAGTAGTGTTATAGTCTATGCTCCCCTTATTTTTCACGAAAACATCCATTATAATAATAAATGTTGTAACCTATGTTACCGATACTTAATGCACCCTAGGTTTTTATATTTAAAATCTTTGTTTATCTACAAAGAAACTAGCGAGCTATATATGCTCTATAATTCTTCAAAAATAATTTCACTTTTAACAAAATTTACATCATATATAATCAAACTTAAATCTCATGCCACTTTTTTCAAAAAACGCAATATTTACTTCCTCAAAAATGTTAACAATTAATTTTTTTCAATTTTTCAATTTTAACAATTTCATTTTATTGTGCTAGAAATAAAGTGGATTTTCTTTTTGCTATCCTAGGGGAACCCTTCCTAAATCTTGAAAATCTCATTTCCTTACTAAAGTCTTTTCAACCAAATCTATTGTACATGTCCAATCTTTGCGTACAACTCTTTGGATTTCCTTAATCCAAACCTAAATGTACAAAACCGTTTCTCAAACTCCTTCCATGTGTAGAGCTTCTCTATGCCCCAAGAAACGCATTTCCTTACGCCAAAAGTGACACTTCAAGAATTTTGCCTTCAACCTATGAATGTGAAGTGTACAAAGAACCTCCTCAAAATATCTGGGAAATCTCTAATGACTGGAACGAAATCTAGCTCTCCTAGTGATGAACCAAAGGAATAAAGGAAGCTCAACATGACTGACCCCTGTGGGTCGTAAAAAACTTCGGGAGTCTGTCCGCTACATGTCCCTAATCTGACGACTCTCTTCTCGCAGTCCAATATCGCACCATAAGTGGATAACCAATCCATCCCCAAAATCATCCTGTAATGACCCGTAAATTTAACTGGTTTCAATAACGTTATTAACTGGAATTTTGTGAAATTTTAAATAATAAAATTTTGAAATAAAAATTTGATATTTGGAATGCGTCTAGTTAAACATAGCAACTGGTAAATTTTCGTCTGAAAATATGAAGTTTATTTTCGTGTGTAAATTTCAATTTAATCAGTTAAAAATCGATGAAAATAAAACATTCTCGAAACCTAAATATTTTTACATAGAAAAATTCTAAACCATCTTCTGAGTAAGACGTCATTTTTCGTTTTTCCAAATTCGGACTTCTTTAGCTCCGTCGATCTTAATTTTCTGCGTTTTTGCTGCATTTTCCGCCTGTGGAAAATTCAAATTTTAATAATTCAATCGTATCACTGATATCCATATGCCGTTTTGACCGTTTCGTCATGATGATCTTTACGGTATATTCAACTCTGTGTTTGGAAATCCGATACGCGGTGTATCGGCGTAACGGTTCGTCGTATCGGTACCGTATTGTGTCATTTTTTCTTTTCTTTCCAATTGACAGCTGAGAAATCCAACAGCTTTTGCTTTAAATATTTTACCTTGAATTCATGCGTGCCTTTTCATTTTCCTTTTGGGAAGTGTATTCTTTTCAGTTCTTCATATTCTTTGATGCGCCTTTCATTGAAACGTAATGCACAAATATAATGATATTGGAAATAAAGCTGCTTATATCTCATGCGCTGGTTCATTTTCAAAATAAGGGTCTCCATCCTCCTTTTCCTTTTTAGTTTGGATCTGAGTCCTCCAAAAAAAAAATTAACGATGAACAAAAGCTCGCCAACCTCCTCATACAAACTCGGCCTTCCCCGTAACTGCTGTTCCAACCTCCGCCACGACAACACTTGGCAGCACCGCCTTCAAGTTTCCACCTTCAGCCGACAACGAACTCATGGCCGATCAATCTTCACTCCACCGCCTTCAACGCATGCAAGATCCAGAACCCACGCCTGCCACCCACCATTGCAATGCATCTCCGCCAAGCTTCTCCCTCCAAAACGTCACCACAACATGGCAGCAACTCACTCCCAGATGTCGCCTCAACTTCCTACGCCTTGAATTCCCTGAGATGGCCGGGCATCAAGTAGCGACCCACCACCACCTCATCAACCAACAGGCCGAAGACTTGCATTCCCTCTCTCCGCAACCTCTGCCTTTGTCCAGCCCACTAACCATGTTGTATCATTGTCACTTTTTCAAAAGCATTTCATCATTAGCGTTCAATTTTTGGCTGGCAATCTATTGCGTATCATCCATGAGTGGTTTTGTGCTAGTGCTCCGTTCAGTTGCATTTGGCCACCTATTTTTGATTTGCTTTTATGGTCTATTGCATGAACTGTTGGTGTGTATATTTGCTTCACCTTTCCTTGTGGAATCCAAAGAACGTGAGCTACTTACCATGTTGTTCCAAGCTACTCGGTTCTGATGCAAATCCAAGTGCCGAGCCCTATAGCCATCGGCCGCTTCTTCTTTTCTTTTTCCTCTCCGCCGCGTATGAATAAAAGGTGCGGTATATATATGTTATATATTTTATAGTAGTAATATATATATATATATATATATATAGTTTATATTATTTATTTTATACTATAGTATACTTTTCCAAAGTTTGTTTTGGGGCTGGTGTGTTTTATATTGATTAATCATGATACATTTAGTAGTAATATTATATAATGACTATGGTCTACATGACCTCTTTTATGTCCAGTATAGGTTATATATGCATGATATTAAACTACTTATATTTGGAAATATAGTATTGACTACTTTATAATTGGTCTGATTTG
Organism: Allium cepa; assembly: GCA_030765085.1. Classification (NCBI taxonomy): domain Eukaryota; kingdom Viridiplantae; phylum Streptophyta; class Magnoliopsida; order Asparagales; family Amaryllidaceae; genus Allium; species Allium cepa. The sequence goes on from CM060932.1 coordinate 746,199,402, forward strand.
TAATACTTCAGTACTATATTCATGCAAGTGTTGTTATAATCTATTAGTTTATAAACTTGGTTTGCTAAGTATTGTACAGGTTATATGGACTTATGTATATACCCCGCCCAACATTTATAATCATTTTATGTTAGTATAATATTAGTATATCTATATTATATAGGTGAAACCATGCAATTGATTTTATATTTTATACATGTAAGTTTGTTTATAAATAGTTGATTTATACTTATGTCATACTTCAGGTCTGCATACATATGTAATATAAATATAGGTTGGAAAGAAAAGAAAGTATATGTAATTTATACAAGATTTTGGATATGGTATTATATACACAAATTATTTATAATTATGATTTCATATATTTAGTTTATAGTATGATTTTATGTAAGTAAATATATAAATATAAATTGCTTTGATTATTGTTGATATGTATGTATTTATTTTAAATTTTTATACAGATGTGTTGTTTATTTTATGTGTTTACATGAAGCAAAGATTTTAAATTACACATATATTCAATTTAATTTGAGTAGAATTTTTAAAATATGATTTCTTTTACTACATATATGGTTATATAGGTAAGTTACATATACCATTTAGTTCCATCGATCCAATTCTAATTTAATTTCGTCTACTCCTATTAATCAGCTTTGATCATCGAACACATTTCAATCATGTATCGAGCTTTGTTCCGAAATGTGTGCTTGGATTCGAAACTCATCATCTTCTCGTTCATCACTAGCCTGGAAAGGTGAGCAATCACTCACGATTAATGTTCTTTTATTTATTAAATTTGATTTCAATTGAAATATGCCGCTGATAGTTATTTACACTGTTATATATATGTTATTACCTGTATCAGTTCACTTGTGACATCTGACTATTATCTGTTAATTGTACGACGATAATCCCGTTTGGTTGATAATTGATTGATTGTTTATTGTTTATATTGGATGTTAAATTGAAATGTATAAAGTGATAAATATTATGCAATTGAAATGGACGTAGAATAGTTAAAAATTTGAATCGACATATGTGTTGAATTTGATTAGTTAAATTTGTATAATATGACCTCTTAAATGTTTAATTATTTAACACGTAGAAAAATGGTTAATTACCCTTGAACCATTTGAATTTATGTTGTACGAAATCGAATAATAAATGTCAAGTGAAGAACCGTATAAATAATAGTGTAATAATCTTTAGTCTACATGAAATGATAGTGTAGATTTTAGAAATAATTATATTAATTTGCATAAACAACAATGTGAATTAATACGATTATTTCGAGATTATTTGAATTAATTCTTGGATTGTTATTGATTGTTGTTATTTCTTGTTTATATACTTTGACACCATCCCAATTATCACACTGCAAGTTCCATTGCTATGCTTTGATTATGAATTGAAATGGAATCGGGTTGAAATGATAAATACCCAAATGAACTTGACTTAGGATAGAGAATTAAATAAAACCCGATAAGTCAATAATTTGATTTAAAAAATAAAACAAAGATTTATTTGAATAAATAATATAGTTTTGAAATGAAATTGGAATTTGAAATCAATGAAAGGAACATGTTAATATTTAATAACTGAAATAAAATATTAACATAGTAGTTATTGAAAGAACGTTGTTTAAAAATAAATTATTCGACAATAAAATTTGGAATTATTCATTTAATTAAGTTTGAAATGATTCAAAAATTAAGTTTGAATTCATAATTAAGTTTGAAATTATTAAGTTTGAAATTATTTAATAATTAAGTTTGAAATTATTTATTAATTGATTGAATTATTTCATAATTAAATAAAAATTGAATTTCTTTCATAAGAGAAATCGAACTTCGGAATAAGTGAATTTGAACTTCGTTAAGAAATGAAATTGAGTTTCTTTATTAAGTGAGTTTTGGGAAAATAATTTAAAGTAAGTAATTAAGTGGAATTGAATTTCTTTAATAAGTAATAAAATGTGATTTATTGGAATAAATATAAAACTTGTAATTTAAAGAATTTGATTTGACGAATTTAATTGAATTTAATTTGTAAGTTGATATAATGAAGTTGAACTTAAAAAATTGATTTAATGAATTGGAAATTTAATAGAAATCGTTTTGAATGATAAATTAACTTAACGAATATTGAATGGAATCGATAAATGAATTTAAATTGATTTGAATATTAAATTAAATTAATTTAAATGATTACGGAATGAAACTTATATACGAACTTGAATCAATATTTGAATTGTTTAAATAAACATTGAAATTGAATTATAAGATTTTGAAACTGTAATTTGGAAGTTTTGAAACGTAAGTTATGGATATTGATATAGAAAGACTAATGGAATGTTGGTTTATAAATTCTAATTGAAATTGAAATTGAAATTGATTTGGTTTTTGAAATTTATTAAACGACCAATCGGTGTAATAATTACGAAAGTTATTAAAGAAACCGGAATCGGTTGTGGACATACTCTCTGTCTAAACCGAAAACCACTTTAATAACTATACGCGGAGTGTGATCCAGAATGAAGTGGTTGGAATGATGTACGTGATGACTGAAGAAAGAGAACGATAATGGATAGCCTTGACACTTGTGTCAAATTGGAAATGACTAAAACAGGAGCCATGCCGGGCCAAATGGGGTTAGCCAACTCAAGCGAACACACACTTGTTATTGATTGGTGCACCCTTGTACTTTGGGGAGTGTTGTTTCGCGGTGTTGCGATCGTTGCGGCGATGCGTTTTCACCAGTCCGGATCAGGAAAACGGTAGTTTCACTACCTTGGGTATTGCCTCATGTGCCTTGTCATACTTATATCCCTATATGCGCGACTACTACGAATTTGTTTTGTGTTATACCTATGGAGTACTCCCTGATATCCCACTAGTTTATGGTGGAGTTTACAGTGTTGTATAGACTATGACATTTGTATAAAATGTGTTAAGGGGAATAATGGTAACTCCTTAACACTATTTTGATATTTTATATTACTGATAGACATGATATATTTAGCGTATATTACTACATAGTAGATAGTTTAACAGATCCTTGGAGGAAGGTTATTCCAACGTCCTTTGAGTTACTTGTATTTCAATTGTTATTTCACTTGAGTTGGATTTATTGATATAAGAATGTTAATCCTGACTCGAGTGTTTTGTGTTTTGCTTTACGCTCGGGTCAGACTGAGTGGTTCACCTTTTAGGACTCACCTTTGGAGTTGGAGCTTCGCCTGGAGATCCAGCTATCTATCCAGCTTTTAAATATTCAGTTGATTCCAGTGATGTATTATGATTCTTGTATTTGACTATTGTATTCGATACTTCTGTTGTAACTTATTTAACTCTGTTATATATATAGTAGCTTCATGAACTACTATCTTTTGCTTCCGCTGCATATTATTACTATGTGTCTGTGATTCTGTGATTATTTATTTACTGTATATGTTCAGTTTGGCCAAATTTAAATTAACAATTCGGTATTTTGAATTATTCAAGTCCGACATGTGCGGATGCGAATAGTCTAAAATAGCGGGTCGTTACACATCCCATACCCAAAAATCCCAATACATAGGCGTCATAGTCAAACTTTACGCCTAATATGAAAATTTTCAAACTCCTACGAACCATGGAAAAATGTATTAATCCTCCTATGGGGTTTGACACAACTATGGGGTCTACTACTAAGGAGATATCTAAGTGCAAACAATCAACCAAAGAACTAGAAATGAAAGAGTCTGAATAGGAAAATCTAAAATTGAGGTCAAACCTTCTACAGAGACGTCCCTACCTCGATCTGATCCACTTCTAGAAGGTGTTGTATCCAAAGCTTGTATTTGCGCTGTAGGTACGCCTTCTTCTTGCCCCGTCCTTTAGGGACCAGCTCTACTATGGTGACCAGGCTGCCCATAGTTGAAACACCTCCCCTTTAACATTTTATTCTTATAGTCCTTTGCGTAATGACCAACCAATCTACATCTATGACATTTCCTGTTTTTCATATCCCCTTCTGAGATCTTCCCTCTTTCCACTTGTCCTTATCCTTCTTGTTCTTCCACCATGACTTCTTAAAGTTTTGCGACTCAGGAACCACTTTAAGATCTCCCTTCAATTGCCAAGATGCAGGCTGAACTTTCTATCGGTCCTCCTACCCTAACAGTCTAAACATTCGCTCCGTATCCTTCAACCTAGCTCGTGCCTCCTCGAAATCCTCAGTGCTAGAACACGTCTTGCCTCCTATTCTAGCGAAGTCCTTACATAGGTTAGAAAAATTGGCTGCTGCAAGTGGATTAATGAGATCTCCACCCGTTGGTGCTGTATTGGGAGTTTTCCTTTGCACCTCTAGTATCGTAGCTGTACAGAACAAGTCGGCGATATTATGAAAAGAAAGAAAACTTAGGCTCGAAAAAATTGAAAAAAGGTTGAACTGGACTTTGAGGGGATTTTTATAAAAACTCTTTTATACTTGAAAAACTATTTCCATAATAAGAGTTTCTTTTTGAAAAATACTTCTAGTTTGAAGATATGCTACTTTTCAAAAATAGGTTACCTTTTGGAAAAATACTTTATTTTTAAAATAAGTTTTAGGAATCTTGTAACCTTAGGTTTTGATATCAAGTGAAACACCCCCACACACTTTAGTATACACAAAAGGACATACTAAAGGATATGGTGCGTTATAGGTATAGCTAAAAACTTTACAGAGAATAAGTTTCAGAAGACAAAATAAATAAAACAGTGGAAACATTTAAATAGTAATCTCATTATTAAAAATCAAACTTCATAAAATTGAGTCACAAAACCAAATACATAATATGTCTTAAAAACTGAATACGTATGTCTTGTGAAGAATACCACCTCAGTCACATTATCATAGTGCATAAATAATAAAAATAATCCCTCTCACAAAGTGCCAGCACATCCAAACTCAAATGGAAAGAAAACTGAAAAGAAGAAGAATACATAAAGAGTGAGAAAGCTCTGCAAATAGATCTCCAAGAAATCCAAGTTTGATGTCCTTGCCTCTATTGGCCTATGGGGGGAAAAAGTGAAATAGAGGAGTGGATCAGACTATAAGTCTGTTGAGTGGAAGTAACTACTAGTATTTTTAAGAAAGATAAAGGTAATAGACTTGGCAACAATTCTAGTATAAAAGGAAATAAAGGAAAATAAAAAGCTGGAATAAAATATTTTTTAACTGTTTGCTTCGCTTAGACAATTCTGATTATTTTGATTATTCGCACTTTTCTTAGATTGTTGTGATTAGGATGAAATCCTAATCCTACTTTAATTAGGTTGAATTATTAATTCTACCCTTTGATTGGCCTTTTATCTCTATTGTGCCACTGTGAGCTAGTCACATCATGTGGGTCCCACAGATAAAAGACACATGTTTAGCGTTATGGAACTCAATAGCGGCTTATATCCCTATATCAAGGTCGCACACTCGGCCACCGTTAGGCTCGCGTCACCTGCTACTCCCTCTTTTGACCTCTTACCAACCCTAAACAGCATAAGCTTGCCCGGCCTCACCCGAGTGTGTTGTGAGACCATCAGTTCTTGACTAAGGGGAATGCTAATGGTATGGGTCCTAACAAACAAATTCTAGTTGCGCATCCCTTGATTTGGGCTTCTATCTGTTGACCACTTATCTACCCTTAACAGCATAAGCGTTTCCCAACCCCACCTAATTGATTATGAGAGCATCAGTTCCTAACTGAAGGGGAATGCTGCAGGTGTGGGTCATACTGCTATCATCGCTTATTAACTTAGTATAAGTCTTTTAAATAAGTCTCCTTCGTTAATTCTGCTCTATTTTCTTTTATTCTAACTCTTTAAAAAAAGCCTCTTTTGTTATCTCTGCTATATTTGCTTATTAACTTAGTACAAGTCTTCAAAATAAGCCTCTTTTGATAGTTCTACTTTATTTACTTATTAACTTAACTCTAAGTCTTAAAATAAGCGTTTTCTATTTAAGTATAACCTACGTTATAATTTCACTTTTATCTTGTCTTCTTAGTTATAACTACTAGTTATAAACTTGCTTACAAATGTCAAAATTGCGTATTTCGGTCTATATTCTTTTTATTACAGTTCTTCTTATTTGCATCAAATTTTCTATAAATTTAGTGTTCTTATATTCTAGTCCATATTAGCGATTTATCCTCTTTTTATTATTTTATTCGCATAAAAAGGAATAAAAAGAAACTAACATTTACAGGCTGAATTTTAATACAAAACAGATGTAAATAAAATTAAAAATAACTGTAAATAATAGTAATTAACTGTAAATAAATAAACAAATAGGTAAATAAAAGTAATTGGGTAAAATAGTCTGAAAAGAACTTTAAAAATTAACTGTAAACAACTTATATAAAAGCGGTCTCAAAATTACAGAAAAACTACAACTATTAAGAACCCTATTATTTTAAATTACTTAAAAATCTAAAATAATTAATTAAACACTCACCTGTGGTCCTTAGCTCTTTTCCTTGGCCTTCTTGGATCCACTTCTAGGGTATAAAATATTTTAGTTAGAAAGATCTTCTCCTTAGAAAAATATTCGATTTAGGTTCCAGTCTTAGATAATGAACCCAGATGTAAAAAATCTAAATGACAAAAATTGCTAGGTCTAAGGTCTTTTTTATAGTGTCACTTGGGGATCTCATGTGTAACGACCCACCCTTCTGGGGAGTTTAAAGTCAATAATAAACCACATATGTCAACTCAAATCATTCAAAAGGGTAGATTGTTAATGGAGTTAATAAGAAAATAAGAGAAAACGAAGAAGAAACAAAACACAGAATCTCGTCGCGGAACAACAAAATATAATAATAAAATAAACAGTTCATGAAGCCATTTAATATACTTTTGATTACCATTTATACAATATTTATCAGAGTTATACATAGATCAGAAATAAATGAATAATGCAGTAGACAACATGATGCAGGAATAATAATAATAGTAGTAGTATACCAAATATTCGTCTTCATCTTCTAGAATAAATCTTCAATAGGCTGAAAAATTCAGGACTGATCCGAGCGTAGTGAAAATACAAAATACTCGAGTCAGGACTAAAATATCCTTATGTAAGTCAGATCGATACCGCATAAACATGTGTCTAATGGCGTCAGAGCTGTTTACAGGATTTCACATCTCCTATCCAGTGTATAACGTGCATGTAATAACTCAAGAGATGTAACGGGATTTTCCATCTCCTAAGGATCTATCAAAATATTTATATGCCATAGAATATGTTATACATATAATGTCTATTCAGTAAAATAAATATTAAAATATGTTAAGGCTTTACATTAATCCCCCTTAATGCGTTTTTAAGCATTGTCGTACAGTTTGCATATAAAACAGCAGTTAAACGATCAGTGGATAGGGATGCGCCGTGATACGACAACACTAAACCAAAATCGTATGGATCTCGTTTAGGAATAAAAATATGACAAGGCACGTGAAGCAATGCCCATGGTAGGATACTGCCAGTTTACCCTTCCTGTCTGGTGGTAACGCATCCATGATCGCCCACTGCGTCCAGCACTCCCATGACCTAGAGGGTGCGCACCAATCAATCATAATGTAAATGATCGTAATTCAAAGAAGTGGGTCCGTTTGGTGTAGCTAACCCACTTGGCCGGTACAGCTCCTATTTTAGTTATTTCAAATTGGCACAAGAGCCAGCTATTCGATCATCATTCTCTTTCTTCAGTAAGTGATCCCAAATCCAACCACTTCGTTCTGGATCATCACTCCACGTACAAAATTGTTAAAGTGGTTCCGGTATCGATAGGGAGTATGCCCATATCCGGCACCGGTCTCTTTAACAACCAAACGTCGTTTTACACACCGGTTGGTTCTTTTACATTTCGAAAACAATCCATACTTAATATCAAAATATCTTATTCGCTTCAAGATCAAGTCCATTTCGAAGTCATCACATTTACTCAAAATATGTCATTTTAATTCCAAATCATTTTCGTCTCAATATCGAAATTTTTATTCCAAAATGGTTTCAAATTTACATTTAGGTTGTAACTTCATTTAACCACATTCATATTTAAATCCACGATTTAAAATAAACATTTCACCCCTGACCAGTTTGAATTTTTGAAAGATAGTTTGAATAGTTTTAAAATAGTTTAAATAATTAAAATAGTTTAAATAGTTTAAATGGTCAAAATAGTTTAATATAAAACAGTTTAAGTATTAAAATGATTTATATGGCAAAATAGTTTGGAAACCAAAGTAATTTGTATATTTATGAGGATAGCTTTTAAATAGTTTTATATTAAATTATTTATTTGAATAATAGTTTTAAAGTCAAACCGATCCAGTTCTTACTTCCCCACTCTAATCAACTCCAATTTCCATTCAATCGATTCAATTTCGATTTTTAATTCAAATCAACTTCAACTTCGATTTCAAATCAATTCAATTCCACTTTCAAACCCAATTAATTCAATTTCAACATCAATCTATATCGATTTCAAGCTCGATTTTCAAATTGTCGATTCAAACATTTAATTTAAATTATCCTTCAATATTCAGTTTAAAATCCTAATCTTTAAATAAAATTCAATTCCGAGCTCAATTTCAAAATATCGTTTTTTTAAATCCCTTTCACTTAGCAGTATTCATATTTTGAATAAAAGTTCAATCCTTTAAAACAATCAATTTATGAAATTCAATCATATTCTGATTTTTAACTTCAAAATCTCAACTTCAATTATTTAACAATTTCTTTTAACCAAAAATTTATTTCAATATCTCGAACTTGTATTCATGATCAATTCAAACTTCATAAATTCAATTTTCATTCCTTTAAATTCAAAAGCATTAAATAATTTCAAAACAAAATTTTAAAATTATTTAGTTTAACCAATCCAGTATTCGTATATGATTTTCTATCCTATGGCCAAGTGATCAGTTATTTCAATTTAATTTCGGGGATGAATATATATCATTTCAATCCAAATCATAATGTCATAGGTATATATCGTTTCAACCTATTTCATAGTTCATTAGAAATAATTCAATTTACAATTTAATATACTGTGAAAAATATACAAGGTGATAACATGATATATATATATAAACAAATAACATCCAAATAACCAAATATCAGCCAATAGCATCCATCGCAATCAATCATCCAAACAGACAATATAATTCACGACAATTTCATAGTTATTAATACTAGGAAATTTAATTTCAATTTAATTTCAATTCCAATTTGATTGTTAATTTCAATTTTTAATGGTAAATTCAATAACAACCTAGATGCCAATTAAATTTATCAAACGACGACCAATAAAAATCATATCACTTCATTATATCAAACTTAACTAGCATGAAAATATTTTAGTATGTTGTAAGCGTTATAAAAACACTCACCTTGAGTTTACTTTTCCAATCGTTCAAATTTTAAATTAAATCAAGCACGTTCTACTTAACCTAAAAATTTAACGAGCTCCAAACACTCCCGATCTTCGCCGCAGCATAGATCTCGTCTCTGTGATTCCGACACCACTTGTTTCGTCCGGTTCTGACATCGTATGCATGAGATATAAAATTTTAAAGTTTGTATATAATTTATATAAAAATTCTTTTTTATATATATATACACCAAGAAACAAATCCAGCCATACATGAAGCTTCTTCCCCACCATTTCTAGGCAACCACGGGCTTGCACAAACACATCACATGCAACAAAGAAATGATGGCCGCTTCACCTACAACGTGCCGGAGTTCGATCGGAGAGCTTTGATGCGTGCGCCTGCGCGATAGCAACCGCTGCCCACAATCTGTCTAAGCTCGGTCGTCCTATGGCCTTGGAATTCTTACTTGAAGTCGCGGCCTTCAACTCCATTTCATCGCCAATCCATCTCTCGAAAAACAATTACAACCGTTCACCTCATAGATCTCAATGCCCTCTACGAATTACTAGTTGGAAGATTCTGCTATTTATCGATGGATAGGGAGAAAGAAATGAGGAAAGAGTCGATCGTTTCGGCCATTGAAACATTAGACGGCGGCTGGATTAAGGACTAGGGCTAGATTTTGACTTTGGACGTATATATATACACGCATATCATTATTATTATATTATTATTTCAATTTTAACGTGCTTATCTAAACGAACTCCAAAAGCAGCGTGCTGACAGGCTTTTGTAATGTTTTACCCATGTTCTGAACAAAACGGAACATGTTTCAAGGCCTAATTCGATCATATGTGTGAGTTACGAAAATAAACGATCAATTTTAAATTAAATCGATTAAACTAATTTCTAAGCGTTTTCAGCTGTCACGGTCAAACGACAACGATTGCTACGAAATTTGAAAGCCGATAATAATAAATAATTTAAATATTATCCAAATAATTTTTAATCCACCTTAGAATATCATATTAAGTTCATAATTCAATTATCCAAATAATTTTCAATATTAAATTAAACAATTTAAATATTCAATATTAGACACATTTCAATAATTGATTCTAAATGGATTTTAGTTATCAATCAATCGCTTCATTCCCATCTAATAGATTCAACAATTATTAGTCAATTCAACTATGGATTGAAAACCCATTCAATACATAGCATTATCTTCAATACTCGTTATTACTTAAATCTTCAAAATTAGTTTATTTCTAAATTCTATTCAAGTGCATATCCAATAACTTCAAAATCATTAAATTTTTATTTTTAACAATTTTATTTCATAACTACATTAAATTTAATAATTTAAAATAGATAAAATTCGGGTTGACAATTCTCCCCCACTCAAAACTTTTCGTCCTCGAAAAAGAACTAAGTAAAGAATTCAACATTTGACATATTTTATTCAAAATTATCAACTTATAAAAAATGAAATTTCATTTATAAAATCGTTACTACGCTTCCACTCTACTACTTCGATCGGCTTACGAAATTTACAAGCTAGTTATCAAAACAATTAATAAAATTTTAAAACTTGAAATTTTTTCTAACACCCGGATTTACGGAAAATTTTAGCAGAGTCTCCTTTGCGCTGCCCGATCGGTACAACTACAAAATGCCTCTACGGGCCTCAAACCAACAAATGAAAACCAAAAGCCAAGTGGCTCAATCAAAAATCTCCAAATCCAATGACAACATGTACCTCTTTGTCGTACAATCCAAATTTCCTTGATTTTAAATACCTGCAACTTAATTCCCAATGATATCCAATCATATAATTTAAAATCATTTTATATTTTATATTATCAATTTTCAATATTAACTTTACTTAAACTTGTACGATATATATATATATATATCTTTTGTACGCGGTATCAAATTTGATCACTCACTCAATCACACAATTTCACTTCCAAACTAGTATCGTTCACACGACTCTCTAGTGCAGACTCGGATTTGGTTCCTTGATAAGAAACTGTTATTCTCCTTGCATAGCCATATACTGTGATAGAGAATTTTAAAATCACGTCAAAAATCCATTTCCAGGGTTCGCCGACAAAAATCAAGTGAAAAATTCTAACTCAGGTCGATATAAATTATCACGAAATTATGTGCTTCAATCTGGATCAAATCGTTATGCGAATAAAATAATATACATACAACTTACATATTACCCTTCAATAGATTTCTATCAAATTCATCTATATTAATTTCTTTTGTTTACCTTCATTTTATTTACAATCAATTATTCATAATGCATTATTCATATTCCTTATTTACATAGTATATATTCCTTTACACGACATATTCTTTAATATTATCATTTCTTAAACATCATCCTGTAGAATTTGCTTACTTAGATTCGTTTTAAACGCTCTATAATTTAATTAAATTCAATTTCCTTTTTTATTTTATTCTTAACTATACAAATTCCTTTGTTTATATTTACTTCATTTTCATAATTTCAGTTAATAATAAATTTATTTGTGGAACATTTTATTAATCATCACTTTAGTTTATAATTATTCTATGAAAGTCATATATAAGAAGTTGGACTTTATCTAAGTTTATAATTGTCTCAAAAGTCATAAATTCAATTTCATAATTTCTTTTTAAATTTATAATCTAACTTTATAGCGAATTTATAAAGGTATCATTTGATTCATTTGTCGTCTTTCTTCCTCTTACTTATTCCATTTTGTCATTGATCATTTTAGAATATACTCAAGTGTATAACATTTATTATTACAACCAAATTTCCATTTATACACATTTTAATTACTTTAAGTTTTGCTTACTTGTATAACATCACATTACATATCCAAGTCATTATTTTAACTTTCAACACTTGGTAAGTCATATAATATGCTATTAGAATGCAATTTGATATTATACAAATTAATAGGATTCATTTTACTTAATTATAATGTTCACAAATTTAATTTGTTTAAATTTACTTTACTTTTCAACTTTAAGAGTTACACCTCAACTCTAAAGTTTTCTCAAAACATTAAGCATAGAATTCTCAATCCTCTAATTATAAGTTTTGGTTATTCACATTTCATTCAATTAATTAGAAAATTATTAATCAACAGAACTTAAAAATTTAAATGCCCGGTTCATTTCAAATCATTTGAAATAAATATATACACTTATATATTTTGTATATCAAATCATACCTTTAGAGTTTAAACCAGAATCCATTTATCAAAACAATTTCAAAGCAAGCTTCTCAGAAGTCTCCTCCACTTTGAGATTCGAAAATAAACGTCCATGATGTTATGCAGTCATCACAGAAATTATTTTCCAACGACAGAAGAGGGGAGTGCTAAATTCATTCCTTTTTAAAATTTATTCGGAAACAATTTGTATTTGTAAATTTTTTAAACATTACAAATATTATTTTCCAAACCTTGAAAACCTTTTCAGAAACACAGGAATTTAAAATTTTCAAATTCTCATCTTTATATCCATTTTACTTGCAATTTACATTTTATAAATCACACTTATACAATTTCATTTTTTTATAATTATATAATAGCTAACAGTTAAGGAACATTGCCTATTCAAACAATAAATGATAATGATCAATATTATCATTCCAACACCAATTTGCACTATACAGTATGATAATTTCTGAAAAATTATTCCTTTAAATATAAACTATAATCAGGATAAAATTATTTTATTTACCCAATTTCAAAACAATACTGTATCAGTTTACCTTGTCTAAGACTTTAGAAACCCCGTCGATATGGTTGTACTTCCGTATCGACCAGAATTCATAAACACTCAACCGGTAAGTCAGCACATTATAAAACATTTCATTTTCACTAACAAATACGCATTCATATCTATTAATACACTTAAACTCATCCTAGGGTGCTACTGACCCTATCTTTATTGAGTTACCCCACAAAGCTAAGATTTTCGCTAAACCAAAGCTTTGATACCAACTGTAATGACCCACCCTTCTAGACAGTTTAAAATCGACAATAAACCATACATGTCAACTCAAACCATTCAAAGTGGTGAATTGTTAATGGGGTTAATAAGAAAATAAGATAAAAAGAAGAAGAAACGAAACACAGAACCTCGTAGCGGAATGATAAAATATAATAATAAAATAAACAGTTCATGAAGCTGTTTAATATACTTTTGATTATCATTTATACAACATTTATCAGAGTTATACATATATCAAAAATAAATGAATAATGCAATAGACAACATGATGCGGGAATTAATAGTAGTAGTATACCAAATCTTCGTCTTCATCTTCCAGAATAGATCTTTAATTAAAAAACTCAGTACTGACCCGAGCGTAATGAAAAGACAGAACACTCGAGTCAGGACTAAAATATCCTTATGTAAGTTAAATCGATATCGCATAAACATGAGTGTAATGACGTCAGACATGTTTACGGGATTTCACATCTCCTATCCAGCGTATAACGTGCGTGCAATATCTCAAGAGATGTTACGGGATTTTCCATCTCCTAAGGATCCGTCAAAATATCTATATGTGGTAGAATACGCTATACATATAATGTATAGTCAATAAAATAAATATAAAATACGTTAAGGCTTTACGTTAATCCCCATTAATGCGTTTTTAAGCATTGTCGTAAAGTTTACATATAAAACACCAATTAAACGTTGGTGGATAGGGATGCGTCATGATACGATAACACTAAACCAAAATCGTATGGGCCTCGTTTAGGGATAAAAGTGTGACAAGGCACGTGAGGCAATACCCAACGTAGGATACTACAAGTTTACCCTTCCCGTCTGGTGGTAACGCATCATAGCTATGATCGCCCACCACGTCCAACACTCCCATGATCCGAAGGGTGTGCACCAATCAATCATAATGTAAATAATGGTAATTCGAAGAAGTGCATCTGCTCGGGGTAGCTTACCCACTTGGTCGGTATGTCTCCTGTTTTACTCATTTCAAATTGACACAAGTGCCAGGCTAATCCATCATTGTTCTCTTTCTTCAAATCCAGTAAACGATACCAGATCCAACCACTTCGTTCTAGATCATCACTCTACGTGCACAGTTATTAAAGTGGTTCCGGTATCGACAGAGAATATGCCCATATACGGCTCCGGTCTCTTTAACAACCAAACGTCGTTTTACACACCGGTTGGTTCTTTTACATTTCGAAAACAGTTCATACTTGATATCAAAATAACATATTTGCTTCAAAATCAAGTCCATTTCGAAGTCATCACATTTTCTCAAAATATATCATTTCAATTCCAAATCATTTTCGTCTATCGAAATTTCGATTCCAAAATGGTTTCAAATTTACTTTTGGGTTGTAATTCATTTAACCCCATTCGTATTTAAATCCATGATTTAAAATAAACATTTCACCCCTGACCAGTTTGAATTTTTGAAAGATAGTTTGAATAGTTTTAAAATAGTTTAATTAATTAAAATAATTTGAATAGTTTAAATGGCTAAAATAGTTTAATATAAAACAGTTTAAGTATTAAAATGGTTTATATAGCAAAATAGTTTGGAAACTAAGATAATTTGTATACTTATGAGGATAGCTTTTAAATAGTTTAATATTAAATTATTTATCTTTACTATCAAATATAGCATTCTCTTCAAAAATGGGGACCCCTCCAAATTTGACTTCTATTCCCGCTGATCCATCCATCCCTCTTCCTCTATTCAACCTTGTCCTTCATCCCCTATACTCGTACCTCCCTCTGCCACAGCCCATCCTTCCCTGTCCGTCCCTCTTCCAACTTCCATCCCTTCTGTCAGTGTTCCCCTAGTCTCTGCCACATTTGCTGAACCTTCTTCCAAGTCTCCAGCTCTGATTCTCTCTTCACCTCCTTTGCTTTCACAAACTCAATCTCATCTTGCTTGGAACTCTCTGTACAAAAGCCAAACCCATTAACGCTAGGAAATATGTTCCATGCGACATTCAACTTGAGTACAACGGCGATGCTATTGTGCCACCTGCGGAAGTAGTAATGGCAGGAAACACAATGTGGAAAGATTACCTTGTTTGATTTCCCTTGATAATCCTTTACCTTACATGACTGTGTTGTATTACCTTAAAAAAGCATGGAAATTACGTGGATCTATTTCGGTCAAATCAGACGGGTTCCTATTCCTGTTCAAGTTCTCTAATGAAGATGATAGGAAACGAATATCTGAATCCGATCCAGTAGTGATGAGGAATAAACTTTTTATAGTGAAGCCTTGGGATGAAAATATAGGCAATAGTTGTAGTAGCATCAAAGCAGTACCAGTTTGGATTAAGTTATCTAACATACCTTTGTATGCTTGGTCACCATTGGGTATTAACTGGTTAGCATCAAGGGTTGGAAAACTCCTTTGCATGGATGCATCGACTGAAAAATTTGAACGTATCTCATTTGCCAAATGCTTAGTTGAAATATCTCCTAGGAATGAATTACCTGAAAATTTCACAGTAAAATTGCTTGATGGGTCTGAGCAGGTTGTAAATGTTGATTACCTTTGGAAACCAGAAATATGCTCTATATGTAAGGAGTTTGGGCATTTGGTAAATAATTTCAAGAAATTCGTAAGTGAAGGGAATGATAAGCTATGTGAATCTAATGAACAGAAGGAAAACGGTGATGTGAATCAAAGCAAGGTGAAGAAGGGGAAAAACACAGACAAACAAGACAAAGTGAAGCAAGTCTGGCAAAAAGTCAATAAGAATAAAGGAAAAAAAGGAATCATATGTGAAGAATTTGAGGAAACAGCAATGAAAATGCTAAGTACAAAGGAAAAAACCGATCATGTTGGAAATGAGGAAAACAGAATTGAACTTATTGATCAGATTAAAACACATGGTGTTGAACAAGCATGTTCTGTTTCCACACATAATAAATACAATTTGCCTTAAAATGACGAGAACGAGCAAGACATATTGGAAATTATAGATGAGGAGGAAGAGGAACTCACTACTGAAGTAAATTGTGAAGAACTACACAAGGACACTTACTTGAATATCACATATTCTGTTGGTAATGAAGCTGAAAATAAAATACTTTCCTTAAATACTGTGGTGCAGCATATACATAAAAATGTTTCTACTATTTGTGGCAGTAGAAAGGAAGTTGGCATTGCCACTACTAATGTGCATGCATAAGCTGATACACTTGTATCAGATCTTGATAGTATCTGGTGCAAAACTTTTGAGTCTTATATTACTCAACAAATTCTACTATGCACAATTCTACTGTTGTAGTACAACCACAAGACCCACCTCATTACAACTTTTCCATTGATTTGCCAGGATGGCCTTCAAGCTTCCCATCCCCTCTTACTCAAACTGTTCCACCTGTTGAACATTCCACTTCCTTTGCAAATTCTCATCATTCATCCCCTCAAGCTCAGCTGCGTAGAAAAATTGAAACAAGATCTCTTTCTGCTAAGAGAAGAAATAACTCCTCCATTCCCCAATAATCATTTAATGAATAAAAAAATTGCTTCTTGGAATCTCAGAGGTGCCCACGGTAATTTGAAACTTGATCAAGTGAAAAGTATTATTTCTGCTCATGATATATGTCTCTTTGGTTTACTTGAAACCAAGCTAAATCTTTCGTTATCCATCAAAGCTGCTGCATATATTAACCCTAATTGGGCCTACCTTTATAACCTTGAAACAGCTTCTTATGGTCGAATTCTTATTATATATGATCCTGCAGTGTTGACTCTATCCCCAATTCTTACTATTGGACAATACATTTATTTACATGTCCTTGATAAGCAATCTCAATCCTCCTACTTCATCACCTTTGTATACGCTGATAACTCTGTCCTTTCCAGGAACTCTTTCTTCAACTGCTTGCCTCCTCTTAGACAATCTTCTCGCCCCTGGGTTGTTTTAGGAGATTTCAACTCTTGCTTTTACTTTACTGACAAATGTGGTGGAATTCCTCTTATTCCTGGAGATATTACACCTTTCAACCTTGCTGTATTTGAGTCCGACTTAATCTTGGTTAACAAGTCCGGTGCTAAGTATTCTTGGAACAATAGAAGTCGTAGCGGTGTTCGTACCTTCACTACAATAGATCATGCATTCAGTAACATCAAAGCTCTCAATCTATGGCCATCCCTGTCTGTCTTCCTTCCTCAACCCATAATGTCTGACCATTCTCCTTTGATCTTAACCCTTGGTCACTATTTAAGAAGAGAAAGGAGAAGTTTTAAAATTTTTAATGCTTGGGTTAAGCATGAACACTTTCTTGTTTTAGTTTCTCAAGTTAACTCTGACTTTTTATGCTATGGTAATCCCATGTATAAGTTTTGCAGGAAGTTGAAAAGAATCAAACAGGAGATCAAACTGTGGGCAACTTCCACCTTTGGCACTGGCAGTTTGCTGTTAACCTCTCTTAAGGAGCAGTTGAAGAAACAACAAGAATATATGATGGAGCATTCTCTTGATGTTCATGCTGCTGCTGAAGAAGGAAAATTTTTCAGGGAGGTTAATAATGCTCTTAGCTTGGAAGCAAATATGAAGAGGCAACAATTGCATAAAAGATGGATTGTTGAAGGCGACAAGAACACTAAGTTATTCCACGATTCAATAAAGGTCAAGCATGCAAGAGATAATACTTTTAGCATTTACGATGAGCATGGTACTCTATTCACTACTGCTGATTCTGTGGAGCAGGCCTTTATAGATTACGTCTCTAATCTGCTTGGCAATTCTATTGGATTCATTCCTGATTTAGAGCAAATATCATCTCTTGCTCTTCCATGCATTTCTATTCAGGATGCAGTAAATCTTATTAGGCCTGTATCTGATGAGGAAATTAAGAAAACTCTATTCTCTATGAATCAGCAATCATCTGGTGGTCCAGATGGTCTTAATGCGACTTTCTTTATTTCTACGTGGAGTATGCTTGGCCATGAATTCTGTCAGGCAATTCACAACTTCTTTTCCAAATGCAAGTTACTTGGTGAAGTTAACTGCACTAATATAGCACTAATCCCTAAAGTCACTCCTTCTACTAGTGTCTCCTCCTTCAGGCTTATTTCTTGTTGTAATGTAGTATATAAATGTATCACTAAAATTCTTGCAACCCGTATGGCCAGTGTTATGCCAATTGTTGTTTCTAGCAATCAAGCCGCCTTTCTACCATCTAGAAATATACTTGATAATGTACTTCTTGCTCAAGAATTACTAAAAGGATATAGTAGGGGAAATGTGGCCCCTGCTGCAGCTCTTAAAATTGATATATCCAAGGCTTATGACTCAATTCACTGGGCAGCAATTGTTAGGATAATGGTTGTGATGGGATTTCCCAAAATTTGTGTGTCTTGGATTTATGTGTGCATTTCCACACCCTCCTTCTCTGTTGTAATTAATGGTAGACCAGTGGGTTTTTTCAGAAGTAGAAAAGGCATTCGACAAGGCGATCCTGTATCATCTTACTCATTTTTGTTGGTTATGGAAGTTTTAACTGTTATCCTAAAGGCTAGATACACTCAGAAGATAATTAAGTACCATCTTAAGTGCTCTCAACGTCAAATAACTTTTATTATGTTTGTTGATGATGTAATGTTGTTTACCAAGCCTGAATTTTTCTCCTTAACTGGTTTATTGGAGGCATTGCAATCTTTCTATTGTATGACTGGTCTCTCAATTAACCAAGCCAAATCTTCCATGCTAGTTGCTGGTGTTAGTGATGGACATGTTGCTGCCTTACATCATCATATCGGCTTCTCTTCTATGGACTCTGATATGAGGTATCTTGGTCTTCCATTAATATCTAAAAGAATTACAAATGCTAATTATTTACCACTATACAATAAAATTACTTCTGTTATGAGTGCTTGGGCTACCAGGCAATTGTCTCAAAGTGGTAGACTTGTCCTTATTAAATCTGTAGTATTTTCCTTTTTAGTCTATTGGGCCCGTACTTTAATTCTCCCAACCAAGTTGTTGCATCTTGTTAGGTCTGCCATGAGTAGATTTTTTTGGATGGGTAGTATTCACAATAGGAAGTTGCTGCCGTGTTCATTTACTAAATTTGAAACTTCAATGAGATTGGGAGGGCTTAGAGTTATTAATGCTAGGAAGTGGAATATTGCAGCGATTAGTAAACATTTCGATGACCTCATCAATAAGAGAAGTAGTTTATGGGTTAAGTGGACATGGCATCATAATATAAAGACTAAGTATTTTTGGTGTATGGATATCCTCAAAACTGCAGCTGGATTTGGAGAAATATGTTGAAACTAAGACAAGTTTATCTCCCTATGATTCAATATCAAGTTAATGCTAATTCTGTTGTTAGCTTCTGGCATGAACCTTGGGTTAGTAAGGGTCTAATCCTATCTAAAGTGTGTGACTACTCTCAGTATTACAATCTGGAATACACTTTGATGCAAAGGCTAATGAATTTTTACATGGAGGAAAAATGCAGCTGCCATACAATAGTAATCAGTTGCTCAGGCAGTTGTGGAGTGATATTCAGCATAATTTCTGCTCTGCAAATCAAAAGGAATCAGTTTTTTGGGACATGAAGCCACACACTGTTAAAGGTGTATACAACCTTGTATCTGTTGATGCTCCTCTGCCTGCTTCTAGGTGGTACTCTGTTATTTGGACCAAGGATTCTGTTCCTTCTGGTAACTTGATGTTGTGGAAGGTAATTAATCATGCATTACTAACTAGAAGTGTTTGATCAAGTATGGATTGGCTTGCTCTCCACATTGTCTGTTTTGTGAGTTGCATGAGGAAACTTCTGAGCACCTCTATATTGAATGTCCTGCTTTAAATTTCATGATGATCAGAATCAGTGGCATTACTAGGTTTAACTTGTCATCTGGTAACTCAAACATGGTCTGGCGTGTTATCTATAAAGCCACTAGATGGAGAAATGATGGTTCTAGAGCATTAGCTGTTTGCATTAAAACTTACTTGAGTGTTATATGGAAGGAAAGGAATGCCATAGTTTTTGAAAATCAAATAAAGAAATTAAAGGTACTTTGGCATGAAGTTAAGACTGGCATTGTCAGGCAATTGAAGAATAGCAACATACCTTTCCCTGATTATTTCTTTCTTGGTTGGGCTTGATTTTTTTGTTGTCTCTTCAATTGTATTTTTTCCTTGTTTGTTTTTCTTCTATTTCTTTCTTCCAATTTTCCTTTTTGGTTGGTTCAGGCAAGATTGTACTCTTTTATTGTGTCGCAATAAAACTGGTAGGGGCCCAGTTAACCCCGCTGGCTTTGCCAAATAAAGAGAATTCATTCTATTGATTTACTTGGTGTCTTTTTGAAATTCCGAAAGTGCCCATTCTATATATATGGCAGTAGTAGAAATTAAGGTGAATGTAAGACGAAATTTTATGGGCTGAAATATATACGTTGAAAAAATGCACCAATTCATTTGTACATGCTATCCAAGTTAGGGGCATGCTACCTTTAATAACATCATTTTGATTGTTGCTTCATCTATTAGCTTATATACGCTAAGAAAAGATATGTCTTGGACGATGTGAGACTAACCAAATTTACTCCAATAAGACATGTACGTTGCACTTTGCATTATGTGTACATGGGGCACATTTTATTATGTGTACATCGTACAAGCATACATACAAGAGCTTGAATACGAGATCGAATTTGAATATAAATATTAGTCTTACAATAAATTTGTAGTACAGTGGCCTTTACAGCAGTGGCAAAATACCGTGATCGAGTTATTGGAAGCCTGAAGCTTTACACAGCAGATGAAAATATGTCTGAAGAATATCACTAGAGAATCCAATGCTGACTAATTATTTTAAACTTTACAAATCTGGGAAACTTAATCCACTTGCAAATTAATTTAACATTTTATTTCTGTGTAACACTAGCTAACTCATGCAATGCATTCCAATGTTTGTTCACAATTTACATTTAAAACCATATATGTTTACAAGCTAATGTTTTTATATTAGTTATCATTTACATTTAAGTATAAAGCTTTTATAACATATTTTTAGAAAGAATACCAATGATAATCAGTTATTTTCTTTCTTTTTTATAAAAAATTCATATTATAAACTTTAAACCATTAACAACAATAAATATTTGAATTTCAAGCTAAGAAGCAAGAGAGATATAGTTAATATCTATGTTGTATGGAATTCAGAGCATGCATACATCATGTAATTTGATGCAGTAGTAGAACCCACTATTTCATATCATATACTGAAAGTTAGCATAAAACCTCAAATGAAATCACGTGATTGTAGTATACCAAACAAAATCAAACATCTGCTCTTGATTCTTTTGCACTCATGAAAATCTAGATAGGGAAGTTTTCAATTTTTTACAAAAAAGAATAAAGATTTTGTCACGACCCGTCTTTCACTCTCCAGAAAGATGCATCATGAGTAAGAAAGAAAGGGATAGAGAAGAGAAAAGATAGAGAAGAAAGAAAGAAATAACATCAGAATCTCAACATCGGAACGAATAAATTATATTAATCACATAAGTATTACATAGTATACAACATCTATCAGAGTTACACAGTTTATACAACACATACTAGACAGTTGTAAACACCTGTCTAGTTTTTACAACTCAAAATACAACTCAAATAAATGACTCAGAGACCCACACAGCGGAACACTTTATATCTACAAATGCAGAAGCCTCCTGCTCCATACCTCCTCCAGAATTCGTCCAAGCTAACCTGAATCTCTTGACTACTCGTAAAAATTTGAGTACCCAAGAGTTTAATAAAACAAAAAATAAACACTTGGGTCAGACATGGGTCTGGTATGAGTAAACAGTTTAAAGTTGCTTAACTTTGAAAAACCTTTGAAAACAAAAGGTATCACGTAAGACTTCCCACACATAAACATGGGTAAGTTTTTACCTTACGCTAACCAAAACATTTGATAGGAAATCCGGTGATATTATAATAGGATCTAGGGTTTTCAAGTAGATAAGAAATAGCCGAAATTGTTACATTCATTAAATTCCAGCATACTAGCCACAAAGTGGGTAATACAATCAAAACCATAAGGGCGCGTAGGAAGAATGGGTTTCCATCAATGGCATGGCTACTGGGGTACCGCCCGTCATAATACGTGGCCTAGATCACCATACCGAGGATCCACCCTAAATACCCTGCAACATAAGGCGGAACCATCCCTTACTGGATAGTCCCGAACAAGACAACCCCGACAGTTGTCGCGAATCAACCGCCCACAGCCGAATAAAAAGGGACTTCTAGACAGGGAAAAATCTTGTCCTACTTGGGTGCTACCCACTTAGCCTTGCTGCACCTCCCCTGTTTCAGCCATTCCCCGTGGATGAGGCTTGAGGCTACGTTTATATTTATAGAACACATCTATCTTAGAATGCTCATCGTCCACCTGACGATGTTCTGAAAGCATTCAATCCATACAAGTTCGTTCCGGGTTCGAACGAAACCGAAGGCATTATCTCTTTACACTCATTTTGGAATCACCCTAAGAGTTAATGACAATAACCCTTGCACTCTGAATCTTTATCTTCACTTGAGATTCACGACCTAACGTTAATTTGGATCGATGTGGTTTTCGGATATCCAAATCTGAAAACCCAAACTCGGTCTCATTGAAATCCAAAACACCATCTTTTAGGTCCAAGTCATTTTAAAGTTAAAACAATTCAATTCAAATTATTATCTATATTCACACAGGTAGATAATTCACATCATCACAAATAGATAATCCACATTATCATCCCAATTCAACTAAAGCATCCATATCACACAGCATCACTTATCTCATATCTGAGATCTCAAACCATTCAAGGCAATCAATATCATCATCCACACATAAGCAAGGATTAATTAATCACACTATCTTTAATTAATTTAAAATGAATTAAATTAATTATTTGCATCTCTAATTAATTTAAAATAAATTAAATTAATTACTTTCATCACATAAATCTTTCTTAGATAACCATTAATTAACTACAAAACAATTAATTAATCACCATCTAATCATTCATCTTAATTAATCATCCTCGATTAATTATCCTTTAATAACATTCAAGTAATTAGCCTTTAACTAATTTTACAAAATTAATTATTCTTAACCGAATATAGTAATTAACCTTTAATTACTTCATTAATTAATTAACTATAATTAATTACATTTATCCTTAATTAATTAAATTAAATTAATTACTTTATAATTCACTTATTATTGATTAATTACCCTTTAATTAATCAATCCTTAATTACATCATTAATTACATTAATTAACGATCCCTTAATTACTTCTTAATTAATTATTAGTCATATTTAATAATTAATCTTTAATTAACCTTTATTCACTAATCAGCCTTGATTAATCACAATCAGTAATTAATTATCCTTAGTTAATTACATCACTTAATTAACTTCAAATAACTTTATTAATCAATTCTTAAATTAATTACACTATGTAATTAATTATTAATTACTTTCACTAAGTAATTATCTTTCCTTATTAATTACACTAACTAATTAAACCCAAAACATCTTCCATTCTTCAATTAATTACATTCAGTAATTACCCATCAAAATTACTTCACTATGTAATTATACTTAATAAACTACAATAAGTAATTATACTTAACCCACCACCCAACGATTATTTTAAATTAATTAAACTAATTAATTAACTTAAACTAATCACATTAATTTAATTAATTACACTAAGTAAGTAATCACTTCAATTACTTACACTAAGTAATTATACTTAAACAATCCCACAAATGATTGTCCTTAATTAATTAATCTAATTAATTATTAAAATTAATCACATTAATTAATTATTTAATAATCCCTAGTTAATGATCTTCTTTAGCTATTAACAATTCTTTAATTACTTCTCTCAAGTAATTAAACTTAAATTAATCATTATTAATTACAAGTCAATTTTTTGAAAACTAGGGAAACCTATTCTATCACTGCCGACATTGTGACTCCTGAACAGTAAACCTGGGGGAACACACAATTGGCCCGCCACAACCGTGCTCCCAGTTAGACCAGACCTTTCGGTGGCTTGAAGCAGTTGCCAGGAATCGAACTCCTCACCTCATAGGAGGGAGGCCGTGGCTCTTGCCAACTACGCCAAGTGCGCGGACGCAATTACAAGTTAATTAATCTTAATTACCAATTAATTAATCTTTAATTACTTAATTAATTAAGTGTTTAACTGTAACTTAACTAATCTTTAATTACTTTAATTAATTTCTAATTCATTAATCAAAAATCTAATCTTATCTAATTTATGATCCTTAATTACAAATTAATTATTATCTTAATTAGTTAACATAACCCTTAATTACTTAATTAATTAATACTAAATCATTAATTAATTTAACTTATTTAATTATTAACCATAAAAATCTAAATTACCTTTAAGATAATCATTTCTTTTATTAATGATTTAATTATCATTAACTTATGCATTTGAAAACGTTTTACTTTCAAATTTACTTTAAATTAAGATTCAAATGAATACAAATTAAAAATTAAAATTTAAAAACAATTTAAAGACCTTCTTAATCAAATGTTAAAGAACACTTATCTTAATAAAAGAAATTTATATAAGAGTTTAAAACCAAATCATTTAAATTCAAATCATTTTAAAAATATACTTTAAACATTTTAAATTTGTTAAAACATTTCAATTTGATAAAACTTTATTTTATTTCAAAACTAAGATACAAATTAAGATTTGAATCCATACCTAAAACTGATTTAAAACTTGTTTGAATCTTGCTTTCAAATTTTAATATCAATTTAAAATTTTAAAGGCATACGGGTTTTCTTTTAAAAAACCTGTAACCATCAAATGACCCGAGCTTTTCATCAAAAACCTAAGGGAACTCACGAGAAACTCTCGTCTTCAACTGCTTCAAGTCAACACAGCAAATCACTCAAGCACGGCCCGAGGGATGTGCTTTTTCCCCAAAAACTTCAATTCCACCTGATACACCTGCATCTGTGCACGTGTCTCGATCGCCTGACCACCTTTGCTCCTTGCCGAGGTCATCAACAAGTCAACGATCACTCCCCGACTCACGTGACCCTCAAACTTCGATGATCTTCCCTGTGGCACGAAAATGAACAAATCAATCATCAGGAAAAAAAACTTGGTCGACCAAAACCACTCGCCGACTGGAAACTACGGCGCTCCTCCGAGAGCAGCTTCAAACATCCACGCAACGATCCCCACACTCGCGATCATCTCCGATGATCTCACGATGCCACACGAACCCTAAATACCTCGTCGAAAAAAACAGATAAACCCTACATCGTCACCGATGGAACGCCATAGCCACCGGAAAAATTCCAGACCAATATTCATGCAATTCCCCACTTCCCATCCTTCTCCGCCCTAAGTTGACACCATTCACCTGCCGCCGATTGACTGTAATCGATTGAAAACCAAATATTGATCATCACAGCATAACCCAATATTCACTCCACTAAAAATCCTAATTTTACTTCCTAAATTCATCATCTTCCATTTCTAATCAATTCCTGAATTCAAATTACTAACTTGAGATGATTTATTTCTGACTTATATATTTGTATTTATTGTAAAAATCCCAAATTTGAAAAAAAAATTATATAACTTTTCGAAATCATTTTTAAGGATAAGGTTATAATCTTTCAATCTTCTTTTATTTAAAGATCGAAGCTTAAATTCGATCATAGGAAGAGGTTTGCGAATTTTTAAATCAAGCTGGAGCCTGGAAATAATAGAGATCATATATTATACAGAGACTTTGTACATGCATTTATCTTATTTCAAACATGCATTCAAATCAAACATTCCTGTAAACATAATACTATATTACTACAACATTCATCACAAGCACCAACCAGATTTAAACTATTTTTAAATGCAAGGTTTACTTACCTTAAAAAAATGATGAACATAGCAACCCTATATTTGAAATAGCCTTTTGATTTTGAAAATCTAAGTTGTTGTAAATGTTTATTATTGGATTTGTTGAAAATGCTTGAACTTGCTGAAGAATGCATGCAGGCTCTATGATTCCAGGGTGAAGAAAAGTACAATCTTGATTTTGATATTGAAAATGTATAGGCTTTTAAATTTATTTCTGGTTCGCTTTTGAAGATCTCAGGTTTGAAGATGATTTTTACAGGCTTTGATTTTGAAAATGATTTGCAAGTTATGATTTTCTGGTTTGTTGAAGTGGATTACAGATTTGTTTCTTTAAGAGATTCTTTTTGAGTTTTCTTCTTAGCTTTAGAAATTGAAAAGAATAGGAAAAAGAATGAAGAGAATGAAGTATGTGTTTATATAAGTATAAAATGTGAATTATTTTAAAAGAAAAAGAAAAATCAAAAATTAAAAGGACACTTGTACAATCTACTAACATTTGTCATGAGCATTAGCTTATAAATTAACACTTGTTGTATTAGGCTTAATATATTTACACTTGTCTTATAAGTAATTTTACTTATTTACATTTATTTTAAAAGTAAATAAAAGCTTTATCCCTTATTTAAATGTATATATTTAAATTTCTTTTAAAGAAAACATAATAAAACAAATTATACACTAATAAAATTTTATACATATATTTTAAATCAAAATATTTTAAAATATATAACTTTTGAATTTTAATTTTAAATCCAAATTCAAATTAAATACAAAATCCAATTTAAAATCAACAACATATCAACTTTTGAAAATAACAATTAAATTTTCTTTTAAATATATTTATAAAAATAACACATAATTATTGTTGTTTGAAAATAACAATTTGCTAATTTAAAACAATTTATAAAAGAAATTATCTCTTTATTTATAATTTACTTATATTACTAAATTAATTAGTGATCATATATAAATTGTATTTCAAATTTTATATTTAAAATTTCTAATCATATTTATCAAGCTATATTTAAAAAGAAAAACAAAATTTTATGTTAATCTTATTTAAATTCTAAATGAAAGCTAAAATATATTTTTGAACAAATAATATTCACCTTAAGTATTTTAAAATCATATGGTTGACTATTTAATAATCTTTGCAAAGTTTTATATTATGTTTAAACAAAATCTCCAAATTACCAAAATATATTAGAATTTGAAATCATGATTTTATTCGTTTATTATATACAACCAAAGCTTTCCTATTTACAATATATACAAATATATACATTATAAACAGAAAATATTTTATTAACTTTTTAAAAGATAAAATTTATCAATTAGATATTTATTTGCTTTTTAAAGAATAAGTTTACCAAATTAAATTAAAATTATAAAATCAATTATCAAATCAATTTAATTTTTAATATAGATTATTAAATTGATATTGTCCAAAATTCAGGGTCGCCACATTCCTCCCCCCTTAAAAGAATTTCGTCCCCGAAATTTAAAAGCAAAGGCAATTTAATAATCCACCAACAATTTTAATTTTAAAATCATATCATATAACATCCATAGCAATTAAATTACTCAAATCAAACTAATGATCCTTACACAAATCAGGATAGACTTCCAAGCATTATCTCGAGTTTTCCAGGTTTAAACACTAGAATACTCGCTCTACTGAATTCAAACTAGCCATACCACTAAGCTACAGAGCTCATACTCATCTAGATCTACAATCTGAATAGGATGTCAGACCACAGTCAAGTCCTGCTCAACTATCAAATCTTCCCAAACTGCTGGTTCCACAACCAGAGATGGATCTGACACGTACTCCCTCAGAGATACGTGAAACGCATTAAATTCCAGTCTTCTAAACTGGCAATTCAACCCTGAAAACCAAAGCACTAATCATTACCAGAACACATAAAAGATCCAATCTCTCGAACTATCTCACAGTCTTATCAAACTTATAGCTCATTTGACCGGAGAAAACTTATCCAAAATAAAATCTCCGACTTCAAAATCCAAATCCCTTTGTCTCTTGTCCACAAAACTCTCCTGACGATCCTAGGCTGCCTTCAACCTTCCTAATCAGCTCAATATTCGTTGATGCTTCTCGAAACAAACAGGACCAAAAACAACTCAACAGTATGATCCACTCATGATCAACCAAAACCAAGAACACAAACTCTACTATCATCAGTAGACTACAACTTATTCTTCCAATCCGGAAAAGACAAAACAGGAGCACTCACAATCCTGATTTTTTTTGTAGGAACCCTCTAATCCAAAACACTGCAACATACAGTTGCTTCTACTCTAGAACAGCTGCTACCTCGCTTCCGCTGCACAACTCCGATCTGAAGGAGATGAGAATGCCGATGCTGAATGTGAGCACAAACTTGACCAACACATCCCAGAAGATACGGTTCATCAGATCCATAGAAGTAAACTCAGAAGTTCCATAATATTCTGAGCTGCTTCACCAAATTCTCTCTCTAAAAACCATCCTTCTACAAGGCTGAACCATCGGTACCACTCTTGGAATCCTAGTCGATACAAAACTCAATCTCCAAATGCTATAGCAGAACTCTGACTACTAGAAGACATCTGGAAAAATCTCTGACAACCCAAGAGAACACTCAACTATCGCAAGTCACTTTTGCGGTCAACCCTGCCTAATATCCAAAGAAACTGTTCTCTCTTTATCAATCAGAACAGCGTAAGCTTATTTATCCAATTCATCGAAGAAATGGATTTACTCTACTGCTTCTGACTCCACCTCTAGAAAACTGCTTAGCCAAAAGATCTTTCAGCCGGAACACAAAACACCTCCGAGCTGCACTGCTACCATAGATGCCAAAGACTTCTTATCCAAAGCTCTTTGAACCCTAAATCCACATCATCCAATCTCACACAAAGCCTAGAGATGGCAGACATCTCTTCAAGAAACTCAGGCCTCAACCCAGACACAAATGCTCTGCTGAACCTAGTCTTATCACTGATGCAGACACACTCCTTAAACTTTCTCTAAAAGAAACATCTTCGGAAACATCCAAGGTCACTGCATCTCATCACACAGCTGATTCTTTCCGTAGTTGCCAAGCTACCATCACCTGCTTCTGCCTAACCGACAGATCCAAACTTTACTCATCCAGACTTGCACTACAAAGATGGACTCTGAACCTTAAAAGCTTCCTTCAGAGATTGGTGAAATCCTTACACCCAGAAAAACTTTCTCGAGACGGTATTGGGTCTACAGTCTCGGCAAATACTTCTAACCTCAACACTCGGACTCCATCCATTGGTAGTCATGCTACACACACCACTACTCTATCTACCTCTAGGACTTATATTGGAAAACCCAAACAGGTAATCCAACAAATAGGTAGAAATAGATATATATAAATATATATTAAAATTACAAATAGATTCTCTCAAGAAAGAAATCATTCCAAAGCCTAGGTATTCACTCAACCTAGCGCTCTGATACCAACTGCCACGATCCGTCTTTCACTCTCCAGAAAGACGCATCATGAGTAAGAAAGAAAGGGATAGAGAAGAGAAAAGATAGAGAAGAAAGAAAGAAACTACATCAGAATCTCAACAATGGAACGAATAAATTATATTAATCACATAAGTATTACATAGTATACAACATCTATCAGAGTTACACAGTTTATACAATACATAATAGACAGATATAAACAACTGTCTGGTTATTACAACTCAAAATACGACTCAAACAAATGACTTGCAGATCCACACAGCGGAACACTTTAAACCTACAAATGCTGAAGCCTCATGTTCCATACCTCCTCTAGAATTTGTCAAAGCTAACCTAAATCCCTTGGCTACTCGTAAAAATTTGAGTATCCAAGAGTTTAATAAAACAGAAAATAAACACTTGGGTCAGACATGGGTTTGGTGTGAGTAAACGGTTTAAAATTTCTTACCTTTGAAAAACCTTTGAAAACAAAAGGTGTCACGTAAGACTTTCCATACAAAAACATGGGTAAGTTTATACCTTACGCTAACCAAAACATTTGATAGGAAATACGGTGATATTATAATAGGGTCTAGGGTTTTCAAGTAGATAAGAAATAGCCGAAATTGTTACATTCGTTAATTTCCAGCATACTAGCCACAGTAATACAATCAAAACCGTAAGGGCGCGTAGGAAGAATGGGTTTCCATCAATGGAAGGGCTACAGGGGTACCGCTCATCATAGTACGCGGCCTAGATCACCGTACCGAGGATCCACCCTAAATCCCCTACAACACAAGGTCGGAATCATCCTTTACTGTATAGTCACGAACAAGACAACCTCGGTAGTTGTCGCGAATCAACCGACCAACACAGTCGAATAAAAAGGGACTTCTAGACAGGGGAAAATCTTGTCTTACTTGGGTGCTACCCACTTAGCCTTGCTGCACCTTCCCTGTTTTATCCATTCCTGGTTGACGAGGCTTGAGACTACGATTACTTTTATAGAGCACATCAATCT
Source organism: Allium cepa (assembly GCA_030765085.1). Taxonomy (NCBI): domain Eukaryota; kingdom Viridiplantae; phylum Streptophyta; class Magnoliopsida; order Asparagales; family Amaryllidaceae; genus Allium; species Allium cepa. Next base: position 746,230,276 of record CM060932.1, read on the forward strand.
TAGAATGCTCATTGTCCACCTGACGATGTTCTGAAAGCATTCAGTCCATACAAGTTCATTCCGGGTTCGAACGAAACCGAAGGTACTATCTCGTTACACTCATTTTGGAATCACCCTAAGAGTTAATGATAATAACCCTTGCACTCTGAATCTTCATCTTCACTTGAGATTCACGACCTAACGTTAATTTGGATCGAGTGGTTTTCTGATATCCAAATCTGAAAACCCAATCCCGATCTCATCGAAATCCAAAATGCCATAATTTAGGTCCAAGTTGTTTTAAAGTTAATATAATTCAATTCAAATCATAATCTATATTCACACAGATAGATAATTCACATCATCATAAATAGATAATCGACATTATCATCGCAATTCAACCAAAGCATCCATATCACACAGCATCACTTATCTCATATCTGAGATCTCAAACCATTCAAGGCAATCAATATCATCATCAACGCATAAGCAAGGATTAATTAATCACACTATCTTTAATTAATTTAAAATGAATTAAATTAATTACTTGCATCTCTAATTAATTCAAAATAAAATAAATTAATTACTTTCATCACATAAATCTTGCTTACATAACCATTAATTAATTACAAATCAATTAATTAATCACCATCTGATCATTCATCTTGATTAATTATCCTTTAATTACATTCAAGTAATTAACCTTTAATTAATTTTACAAATTAATTATTCTTAACCAAATGCAGTAATTAACCTTTAGTTACTTCATTAATTAATTAACTATAATTAATTATATTTATCCTCAATTAATTAAATTTAATTAATTACTTTATAATTCACTTATTATTGATTAATTACCCTTTAATTAATCAATCCTTAATTACATCATTAATTACATTAATTAACGATCCCTTAATTACTTCTTAATTAATTATTAATCATATTCAATAATTAATCTTTAATTAACCTTTATTCATTAATCAACCTTGATTAATCACAATCAGTAATTAATTATTCTTAATTAATTACATCACTTAATTAACTTCAAATAACTTTATTAATCAATTCTTAAATTAATTACACTAAGTAATTAATTATTAATTACTTTCACTAAGTAATTATCCTTCCTTATTAATTACACTAAGTAATTAAACCCAAAACATCTTCCATTCTTCAATTAATTACATTCAGTAATTACCCATTAATTACTTCACTACGTAATTATACTTAATAAATTATATTAAGTAATTATACTTAACCCACCACCCAATGATTATTTTATATTAATTAATTAATTAACTTAAACTAATCACATTAATTTAATTAATTACACTAAGTAATTAATCACTTTAATTACTTACATTAAGTAATTGTACTTAAACAATCCCACAAATGATTACCCTTAATTAATTAATTATTAAAATTAATCACATTAATCAATTATTTAATAATCCCTAGTTAATGATCTTCATTAACTATTAACAATTCTTTAATTACTTCTCTTAAGTAACTAAACTTAAATTAATCATTATTAATTACAAGTTAATTAATCTTAATTATCAATTAATTAATCTTTAATTACTTAATTAATTAAGTGTTTAATTGTAACTTAATTAATCTTTAATTACTTTAATTAATTTCTAATTATTAATTAAAAATCTAATCTTATCTAATTTGTGATCCTTAATTACAAATTAATTATTTCTTAATTAGTTAACATAACCCTTAATTAATTAATACTAAATCATTAATTAATTTAACTTATTTAATTATTAATCATAAAATTCTAAATTACCTTTAAGAAAATCATTTCTTTTATTAACGATTTAATTATCATTAAATTATGCATTTGAAAACATTTTACTTTAAATTTACTTATAAATTCCATTTTAAGATCTAAATAAATAAAACTTAAATTTAAAAATTTAAAAACAATTTAAATACCTTCTTAATCAAATGTTAAAGAACACTTATCTTAATAAAAGAAATTTATATAAGAGTTTAAAACCAAATCATTTAAATTCAAATCATTTTAAAAATATACTTTAAACATTATAAATTTGTTAAAACATTTTAATTTGATAAAACTTTATTTTATTTCAAAACTAAGATACAAATTTAGATTTGAGTCCATACTTAAAACTGATTTAAAACTTGTTTAAATCTTGCTTTCAAATTTTAAAAGCAGACAGGTTTTTAAAAAAAACCTGTAACCATCAAATGACCCGAGCTTTTCATCAAAAGCCTAAGGGAACTCACGAGAAACTCTCGTCTTCAACTGCTTCGAGTTAACACAGCAAATCACGCGAGCACGACCCGGGGTATGTGCTTCTTCCCCAAAAACTTCAATTCCACCTGATATACCATGCATCTGTGCACGTGTCTCGATCGCCTGACCACCTTCGCTCCTCGTCGAGGTCATCAACAAGTAGACGATCACTCCTTGACTTACCTGACCCTCAGACTTTGACGATCTTCCCTATGGCATGAAAACGAACAAATCAATCATTAGGAACAAAAACTTGGTCGATCAAAACCACTCGCCAACGTCGATCTCGCCGACTGGAAACTACGGCGCTCCTCCCAGAGCAGCTTCACACATCCACGCAATGATCCCCACACTCGCGATCATCTCCAATGATCTCACGATACCACACGAACCCCCAATACCTCGTCGACAAAAACTGATGATAAACCCTACATTATCACCGATGGTACGCCATAGCCACCGAAAAATTCCAGACCAATATTCCTGCGATTCCCCACTTCCCATCCTTCTCCGCCCTAAGTTACAACCATTCACCTGCTGCTTATCAACTGTAATCGATCAAAAACCAAATATTGATCATCACAGCATAACCCAATAATCACTCCACTAAAAATCCTAATTTTACTTCCTATAATCATCATCTTCCATTTCTAATCAGTTCCTGAATTCAAATTACTAACTTGAGATGATTTATTTCTGACATATATATATGTATTTACTGTACAAATCCCAAATTTGAAAAAATGTCTTTATATAAATTTTAGAAATTATTTTCAAGGATAAGGTTATAATCTTTCGATCTTCTTTTATTAAAGATCGAAGCTTAAATTCGATCACAGGAAGAGGTTTGAGAATTTTTAAATCAAGATGGAGCCTAGAAATAGCAGAGATTATATATTATACAGAGACTTTGTACAGTATTTCAAACATGCATTCAAATCAAACATTCCTGTAAACATTATACTATATTACTACAATATTCATCACAAGCATCAACCAGATTTAAACTGTTTTTAAATGCAAGGTTTCTCACCTTAAAAAAATGATGAACATAGTTCCCTTGTATTTGAAATAGCTTTTTGATTTTGAAAATTTAAGTTGCTGTAAATGTTTGTTACGGGATTTTTTGAAAATGCTTGAACTTGCTGAAGAATGCATGCATGCTCTATGATTCCAGGGTGAAGAAAAATGCAGTCTTGATTTTGATATTGAAAATGTACAGGCTTTTAAATTTATTTCTGGTTTGCTTTTGAAGATCTCAGGTTTGAAGAAGATTTTTGTAGGCTTTGATTTTGAAAATGATTTGCAGGTTGTGATTTTCTGGTTTATGGAAGTGGATTACAGATTTGTTTTGGGTTTTCTTCTTAGCTTTATAAATTGAAAAGAATAGGAAAAAGAATGAAGAGAATGAAGCATGTGTTTATATAAGTATAAAATGTGATTTATTTTAAATTAAAAAGCAAAATCAAAAATTAAAAGGACACTTGTACAATCTACTAACATTTTTCATGAGCATTAGCTTATAAATTAACACTTGTTATATTAGGCTTAATATATTTACACTTGTCATATAAGTAATTTTACTTATTTTTATTTGTTTTAAAAGTAAATAAAAGCTTTTGTCCGTTATTTAAATGTATATATTTAAATTTCTTTTAAAGAAAACATAATAAAACAAATTATACACAAATAAAATTTTATGCATATATTTTAAATTCAAATATTTTAAAATATATAACTTTTGAATTTTAATTTTAAATCCAAATTCAAATTAAATTCAAAATCCAATTTAAAATCAACGACATATCAAATATTGGAAGTAATAATTAAATTTTCTTTAAAATCTATTAATAAAAATAGCACATTATTATTGTTGTTTGAAAATAACAATTTGCTAATGTAAAACAATTTATAAAAGAAATTGTCTCTTTATTTATATTTACTTATATTACTAAATGAATTAATGCTCATATGTAAATTGTATTTCAAATTTTATATTTAAAATTTCTAAACATATTTGTCAAGCAATATTTAAAAAGAAAAACAAACTTTTATGTTAATCTTATTTAAATTCTAAATTTAAGCTAAAATATATTTTTAAACAAATAACATCCACCTTAAGTATTTTAAAATCATATGGTTGACTATTTAAATAATCTTTGCAAAGTTTTATATTATATTTAAACAAAATCTCCAAATTACCAAAATATATTAGAATTTGAAATCATGATTTTATTTTTTTATTATATACAACCAAAGCTTTCCTATTTACAATATATACAAATATATACATTATAAATAGAAAATATTTTATTAACTTTTTAAAAGAATTTTTTTATCAATTAGACATTTATTTGCTTTTTAAAGAATAAATTTTCCAAATTAAATTAAGATTATAAAAGACAATTATCAAATCAATTTAATTTTTAATATAGATTATTAAATTGATATTGCCCAAAATTTCTAGTCGTCACAGATTTTTGCGCAGATATTGTAATATCAATGGTTAATTTTGTCCTCTTCTCATAAATATCTATTTTGATTTTATAGTTGTTGATACATTAATTATAAGTGGAAATTCATCAATATTAATGTTCTGCTTTTGTTGTCCCAATTAAATTAATAGGTCATGTTAAGTGTACAGACAGCTGCAGTATCTATGCTGAAACCGATGATGTTAAATTACAAACAACTAGCAATACATTTACATTTTGGTCGTACAAGCGAAGTAAACATAAACTTCCACCATCCTGAGTTCAATAACAACCCTTCAATTTACAGGTATAAATATTAAAATTTTTGGTATCCGAGATGGTAGAAGTGAATGATATGGTACCAAATTTTATCCATACACCACCACCATTAAAATTCTAATAAAATTTAAGACTGATTCATCTTCGCCAAAAAAACAAAAACAAAAACAAAAACAAATCTTTTTTGTCCACATGGTATATATTCAATATAATCTCTTTTATAAGGTAATTAAAATTAACTTAATTAAATTTTAGTTTCCTCCATAAAAATATATATTTTATTTATACATATTCAAATAGTATTTATGCATAGTTAAATTGATCATTTTTTACTTTAATTAAACATAAAAGTTAAATTCAAATATTTGGTATTAAAATAATATGATTTACAGAGTGCTAATTTTTTTTCATTTTTATTATAAATTAACTCCGTTTACTTTTAAAATCCAAAATTAAATAGTTTAACGTTTTTGTATTTAAAAATAAAATTCAAATTTCTATACATAAATAACTAAATAAATCTAAATTCCATTCAAATCTTTTGAAAATAAAATTTGAATTTCCCAAAAATGAATTCGATAAATTCTGAATCATGGTTTCATATTTTGATAATGTATCAGAGAGAAAGAGAGAGTTTGAAATAAATTGGCGATGCACAATCAAGTACTATCATCTCTAAGGTAATATTTTTTTTTCTGAACATCTATTACACAATTATTGCTATAAATTTGATGTAAAGTAAAAATTTTACACCCTGTAATATGTGACGTTAAATTGCTGCCCACCTCACCATGCAAGCATAGTAATGCCACCGCCGCGGCACCTCAAACTAGCTTAACTAATGCAGCTTCAAAGAGAAAAATTGTAACCTTTGAGGTAATAAATTGCACAACAAAGAAATATAAATTTGTATAAAATATACTATATTAGACAATAAAATATTGGTCTGGATAAGGACAACCATAGTTTGAATATAACAAAATTTTGTCCCAGTACTCTATAAGCTTGAACTACGAAGGGAGCCAAAATAGATAATGTGATACACATAAGTATCTATTTTTTCCATCCTATGAATATATTATTGCATAAAACTATGTAAAGAAATTATTGACTACATAAAAACATTAGTGAATGAGTGTAATATTACACTAACTTCTTTAACAATATGCATGTAAATGATTGTTATATGATGTCTAATCTGCTCAAGAATAAGCTAAGAATTTAAAGTACTTCCTGCTGCACCAAAATTCTTCTCTTTGTACACATACTCTTCCTCTCGAGATGTCGAGGAAGCAGCAACCAACTCTACCAACTGAAACACGAAGAATTAAAGTAAAGTTGTAAGAAGAAAGGTTATAATTTTTGCAATTCGTTTCTCAGAAATCGGCCTCCATACATATCTTTATTTGATTTCTCTGTTTAGTTTTTCTCATTGAGTTTGTGCATTAACTATGTGTACACTTGCATTATATACGTATGTACCTTTGTTTATAACTTTATCATTATAGTACTCAATCTAAGAAACATGCTCAACTCTGATGGATCCTACATAAACTCACGATTCTTCTATTCCAAAAAAAGGTGCAGTTATGTATAGTCTCATTTTGTACCCTAACTGACTATTTTGTATTTCATTTGCTGAATACATGTAATCTCAAACATAACAAATGATGCTTTATAAATACTGCCCAATAATCAATCGACCCATTACAATCTCAATAACTGTCATTGTGCAAAGCAGGGGTTGCAATCTGTAGTATGTTTATTTAAGGGGATCACCTTATGTGAGCTGCAACACTTCTAATACTATTTCGACTTGGCATATCTGGAGTATGTTTGTTTATAACACTATTTTGACTCCTTTTTCTTTGTAGCATTGTTTTAGTCCTTCTTTTTCCTTATATCATGTTTTTTATACTTTTATATTCTAGCTACGTAGTAATATATGCAATAAAATGGACAAATAAAGGAAACACAGCTCTCTTGCTAAATCACTCCATAAGTCAAATAACGGCAAATGAGTTCTTTACTGTCTTTAATTATCCACCACATAACTGAGCGAAGCTTTCATTTTCCAATTATTAAACTCATGTTGGTGATGTATGCACTGTAAGTCCAACCACTATGCAAGGTTATTGTGTGTAGGAGGAGAGGAAAATCGAATTGTCATTGCTGCTAAGGCTAGTATCCCTGGTGGAACTAAGCTCGCATATGATTATTTCTTTGAGCCAGATAAAAATGATGGGAGGATTTCCTTGCTTATGCAAAAGTTCTAACTATCGGGATTATATAAATCAACAGTATAAAATAGTTGGAATAAAAAACTGATTACTGACACACAGTGATTTTTTTAACCATCTCTTTAACCAATGCTTCAATGAAAATTGTCGGATTAATACCCGGTAACTGTATAGGTTGCATGTTGGATGCATTAATTATTGGGACCACAGTGTTCAAGTTTTGTTCGTCATATTTTTTCCATACGAGATAAAGATAAAGCCGATTAACTGAAAAATGCACATCAACTGTTTAATATTATTTTATTTCAATGGACGATATACCACATGTATCGCATAATAAAATCAAAATTTGCATTTACCGAAAACCTCAGTTTTCCATTTATGTATTTTCAATCACACGCAACTTGCACCAGACTATTATGAGAATGTGATGTCCAAGCTTTATTTTTCGGTAACATCGGATAACTCACTTGAAATACAATTTTGTGTCAAAGAAAGAGAGTTTCAATTAACAATCCAACCGTCATATACTTTAATAGAATTTACACGACTCATGCCACATAACTAAGTTAAACATATACAATGAAATTAGTACAACGATCGCTTATGTGCTAGCATTAGCCTTTATTAAAGAAAAGGGATAAACCTAATTAGATCATGAATGGACATTCATGACAGAGATACATCAAATAAATAATAATCTGCCAACATGGTGCAAACTTTCACAATTCATATGCCTAACTATTTCCAAAGCAATTTTATACATTTGTATTTATTAAATCATTAGACACGTCACCTCGCCAATACTACATTAGCCTAAGGTGCCCGTGTGCGAAGCACGGGTTTCAACCTAAGTATTAATCCATTTCCTACTGTACAACATCACAAAGGCTATTTCAAAATCTTGGTATAAGGTATTGTATTAAATAATGTGTTGACAAATCAAGGCACTTTATTCCTTAATACGCTTTCATTATTTTAGACTACTAATAATGTAACGACCCTGGATTTTTGGCCCTATTTATTTTAATAAATATTCAAATCAATTTAAATAAAATGTATACTTATTCTTTGAAACGGATATGATTTTGAAATAATTGCCAGTGCTTATATAAATGGTATTTTTTTTAAAAAGGAAATTGATTTGGAAGTTTAATAAATTATCTCAATAATATTCATAATAAAATTTGTCTTTAATGATTGAATTAAAATATCTTACTTTGTTTATATTTGGTAACTATACATATGAATGATAATGTTTGAAATAGAATTAAAATATAAATGTGAAATATAAGTCAAACTTATGCATATAATTTAAATAAAATACAAATGGAGATAAATATAAAATAAGTATAAATGTAAATAAATTATATTGTGCATAATTTAAATATTTATAGTTAAATACAAATAAAATAAATATAAAGAATGAGTAATCTCACGAATATAATTTAAATATTGACAGTTCAATTATAAATATAAGAATACTAAGTATAACATATGAATATAACTGTGACGACCCGTCTTCCACTACCCAGAAAGACGCATCGTGAATTAAGAAAGAAAGGGATAGAAGAAGAAAAGAAAGAAGAGAAAAAAAAGAAACAACACTAGAATCTCAACTGCGGAACGGATAAATTATATTAATAACATAAGTATTTACATAATATACAATACTAATCAGAGATACACAACATACACATCACATATACTAGACAGTTATAAACACATGTCTAGTATTTACAACTCAATACAATCACAACACAGAGAAAACACAACGGAACTATTTATCTATAACGCAGAAGCCTCCTGCTCCATTGCTCCTCCATTATTCGTCAAAGCTAACCTGAATCCCTTGGCTACTCGTAAAAATTTGAGTACCCAAGAGTTTAAAAAACAAAAGATAAACTCCGGGTCAGACATGGGTCTGGTGCGAGTAACAGGTTAAAGTTGCTTTACTTTCAAAAACCTTTGAAAAGAAAGGTATCACGTAAGACTTCCCACACATAAACATGGAAAAGTTTTTACCTTACGCTAACCAAAACATTTGATAGGAAATCCGATGATATTATAATAGTGTCTAGGGTTTTCAAATAAATAAGAAATAGCCGAAATTGTTACATTCATTAAATTCCAGCTACTAGCCACAAAAGTGGGTAATACAATCAAAACCGTTGGCACTTATTGGATTGTGGATTCCATACAATGGCAGGGCTACCAGGGTACCGCCCGTCACAGTACGTGGCATAGATCACCGTACCGAGGAGTACTCCCACTCCCCTGCAACACAAGGCCGGAACCATTCCTTACTGAACAATTCCGAACAAGACAACCCCGGCAGTTGTTGCAATCAACCGCCCACGCAACCGAATATAAAGGGACTTCTAGACAGGGATCAATCTTCCAAAGCATGTCTTTTAGGTCCAAGTTGTTTAAAGTTAAAAACAATTAAATTCAACATTATCTATATACACACAGATAAATAATTCTCAACATCCCAATAGATAATCTATACTAACATTACAACAGATAATCTATATTATCAACTCAAACAGATAATTCATATTATCAACTCAATGCAACCATAACATCCAAATCACACAACAACATTTATCTCATAACTAAGATTTCAACCATCCAGGGTAATAAATATCAATCATCATTCAAAAGCAATGACTTATTAAATCACCATCCTATAATTAATTTAAAATGAATTAAATTAATTACTTCTTCCTTAAATTAATTTAAAATAAATTAAATTAATTTCTTATCCATATAAATCTTGCTTACATATCAATTAATTATAAATCAATTAATTAATTTCTCTTAATAAGTTACCCTAATTAATCATCTTGATTAACTACCCTTTAATTACATTGAAGTAATTAACCTCTAATTAATCTCAAAAATTAATTAATCCAAACCAATCCCTGTAATTAACTTGTAATTACTTTATTAATTAATTAATCATAATTAATTACATTAATCTTTAATTAATTACATTAATTAATACCTTCATTGATTAATTGTTCTTAATTAATCTATCCTTAATTACATCATTAATTATTTTATTTAAAATAACTCCATTAAATTAATTATCAATTATCTCCATTGATTAACCATTCTTGATTAATCACATTAAGTAATTAACTTAAATTAATTACATCACTTAACCAATTTCAAATAACTCAATTATCTAAACCTAAATTAATTACACTAAGTAATTAATTTCCAAACTCCTTTAATTAAATTACATCTAGTAATTTATTTTCTTAGTTACTTCGCTAAGTTATTTTCCATTTTTAATTACATTTGTAATTACTTCTCAAATCAAATCAATGATTAATTTAAATTAATTAAACTTAATTAATTAACTTAATTAATCAAAAACTTAATTAATTACAAGTCAGCAATTAATTTCCTTAATTTCTTTCATTAAGTAATTATACTTAAACAATTGAAATGATCATCTTAAATTAATTAATACAATTAATCATTAAAATTAATTAATTTATTATAAAAATAATATTAAGTTAATGACCTTTATTAACTCATAACAAATCTTTAATTACCCTTCCAAAGTAATTAATTGAATTAATCAATATTAATTCTTAATTGATTTAAAGAAACTCATTAATTTATTTCTAATTATTTAATTAATCAAGTGATAATTAAAAACTTAATTAATTAATAATTACTTGATTAATAAATTCAAATTATTAATTAAATTAAATCAAATCTCATTTAATTAATTGATTTCTAAATTACACTTTGATTAAGTTTAATTAACTTACTTAATTAATTAAAAAAAACCCTTAATTATTTAATTAATTAACCCAAATAATTAATTAAATTAATTAATTACAAAACTTAATTACCTTGATTAATTAATAAATCATTAAGCTCAAATCAACTTAATGATAATCATTAATTTCATTAATGATTTAATTATCATTATCAAAAATAAAATAAAACAAATTGCTTTTAAATTTTCTAAATTTCATTTTAAATTAAAATTAAAATGAAATCAAATTTGAACTTAAACAAGATTTAAGTATTTAAAAACTCTTTAGTTTTTCAAACTGAAGGATCACCTACCCCTTAAAGCAATTTTAAAAGAATAATTTAACTTTGCCTATATTCAATTTTAAATAAAATTTAAAATCCCCTAAATATTTCAAATGACATTGAAACATATAAATTTCAAATCTTATTTATATTACAACCCAAAATTTTAAACCATGTTTTCAGATTTAAATACACAGATTAAAATTTAAAACTCTGTTTTAAATCTTCATTTCAGATTTTATAAAATACTCAAACTAAAATATAACATTTGAATTTATCAACCTATTTTCTTTTTGAACCTTCCATATTCAAATTCAAATTTGAATCCAGGATTCTAAATTCAGATTTAACTTAGAATTTAAATCTTGTTTTTAAAATCTTATTCTCAGATATAAAAATCACTAATATAAAATATGTGCAGGTTTTATTATTTATTTAAATATTTTATTTTATTCTGCAAATTTATTCAAATCTGGAATTCAAATTTATTTGAGTTCATAGTTTAAATCTTACTTTAAGTTTTTATTTAAACTTGCTTTACTATTTTTAAATTTGGTTTTAAAATTAAAAAAACTGAAACTGTTTAGGCTATAGGAAACAAAACTGCAAATCTTGTTTATTCAAAACCTGAAATTCAAAATCTACTTGAATTCATGTTTTAATCTTGTTTAAAGTTTAAATTTAAACTTGCCTTACTTTTTTTTAATTTAGTTTTTTAAAAAAAAAAAACCTGAAACAATTCAGGTTACAGAAACAAGACTCTACAACTAAACTACCCGAGTCAAATGCCACTTCACTTCGAGTTCTATGGCTTGTTGCTTCGAGTCACATCTCAAATGACTCGAGTCTTCCCCTACAACTTACAGAAAACCAAAACCCTTTTCAAAAATGACTCTGCGCACATGCACATAACTATGGCCAACTTTTCGATCATCAGTGATGATCACCCACCTCCATCATCCACCCTTAAACCCAACATGATCACCTAAGCATCAGTGATCATCCATTTCCCAAAATTCAATGGAGCAGCTTCCTTTTTTTTAAAAACTTGAAACCGCAGAGCCTCCAAACACCACACCTGTCAACAGTGTGTTCTCTTCCCTCCGACCATTATTCAAGTCAAAACTTCATCCATTCTCTTGTCTTAGTCACAACTACACCTTCTCAAAATAGTTCCACACTCGGTCAACCAGAGTGAGAGAACAATCCAAATATTAAAGATGGTCAAGAACTAGGGTTACAGAACCCCAAAACCTTTATCACAGCTAAATCCAAACATTATCCATTAAGTTGATAATTTTTCTGAAATACTTAAACTCTCAACAACAAACAAAAGAAATTTCAAACTCCCACAATCCCAAAATTAATAGCATTGCCCAAATTCAACTTTCCAGTTCCTCACAGAACTGCTCCCAAAATCCCAACTAAAAATCATGATACTTGTTTCTAAAATCATGTTTTAGCTTCTGTATTCAGTTTATAATACTGAATTTTCAAATTAAAAGTTTGGTTTTTTTATTTTATTTTGACAACTACAGATGTTTTATAATTTCAGAGGCACCCAAGCATGAAGTTTAGCTTATTCAAGTTTTTAAACACTAGATCATAACAAATCAAACAGCTTTTGTTTGTAATCCAAATCCTAACAACAATTTGATTTTAGGAGAATATGAATTTAAATCCTAAACAGGCAACTGGAAAACTTAAAAAATAGAGAACATCATTATGGAACAGACATGCATACAGCAGATTTCATTTGCATGTTTATATACTACATTAATTACCACAGGAATAAGCAATCATATTAAATCCTGAGTTAAAAAAAATATAATGTTACTCACCTTATTTTCAGAAAGACAGAGCATAACTCCCAATTTGAAACTACAATGCATTAGCTTCCTATCCAATGATTATATGCATGCAAACTTCACTATGCAGAAATTTCCAGAGATGAAAAAAGCAAGTTCTTGATTATGCAGTAATTTCCAGGTTGAAAAATGCATGTCGATGTTCTTGTTACAGGTTTAAACATGATTTGTAATTTTTGAAGTGAATTACAGATTTTAGTTTTTGAGAGGAGTTACAGATTTCAAAGTTTGCAATGCAGGTTTTTGAGATTCACATTTTAGTTTTGAGGAGTGCATTACAGATCTGAATGTTTTGAGGGATTTTCAGATTTTCTTTTGAAGCTTTAGAATCTGATTTTGAAAGATAGAAAAAGAGAAGGAAGGGGAAAGAATATGTTTTTTTAAGGGCTGAAATAAATTTAACAAAATAAGTAAAAGAAAATAATGATTTAATGACACTTGTCATTTTGCTTGATTTATAATTTACACATGTTGCTTAGATTTGTTAAATACTTAACACTTGTCTTGCTTAATTAAGTTATATATTTAAATGTTTATAAAAGGGTTTTCTTAAATTTAATTTATGTTTATATGAATATATATGAATTTTCTATTAAAAGTAAATGTAAATAAAACAATTAATAAATTAAAACTTACACAAATGTTTTAAAGAATCAATTAATTTGAATTTCAAAATAAGATTGCCAAATCAAATTAATTCCTTGAAATAAAAACCAAAATCAATTTAAAAATAAAGATTCTATTTTCCCTTTTATATTTATGAAAATTAACATGACTTAAAATAACTAATTCACAAACTTTATATGATTTATAAAGAAATTATAAATCACTTTTATATTATTAAATGAATTTAAATAATATGTTATCTTATATTTTAAACTTATATAAAAGAGTCTCAATTCATATTTAATCAAATAATATTTTTAAAAGAAATAAAATCAACCTTTATTTAAAAATAAAAATTAAGCTAAGTCAAATTTTAAACAATATAACATTTATCATAAATATTTACAAATCATATAGTTATTAATTTAAATAGATTTTTAAAAGCTTAATATTAATTAAAAACATAATTTCTAATTACTAGATATATTATTAGAATTTAAAAACAAAACTTCATTTATTTATTTTCATGTAGTTAAATTCCAAACAAAGCTAAACTATAATATATATACAAATATATATATATATATACATTATAATTTAAACATTTATTTTAGCTTTTAAAAGATAAAATCACAAATTAAATATTATTTAAATCTGATTATTAAACCAAAACATATTTTATTAATCAATATTGTCAATATCAATTTAATTTTATATAAAGATTATTAAATTGATATTGTCTAAAATTCCGGGATATCACATTCCTTCCCCCTTAAAAGAATTTCGTCCCCGAAATTTAAAAAAAAGGTAATTTAATAACCTATTTAAGATTTAAATTTTAAAACCAAGCATATATCAAACATATGCTAACATCCATAGTAATCAATACATCCAATCAAACAAAATTAACTATCCAGACAAAATTTTGGATGGTGTTTCCTCGAGTTTCCCAAGTAAACACTGGGATACTCGCCCTATAAAACCTAAACAATCAACACTACTAAGCTACAGAACTCCTACTCATCTATATCTATAACTGAACAAGACATCAGACTATAGACAAGTCTGACTCAACCACCAAAATCTCTCAGAACAGCTGATTCCAAAACCAGAAATAAATATACACGTATTCCCTTAGAGATACGTGAAACTCATCGAATTCCCGTTGTCCAAACTGGCAACTCAATCCAGATAATCAAATACTTATTCAAAACAAAACACAGAAGGAATCCAAAACATCTCGGAGCTAGCTTACCCAACCTTACCAAAATTTATAGCTCCTAAAACTGGAAAACTTATCCAAAACCAGACTTCAGATCCACAAAACTCTTCGGACGATCTCAGGCTGCCTACTTCTTACCTGATCAGCTCAATTCCTTGCTGATGTCTCTAGAAACAAACTAGACCAATCCCAATCCCTCAGAATGATCCTCCTCGATCAATCAAGATCAGAACAACTCCACTCACTATCATCAGAAAAAAAAACTTCTCCTATCGGGAAAAGAAAGGCAGATGCATTCCCAAACTGCTTCCGCTGCACAACTTTGATTTGGAGTAGAAAAGAATGCTGATGAAGAACATATGCATAGCTGGACGGCATAACCAAGAAAAATTCAAAATTTCCTCAAATCCTGAGTTACTTCAACCAACTCCATCTCAAGGAACCAACCTTCAACTAGTTGAACCACCGGTATCACTGAATCTCTATATGAAGACGACCTCTAACTTCTCTGAAAATATTCAGAAAAATTTCCAACAATCCAAGAGAACACTCAACTATCGCAAGTCGCTTTTTGCGATCAACTCCATCTAATTCCAAAGAAAACTGTTCTCTCTTTACCAATCAGAACAGCTTATGCTGGTCTTACCAATCCATCCAAGAAATGGATTCTACTCTACTGCTTCTGAACTCCATCTCCAGAAAACTTGCTAAGCCAGAAAACTTTGCTGACTCACTGAATACTCCGAGCTGCACTGCTGACACCAATACCAAAGAATTTCCAATTCAAAGCTCTTCGAGAAACTCGGACTTCAAACCAAACAGAAATATCCTGCTGAACCCAGCCACAACACCAAAGCAAACTCACTTCCGTAAACTTGTTCCAAAGAAATCATCTTCGGAAACATCCATAGTCACTGTACCTCATCACGCAGCTACTACTTCCCTGAGATATCAAGATATCACTACTCGCTTCTGCTCAGCCAACAGATCCAAACTCTACTCATCCAACTTCAAAGATATACTCCGAAACTTAACAGGTTATCTTCAGAGATCAATGAAGTCCTTACACCACTTCAAAGCTCACTCGAGACGGTATTAGGTCTACAGTCTCGACAGATACACTTCCAACCTAACATTCAAACTCCAACCAATCGCAGTCGTGTTATACACACCACTACCTTAATCTACCTTATAATCCATATTGGAAAACCCGAACAGGTAACCCAACCGATAGGTAGAAATAAATAAATATATATAAATATATTAAAAATTACAAATACGCTCTCTCAAGATAGACACCATTCCAGAGTCTAGGTATTCACTCAACCTAATGCTCTGATACCAACTGTGACGACCCGTCTTCCACTACCCAGAAAGATGCGTCGTGAATTAAGAAAGAAAGGGATAGAAGAAGAAAAGAAAGAAGAGAAAAAAAGAAACAACACTAGAATCTCAACTGCGGAACAGATAAATTATATTAATAACATAAGTATTTACATAATATACAATACCAATCAGAGATACACAACATACACATCAAATATACTAGACAGTTATAAACACAAGTCTAGTATTTACAACTCAATACAATCACAACACAGAGAAAACACAGCGGAACTATTTATCTATAACGCAGAAGCCTCCTGCTCCATTGCTCCTCCATTATTCGTCAAAGCTAACCTGAATCCCTTGGCTACTCGTAAAAATTTGAGTACCAAGAGTTTAAGAAAACAAAAGATAAACTCCGGGTCAGACATGGGTCTGGTGCGAGTAACAGGTTAAAGTTGCTTAACTTTTAAAAACCTTTGAAAAGAAAGGTATCACGTAAGACTTCCCACACATAAACATGGAAAAGTTTTTACCTTACGCTAACCAAAACATTTGATAGGAAATCCGATGATATTATAATAGTGTCTAGGGTATTCAAATAAATAAGAAATAGCCGAAATTGTTACATTCATTAAATTCCAGCTACAAGCCACAAAAGTGGGTAATACAATCAAAACCGTTGGCACTTATTGGATTGTGGATTCCATACAATGGCAGGGCTACTAGGGTACCGCCCGTCACAGTACGTGGCCTAGATCACCGTACCGAGGAGTACTCCCACTCCCCTGCAACACAAGGCCGGAACCATTCCTTACTGAACAATTCCGAACAAGACAACCCCGGCAGTTGTTGCAATCAACCGCCCACACAACCGAATATAAAGGGACTTCTAGACAGGGATCAATCTTGCTCTCCAGTGGGAGCTACCCACGAAGCCTTGCTGCACCTCCCATGTTTTAGCCATTCCCGGTTGATGAGGCTTGAGGCTACGATTACCTTAATAGGACATAACACTTAGAATGCTCATCGTCCATCTGACGATGTTCTGAAAGCATTCAATCCATACAAGTTCGTTCCGGGTTCGAACGAAACCGAAGGCATTATCTCGTTACACTCATTTTGGAATCACCCTCAGAGTTAACGACGATAACCCTTGCACTCTAAATCACCATCTCGAATCTATAAGCACTATTCCGTCAACTCATTACGGAATCACCCACAGAGTTATACTGACGTATAGCCCTTACACCTCGAGTCTTCACTTGCTCCACTTGGATTAACGACCTAACGTTATTTGGAATCGATGTGGTTTTCGGATATCCAAATATGGAAACCCGATCCCGGTCTCATCGAAATCCAAAGCGTGTCTTTTAGGTCCATGTTGTTTTAAAGTTTAAAACAAATTTGATTCAATATTATCTATATACACACAGATAGATAATTCACAACATCCTAATAGATAATCAATATTATCATCACATCAGATAATCTATATTATCAACTCAAACAGATAATTCATATTATCAACTCAATGCAACCATAACATCCAAATCATAGAACAACATTTATCTCATAACTGAGATTTCAACCATCCAGGGTAATAAATATCAATCATCATTCAAAAGCAATGACTTATTAAATCACCATCCTATAATTAATTTAAAATGAATTAAATTAATTACTTCTTCCTTAAATTAATTTAAAATAAATTAAATGAATTTCTTATCCATATAAATCTTGCTTACATATCAATTAACTATAAATCAATTAATTAATTTTTCTTAACAAGTTACCCTAATTAATCATCTTGATTAACTACCCTTTAATTACATTGAAGTAATTAACCTCTAATTAATTTCAAAAATTAATTAATCCAAACCAATCCCTGTAATTAACTTGTAATTACTTTATTAATTAATTAATCATAATTAATTACATTAATCTTTAATTAATTACATTAATTAATACCTTCATTGATTAATTGTTCTTAATTAATCTATCCTTAATTACATCATTAATTATTTTATTTAAAATAACTCCATTAAATTAATTATCAATTATCTCCATTGATTAATCATTCTTTATTAATCACATTAAGTAATTAACTTAAATTAATTACATCTCTTAACCATTTTCAAATAACTCAATTATCTAAACCTAAATTAATTACACTAAGTAATTAATTTCCAAACTCCTTTAATTAAATTACATCTAGTAATTTATTTTCTTAATTACTTCGCTAAGTAATTTTCCATTTTTAATTACATTTGTAATTACTTCTCAAATCAAATCAATGATTAATTTAAATTAATTAAACTTAATTAATTAACTTAATTAATCAAAAACTTAATTAATTACAAGTCAGTAATTAATTTCCTTAATTTCTTTCATTAAGTAATTATACTTAAACAATTCAAATGATCATCTTAAATTAATTAATACAATTAATCATTAAAATTAATTAATTTATTATAAAAATAATATTAAGTTAATGACCTTTATTAACTCATAACAAATCTTTAATTACACTTCCAAAGTAATTAATTGAATTAATCAATATTAATTCTTAATTTATTTAAAGAAACTCATTAATTTATTTCTAATTATTTAATTAATCAAGTGATAATTAAAAACTTAATTAATTATTAATTACTTGATTAATAAATTCAAATTATTAATTAAATTAAATCAAATCTCATTTAATTAATTGATTTCTAAATTACACTTTGATCAAGTTTAATTAACTTACTTAATTAATTAAAAAAAACCCTTAATTATTTAATTAATTAACCCAAATAATTAATTAAATTAATTAATTACAAAACTTAATTACCTTGATTAATTAATAAATCATTAAGCTCAAATCAACTTAATGATAATCATTAATTTCATTAGTGATTTAATTATCATTATCAAAAATAAAAAAAAATTGCTTTTAAATTTTCTAAATTTCATTTTATATTAAAATTAAAATGAAATCAAATTTAAACTTAAAAAAGATTTTAAGTATTTAAAAACTCTTTAGTTTTTCAAACTAAAGAATCACCTACCTCTTAAAGCAATTTTAAAAGAATAATTTAACTTTGCCTATATTCAATTTTAAATAAAATTTAAAATCTCCTAAATATTTCAAATGACATTGAAACATATAAATTTCAAATCTTATTTATATTACAACCCAAAATTTTAAACCATGTTTTCAGATTTAAATACACAGATTAAAATTTAAAACTCTGTTTTAAATCTTTATTTCAGATTTTATAAAATACGCAAACTAAAATATAACATTTGAATTTATCAACCTATTTTCTTTTTGAACCTTCTAGATTCAAATTCAAAATTGAATCCAGGATTCTAAATTCAGATTTAACTTAAAATTTAAATCTTGTTTTTAAAATCTTATTCTCAGATATAAAAATTACTAATATAAAATCTGTACAGGTTTTATTATTTATTTTAATACTTTATTTTGTTCTGCAAATTTATTCAAATCTGGAATTCAAATTTATTTGAATTCATAATTTAAATCTTACTTTAAGTTTATATTTAAACTTGCTTTACTATTTTTAAATTTGGTTTTAAAATTAAAAAAAACCGAAACTGTTCAGGCTACAGGAAACAAAACTGCAAATCTTGTTTATTCAAAACCTGAAATTCAAAATCTACTTGAATTCATGTTTTAATCTTGTTTAAAGTTTAAATTCAAACTTGCCTTACTTTTTTTTAATTTAGTTTTTTTAAAAAAAAAAACAAAACATGAAACAATTCAGGTTAAAGAAACAAGACTTTGCAACCAAACTACCCAAGTCAAATGCCACTTCACTTCGAGTTCTATGGCTTGTTGCTTCGAGTCACATCTCAAATGACTCGAATCTTCCCCTACAACTTACAGAAAACCAAAACCCTTTTCAAAAATGACTCTGTGCACATGCACATAACTATGGCCAACTTTCCGATCATCAGTGATGATCACCCACCTCCATCATCCACCCTTAAACCCAACATGATCACCTAAGCATCAGTGATCATCCATTTCCCAAAATTCAACAGAGCAGCTTCCTTTTTTTTTAAAAACCTGAAACCACAGTGCCCCCAAACACCACACCTGTCAACATTGTGTTCTCTTCCCTCCGACCATTATTCAAGTCAAAACTTCATCCATGCTCTTGTCTTAGTCACAGCTACACCTTCACAAAACAGTTCCACACTCGGTAAACCAGAGTGAGAGAAGGATCCCAATATTGAAGATGGTCAAGAACTAGGGTTACAGAACCCCAAAACCTTTATCACAGCTAAATCCAAACATTATCCATTAAGTTGATAATTTTTCTGAAATACTTAAACTCTCAACAACAAACAAAAGAAATTTCAAAATCCCACAATCCCAAAATTAATAGCATTGCCCAAATTCAACTTTCCAGTTCCTCACAGAACTGCTCCCAAAATCCCAACTAAAAATCATGATACTTGTTTCTAAAATCATTTTTTAGCTTCTGTATTCAGTTTATAATACTGAATTTTCAAATTAAAAGTTTGGTTTTTTTTTATTTTATTTTGACAACTATAGATGTTTTATAATTTCAGAGGCTCCCAAGCATGAAGTTTGGCTTATTCAAGTTTTTAAACACTAGATCATAACAAATCAAACAGCTTTTGTTTGTAATCCAAATCCTAACAACAATTTTATTTTAGGAGAATATGAATTTAAATCCTAAACAGGAAACTGGAAAACTTAAAAAAAAAAGAGAACATCATTATGGAACAGACATGCATACAGCAGATTTCATTTGCATGTTTATATACTACATTAATTACCACAGGAATAAGCAATCATATTAAATCCTGAGTTAAAAAATAATAATGTTACTCACCTTATTTCCAGAAAGACAGAGCATAACTCCCAATTTGAAACTACAATGCATTAGCTTCCTATCCAATGATTATATGCATGCAAACTTCACTATGTAGAAATTTCCAGAGATGAAAAATGCAAGTTCTTGATTATGCAGTAATTTCCAGGTTGAAAAATGCAGGTTGATGTTCTTGTTACAGGTTTAAACTTGATTTGTAATTTTTGAAGTGAATTACAAATTTTAGTTTTTGAGAGGAGTTACAGATTTCAAAGTTTGCAATGCAGGTTTTTGAGATTCACATTTTAGTTTTGAGGAGTGCATTACAGATCTGAATGTTTTGAGGGATTTTCAGATTTTCTTTTGAAGCTTTAGAATTTGATTTTGAAAGATAGAAAAAGAGAAGGAAGGGGAAAGAATATGTTTTTTTTAAGGGCTGAAATAAATTTAACAAAATAAGTAAAAGAAAATAATGATTTAATGACACTTGTCATTTTGCTTGATTTATAATTTACACATGTTGCTTAGATTTGTTAAATACTTAACACTTGTCTTGCTTAATTAAGTTATATATTTAAATGTTTATAAAAGGGTTTTCTTAAATTTAATTTATGTTTATATGAATATATATGAATTTTCTATTAAAAGTAAATGTAAATAAAACAATTAATAAATTAAAACTTACACAAATGTTTTAAAGAATCAATTAATTTGAATTTCAAAATAAGATTGCCAAATCAAATTAATTCGTTGAAATAAAAACCAAAATCAATTTAAAAATGAAGATTCTATTTTCCTTTTATATTTATGAAAATTAATATGACTTAAAATAACTAATTCACAAACTTTATATGATTTATAAAGAAATTATAAATCACTTTTATATTATTAAATGAATTTAAATAATATGTTATCTTATATTTTAAACTTATATAAAAGAGTCTCAATTCATATTTAATCAAATAATATTTTTAAAAGAAATAAAATCAACATTTATTTAAAAATAAAAATTAAGCTAAGTCAAATTTTAAACAATATAACATTTATCATAAATATTTACAAATCATATAGTTATTAATTTAAATAGATTTTTAAAAGCTTAATATTAATTAAAAACATAATTTCTAATTACTAGATATATTATTAGAATTTAAAAACAAAACTTCATTTATTTATTTTGCAGGGGAGATCTCGGGTCTTTTATATCTGAGGGTAAGATTTTATAAACTTCGTTAGTAAATATAGGTTTCAGTAAAGTTTCACAGTAAAGTGAATACTGTTCAAGATTCAAGTAAAATTTAATTCAAGTTTGATTATTGTAGTTAAGGTCTATTAACAAGTTAACTCGTGATTAAGTATTTTAAAGTAACTGATTTCTTTTGTTAAATCTTAACCTTGTTTTTAAAATCTTGTTAATCTTAAGTAATAAATTAAGTAAAATAACAAATAATGTTTCAGTTAGTAGTATGATTGATTTCAAATTTTAAGAAGAATTGAATGTTAATTATGTGAATGATCAATATTAATTGATTGGGTTCAGAAGTAATTAAGAGTAATTACTTTGTAATCTTAATTAGTAATGTATTATAAATAATAAGTGAAATTGAGTTAACCACTTAATTAATTAATGCACAATTTATAGTTAATTAACCAAGTAATTTAATTAAGAATTAAGGAGGTAACTAGAAATCCATCTCATTTAGATTGTTAATTGATAATTAAGTAATTAAAGTTAGATAACTTGATTAAGAAAGTAATTAGTTAAATGATGTGAATAAAGTAATTAAGTACTTAAGCAATTAAGACAGATATATATTAATTAAGAAATGATTTGTTGATTAAATAATTTGAAGTGAAATAAGTGATTAAACAGGGTTAAGAGATTAACTCTCAAGTAATTAAATTAATCACAATAAGAACTTAAGATGATTGTTTATAGATGTTGTATGTGTAGAATATTTGCTTGTGATGTTTATTGATGATATTTTGTGATGCTCACTGATATGCTGTAATATATCCATGGAAATTATGTATGATTTATCTGGGTAAATGTTATATGAATTTAATCATTGAATTATACTGTTAAGTTAATTAGACAACTTGGCCTTTAAAATGGCTTTTGGATTTCGACGAGACCGGGATCGGGTATCCAATTGATATTCCGAAAACCACATCGATCCAAATTAAACGATAGGTCGTATATTCTCAAGTGAAGATCGAGATGGTGGTTTCAGAATGCAAGGGTTATCGTCGTTGACTCTGAGGGTGATTCCAAAAT
The DNA here is from genome assembly GCA_030765085.1 of Allium cepa. Classification (NCBI taxonomy): domain Eukaryota; kingdom Viridiplantae; phylum Streptophyta; class Magnoliopsida; order Asparagales; family Amaryllidaceae; genus Allium; species Allium cepa. Next base: position 746,253,735 of record CM060932.1, read on the forward strand.
GAGTGTGACGAGATAATGCCTTCGGTTTCGTTCGAACCGGGAACGAACTTGTATGGATTGAATGCTTTCAACACATCGTCAGGCGGACGATGAGAATTCTAAGAAATATGTCCTTTAAAGGTAATCGCAGCCTCAAGCCTCGTCAACCGGGAATGGCTAAAACAGGGGAGGTGCAGCAAGGTTAGGTGGGTCATGCCCAAGTAGGACGAGATATACCCCTGTCTAGATGTCCCTTTATTTCGGCTGTGTGGCGGTTGGATATGCGCACCAACTGCGGGGTTATCTTGTTCGGGACTGTTCAGTAAGGAATGATTCCGGCCTTGTGTTGCAGGGGAGTTAGGGTGGCTCCTCGGTACAGTGATCTAGACCACGTACTGTGACGGGGTACCCCAGTAGCCCTGCCATTGTATGAGATCCAATTTCCAATAAGCGCCGTACGTTTTGATTGTGCCCAACTACGTTGGAATGTGAGATGTAAGCATTTAAGCTATTTCTGTATTTTACTTGAAAACCCTAGACACTATTATAATATCACTGGATTTCCTATAAAATGTTTTGGTTAGCGTAAGGTAAAAACTTACCCGTATTTATTTGTGGGGAGTCTTACGTGATACCTTTATTTTAAAAGGTTTTTCAAAATTAAACAATTTAAACCGTTTACTCATACCAGACCCATGTCTGACCCGGAGTTTATATTTTGTTTTTCATGAACTCTTGGGTACTCAAATTTTTACGAGTAGCCAAGTGATAGGTTTGGATTTTGATTCTGGAGGAGCTTGGAGCAGGAGTTTTCAGACGTATGTAGATATCTATCTAGTTCCGCTGTGTTAGTTGATGTATACTGTATCTCTGATGTATTTAGTAAAAGATGTATGTATGATTGTCATGTGTATTGATATTGTATAACTCTGATATATGAAATCTATGTAATAGTTATGTGATATATTATATTTTGTTCCGTTCCGCTGTGAGATTCTGATGTTTTGTTTCTTTCTTTTCTATTATTTTCTATTTCTATCCCTTTCTTTCTTAATGATGATGCGTCTTTCTGGTAGTGAGAAGGTAGGTCGTCACACTTGGTATCAGAGCGCTAGGTTGAGTAAATACCTAGGCTCTTGAGTGATTTACTTCTTGAGAGAGCGTATTTGTAATTTTGATATATATATATATATATATTTATTTATTTCTACCTATTTATTGGGTTACCTGATCGGGTATTCCAATATAAGTTATAAAGGTAGATAGAGTAGTGGTGTGTGAAACACGACTACCGATGATTGGAGTTTTGAATATTTGTAGTTGGAGTGTATCTGTCAAGACTGCAGACCTATTACCGTCTCGAGTGAGCTTTGGGTGATGTGAGGATTTCATTGTTGGAATGTAATTTTGGATGAGCTTGAGTTTGGATCTATCGGATGGACAGGAGCAAGTCATGATATCTTAATATCTCAGGGTGTAGTAGATGCGTAATAAGACACAGTGAGTTTGGATGTCTCCGAAGATGTTTCTTTGGAACAAGTTAAGGAAGTATGTCCGTTTCGGAATTGTGACTAAGTTCAGTATGGTAATTTTGTTTGGATGAGGCCCAAGTATCTCGAAGAGCTTTGAATAGAAGTCTTTGGACATTGAGGTTAGCCCTATAGCTGGAAGTGTTCTGTGTGCTGTCGAGAAGGTTTGATGATTAGCAGTTTTCTTAAGGTGATTTGGGAAGCAACAGAAACAACTGATGGAAATTCATAATTTTCTGGTTTAACTGGCTACTACAGGAATATTTATTTGAGACTATTCCAAGATTTCTTCACATCTGACTAAGTTGACAAGGAAAAGAACTAAGTTCAAATGGACACCCGGTGTGAAGAAGCTTACTAAGAATGGAAGACGAGGCTAACCAGTGCTCCAGTGATTGTTATCCCGGAAGGGAAGGGAAGATTTGGAATTTATACGGATGCTTGTATAATTGATTTGGGAGGCTGTGTTGATGCAGAGTGGAGAGTAACTGCGTATGCGTGTCAGAAATTAAAGCAACACGAAGGGAACTACGCTACGCATGACCTTGAGTCGTTAGCCATTGTGTTTGTTATGAAGATTTGGAGGCTTAATCTGTTGGGAGAGAAGTTGGGTAATTAACGGATCATAAACCATTGAAATATTTTTTTCTCTTAGGGAATGTTAATCTGAGGCAGCCGTGGTGAGTCGAATTTCTGGCCTCATATAATATGGATATTCCGTATACCCAGGATAAGCGAATGTTATGGTTGATGCTCTTAGAAGGATTGCAGTTTTGTTTCTTTTGGGTAGTTATTCCTTATCTCCAGGGCAGAATCATAAGTAAGCAAAGGGAGGATAGATCTTTTGAGGAATTGATTCTTAAACTAAGGATGGAAGGTGTTCAGATTGTAAGGTAGATGATCAAGGTGCTTAAAGGATTAGTGGCCGTTTGTGTGCTTGATATGGATGAATTGAGGCAATAAGTTTTAGCTGAATGACATCACTCCAGACTGAATATTCACCCGGAATCTTTAAGATGTATAAAGATATGAGAAGAATTTTCTGAAGATCGAGCATGAAGAGGGTTGTAGCTGCTTTCGTTTATAGTTGTACTTTCTATCATCAAGTTAGGGTGATTATGAGAAGTTGTCTAGGATTATTGCAATCTTTAGAAATCTCAGATGGAAGTGGGCGATGATTTCGATGGATTTCATCGACGGTTTGCCAAGAACCAAGAAAAGTAGCGATGGAATATGGATTATTGTGGATAGATTAACTAAGAATACTCATTCTATATTAGTTAGATAACTCGGACTACAGTTTCTGGCCGAAATTTTTCTTGAAGAAAATAGTAAAATTGTTTGGTATTCCTGTTAGCATAATAAGTGATCGTGACCCTATTTTTCACCAGCAAAATTCTTGAAGGTTCTACAATTGACTTTTGGATCGAGTTTGAAATTTATTATAGCCTATTATCCTCAGACGGACGAACAGAGAGACTGAACCGTATTTTAGAGGATATGCGGCAAGCTTGAGTTTTGGATTTTGGTGAATTGTGGAAAGACTATCTTGTGTTTGGACCAGTTTTGCTTTGTGATGTTTCTGATAAGGTTGAGCTTATCAAAGGAAAAGATGAGAGCTTCTCAAGACCGTTAGAAGAAGTACGCAAATAAGAGGAAGGAGACAATTGGAATTTGAGATTGGTAAATTTTGTTTTGGCCAAAGTTTCCCGATTAAAAAGGAACTATTAGATTCGGAAGGTGGGAAAACTTGACTCGGGATATATTGGACTATTTCGAATATTGAAAAGATTGGAACTGTAGCTTGCAGAGTCGAATTGTCAGAACAGATGTCTGGAATTCATAGTGTATTCTGTGTGACCCATCTAAAGAAATTTATTCTTGATTCAGTATTAGTTGTAGAATCAATAGTACAGGAAGACTTGAAAGATCATCCGTATGTGACTGTGGATAGAAATTCAGTTCGGATTGTTAGTTAAGGTGAGAGGCAACTTAGGAGTTTAGTAGTGTAGCTGGTCATAGTATAGTGGAGCGAGGATTCCAGAGATTTCACCTTGAAACTCTGGATAGTTTAAGTAAGCTTATCTGGATTTGTGTCCGGATAGCTAGCGATGTTAGTTAGGATAGATTGTTGGTTGTTTGTTAATATATGAATGATATGTATGTTTGAATGGTTGATATGAAAACTTTTAAATTATCTTTGTTTTAAATTTCGGGGACGAAATTCTTTTAAGGGGGGAGGAATGTAACGACCCTGGATTTTTGGCCCTATTTATTTTAATAAATATTCAAATCAATTTAAATAAAATGTATACTTATTCATTTGAAACGGATATGATTTTGAAATAATTACCAGTGCTTATATAAATGGTATTTTTTTTTAAAAAGGAAATTGATTTGGAAGTTTAATAAATTATCTCAATAATATTCATAATAAAATTTGTCTTTAATGATTGAATTAAAATATCTTACTTTGTTTATATTTGGTAAGTATACATATGAATGATAATGTTTGAAATAGAATTAAAATATAAATGTGAAATATAAGTCAAACTTATGCATATAATTTAAATAAAATACAAATGGAGATAAATATAAAATAAGAATAAATGTAAATAAATCATATTGTGCATAATTTAAATATTTATAGTTCAATACAAATAAAATAAATATAAAGAATGAGTAATCTCACGAATATAATTTAAATATTGACAGTTCAATTATAAATATAAGAATATTAAGTATAACATATGAATATAACTAAATTAAGAATAAAGTATAGAGTAGAAATATAAAATAAAATAACACAAATAGAAATAAAATAGATAAACAAGCATACAACATAACTTTAAAATTAGTAAGCAAAGTAAAATGAAATATGACACATATATGCAAAATATTCAAACTAGAAGCTGTCAAAAACAAATACTTTTAAATAAATGCCTTCATAAGCCAAATCCATTTGCAAATATGAAAAAGAGAAACACAGGTCTTATACCTGCAAGTATATACTTACATACAAAATCCTTATACATAGCAAATATTTTAATAATTATGCAAACTAATTAAGGTACAAAGCAAATATGAACAAATGAATAGCTTCTTGTGCAAGCTATGCTGGCCTGCAAAATGATGAGGAACAAATCAATATCCTTATGCATAGTACAAAACAATAGTATACGAATATTATGTGCTGCTGAAGATAATGAGTGTGTAAACCTATTTAGGAAGCAAAACATTTAATGCTAATATCTCAGCCTACATTTTGTCAAGTCAAGATATTTATAAACCTGTTCAATCAAGAAGCTTTTGTCCAGTTGAAGCCTTCCCATTCTGTTCTTTATTTATATGTATATCTCATGCTACTGCAAGTTCGTAAAACAAAAACAAAAAAGAAACCAGAAGAAGCTAAAACAAGAAAAAGAGGAAACATATTCAAAGGGGCAGATTCATGAATAAACACAGGCAGTTTTTCAACTGCAGTTCAAGACATCTGAGGGATTTCGGTTCAACAGTTATTTGGGTGAGTAAACTTAACTTTTCAAGTTTAAGTTAATTAAACCAGTAAGATAATTTCATGAGATTTATATATGTATTGCATGTGCTTTGTTTTGATATGTGTCTGCGATTTTACACAAGTTGAACTTGGAATATTGAAGATGCTGTTCTCTGCTTTGTGTAACAGGGTTGAAAAAAATTAAAATTTGAATTGTTTTCATTTGATTGTGGTAAGTTTTAAATTTGTTTTTCAACAAAACTTGTTATTTGAACTTCAATCAGAATTTTCTTTTTAAAAAAAACTACTTATACTTCTGGGAAAATTGTTTACAGTCAATCAAGAAAAAAAACACTGGTAAACTCAATCATATAAAAAGCTAATTCAAACTTATATCTTGAATTATGACTACAAGTTATGATTTTTAAAAGTTGAATGGGAATTTTTAGCTCAGTATTTCAAGAGCAACTCGGTCTTGAACAAAAACGGGAATTTTGTCAAATTCTCGAAATTTACTCAATATAAAATGCTGAAATTCATACTGAAGCAAGTGCAAGGGATAGTGGTCTTAGGAAAAATATTCAATGATTTTTACATTGCGTAGAATTTGGGGTACGAGGTCAACATAGGGTTTACTGCGTGTTTATGTACCTGGCAGTGAAATGAGGGAGTCGGCGTGTACACGCGATCGAGTGGTTAGAGGTTCGGGTGGAAGATTTCTGGTGACGTTGTCGAGGTCGTGTCGAGTTTGCATCGCCTCTGGTGAACCGTGCTTGGGTGGCGTGATGTTTTGTTTCAGTGTGGTCGACCGTTTCTTTCATTCGAACTGCATAATTTTGAATTCGAATCTTGATGGGTAAATCGACCTTTGCTTTCTTGTGTTGGTGTAAGTTGGGATTTGCTCGAAGTCTTGAAGTATCGCCGGAGCCACGAGCGGCGTTGTACACGTGTACGGCACGGCGGCGTATCAGTGTTTGAGTGGGGGCGCTGTCTCGAGTTATTCTTAAGAATTTTGGTTGGATGCTTCCGGTTTCTTTTGAGTTCGAGTGTGTAAATCCTCTGATGTTTATTTTATAATTAAGTTTATATGAAAATTTGCTGTAAATTAAAAAAAAAAAAAAAGATGGGAATTCGCATTACTGGGTTGGGGACTCGGGTGAAGGGGGCGAACAACTCGAAGCAGCGCTTGAGTTTTGCAGGGGAGATCTCGGGTCTTTTATATCTGAGGGTAAGATTTTATAAACTTCGTTAGTAAATATAGGTTTCAGTAAAGTTTCACAGTAAAGTGAATACTGTTCAAGATTCAAGTAAAATTTAATTCAAGATTGATTATTATAGTTAATGTTTATTAACAAGTTAACTCGTGATTAATTATTTTAAAGTAACTGATTTCTTTTGTTAAAGCTTAACCTTGTTTTTAAAATCTTGTTAATCTTAAGTAATAAATTAAGTAAAATAACAAATAATGTTTCAGTTAGTAGTATGATTGATTTCAAATTTTAAGAAGAATTGAATGTTAATTATGTGAATGATCAATATTAATTGATTGGGTTCAGAAGTAATTAAGAGTAATTACTTTGTAATCTTAATTAGTAATGTAGTATAAATAATAAGTGAAATTGAGTTAACCACTTAATTAATTAATGCACAATTTATAGTTAATTAACCAAGTAATTTAATTAAGAATTAAGGAGGTAACTAGAAATCCGTCTCATTTAGATTGTTAATTGATAATTAAGTAATTAAAGTTAGATAACTTGATTAAGAAAGTAATTATTTAAATGATGTGAATAAAGTAATTAAGTAATTAAGCAATTAAGACAGATATATATTAATTAAGAAATGATTTGTTGATTAATAATTTGAAGTGAAATAAGTGATTAAACAGGGTTAAGAGATTAACTCTCAAGTAATTAAATTAATCACAATAAGAACTTAAGATGATTGTTTATGGATGTTGTATGTGTAGAATATTTGCTTATGATGTTTATTGATGATATTCTGTGATGCTCACTGATATGCTGTAATATATCCATGGCAATTGTGTATGATTTATCTGGGTAAATGTTATATGAATTTAATCATTGAATTATACTGTTAAGTTAATTAGACAACTTGGCCTTTAAAATGGCGTTTGGATTTCGATGAGACTGGGATCGGGTATCCAATTGATATTCCGAAAACCACATCGATCCAAATTAAACGATAGGTCGTAAATTCTCAAGTGAAGATCGAGATGGTGTTTTCAGAATGCAAGGGTTATCGTCGTTGACTCTGAGGGTGATTCCAAAATGAGTGTGACGAGATAATGCCTTCGGTTTCGTTCGAACCCGGAACGAACTTTTATGGATTGAATGCTGTCAACACATCGTCAGACGGACGATGAGCATTCTAAGAAATATGTCCTGTAAAGGTAATCGCAGCCTCAAGCCTCATCAACCGGGAATGGCTAAAACAGGGGAGGTGCAGCAAGGTTAGGTGGGTCATGCCCAAGCAGGATGAGATATACCCCTGTCTAGATGTCCCTTTATTTCGGCTGTGTGGGCGGTTGGATATGCGCACCAACTGCAGGGTTATCTTGTTCGGGACTGTTCAGTAAGGAATGGTTCCGGCCTTGTGTTGCATGGGAGTTAGGTGGCTCCTCGGTACAGTGATCTAGACCATGTACTGTGACGGGCGGTACCCCAGTAGCCCTGCCATTGTATGGGATCCAATTTCCAATAAGCGTCGTACGTTTTGATTGTGCCCAACTACGTTGGAATGTGAGATGTAAGCATTTCAGCTATTTCTGTATTTTACTTGAAAACCCTAGAAACTATTGTAATATCACTGGATTTCCTATAAAATGTTTCAGTTAGCGTAAGGTAAAAACTTACCCGTATTTATTTGTGGGGAGTCTTACGTGATACCTTTGTTTTAAAAGGTTTTTCAAAATTAAACAATTTAAACCGTTTATTCATACCAGACCCATGTCTGACCCGGGGTTTATATTTTGTTTTTCATAAACTCTTGGGTACTCAAATTTTTACGAGTAGGCAAGTGATAGGTTTGGATTTTGATTCTGGAGGAGCTTGGAGCAGGAGTTTTCAGACGTATGTAGATATCTATCTAGTTCCGCTGTGTTAGTTGATGTATACTGTATCTCTGATGTATTTAGTAACAGATGTATGTATGATTGTCATGTGTATTGATATTGTATAACTCTGATATATGAAATCTATGTAATAGTTATGTGATATATTATATTTTGTTCCATTCCGCTGTGAGATTCTGATGTTTTGTTTCTTTCTTTTCTATTCTTTTCTATTTCTATCCATTTCTTTCTTAATGATGATGCGTCTTTCTGGTAGTGAGAAGGGCGGGTCGTCACAAATAATAATTTATGAACATTGACAAAATGGACGATTTACATCAAGATTTTTCAACTTTAGCTCGAAATACAAAATGGATGAGTAGCTTCGCCTGTCTGCTTTCCCAACGATAGCTGCTCCAGTTAATGTCTGATATTTTATTTTCCAATTGCTGCACCTATTCTAATTCTTAGACTTCTTGCATATGCTTCATTTTCTAAACAAGCCATTTGTTATATTCCAGCTATCCATCGCCTATTGCTTGATACTTGCACGCTACACCAAACTGTCATTGCGATGCATTTCCTAACTAAAAAATGTTATTGGTATAGGTATATAAATAACTTTTTCTATCAATGGCTATGACCATATAATTAAATAACGATCGCATGGTTTTGAATGTTATCATCAACGTAACCACTAATAACACCTTTTAACTAAACATAATATTAAAATATCTCATCCAACGTCAGGTAATCATCAAAGAAAAAAACTACTTCAGTTTTTTCTAACTATTTAGGTGATATCCGTGTGCGTTCAAATAATATGAGATGTAGCCTGCTATTTTTTAAGTACAACTAATAGTCATCATGGAGAACTATGGTATTAGTTTACTAGATGAAGTATCCAAGTGTTCTTTATTGTCTGTAATTTAGATGGAAGTTTATTGGTCGAAGTCTCGTCTAATTCTGAGTTAGTATGATGAAGTTATTGCAGTTTGAACAAAACAAATAGCCGCTTCTACATAAGTGGGGTTTAAATATGGGGATGTTACTATCAAATCTACTTCCGCAGGTACAATTAAAAATGCATGCACGTTGTGATTAATTGTTAATCGTTAGTTTTTAATTATTTAACAGTAAGTATTTAATATTGGTTATTAAGTATTATTATTATTATTATTGTTAACTATTACTTCTTAATTACTAAATATTAAATATTACTTCTTAATTATTTATACTAATGATTACTTATTAATTATTAATTACTAATATTAACTATTAGTTTTAAAAAATTAATTTTTGTTTATTAATTATTAATTATTTAATAATATTTATTAATTTCTATTTATTAATTATTATATTAATTATTAATTATTGAATAATAATTATTACATAAATTATTAATAGTAATTATTTCATATTTCAAGTTAATTATTAATTGTTATTATTTAATATAATTATTATCTATAATTAATTTTTTATTAATTATTTAATTATTAATTATTTAATTATTAATTACTAAGTATTATTATTTAATTATATTTATTAATTAATTATTGCAATGGACATGCGAAAAATATTGTAATAGACATCTATTACAACTGGTGAAAAAGAAAATTTATTAAAAAATATGAATCTATTACAACTGGCAAAAGAAAAGTTGTAATAGACATAAATTACAATTGGCAAAAAATAAAAGTTGTTAAAGATTGACATCTATTACAACTAGCAAAAAAGAAAGGTTGAAACGGGCATCTATTACAACTGATAAAATAAGACAGTTGTAAAAAATAAGTTTATTACTACTTTATAAAAAAAAAGAGTTATAAAAAAATTTATTACAATAAACATTTTATGGCCGTTGTAAAATTACAGTTGTAATAGGATATATTTGTTGTAGTGGACACTCAGGTGTAATGTAGAAGGTCTGATTCTGACAAAAACATACCGATGTGTGAAGTAATGCCCTAACTCTAGGTATGTATGTATGTATAATTAAAATTAGTATTATTGTATAAATGTAAATAGTTGAGATATTGCGATATGCCCTTTTTGTGAATGTAAAAGTTATTTTACGACTTCGGTTAATATGAGTGTAATATATATTTCATTGTTTTTTAGGGATTTACAAATGAATTGATGATGTTACATAACTGAATTTATTTTAATAATTTATCAGGAGTTGAACGTAAAATTATAGGAGAAAACGGAAATATACATAATTGTAGTTGAGAATAATATCTTATGGCTAACTTAGCTACACGTGAACCTTCATCCATTATCTGAGATTTCAATTATTAAATCATTTTAACTTCGCAGCTAACCATGGATTCTATGTTTTAAGAATGTCATGTTTACAACTTTGGTAATTTCAAAATAATGTTCTGTAACATTTAATTTAGTTATGAGTTGGAAAGATTTAATATCATGTTGAAATGAGAATTTTATATAGCCTAATTTTTGTTGGTGTAACATGTGCTTTTACATTATGATGTTGTAAACTATAAATTTATCCTCTAGAGGTCGTTAAAAAACGAAACTTTTTTATGCAATGGATGATATGATAGTTTTTTGAGCTAAATCATAAATGAATTATAAATCAAAATAAATTATTATCATCTATGTATACATTCTATATTATGTAATTTTTAAATCTTTATATATGAATAAAAAGGTAATTTTATTATTTTTAATCATATATATGAGCACTATATACATATTTAAATTATCTTATTTTTGGATTTATTAGATGAACTAATAAACATTAGGTAATTGAATTTATTTAAATTATTTAAATTTAAGATTACATATTTAGTTAATTATATGAGCTTTAATATAAAATATTAGGAATGAATTGAGAAGAGTTTGTAAATAATGGTAGAAAATTAAAATGTAGGTATTTGAAGTTGAAAACTGAATTTTTCAATAAAATGCATATTAACTTCATTGAGTTAAACAAATTATAAAATAGATTTATTATTGACGTATATAATTATGTTATATGATTTATATTCCTTTGTATCTAAGCGAAAAATTAATTTTACAAATTTGTTGATGCGACTATGATGTACGTATTGAAATTGTCATCTTTTAGGATTTATTTGATAGATTAAATATAATTAATTGAGTTTATCAAATGGTCTAAATTTTGAATTATGTAATTAGTTTAAATTTATAGGTTTGAATGTAAAATATTTAAAAAAAATTGAGAAGATATTTATAGATGATTGCACTTTTTTTGAAAAGGAGGTGTTTGAATGTAAAATGGTACAATAAGTTTAGTAGAATAATTATAAAGTGGTAATTATAAGAATTTGAAAATAAAACATCTATAGAGATTTAATGAGAGTGGTCAAAACTTCTAGAATTAACAAGAGAGCTAGAAATTCTTCTGCTTTACTCTTACTTAATAGGTAAAATATAATTTATTACAAATTCATTCAAAACATTTACATATCTGTAATCCATGTAGGTGCATGTTGAACCAAAACCCAATTAATAGACGCATGTTCAACAAGCGCCAAAAAATATGCGCTTGTTACTTGGATGTGGGTTCAACAAGCGCCCAAATACTGGACCCTCCAACGGCTCTCTCCCCTTTCTTACCTTCAAATACCATTCATCTTCACTCTCTTCTCCTCCTGCTCCAACATTCTATGTAACAAACTCCCTTCTCAATTTTTAAATGTCGATACTAATACATCCACGATATTGTTATATCGAGCATTCAAGTGTCAGAGGGATAGATTATTACATAAAAATAAAAAATAAAAAAAAAGAAGAGAACACAACATCAGAACCTGACAGTGAAAGATAACATATAATATCAAAAACTAGTAACAAAACTGTCATTATAAGATACAAAACACTTTAGAGTTACAATTCTGAATACTATCATCGGCCTAGACAGTTATAATAACACGTCCTTATAAAAGCTTATATATACAATATAGTAATGTAGTGGAAATAAGAATACTATGATAGGTGAAACATCCAGCTTGTCTACTCGAGCTCCAAAGAATATCCAAGTAAAACGTATCTTTCTCAAACTACTTGAAAGAGCACACGAGGAATTTAGAAAAAACAGAAACCATGTGTCAATCATAAGTCAAGCATGAGAAGCTTAAAAGATATGTAGCTAGCATATAACAGTACTTTTGAGACCGCAAGGAATGTCGTAATTGTTATCCCCTCAAAAGAACCACCATCTAATAAGTATATAAGGTGATATAATAGATAATGTTTAGGGTGAAGAATATAAATCAAAAAATAGCTGTGATGATTATATTAATCACTACAATAATATTCAATAGGTATACAAACAAAACCTCTAAAGTAAGTTCATATATGGATTTTCCGTTAGAGGCATCCCAAGAACAACCGAGGTCGACCTTTTGACAAGGATTAGAAAGTACCATTTGCGCATCGTATATCTCTAGATAAAAAAACCATTAACGTAAACATAGTAGGCGCTAGACTAAAGATACTAGATATCATCAACTCTTGGCACCCAACATATAAAAAGCATCTCTAGATATGAAGTTGATAATACCCTTGAGGATAGAGACTCCCCCAAATTTATGTATCCCACTTTGTTTTTTGTCATTTTCGATGTCGAGGCTACGTTCGACATCTCTCGCATGAGTCTTCATTACTCGAATAGAACATGGATCTCGACAAGGATCCCAACATAAGTCATCTGATGAGTGCTAATGCTGATGTCTTCATTGCAATCAACCTTAGGATAGACAGTTCAACTCTATAGAATTCCGATTCACAACAACTTCGAAAACGTGAAACCCATATATTAGTTTTGAAGTGGTTTTCTAGAAGTAAAACACTTACTGATCTGGGTCTCTTTAAAACTAAATCGATGATTTTTGGTTAACTCAATTCCGACTTAAGAAAAAAGCAAATAATATATAAAGAGGAGTCCTTGAGGATCTCGTATATATAAGTTCTCAAAGCTAGAGATGTTTCAAAGCAATGCTCCTACCCAGGGGCTCTCAAATCGTATGAAGCCATGAACCTTTTAAATATTTCCTAAGTTAATTTGGTTAAGATCGATAGTCGACCATCAAGTTCAAAATAGACGATCGCATATGGAGACCAAGTCTCATATACTTATCAAGTTTTTGAACTTTTCAACGTATATTATCTCTCGATCATGAGTGAAGCTAGGTAAGTTAGAGCAATGGTTGCATCAAAGCTTTGCCTAGACATTTCATTCTTAACTCTCACAAATAGACAAGTCTACTTCGTTGGCTTTCAGTGTTAAGTACATGACTAAGTACTTCCCATGGATGAGTAAATACTCAAAGCACTATTAAGTCACACAAAAAAATTAAGTCACAAAAGTGATTTCTAGTCTTTTTTTATTTAATTAATATTTTTATTAATTAAAACATCTTTGTGCTAATGTTGATCTCTTCATTGGAATCAACCTTAGGATAGACAGTTCAACTCTATGGAATTTTGATTCACAACCACTTCGAAAACGTAAAAACCATACATTAGTTTTGAAGTGGTTTTCTAGAAGTAAAACACTTACTGATCTGGGTCTCTTCAAAACTAATCGATGATTTTCGGTAAACTGAATTCCGACTTAAGAAAAAAGCGAATAATATATAAAGAGATGTCCTCGGGGATCTCGTATATATAAGTTCTCAAAGTTTGAGATGTTTCAAAGCAATGCTCCTACCCAGGGGTTCTCAAATCGTATGAAGCCATGAACCTTTTAAATATTTCCTTAGTTAATTTGGTTAAGATCGATACTCGACTATCAAGTTCAAAATAGACGATCGCATATTGAGACCAAGTCTCATGTACTTATCACGTTTTTGAACTTTTCAACGTACACCATCTCTCAATCATGAGTGAAGCTAGGTAAGTTAAAGCACTGGTTGCATCAAAGATTTGCCTAGACGTTTCACTCTTAACTCTCACAAATACACAAATCTACTTTGTTGGCTTTTAGTGCTAAGTACATGACTAAATACTTCCCATAGACGAGTAAACACTCAAAACATAATTAAGTCACACAAAACAAATTAAGTCACAAAAGTGATTTCTAGCCTCTTTTTATTTAATTAATCTTTTTATTAATTAAAACATCTTTGTAAATACTTGTATGTATATTTTTAATATCTTTAGAAAAGATATATACACGTATACTAGTTTTTCATTATTCGTTTGTACTCTTTCAACACTTCAAAATGTATTCATATACTTATCTCAAATGGTATAGGTGTATTCAAAAATCATTAATAGGATTTCTTACTTTAAACTTTACTTTTTTCTATCTTTTTCAAAAGATTCCATACTTATTATTACCTTTGAAATATCCATTTAAAAGTTTTAATTATATTTGCAAATCTATTTCAAAAGGTTTAAGAGAAATATTACTTAAACATTGTCACTACAAACCTAATATCATTTCACTTATGCTTATCTCTAAAGCATTCTTTTTAAAGATCTATTTATATTCATAAGTACAATAAAAAAGGGTTAAGACAAATGTTGTTAACACATTGCCAAACAAACCCAAAACCATTTCATACTTGTCATATCTTTAAAAATGTTCATTTCAAAGTTCTAGACATATCTACATGTATTAAACAAGGTAATATACTTTTAATTAACTTCTTAATATCATTTATTATAACATAAGTATTATAATCCAAAACTGCCTTTATTCCTTTATGAAATACTTAACTTACTTTTCCAAACTTATATACATAAATATTTAAAAATACTTATAATTAAGTTTTAAATATCTATGTAAAATATTACTTGAAAATAATAATTTATAATTTGATGAAAATAAATAAATAAATATGTTTACATTATAAAACCCCTTTATTTTAAAAATTCATAATTAATTATTAGAAAAATATTTGAACTTCAAACCAACTTTAAAATGCTACAAAATATTTTTGAAAACATCAAGGAAAATTACCAAATTTAAATATCACTTTTAGACACTTAAAACCTTAAGCATTTTACTACAACATTTATAAATGCCGTTAAAAGTACTTGATAAAGGACAACATAGAAAAGCACTAACTTTGCAATCAGTTTTGACCACTCAAACTAAGACTTGAAATTTTTACAATTAGTACTACCCTTGGGGTAACTAAAATCCAAATGAAAACCCTAAGAATACATTCTTATTTATTTATAAAAATTTCTGAAAACAAGATATATGCATGGTATATTTACGAACACATTTTTACTCTAACTTTAGCCACTTTGTTTGACAAATTCTAAAACCTTTTAATCTTTGACTTTTTCAGTAATAATTACACATATAATACTTACTAAAGATGCAAAGAAACCCTTAAGTATGTTTTTGAAATTAATTATAAAAATTCCTAAAAACATGATATTTCAAAGTGCTTATATAACGACCTTCTTCTCGCTATAAGTTTTTACAAATTTGTTTCACAAGTTAATTAATGATTTGAAATTCCATGTTTTTCTCATAATAATTACTTTTATAGTACTTATCAAAAATGCAGAGAAGCCCCTAGGTTGTCTCTCAAAGTTGACTTTGAAAATCGCTGAACACAAGGCGTTTTCAAAGTACATCCATAGCGACTTTTTCACTTCTAACTTCCACAACTTTATTTCATAATTTCTATAACTTACCAAACCAATATTTTACTATCCTATACACCAAAATATGTAGAGTACAACCAAATCAAATTATCCTAAGTAAAGTTCATAAACTTTCCATTTACACGATTTAAAGTTAAGGGATATTGAAGTGCGCTTATAGCGACTATTCTCCCTTCAAACACTTTTAAACATACTTCAACTCAATACACAAGCAAAAAACCATTTAAAAATCAAGTCTAGGCCATGAAACTTGTTATAAAAGGTAATAAGTGATGTATACAATATAAAGTTTTCATTTTCTTTCAGAAGAAAAAGGGATCCAAAGTTTATATCTTTATTTAGTTAATGTCACTTTAACTTTATATTTGCATATAACTCATCCAAATCCAAGCCAAACACATGCTCTAACATTCAATAATAAAGAATCAATTCCTACCATCACCCAAAAGCCTAAAGACACCACCATTAGCACATCCAAGTCAGGCCATGCTTCCTTCTCCTTATCAATGCTCACGTCCCAAACTAGCAACCCCCCATCCTCTTCACTTTTCCCACTTTTTACTTTAGATCCATGCTTTTTGAGGTTTTCTAAGATGTTGGTGAAAGTTTGGTGGAGCTTGGAAGAGATTTGAACTAATTAGAGAAATATTAGCGAGGAACAAAGTGAATTAGTGTTAATCCACTTCCATCATTTTTAATCTTTTATTTCTTTTGAATTTTGTGAACTGTTAACAAATGTAGACCCTCTTTTTTAGCCCCTTTAGCCAGCCGAAAGATCCCACCATGTGCGTTGCATGTGTTTTCTAATATCGATGTTGATGTTGCAAAATGCTGTTTTGAGGGTTTGATTTAGAATACAAAACATTTTGGACTATCGAAGCGTTCACTGCTGTCGGTTCAGCTTTGGCAAAATACTATGATTTATGTAACATTTGGTATGTACTCCCAAGCAATCTGATATGAGATGTGGACCAATATGATAACACTTTTTGGGGTAGAATTTTTAATTATTATAATTGAAAGAACATTGATCGCAAAAGATTGCTTTCTTCGATCGAAGGTCGTTAGGGAAAAATTGATCGTCAAACATAAACGCTTGGTTCCTAAATGTTTAAGTTAAAGCAAAAAATTCCAAGTGGCTTTGAAAATGAAATGCATTTAGTAAGAATTTTTAATTTCATATGTTTGCAATTTTTTTTACAATTCCCTAATTTTTTTTTCTTTTTTTGTAGAGGACGGTAGAAAATAAATTGTTTAAACAAATCAGAAACCTGAGAATAAACAAGCACCTCATGTTTACAATTCATGCGTATTTATGACCTACTAGTTGAGCATGTAAAATGAAAATATTCTCTTAAGAAAATTGTTCAAGACGTCCAATCAAACAAGTCCTGAGTTAAAGCGCTAAGAGTCAGAGAAAACACTAACCCAAGGAATTCACTAGAAAGCCATAGGATGAGGTCAGAAGCGCAATAAACCCCTGGCGAAGATGATTTTGTTAGGCCTTAAGGAGCTAAAGCAGCCAAAAGAAGTAGGCTATTAGGGTGGATTAAGCTGATAAAAGAAAACTCTTATTGGAATATGAAGATAGGTATCGTGCGGTGGAGTTTCGGGCTACTCAACACTAAGAAAAATATTGAAATTTGATCTACTTCTTGCTGGAAACAAATAGAGAGAAGAAGATGCAGTGATGTTTGTGGCTACGTCGAATGTGTCTAAAGAACAACGAGAGTATGCAGAATCTAGAAGGAGAGAAATTATAAGACATAGGCATAAAGAGGGGTTGTGGTTGTAGTTGTATTTGTATTTTTAAAGTTATTGCATCTTTGAATCTTTAGTTGATGTGCTAATTTGAACTTAATCCAGTATTTTTAGAAGTATTATAACCAATTAAGCTTATTTCACTTTTCAAAAATACCAAATGAAATTATGATACATTACTTAACATGAATTTCAACCGAAATACATTACAACAACAACGTCAACAATAACAATACGAACAAAAATAATAACTACTACAAACTTAACAACAACAATAAACTTTTACTGATTGCCACAAAAGGTCGAACGATGATTTACTAGATCATTTTGTAGTCTTTGATGGAGATGAATGCTACCAAATAACATTTGGCCAGAAAAATGAAAATCGAGTTCCATAACATTTCCAATCATATTGTTGCATCATACATTCGATATTACTGCAACACCCTCATAATCAAAGTCATTCTTCCATGTATCTTTCATCCTCAATAATTATATTATGTAAACTAACACAAGCGTACATTATTTTTACCATTTTAGGTGGTGACCAAAGTCTACATGGATTACTGACTATAACGAATCTTGATTAAATAACACCAAATGCTCTTTGAATTTCCTTTCTTTATCCTTCTTGCATTGCCACAAATTTTGATCATTTATTGTTTAATGGGTTAGGAATTATCTGGAAAATGATACTCTATTTAGGGTATATACCATCACCAAGATAATATACATGATCTTATGTGTTACCTCCTAAAGTGAAGAAAAACGGAGCTGATCTACCATTAGCTAATCATTAAATAAAGTAGACCGTTCAACAATGTTTAGGTCATTGTTACAACCTGACATGTTGAATGAAGCTATCACTTTATGAATAATTGTCGACTTATGAGACTTACCCTGATAAGCATTGATATACGCCTTCGGACAATTCTTCCACTTCCAATTCATACAATCTATGCTACCCAACATTCCTAGCCATCCTCTACTGCCGTACATTCCCATTAATCTTACTCTATCGGCTTCGTTCGGTCTTCATTAGTATTGATCATAGTATATGTCAAAAATAGCATGACATAGATAGTCCAACGAATTTAGTACCGTGCTTTCTCTTAGGCACAAATTCTCATCGAGAGTGTTTTTCGGTCCTACATATGAAAAGATTCCTTATGCAATGGTCATTTTTTGGAAGCCAGTCATTTCCTTAGTACGAAGTGCATTAGGTTTAAAGGTAAAGTCTTTATCATGTTGTTTAACACATTATAGAATCTTAAGGAGTAAATGTTGGCACATTCAAAATCTTCATTGGTTAAGTATAATTTGGAACAAAATAGTCTTCCATTAGTCTTTCAGTGCACTAGGAATATTTGCTATTTTCATAGCAGGGGCCAACAACTGATCCACCATGTTGCTCGCTGGATTAACCACTTTGTAGCAAAGATATTGCTATTAGCTCTCTTTCACGACGGAAATGATCATCCATTATTTCATCAAAGCTATTGTCGCTATCATCAAAAAATATAAAATCTTCGGTTAACATTAATTTTATAGTTACCAATTTGTAGCATATATTTAAATGAGCGTGAATGAACAAGATTATTATGGGTATTTGTAGTTGCCAAAATAATTGGTTTTTTTAGGATAGATAAAATGGCTTGGTGTCCAGTCATACAAAACACTGTAGCCATGTTTTCCTTCTATCCACACACGCTAACTTGATTAATGAAAACAAAACGGCTCAGTATCACGTCATATCAAACACTGTAGCCATGTTGTCCATCTATTCACACATGCCATCTTGTTTAATTAAAATAAAATTGCACATTGTTCCATTATATCAAACACTATAGCCATGTTATTCATCTATCCACACATGGCAGCTCTGGAAACAAAATGGCTCAGTGTGTAGCCACTTGTCCATCTATCCACACTCCACACATGCTAGCTTGTTTAATGAAAACAAAATGGCTCAGTGCCCCGTCATATCAACACTGTAGCCACGTTGTTCATCTGTCCACACGTGCCAGCTTAACTAATGAAAATAAAATGTCTCAGTGTCCCATCATACCAAACATTATAGCCATGTTGTCAATCTGTCAACACACACCAGTTTGTTTAATGGAAACGAAATAGATTAGTGCCCCATCATATCAAACATTATAGCCATGTTTTCCATATGTCCACACATGCCAGATTGACTAATGAAAAAAAAGCTTGGTGTCCCATCATATCAAACAATGTAGCCATGTTGTCCATCTGTCTACATAAGCCAACATGTATGCTGTATTTTATTATATATAACATATTGCTCGCCATATTTCTCTACACTCGTATCATCCCATTAGTATAGAAAAATAGTGGATTTCCACCATACTTCATTGCCCTCATCATACTCATATGATGGTCCTTTAAGGCATGATACCCCACCAAATATGTCTTTCCCCTAACCAACCACCAAGTGGTATGTTGAAATGGAGGAAAGACGTTACGAAGATGTAGGAGAGCATAAAAGAGATATGCAAGAATGCAGGTTTCTTGGGGATGGAAGAAGACAAAGAGAAGAGTGGAGGAGCCATAACGGGAGAACGTAAAGAAGGCATGAACTAGGCGCCAACTACCTCAAGTAGAATGAGATGGTGATTCTTAAATAATATATTGTAACCGTGGAGTTTCTGTTTTATTTTCCATCCTAAGAAACAAAATGTCATCAATCGCTGTCACTATAGATGCCGTAATTTTCTAAATGGATGTGAACTTTAGCAATGGCTTGATGACCTTTCACCTTATCGATCATTTGTATATACCACTGAACTTGAAGATGAAATTAAATCGCTTTATAAGAGATTGAGTTCAATTCAATTATTAGGTAGTCGTAGACAGTTTTAAACAAACCGTTCATTTATTTTTTGTCTTTGTTGTCATTTCTATTTTATTATTTGTTATCTTTTTTGTACAATTTTATAATGAAGCATTTTTTGGTTTTCTATCTAAATTATGTACTTGAATTCGGTTTTCTATCTAAATTATGTACTTGAATTCAAAAGTACATACAACTTACTTAATTTAAATAACTTAACCAACATACATAAGTTGAATTTGAAAGTACGTACAACGCCACCAACTTTAATAACTTAACTAATATATTGAACTTGAATTCGAAAGTACATAGAACTTACTTAAGTTAAATAACTTAATTGACTTACTTGACTTTAATTCGAAAGTAAAACAACTTGTCTAACATAGCTTATTCAAAGATCATTCAAACCATATAACATAGCTAACCCAAAGATCATATTCAGCATGTCCAACAAAGTCGGTATGATACTACGAAAATATCGTGAATCAAACATAGATTGTGTTAATTGAAAAAGTTCTTCCTCCACAATATTTCTAACGCTTCTGTATCTTTGAAAAGCTCTAGTAAAAGTGACACAAGTACTTCGATTTTTCAGAATCCTTCGAATTAATCTGCAATTAGGATGAATATTGAAAGCTTCATTTAGAGTAACTAAAAAGACTTGATTCAACTCCTCTTTCATATGGTCGGTAATCAAACAATCTTATGGAGTTTGAGTTTCATTTTCCATTGAAAATGTTGTGAACTTACGATATAAAACTTTCATTTAAATAGAAAGTTCATAATTCACGTCATACAAATCAAATGTGATGTGAACGTCCATGTGGCAACCATCCACGGATTGTAAAGAAACAAACACAAATGTATTTTTGCTTTACAAGTATTTTTGTTCATGAACTAAAAATATAGTACTACTTCTTTTATTTATGTTTATGAATATAATACAACATTAAAATAGAATATGAACCATCATCATATGACCAATAAAAGTTAAGTACACAAGCATACATAAATATCATCGTCAATATCGCAAATACACTAGTTTGAGATACATGTACGAAACATTAAAACATGTATAAAACAAAAAAAGAACATCATTCTGTGTGAGGTGACCCAATACCACTCCATTTGTCATTTCTACCATCATCGCCACTATCATCATTGACATCATCCTAGTAATGTGGCTTTAGTGGCAACTGATGTTGCTGTTGAAGCTGTTGATTCTTAGCCTGATAATCATGTGTCTGAGTCTCATACTAAGTAACCTGAGTTTGATAATCAGTCTGATACCAAATTCGCTACTATTGTATAGTGGTTCGATAATAGTGATACATAAGCCGAGTGTAATCAAATGTCATGCATTCAAATGCAGCCTATTTATCATGATCCATGTATTGAGAAACGACGATGTAAAAAAAGAAAAATTATACATATATCATGGCTGTAAATGATAGTAAACTATACAAAAATTTAAAAGTTGTATGTACCTGATGCAGACGATATAAACCGGCAGAAGGTATACCATAAACATCCTCATCTGTAGGATACTATAACGGATACTCAACGACCACACCCTGTAATGTGTATGCTCTAAATGCATGTTGATAGAGGATTGAACATAAGAGGTTGTGTGCACTGAGATAATGTAGCTCAAAAGTAGTTGGGGTTAATGGTACTTTGCCTAAAATAATATGCAGACCAGTATTATCAAAATTCAAACCCCGTATATAACCAGGTAAAGAGTAAGCATGTGGGGCAACTCGAGTCCAATATGTATCGAAATATACTAGAATAGTAAAAGGCTTACCATCTACCCATCCAGTGGCCCTTATACCAGCAATATAAGCCAAGCCGGCCTGAATAGATTCGTATATATCATCCCTTGGAAAAAGATCAGAGGGAATATGAACTATATTATACAACTGCAACCAACATTTCTCCTTTAAATACTAGATTAAAAGATGTATAGAAACCTGAAAGCAAAACATATGTCTTGAAATAGAATACTAGAAAGTGATGGGATGCTCGTCGTCGAGCTCCATAAGCTGAATATACACTTACCAGGGATGAATAATATTGTTGATGCCCCACCTCATATCTATCCACTGTCTGGTCTCCATCAACTCATTATGCACTCCATATACATCATGGTGCGCAATCATAACATTCCCCTAATGATGCAATATGGGAAAGTAAATATATGGAGTAGTGTTTGCTTCATTAACGACTTTTACATGTTGCTTGTATACTCGAAGTACCAAAATAGGAGGGTGTACCAAAAACTAAACATATGTTGGGATTGCTGTAGCGCACATGTATCCATCACTACATATAGCTATCCAAGGATGGAAATAAATATGAAGTCCATCTATGTCTACCAATCCACCTAGATATCCAATTCTAATCATGTTTTTATTGTTTGGAAAAAAAATGTAGAACCGAACATATATAATGGAAAGGCACATATAATAAGATTGTGCATCTCCTCAATGTTCGTATAGTCTACTGTATATCTCTATTAACATTTAGTGTAATGACACCTTCTCTAACCTCTAGTTGGCTAAACCAGTAAATACGTAGAATATGACTCAAAAAACACATATGAACTATTAAGGGTATATGCGCATGGTCTGTCGACCAACCTTTATACCGGTCAACATATAAATGTCTAAAGTAGTCAGTCCCAACTCAAAATCTGGAAAATGAAACATATGTGTAGTAGACCAATATCTTCTAGTAAGAGCCTCTACTACACAATGGTTGATATATACAAATGTAGGTAACTGTAGACAATCAACGAAAGGTGATGCATATAGCCCAGTCCCAATCGGCTCAGGTAATGCATGAAAGTACTCGATAATGGATCTATGCCAACTACCGTTCATAGCTATGTGACCATCCTATATAAGTAATTATTTAATGTTAACGTTAAACTAAGAAAATCGATAATCATTTATAGTTTGTGATATGCATGTTTATCTGATAACTTTATATTAAAAATATACCCATGGCATCGCTAGGGCTGCACTCAGTCAATGTGTCCCCATCGAAGGAAGCTTATGCAAGCATCATAGATCATCTATGGTTATGGTAGCATCTAAAATGGTACGAGCTACTCGTACACTAGCATTGACATCGATCGTGTAATGGACAGTCTATCTAGCAATTTTAACGGGTCATGGCGGCATTTTAATGCATTTGTGAATAAAAATAGAAAAGGAGAAAGTTAAAAGTGAAGTGAAAATGAAAAATAGCTTAATATAGGCATTAAGGCTTAGGCGCTTGTTCAACAAAAGCCAAAAGCTCAGGCACTTGTTAAACAAGCGCCTAAGAACACACACATTTATTGAACAAGAGCCCAGTATTCAAGCGCTTGTTAAAAAAGTGCCTGAAGACCAGATGTTAGTCAAACGGGCGCTTGGTTTGTAAAACAGTTAGGAAACCCATGCCATTACATTTTGTAATCACATGAAATGTAATATGTGTACTTTGGACTGCTGAAAATGCTCTTATATGTATTATGTATATTATAGCACTTACATAATAAACAAACGACACATGGAGCTAGTGTCCTATTAATACAAATTAAGTTAACACAACAGTTTCCAATACAATAATCATTTGGTCAACAACATACTCAAAAGCCACTATAATAGGAAATGTTCTTCACAAAATATAATAAAAGTTATAACATCATCCTATATAATGTTGCAACTACAAAACAGGTTATGTGCTTCGGTTGTTTACCCCATGTTGATTCAGTTCAACAACCAAAGCAAATAATGATGACACAGCAGGACAAAGTCTGTTGCTTTTGTTGAACCGAAGAAAAGGGGAAAAACAACCGAAGCAAATGACCACTTATTTGCTTCAGTTGTTATGAACAACCGAAGAGAACGTCAACTGAAGTAAAAAAAATATTGTTTGATGTTTTAAAAGGTTATCAAATCACAATGAAATTTTAATGTTAGATAGGTGTAACATAATCCAAAAAAATTAATATATTAGCGCACTGATTGTTTATACTATAAATTACAATAGTTCATATTCCAAATTACAAAAAATTCATAGTGAGCACACTAGAATCAATATTCATAGTTCATAACCTTATACTCCAAAATAATATTATAGACTAACACTAGCACATAGCAGTACAAGTGTACAACATAATAGCACACTCATAGTTTCATACTCCGAGATTGTAAACAACCTGCAATTTCACTGCTTTAATTTGCGAATATTTACTTAGTTTTAAATATTCAAATAATATATTTTTATATTAAAATAAAAATATTTTAAATAATAATCAGTGAGGGTGAATTAGTTTTAAAATTAGTTTACAAAAATAATTATTTTGAAGAAAAATCGAAAATATGATCGAATTCGTTTTTCGACTTTTTGTCGCTAAAATTTGTCGAAAATGTTGTGAAATCTGGTGTAAATATATTTACATAAATTTATAAATGAGTTAGTATGTATATAATGGTATATACATAAGTATGTAAGGTTTAAATATATAATTAAGTAAAAAGTAAGTGTCACATCATAAGCAAACAAAAATACAGTTAGTACTAAAACATGTTTAAATATGTTAGCCAAGAAGTACGTGAAGGAGATATAAGGGGGCTTGTGTTTATTCATGAATGAAGGAGGTGGACATGGTTGTTGAAGTAGTGCAAGGATTGTAGAGGGTAAGTACCCTAAGGGAATTTTAGTAATTTAACCTTTTCACTAGTATATAACCCTTTTCCTCATTTTTCTCATTTCATTTCTACCTTCCAATACTCCCCCAAGCTTCCATGAGTTCTTTAATGGCTTCTAGAGACTTTTAATATTTAAAACTCCGAACTTTATTCACGTTTAAATTCATGAAAACTTGTATAAAAATCTCTCCTTCCATTTCTACAACTCCACTTTCCAAAAACTATCCCCTAAACCCCCTCTACCTTCCATGGGGAAGCTAAACACATCATGATGAACCCTTAAATCATCTTGTCCGAATCCATTTCCCCCCTCTAAGCCTCCAAAGCTCATTTCTTCCTAGTTAAAACACGGATCTAGGCTCATTTTAAAAGTTAGGGAAGTCCGAGTCATTTTAGATAGCTTATGATGAGTTAAAGCTCACTAATTTAATTATAGTTTTTAAAAATTTATTATAGTGTTATCTTGGTTGTTAATATGTTGGATGTTGGTTGAAATCATTATGTTGTGTATGGCTTGTATGTGTATGTTGATTCTTAGAAAATGAAAACGAAAGGTAGTATCATTTGAAAGTTACGATCTTTCTTGTTGTATGTTGTAATGGCATGTATCAAAGTTGAGTCCATTCATATGTTGTTATATGTTAAAGGAAAGTTAGTAGTTAGTGGTTAGTTGCGACTTCGAAATCCTCTGGTCGAAAACTAGTTTTCTAACTTAACTTTTTTGAAATGTTTTAATGAAGCTTCAAAACCTTGCCTTTGTTTTCAAAACTTTATTCTAAGTTATAAAAGTAAGTTAACATAAAAATACAGAGTTTTGAAAGTGATTTGGAATGTAAAACAAGTTTTAAAATTACGAGTTAATAGCGATAATTGTTATAAATGCAGTTCGTAAAATGAACTCTTTTGTAAACTAAAAGTATTTTATCACTTAAGTATGTTTAAAAAAATGTTTTCAAACATATTATAAGTAATAAAAGTAATTATTATTTAATTAATTTTTATTTAACGATTAATTAATTAATTAAGTTAATAAAGTTAATTAGTACTTCAGTGTTAATCAAGTAAGTTAATAATAATTAGTTAATTAATTGAGGGTTAATTACTATTCAATCATTAATCAAGGGTTAAAAATTATTTAATTGTCAAGATTAATTAATAATTGATGACTTATTTATAAAAGGGTTTAACTATTAATTACTAATTAAGTTTAGATTTATTTAAGATTTAATTATTATTAAATAAAGGTTTAATCTATGATCTATTATTTACTAAAGAATAATGATGGTTTAATTATTATTTATCTAATTATTAATTAAGAGAATAATTATTTATTTAATTATTATTTTGCGATTAATTAATATTTAATTATTTAATTAAGAATAATAATAATTTATTTATTTATTTAAAAGTTAATTATTCAATTATCAATTAAAGGTCTAATTATTTATTAAATAAAGAGTTTTAAATGTTATTCAATCATGGAATAAAAGTTTTTGATTTTGAACCACTTTATTTCTAAAAACCTGTTTTTTTAAAGCAATTTTTTCAAAGGATATTTCTAAACCAATGGATTTCTTTATCGACTACCCAATTTGTAACGAACCGAAAATTTAGATCACCTTGTTATAAATATTAAATCAGTTTTTGGAAAAACCAAATTCCATCTTTTAACTCTTGGTTATTTATTTTTATCATTTGAGAATATAATAGTATTTTGAATATAATAATGAGGCTTTTTAAGAAATTTCAAAAATAAATGAAGAAAAGAACACACACACACACACACACACATATATATATATATATGTATGTATGTATAAAGAAAAATTGTATAATACAAAATACTTAAATAATCATGTAGGAGCCATACCCTATTTTCTTAGATATATGGGAGGTATATATGAGGATAAGGGAAGTAAAGGAAAGAAGTAAGGAGGTAGGTATTTGTGCATTATTTTATGAAGTCTCCAACTCCCATTCTTCATTCTTCTTTTTCTTGTTTTGCTACCTTCGTATTCAACAGAGAAAAAGAAGAAGAGGACTTCTGAGTATTTTGACTTGCTTAGGAACAAAAGAGGAGTGCAAATTTCTTAAGTTTGATTCAAGCCAACATCAGGAAGGTAAGGATTTACGATTTATAGAATTGATATATGAAAAGTTGAATTGCAGCTACCATGAACTTCCCCATGTTATGTACAAAGTTTGAACTGTGGCCATTCAAAAAATCAATTCGTTTCAAACCATTAAGTTTTAACTCGAGCATCCAAAATAAGAATTATGCGTATCAATCTCTAGTATTTTTAAAAATTGACGGTACTGGATTCCGTCGAGCGACGTAGGAGATATCTCTATTTATCCGAGGGGGAAAAATATTGTTCATAGAGTTCAAAAATTGATTCCTCTCAATCCACTCATAATTGAAAGGCGGTGTGTGTATAATTGAAGTTTGGTCGAAGTGTAGGATTTTTGTGCAACTTCGGCAACATTCCGTGATGATGATCGATGATTATTGAATGTTAGGGTTTGGAGTAGCTTCCATGTAATGATTTCGATTTTCGACCTACAAAAATATACACTTATAAGTCCACTGTATCACATGCCGAGCAATCGAACGCCGAAAAACCCGATTGTTGGGGGAAAAGAAAGAAGGAAGAAGATAAGAAGAAAAGTAAACAACACAGAATCTCACAGCAGAATGAATAATCTATAGTATACCATAAATATTTACACCAAAACAAAACTGTATCTACGTATATACAGACATCAATCAGAGTATACTAACCTATCCCAACCTGGACAGTTATAACAGTATGTCTTCATAATTGCTAATAATCACAACAATGAATACAGTGGAAAATAACCATCTACGTGAATACGTCTTTGGGCCTCCAACCCATCTCTTGAAGCTCCAAGCATCCAATCTGATCTGTAATATGCTCAGTCTGACCCGAGCGTTATAATAAAATAACACAAGAGTCAGTCCAGAAAACCAGCGTGAGATAATACTCTGGATTTGAATTATTACTGTTATCAAAATCCTTTGAAACAAATTATCTTGTAAGACCATGCAACACATAAACACAACAGGTTTTTACCTTACGATAACCAAAACACTTTTATATAAAAATCCTATGATATTATAATAGTCTAAGTACAAATACTTACTAAAAATCTGAAATGCTTGCATCTCACATTTCAACATAGTTGGGCACAACCAAAACCATATGGCGCTTATTGAAGAATGGATTCCATATAATGACTAAGCACTAGGGTAGCAGAGATCATGGTACACACCTAGAAAACGTTTCGAGATCGAACCTATCGATCTCTGCCAACATAAGACCAGCCTACCACTTACTAGATAGTACTGAATATGTCATCACCCAAGTTACTTTGCAACCCTTTTGAAATCTCATGCGCAACCAATCCATAAATATGTAGATGTTGGGTAATCTAGAAAGGTGACAACATACCCTAATGGGTGCGACCCACTTAGCCTTGTTGTATTTTCCTTGATTTTCAATCATTCTGGTTGATGAGGCTTGAGGCTACATTTTCCCTCAAGAATAGCATTCATACTTGGAATGCTAACACTGCCTTCTAGGCAAACAATGCAATGATAACATTCATCCATACAAGTTGTTCTTGGTCCAAAAAAACCGAATCTCCAAAATTACCATCTTCATTATCTTCACGATATCACAATTCGCGCTGTTCAAATTGGATCGAAGTAGTTTTTGGATAATCAGATCCGATCTCGGGCTCTTTGAAACGATCAACGAAATTTGGCCAGATTTCATAGTCGGTTATTTAACTATCAAAGCACACACATAAGAAGTCATTAGGCCAGTATTTTTATGTTTGAAAACAATTTCAAATACTTAGATCCATAACAGGATATTTTTCAACCATTTCAACACTTAGAGATATTTTCGAATTCTATTCATGCCACTTAGAATAATATTTCTATATAAACCATTCCACACTTAAAATATTTTTCCAAAACCCTCTTTTCAATACTTAGGAGAATATTTATAGGCAGATTCTCCAAATCATTTTACTATCAAACTTAGTAAATATTTCAAAACTTATCGCATAAATTTCTGAAATTATTTATAAATTCCTTGTTACAATTTTTAAAACCAATTATACTCTTTTATAAACCCATCCAACAATTTATAACTTCTTTTATGAATTTAGATTCATTTTCGAAGTTCCCGTATCTAACAAATTTGGAAATTTCCTTTTCCTCCATTTTTCTAAGTTCCCGAATTCCATTATAAGATTTTCTCTCATAAAATCATATCCATTAAATATACCCAGTTCACAAATCTCGAGAGCATTTATAAATAAATTGCAATCATTTACTTTTAAACTATACATATTTATAAAAATAAATTTCAAAACATAATTAAATAATTATTTAAAATATCAAAGCATTTTTAAAATAAACGTCAGTAACTAATTCCAATTCATTTATAAAATTGCTAATCAATTTACAAAAGTTGTTTATAAAACTTAGATTTCATTTCAACAAATTTATGTATTTAAATAACTAACTTTCTAAAATATTTTAGTCCAATTTATAGTTTTCAAAACTACATAGTTTTAATGTACAAAAATCCTTTTTTTAAAAACAAACTTCACTTCTTGATAAAATTATATTTTTAAATCCCAATATTACCAATTTTATATTTATGAATCTCTCTCGATTTACGTTCCAATTTCATAACCCTTTTTCCAAATTCCAAATTTGAATCCATTAGTCCTTCTAAACCAATTCGAGTTCTCATTATAAATTCTCACAGTGTATATATATTTCCAATCTATCAAATGATAATCATTCCACCTTATTCATAAACATTGTTTATAAATTTCATAAACTCATTCCCAATTTTTCTCTGGTAATAACAGATTTATATTAATAATTCCATTTATAAATATATTCCTTTGTAAATTTCCCTTATTCTCCCAATCTAATGAAATATCGATTTTAAAACCTTTTTTACTTTTAAACAAATATCACTTAAGATTTATTATTTAAAATCCTGTATATACATTATTTCAAAATCTCTATTTAAAATTTATCTCGAAAAGGTAAAGTACAAATTTAAAGTCAAACCATCTATTTTATCCAAGTCAATTCCTTGTTAATTAATCCAAAATTAGATATAAATATTTCACTTCCAAATCGCCTTACTTTTCGAATTTAAAATATATTTATGGTATTTAAAATGCTGAAATTAAGGTCAGTGCTACTATAACATCCAATAAATTCAACTCACATCATAATCTATCACAGATCATTCAAAACACATCATGTATCACCATATATGAAATTAAAATCAACAATATTGAGGAATCCAGTTGGATCCCTCCAATCTGTTTCCCTACAACCAAAAATGTTATATAATCACAAAAATATAATCACCCCTTTGAGGTGGGATATCGTAATAAAAAGGCGTCCGCTATTATGCGGGGCACATCGTGTCTCATTCGCTCCAATAGGCGGGAATATGCAATACAACTACTCACATATATATATCAATATATAATATAACATCCAACTGATAATAATTTATCAATTCATCTAATTAACCAATAAATAATTTTAGCTATTCAAAATAAAACCAATTATTCAATATGAGTGAGATTTACTAACATTTATTTTCTGTTGTCGCCGATGAGTTCCGAATTGAGCTAAAACTGGATGACATCCGATTTTGGCCCGAATTTCAATAATTTCAAAACTTGTCCCAACCAGTTCCATTATGAAGCTTTTGTCGTTAAGAGTGCAACACAACTCCTTCCGTTGCGGTCGGATCTTGCATGAAGAAGTTATTATCATTTTAAGTTACGATATTTAAATAAATAATTAAACAAACAAATTACAAAAATTATATTAATTACCCTTTAAATACATTTAACCCACCGTCACCTTTTTATCATCTCGTACACGAACCAACCCAAACCAACCGTGAGCCTTACGTGCCACCTTAGGCCACAACCTTCATCGCGACCATCACCAGAGAACCCCCTGACCTCGTCGCACCTTCCAACATCGTTCCCATCCCCTCCACTGCCACATGGATCCCATGCGAACCCAAAAACCAAACAAACTCCATTTCTATTCAAACCCCCTCGCCACTACCGCAGTAGGTGGACCTGCCCCACCAAATTCCAGCCGAAGGTAGCTCTTCGCCCATGAGCATTTCTCCTTTAGGAACAGTCTCCAAACAATCAAAAAAATCGCCGTAATCAATAAAAGTGCTAATCACCATTCATCATCCAATTCTAGCCACCATAGGTAACTGCGCCACATCTCCACCATTGAACACGTTTAACTCGATGACGCGGACAAAACTCCAATTGACACAATGCTTAAAAGCGCAAGAATTGGTTACGATCGACGTGGATCGTTGGATGTAGAGTTTTGAATTCAAAAGAGAACGAGGCCTTTTCTCCATAAGAACGCGATTTAAACAAAATTGTATAGGCTTGTACGTGATAGGGTGGCTGAACGCTCAGGGTAAGGTGGCCGAGCGCAAGTTTTTGAGGACTGATGTAAAATGAAAATAATGTATACACACACACACACACATTTGTAATTCCAAAAAATCTAGATATTTTATTCTGAACCCCGATTGAGGCGTGCCGCCCAACATTTCTAATGTTATACCCCTATTTCGAACGCAATGGAACAAGCTTCGGGCCTCAATTTGATCATATGGAGAAGATAGATTTATATATATATATATATATATATATATATATATATATTTGAAATTCCATAAAAAAAATCTGGATATTTTATTCTTAACCTCGATCGAGGTGTGCCGCCCGACATTCCTAATGTTATACCCTGACTCAAACGCAATGGAACAAGCCTCGGGCCCCAATTTGATCGTATACAGAAGATAGGTTTTTGAGCCCAATTATAATTAAATTTTCGATATTAATTTCAACACGTTTCTATCCCGTAAGACCAAACGATACGTCCGGTCGTTACAAAATTTGACGGCGTTTTTTACTTCATCATTATGGACATAATGACACTAGTTTCGTCGAAATCCGAGACTAAATGGTCCGGAAGACAAAGTTTATATGTTAATTAAAATGAGTTATTTACAAAATCAGTTAAATCACTTTTAAATTCAATACAAAAGTTTTTATTATCTTCATTCTTATTAATATAAATTTAATAAATCTTTAAATCATTTTTATCCAAATAAAATCCAAGATTTAAATTATTTAAATGATTTTCAATTATTAAATTCAACAATTAAACTATCCAATAAATCGTTATATTTGAAATTCAAATTATTAAATCAATAAAATTAACTTTTAAATATTTAAAATCAATTAAATATTCCAGTTTCAAATAACCAAGAATTCTGGGTCGTTACATTTTTACCCTTTAAAAGAATTTCATCCTTGAAATTACCAAAGTAGGAAAATGCCCAAACTCATTTCTTTTCTAAAACAAATTATTTGAAATAACTTCCCAAATCATTTTAAATCCATAACTTTCCAAAATCAATTTTGTTGAAATCTCATTATCAACCTTTCCTTAATTTTTAAATTTCATCCATGGATTTCCACTAGTATTAACCATTTAAGGTTGTAATTCAAAAAATAATTTTTTGTTACTAAAAATTTTCTTTAAAATTTTCAACTCTTTAAATTTTCAAAAAATTTCGCCAGCGTCTCCTTTGTGCGGCTAGATCAGAACAATAACAAATCGTCACTAAAGGCCTAAATCAACAAAGAAAAACAAAAGCCATGTGGCTCAACCATCAAATCAACAATGATTTAAACATGTACCATTTTGTTGGACGACCCAATTTTACTTATGAAACCAAAGGCATCAATTTAGCTCTTCCTTCTATATACCTGCACCTAATGTACCAGTGATATCCAACATATAATTCCAAATCATATTATTCCAAAATTTTAATTTCCAACACTTGCTTTAATAAAACCATACGATGTACATATATCATCCGTATGCATATCTCAATTTTATCGCTCGCTCTATCACATAATTTCACTTTCAAACTAGTATCGTTCACACAACCACTCTAGCGCAGATTCAGATCTGGTTGCTTGATTAAAAACCGCAATTCTACTTTCATAGTCATATACCATGATAGAGAATCCCAAAATCAATCAAAAATTCATATCCAGTGTTTGCCGTTGAGAATCGAGTGAAAAATCCCAACTCGGATCGATATAAATTATCTCGAAATTCTGTGCTCGAATCTAGATTGAACCGTTATACGAACAAAATAATATATGTACAACGCATGTATTTATTCCGTTGAATCTTAGCTATTCCAAATTCTCCTATTCACAATCATTTCATTTACAATCAATATTAGTCACAATTATCATTCACATTGCATTATTCACATTCCCTTATTTTCTTAGCATACCCTTTCCATCCTGATGTCATTTAAGAATTATTCCACCAAATTAAATGTTTAACACATTTCACTTCATACTTACTTCATTTAAACTTATTACAATCTATATTCACTTCTTTTCATAGTATATTCCTTAATACTATTATCACTTAAACATCATTCCATAGAATTTGTTTACATAAGTTCATTTTAAAACATCTTATACAACTTAAGCATATATCCATTTTATATCAAATCCAATTTCAATTCCTTTTTCAACATTTGATTTTATCAATCAACATTTCAAACCGTATCCAATTCACTAATTAACTTAATTAGTTTTATCCTTAATTTATTTCAAATGTCAACCAATTTCATTTTCGAAAATTATTTCATTCGGTCTAACTTGGCTAATCTTCCAAATTTCACTTTATTTAACTTAATTTATTAAATTTCATTCCATAGTCAAATTTCAAAATTTTACCTTTCTTGCATTCATATTCAGCAGTTTTAAACATTGCTTTAACTTGCTAATTTTCAAATTTTATAAGTTATCAAACCGATTTTCTCATATTTTAAATAAAACATTTTAAATGAAAATTCTAGAGTTTAAACATCTTGTTCTAAAGTATTTCAAATCAATTCTGAAACCATATATACACATACACACAAAATCCCTTGGTATATCAAATTATTCTTTTGAATTTCAAAACCAAAACCAGTTTTTACCAAACAAAACTCCAATGGTAGCAATCTTTCTCTTGAAAACTCCAAAATGAACGTCGATGAAGCTGCAGTCATCAACGAAATTATTTTCCAGCGACCGAAGTGGGTTCAATGCTTCTTTCTCTTTAAAAATCCTTATTAAAATACTACCATTCAAAACTATTTCCCAAATATTAATATTAATATTTTCCAAAACTTTGAAAAATCACATCCGAAACCAACTGGATTTAAATGCTCAATTTCCCAGCTTTAAAATCCTTTTCAATTTATAAACCACTTTTATAAACCATATTTTTATGATTTCACTTTGGTTATATAAACCGTTTTCTTAACTGTTAATCTTTGTTTTCATTATAAGGATATCAACACTTTATATAACAACAAATGATAATAATAAAATTGTGATATCCTAGAATTTCAAACCTAATTTAAATGTGATAATCTCTTTAATAAGTTAATTAAAATTGATAAAATAGTTATTTTAAACAATAATAATAAATTGGTTGTATATATATTGATTTTAAAATAGAATTATTATAAACAAATGGAAATGGATTTGTTAAAAATTATATATATATCAAATTTGATTTTTAAATTGAATTTGAAATTTAATTTGAATTTGGATATTTAAATTGAAATTCAAAATATAGTTATTTATATCTTAAATCATACTTTAATTTTAAAGTGTATTTTTATGATTTGTTTAGAATATAAAATTTGTTTTATATTAATTTCTTTTTAAAGAGATTTATTATATAAATTAAAAATGTATTTATAAATTATAAAATTTATTATAAAAACATTTAAAATTTATTTTGCATGAAGAATTACATGTGTTAATTTGTAAATCCCTCTTATAACATGTGTTAAGAGATTAAACATGTTTAGTGACAAGCGTCACATTTTTGTATTATTTTCTTAATTTTAATAAATCAAAAATTTAACCTATATAATTTTACTTCATCTTCTTCATTCAAATTTTCTTATCTCATTTTCTAAAAAGCAAAAATAAATCACTACTTCACCCAGAAATCAGAAATTCCATCAATCTCCACCATTCAACAAAATAAAAAATAAAACAAGAACTCAAGTTCATTCCAAATTCCAAAATATACAAGCTAGAAAGTACAAAAGCCTGTAAAAAAACAAATTCCAGCAAAAAAGTTTTAATCAAGGAATTCAAAGCTTCAGCAAATCTGCGACAAATCTTCACAGAATTAGGCAGAGTCAGGGAGCTCTTTCAGAATTTTAAATCAAATAAACAACTTCAGTCAGACATTTCTAGGATCTGCAGTACAATCTTTCCAGATTTCAATATTTTGGAATCTCTGCTTTTAAAACAAGTACCAGGTGAGTAAATAATAAATTAAAAAGAATTTAGGAAGTTAATATCCTACATGTGACCTCTCTGATGAATCTTTGCTTGCATGTGTATATTTAAGCTTCTATGTATATGAATGCTGAACCTGTGTATGTTGTAGTGAGTATTCATCTCTGTTTTGAAATTACAGAGTCCAGAACTAAAAAAAATCAAATCTCCTTATCCAGTTACTACTGGACTTAAAATTTCAAAACAAATATGATTGTAGGATCATAATCTAAGTTTTAAAATTTTGTTCAAGGATTTTAAATTTAAAACTTTCTGAAACAAAGAAAAAAACAGTAAAATCTTTAAATATGATAAAAATAAAGCATTCTATTTTCTAGATTCGAATATGCAACTAGAATCAACATTGTGAACTTGATTTTTAAAAACAAAATCAGGAGTTTTAGATTGGGATTGTTGAGGCATTTCTGGTTTGACCAGAAATGGGTTTTCGAGCAAAATTGGGCGAAGGGGCTGATTTTGGTGATCGGCCCTCTGACTGGAGATGGGATGGGGATCGATGAAGCTGAGAAAAATCATGGAAGAAGTGATCGATCATCGTGGAGATGGAAATTGGGTGGACTAGGGTTTAACACTCTTGATAGTCGTGATCGGAAATGAGGTGACTGGGTAATTTGTGGTGAATCGAGTGACGCAAGATCAAGGGGATAGTTGCATGGAAAGCTTACGGAGTTGTGGCTAAAGTTTCAAGGAGTACGGTGGTCGAGGTCGTGGGTTCGATGGGTTTTTAGGTGAAGTGGTTGTTCCAGATGTGTGCGAGCTGCCTCGTTTTCGATTGGGGTTGCGCGATTGTGGATCGGGGGTTGGAATCGAACCAGTGGTCGATGGGAGACATGCGCGTGGAGTTGCTGGAGGTGGCGGCGACGTTGATGCTTCGTGCACGTGCACGGTGTCAGGGAGTTGTGTCAGGGAAGGACGTATCGTATGTAACTCGAAGTGCTGATCGAGTGAGGGAGGATTTTGCTCACGTTGATGCTCGGGATGATGTTTGTTTTGTTCGTGCCTAGATTCGTGTGTGGAGTTGCTTTTCTTTCCAGTTATATGAAGTTTAAATTTTATATCTAAGCTTAGTTAAAAAAAAAGAAGGGGAGAAGAAGATGCAAACCCGAGTCTAGTCTCGAGTTGATAGCGGGTCGAACCCGAGGATTTAACGTTGATGTTTTAAAATGTTTTTTTTTTCAAACTAGTTTTTAAAATTTAGACTTAAAATTGTTTTGAGCTACTTTATGATAAATGTTTAAAACTATTTGATTAAAGAAAGTTTATGCTTGTTAACTAAATTTGAGGTGTTTATATATTCTTTTAAATTTAATTTTTTAAAAAGTAATTAAGTTAAAATAGGATGAAATGTTTTAAATTTGTAATAATTTTAAGTAATTAATGGAATTGATTTATTTTGGGAATTAATTAAGTTTATATGATTAAAGATTGTTTAATAATAAAGCAATTAAAGTTAAATTAATTAAATATTTTGGATTAATTAATTTATAAAGGTTTAGTAAACTAATTGTGGATTAATTAATTAATAAATAAGAATTAATTTAATTAAGGATTAATATAATTATAAATTATAAATAATTAATTTAATAATTAAAGATTAATTAATCAAAGATTAGTAATTAATTAATTAAGTAATTAGTGATTAATTAATTAACAATTAAGAATTAATTAATTAAGAAATTAGGGATGATTAATTAAGTAATTAAATATTAATTAATTTATAATTAATAGTTAATTAATTAATGATAAAGAATTAATTTATCAAATGATTAAGGTTAATTAATTATAATCAATTAAGTAATTAATATAAATTAATTTATAATTTGAATTTATTAAGTAATTAACAATTATTTAATGGTTAATTAAGATTAATTAATTATTAACTAAAGATTAATTAATTAATAATTTAGGGATGATTAATTTTAATCAAGTTTATTAATTAATAATTAAAGATTATTACTTAATAGTTAAAGGATAATTAATTAATTAGATATTAATTAATTGATAATTAGGTAAATTAAGAAGTGATTAATTAATTAAATGATTGTAATTAATTAATTAATGACTGGTTAAGCAAGGTTAAATGGTTAATTCTTAAGTAATTAATTTAATTGAATTAATTTAAATTAATTATAATATGAATTAGAGATATACTTGCTTATGGATGATTGTTTTAAGATTGAATGTCTGAATTTGGTTGTATTGAATGATAATCTGAGATATTCTGTGATGAGATATTGTATATATCTGCGATAGATGTTTGTTATTATCTATGGATAATGATGTATAAAATCAATGTGTTTAATTAAATTGAATTGAATTGTTTAAACCTTTAAATAACTTGACCTTTAAGATGGCGTTTGGATTTCGATGAGACGGGGATCGGGAATCAAGTTTGATTATCCGAAAACCACATCGATCCAAGTTAAACGTTAGGTCGTGACATCTCAAAGCGAAGATCGAGATGAAGTTTTAGAGTGCAAGGGTTATTGTCGTTAACTCTAAGGGTGACTCCAAAATGAGTGTAACAAAATAATGCCTTCGGTTTCGTTCAAACCCGAAACGAATTTGTATGGATCGAATGCTTTCAGCACATCGTCAGGTGGACCATGAGCATTCTAAGAGATGTGTTCTATAAAGGTAATCGTGGCCTCAAGCCTCATTAACGGGAATGGCTAAAACATTGGAGGTGCAGCAAGGCTAAGTGGGTCATGCCCAAGTAGGACGAGATTTACCCCTATTTAGAAGTCCCTTATTATTTCGGTTGTGTGGGCAGTTGTTGGCCACAACTACGGGGTTGTCTTATTCGGGACTGTCTAGTAAGGGATGGTTCCGGCCTGTGTTGCAGGGGATTCAGGGTGGATCCTCGGTACGGTGATCTAGGCCCCGTACTGTGATGGACGGTACCCCAGTAGCCCTGCCATTGATGGAATCCAATTTTCCGTATGTGACCCTACTGTTTTGATTTGTATTACCCACTTTTGTGGCTAATAGCTGGAATTTAATAGATTTAACAATTTTGACTATTTTCTATTTAGTTGAAAACCCTAGACCCTATTATAATATCACTGGATTTCCCATCAAATGTTTTGGTTAGCGTAAGGTAAAAACTTACCCACGTTATGTGTGGGAAGTCTTACGTGATACCTTTTGTTTTCAAATGATCTTAAAGTTAAACAACTTTAACCTGTTTACTCACACCAGACCCATGTCTGACGCGGAGTTTATTTTTGTTTTTTCTTAAACTCTTGGGTAGTCAAATTTTTATGAGTAGCCAAGTGATCAGGTTAGGATTGTCAAATGTTTTGGAAGATGGAGCTAGAGTCCAGACATATCTATCTATCTATATTCGCTACGTAGTGATATTTTGATGTTGTATTTGGTTGTATAGTTAGGCAGACTCTTATAAATGTCTAATGTAATGAAGTCGTATTATTTTGTGCACTCTGATATATAAAACTATGTTATGGATATTTGTAATATTATATTTTGTTCTGTTTCCGCTGTGAGGTTCTGATGTTGATGTTCTTTTCTTTCTATCTTTTCTATGCTATCTCTTTCTTTTCTTATCGATGATACGTCTTTCTGAGGTTTGAAAGACGGGTCGTCACATTTGGTATCAGAGCATAGGTTGAGAAACACCTAGGCTCTGGAATAGTATCTATCTTAAGAGTGCGTATTTGTAATTTTCTTATATAACTATATATTTATCTAAACTGGTTGGGTTACCTGTCCAGGTAGCCATAATGAGTTCGAGAGGCAGAAGGGGCATAGTAGTAGGAGGCACATCAGATAATGATAGGAGAGGTCAGGTTGGTAATGAGGCTGTTAATCCAGCACCTCCTCAAGTCAGTTTTGCTGCCTTATGCAAGGACTTTATCAACCTTGGAGGTAAACCATTTAAAGGGTCAGAGACTATAATTGAGGTCCAAGCTTGGCTACGCTCTTGTGAGCGAATCTTTAAGAGCATGAAATTTTCGGATGAGCACAAGAGGGTAATGGCTTCATGGCAATTACAAGAAGGTGCCGCAGCCTGGTGGGATGCAGTGACAGCAAATGTCTTTGAGGACGACATGTCTTGGGAAAAATTTAAAGAGTTGTTTGAGGAGAAATTCAT
The DNA here is from genome assembly GCA_030765085.1 of Allium cepa. NCBI lineage: Eukaryota > Viridiplantae > Streptophyta > Magnoliopsida > Asparagales > Amaryllidaceae > Allium > Allium cepa. The sequence goes on from CM060932.1 coordinate 746,293,388, forward strand.
GCCAACAGCAGGGAAAACTCGTCTATATCAGGATTTTCTGAATTTAAAGCAAGGGAGCATGACTATAGCAGAGTACGAGACAAAATTCGATGAACTATCTTGCTATGGACCAGGGCTCATTGATACTCCTCTAAAAAAGAACGAGATGTTTGTGCAAGGATTGAGGCTAGAATTTCATGAAAAGATGACAGCGCACTTGAAAGGATCTTTTGTGGAGTTAATTGATATGGCATTAAGATATGAGGATTTGATGAATAAGAAATCAGTGGCACCGGTAGCAGCACCGGGAGGGAACTCTTATAACCCAAATAAGAGGAAGTTCAATCCCAATTGAAAGAAGCAAAACAAGAAGAAGTCTGGAAGCAACAATGGACCTCGCAAGTGCTATAATTGTCAGCAAGTTGGGCATTTGACAAATCAGTGTCCTCAAGAAAGAAAGCAGCAATAGCCGCATCATAGTGGACCAGGTTCGGCTTTGGTTCAGAAATCTCTACGCTTCAACTGCCACCAACCAGGTCATATGATCAAGGATTGCCTGCTACTTCATAAAGCCAGCAGAATAAAGTATTTGCTTTGGAGGGTGCACCATCAACTTCACCAAAGGGCAAGGGAGTATTAGAAGGTACATTACTTTTAAATGGCAAGTATATTAAAATTTTGTTTGATTCTGGTGCTTCTTTGAGTTTTATTTCTCTGGAATCTGTAGAGAAGTTTTTTCTTACCCCTAGTACTGTAGACAATCCCATCTTTGTATCTAATCCTATAGGTAGGTAACCAAATTAGATATGATCTATAAGGATTTGAGGATTTCCTATCTATCCCATAGTTTTTCTTGTCACCCTTCTGTGTTGGATTTTAAGGGGTTTGACCTTATATTGGGGATGGATTGGCTTGATAAGTATAAGGCTGTCCTAAATTGTGATGTGAGAACAGTTTCATTGGAAACTGATCTAGGTAGAATTGCTAGAGTAATGTGTGATAACTCTGAAGTTCACTTGAGTAGTCTTTTACATGGAGTTGAGACTTCTCAAGAGGAGGTTGAAGATATCGAAGTGGTCCAAGATTTCCCAGATGTATTCGAGGAAGTCAAGTGTTTAACTCGCACCGAGAGATAGAGTTTGGCATAGATTTGGTTCCTAGAGCAGTACCAGTGATTCATCCTAGTAGGAGGATGGCTCCTAGGGAGAGAGAGGAGCTAGTAAAGCAAACTCAAGATCTGTTGGAGAAGGGATTGATTAGGCCCAGTTTTTCTTATTGGGGTTTTGTTGCGGTGTTTGTCACCAAGTCGGATGGGTCGCTAAGATTCTGTGTAGACTATCAAGAGTTGAACAAAGTGACCATTCGAAATAAGTATCCTCTTCCTCGTATTGATGATCTCTTTGACCAGCTGCATGGAGCTTCAGTCTTTTCTCAATTGGATTTAGCATCAGGTTTCCATCAGTTAAGGGTAGCTGGGGACAATATTCCCTTAACTGCATTTAGGGGACCTAATTGTTTCTATGAGTGGTTGGTTATGCCTTTCGGGTTAACCAACGCTCCTGCCTATTTTGTTGACCTGATGAACCGAGTGTTTCGAGATGTATTGAATAAGTTCGTTTTAGTGTTCATCGATGATATCTTGGTCTACTCTAAGTCTGAGGAAGAGCACAAGCAGCACTTGAGAATAGTATTGGAAACTCTGAGAAGGCATGTTCTGAAGGCGAAGTTCTCTAAGTGCCCGTTTTGGAAATCAAAAGTAAAATTTTTAGGACACATTGTTTCTGGTGAGGGAATCTCTGTAGATCCAACGAAGGTTGAGACTATTCTGGAATGGAAGCAGCCTCAGACTCCGATTGAAGTTCGTAGTTTTCTGGGATTAGCTGGTTACTACAGAAAATTTATTAAGGATTATTCCAAGATCTCTTCGCACCTAACTAAGTTGACAAGGAAAGGAGCTAAATTTAAGTGGATACCTGAATGTGAGGAGGCTTTCCAAAATCTGAAGACAAAGTTGACAAGTGCTCCTGTGTTGGCTATTTCGGATGGAAAAAGCAAGTTTGAGATTTATACGGATACCTATATAGTTGGGCTGGGTGTAGTTCTGATGCAAAATGGTAGGGTAATTGTGTATGCGAGTCAGCAATTGAAGCCTCATGAAAGGAACTATGCTACGCACGATCTAGAATTGCTGGCCATTGTTTTTGCTTAAAAATCTGGAGGCACTATCTTTTGGGAGAGAAGTTCGAGTTATTTACGAATCACAAACCGTTGAAATATCTTTTCTCTCAAAAGGATCTTAATCTGAGGCAGCAGAGATGGGTCGAGTTTTAGGCATCATATGATTTGGATATTCTGTATACCCCGGGAAAGGCGAATGTTGTGGCAGATTCTCTTAGCAGGAATGCAGTTCTGTCTCTTTTGGAAGTGGTTCCACTCTTCTGGAAAGGATTTCAAGCAAGCAAGAATCTGATAAATTGTTGAAAAGAATCATCAGAAGAGTTGGGAAAGGTCAGTGTCCCAGTTTTGAGATCGATGGCCAAGGAACATTGAGGATTAACGGGAGGATTTTTGTTTCGAATGATAGGGATCAGAGACAAGAGGTGTTGTCAGAGAGTCATCATTCCAGATTAAATATTCACCCGGGAATCTCAAAGAGGTATAAAGATATGAGAAGAGTTTTCTGGTGGCCGAACATGAAGAAAGATATTGCTAGATTCATTAATAGTTGTGCTATCTGCCAGCAAGTTAAAGGAGATCGGCAGAAGTCAGTCGGTTTATTGCAACCTTTGGAAATCCCAATGTGGAAGTGGGTGATGATTTCGATGGATTTCATCGACGGATTGCGTAGAACCAAGAAGGGAAACAAAGGAATATGGGTGGTTGTGGATCTCTAACTAAAAATGCTCATTTTATACTCGTTAAGGCAACCCGTACTGCAGCTTCTCTGGCAAAGATTTTCTTGAGAGAGATAGTCAGATTGCATGGTGTTCCAGTTAGTATAGTAAGTGATCGAGATCCTATCTTCACCAGCAAGTTCTGGGAGGCTTTGCAATCAGCTATGGGAACGAGTTTGAGATTGAGTACAACATATCATCCCTAGACAGATGGGCAGACGGAGAGGCTTAATCAAATTCTAGAAGATATGCTGAGGTCCTGTGTATTGGATTTTGGTGGATCGTGGGAAGACCATCTACATCTAGTGGAATTCTCTTATAATAATAGTTACTAGGCAAGTATTAAGATGACTCCTTATGAAGCTCTGTATGCAAGACCGTGTAGATCCCCAGCCTGTTGGACAGAGTCGAAAGACCGTCTTGTGCTTGGACCAGATCTGATCCGTGAAGCATCTGCTAAAGTTGAACTTATCAAGAAGAGGATGAGAGCTGCTCAGGATCGTCAAAAGAAGTATGCAGATAAAAGACGAAGACAATTGGAGTTCGAGATTGGTGATTTTGTCTTTGTCAAAGTTTCCCCGATTAAAGGAGTAGTAAGATTTGGGAAGATGGGAAAACTCACTCCGAGATATATTGGTCCATTCCGAGTGCTCGAGAGGATTGGTGTCGTAGCTTACAAGATTGAATTGTTAGTCCGGATGGCTGGAATTCACAATGTTTTCCACGTATCCCATCTAAGGAAATATGTGCACGATCCATCTCTTATTGTGGAGCTAGATGTGCAGGAAGACTTAGAGGTGGAGCCGGACTTATCGATTGTTAGACATCCTATTCAGATTGTTGATCAAGACGAGAGGCAACTCAGGAGAAAGATAGCGAAGCTTGTTAAAGTCTAGTGGAGTGAGGATCCCAGAGGCTGCACCTGGGAGACTCTGGATTGTTTTAGGAAGGCTTATCCGGATTTGTGTCCGGATAGCTAGTGATGTTTGTATTGGATATGTTGTTGTTTGGATGTTTTGGTTGCTTATGTATGAGTGATATGTATGCTTGAATTGTTGAAATAAAATGAAAGTTTTGGACTATCTTTTGTTTAAATTTCGGGGACGAAATTCTTTTAAGAGGGAAGGAATGTGATATCCTAGAATTTCAAACCTAATTTAGATGTGATAATATCTTTAATAAGTTAATTAAAATTGATAAAATAGTTATTTTAAACGATAATATAAATGGGTTGTGTGTATATATATTGATTTTAAAATAGAATTATTATAAACAAATGGAAATGGATTTGTTAAAAATTATATACATATCAAATTTGATTTTTAAATTGAATTTGAAATTTAGTTTGAATTTGGATATTTAAATTGAAATTCAAAATATAGTTATTTATATCTTAAATCATAATTTAATTTTAAAGTGTATTTTTATGATTTTATTTAGAATATAAAATTTGTTTTATTTTAGTTTCTTTTTAAAAAGATTGATTTATATAAATTAAAAATGTATTTATAAATTAGAAAATTTATTATAAAAACATTTAAAAATCTATTTTGCATGAAGAATTACATGTGTCAATTTGTAAATCCCTTTTATAACATGCGTTAAGAGATTAAACATGTTTAGTGACAAGTGTCACATTTTTATATTATTTTTTAAATTTTAATAAATCAAAAATTTAACCCATATAATTTTACTTCATCTTCTTCATTCAAATTTTCTCATCTCATTTTCTAAAAAGCAAAAATAAATCACTACTTCACCCACAAATCTAAAATTTCATCAATCTCCACCCTTCAACAAAATAAAAAAATAAAACAAGAACTCAAGTTCATTCCAAATTCCAAAATATACAAGCTAGAAAGTACAAAAGCCTGTAAAAAAAAAATTCCAGCAAAAAAGTTTTAATCAAGGAATTCAAAGCTTCAGCAAATCTGCGACAAATCTTCACAGAATTACGCAGAGTCAGGGAGCTCTTTTAGAATTTGAAATCAAATAAACAACTTCAGTCAGGCATTTCTAGGATCTGCAGTACAATCTTTCCAGATTTCAATATTTTGGAATCTCTGCTTTTAAAACAAGTACCAAATGAGTAAACAATAAATTAAAAAGAATTTAGGAAGTTAATATCCTGCATATGACCTCTCTGATGAATCTTTTCTTGCATGTGTATATTTAAGCTTCTATGTATATGAATGTTGAGCCTGTGTATGTTGTAGTGAGTATTCATCTCTGTTTTGAAATTACAGAGTCCAGAACTAAAAAAAATCAAATCTCCTTATCCAGTTACTACTGGACTTAAAGCTTCAAAACAAGCATGATTGTAGGATCATAATCTAAGTTTTAAAATTTTGTTCAAGGATTTTAATTTTGAAAACTTTCCGAAACAAAAAAAAACAGTAAATCTTTAAATGTGATAAAAATCAAGCATTCTATTTTCTAGATTTGAGTATGCAACTAGAATCAACATTGTGAAAAAAAACAAAATCAGGAGTTTTAGATTGGGATTGTTGAGGCATTCTGGGTTGACCAGAAATGGGTTTTCGAGAAAAATTGGGCGAAGGGGCTGATTTTGGTGATCGGTCCTCTGACTGGAGATGGGGATCGACGAAGCTGAGAAAAATCATGGAAGAAGCGATCGATCATCGTGGAGATGGAGATTGGGTGGACTAGGGTTTAACACTCTTGATGGTCTTGATTGGAAATGAGGTGACTGGGTAATTTGTGGTGAATCGAGTGACGCAAGATTAAGGGGATAGTTGCGTGGAAGGCTTGCGGAGTTATGGCCAAAGTTTCAAGGAGTACGGTGGTCTACGTCTTGGGTTCGATGGGTTTTCAAGTGAAGTGGTTGTTCCAGATGTGTTCGAGCAGCCTCGTTTTCGATTGGGGTTGCGCGATTGTAGGTCGGGGGTCGGAATCGAACCAGTGGTCGATGGGAGACATGCGCGTGGAGCCGTTGGAAGTGGCGGCGACGTTGATGCTTCGTGCATGTGCACGATGTCAGGGAGTTGTGTTAGGGAAGGACGTATTGTATGTAACTCGAAGTGTTGATCGAGTGAAGGAGGATTTTGCTCGCGTTGATGCTCGGGATGATGTTTGTTTTGTTCGTGCCTGGATTCGTGTGTGGAGTTGCCTTTCTTTCCGGTTATATGATGTTTAAATTTTATATCTAAGCTTAGTTAAAAAAAAAGAAGGGGAGAAGAAGATGCAAACCCGAGTCTAGTCTCGAGTTGATAGCGGGTCGAACCCGAGGATTTAAAGTTGAAGTTTTAAAATGTTTTTTTTCAAACTAGTTTTTAAAATTTAAACTTAAAATTGTTTTGAGCTACTTTATGATAAATGTTTAAAACTATTTGATTAAAGAAAGTTGATACTTGTTAACTAAATTTGAGGTGTTTATATATTCTTTTAAATTTAGTTTTTTAAAAAGTAATTAAATTAAAATAGGATGAAATGTTTTAAATTTGTAATAATTTTAAGTAATTAATGGAATCGATTTATTTTGGAAATTAATTAAGTTTATATGATTAAAAATTGTTTAATTAATAAAGTAATTAAAGTTAAATTAATTAAATATTTTGGATTAATTAATTTATAAAGGTTTAGTTATATATTATGGATTAATTAATTAGTAAATAAGAATTAATTTAATCAAGGATTATTTTAATTATAAATTATAGATGATTAATTTAATAATCAAAGATTAGTAGTTAATTAATTAAGTAATTAGTGATTAATTAATTAATAATTAAGAATTAATTAATTAAGAAATTAGGGATGATTAATTTAGTAATTAAATATTAATTATTTTATAATTAATAGTTAATTAATTAATAATTAATAATTAATTAATCAAATGATTAAAGTTAATTAATTATAATTAATTAAGTAATTAAGATAAATTAATTTATAATTTGAATTTATTAAGTAATTAAGAATTATTTAATGGTTAATTAAGATTATTAATTGTTAATTAAAGATTAATTAATCAATAATTTAGGGATGATTAATTTTTAGTCAAGTTTTATTAATTAATAATTAAAGATTATTAATTAATAGTTAAAGGATAATTAATTAATTAAAGATTAATTAATTAATAATTAGGTAAATTAAGAAGTGATTAATTAATTAAATGATTATAATTAATTAATTAATGACTGGTTAAGCAAGGTTAAATGGTTAATTCTTAAGTAATTAATTTAAATTAATTATAATATGAATTAGAGATATACTTGCTTATGGATGATTGTTTTAAGATTGAATGTCTGAATTTGGTTGTATTGAATGATAATCTGAGATATTCTATGATGAGATATTGTATATATCTGTGATAGATGTTTGTTATTATCTGTGGATAAGGATGTATGAAATCGATGTGTTTAATTAAATTGAATTGAATTGTTTAAACCTTTAAAACAACTTGACCTTTAAGATGGTGTTTGGATTTCGATGAGACCGGGATAAGGAATCAAGTTTGATTATCCGAAAACCACATCGATCCAAGTTAAACGTTAGGTCGTGACATCTCAAAGCGAAGATCGAGATGAAGTTTTGGAGTGCAAGGGTTATTGTCGTTAACTCTGAGGGTGATTCCAAAATGAGTGTAACGAAATAATGTCTTCGGTTTCGTTCAAACCCGAAACGAATTTGTATGGATTGAATGCTTTCAGCACATCGTCAGGTGGACGATGAGCATTCTAAGAGATGTGTTCTATAAAGGTAATCGTGGCCTCAAGCCTCATTAACCGGGAATGGCTAAAACATGGGAGGTGTAGTAAGGCTAAGTGGGTTATGCCCAAGTAGGACGAGATTTACCCCTATCTAGATGTCCCTTATTATTTTGGTTGTGTGGGTAGTTGTTGGCCACAACTGCGGGGTTGTCTTATTCGGGACTATCTAGTAAGGGATGGTTCCGGCCTTGTGTTGCAAGGGATTTAGGGTGGATCCTCGATACGGTGATCTAGGCCCCGTACCGTGACGGGCGGTACCCCAGTATCCCTGCCATCGATGGAAACCCATTTTCCCTACGTGTCCCTACTGTTTTGATTTGTATTACCCACTTTTGTAGCTAATAGTTGGAATTTAATAGATGTAACAATTTCGGCTATTTTCTATTTAGTTTAAAACCCTAGACCCTATTATAATATCACTGGATTTCCTATCAAATGTTTTGGTTAGCGTAAGGTAAAAACTTACCCATGTTTATGTGTGGGAAGTCTTACGTGATACCTTTTGTTTTCAAATGATTTTAAAGTTAAACAACTTTAACCTATTTACTCACACCAGACCCATGTCTGACCCGGAGTTTATTTTGTTTTTTCTTAAACTCTTGGGTACTCAAAGTTTTATGAGTAGCCAAGTGATCAGGTTAGGATTGTCAAATGTTTTGGAAGCTGGAGCTAGAGTCCAGACATATCTATCTATCTATATTCGCTACGTAGTGACATTTTGATTTTGTATTTGGTTGTATAGTTAGGCAGACTCTTATAAATGTCTAATGTAATGAAGTCGTATTATTTTGTGTACTCTGATATATAAAACTATGTAATGGATATGTGTAATATTATATTTTGTTCCGTTTCCGCTGTGAGATTCTGATGTTGATGTTCTTTTCTTTCTATCTTTTCTATGCTATCTCTTTCTTTTCTTATCGATGATACGTCTTTTTGAGGTTTGAAAGACGGGTCGTCACACAAATATTATCATTCTCTAACAACTAAGCACACCATATATACCATAATAATTTTCTAAAAAATTATTTATTTATATATAAAACTATAATCAGAGTAAAATTATTCCATTTACCCACTTTCGAAACAATACCATGTCGAATTGAGATCCATATCAATAACGTTAATTACTCGTATCGAACAAAATCCATAAGCCGCTTAATAGATCAACCAACACAATATAAAACAATTTTTACATCACTAACAAATACGCACTCATACACACACTCAAACTCATTCTAGGGTGCTGCTATCCCTATCTCTAATGAGTTGCCCCACCAAAGCCAAGGTTCTCACTTAACTGTGATATCCCGAAAATTTTGGGCAATATCAATTTAATAATCTGCATAAAAAAATTAAATTGATTTGATAATATTTGTTAATAATATTTGAATTGATTAAATAATCTTCTTTAAAATAAACATTTAACTGATAACTCATCTTTTAAAAGCTAGTAAGTTGTTTTCTAATAATAAATATATATTTGTATATAATCTAAAGATCTGTTTTTAAAATTAAATAAATAAGGATTTGTTTTCAAATTCTAATGTATTGGTAATTTGAAATTTGATTCAAAAATATAGCTAATAAATAAATAATAATTTGGCTTTAAAAATATACTAAAGATAAAGTTAAAATTTGATTAAATAATTTTAACTTAAATTTAAATTTAACAAAGGTTATTTTGTTCTTGTTTTAAATATAGTTGATAAAATAAGTAATTTACTTATATGGTGATAATTTCTTTTATAAATTATTTTGATAATGAGATTTATTTATAATATAATATCTTTAAAAGTAGATTTAAAATAAATAGAAATTGTTATATATATATGTGAGTGTATAATTGGAAGAACTTTGGTTTAAAGTAAAAATAGAATCTTTTAAATGTTTTAACTTAAAATAAATCTTATAAATATTTAGCATAAGTATAATAATAAATAATAATTAAAATTAGTATTTTATAGTTATGTTAAAATAAAAGAGAAACAAAATAAACAAAATATCTAAACACAAAGATGAAATAGCTTAGAACAAAGAATCAAGGCAATGCAAATTTGTAACCTGCAAAGTAAAATGTGCAGGCAAGTAAGAATGCTAAGGTAAGTCTAAAACAAATGCAAAGTAAGATAAATGTCTATGTATCTAAGGAAGAACAAGCAAAGCAAAATAAATATGTTTGTTGCCAGGAAAGTTAAAGAATAAAGATAGCCTGTAGAGTAGAATACAAAGCTAAGAAATAAAGTAGAGGTAAAATATCTTTGAATCTGAAAAATAAAGTAAGGTGATATAAACAAAATTATGCAGGCTAAAGAGTAAATAAAACAAAATATATTTGTACTTGAAGTGATAATAACTCAAAAGGCTTTGTATAAATATAATTGCAGCCTGTAAAGAAAATATACAAGGCAAAGAATATAAACATCAAGTATAAAACAGAATAAAATATATGCAAGCAAAAATATAAACATGTAAGATGAAATACAAAGCAAAGTACATAAATATGCAGGATAAAGAAATAAAATGCAAAGCTAAGAAAAGAACATGTAACCATATCTTAAAATTAAACAAAACAAAATAAAATGCTTGTAGCTTGTAAAAACTGATATGCAGGCAAGAGTATAAACTAATATTTTGTGAATGATAGATTGTAGAACAAGCTAAAGCAAAATTAAGATATAGAAATGCAGTCAGCCTGTATAAAAATTGCAAAACAGAAAATATCTTTGTACAAAAAAATAAAATAAAATAAGATTAGTGTAAACATGAAGTACTTAAAACAATAAATGCTTTCATTTTCTAGCAGTAAACATGTCCATACGAATTGGATGCAACATCATTCCAGCCTCCAAAAAAATATCTTGCCTAATACAAACAAAAATGAATTGTTGTACCTGCAAATTTGCCTCAGTAAATACCTTCCCCTGAACTTCTTTATATACATATTATTGTTAGTTCGTTCAACATAGCATATAAAACCTGAAACAAAGAATTATTGGCAAACATTCCCATCTATACAAACTAAAATAGTATTCTAACTGAAGCATCTTCAACAAGGCAAGAATTTTGGAAAGCAAAATAGTTTCCAGTTATTAAAGTTCAAAACTGTGCTCTGCTCCTTTTCTTTAATCAGGTGAGTAACATTTTATTTCTTTAATTACTTAAGTTTTAAAAGATAATACATGTTGATATTTGGATGCTTAAATATATGGTGTATATTATTTATTCATTTTTTTTTCTGAATGCTGTGTGGTGGTGAGATTCTGTATATGTCAAACTTGCATATCCAAAACTTCCTTGGATTTGTTCTGTTGTTCATTTATTTTAAGTAACTTAAATTTCTAAAACTTGAGTATTTAAACTAGTTGTAAAGTTTAAAATATGGAATAAATAGGATCTATATGTATATACTTTTCTGTGCATAGGGATGTAGAATGAATACATATTAAAGACACAGTAAACAAATTTATCCATTTATTCCCAGGTTTAAGCTGATTCAATCATTTTCATTTCTTGATCTCATAGCCTTTAAGATTTACAATACAAACAGAAATTGTTTGTTCCATCCTAGTTTAGAGTATGAGTTTTATTAAAGTTGAAATAAACTTGTGTATTATTCTGAAAAATCAAATTTACAGGGCAAATCTTGAATAAGTGAAAACCCAAACTTTTTAATTTATGAAATCAGTATTATAACTGGAATACGTCATCAAAAATATGATTTTTAAGCATGATTTGTTGATTTTTAAGAATCTGGTTTAAGAGCAGTTTAATTTTGTTTGAAAATTGAATTTCGATCAATTGCTGATGATCGACCGATTCGTGGTGGTCGAGTTCGTGGCTGGAGATGGAGAAGCCTATGGGGGTGCCTGGAAAAATGGTCAGAGGGGGGCACGGCCACGGTGATGACAGCGGCAAGGGATTGAAGTTTGTAAACATAGTTTTTGTTATGGATGAGTTTTGGTCTCGTTCGATGACCAAAAGTGATCGAGCGTTATGGGTTTTGGGGAATCTGTAGAGGGATGGTAGGTGAAGCTGTGGCCAGTGGAGGTGGTTCTCTGGTGGTCGGAGGAGCAAGGGCGACGCATTGTCAGGTTTGGGTGATGGTCCTGCTTGTATTTCCCAGGTTGGAACTTCGAACTCGTTTTTGATTCAAGCTATTGTGATGGGTTCCGGTGTTCGCAATCATGTCAGGTGAGGGTCGTTGGTGAGTGGGTGCCTGAGTGGATGGTCGGCGTTGGTTGGGGCCACGGTGCACGTGCACCGTGCCATTGAAGTTGGGGTTACTATTTTCTGTGTGCAGTTTTTTTTTGTTAGGGAAGACTCGAGTTTAATCGAGTGTTGACTCGAAGTAGAGGAGGGGGGAACTCGAAGCAATTCTGATTTTCTCTCGAGTCAGTGTTGTTTCCAGTTTTTGTAAAACCTGGCAGCAGCATTTGTTCACTGCAATTTCAAATGAAACCTGTTAAAGAAATTAAATAGTGGATTTAAAACTAAGTTCAAATTCAGCTTGCAGTAAGAGTTCAAACCTATATTTTGAAATCTAAATAAAGTTTAATATCTGAATGAGTTTCAGGTGTACCAACTGGAAATTTTCAGTTTGTTTTAAAAATATTTAAAACTGAAATAAAGGCTCTAACCATAGTTTAAATTTGAATTTTTAAGGTATTGATTCAAATGAATATTGATATCTTAAGATTTTAAAATAGATTTGGATGTGGGAAATCGAGTTTTGAAAGGTTAATTGTTTCAATAAATATTTAACTTGATTTGAAGATTCTTTTAATTAAATTTTTTGAATGAAAAGTAAATAAATGGTTTAACTTGAAGTTGCAAGTTGAAATACAAATGTATTTTGAGAATTTAAATTTAAATTAAGATTTAAGTAGTTAAATTTAAAAGATTTTTCTTATACAAGTTCATATATGTAGAAAATAAACGTTATCTACATTTATTTAAAAGATTTTAAATTTAATTTAAATTATATTCATTTTGAATTTTAAATTCAAATGATATTTGAATTTAAATTGTAATGTTGATAGAGTCATAGATAAAGAAGTAAATTATCGTAAGAATAAAAGGTAAATTAAGAAATGACTTATGTATTAATAGTTTAGATCAATTTATAATTGGAAATTAATTAAGAAAGTAATATTATTAGTTAATAAAGATAATTAACTTAAGATTACTAATTAATTTATTAATGTGATTAAATTTTTGGTAATTAATCAATTAGGTAATCTATTGTAAATGGTTAAGTGTAATTACTTGATAAAAGTAATTAAGAGATTAATTACTTTTTTGTAATTAATTTTGATTAAACGGTTAATTTAAGTTAATTAATTTATCATTTGATTAATTCATAAATGTAAATTACTTAGTGTATGCAAAGGAGCAGAATTACTTAGGGAAGTAATTAAAGTTAATTACTGAATGTAATTAATAAAAGATGATATGTTAATAAAGTAATTTGGATAATTACTTTTGAAATTAATCAAGGGATTAATTAAAGGAGATAATTAATTATGGATAATTAATTCATTAATATGAGTAATTAAGGGTAGTTAATTACTGGTTGATATTAATCGAAGGCGATTAATAAGTGTGTTTAATTAAGGGTTAATTAATTAATGTAATTAATTTATTTTAAAACTAAATTAGAGATCAGTAATTAATATAATTATGATGTAAATTAAGGAATTTAATAATGTGGTGATTAATTTATGTAATTAATCAACAATAAATGTAATTAATTAAATTTATAAATAAGGTAAGAAATATTATTTACTATAAATAATTTAGGATAATTAATTTGTACAATTTATTAAAGAATAATTACTTATTGTAATTAGGAAATGATTAATCAAAGGTGTTTAATCAAGATGGATATTTAGAAGATGGTTAATTAATTTGATTTATAGTTAATTGATGGTTGTATAAGCAGAATTTATAGATGAACTAATTAATTTAATTAATTTTAAATTAATTAGAGATTGAAGTAGTTAATTTAATTCATTTTAAATTAATTACAAATGGTATGATTATAAATCATTGCTTATGGATGAATGATACTGATATTTCATTTGATGGTTGTGATCTGGCATGAACAATATTTATGTATCATGGATGCTTGATTTGAATATGATAATATTTGGCTATCTGTTTAGATAATAATATTTATTATCTGTTTATGAGATTATCTGTGATTATTTACTGTGATATTATGAATTATCCATCTGTGTGTATGTTGATTTTATTGAATTAAACTGTTAAGACTAAATAGACAACTTGGCCTTAAAAGACACGTTTTGGATTTCGATGAGATCGGGATCGGTTTTCCGCATTAGGAATATCCGAAAACCACATCGATTCCAAATTAACGATAGGTCGTGAATCTGAAGTGAAGATGGAGATTCAGAATTTAAGGGTTATCGTCGTTAACTCTGAGGGTGATTCCAAAATGAGTGTAACGAGATAATGCCTTCGGTTTCGTTCGAACCCGGAACGAACTTGTATGGATTGAATGCTTTGAACACATCGTCAGGCGGGCGATGAGCATTCTAAGATATATGTTCTATAAAGGTAATCGTAGCCTCAAGCCTCATCAACCGGGAATGGCTAAAACAGGGGAGGTGCAGCAAGGCTAGGTGGGTCATGCCCAAGCAGGACAAGGAAATTCCCCTGTCTAGATGTCCCTTATTTTTCGGCTGTGTGGGCGGTTGATTGCAACAACTGCCGGGGTGTATCTTGTTCGGGACTGTTCAGTAAGGAATGGTTCCGGCCTTGTGTTACAGGGGATGAAGGGAGTAATTCTCGGTACGTTGATCTAGGCCACGTACTGTGACGGGCGGTACCCCAGTAGCCCTGCCATTGTATGGAATCCACAATCCAATAAGTGCCCACGGTTTTGATTGTATTGCCCACTTTGTGGCTAGTAGCTGGAATTTAATCATGTAACAATTTCGGCTATTTTCTATTTACTTGAAAACCCTAGACCTATTATAATATCACAGAATTTTCTATCAAATGTTTTGGTTAGCGTAAGGTAAAAACTTTTCCATGTTTATGTGTGGGGAGTCTTACGTGATACCTTTTGTTTTCAAAAGATTTTCAAAGTTAAGCAACTTAAACTTGTTACTCATACCAGACCCATGTCTGACCCGAAGTTTATTTTTGTTTTTCATAAACTCTCGGGTACCCAAATTTTTACGGGTAGCCAAGGGATTCAGGTTAGCTTTGACGAATTCTGGAGGAGCAATGGAGCAGGTGGCTTCAGCGTTGTAGATATATATAGTTCCGCTGTGTTGGTATCTCTGAGTTGCTTGGTGTAGTGAGTTGTATTAACTAGACAGATGTTTATAACTGTCTAGTATGTGATGTATTGTCTGTATAACTCTGATTGATGTTGTATAAGATATAAATATTTATGTGATTATTATATTTTACTCGTTCCGCTGTGAGATTCTGGTGTTGTTGTTCTTTCTTCTTTATCTTTTCTATTTTCTCATCCCTTTCTTTCTTAAAGACGGAACGTCTTCCTGGACGTAGGAGGGCGGGTCGTCACAGTTGGTATCAGAGCGCTAGGTTGAGTGAATACCTAGGCTCTTGAGTGATTTGTTCTTGAGAGAGCGTATTTGTAATTTTGATGTATAATATATATATATATATATATATATATATATATATATATATATTTATACCTATTGTTGGGTTACCCGTTCAGGTTTTCCAATATAAGTTATAACGGTAGATAGGGTAGTGGTGTGTGTAACACAACTACCAATGGTTGGAGTTTATATGTTTGAGGTTGGAAGTGTAATTGTCGACACTGTAGACCTAGTACCGTCTCGAGTAAACTTTGGATGGCGTAAGGATTTTATTGATCTCTGAAGGAAACCTGTTAAGGTTCGGAGTTCATCTTTGAGGTGTAGTTTGGATGAGCTAAAATTTGGATCTGTCGGTTGGGCAGAAGCAAGTCATGATATCTTGATACATCAAGGTGTAGTAGCTGTGTGATGAGACACAGTGACTATGAATGTCTCCAAAGATGTTTCTTTAGGACAAGTTAATGAAGTGTATCTGTTCGATGTTGTCGCTGTGTTCAGTTGGGTGTTCCTGTATGCTTTGGAGTTCGAGTTTCTCGAAGGGCTTAGGATTAAGTAGTTCAGAATTTTGGAGAAACTGCGGAGTTTTCTTTTGGATATGTGAACTTTATTTGAAATGTGTTGACCAGTCTGTGCTTGAGTTCATCTTCAGCATTTTCATCTGTTCGATCAGAGTTGCGCAGCAGAAGCATGGTGGAAGCTGTTTAGTTTGGAAGCAATTGGATATTGCAATGTTTGGATTAGAGAGTTCTACAGGAGATTTTTCAACATCTGAGGCCAGTTTGGAGTGCACCTGTTTTATCTCTTCCAGATGAGAGAAGTGAGTTCTGTTTTCTAATTTAGAATAGAGTTTGTGTTCTGAGTTTTGGTCGATCTTGGAAAGATCATTTTGTTGGACTGTTTTTGGTCCAGTTGAGTTCTAGGAGCATCGGTAAGAGTTGAGCTGATCAGTAAGGATATAGACAGCACAGGATCGTCCGAGGAGTTTTGTGGATAAGAAACGAAGGAATTTGGATTTCGAAGTCGGAGATTTGATTTTGGATAAGTGTTTGGTCTTCAGGATTGGATTGTCAGTTTGGATAACTGGGATTCATTGTGTTTCACGTATCTCGGAGGGAGTATGTGTAAGATTTATCTCTAGTTGTAGAATCAGCAGTTCATGGAGTTTTGGTTGTTGTGTCAGACTTATCTGTAGTCTGATATCGTGTCTTGTTGGTAGATCTAGATGAGTAAAGGTTCTGTAGCCTAGTAGTATTGTTTGTTTGGATTCTATAAAGCGAGTAACCCGGTATTTATACTTGGGGAAACTCGAGCAAATTCTGTCCGGAATCTTATCTGGATAGTTAGATTTGTTTGTTTGGATAAATTTGTTGCTATGATTGTTAGCTTATGATGGATATATGCTTGTGTTCAAATTTTAAATCTTTAACTAGATTATTAAATTATCTTTGTTTTAAATTTCGGGGACGAAATTCATTAAGGGGGGAAGAATGTGATATCCCGGAAATTTTGGGCAATATCAATTTAATAATCTGCATGAAAAAATTAAATTGATTTGATAATATTTGTTAATAATATTTGAATTGATTAAATAATCTTCTTTAAAATAAACATTTAACTGATAACTCATCTTTTAAAAGCTAGTAAGTTATTTTCTAATAATAAATATATATTTGTATATAATCTAAAGATCTGTTTTTAAAATTAAATAAATAAGGATTTGTTTTCAAATTCTAATGTATTGGTAATTTGAAATTTGATTCAAAAATATAGCTAATAAATAAATAATAATTTGGCTTTAAAAATATACTAAAGATAAAGTTAAAATTTGATTAAATAATTTTAACTTAAATTTAAATTTAACAAAGGTTATTTTGTTCTTGTTTTAAATATAGTTGATAAAATAAGTAATTTATTTATATGGTGATAATTTCTTTTATAAATTATTTTGATAATGAGATTTATTTATAATATAATATCTTTAAAAGTAGATTTAAAATAAATAGAAATTGTTATATATATATGTGAATGTATAATTGGAAGAACTTTGGTTTAAAGTTTAAAATAGAATCTTTTAAATGTTTTAACTTAAAATAAACCTTATAAATATTTAGCATAAGTATAATAATAAATAATAATTAAAATTAGTATTTTATAGTTATGTTAAAATAAAAGAGAAACAAAATAAACAAAATATCTATACACAAAGATGAAATAGCTTAGAACAAAGAATCAAGGCAATGCAAATTTGTAACCTGCAAAGTAAAATGTGCAGGCTAGTAAGAATGCTAAGGTAAGTCTAAAACAAATGCAAAGTAAGATAAATGTCTATGTATTTAAGGAAGAACAAGCAAAGCAAAATAAATATGTTTGTTGCCAGGAAAGTTAAAGAATAAAGATAGCCTGTAGAGTAGAATACAAAGCTAAGAAATAAAGTAGAGGGAAAATATCTTTGAATCTGAAAAATAAAGTAAGGTGATATAAACAAAATTATGCAGGCTAAAGAGTAAATAAAACAAAATATATTTTTACTTGAAGTGATAATAACTCAAAAGGTTTTGTATAAATATAATTGCAGCCTGTAAAGAAAATATACAAGGCAAAGAATATAAACATCAAGTATAAAACAGAATAAAATATATGCAGGCAAAAATATAAACATGTAAGATGAAATACAAAGCAAAGTACATAAATATGCAGGATAAAGAAATAAAATGCAAAGCTAAGAAAAGAACATGTAATCATATCTTAAAATTAAACAAAACAAAATAAAATGCTTGTAGCTTGTAAAAACAGATATGCAGGCAAGAGTATAAACAAATATTTTGTGAATGATAGATTGTAGAACAAGCTAAAGCAAAATTAAGATATAGAAATGCAGTCAGCCTGTATAAAAATTGCAAAACAGAAAATATCTTTGTACAAAAAAATAAAATAAAATAAGATTAGTGTAAACATGAAGTACTTAAAACAATAAATGCTTTCATTTTCTAGCAGTAAACATGTCCATACGAATTGGATGCAACATCATTCCAGCCTCCAAAAAAATATCTTGCCTAATACAAACAAAAATGAATTGTTGTACCTGCAAATTTGCCTCAGTAAGTACCTTCCCCTGAACTTCTTTATATACATATTATTGTTAGTTCGTTCAACATAGCATATAAAACCTGAAACAAAGAATTATTGGCAAACATTCCCATCTATACAAACTAAAATAGTATTCTAACTGAAGCATCTTCAACAAGGCAAGAATTTTGGAAAGAAAAATAGTTTCCAGTTATTAAAGTTCAAAACTGTGCTCTGCTCCTTTTCTTTAATCAGGTGAGTAACATTTTCTTTCTTTAATTACTTAAGTTTTAAAAGCTAATACATGTTGATATTTGGATGCTTAAATATATGGTGTATATTATTTATTCATTTTTTTTTATGAATGCTGTGTGGTGGTGAGATTCTGTGTATGTCAAACCTACATATCCAAAACTTCCTTAGATTTGTTCTGTTGTTCATTTATTTTAAGTAACTTAAATTTCTAAAACTTGAGTATTTAAACTAGTTGCAAAGTTTAAAATATGGAATAAATAGGATCTGTATGTATATACTTTTCTGTGCATAGGGATGTAGAATGAATACATATTAAAGACACAGTAAACAAATTTATCCATTTATTCCCAGGTTTAAGCTGATTCAATCATTTTCATTTCTTGATCTCATAGCCTTTAAGATTTACAATACAAACAGAAATTGTTTGTTCCATCCTAGTTTAGAGTATGAGGTTTATTAAAGTTGAAATAAACTTGTGTATTGTTCTGAAAAATCAAATTTACAGGGCAAATCTTGAATAAGTGAAAACCCAAACTTTTTAATTTATGAAATCAGTATTATAACTGGAATACGTCATCAAAAATATGATTTTTAAGCATGATCTGTTGATTTTTAAGAATCTGGTTTAAGAGCAGTTTAATTTTGTTTGAAAATTGAATTTCGATCAATTGCTGATGATCGACCGATTCGTGGTGGTCGAGTTCGTGGCTGGAGATGGAGAAGCCTATGGGGGTGCCTGGAAAAATGGTCAGAGGGGGGCACGGCCACGGTGATGACAACGGCAAGGGATTGAAGTTTGTAAACCTAGTTTTTGTTATGGATGAGTTTTGGTCTCGTTCGATGACCAGATGTGATCGAGCGTTATGGGTTTTGGGGAATCTGTAGAGGGATGGTAGGTGAAGCTGTGGCCAGTGGCGGTGGTTCTCTGGTGGTCGGAGGAGCAAGG
Source organism: Allium cepa (assembly GCA_030765085.1). Lineage (NCBI taxonomy): Eukaryota > Viridiplantae > Streptophyta > Magnoliopsida > Asparagales > Amaryllidaceae > Allium > Allium cepa. The sequence continues at coordinate 746,312,862 of CM060932.1, forward strand.
GCGACACATTGTCAGGTTTGGTTGATGGTCCTGCTTGTATTTCCCAGGTTGGAACTTCGAACTTGTTTTTGATTCAAGCTATTGTGATGGGTTCTGGTGATCGCAATCATGTCAGGTGAGGGTCGTTGGTGAGTGGGTGCCTGAGTGGATGGTCCGCGTTGGTTGGGGCCACGGTGCACGTGCACCGTGCCATTGAAGTTGGGGTTACTATTTTCTGTGTGCAGTTTTTTTTTGTTAGGGAAGTGTAACGACCCAGAAATTTTATTAAATTAAAATTTGAATATTTAATTAATTTTAAATATTAATAAGTGAATTTATAAGTCAAATAAATTTTTATTTGAATTATTGGATTTAATTGGATAATTAAATCGATAATTTAATATGTTAAATTATGGAAATAATTGAAAATTGAGTTAAAAATGATTGAAAATAATTTGGAAAATTTTATTTAATCATACTGGAGTTATAGAAATATTTTAGAACTTTTAAAATCGAATTAAAAGTTAATCTGTGAAAATTGAATATTTTAATATTTAAATCGACTGTAAAATAGTCAATTTTTGAACAGTCTCAGAATTGAACGAAACCAGTTTCATTGGATCCGTAATAGTTAGTTATTACCGGATTTCAATTTTCGTGTCAATCGGAGCTATCGTTTGATCGTGGCAGCTCGAAACGCATCGAATTATTTTTAATTTAAATTTGGCGAGTCAAAATAGCCATTTTTCAAAATGTCTCGGAATTCGACGAAACCAGTTTCATCGGATCCGTAATGTGATATTATTGTAAGGTTTCAAATTTCAAGTCGTTTGGATTTACCGTTTGTCCGGTACAAATTAAAACGCCTAGAAATCGATTTAAATCGGTTTAATTCAAATTGAGCGTTTTCAGCCATAACTTGCACATACTTCCGAATTAGCTTCCGAAACCTGTTCCATTGTGTCCGGAACGCGGGATAAACCCTAGGTACGCTGGTTACGGCGCCTAAATCGGAGTTCGGAATTCCCGGGATGAATAGTGTTTACGCTTGCTTTTTCTATAAATACACCTCACTCTAAAAAAAATAAAAATAAAAAAAATTCAAAACCCTAATTCATTATGTAGCCGCCAGTTACAATTCAAAGGCTGAAAATCAATCTCCTTCCTCCCTCCAAATCTCGAAATCCGTCGACAATTAGCAAGAATGTTCAACTACAAAGAGGTAGAGCGCATCGAGAGCTAGAGATTCAACGGCTGTGATGTAAAACGGAGCGATGTGGTGGCGTATAGGGGGCCGCGTTCACTGAAGCCTGCGCACGCATTTCCACGCAGCACATGAGGCCGAGCTTCAGGTGGTTTGGGCCGTGTATGGTGTTTGTCGTGCTCTTCGTGATGGCATCTCCTGATCGACGTATAGTTTGGTGTTTTGCTCGTGAAAATTAACCCTAGTTTTATGATTTTGGGTTCAAGGAGGACGGCAAATACCTGTAGCCGTGCGTGATGGGGAAGAAAGCAAGGTGTGGTGGTGATGAGCTGTTGCAAGGATCCTGTGGCTTAGAATTGCTTAGGTTAAAATAGTTAAAGTTTATATTGAAATTAGTTAATATAAAATACGTGTAACTTGTAAAAATCATAACTTTTTCATACGAGGTCGAAAAAATGCAAACTCAGTTGCGTTGGAATCGTATGGACGAGCACTACGCGATGGAGTTGGTTTGGAGTCGTTTGGAGTTAGTGAGAATTTCGGGTAAAATTAAACGCGCGTTTAATTTTATTCGAAATAAAAGCTTAAACGGAAATTAAAACCAAGGTGAGAATTTCTCACTCAATCGAATAGATTTCGATTTTATTTTAAATAGTTAGATTTAAAATATTTGAATGCATGTTTGAATGATGACTGTAAATTATTGATTGTTAAAATAGACATTATTCGCCGTTAGTAAGCGGATGTTATTTAATATAAACATATACCGCGAATATTTCATAAACAGTGAAATTGGTATTATATATAATATCAATATATATATATTGGCATATGTATATATTGCAGTTGTTGATTTCCCGCATTTTTTGTTTAGCGGATGAGACCCTATTGCGCCGTTATTAAGCGGATAATATTTATTAAGAACATGTACCGCGATAATTTCGTACTGGAGCGAAATTGGTATTGTGCTAATGTTTTTGGATGCAGGAAACAGGTTGGAGGGATCCAACTGGATTCCTCAACAGTATTTATTTTATTTCAGATATTTTAATATTTGATGGATTATCATATCGATATATGATATCGTTGTTAGTCGTGATTGACTATTCGGTGTGTAGCATCATTGGACCCAAATTTTGGGATTTTAAAATGGTTTTAAAGTGATTTTTGAAAATATACTTTATTTCTGGAATTGATCCATTATAAATAAATAAACGTTATAATTTTTAAAGTTATAAAAATTATGGTTTTTGTGAAATATAGTTAAAGGCTGATTTTTGAAAATAAGGAATTTATGACTTTATAAAAGAGTTTAAATGGAATTCTGAACTTGTTATAAAAAGTTTAAAAATAGGATTTATAAAATTTGATTATTTTATAAATCGAAATGATGAAATTATAAAAGAATTTAAAGACGTTTTAGAATAATAATATAAACTGATTTATATTAAGAGATTTATAAATGGATATTTATAAATTGAATTATGGATATTATAAAACGAATTTTTATAAGTGTTTGAATGTAGTGAAAATGAATTTCCTAAATGAATGAAATTTATGAAATTATAAACTGTGAAGTTATAAATGAAATTTTATAAGCAATAGGTTTATAAAATTTATAAAGTTATCGAAAGAATGAATTTTGGATAAATAAACAATCTTATAAGTTAAGATTAATAATTTGGGAAGTTAAATGAACGATTTTGTAAAATAATCGTTTTATAAGTAATTAACTTATAATATGAACTTGTAGTTTATAATTGAGTTATAAACTGGAATAGGTTAATAAAGGAATTTATAAAAAGAGAAGTTTTTATAAATAAATAGAAATGGAATTTATAAACGTTGTTTTATAAATTCGCAAATGACTTATTTTGACAAGTTAATTGTTATAACTTAGAAATGGAGTTATATTCACATTTTTAAATAGTGAATAACACGTTAAAGGAATTGTTTTGAATGTGATGTTTTAAATAGAATTAAAACAATCTAACGATGTTTTTAAACATGTTGAGATTCGAAACCATAGATTTCAACATTTATTGTTGAAGTAAATGTTTCGAGAAATAAAAGGAAATGGTGAACTATAACACTGTTGTTAAGTAAATGATTTCCGAAAGGAAATGTTTTTGTATAGTATTGGGATTTATATATCTATTTTAATTTCGAATCCCTATACTAGTGATTTTGGGTTGTCGTAACGATGTTTTACGCAACATTCGTTTTGGCCCAAATAAATATGTTAAGTGAATGATTTCCTTAAAGAAAGAAATATATACTTAATTCGGTTTAAGTGTATTGAATATTTTCTAAGTATTGAAAATAAAAGATTGTGAATTACTTATTTAATAAGTATGGGAATGTTTTCCAATATGAAGTGAAAAATTAGAATTTATCTTTTTGAAGATAAATTGAAATGAATGATTGAAATCATATATGCATGGATATTTTGAAATATAAATTCATTATGGAATTTATGAATGAAAAGTGGGATTTGTATGAAAATAAATATTGATTTATTTTTGAAGTGTTGAAACTATATATCTAGTAAAGATATTTTGGAAAATAAATAATTTGGAAAATTATTTGGAATCTGGTGATGTATGCATATCAATTGATAGTTCAATAACCGACTATCAGTATTTCCCTTTGAATGGGTATTTGATGTGAATTGGTTGAATTTGAATGCACACTTATTTTTGAATAAGCGCTCACTATTCGGGTTAACCGGGAAAGGACCATGGGGTCGTATAACCCATTCCGAATATGTGATACGTCGTTATGAATTGCATTTGAAGATCGGTGTTGAAGACCGAGTATTTGTGAAAGCGATAGGATGACCTATCGATTGTCTCTGCACTGGGTTGCACCTGGTATAGAGATTCCATAAGTGATGGGGAATCCGATCAGGATTGTGAATATCCGGATTGCAAGGACTTCTTTGTAAGTGCCTTCGGTTTTGTTCGATCCCGGAACAGACTTGTATGGATTGTATGCCTGACATTACAATTTGAGATATAAAGCCGATTTCTTTCAAATATATTTCTGTTGGTGGCGGAGAATTTATTCTTTGCTTAACACCCTTCTTTGAGACGTACGAGCTCAAAGGTTATATAGTTGAAGTTATCAGCGATATATCACATTTTGGTAATGTGACATGCTGAGTGATGCTGAAATGATCATTGTGTTGATTATTGTGATAGGATCATTTATTTGATCGTCTATCTTAGTGATCATTGTGTTGATCATTTGTTGACCCAAAGCACGGCTTTTTGTACAAAGTGTGTTTTTGTGGACGTGACTTCGTCGAGCCTCACATCCCGGAAATGGTCAAAACAGGAAAGATGCGGCAAGGTTATTAGGGGTTGCTGTAGCTCCCCTTAGGGTATGTGCATTTCCTTCTGGAAAGGGGTGGTATCATGGTATGGAGCCCAGATACTTACTCATGTTGAAAACACTCTATTTATTATGGTGTGATGTTGGATATCGAGCGCTCGGTTGAAAAGGTCCTAAAGGACCGGGGAATGGCGTGCTCGTGTCAGTAGTTACCCAGTTAAGGGGTAACCCGGCCTTGTGTTGGCAGAGTTCCGGTTTGGTTCTCGGGGGTGTCTTTCCAGAGGCATTCTCAGTGGCAATGGGAAGTTCCTTGGCCTGACCATTTGTTGGAAATCCAAAGAAACAATACGTGACTTGTACGGTTTTAGTTGTAGAACCTGCTTCCTCAGGAGGTAGCTATAGTAGGCATAATATAATGGTACCTATGCTGGCTATGATTTATATCTTTACTTTCGAAAGGATTTGTTCTACACTATGCACTAGTAATAATATCAAATGTTATTTTAAATGCGTATCAAGCATCTTTGACTCACATAAGAAGAAATCTCCTCCAAGTCTGCGTTTGCATTGTGTGTGTGGCAGGAGGTCTTATGGTAGTTACATTTTCAAAAGCATTGCGAATTGATTTCAAAAATATTCCTCTATTTGGTTTTAAAGTAAATAAACTGTTTTGAGTTCTCACACCAGTCACATGACTGACTCGGAGTTTATTGTTTTCCTTCCTAAACTCTGGGTGCCCACCAATTTCCACACGGGCAGTTAAGAGTTAGGTTTATCAGGATATTCTGGATATTCAGGAGTTGCTGGAGGCAAGCTGGATGGCATGGCGTATTACTAGTTTATATAGTATTTCTTTTTCCGCTGCACTGTTTGTTGTTGTATGATGTTGTACACTCTGATGATGTGATGTAATGAAATGAAATGTAATAACTGACATAGTTCTTTGTTTAAAGATTATTCATTTATTATTATATGTTGTTCCGCTGCGAATTGTGAGATTCTGATGTTGTTCTGATTGTTTCCTTTCTATCCGTTCTATTTTTAAAATTCTTCTATCTTCTGTTTTTCTAATTCTCTGTTTTCTAAAAAATTGTCTATCTTCTTTTCCCTCTATTTTCTTCTGTTTCTTTTTCCTTTTTCTCTATTCTCTTTTTCTTTTCTTTTCCTAAATTTTTTTCTTAAAAACCCTCAGTGTTCGGTTTTCCGTCGTTCGATTTCTCGGCAGTCGATAAAGTGAGTGTCGATGTCGGATTTTCGGAAGACGAAGAATCGTGTCCTGACAATTTGGTATCAGAGCTGATGGTTAAGCGACAACCATGGTTCTGTTGGGTATTAATTCATTAGAGATAGAGTCAGCAGTACTCTAGAATGAGTTTGAGTGTAATAATAGCTATGAGAGCGTACTTGTTAGTGAATATGAAATTGTTTTATATTGTGATGATTGGTTTATTGAGTGGCATATGAACCTTCGTCAGCACGGTATGTACAACTTTGCCGAAGGGGTTTCTAAACACTTGAATTGAACAATTCGACATAATATTGATTTTAAATTTGGGTAAATGAAATAATTTTGCCTCGATTATATTTTTATATATAAAGGAATAATTTTTCAGAATTATTAAAGTGTATATAAGTTGATTGTTTGGTTGTTTGAATAATCTAAATAAAAGAATAATTGTGTAAGCAAATGAATTATAAGAATTGAATTATAATTAAAGTGTTTACAATTGTGAAATAAACTTATATATATAAGAAGTGATTTAAAGTTAAATGGAATATAACTTAAGAGATATTGAATTAAGTTGATTTTGGTATCGAAGTAAATAATCAAGTGGATTAAATGAATATGAACTTGAACTATGTAATAGAATTCAACTTTGTAATTGAATTGAATGAATGGATTGAATGTTAAAACAATTGAATGTAATTTAAGTTGATAAGGAATAATTAATGAAAGTGTTAATTCATTAAAATCTAATTTTATTAGAAGATTGAATAAATTGAATGAAAATCAATTTAATTAATTCAATTGAAAGTGATGGTGTTAAACCAAGATGAATATAAGCAAAAGAAATTTGGTTATAATTAATATACTTTGGTTGCTATATGGATGTTGTTTGATTGTATGTAATTCATTAAGTGTTAATGAAATTGAAAACTATGAAATTGAATTCAAACTTGAAGTAAATAAATTTAAATAGAATTGAATGTGGATTAGATTTAATTAGTAAATGTAAACTAATTGAATTGAGAATGAATGTTAGTAAGAACATCCAATGTAAATAAATCAAATGTGATTAAATTGAAAACCATTTCATTAAATATTAATGAGAATATAAATGAATATTTATTGATTATGAATGTTAATTGGTTGATGGTTGAATATATATTGCATTTGTTGTTTTGAATGCATAGCTATGTTGACGTATATAGTTATTATGGAGATATATGTTGTATATTGAGATTACTTTCATATATGCATGTTCTCATGTTGTTTGTTAAGTGTTGAGTAGGTACGGATCGCGTTGCTTCGCATTTGGAGTTCGCTTTAGCGCTATATTAGCCGTATATGCTTGCTAATAAAATATAAGGTACATATCTCGGATTAAATATCGTACTTTTACATTTTTTTCCCTTCGGGATGCCTCATTACTTAATGAGATGTATATTTGTGATATATATACTGTCATTTTTTTTTCGGATCGAGCCGCGCAAAGGAGACATGGCGAATTTTTCCGAAAATTTAAGGCGTTAGAAATTTTTTGAGTAAATTGGGAAAATTGTGAAAACTTTAAACTTTGTTTTAGAGTTGAAAGTTAAATGATATAATTGTTTTTGAAAAGATAACTAAGTATGATTTGAAAACTTAGTAAAGTTATTGTAAGAAGTTTAATTATGAATTTTGGAAAGTTAATAGATTTTGTAACCTTTCTTACTTGTAATTTCGAGGACGAAATTCTTTTAAGGGGGAAAGATTGTAACGACCCAGAAATTTTATTAAATTAAAATTTGAATATTTAATTAATTTTAAATATTAATAAGTGAATTTATAAGTCAAATAAATTTTTATTTGAATTATTGGATTTAATTGGATAATTAAATCGATAATTTAATATGTTAAATTATGGAAATAATTGAAAATTGAGTTAAAAATGATTGAAAATAATTTGGAAAATTTTATTTAATCATACTGGAGTTATAGAAATATTTTAGAACTTTTAAAATCGAATTAAAAGTTAATCTGTGAAAATTGAATATTTTAATATTTAAATCGACTGTAAAATAGTCAATTTTTGAACAGTCTCAGAATTGAACGAAACCAGTTTCATTGGATCCGTAATAGTTAGTTATTACCGGATTTCAATTTTCGTGTCAATCGGAGCTATCGTTTGATCGTGGCAGCTCGAAACGCATCGAATTATTTTTAATTTAAATTTGGCGAGTCAAAATAGCCATTTTTCAAAATGTCTCGGAATTCGACGAAACCAGTTTCATCGGATCCGTAATGTGATATTATTGTAAGGTTTCAAATTTCAAGTCGTTTGGATTTACCGTTTGTCCGGTACAAATTAAAACGCCTAGAAATCGATTTAAATCGGTTTAATTCAAATTGAGCGTTTTCAGCCATAACTTGCACATACTTCCGAATTAGCTTCCGAAACCTGTTCCATTGTGTCCGGAACGCGGGATAAACCCTAGGTACGCTGGTTACGGCGCCTAAATCGGAGTTCGGAATTCCCGGGATGAATAGTGTTTACGCTTGCTTTTTCTATAAATACACCTCACTCTAAAAAAAATAAAAATAAAAAAAATTCAAAACCCTAATTCATTATGTAGCCGCCAGTTACAATTCAAAGGCTGAAAATCAATCTCCTTCCTCCCTCCAAATCTCGAAATCCGTCGACAATTAGCAAGAATGTTCAACTACAAAGAGGTAGAGCGCATCGAGAGCTAGAGATTCAACGGCTGTGATGTAAAACGGAGCGATGTGGTGGCGTATAGGGGGCCGCGTTCACTGAAGCCTGCGCACGCATTTCCACGCAGCACATGAGGCCGAGCTTCAGGTGGTTTGGGCCGTGTATGGTGTTTGTCGTGCTCTTCGTGATGGCATCTCCTGATCGACGTATAGTTTGGTGTTTTGCTCGTGAAAATTAACCCTAGTTTTATGATTTTGGGTTCAAGGAGGACGGCAAATACCTGTAGCCGTGCGTGATGGGGAAGAAAGCAAGGTGTGGTGGTGATGAGCTGTTGCAAGGATCCTGTGGCTTAGAATTGCTTAGGTTAAAATAGTTAAAGTTTATATTGAAATTAGTTAATATAAAATACGTGTAACTTGTAAAAATCATAACTTTTTCATACGAGGTCGAAAAAATGCAAACTCAGTTGCGTTGGAATCGTATGGACGAGCACTACGCGATGGAGTTGGTTTGGAGTCGTTTGGAGTTAGTGAGAATTTCGGGTAAAATTAAACGCGCGTTTAATTTTATTCGAAATAAAAGCTTAAACGGAAATTAAAACCAAGGTGAGAATTTCTCACTCAATCGAATAGATTTCGATTTTATTTTAAATAGTTAGATTTAAAATATTTGAATGCATGTTTGAATGATGACTGTAAATTATTGATTGTTAAAATAGACATTATTCGCCGTTAGTAAGCGGATGTTATTTAATATAAACATATACCGCGAATATTTCATAAACAGTGAAATTGGTATTATATATAATATCAATATATATATATTGGCATATGTATATATTGCAGTTGTTGATTTCCCGCATTTTTTGTTTAGCGGATGAGACCCTATTGCGCCGTTATTAAGCGGATAATATTTATTAAGAACATGTACCGCGATAATTTCGTACTGGAGCGAAATTGGTATTGTGCTAATGTTTTTGGATGCAGGAAACAGGTTGGAGGGATCCAACTGGATTCCTCAACAGTATTTATTTTATTTCAGATATTTTAATATTTGATGGATTATCATATCGATATATGATATCGTTGTTAGTCGTGATTGACTATTCGGTGTGTAGCATCATTGGACCCAAATTTTGGGATTTTAAAATGGTTTTAAAGTGATTTTTGAAAATATACTTTATTTCTGGAATTGATCCATTATAAATAAATAAACGTTATAATTTTTAAAGTTATAAAAATTATGGTTTTTGTGAAATATAGTTAAAGGCTGATTTTTGAAAATAAGGAATTTATGACTTTATAAAAGAGTTTAAATGGAATTCTGAACTTGTTATAAAAAGTTTAAAAATAGGATTTATAAAATTTGATTATTTTATAAATCGAAATGATGAAATTATAAAAGAATTTAAAGACGTTTTAGAATAATAATATAAACTGATTTATATTAAGAGATTTATAAATGGATATTTATAAATTGAATTATGGATATTATAAAACGAATTTTTATAAGTGTTTGAATGTAGTGAAAATGAATTTCCTAAATGAATGAAATTTATGAAATTATAAACTGTGAAGTTATAAATGAAATTTTATAAGCAATAGGTTTATAAAATTTATAAAGTTATCGAAAGAATGAATTTTGGATAAATAAACAATCTTATAAGTTAAGATTAATAATTTGGGAAGTTAAATGAACGATTTTGTAAAATAATCGTTTTATAAGTAATTAACTTATAATATGAACTTGTAGTTTATAATTCAGTTATAAACTGGAATAGGTTAATAAAGGAATTTATAAAAAGAGAAGTTTTTATAAATAAATAGAAATGGAATTTATAAACGTTGTTTTATAAATTCGCAAATGACTTATTTTGACAAGTTAATTGTTATAACTTAGAAATGGAGTTATATTCACATTTTTAAATAGTGAATAACACGTTAAAGGAATTGTTTTGAATGTGATGTTTTAAATAGAATTAAAACAATCTAACGATGTTTTTAAACATGTTGAGATTCGAAACCATAGATTTCAACATTTATTGTTGAAGTAAATGTTTCGAGAAATAAAAGGAAATGGTGAACTATAACACTGTTGTTAAGTAAATGATTTCCGAAAGGAAATGTTTTTGTATAGTATTGGGATTTATATATCTATTTTAATTTCGAATCCCTATACTAGTGATTTTGGGTTGTCGTAACGATGTTTTACGCAACATTCGTTTTGGCCCAAATAAATATGTTAAGTGAATGATTTCCTTAAAGAAAGAAATATATACTTAATTCGGTTTAAGTGTATTGAATATTTTCTAAGTATTGAAAATAAAAGATTGTGAATTACTTATTTAATAAGTATGGGAATGTTTTCCAATATGAAGTGAAAAATTAGAATTTATCTTTTTGAAGATAAATTGAAATGAATGATTGAAATCATATATGCATGGATATTTTGAAATATAAATTCATTATGGAATTTATGAATGAAAAGTGGGATTTGTATGAAAATAAATATTGATTTATTTTTGAAGTGTTGAAACTATATATCTAGTAAAGATATTTTGGAAAATAAATAATTTGGAAAATTATTTGGAATCTGGTGATGTATGCATATCAATTGATAGTTCAATAACCGACTATCAGTATTTCCCTTTGAATGGGTATTTGATGTGAATTGGTTGAATTTGAATGCACACTTATTTTTGAATAAGCGCTCACTATTCGGGTTAACCGGGAAAGGACCATGGGGTCGTATAACCCATTCCGAATATGTGATACGTCGTTATGAATTGCATTTGAAGATCGGTGTTGAAGACCGAGTATTTGTGAAAGCGATAGGATGACCTATCGATTGTCTCTGCACTGGGTTGCACCTGGTATAGAGATTCCATAAGTGATGGGGAATCCGATCAGGATTGTGAATATCCGGATTGCAAGGACTTCTTTGTAAGTGCCTTCGGTTTTGTTCGATCCCGGAACAGACTTGTATGGATTGTATGCCTGACATTACAATTTGAGATATAAAGCCGATTTCTTTCAAATATATTTCTGTTGGTGGCGGAGAATTTATTCTTTGCTTAACACCCTTCTTTGAGACGTACGAGCTCAAAGGTTATATAGTTGAAGTTATCAGCGATATATCACATTTTGGTAATGTGACATGCTGAGTGATGCTGAAATGATCATTGTGTTGATTATTGTGATAGGATCATTTATTTGATCGTCTATCTTAGTGATCATTGTGTTGATCATTTGTTGACCCAAAGCACGGCTTTTTGTACAAAGTGTGTTTTTGTGGACGTGACTTCGTCGAGCCTCACATCCCGGAAATGGTCAAAACAGGAAAGATGCGGCAAGGTTATTAGGGGTTGCTGTAGCTCCCCTTAGGGTATGTGCATTTCCTTCTGGAAAGGGGTGGTATCATGGTATGGAGCCCAGATACTTACTCATGTTGAAAACACTCTATTTATTATGGTGTGATGTTGGATATCGAGCGCTCGGTTGAAAAGGTCCTAAAGGACCGGGGAATGGCGTGCTCGTGTCAGTAGTTACCCAGTTAAGGGGTAACCCGGCCTTGTGTTGGCAGAGTTCCGGTTTGGTTCTCGGGGGTGTCTTTCCAGAGGCATTCTCAGTGGCAATGGGAAGTTCCTTGGCCTGACCATTTGTTGGAAATCCAAAGAAACAATACGTGACTTGTACGGTTTTAGTTGTAGAACCTGCTTCCTCAGGAGGTAGCTATAGTAGGCATAATATAATGGTACCTATGCTGGCTATGATTTATATCTTTACTTTCGAAAGGATTTGTTCTACACTATGCACTAGTAATAATATCAAATGTTATTTTAAATGCGTATCAAGCATCTTTGACTCACATAAGAAGAAATCTCCTCCAAGTCTGCGTTTGCATTGTGTGTGTGGCAGGAGGTCTTATGGTAGTTACATTTTCAAAAGCATTGCGAATTGATTTCAAAAATATTCCTCTATTTGGTTTTAAAGTAAATAAACTGTTTTGAGTTCTCACACCAGTCACATGACTGACTCGGAGTTTATTGTTTTCCTTCCTAAACTCTGGGTGCCCACCAATTTCCACACGGGCAGTTAAGAGTTAGGTTTATCAGGATATTCTGGATATTCAGGAGTTGCTGGAGGCAAGCTGGATGGCATGGCGTATTACTAGTTTATATAGTATTTCTTTTTCCGCTGCACTGTTTGTTGTTGTATGATGTTGTACACTCTGATGATGTGATGTAATGAAATGAAATGTAATAACTGACATAGTTCTTTGTTTAAAGATTATTCATTTATTATTATATGTTGTTCCGCTGCGAATTGTGAGATTCTGATGTTGTTCTGATTGTTTCCTTTCTATCCGTTCTATTTTTAAAATTCTTCTATCTTCTGTTTTTCTAATTCTCTGTTTTCTAAAAAATTGTCTATCTTCTTTTCCCTCTATTTTCTTCTGTTTCTTTTTCCTTTTTCTCTATTCTCTTTTTCTTTTCTTTTCCTAAATTTTTTTCTTAAAAACCCTCAGTGTTCGGTTTTCCGTCGTTCGATTTCTCGGCAGTCGATAAAGTGAGTGTCGATGTCGGATTTTCGGAAGACGAAGAATCGTGTCCTGACAGGAAGACTCGAGTTTAATCGAGTGTTGACTCGAAGTAGAGGAGGGGGAACTCGAAGCAAATCTGATTTTCTCTCGAGTCAGTGTTGTTTCTAGTTTTTGTAAAACCTGGCAGCAGCATTTGTTCACTGCAATTTCAAATGAAACCTGTTAAAGAAATTAAATAGTGGATTTAAAACTAAGTTCAAATTCAGCTTGCAGTAAGAGTTCAAACCTATATTTTGAAATCTAAATAAAGTTTAATATCTGAATGAGTTTCAGGTGTACCAACTGGAAATTTCCAGTTTGTTTTAAAAATATTTAAAACTGAAATAAAGGCTCTAACCATAGTTTAAATTTGAATTTTTAAGGTATTGATTCAAATGAATATTGATATCTTAAGATTTTAAAATAGATTTGGATCTGGGAAATCGAGTTTTGAAAGGTTAATTGTTTCAATAAATATTTAACTTGATTTGAAGATTCTTTTAATTAAATTTTTTGAATGAAAAGTAAATAAATGGTTTAACTTGAAGTTGCAAGTTGAAATACAAATGTATTTTGAGAATTTAAATTTAAATTAAGATTTAAGTAGTTAAATTTAAAAGATTTTTCTTATACAAGTTCATATATGTAGAAAATAAACGTTATCTACATTTATTTAAAGGATTTTATATTTAATTTAAATTATATTCATTTTGAATTTTAAATTCAAATGATATTTGAATTTAAATTGTAATGTTGATAGAGTCATAGATAAAGAAGTAAATTATCGTAAGAATAAAAGGTTAATTAAGAAATGACTTATGTACTAATAGTTTAGATCAATTTATAATTGGAAATTAATTAAGAAAGTAATATTATTAGTTAATAAAGATAATTAACTTAAGATTACTAATTAATTTATTAATGTGATTAAATTTTTGGTAATTAATCAATTAGGTAATCTATTGTAAATGGTTAAGTGTAATTACTTGATAAAAGTAATTAAGAGATTAATTACTTTTTTGTAATTAATTTTGATTAAACGGTTAATTTAAGTTAATTAATTTATCATTTGATTAATTCATAAATGTAAATTACTTAGTGTATGCAAAGGAGCAGAATTACTTAGGGAAGTAATTAAGGTTAATTACTGAATGTAATTAATAAAAGATGATATGTTAATAAAATAATTTGGATAATTACTTTTGAAATTAATCAAGGGATTAATTAAAGGAGATACTTAATTATGGATAATTAATTCATTAATATGAGTAATTAAGGGTAGTTAATTACTGGTTGATATTAATCGAAGGCGATTAATAAGTGTGTTTAATTAAGGGTTAATTAATTAATGCAATTAATTTATCTTAAATCTAAATTAGAGATCAGTAATTAATATAATTATGATGTAAATTAAGGAATTTAATAATGTGGTGATTAATTTATGTAATTAATCAAAAATAAATGTAATTAATTAAATTTATAAATAAGGTAAGAAATATTATTTACTATAAATAATTTAGGATAATTAATTTGTACAATTTATTAAAGACTAATTACTTATTGTAATTAGGAAATGATTAATCAAAGGTGTTTAATCAAGATGGATATTTAGAAGATGGTTAATTAATTTGATTTATAGTTAATTGATGGTTGTATAAGCAGAATTTATAGATGAACTAACTAATTTAATTTATTTTAAATTAATTAGAGATTGAAGTAGTTAATTTAATTCATTTTAAATTAATTACAAATGGTATGATTATAAATCATTGCTTATGGATGAATGATATTGATATTTCATTTGATGGTTGTGATCTGGCATGAACAATATTTATGTATCATGGATGCTTGATTTGAATATGATAATATTTGGCTATCTGTTTAGATAATAATATTTATTATCTGTTTATGAGATTATCTGTGATTATTTACTGTGATATTATGAATTATCCATCTGTGTGTATGTTGATTTTATTGAATTAAACTGTTAAGACTAAATAGACAACTTGGCCTTAAAAGACACGTTTTGGATTTCGATGAGACCGGGATCGGTTTTCCGCATTAGGAATATCCGAAAACCACATCGATTCCAAATTAACGATAGGTCGTGAATCTGAAGTGAAGATGGAGATTCAGAATGCAAGGGTTATCGTCGTTAACTCCGAGGGTGATTCCAAAATGAGTGTAACGAGATAATGCCTTCGGTTTCGTTCGAACCCGGAACGAACTTGTATGGATTGAATGCTTTGAACACATCGTCAGGCGGGCGATGAGCATTCTAAGATATATGTTCTATAAAGGTAATCATAGCCTCAAGCCTCATCAACCGAGAATGGCTAAAACATGGGAGGTGCAGCAAGGCTAGGTGGGTCATGCCCAAGCAGGACAAGGATATTCCCCTGTCTAGATGTCCCTTATTTTTCAGCAGTGTGGGTGGTTGATTGCAACAACTGCCGGGGTGTATCTTGTTCAGGACTGTTCAGTAAGGAATGGTTCCGGCCTTGTGTTGCAGGGGATGAAGGGAGTAATCCTCGGTACGTTGATCTAGGCCACGTACTGTGACGGGCAGTACCCCAGTAGCCCTGCCATTGTATGGAATCCACAATCCAATAAGTGCCCACGGTTTTGATTGTATTGCCCACTTTGTGGCTAGTAGTTGGAATTTAATCATGTAACAATTTCGGCTATTTTATATTTACTTGAAAACCCTAGACCTATTATAATATCACAGAATTTCCTATCAAATGTTTTGGTTAGCGTAAGATAAAAACTTTTCCATGTTTATGTGTGGGGAGTCTTACGTGATACCTTTTGTTTTCAAAAGATTTTCAAAGTTAAGCAACTTAAACCTGTTACTCATACCAGACCTATGTCTGACCCGAAGTTTATTTTTGTTTTTCATAAACTCTCGGGTACCCAAATTTTTATGGGTAGCCAAGGGATTCAGGTTAGCTTTGACGAATTCTGGAGGAGCAATGGAGCAGGTGGCTTTAGCGTTGTAGATATATAGTTCCGCTATGTTGGTATCTCTGAGTTGCTTGGTGTAGTGAGTTGTATTAACTAGACAGATGTTTATAACTGTCTAGTATGTGATGTATTGTCTGTATAACTCTGATTGATGTTGTATAAGATATAAATATTTATGTGATTATTATATTTTACTCGTTCCGCTGTGAGATTCTGGTGTTGTTGTTCTTTCTTCTTTATCTTTTCTATTTTCTCATCCCTTTCTTTCTTAAAGACGGAACGTCTTCCTGGGCGTACGAGGGCGGGTCGTCGCATTAACCTTCAGCTCTGATATCAAATATAACGACCGAGATTTTCAACCCTTGAAAATCAACACTGATACGTTTACTATATCGCGTGCCAAGCAATCGAACGCCCAAAAGCCCGATTATTAGGGGGAAAGAAAGAAGGAAGAGGATAAGAAGAAAACTAAACAACACTAAATCTCACAGCGGAATGAATAATCTATAGTACACCATAAACCTTTACACAAAACAGAGCTGTAATATATGTATATACAGATATAAATCAGAGTATACTAACCTATCTCAGCTTGGATAGTTATAACAGCCTGTCTTCGCAATTTCTGATAATTACAACAATGAATACAGTGGAAAATAACCATCTACGTGAATACGTCTTTAGACCTCTAGCCCATTTCTTGAAGCTCCAAGCATCCAATCTAATCGGTAATATGCTCAGTCTGACCCGAGAATTATAATAAAATAATACCCAAATCAGTCTGGAAAACCAGCATGCGAAAACACACTCAATTTGCATTATTACTGTTATCAAAATCCTTTGGAAACAACGGTATCTCGTAGACCATGCCATACATAAACACGATGGGTTTTACCTTACGATAACCAAAACACTTTTATGTAAAAACCTTGTGATATTATAATAGTGTCCAAGTACAAATACTTATTAAAATAGCTCAAATACTTGCATCTCACGTTTCAACATAGTTGGGCACAATCAAAACCATACGACGATTACTAGAGAATGGATTCCATACAATGACTAGGCACTAGGGTACCACCTATCACAATACATGACTAGGAAATGTACCGAGATCGAACCTATTAATCTTTTCCAACATAAGACCGACCTACCCCTTACTAGATACTACCAAATATGTCATCACCCTGGTTTCTTTGCAACCCTTTTGAGATCTCATGCACAACCAGTCCATAAATGTGTAGATGTAGGGTAATCTAGATAGGTGACAACATACCCTAATGGGTGCGACCCACTTAGCCTTGCTGCATTTCCCTTGATTT
This sequence comes from Allium cepa, assembly GCA_030765085.1. Classification (NCBI taxonomy): domain Eukaryota; kingdom Viridiplantae; phylum Streptophyta; class Magnoliopsida; order Asparagales; family Amaryllidaceae; genus Allium; species Allium cepa. Next base: position 746,330,168 of record CM060932.1, read on the forward strand.
TCAGTCATTCCCAGTTGATGAGGATTGATGCTACGTTTTACCTTAAGAATAGCATTCATACTTGGAATGCTAACACTACCTTCTAAGCAAGCAATGAAATGATAGCATTCATCCATACAAGTAGTTCTAGGTCTGAACAAACTGAATCTTCAAAATCACCACCTTCATTATCTTCACGATATCACAATTCGCAATGTTCAAATCGGATTGAAGTGGTTTTCGGATAATCAAATCTGATTCCGGTCTCTTTGAAATGATCAACGAAATTCCGTCAGATTTGATAATCAGTTATTTAACTATCGAACTACATACATAATAAGTGACAAGGCCATATTATTAATCTTCTAAACCGTTTACTTCAAAATATCTTTACATATACATATACATATATATATATATATATATATATATATATATATATTCAAACCTTTTATAGTATTCTAATATTTGAAAACGATTTCAATACTTAAATCCATAATAGGATATTTTTAAACCATTTCAACACTTAGAGATATTTTCGAATTCAATTCATACCACTTAGAAAAATATTTCTATATAAACCATTTCATATTTAAAATATTTTTCCAAACCCCTCTTTTTAATACGTAGGAGAATATTGATAGGCAGATTCTCTAAAATCATTTTAATATCAAATTTAGGAAATATTTCATGACTTATCTCATAAAATTTTGAAATTATTTATAAATTTCTTTTCACAATTCCTAAAACCAATTATACTCTTTAATAAACCCAACCAACAATTTATAATTTTTTTCGAATTCAGATACATTTTTGAAGTTCCCGTATATAACAAAATTGGAGATTTCGTTTTCCTTTAATTTTCTTAAGTTTCCGAATTCCATTATATAATTTTCTCTCATAAAATCACATCCATTAAATATACCCTGTTCACAAATCTTGAGAGCATTTATAAATAAATTGTAATCACTTACTTTTAAACTATTTATATTTATAAAAATAAATTTCAAAACATAGTTAAATAACTATTTAAAATATCAAAACACTTTTAAAATAAACGTCAATAACTAATTCCAATTCATTTATAAAATTGCTAATCGATTTACAAAACTTATTTATAAAACTTTGACTTCATTTCAACAAATTTAAGTATTTAAATAACTAAATTTATAAAATATTTCATTCCAATTAATAGTTTTTAAATATACAAAGTTTTAATAAATAAAAATCACTTTTTTAAAAATCAAACTTCACTTCTTGATAAAAATATATTTTGAAATACCAATTTAACCAATTTTATATTTATAAATCTCTCCTGATTTATCACACATCGATTTACGTTCCAATTTCATAACCTTTTTCCTAAATTCCAAACTATAATCCACTATTCCTTCTAACCCGATTTCCATATCTCATTACAAATTCTCACTATGAACTTATATTTCCAATCTACCAAATGATAATATTCCATCTTATTTAAAAACATGTTTATAGTTTCATAAACTCATTCCCAGCTTTTCTCTATTAATAACGGATTTATATTAACAATTCCTTTTATAAATATAGTCCTTTATAAATTTCCTTTATTCTCCCAATCTATTGAAATATCGATTTTTAAAATCTTTTTACGTTTAAACAAATATCACTTAAGATTTATTGTTTATAATCCTTTATATACATTATTTCAATATCTCTATTTAAAATATATCACAAAAATGTTTAGTACAGATTTAAAGTCAAACCATTTATTTTTATCCAAATCAATTTCTTTTTAATTAATCAAAATTCAATATAAATATTTCACTTCTAAATCGCCTTACTTTCCAAAATCAAAATAATATTTATGGTATTTAAAATACTGAAATTAAGACCAGTGCTACTATAACATCCAGTAAATTCATATCACATCATAATCTAACACAGATCATTCAAAACACATCATATGTCTAAATATATGAAATTAAAATCAACAATTTTGAGGAATCCAGCTGGATCCCTCCAACCTGTTTCCTTGTAACCACAAATGTTTTATAATCACAAAAATATAATCACGGCTTTGAGGCAGGATATCGCAATAAAAAGGGTCATCCACTATTATGCGGGGTGCATAATGTCTCAGCCGCTCCAATTGGTGGGAATATTCAATACAACTACTAATATATATAACATAACATCCAGCTGATAATAATTTATCAATTCATCCAATCTACCAATAAATAATTTTAGCTATTTAAAATAAAACCAATTATCCAAGATGAGTGAGATTTACTCACATTTATTTTCTGTTGTCGCCGAGGCATTCCGGATTGAGCTAAAACTGGACAACGTTCGATTTTAGCTGTAACAACCAGGATTTTTCAACCATTCGCATCCATTATAAGTGTATAGGTAGACACTCATGCCGGAATTGAATGGCTCAAAATACTGCGTTGTAAATAAAAATTTGGCAAATCTCAGAATATGCAGTAAATAAAAATCACAGATCACAGACACAGAGTAATAATAATGCAGCGGAAGTAAAAAAGATAGTAGTTCATGAAGCTAGAATATAAATATATCAGAGTTACATAAGATACAATAGAAGAAATAAAGTACAACAGAAGTTTAAATATGATAACCAAGTACAAGCTGAATAGAACAACCGAACTGAAAAGATGAAACTTGACAAGTAGATAATCTCCAGCGATTCCAATCTCCAGAAAGTGGAAATCCAAATCTGTGAATAACTCAGGCTGACCCGAGCGTAAATAAAAATACAAACACTCGAGTCAGGACATACATACTTATACAATGTATACCAACTCAGGTGAACTGTAGCAAAGGTACAAGTAACTTAGAAGATGCTTGGGACCGCCCATCCTCTAAGGATCCATTAAACTATTTACTATGTAGTAATATACGCTATATACAGTAGTGTCTAATCAGTAAAGTATAATCATATAGAAAATAGCGTTAAGGGGATGGTGAACCTTAACGCGGTCAGATCTTTAAAACCAAAATCGTAGTGGGCTCGCTATAAGGAGATGACACGGCACGCGAGGCAATGCCAGGGCGGATACACCGTTTGCACTCCCGGACCGGTGGTGACGGCATGCCAGCAGTTTCCGCCCACCTCGAACAATACCCCCGAATCAAAGTGGCGCCACATATCGAATCACAAAGTAATAGAATGGTTTTCGATGGAGCATGCTCGATGAAAGGGTGCGACCCTTTGTGTAGCCCGGTATAGCTCCTATTTTAGTCATTTATGCCAACTCACGGGAGTTGGGTCCACGTAATATACCTCGAGAACGTCACCACCATCCTACTTCATTCTGGAATCTCCACCGCGTACACAGTTGTTAAAGTGGTTTTCTGTATTGGCCGGCTATAAGACAATATCCGATCCCGGTCTCTTTAACAACCAATCGTTATTATAACCCGTAGTTATAACTTTAAAAAAATATTTTATACTTCAAAATAAAATATCATTTCAACCCAAATCTTTATCAAAATAAAGATTAAATCATTTCTAAACCATTTCAATATATCATCATACCATATCTTTCAATTCAAATATTTATTAAAATAAATATCAAGTCATTTCTAACCATTTCAATATATCAAATTATCATGTCCTTTTAAAACTTCCTTTCAAATCATTTTAATATATCAAAATATCATAACCTTTCAAAGCTTCATTTCCAAAATATCATATCTTTCAGAACTTCTTTTCAAATCATTTTAATATCAAAATATCATATCTTTCAAAACTTCGTTTCAAATCATTTTAATATATCAAAATATCATATCTTTTCAAAACCACATTTCAAATCATTTTAATATATCAAAATAGCTATATTTCAAAACAAATTACTTCATTTTAAATCATAAAAATGAAGTTATTACATTTAGTAATTAAATTATTAAATTCCAAAAATTTAAACTTTTCAATGTTCATTTATGCACTTAAATTTATTAAAACAATGAAAATTCAAGTTTCGCAGCATTTGGAAAATGCTACAGAAAGTTACATTCAAAACAATTCAATTTAACAAAAGACAGCATTTAAAAATGCTGTTAATTAATTTCAAATATTCAATAGAATTTCACAAACACTATTTTTTTATTTAAATCATTTTTAACTTACAAAATCATACATTTTCACATTTATAAGCATCATTTAATTTTCCTTAAATTCATGATTTTATAAAGTTAAGTTCCTTTCAAAAATCAATATTTATTAAATAATTCACTTATTAAATTTCAACATTCAAATTTAAATTCACTACATTAAATTTCAACTTAACACTTAAGTTCAAATTCTCAAATATAACATAGTTTTATTTTTATTTACTTAACTAAAATTTCACTTTTAAGTCAATTTCATAAATTTCCAATTTTAGTTATATTTCAAAATTTCAACTTAAATATTCATTCATTTCACATTTTAACTTTATTAAAAATCATTAATATGATATAAAATCACTTTAAATTCATTTAAATTCAAAATATCATAAATTTATCATATTTCCAAAGTTAATTTAATTTCCATTAAAAATTAAATCAAAATTTCCAAGATAACTCACATTCAAAATTTTCTAACTTTTTCATTAATTCATTTCACTTACAATTATTCAAAAAATCAATAATATTTACAAAAATCATATTTTATTTAATTTTAAAACAAACTATTATAATAATTAAATTTATAAAGTATTTTAAAGTTTTTAGAAAAACATATCTTAACTACGGGCCTGCATATAATTTTCTACGCTAGGTAAAGTGATACGGATAATATATCATTTCAACCCGTAATTTACAAAGAAAAATCCGGGTTTTATCATTTCAAACCCGCAGTCCCAAGTAAATGAAATAAATTGAAAATCGTTCAGGCCTATCATTTCAGCCCATAACAATTTTCCCTTATTCTAAAGTCCGTTCGAGTATGTATCATTTCAACCCATAGTAATTCTAATCTAAAGGGAACTTGTAGTGTGATGGACAGATAAAATAAACAGAATAGCATGAAATAACAGCAACATATAATATAATAGGTGTAATAACAGGTGTGAACATCATATGATAATAATATAAGTAGTTATAACATGATCATATAGTTCTACAGATTCATAGGATGTCAATTTACTACTTATATAAGTACATAATGTCTGGTGCGAAATACTCACCTTTATGGCTGGAGATTGCAAATCCAAATGACACAACGGATTACAGAAGGAACGATGACACAACAATAGGCTCAAATGGGAAGAGATCCAAGCTTAGAACTTGTGTTACAACCCAAAACAAACATCCAAACAAACACAAATTCAATACAACTAGATATGAAATAACTTTGAAATAAAAAGGAATAAAACAGATATGAATGCAACGACTTTTGTCTTACTTTCTCTATTCTTTTGGACGGCCTATGGGTTTATTTAGGTCAGGTTTGACATGACTTTGGCTCAGGTTTGATCATAGGAATGCATGGCATAAAGGCTAGAACATGTGGAGGAAGTTACAACATAAGAATATCAAGAGACTAGGCAACATAGTGGAGTTTTGGTGCACCACAAGGCTCGTCTACATGCATTGTTTGGCTCGGCTCTTCATGTTTCAGATCTGAACAGAGGATGAAGTGATGGGTGGTGGTCATATCAAGGTGGTAGTGGAGCAATAGGAGGTGGCCAAGGCAATCTAAGGTGATGTTGTTGAAGTTTGGCTCGACTAGGCATGGTTTTTAAGGGTTTTAGCAATATTTTATGTGGTTTTTGATCAAGTGGAGTGCATGACCAGTCATGGTCAGATATGGAAAGAGGCTAAGGATGATGGATAGGGGTGTGAACTTTCTGGTGGCGGCGGCTAGAGTTGTGGCCGTGGCCAAATATGGAAGGTATGGTGAAGTATTGGTTGACAGTGTATGGATTCAAGGAGTTTTTGCACTGTTTTGGTGATGTTTGCTCAACTTTGTGTTCATGGTCTGATTTGGACAGAGGGGTGGGGTGTTTGGCCATGTATGAGGAAGGGGAGGGAGATGGTGGAGCTGATGGAGAAGGGCTAGGCCAAGCAAAGTAGAAGAAGAGCAAGCATAAATACATAGAAAATAAGAAGGAAAAGATGAGATAAAGGAAGAGAGAAACAGAAACCATGGATTACCATTCTCTTTTGCCCGTGAATTTTTATGATGGAGAGAAGTGTTTTCACATGAATGAAGTGATGAAAATGCACGGCTATGGATGAGAAGTGCATGGCTATCAATGAATGCAAGAGTTAGAAAATGAAAAGGTGGGAAAACAAAGAGACTTAAGCAACTAAAGAGTCACAAAACCTTTCATATTTCCTTTATTCATTTCGAAATTTATAAATACATATAAAACTGATAAATAAAGATAACAACTCAGAAATAAAAATAAATATATAAAATAAATAATTAAATTTTAATTAAATAGGATTTAAATTAAGAAAATGGCTTAAAAATGCAAACTAGTCCTTAAAATTTGAAAATAAATTCAACGAGCTTTGGAAAAAAACTTTATTATCACTATAAAATATTCTAAAACAAAATTTTGAAATAAAGTAATCTTTAAAACATATTCAAAGTGAAATAGATAATTTAATTTAGAGAAAATAGAAAAGAACTAAGAAAATGTTTAAAAATTGAAACAGGACATGAAAATTACAAATAAAATATCACTATCCTTATAAACTTTCTATTTCACTTTAAAAAATATATTCAAATAAGTAACGTAAATGAGAAACAAAATAAAGTAGGAATGAGAATAAATAAGTTCTTAGGAAAATAAAATGATAAATAAAGAATTACTTTAATTATTTGAAACTAGGAATAAAAATTTATAAACAGAATACAGCTGACATTTGAAAATGTCAATAACACTTTTAAAAATGTTTAAAACCAAAATATATACATAGAATATTATTTTACCCATATAAATAAAATTTATAACATTACACGACCAAATAAAATATTATTCATATAATTTAAAATAAGCCACTTTGTTAAATAAAGCAAATTGCACACAATAGTTAAAAGGGCATAACTTTCACATAATAAATCAGATTTCAACGAAACGAAAAGCAGTGTTCTTAAAATTTTATTTAATTTCATAATAAAAGATAAAATTAAAATGTTCAAATATTTAAAATTTAAATTTAAAAGTCAAAGTTTGACTATTTTAACCAAAATTCACTTTTTGGAAAATTATTCTATTTAGTCGTATTTGGAATTCTAATCCATATCAAAATCAAAGTTTATATTTAAAATAAAAAAATTTATTATTTTTCATAAATAAAGCTTTTAAATCTAGAAATTCAATTTAAAAATAATTGTAAAATACAGGGTTGTTACACTCTCCCCCACTCAAAACTTTTCGTCCCTGAAAAGAATCGAGGTACGGGAAAGCACAGAAAAGATAGAAATGAAATATGATTAAGACAAGGTGACCATAAGATTGAGATTATACCTTATAATTGTTGTTATAGGTAAGTTTGACAAGGTGGAGATGAACTTTCCAAGATTCTCCAAAATCAAGAACACAAGGACGCAAAAATAGATTCAAAATGAGTACCAAAGATTATCAAAGATTATAGAAAGATTTCTAAACAAAAAGAAAATAGAAAGATGCCTACACCAGTCCATAGCAAGATAAGGATGATGAGGACAAAAAAAAATAGTTTGAAAAACAAAATAAGAAAATAAATTTGAAAGCATGAAAATTTCAACTTAAATAGAGAATAAATCTTTTATACAAGTTAAATAAATCTTAACTATCCCAAGTTTCATTATCTTATTATCCAATCATCTTAAATTAACAATTTTTAAAACCATGGGTTTGAAAAATAATCATTTATTACACTCACAATGTACTTAATAAATTTTATTCTTCTTTATTCCTAATTAAAATTAAATATATTCCTCTCAATATATTTATCACTTATGTTAAACATACTAACACTTATTATAACTACTTTCTTTTATTCTTAGTTCTTTTAACATTATTTTATTGTAAGTTATTCAATTACCCTTTATTATATTTACCTCTGTTAATCATTTTAAAATTTCAGTGTATAACATTTATTATAACCACTCAAATTTTATTTATAAAATCTTTTTATATTGTATATTATCCAATTACATTGTTAACTTATGAAATTAAGGTAAGTTATATTTGAATGCAATTGTATTATACAAATAAACTTTCCAATTAAATCATTTCATGCTTGATATTCATCTAAAATTTTGATTGATTTTTTTTATAATTGAAATTATTCTTTAAAATAAAATTTAAGAACTAAATTTCCGATTACATTCAAACCATTTAGAGATAAGTAATAATATATACATAATATGTCAAATCAAATTTCAATCATATATCTATATATATTAAAATCAAGTCATATTTTAGAAATTCAAATCAATTAAATTTCCCAAAACAAAGCTGTAGCAAGACTACAGGGCGGTCTCTTCACTTTGAAACTCGAAAATGAACGTCGATGATGTCGCGATCATCACCGAAGTTATTTTCCAACGACAAAGAGAAGAGCACTTTAAAATTCTTTGGAAACAAATTCTATTTGAAAATACTTTAAATAGTATATCCCTTTTTGTTAAAACTTTAAACCAAAGTTCGAAATAATCGGAATTTAAATTCTCAAATTCTTGTTTTAAATTCATTTCAGTTCCCAAATAAATTTATAAACAACTATTTATAGATTTATTTATTGAACAATAAATGATAAATCAAGTATTATCACTTCAAATACTCAATTTAAATCAGTTTATTAAGTTTCATAAATTTACTTATATATCAAAATTTATTTCATTAACCAAAAATTTAAAATAATATTGTGTCAGTTTGTTCTGTCAAAGTGTTTTAGAAATCCTATCGATAGCGCTGATCAGACGAATCGATCGAAAACCCAAATCAACTTCAACAACTCAAACAACACAATATATAAAACAAAACATAGATATACAAGTACAATTCAAAATGTTTGGAAGAATAGATTGGAAACAAAAGACAAGATGATTAAATAACAGAGTAAAGAGGTGGATAAGCTTAAATAAATCGCGGGCAACCTTAACCGGGTCAACCGTGACTTAAAGAATAAGATAAATGTGGATTTTTCTGGGGTAAATCTTCATTAGATCTCAAGAGTTAGAGTTTGGGCTAACAAAAGATATTAGCATCTAAACCAAGGATAGATATAAATCTCTGGTGAATCGATGCTAATTGTGAAGGAGTTTCCCCCATTTTTTCAATTCAATTTGAAATTAGCGTGACTGCCGACTCACTAAAAAGATCATTCGAAGTGGAGTTATGGAATACTCCAGAGTCAAAAGAAGATGAATAGTGAGGGATACGAATGGATTTTGGGACCGTAGGGAATGTTCCAAAATTCAAAGGAATTGAGTCAAAAAGGAAGAGATTCAAACTCGAATGAAAGTGGTTCTGTAAATACATTCACTCCATATGCTGAGCTTTGCCTAGAGCTACCAAAGCTCTGATACCAACTGTAACAACCAGGTATTTTCAACCATTCGCATCCATTATAAGTGTATAGGTAGACACTCATGCCAGAATTGAATTGCTCAAAATACCGCGTTGTAAATAAATTTGGCAAATCTCAGAATATGCAGTAAATAAAAATCACAGATCACAGACACAGAGTAATAATAATGCAGCGGAAGTAAAAGAGATAGTAGTTCATGAAGCTAGTATATAAATATATCAAAGTTACATAAGATACAATAGAAAAAATAAAGTACAACAGAAGTTTAAATATGATAACCAAGTACAAGCTGAATAGAACAACCAAACTGAAAAGATGAAACTTGACAAGTAGATAATCTCCAGCGATTCCAATCTCCAGAAAGTGGAAATCCAAATCTGTGAATAACTCAGGCTGACCCGAGCGTAAATAAAAATACAAACACTCGAGTCAGGACATACATACTTATACAATATATACCAACTCAGGTGAACTGTAGCAAAGGTACAAGTAACTTAGAAGATGCTTGGGACCGCCCATCCTCTAAGGATCCATTAAACTATTTACTATGTAGTAATATACGCTATATACAGTAGTGTCTAATCAGTAAAGTATAATCATATAGAAAATAGCATTAAGGGGATGGTGAACCTTAACGCGGTCGGATCTTTAAAACCAAAATCGTAGTGGGCTCGCTATAAGGAGATGACACAGCACGCGAGGCAATGCCAGGGTGGATACACCGTTTGCACTCCCGGACCGGTGGTGACGGCAAGCCAGCAGCTTCCGCCCACCTCGAACAATACCCCCGAATCAAAGTGGCGCCACATATTGAATCACAAAGTAATAGAATGGTTTCCGATGGAGCATGCTCGATGAAAGGGTGCGACCCTTTGTGTAGCCCGGTATAGCTCCTGTTTTAGTCATTTATGCCAACTCACGGGAGTTGGATCCACATAATATACCTCGAGAACGTCACCACCATCCTACTTCATTCTGGAATCTCCACCGCGTACACAGTTGTTAAAGTGGTTTTCGGTATTGGCCGGCTATAAGACAATATCCGATCCCGGTCTCTTTAACAACCAATCGTTATTATAACCCGTAGTTATAACTTTAAAACAATATTTTATACTTCAAAATAAAATATCATTTCAACCCAAATCTTTATCAAAATAAAGATTAAATCATTTCTAAACCATTTCAATATATCATCATACCATATCTTTCAATTCAAATATTTATCAAAATAAATATCAAGTCATTTCTGACCATTTCAATATATCAAATTATCATGTCCTTTCAAAACTTCCTTTCAAATCATTTTAATATATCAAAATATCATAACCTTTCAAAGCTTCATTTCCAAAATATCATATCTTTCAGATGTTCTTTTCAAATCATTTTAATATCAAAATATCATATCTTTCAAAACTTCGTTTCAAATCATTTTAGTATATCAAAATATCATATCTTTTCAAAACCACATTTCAAATCATTTTAATATATCAAAATAGCTATATTTCAAAACAAATTACTTCATTTTAAATCATAAAAATGAAGTTATTACATTTAATAATTAAATTATTAAATTCCAAAAATTTAAACTTTTCAATGTTCATTTATGCACTTCAATTTATTAAAACAATGAAAATTCAAGTTTCGCAGCATTTGGAAAATGCTACAGAAAGTTACATTCAAAACAATTCAATTTAACAAAAGATAGCATTTAAAAATGCTGTTAATTAATTTCAAATATTCAATAGAATTTCACAAACACTATTTTTTTTATTTAAATCATTTTTAACTTGCAAAATCATACATTTTCACATTTATAAGCATCATTTAATTTTCCTTAAATTCATGATTTTATAAAGTTAAGTTCCTTTCAAAAATCAATATTTATTAAATAATTCACTTATTAAATTTCAACATTCAAATTTAAATTCACTACATTAAATTTCAACTTAACACTTAAGTTCAAATTCCCAAATATAACATAGTTTTTTTTTTACTTACTTAACTAAAATTTCACTTTTAAGTCAATTTCATAAATTTCTAATTTTAGTTATATTTCAAAATTTCAACTTAAATATTCATTCATTTCACATTTCAACTTTATTAAAAATCATTAATATGATATAAAATCACTTTAAATTCATTTAAATTCAAAATATCATAAATTTATCATATTTCCAAAGTTAATTTAATTTCCATTAAAAATTAAATCAAAATTTCCAAAACAACTTACATTCAAAATTTTCTAACTTTTTCATTAATTCATTTCACTTACAATTATTCAGAAAATCAATAATATTTACAAAAATCATATTTTTATTTAATTTTAAAACAAAATATTATAATAATTAAATTTCTAAAGTATTTTAAAGTTTTTAGAAAAACATATCTTAACTACGGGCCTGTATATAACTTTCTACGCTAGGTAAAGTGATACGGGTAATATATCATTTCAACCCGTAATTTACAAAGAAAAATCCGGGTTTTATCATTTCAAACCCCCAGTCCCAAGTAAATGAAATAAATTGAAAATCGTTCAGGCCTATCATTTCAGCCCATAACAATTTTCCCTTATTCTAAAGTCCGTTCGGGTATGTATCATTTCAACCCATAGTAATTCTAATCTAAAGGGAACTTGCAGTGTGATGGACAGATAAAACAAACAGAATAGCATGAAATAATAGTAACATATAATATAATAGGTGTAATAACAGGTGTGAACATCATATGATAATAATATAAGTAGTTATAACATGATCATATAGTTCTACAGATTCATAGGGTGTCAATTTACTACTTATATAAGTACATAATGTCCGGTGAGAAATACTCACCTTTCAGGCTGGAGATTGCAAATCCAAATGACACAACGGATTACAGAAGGCACGATGACACAACAATAGGCTCAAATGGGAAGAGATCCAAGCTTAGAACTTGTGTTACAACCCAAAACAAACATCCAAACAAACACAAATTCAATACAACTAGATATGAAATAACTTTGAAATAAAAAGGAATAAAACAGATATGAATGCAACGACTTTTGCCTTACTTTCCCTATTCTTTTGCACGGCCTATGGGTTTATTTAGGTCAGGTTTGACGTGACTTTGGCTCAGGTTTGATCATAGAAATGCATGGCATAAAGGCTAGAACATGTGGAGGAAGTTACAACATAAGAATATCAAGAGACTAGGCAACATAGTGGAGTTTTGGTGCACCACAAGGCTCGTCTACATATATTGTTTGTCTCGGTTCTTCATGTTTCAGATCTAAACAGAGGATGAAGTGATGGGTGGTGGTCATATCAAGGTGGTAGTGGAGCAATAGGAGGTGGCCAAGGCAATCTAAGGTGATGTTGTTGAAGTTTGGCTCGGCTAGGCATGGTTTTTAAGGGTTTTAGCAATATTTTATGTGGTTTTTGATCAAGTGGAGTGCATGACCAGTCATGGTCAGATCTGGAAAGAGGCTAAGGATGATGGATAGGGGTGTGAACTTTCTGGTGGTGGTGGCTAGAGGTGTGGCCGTGGCCAAATATGGAAGGTATGGTGAAGTATTGGTTGACAGTGTATGGATTCAAGGAGTTTTTGCACTGTTTTGGTGATGTTTGCTCAACTTTGTGTTCATGGTCTGATTTGGACAGAGGGGTGGGGTGTTTGGCCATGGATGAGGAGGGGAGGGAGATGGTGGAGCTGATGGAGAAGGGCTAGGCCAAGCAAACTAGAAGAAGAGCAAGCATAAATACATAGAAAATAAGAAGGAAAGATGAGACAAAGGAAGAGAGAAACCATGGCTTACCATTCTCTTTTGCCCGTGAATTTTTATGATGGAGAGAAGTGTTTTCATGTGAATGAAGTGAAAAAAACACACGGCTATGGATGAGAAGTGTATGACTATCAATGAATGCAAGAATTAGAAAATGAAAAGGTGGGAAAACAAAGAGACTTAAACAACTAAAGGGTCACAAAACCTTTCATATTTCTTTTATTCATTTCGAAATTTATAAATACATATAAAATTGGTAAATAAAGATAACAACTCAGAAATGAAAATAAATATATAAAATAAATAATTAAATTTTAATTAAATAGGATTTAAATTAAGAAAACGGCTTAAAAATGCAAACTAGTCCTTAAAATTTGAAAATAAATTCAACGAGCTTTGGAAAAAAACTTTGTTATCACTATAAAATATTCTAAAACAAAATTTTGAAATAAAGTAATCTTTAAAACAGATTCAAAGTGAAATAGATAATTTAATTTATAGAAAATAGAAAAGAACTAAAGAAAATGTTTAAAAATTGGAAACAGGACATGAAAATTACAAATAAAATATCACTATCCTTATAAACTTTCTATTTCACTTTAAAAAAAATTCAAATAAGTAAAATAAATGAGAAACTAAATAAAGTAGGAATGAGAATAAATAAGTTCTTAGGAAAATAAAATGATAAATAAAGAATTACTTTAATTATTTGAAACTAGGAATAAAAATTTATAAACAGAATACAGCTGACATTTGAAAATGTCAATAACACTTTTAAAAATGTTTAAAACCAAAATATATACATAGCATGTTATTTTACCCATATAAATAAAATTTAGAACATTACACGACCAAATAAAATATTATTTATATAATTTAAAATAAACCACTTTGTTAAATACAGCAAATTGCACATAATAGTTAAAAGGGCATAGCTTTCACATAATAAATCAGATTTTAACGAAACGAAAAGCAATGTTCTTAAAATTTTATTTACTTTCATAATTAAAGATAAAATTAAAATTTTCAAATATTTAAAATTTAAATTTAAAAGTCAAATTTTGACTATTTTAACCAAAATTCACTTTTTGGAAAATTATTCTATTTAGTCGTATTTGGAATTCTAATCCATATCAAAATCAAATTTTATATCTAAAATAAAAAAAATTATTCTTTTTCATAAATAAATCTTTTAAATCTGGTAATTCAATTTAAAAATAATTGTAAAATACAGGGTTGTTACACTCTCCCCCACTCAAAACTTTTCGTCCCCGAAAAGAATCGAGGTACGGGAAAGCACAGAAAAGATAGAAATGAAATAAGATTAAGACAAGGTGACCATAAGATTGAGATTATACCTTATAATTGTTGTTATAGGTAAGTTTGACAAGGTGGAGATGAACTTTCCAAGATTCTCCAAAATCAAGAACACAAGCACGCAAAAATAGATTCAAAATGAGTACCAAAGATTATCAAAGATTATAGAAAGATTTCTAAACAAAAAGAATATAGAAAGATGCCTACACCAGTCCATAGCAAGATAAGGATGATGAGGAGCAAAAAAAAAAAGTTTGAAAAACAAAATAAGGAAAAAAATTTGAAAGCATGGAAATTTCAACTTAAATAGAGAATAAATCTTTTACACAAGTTAAATAAATCTTAACTATCCCAAGTTTCATTATCTTATTATCCAGTCATCTTAAATTAACAATTTTTAAAACCATGGGTTTGAAAAATAATCATTTATTACACTCACAATGTACTTAATAAATTTTATTCTTCTTTATTCCTAATTAAAATTAAATCTATTCCTCTCAATATATTTATCACTTATGTTAAACATACTAACGCTTATTATAACTGCTTTCTTTTATTCTTAGTTCTTTTAACATTATTTTATTGTAAGCTATTCAATTACCCTTTATTATATTTACCTCTGTTAATCATTTTAAAATTTCAGTGTATAACATTTATCATAACCACTCAAATTTTATTTATAAAATCTTTTTATATTGTATATTATCCAGTTACATTGTTAACTTATGAAATTAAGGTAAGTTATATTTGAATGCAATTGTATTATACAATTAAACTTTCCAATTAAATCATTTCATGCTTGATATTCATCTAAAATTTTGATTGATTTTTTTTATAATTGAAATTATTCTTTAAAATAAAATTTAAGAACTAAATTTCCGATTACATTCAAACCATTTAGAGATAAGTAATAATATATACATAATATGTCAAATCAAATTTCAATCATATATCTATATATATTAAAATCAAGTCATATTTTAGAGATTCAAATCAATTAAATTTCCCAAAACAAAGCTGTAGCAAGACTACAGGGCGGTCTCTTCACTTTGAAACTCAAAAATGAACGTCGATGATGTCGCGATCATCACCGAAGTTATTTTTCAGCGACAAAGAGAAGAGCACTTTAAAATTCTTTGGAAACAAATTCTATTTGAAAATACTTTAAATAGTATATCCCTTTTTTTAAAACTTTAAACCAAAGTTCGAAATAATCGGAATTTAAATTCTCAAATTCTTGTTTTAAATTCATTTCAGTTCCCAAATAAATTTATAGACAACTATTTATAGATTCATTTATAGAACAATAAATGATAAATCAAGTATTATCACTTCAAATAAGCAATTTAAATCAGTTTATTAAGTTTCATAAATTTACTTATATATCAAAATTTATTTCATTAACCAAAAATTTAAAATAATATTGTGTCAGTTTGTTCTATCAAAGTGTTTTAGAAATCCTATCGATAGCGCTGACCAGACGAATCGATCGGAAACCCAAATCAACATCAACAACTCAAACAACACAATATATAAAACAAAACATAGATATACAAGTACAATTCAAAATGTTTGGAAGAATAGATTGGAAACAAAAGACAAGATGATTAAATAACAGAGTAAAGAGGTGGATAAGCTTAAATAAATCACGGGCAACCTTAACCGGGTCAACCGTGACTTAAAGAATAAGATAAATGTGTATTTTTCTGGGGTAAATCTACATTAGATCTCAAGAGTTAGAGTTTGGGCTAACAAAAGATATTAGCATCTAAACCAAGGATAGATATAAATCTCTGGTGAATCGATGCTAATTGTGAAGGAGTTTCCCCCCGTCTTTCAATTCAATTTGAAATTGGCGTGACCACCGACTCACGAAAAAGATCATTCGAAGCGGAGTTATGGAATACTCCAGAGTCAAAAGAAGATGAATAGTGAGGGATACGAATGGATTTTGGGACCGTAGGGAATGTTCCAAAATTCAAAGGAATTGAGTCAAAAAGGAAGAGATTCAAACTCAAATGAAAGTGGTTCTGTAAATACATTCACTCCATATGCTGAGCTTTGCCTAGAGCTACCAAAGCTCTGATACCAACTGTAACAACCAGGTATTTTCAACCTTTCGCATCCATTATAAGTGTATAGGTAGACACTCATGCCGGAATTGAATTTCTCAAAATACCGCGTTGTAAATAAAAATTTGGCAAATCTCAGAATATGCAGTAAATAAAAATCACAGATCACAGACACAGAGTAATAATAATGCAGCGGAAGTAAAAGAGATAGTAGTTCATGAAGCTAGTATATAAATATATCAGAGTAACATAAGATACAATAGAAGAAATAAAGTACAACAGAAGTTTAAATATGATAACCAAGTACAAGCTGAATAGAACAACCGAACTGAAAAGATGAAACTTGACAAGTAGATAATCTCCAGCGATTCCAATCTCCATAAAGTGGAAATCCAAATCTGTGAATAACTCAGGCTGACCCGAGCGTAAATAAAAATACAAACACTCGAGTCAGGACATACATACTTATACAATGTATACCAACTCAAGTGAACTGTAGCAAAGGTACAAGTAACTTAGAAGATGCTTGAGACCGCCCATCCTCTAAGGATCCACTAAACTATTTACTATGTAGTAATATACGCTATATACAGTAGTGTCTAATCAGTAAAGTATAATCGTATAGAAAATAGCGTTAAGGGGATGGTGAACCTTAACGCGGTCGGATCTTTAAAACCAAAATCGTAGTGGGCTCGCTATAAGGAGATGACACGGCACGCGAGGCAATGCCAGGGTGGATACACCGTTTGCACTCCCGGACCGGTGGTGACGGCAAGCCAGCAGCTTCCGCCCACCTCGAACAATACCCCCGAATCAAAGTGGCGCCACATATCGAATCACAAAGTAATAGAATGGTTTCCGATGGAGCATGCTCGATGAAAGGGTGCGACCCTTTGTGTAGCCCGGTATAGCTCCTGTTTTAGTCATTTATGCCAACTCACGGGAGTTGGATCCACGTAATATACCTCGAGAACGTCACCACCATCCTACTTCATTCTGGAATCTCCACCGCGTACACAGTTGTTAAAGTGGTTTTCGGTATTGGCCAGCTATAAGACAATATCCGATCCCGGTCTCTTTAACAACCAATCGTTATTATAACCCGTAGTTATAACTTTAAAACAATATTTTATACTTCAAAATAAAATATCATTTCAACCCAAATCTTTATCAAAATAAAGATTAAATCATTTCTAAACCATTTCAATATATCATCATACCATATCTTTCAATTCAAATATTTATCAAAATAAATATCAAGTCATTTCTAACCATTTTAATATATCAAATTATCATGTCCTTTCAAAACTTCCTTTCAAATCATTTTAATATATCAAAATATCATAACCTTTCAAAGCTTCATTTCCAAAATATCATATCTTTCAGATGTTCTTTTCAAATCATTTTAATATCAAAATATCATATCTTTCAAAACTTCGTTTCAAATCATTTTAATATATCAAAATATCATATCTTTTCAAAACCACATTTCAAATCATTTTAATATATCAAAATAGCTATATTTCAAAACAAATTACTTCATTTTAAATCATAAAAATGAAGTTATTACATTTAATAATTAAATTATTAAATTCCAAAAATTTAAACTTTTCAATGTTCATTTATGCACTTAAATTTATTAAAACAATGAAAATTCAAGTTTCGCAGCATTTGGAAAATGCTACAGAAAGTTACATTCAAAACAATTCAATTTAACAAAAGACAGCATTTAAAAATGCTGTTAATTAATTTCAAATATTCAATAGAATTTCACAAACACTATTTTTTTTATTTAAATCATTTTTAACTTACAAAATCATACATTTTCACATTTATAAGCATCATTTAATTTTCCTTAAATTCATGATTTTATAAAGTTAAGTTCCTTTCAAAAATCAATATTTATTAAATAATTCACTTATTAAATTTCAACATTCAAATTTAAATTCACTACATTAAATTTCAACTTAACACTTAAGTTCAAATTCTCAAATATAACATAGTTTTACTTTTATTTACTTAACTAAAATTTCACTTTTAAGTCAATTTCATAAATTTCCAATTTTAGTTATATTTCAAAATTTCAACTTAAATATTCATTCATTTCACATTTCAACTTTATTAAAAATCATTAATATGATATAAAATCACTTTAAATTCATTTAAATTAAAAATATCATAAATTTATCATATTTCCAAAGTCAATTTAATTTCCATTAAAAATTAAATCAAAATTTCCAAAATAACTTACATTCAAAATTTTCTAACTTTTTCATTAATTCATTTCACTTACAATTATCCAGAAAATCAATAATATTTACAAAAATTATATTTTTATTTAATTTTAAAACAAAATATTATAATAATTAAATTTCTAAAGTATTTTAAAGTTTTTAGAAAAACATATCTTAACTACGGGCTTGTATATAATTTTCTACGCTAGGTAAAGTGATACGGGTAATATATCATTTCAACCCGTAATTTACAAAGAAAAATCCGGGTTTTATCATTTCAAACCCGCAGTCCCAAGTAAATGAAATAAATTGAAAATCGTTCCGGCCTATCATTTCAGCACATAACAATTTTCCCTTATTCTAAAGTCCGTTCGGGTATGTATCATTTCAACCCATAGTAATTCTAATCTAAAGGGAACTTGTAGTGTGATGGACAGATAAAATAAACAGAATAACATGAAATAACAGTAACATATAATATAATAGGTGTAATAATAGGTGGGAACATCATATGATAATAATATAAGTAGTTATAACATGATCATATAGTTCTACAGATTCACAGGGTGTCAATTTACTACTTATATAAGTACATAATGTCTGGTGAGAAATACTCACCTTTATGGCTAGAGATTGCAAATCCAAATGACACAACGGATTACAGAAGGCACGATGACACAACAATAGACTCAAATGGGAAGAGATCCAAGCTTAGAACTTGTGTTACAACCCAAAACAAACATCCAAATAAACACAAATTCAATACAACTAGATATGAAATAACTTTGAAATAAAAAGGAATAAAACAGATATGAATGCAATGACTTTTTCCTTACTTTCTCTATTCTTTTGCACGGCCTATGGGTTTATTTAGGTCAGGTTTGACGTGACTTTGGCTCAGGTTTGATCATAGAAATGCATGTCATAAAGGCTAGAACATGTGGAGGAAGTTACAACATAAGAATATCAAGAGACTAGGCAACATAGTGGAGTTTTGGTGCACCACAAGGCTCGTCTACATGCATTGTTTGGCTCGGTTCTTCTTGTTTCAGATCTGAACAGAGGATGAAGTGATGAGTGGTGGTCATATCAAGGTGGTAGTGGAGCAATAGGAGGTGGTCAAGGCAATCTAAGGTGATGTTGTTGAAGTTTGGCTCGGCTAGGCATGGTTTTTAAGGGTTTTAGCAATATTTTATGTGGTTTTTGATCAAGTGGAGTGCATGACCAGTCATGGTCAGATCTGGAAAGAGGCTAAGGATGATGGATAGGGGTGTGAACTTGCTGGTGGCGGCGGCTAGAGGTGTGGCCGTGGCCAAATATGGAAGGTATGGTGAAGTATTGGTTGACAGTGTATGGATTCAAGGAGTTTTTGCACTGTTTTGGTGATGTTTGCTCAACTTTGTGTTCATGGTCTGATTTGGACAGAGGGGTGGGGTGTTTGGCCATGGATGAGGAGGGGAGGGAGATGGTGGAGCTGATGGAGAAGGGCTAGGCCAAGCAAACTAGAAGAAGAGCAAGCATAAATACATAGAAAATAAGAAGGAAAAGATGAGATAAAGGAAGAGAGAAATCATGACTTACCATTCTCTTTTGCCCGTGAATTTTTATGATGGAGAGAAGTGTTTTCACGTGAATGAAGTGAAAAAAACACACGGCTATGGATGAGAAGTGTATGACTATCAATGAATGCAAGAGTTAGAAAATCAAAAGGTGGGAAAACAAAGAGACTTAAGCAACTAAAGGGTCACAAAACCTTTCATATTTCTTTTATTCATTTCGAAATTTATAAATACATATAAAATTGATAAATAAAGATAACAACTCAGAAATGAAAATAAATATATAAAATAAATAATTAAATTTTAATTGAATAGGATTTAAATTAAGAAAACGGCTTAAAAATGCAAACTAGTCCTTAAAATTTGAAAATAAATTCAACGAGCTTTGGAAAAAAACTTTATTATCACTATAAAATATTCTAAAACAAAATTTTGAAATAAAGTAATCTTTAAAATATATTCAAAGTGCAATAGATAATTTAATTTAGAGAAAATAGAAAACAACTAAAGAAAATGTTTAAAAATTGGAAACAGGACATGAAAATTACAAATAAAATATCACTTTCTTTATAAACTTTCTATTTCACTTAAAAAAAAATTCAAATAAGTAAAATAAATGAGAAACAAAATAAAGTAGGAATGATAATAAATAAGTTCTTAGGAAAATAAAATGATAAATAAAGAATTACTTTAATTATTTGAAACTAGGAATAAAAATTTATAAACAGAATACAGCTGACATTTGAAAATGTCAATAACACTTTTGAAAATGTTTAAAACCAAAATATATACATAGCATGTTATTTTACCCATATAAATAAAATTTAGAACATTACATGACCAAATAAAATATTATTTATATAATTTAAAATAAACCACTTTGTTAAATATAACAAATTGCACACAATAGTTAAAAGGGCATAACTTTCACATAATAAATCAGATTTCAACGAAACGAAAAGCAGTGTTCTTAAAATTTTATTTACTTTCATAATAAAAGATAAAATTAAAATTTTCAAATATTTAAAATTTAAATTTAAAAGTCAAAGATTGACTATTTTAACCAAAATTCACTTTTTGGAAAATTATTCTATTTAGTCGTATTTGGAATTCTAATCCATATCAAAATCAAAGTTTATATTTAAAATAACAAAATTTATTCTTTTTCATAAATAAAGCTTTTAAATCTGGAAATTCAATTTAAAAATAATTGTAAAATACTGGGTTGTTACATTAGCCCAAATTTCAATAGTTTCAAAACTCATCCCATCCAGTTCCATTATGTAGCTTTTGTCTTTATGAGTGCAATGCAACTCGTTTCGATCGGATCTCGCATTAAGAAGTTATCATCATTTTAAGTTACAATATTTAAATTAATAATTAAACAAACTAATTACAAAAATTATATAACTTACCCTCTTTAAAACAGTTGACCCGCCATCTCCCTTCTATTGTCTCATACACGAACCAACCTAAACCAGCCACGAGCCTTAGTTGATCCCCACGCCACCTTAGGCCACGGCTTTCATTGTGACCATCACCAGAGAACCCCCTGACCTTGTCGCACCGTCCAGCACCGATACCATCCCTTCCGCTGCCATGTGGATCGCATGCGAACCCAAAAACCAAACAAACTCCATTTCCGTTCAAACCCCCCTCGCCGCCACCGCAGCATGTGGACCTACCACACCAAATTCCAATCGAAGGTAGATCTCCCCCCACGAGAATTTCTCCATTACGAACCATCTCGAAACAATCAATGAAATCGCCATAATCAATAAAAGTACCAATTGTCGCTTATCATCCAATTCTGGCTTCCAGAGGCAATTTCACCACATCTCAAAATTGCAGTTGACGACAATGCTAAAGCCGCAAGAATTGGTTACGATAGAGTGGATGTGGGGTTTTGTAATCAAAGGAGAAAGAGGCTTTTTCTCTATAAAAACGTGATTTAAACGAAATGGTATAGGCTTGTACGTGATAGGGTGGCTGAACGCTCAGGGTAGGGTGGCTGAGTGTAAGTTTTTGAGGGCTGATGTGAAATGAAAATAATATGTATATATATATATATAATTCCAAAATATCTAGATATTTTATTTCAACCCTAATTGAGGCGTGCCGCCCGGTGTTTCTAATGTTATACCCATATTCCGAATGCAATGGAATAAGCCTCGAGCCCCAATTTGATCATATGGAGAAGATAGCTTTTTGAACCCTATTATAATATTAAATTTTCGGTATTAATTTCAACACATTTCTATTCAGTATGATCAAATGATACGTTTGGTTGCAACGAAATTTGACGGCGTATTATAATTCATCATTACGGACTCAATTACACTAGTTTTGTCGAAATCTTAGACTATGCCCCAGAAAGCTATTTTTATATGTTAATTAAAACGAATTATTTACAAAATCAGTTAAATCACTTTTAAATTCAATTTAAAAGTTTTTATTATCTTCATTCTTATTTATGTAAATTTAATAAGTCTTTAAATCATTTTTATCTAAGTAAAATCAAAGGTTTAAATTATTTAAACGATTTCTAATAATTAAATTCAACAATTAAACAATCCAATAAATCGTTATATTTGAAATTCAAGTTATTAAATCCATAAAATTAACTTTTAAATATTTAAAATCAGTTAAATATTCTACTTTCAAATAATCAAAAATTATAGGTCGTTACATTCCGATTTTGAAAAGACGATGATCAATTTAGAGCTTGACGTTGTACTCTAGGAGAAAAGGCACTCGAATGATGATTTTTTGGTGGATATCGAACCATAACGTTGTCACACTTTTATGACTTGTGCGTGTTGGGTCCACCGGGGTGGTTGGATTTCATATGGGGAGGCTGGATCATAGGCGATGGGATGGTGAAGGATGAGTGTGAGAGGGTGGTCGCATTGGTGTCTTGCATTTGAGGGTTAAAGGTGTGGGGCTCTGTGCACGTGCACAAAGTCATGCACATTTTGGATACTGGGAAAAGAAGGAAGGGAGGAGGGGAGAAGAAGAAGAGCAATGTGGGTAGGCTTGGTGATCTGGGCCTAGGGCCGAATGAAATTTGGGTGAGGAATAACTTGAATTAGTTAATCAATTTATAAATAAAGTTGTAAAACTTTGAATTATGATAACTCAACCATTTTAAATCCAATTCACATACGAATTTTTTCATTGTACTCATGTTGTCAAGTACTACGCTATGATATAAAAGGTTGTTAGCTTTGAGGTAGTGTAAGTTAATGATAAATTAATACCCATTGATTATAATTATGTTAAATTGGTTAATTACATAGTTAATTGAATTGTACTTCACTAATGCAATCTGTTAGCGGAATAAAACACAGTTCTATTAATTATATTAATTTGGAATTCCCTATTTAGCAGAATAGATCATAATTTTGCTAGTGGAATTTATATAGATTAATTTGACATCTATTCAGAATAAATCCCGTTCCATTTTTTTATAAATTTGGACATCTAATTATATGATGTAAATAGATATACCAATTCAACCGTTATGAAATAAGTATTGTGTTAGACCCTAATGGATAATTGTTGATTAAGTAAATTATAGTAATTAACTTGAATAGTTATTGAAATTTAATGGTAGCTTATTTAAGTACCATAGTGGTCGTTAAGCCTCTTTCTAAATTAGAAAAGTTTATTATGTAATCAATGTTATTTTAAAGTTAATTATTATTTGTTAATAAGGTTTTAAAGGTAATTATTATTTATTAGTACTGTATTAGAGATAAATAAATATTTTTTATATAATGATTTAAAGTTAATCATTTCATTTATATGATTATTAAAGCTATTTAAATAATATTTAACTATTGTTTAAAAGATATTTTTATTATTTATTCGAAATGTTTTAAATTATATTTTATTATTAATTAAAGTTCTTTTAAGAGTAATTAAGCTGTTTAAAAATGTTTTTAATTTATTTTAATTATTGAAAGTTATTTAATTATATAGATTTTAGTTATTTAATTATAATCAAATGGTTAATTATTTATCATGTTAATATTATTTAAAGGTTAATAAATTATTTTGTACATTATTTTAAGGCTAATAAATCATTGTATTAATAATATCTAAAATAAATTATTTATCTATTTTATTAATTTTTTTTTGCAGACTAAGCTGGGTTAAAACTGGTCCCCTACCAGATTTATTAATCAAAGAAAAGGAAAATACAACAAGTCAACACTAGAGAGCAACAAGGAAAAGGAAAACAATCAAAAAAAGAAAAACACACACTCTAAAATAGAAGTGAAGAGGAACAACGGGGAGAAGTTAAGGAATCCAAGGTTCCAAATGTATGTCTTGAAACTTGTATGGGCTAACCCTTAACCCCAACATAATATCATGCTTTAAGACAGTCCAAACATTTTCTTTACTTCTGCAAACACCACCAAAACATCTCTTATTTCTTTCCTTCCAAGTAACCACCATAAGTTTTTTCAGGATGAAAAAAAAGAACTGCCTACTGTCTACCCTCCATAACATAGCACTTTCCATAAGGTTCCATATATTAAATAGGAAGTTTATAAACCTTCAGGAAACAACATATCACTCTAGACCAGATGACACGAACAAAAGGACAGTCAAAAAAGATGTGTAAAACACTTTCTTCCTGCAAATTACAGAGCTCACATTCAGGAAGGAGAGACATACCATACTTCAACAGCTTGTCTCTAGTCAACAGAGCATCAGAAGTAACCTTCCAGAACATCAGATTGTCAGAGCTACAAGATGCCATATTCCACGTAACCTTTCTCCACTTACAATCTGGCAAAGAGTCCATGCCATTCAAGGCTGCATAAACCCTCCTAATGGAATGCTCCTGACCATTCCACAAGACAGTGTCATGGTCATATGTTTCATAGAAGCTAGTGTCATAAATGCTCCAAAAGTTCCTTACAATCTGGTTACTGGTGTAGGGCATAACAATTCTACCATTCACAATATGATCAATGGCAAGAGCATTGTTTCCAATGCCACATTGGAACTTCTGCTGTGGACTGAAAACAAGGTCAAGGATAACACCTTTACTAAGCCAAGGGTCATGCCAGAAACTGCACATGCTTGTCTCAGTGAGCTTCAGTTGTACAAGAGGCTTGAAAATGAGTCTTAATTTTAAAATGCTCCTCCAAATCCAGCTACATGACTGGGGAATGTCCATAAGCCAAAAGTTTTTTATTCCAATGTTATAACTGTGTGTCCAATTCACCTATAGTGTGTCATGCTTGTGCAACAACGCATTGAAATGGTGACTGTAAGCCGCCTTGTTCCATACCCCAATACTTTTCACACCCAATCCCCCTTTACTTCTTGGCTTCTCAATGGTACTGTAAGAACAGGGAAGGACTTTCCTGGTGTGAATGGTACCAAACCAAAGAAATCGCATCATTGCTCTACGAACCAGTTTCAGAAGTTTTAATGGTAGAATGTAGGTTCTTGCCCAATAAACCATTAAAGAGTGACTAACTGATTGAACTAACACCAGCCTACCAGCTTGTGACAGGTATCTATTTGCCCAACAATCCATGATAGCAGTGATCTTTTGATAAAGTAGAAGACAATCAGCATAAGTAACTCTAGAAGTACACAAAGGTAGCCCAAGATAATTCATATCAGATGGAATGGATTGCATTCCAGCAAAAGAGGTCAGATTCAACTCCTGAATTCTAGAAACTCCAGAAAATAAAATGCTGGATTTATGAAGGTTAAGTTTTAAAACCAGTCATCAAGAAAAAGGTATGAAGAGTACTTTTAATTCCTTCAAAAGATTGCATATTGGGTTTTGTGAATATCATAATATCGTCAGCAAATAAGAGGGCTGTTATTTGATGCTCTTTGCACTTGGGATGGTATAGTATTTGCTTGTTTTAAAACATGGGTCTTATCGGACTTGTAAATACTTCCATAACCAGAATGAAGATATATGAAGACAGGGGATTCCCCTGCCTGATTCCCTGCTTTGGAACAAAATTTCTTGTGTTAGTGCCATTGATTATCAGAGAATAGGAGGGAGTAGAAATACATTCGTAAATCCAAGCAACAAAGACTTTGGGAAAACCCATGAGTGACATAACCCTAACTACTGACTTCCAATGAAGTGAATCATAAGCCTTCTGCAGGTCAAGCTTATGCATGGCATGTGGTGAACTATTAACACAGTGGTAACCTTTTGTTAGTTCATGGGCTAGCATAATATTATCAAGGATATTTCTATCAGGGAGGAAAGCTACTTGATTATTAGAAATAATTCTTTGAAGAACAGACACCATCTTGGTAGCAATAATTTTGGAGATACACTTGTACACCACATTACAACAGGAAATGGGACGAAAGGAGGTGATAGACATAGCAGGTTTGGTCTTAGGGATAAACACCAAGTTGGTTGAATTTACTGAACGAAGCAGCTTAAATTTATCAAAGAAATTGTGGACTGCTCTGCAAAATTGATCTCCAACAATATCCCAGCTCGAAGTAAAAAAAACAACGTTGAAACCATCTGGACCACCAGACGAGCTTTTATTCATAGCATGTAGGGTTTTCTTGATTTCCTCCTTAGTCACTTTAGCTATCAATTGACTGGCTTCATTTTGATTAAGTCTAGGAAGTGAGATAGTGGATATGGTGTCTAAATCCGGTTCAAAATTGCTAGCATTACCAAAAAGACCAGAATAATACATAAGAAAGGTTTTTTCAATAGTTTCAGGAGTAGATTGAAGGTCACCAGCTTCATCAACTATAGAAGTTATATTTTTAATAGAATGCTTTACCTCCAGAGAGGCATGAAATTTTTTTGTATTCCTGTCACCTTCAGTTTCCCATTTGATTCTTAACTGTTGCCTCTTCATATCAGCCTCACAAGCAAGAGTAAGATTAAGGTCGTTGGAAAGAGTAGCTTCCTTCTCGGCTAAATAAGCATTATGAGGATGTGCCATCATTTGCTCCTGAGCTACCTTTAAACTGTCCATGAGTTTAGTTGTTTGAATATTTCCATTACCATACTTTATCCTAGCCCAATCCCTCAAAGCTTCCTTAACTGCTCTAAGTTTCCTGCAATAAATAAAAGTAGGGTTGCCAAAATACCTATTTGTCCAAGCATTATTTATTATTTCATAATAATCAGGATCAAGGACCCATGCATTGTAAAATTTAAATCCTCTTTTGGCTTCCAGTGGCTTTTCCCAGTGGTCAAGATGAGTGGTGAGTGGTCAGATAGAATTGGGTGGGGCAGATAAGTGGTGATGTTGGGCCATGTCGTTCGGGCTTTGATGTTTGAGAAGGTGTGATCAATGCTAGAGAAAACACGGGAACCAGTTCTTGAACGATTATTCCAAGAGAAAGGGGCACCATTTTTGATTACAGGGATTAATGAAGAGTCATCAATATCATTGTTTAAAGGGAGAATGTCCCTAGGCAACGGAGGAAGACCCCCCTGTTTGTCTGACAAAGATAGACAACAGTTAAAATCACCAAGCACAAACCATGGATGAGTGTCTTGTCGAAGCGCAGGAAGAAGATTGAAAAGAGATTGTCTGGTAGAAGGTGAGTTTAAAGCATAAATGAAGGAAATGTAGAAAGATATAGAGAGATTGATTATTTTAGCATGAAAATGCATAATTTGAGGAGTTGCAAGAATGAGATCAAGTGAAAGATGGTCAGGATTACGAAGGACCATAATTCTGCCATAGTTAGCTTCAAGAAGATTGTGGTTCAAGATCCACGATGGGTTTATGTACTTAGCAGCATTAACGGTTAGTGTCAAATTCAGTTTGGTTTCAAGAATTGCAAAAACAGATAGCTGATGAATGGAGATCAACTGTTTAACCTGATCTAGCTTAAGAAAGTTGTGAGCTCCTTTGATATTCCAAGCACCAATGTTGTGTAACATTAATCAAACTATATTTATGTGCGATCCCTCTCTCATGCTCCTCGTTATAGGAGAATTAATTCTTGTGAAGCTTTGATTTTTATGTTTTGCCTTTTTTGTCTTTCTGCTTTTATCATTATCAGATACCATGCAGCTATCTTTATTTGGATCTTCTGGTGTGGATTTCCAACCTGGTATTGAACCCAGATACACATAAGGCTGACTTTGCTTTGGGATGCTTGGTGGTGTAAGAGTAGGGTTTGGAGGAGAATCTGATGTAGTGGAATGAGATTGGGCATGCATGCTATACACTAAATCAAAAAATTCTTTTTCCATAGCGGTAAGGTACGATTCTTCATGTTTGTCTGAATTTGTTTTGGTTGTTAGTTGACATGTGGAAGGAGGAATTTCAAGATTGGGCATGGAGTTAGTGCATAGAGTATTCATGCAAATATTTGCATGCACAAGAGGTTCAGAAAAATGCACAGTATGAATTTCGTTATGCACCAGAGAGGGAAGCAAAATTTGCTGGTCAATCAAAGAAGAATTTGGAAATTCTTGGGGAACATGCCTATCATTAATACTTATATTTCTTTCATCAAACAACAGATCTGCATTCTTATCTATCACATCAGTTTGATCACCAGAGGATGCCACATCATCATTATCACCCCCTGCCTCCAATCCTTTAACACTTCAAATATGTTGCTTGTTTTAATTATGCCATATTCATTATCAGTTTCACAAGTCTCTACCTTCACCTCATATCCACTACCAACATTTTTATCTATTATATTATCAATACCTTGGACAACAATGTTATTCACATTAACTTCAGCATGAACTAAATTATCTTCTAGCACTGGCACCTTCAAATTAATTCCAACATTTTCTTTATTTTTCTTATTCACTACTCTCTTCCAAATCTGATTATTTTTATTTTCCTGCTTTCCTTCCTTCTGCACACTGACATGTCCACCATTCATTTTCTCCCCAAGAACTACCCCCTCCTTATTCCTCACATTAACTTCACCTTCTCTCATGCATTCATTTATCATATGACCAAATACATTACAACTAGAACAAATTTCAGGCTCCCATAGATAACTAACCTGTATCATCTGAGTTGACCCATCAATTAGTTTCACAGGTAACTCATCAACCAATTCTTGGTTAGGAGTGACATAAACTAAGCATTTGGCATATCCAATACGCTGCAATTTATCAGTAGAAGTATCCAAACAAAGCAACCTTCCAATCCTAGATGCTAACCAGTTAATTCCTAAATGAGAACATGCATAAAGTGGGATGTTCGTTAACTTTAACCAAACTGGCACAGATTTGATCGTGCTGCAACTGTTCCCAATGAAAGGATCTCATGCCTTTGTAATAAATATCTTGTTCCGAAGAAAAATGGGATCGGCTTCTACAATTCTCCTTCTGTCCTCAGCATAGGAGAATTGGAAAAGGAACAAGGTACCATCAGATTTTATAGAGACTTCTCCTTTGAGCTTCCAGTGTTTTTTGAGATGGTTGATGGCTGTCATGTAGGACAAGGGATTGTCAAGGAAGAATCCAACCAACCATGCTCCCCAAACTTCATTTCCAGCTTTCAGCACTTCAGGTGGTGGCACCAAAACCTGGCCATCAAGTGCAAGCTGAAAGTCAACTGGAAAATACGAACCTGCGTTGCGGGGTTTGGATTTGAAAAGGAAGGACCAAGTGGAGGTTGAAGTAGCGGAATGGATGAACGTTGGAAGTTCTGGTGGAGGAACAGGAGGAGGTAAGTTTTGGGGGGAGTTTGGAAGGGTGGGCGAAAGCAGGGAGGGAGGAGGAACAGTTGAAGGAGTGGGTAGGACAGTTTGAAAGGACTGGGAATGGTAATCGGTATGGACTGGAGAGGCCATTAAAAACCAAAAAGAGAACTTAGCAAGTTATATTTTATTAATATTGTTTTGAGTTAAAATATTAGTGTAATAATAATAATATTAAAGTTAGTTTAATATATTATTAATGGTATTCTAAAGTTACTATTTTGAATGAGGTTTAAAGAAATTAAATGAGGAATATAAATAGTAACTTGGTTGTTTAAAGGTGTTAAATAATCGATTGTTATTGAAAGAACTTTATTGGTTAAAGTTATTTTGGAAGTTTGTTCAAACGTGGAAAGTTTACAAAACGAGTTTTTTATAAATTATTTAAGAGATCTTGAATTGAGGAAAAGTATAAATGATCCCTCAAGTTATATAACTATTTTGTAAAGGTTTTATAAATTAACTTAGAATTTATAAAAGTGAATTATAAATTATTTGGAAGTTTATATGTTATTTGAATTATGAAGAGCACTTTTTAAAGGGAAATTGGATAAAGGTTAGTAGGTTGGTGTTATAGGAAATAATGTTTGATACGAAATCTCTTTAGGCATTTAATATGAAATTTAGGAGGAAGAATACTTGTATAAATTTTTGTAAATATGCTCATACTAATAATATAAGTGCTGATATTTATAGATATAAAAGGGATGTAAGGAGTTTGGGAATAATACTGCGAAATGACCTTTGGATCGGGTTTCATAAAGTGTTAATAAATAAAAGATTAATGATTCCCATGAGAAATGTAATCTCTGTTTAAACATTTGTATGTTGATAGATAAATACCCGATTATCAAATATGGACCTAAAAAGTTACTTTGGAAATATCTAGGAGAAACACACGAGTTATATGGAACCGTCATCTCGAATGATGGTGTATTAGGCGTATAAGTCTTATTTTGTTCTCCTAGGATAATTGATAAAAAAAATCCATCCACTGATGGTTAGGTGGTGATCTCCGCTCTTATCTTTGACTGTTTATTTCTAAAAGAACAGGGGTTGAGTTTACCGAGAACTATCGAATGTTATTTTGAAGAGATCGAGATCGGATATGTTATCTGAAAACCACTTTGATCCAAATTAAGCATTTCCAAGTGAAGCCATCTTGAAGATGATGGAATTGAAGGCAGAGCTCTTAGACATTTCGTTCAGTCCCAGAATGAACTTGTATGGATGAATGCTGGCATTTTATTATTTTCCTGGCGGGCAGTGTTAGCATTCCAAGTAGGAAGTGGCATATAAAAGGTAAACATTGCCTCAAGCCTCATCCACCGAAAATGGCTAAAACATGAGGGACGCAGCTGGACTAAGTGGGTTGCTTCCAAGTAGGGTATGACCATCCCTATCTAGAGTCGATATTATCTCTCATTTTTATGATTCGAGGCTCATTAATGGAGGGGTGATCATATTCGAGACTACCAGTCAAGTGGTAGGCCAGTTCTATGTTAGTAGGGGAACCCGATGAAGTCCTTGGTGTTATTTTATTTAGAGATGCACCGTGATGGGCAGTATCCCATTAGCCTAATAATTGTATGGAATCCATTGTTCAATAATTGTCGTATGGGTTTAGTTGTGCCCAACTATGCTGAAACATGAGATGCCAGCATTTCAGCTGTATTCATATTTTACTTGATACTTATACATTATTATAATATCAATGGAATTCTATAGATAATGTTTTGGTTATCGTAAGATAAAAATATGTCTGTATGTGCAGCGTGGTTGTATGAGATACCTTTGATTTTTAAAAGATTTTACAAGTTTTAATAAATAAAATCCTTTGTGATTTGAGTTTCTCATGCTGGTTTTACTAGAATGATCCAGGTGTTTTTTTCCAAAATGCTTGGGTCAGACCAAGCATAATATAGATTTAGTCTGGATGCTTTGGAGCTAGTAGACGAGCTAGAGGCCTAGAGATGTAGTCGCGTATATGGTTATTTTTCTATTGCATTCATTGTTGTATTAATAGCAATTATGAAGATGGTTTATTATAACCGCTCGGGCTGAAATCGGTTAGTATACTATGATTGATATCTATGTGTGTGTGTGTGTATTACATTTTTCCTTAGCTAAAGTTTTGTTGAATATTATAGACTATTCATTCCACTGTCAGATTCTATGATTGTTTATTTTCTTCTATCTTCTTTCTTCTTTATTTCCCTCAATAATCTGCCTTTTTGTTCAATTTGAGTGGGCCATATGTAGTTTATTGTCTGCTTAAATTGTACGTTAAAGTGGATTATTGCATCGTGGTATCGGAGTGCAAGGTTAAGTGAGAACCTTGGCTTTAGTGAGGTAAACCAATTAAGAGATAAGGTAATGAAATGCCTTATATGAGTTTGAGTGTATTATATTTATGAGCGCGTATTGGTTAGTGTATAAAAGTGTTTTATACTGTGTTGTTTGATCTATCGGGTGGCCTAAGAATTTTGGGCAATGGGTCTAGCCAACATTATCGATAGGGATTTCCTAAACACTTGTACAAGGACAAACTTACATAATCTTGATTTAAAAAAATGGTAAATGGAATAATTTTACATAGGAATATATTTTATATAAAGAAATAATCTTTCAAAATTTAATATAATTATTCTTGATTGTGCTTGGTTGTTAGAAATGATATGATTCCATCATTATCATCTAGGATTTGATCAGTCATGCTCGTCCAAACTTTGAGCATTGACTATTATCTAATAATCTATCTAGAATCTTCCTTTTGAAATCTGGCTTGGATAGATTAGAATTTTGGGAACGTTGAAATGAATACCTTGCGAATTAAGTTTCATAATTTGAGTATGAATCGTTCATTGATAAAATGGGCTAAAATTTGAGTTTTATTACATAGCATTTATTCCAAGAAATTTGAATATTTAGTAATAGATATAGGAGAAATGATTTCCTTTAAAAGGAGCGATTTTATAAATTGATTTATAAAATGTATTTTATAAATAAAAGTAATTTGAAAATTTAAATCCTGGTATTTTTGAAAAAATGGTTTTTAATGTTTGGAAATTGATTATAGTATCGTTTGAAAACTTTTATGGTTCAAGTAAAAATTTATGGGAATGAAAATGTTAAGTAAGAATTAACAAATGAAGTTCAAAATTGGATAAAATTTAATTAGGAAGGCTTGATATACCCTGTTTTATTTAATTGTGTCATTGGTTTTAAAACACTTAGAGTATAAGGATTAGGTGTTGATTAATGGACCGACTAATAAACGACTTTACCCTAGAAGTAGACTCTTGGATAAAATTGGATACCTGTACCCTACTCTTCTTAGCAACTTACCAGATCAAACTGGTAAAGAAGTTGGATTAGTTAACTCGGTATTAAACCCCAGGGTTTAGTTTGTATATCTACATTTTTTCTGGATATAGGAGAACAGCGGGTTAGTTAACAAAGGAAAATGATCATTTAGAATCTTATATAGTAAATTTGAAAAGTATGAAAATTCTTATATAACTAAGTATGTCTAATTCTAAGGATTTCTGGCTATTTGATTTTAGATGGCACCGATAGTTTTGGAAGGAGCATGCATGAGAACCTTTAAGCTTCAAAAACTTGCCTTGACCAAAGAAAATCCAATGGAGCAGGAAGAGCTTGTGGAGGAGGAAGAGCCTGAGGAGGATGACGATCCCAAGGAGGAGGAAGAGCCCATGGAAGAAGAGAAGTGGAGGAGGAGGAGCTTATTCCAACGGGGGAACAGGAAGCAGAAAGTGATGGTGAGATGATTTGGGATATGAGGGAGGTTATTGATTGCCCATGGCTGGAGGAGGACATTTATGATGACGGATTAAGAGCACCAATGCTAATTCTTAGGGATCCAAATCAGAAGTCATATGAATTTCAAATGACGAAGTGGAGTTATAGATCTAGATAGATCTTCAGAAGAAGACTCTTCTTAGAGTAGGATACCTCTTCTGTAGGGGTTAGTATTATATTAAGGTATTGTATTATGGGTTGTTGAATGTTTTATATAGTATGTATAGGAAACTCTAGTATATGGAGTATTAGAGTAGATGTTCATGGTTTGTATTGGATGCCTGTAGTAAGTATGACTTGATCTATTATGGTATGCAATGTTAAAGTTATTCCTAATGCTTTCTTAAATTTGTTGTTGAAAGGTAGAGAATTCCAAATAGTTTTGTTCTCTGGGTAGAATGAGATATGAATTTCGAGGTCGAAATTCTCCTAAGGGGGAAAGAGTGTAACAAACCGGAAATTTAGATCGCCTTGTTATAAATATTAAATCAGTTTTAAGAAAAATCAAATTTCGGCTTTAAAATCATAGTTATTTATTTTTATCTTTTGAGAATATAATGGCACGTTGAATATAATTTAAAGAGGGCTTTTAAGAAATTTGAAAAATTAATGAAGAAAAGAAAAAAAAAATATACATATGTATATATGTGTATGTATGTATGTATGTATAAATAACAAAAAAAGTATAATATAAAATACTTAAATAATCACGTAGGTGACATACCCTATTTTCTTAGATACATAGGGGGTACATGGGAGGGTAAAGGAAAGAAGTAAGGATGTGGGTACCTGTGCATTATTTTAGGAAGTTTCCAACTCCCATTCTTAATTTTTCTTTTTAGGTTTCGCTACCTTCATTTTCAACAGAGAAAGAAAATAGAGAGAAGAGGACTTTTGAGTATTTTCTCTTGCATAGGAACAAAAGAAGAGTGCAAATTTCTCAAGTTTGATTCAATTAAACATCAAGAAGGTGAGGATTTACGATTTACCGACTTGATATGTGAAAATTTGAATTGCAATCGCTATGAACTTCCCCATGTAATGTACAAAGTTTCACCTATGGCCATTCAAAAATCAATTCATCTCAAACCATTGAGTTTTAACTCGAGGGACCAAAACAAAAGTTGTGCATATCGAACTTTGGTATTTTTAAAAATTAACGGCTCTCGATTCCATCGAGCGATGTAGGTGATGTCTCAATTTAGCTGAAAGGGGGAAATATTGTTCATAGAGTTCAAAATTGATTCCTGTCAATCCGCTTGGAATTGAAAGGCAACATGTGTATCATTGAAGTCTGGTCAAAGTGTAAGATTTTTGGTGCAACTTCGGCAATATTCTGTGATGATGATCGACAACCGTAGAAAGTTAGAGTTTTGGTTAGCTTTCGATTCGGGCATCGATGATCGATATGGAGCTTGGTATTGTACACAGGGGGGAGAGGTGCTCGAATGGTGATTTTTTGGTGAATATCGAAGCATAAAGCTGTTGCACTTTTTTCGACCTGTATGCATTTTTTTGGGTTCAATGTGTCGTCAAATTTCATATGGCGAGGCCGTGGCATAGGCGATGGGGTGAAGAAGGATAAGTGTGAGAAGGTGGTCGCGTTGGTCTCTTGTGTTCGAGGTTTATAGGTAAGGACTCTATGCATGTGCATAAAGTCGTGCATGTTTGGATATTGGAAGAAGAACGAAGGTAGAATGGGATAAGAAGAAGAGCGATGTGGGTAGACTTGGTGATGTGGGTCTTGGGCCGAATGAAGTTTGGGTGAGGAATAACTTGAATTAGTTAATTATTTTATAAATAAAGTTGTAAAAACTTTGAATTATGATAACTCGACCGTTTTAAATCCAATTGAAACAAGGATGTTTTCATTGTATTCGTGTCAACGGGTACTACGCTATGATATAAAAAGTTGTTAGCATTGAGGTAGTGTAAATTAATGATAAACCGATCATAATTATGTTAAATTAGTAATTATGCAGTTAATTGAATTATACTTCACTAATGATATATTTTAGCATAATAAAGCACCATCTATTAATTATATTAATTTGGATACCCCGTTTAGCAGAATAGATCATCGTTCTACTAAATTTATATGCATTAATTTGACATCTACTAGCAGAATAAACCACGTTCTGTTATTTTATAAATTTGGAAATCAAATTATACGATGTAAATTGATATGCCAATTCAACCGTTATGAAATAAATATTCTGTTAAGCCCTGATGGATAATTTTGATTAATTTACGTAGCTATTGATTAAGTAAATAATAGTAATTAATGGTAGCTTATTTAAGTAACATAATGGTCGCTAGGCCTCTTTC
Source organism: Allium cepa (assembly GCA_030765085.1). Classification (NCBI taxonomy): domain Eukaryota; kingdom Viridiplantae; phylum Streptophyta; class Magnoliopsida; order Asparagales; family Amaryllidaceae; genus Allium; species Allium cepa. Next base: position 746,366,463 of record CM060932.1, read on the forward strand.
AAAATTAGAAAAGTTTATGATGGAATCAATGTTATTTTAAAGCTAATTATTATTCATTGGTAAGGTTTTAAAGGTAATTATTAATTATTAATAATGTTTTAGAGTTAAATAAATATTGTTTCGAATAATCATTCGAAGTTAATCATTTTATTTATACGATTCTTATAAAGCTATTTAAATAATATTTAACTATTGTTTAAAAGTTATTTTATTATTTATTTAAAATGTTTTAAATTATATTTTATTATTAATTAAAGTTATTTTAAGTGTATTTAAGTTTTTTTTAAAACTAATTTTATGCTAATTATTAAAAATTATTTAATTATATTGATTTAGTTAATTAGTTATATTTAAAGGGTTAATTATTGCCATGTTAATATTATCCAAAGGTTCATAAATTATTACGATTACATTATTTTAAGGTTAATAAATTATTTATCTATTTTATTAATATTGTTTTGAGTTAAAATATTAGTGTAATAGTAATGTTAAAGTTAGTTTAATATATTACTAATGGTATTCTAACGTTATTATTTCGAATGAGGTTTAAGAAATTAGATGAGCAATATAGATAGTAACTTGGTTATTTAAAGGTGTTAAATAATCGATTGTATCGAAAGAACTTTATTGGTTGAAGTTATTTTGGAAGCTTGTTTAAACAAGGAAATTTTATAAAACGAGGTTTTTTTATAAATTCTTTAAGAGACCTTAAATTGAGGAAAAGTGTAAATAATCATTTAAGTTATTAATTATTTTTTAAAGGTTTTATAAATTAACTTGGAGTTTGTAAAAGTGAATTATAAATTATGCTAAAGTTTATATGTTATTTGAATTATGAAGTGAGCTTTTTAAAGGGAAATTTGATAAAGTATAGCGGGTTGGTTTTATGGGAAGTAATGTTTATATGGAATCTATCTTGGGATTTAATATGGAATTTATAAAGAAGAATACTTTTGTCAATTTTTGTAAATATACTCATACCAAGAAGATAAGTGTTGATGTTTACAGGTATAAAGGGGATGTAAGGAGATTGGGAACTATGTTTCGAAATGACCTTTAGATTGGGCTTTATAAAGTGTTAATAAATGAAAGACTAATTTTCAAAGGCTTAGTGATTTCCATGAGGAATGTAATCTCTGTTTGAATGTTTGTATGTTGATTGCTAAATAACCGACTATCAAATATGGACCCAACACGTTACTTTGGAAATATCTAGGAGAAACATGTAAATTATAGTATAGTCTTCTCCGATAATGCTGTACTGTGTGTGTATAAATCTCTTTTCGTTCTCCTAGAACAAATAATATGGAAATCCATGCACTAACGGTTAGGAGGTGATCTCCGCTCTTATCATTGACCGTTTATTTCCTAAATAACCAGGGGTTGATTTTACCACGAACTGTCGAATGTTTCTTTGAAGAGACCGGGATCAGATATGTTATCCCAATTCAAGCATTTCGAAGTAAAGCCATCTTGAAGATGAAGGAATTGAAGACAGAGCTCTCAAGCGTTTCGTTAGGTCCTAGAACGAACTTGTATGGATGAATGTTGGCATTGAGTTATTCGCCTAGAGGGCAGTGTTAGCATTCCAAGTGGGAAATGCTGTATAAATGGTAAATGTAGTCTCAAGCCTCATCAACCAAGAATGACTAAAGTAGGGGAGATGCAGTAGAGTTAAGTGGATCGCTCCTAAGTACGGTACGATCATCCCCATCATGAGTCGATATTATCTCTCATTTGTATGCTTCGGGGCCTATTAACGGAGGGGTGATCATATTCGGTGCTGCTAGTTAAGTGGTGAGCCGGTTATGCGTTGCTAGGGGATCCCAATAAGGTCCTGGTGTTATTTTATCTAGGGACGCACCGTGATAGGCGGTACACCAGGAGTCCAATCATTGTATGGAATCCATTCTCCATTAAGCGCCATACGGGTTTGTTTGTACCCAATTATGCTAAAACGTAAGATGCAAGTATTTCAGCTATATTCATATTTTACTTGATTCCTAAACATTATTATAATATCAATGAATTTTCTATAGAAAATGTTTTGTTTATCACAAGGTAAAAACTTGTTTGTGTTTATATGCGTGGCTTTATGAGATACCTTCGGTTTTTAGAAGATTTTACAAGTTATAATAAATAAAATTCCTTGTGATTTGAGTTCCTTACACTAGTTTTACTAGACTGATCCAGGTGTTGTTTTTCCTAAATGCTCGGGTCGGACCGAGCATATTATAGATTTAGTTAGATGCTTTGGCGCTTCAGGGGACAAAATGGAGGCCCACAGACTTATTCGCATATGTGGTTATTTTTCTATTGCATTATCGGCAATTGTGAGGACATGTTGGTATAACTAGCCGGGCTGAAATTGGTTAGTATACTCTGATTGATGTCTGTATATATATATATATATATATATATATATATATATATATATTACATTTTTCCTTTTCTAAAGATTTTTTATATATTATAGATTCTACATTCCACTATGAGATTATGTGATTGCTTAGTTTCTTCCATTTTCTTTCTTCTTTCTTTCTCTAACTATCCGCCTTTCCGTTCAATTTCAGTGGGTCATGTGTAGTTGATTGTCCACTTAAAATGCACGAAAAAATGGGTTGTTACACAATTGAATATGAAACCCAATGACAATTTCTTAGAATAATAAAGCATCATTCTACTAATTAAATTGTAATTGGCATCCGTTGGTAGAATGAATCACAGTTCTACTATAGTTTACCAAGTAGATTATGTTGACAACTATTAAGAAGAATAAAACCCAGTTCTGCTATTACGGTAACTTGGAAATTTACCTATATGTTGACTAGTAGTTATTGGTTGATTCCTTGTACATATTTGCTTATTATGTAAATGTCCATGTTATAACTAGGGAGTTAAACTGAATTAAATGAGAACTATTGTGGTCAGGAAGCCTCTTTCTAATTTGAAGAATTAATCATTTTAAATATATTTTTAAAATGGTTTTAAGGCAGAGCTACTATTTATTTATAATGCTTAAAGTTTATTACCATTTTAAATATAATATTTGAAGGATAATTAAGTAATTATTTTGTTAAAGGTGTTTTAAAGTAATTTAATACTTCTTAAATAATTGTTTAAAGTCATTATTTTGTTAGTGCAGTTTAAACTCAAATTTAATAAAGGATGTTCTGAATAACAACTTATAAATTTAATAAAGGATGTTTTGAATAACAACTTATTTATTTCAAGGTGTTTTAAATAATTGCTTTGTTTATCAAAGGAACTTTATTGATTAAAGTTTATTAAAGAAGTTTGAGTTTAAATAAGGAAAGTTCATAAAAAGGTGTTCTATAAATTGAAAAGAGATCTTGAATTTTGGACGAAGTTTTATAAATGATTTTGGATTTATAAAGGAAAATTTATAAATGATTTGGATATTTATAAAAGCACCTTTATAAATAAACTTAGAGATTTTTAAATGGGTTTTATAAATGAATTTGGAATTAAAGTAGAAGAGATTCTATAAGTGAAAGAGATTTATTAAAAATGATTTATAGAGGTAAATTATAAAAGAATTTGAGATGGTAAATTATAAAAGAATTTGAGATGGGAGTTCATTTAACCGACCTTCTTAATTTTGACAGTACAGACATTCGTTCCACACTTAACACCGAAAGAATAGCGTTTGATCTTATCTTTGTCTTCTATTTAAATAACATTTGTTTTGATCCTTTTAATATTATTTTGAAATAAGAAATCTTTCAGAATGTTTTGTGAATATACTTATGCAGCGAGAAAAGTACATGAATATTTTGATAAATATTTTGAAAACAAATTTAAATAAATGAAAGATTTATTTTTGGGGCATAGTGGTTGATATAGGTAATTAAATCTTCGAATTGTTGTTGTTTGATTATTTGATAGTTAAATAGCCAACCATAAAATCTTTGCTAGTTTTGACTTGGATGTATGATTGTATATTCGAGTTCCACGGTGAGGACTCAACTACCCGTTGCATACTTCCAGAAGAATCGGGAATGAGTTAACCAAAAATTATTAGTTGTTGGTTCGGAGAGACTGGGATTGGATATATTATCCAAAAACCACTTCGAACCAACATATGCATTCAAATAGAAGACAACTTGATGATGATTGGAGATGGTGCTCCTCGAAGTGCCTTTGGTTTCATTCAGACCTAGAATGAACTTGTATGGGCGAATGCTAACATTGCACTTCTACCTAAAAAGCGGTGCTAACATTCCGAGATGGTTTGCTACGAGGAAATGATAAGAGTGTAGCCTCTCAAGCCTTACAACTCGGGAATGGCTAAAACAGGGTAGGTCGCAAGGCTTTGTGGGTCGCCCCCGTTAGGGTATGATCATCGTCTTATGTAGAGTCGATATCTACATATATACTTGGGGGTCCATTATTGGTTGTTGATCACAACCTAGCGATGATCATATTTGTATTATCCAGTCAGAGGTAGGTCGGTCTTATCATGTCGAGGTGGAAAGTTTTTCGATCTCACTGTACATTTTATCTAGAGGTATACTACTTTTGGAAGGTAGTCCTTTACCTTACCATTGTTGGAATTGTTGGAAATCCATTATCCAATAAGCGCCTTCGGTTTTGGATTGTATACTAATTATTACTGTCATGTACACACATCACTGCTACTTGATTAGTGGTAATATAAACCCATAGACTTTATTATTTTACCACTGGATTTTAAATAGAAAATGTTTTGGTTATCGTAAGGTGAAAAATCATCTGTGTTTATGTGCGGATGGACTTACGAGATACCTTTTATTTGAAAAGATTTTTCACATATAGGAATCAATATGATTTGATTTAGCTTTCTCAAGCTGGTTTACTAGACTGATTCGAGCATTGTTTTCTTATAACGCTCAGGTTAGCCCCAGTATATTTTCTAGATTTAGTTGGATGACCAGGAGCTTTCAGGGGACGATCTAGATTTTTCAAGACGTATTCACATATCTTATATTTTTTCGTTGGTTTTGTTATTCTTGATTTATGTCTAGATTTATCAGAAACTGTACGGACATGCTGCTATAACTATACAAGGTGAAAATAGTTTAATGTACTCTACTGTTTATATAATAAAGATGATTTCTTTTTGTAAAATTCTTGTTTATATTATATATCTTCTCATCATGATGTGAGATTCTGTTCTGTCTTCTATTTCTTTCACCCTAAATGTCCTGTATTTCAGACAAGTGAATGATCGGCACACGAATATCATGAATGTATTAATTGTCTTCTTTAGGTTAGAAAAGGCAAATTGTTACAAAGATTCTAAGTTGCTTATTGGTAACCAAGCTCCAAATATTACACACCAAGTTAAATGCAACTTTCATATATTATGTTCAATAAATCGATGAATCAGTCATAAGTGTGTAAAAATCAGTAAATGACATGACTATAATTGAAATTCGGCGACTATGAACTTCTTTAACACTAACTTATATTTACCGAAGGGCTTCTATGCAAAATTTAACAGGAAAATGCTGAGAAAAACGCATTTTTTAAGGGGAAACAATGACAAAAAAAAGTTTAATCCATATTCAGTATCTTGTATAATAGAATGCAGAGTTATAAATATAACTAGGGTGTGGCCCTTTCTACGCACACATGAAATAGCAGTCGTTATAAGGACACATGAAGTTCTTATGAGCACAAAATTTAAAAATAGTGAAATTGTATAGTACAGAAAAATGTAAATTTGTAATTTATAATAGTATGTATGAGAAAATATATTGTGTATTTGCTGTTTGTTTCTGTTTCCTAGAGATTTGACCAGGCAACTAGGTACTCAGCATTAGCACACTGTTCGGCTATGTATGGATCGTTCGGCATCTACATACCGTTCGGCATTCTGAATGCTCGGCGCAAATGGTTCGTCTGGCATTCACGTTCTAATGACATTCGTGAGTACTCGGCATTGGGAGGCGTTCGATGGTCAGGGTCGTTCGACAATTGGGAACGCTCGGCATCCGGGAGCGCTCGGCATCCAGGAATGTTCGGCAATCCAAGGATGTTCGGCATACAAGGAACGTTCGACATACAAGGTACATTCGGATTCCATGGACGTTCAGCATTCAGGGTCATGTGGCATTCCGGGTGTTCGGCACCGCTTCGTTCGGCATGAGAACATCGTTCGGCATGCGAGAGCGTTCGACATCAAATGACGTCCGACATCTCTGGAAGTTCGGCATGGCAGGCTCGGTCGGCATTCCATGCTGCTTGGCATCCAGAGGTGTTCGGCATCCCGAAACCGTTCGGCATGAAGAGGTGTTCGGCATTCAACCCATCTCAATCATCTTTGACCATTGCTCGGCATACGCTCGCCGCTCGGCACCCCACTCCTTTCGGCATAAGGATATCGTTCGGCCTACTCCTTCCACTCAATACCTCATATCGTTCGGCATGAAGACTACGGTTCGGCATTTGGCCGTTCGGCGTATATGGATCGACATACAGAGCTCACTCCATTTGGGCCGAGGTATTCAGCTACCAGGCCCACCGGGGAAGTCCAACTCATCTTCGTATATAAATAGAGAGGCAGGGGCACAGTGAAAGGGATCGGTTTTTTGGAGAACACCGGTGAAACTCTGCCGCATTCAACACTCACTCAAGACTTGATCTTTTAATTTGCAATTGTATTCAAGTATTAGGAAACAGATTGTACCTGTAATCAACTGTCAAGAAAAGCAATAGAAATCAACTTCAAAGTGGATGTAGGCAGTTATGTCGAACCACTATAATTTTGGTGTTCTTATTCTATGCGTTTAAATTTACATAGTCTTCTGTTTTAATTTACTATCTTTATTAATATCTCTACACAATCTTTCTTAAGGGTGTTAATGGCCAATTTTGGTGCTAACATTTTGGTGCTTCCACCAAGAATCGAATTCTCAGGCTGTTAGGATCTACTTTGTAGCTACTGGATTGCATAAATCCCTCAGAGAAGTTCCAAGATCATTCACCAGGTATCTGTTGATTCTATTTAGAGTTACAACCAACAACTCTACCATGGGAAGACCACAAACCAGTTCGGCTTCCCACAACGCAGATGTCCACGAGACTGCTAGCGTGCAACAAGTTGGACCTAGTTGGAAATCAGCAAGAAACTCGAAGTGCAGGGCCCTCCACCTAAAACCAAGCGGAAGTTGTTTCCCGAACGGAGTTCAACGACTTGATAAGAGAACCCAAGGAAAGTAGAAGGAAACTTGTTGAACAGATTCAAGCTAACACTAACCTCATGAATCAGCTCACTCAGCAGCAGCGTCAGAATGCTGGAGGCGTAGGCACCGTAAGGATGAAGGTGCACAGGCAGGTGTCACAGATCGATCGACTAGGGATCAAGCCCGTGAGGAGACGGGACGCCCGAATCTCCAAGACCCAAATCAGCCGAGACATCAACCTGTACGGTCACGTGGAACGGAACCTAACCTTCCATCCTCCATACAAACTCCGGACTTAACAACTATGGTCAGGCAGTTGATGAGAGAGAACCAAGGCTTGACCAATGAAGATTAGTGAGTGTCCAGAAGTCATACTCCCTTTACAGATGGTATCCTATAGGCTGAGTACCTTAAGAAGTTCAATATGCCGACTATCCCAGCCTACGAAGGGAGGACTGATCCCAGGCAGCATGTGATGAGGTACAGATGGATGATGGATTCTGTAAGATCTAATGATGCAACCAAGTGTAGGTGCTTCCCAATCACTCTTTCCGGAATTGCCACCATGTGGTTTACTCGACTTCCCCCATGATCTATATCCAGCTTTGACGAATTGGCAATGAAATTCATAGAACAATTCAGGATACACACCACTCGTCCAAAGGTTATGATGTCCTTATCAAGCGTAATCCAAGCTCCGGGAGAGTCATTGAAAGCATACATGCAGAGATTTCATGTTGCTGCTACCGAAGTGAGCAATCCAAACGACCACACAATTTTGATGGCGGTAATGCGCGGAGTGGATCCATACTCTGAATTCGGAGATTGGTTGGCGGGAAAGCCCCCAGCCATGCTGGAGTGTTTTTATTCGAAAGCTCATCAGTTCATAAGAAGGGAAGAAGCTCAATGGACAAGACGAGACAAGGCACCAGGAAACTGTGAAAAGTAACGTCGCCATGAATCAAACTGGCGATAATTCGAGAAAAGCTCAAGTCAACGCCCAAAACAAGCCTGGGCAGTCTAAAGGATCCGGAGGTGGAATTCCTGGAAAGACAAGAGAGACGGAGAAATGGGAGTCGAGGATCCCGACCTACAATGAATACACCCCGCTCAACGCATCTCTTGAGAACATCTATTTGTCAACTTGCAACACTTTTCAATATAGAAAATCATGCCTAAAGGAATCAACGGAGGAACAGAAGCGGACTGGGAAGTATTACCGCTTTCATGAGTCTTATGGGCACAACACAGAGGAGTGCATACACCTCCATGACGCTATAGAAAAGTTGATTAGACAGAAGAAGCGGTAGGAGTTTGTCAAAGACCCACAAGACGAAAGACAAGAGACATCAAACCTCGGACGCGGGCCAGATCCACGCCAACCAGAACAACTTGCTCGAACTGTGGGTAGATTGGTGATCAACACAATTGCTGGCGGACCTCATCCTGTGAATAAGAATTGGCAGGAGATGGAGCGATATGCTAATTCTTTAAGACATGCGGAGTATGAGTGTTATTCGAATGTGGAGGATGGGACTCCTGCAAAGCAGCAACGCACGATGGATGATGATATTGTATTCAAGAGCAGAGATGCGGATAAGGTGGAGGCTCCTACCATCGACCCGATGGTCATATCTACGACAATTGGACCGACGTTTGTGAAGAGAACTCTAATTGATTGTGGAAGTTCCATTAACATCATCTTCAAGAAGACATACGACCAAATGAAGCTGGAGACTAAGGATTTGAAACCATCTAAAGCCAGAATCCATGGCTTTAACGGCGCAGCAATGGAGGCAGTGGGATATGTGGAGTTACCAGTTGAATTGGGGCAAGGCGAGCGTAGGAGGGTGCGAATCCTACCATTCATAGTGTTGGATGTTGACTCTCCATATAATGTATTTCTAAGACGTCCAGCCCTAGTAGAATTTAGGGCAGCATTGGCCCCTTGGTGTCTGTTGTTAAAATTTCTGACAGATGGAGGAGTTGGAGTGGTACACGGCGATCAGGCGACCGGTCGTGCATGCTATGTGGCTGAGCTGAGAGAAGCTCGGCGTAGAGAGAAAGGAAAGGTTGCGGACAGCTCGGTCCGCATCCAAAATTCTGATGATTGACAAGTAGCGCCCGAGCCCTGGCTCGGGCAACATTCTCGGATCTATAGAGACATAGATCCGAGAGATGATGATGGGGGACCCAGGGAAACAAATGCAACACCAGTTGAACTAACAATTGACATCCCAGTCAGCCTGGACGACCCATTACGAATTCTTAAAATTGGATCACAACTCGACCCCGTGGTTGCCGAGAACCTCACTGACTTCCTCCGAGCGAATCTTGATGTTTTCGCTTGGACACACTCTGATATGTGTGGGATTTCTCCAACAATTGTGAGTCATATGTTGAACATAGACCCAAAGTACGTTCCCGTAAAACAGAAAAGGAGAGGCATGGACCCAGAGAGGTCCGCGGCTCTCAAAGAGGAGGTGGACAAACTCAAAGCCAATGGGTTCGTCCGCGACGCCCTTTACCCTGAATGGGTATCTAACCCGGTGCTAGTGTAGAAAGTGAATGGAAAATGGATAACTTGTGTTAATTATTCTGATTTAAACAAACATGCCCGAAGGATAGTTTCCCGTTGCCTAGGATTGACCAGCCAGTTGATTAAACTGCTGGACACGAGTTACTATCATTTATGGATGCGTACTCTGGATATAATCAAATCCCAATGCACCTCCCAGACCAGGAACACACCAGTTTTGTCATGAATATGGGGCTATATTGCTATGTAGTAATGCTTTTTGGATTGAAAAACGCAGAAGAAACTTATCAAGGTCTGGTGAATCGAATGTTTAAAGACCAGATCGGTAAGACGATGGAAGTCTATGTGGATGACATGCTCGTGAAGTCATGGCAGTCAAACGACTACATTCGAGACTTAGCAGAAATGTTTAATATACTCAGACATTATGGTATGAAGAACAACCCCTTGAAGTGTTCTTTTGGTGTGGCGTCGAGAAAGTTCTTGGGTTTTATTGTGAATGCACGTGGAATCGAGGCTAACCCGGAGAAGATTCAGGCTATCCGAGATATACATGTGCCCAGAACCATAAAACAGGTGCAAAGCTTGAATGGAAAAGTGGTCGCGCTGAGCCGATTCATATCCAGGGCCACAGACAAGTGTATTCCTTTCTTCGATGTCATAAAGAAAGGAAAGAGGAATTTCGAATGGACATCCGACTGTGAGGAAGCATTCCGAGCTCTTGTAAGGCACTTAGAAAGTCCCCCGGTATTGTCGAAACCAATAGACCACGAAATGTTATACATATACTTGGCTGTATCCCAGCACGCTATCAGTACAGCCTTGGTTCGCGAGGAAGACCGGGTTCAAAAGCTAGTTTACTATGTCAGTAAACGCTTGACGGAGGCAGAAAGAAATTATCCAAAGATTGAAAAATTAGCTTATTGCTTAGTGATTGCATCACGCAAGCTTCGTCCGTATTTTCAGGCGCACTCAGCCAGTGTTTACACTGATCAACCCCTGCGACAGGTACTCCAACGACCGAAAACTTTCGGAAGAATGTCAAAGTGAAATATCAAATTAAGTCAATTCGATATTACCTACCTACCGCGAAGGTCCACACAGGACAAGCACTAGCTGACTTCATTGCTGATTTACTGTGTCAGACGAATCAAACGACCACAATGTCATACCTCTCGTTTGATGGAAGATGTACACCGATGGGGCATCTAACGACCATCGTTCGGGGGTTGGCACAGTTCTTGTAATTCCTGAGAACCGATCAGTTTTCTACGCTTTTAAGCTCGAATTCACAGCAACGAATAACGAAGCCGAATATGAAGCGTTGATTGCCAGCTTAAGACTTATCAAAGAACCGGGAGTAAAATCGGTTGAAATTTTTAGCGACTCGCAGCTGGTGGTGTACCAAGTACAAGGAGACATCAAGCAAGGAGGCAAAGACTTGCCCCATATTTGGTCCGAGTTCAGGAGCTGCTAGCGAATCTCGAGTATTATGCTATTTCACATGTCCCGCGTGAGCAAAACAGAGCAGCCGATTCATTGGCAAAATTCGCAAGCACTGGTGATGCGCAACAGATGGGATTGTTTCCTGTCGAAACCTTACATGTTCCGAGTATAAATACGATGGAGGTAGATTTCGTGTTATAAACAGAAATTGAGAAGGAATCGTGAATGACCCCAATCAAGCAGTGCTTGCTATTCGAGATCTTACCCTAAGAAAGAAGCAAAAAACGACAAGTCCTTCGTAAGGCTTCACGATATATAATACAGGATAGGGTGTTGTACCGAAGGCGATTCTCGACCCCCTTACTCCGGTGCGTGGACCACGATGAGATAAAACGAGTATTAAAGAAAGTCCATGAGGGAGAGTGCGGTGACCATACTAGGGGCAGACGTTAGCAAAGAAAGTCCTCTGTTATGGATACTGCAGGCAAGCTGTGAATCGGGATGCTGCAGACTATGTGAGAAGATGTGACAAATGCCAGATATACGCGAAAATCCCGAGAGCTCCACCGACGGAAATTACGCAAATGGTTAGTCCCTGGCCATTTGCAATGTGGGGGATCGACCTAGTTGGTTCTTTACCCATAGCCAAAGGTGGAGCGAAATAAGCAATAGTTACGGTCGACTACTTTACCAAATGGGCAGAAGCAGAGCCTCCGGCCATAATAACCACCAAGAAGGTTATTAATTTCGTCGTACGAAATATCATATGCCGTTTTGGCCTTCCACGGACCATCATTACAGACAATGGGACTCAATTCGAAAGCATGAAGTTCAAAGAATTTTGTCAGAAATATGACATTGAGAAGAAGTTTGCAGCGGTTGCTCACTCGAAAGCCAACGGACAACTGGAAGCCGTAAACAAGATAATCAAGTCCATATTGAAAAAGCGTCTGGAAAAGGCTAGAGGCAAATGGGTGGATGAACTTCCAACGGCGCTTTGGGCCTACAGGACCACCCACAAGACCGCGACTAGCCACACTCCATTTGCATTGGCATATGGCACGGAAGCTGTCATACTCGTCGAACTTGAAATTCCATCACATCGGGTAACTTATTACGACCCCGAGTCGAACCAGAATCTTTTATTGGAATCGTTGGAGTTCATTGACGAAAAACGCGAAGAAGCCAATTTGAGGGCGGCCGCATACAGACATAGAGTCGCTAAATATTATAACGAAAAGGTCCGACCGAGAATTTTTGGTGTGGAAGACCTCGTTTTGAAACGAGTTTTCCGATCCCATCTCATATGAATCCCGCATGGGAAGGTCCATACGTCATCGAATGGAAGCTTGGAGAAGGAACTTTCAGGCTAGCGACCATTGGTGGTGCGACACTCTCCGAGCATGGAACAACGAGCACTTGCGGCATTATTATACTTAGTCTATTTCTTTTATGTATTAGTTGCATTTATTTCCAGTACACTTTTATTTCTAGTTCCTGGCATGTAGTAAGACAATTTAGCTTGCTTTCGTTAATAAAGGCTTGAAGCCATCTTTTCCATGAATTACTAATGTTTCTGCGTATGACGATCCTGTGACAGGCAAATGAAATTATATTATTCTGGCTGACGTACGAACATGTGCAGACAATCAAATCTCCAAGTCCCCAAAGTGCGGACTGGAGTACTCTAAGTCCCCGGAGTGCAGACTCGAGTATAAACGATTTAAAACTCCAGATCCCCAAAGTGCGGACTGGAGTACTCTAAGTCCTCGGAGTGCGGACTCGAGTATAAACGATTTAAAACTCCAGATCCTCAGAGTGCGGACTGGAGTACTCTAAGTCCCCGGAGCACGGACTCGAGTATAAACGATTCAAAACTCCAAGTCCCCAGAGTGCGGACTGGAGTACTCTAAGTCTCCGGAGTGCGAACTCGAGTATAAACGATTTAAAACACCAGATCCCAGAGTACGGACTGGAGTACTCTAAGTCCCCTGAATGCGGACTCGAGTATAAACAATTTAAAACTCTAGATCCCCAGAGTGCGGACTGGAGTACTCTAAGTCCCCGGAGCGCGGACTCGTGTATAAACGATTCAAAATCTCCAAGTCCCCAGAGTGCGGACTGGAGTATCCTAAGTCCCCAGAGCGCAGACTCGAGTATAAACGACTCAAATCTCCAGGTCCCCAGAGCGCGGACTGGAGTACTCTAAGTCCCTGGAGAGCGGACTCGAGTATAAACGACTCAAATCTCCAAGTCCCCAGAGTGCGGACTGGAGTACTCAAAGTCCCTGATGTGTGGACTAAAAAATATTCTAAGTTCTTGAAGCGCGGAAGGAAAAATGAACAACTCTCAAAGAATCTCCGAGCTATATGAAGGTGAACCGAGAAGTCCATGTTATTCACAACGGCTTGGATTTAAATCAGAATCATACAAAAATTGAACGACAAGAGCCTTTTGAAAGACAGAAAAAGGAACTAAGCTTTATTCAGAAAAAGTTTCTACTACAAGCCCTCCAAAGTTCGGAGTCGACAATCTATTTACAAAGACTACGGAAGTAGATGAAAATAATTACATAACTTAAACTAACTCTCGTTGGACGAGAGTAATGACCACTTCTTGTGCTTCTTTGACTTCTTCACCTCCGTTGTCTTCTCGAACGGCTCCTCTCCTGTGCGTTTACCCTTGGTACTCTTCTTTGATGGAGGGGTAGCAACTGAAGAAGTACGGGGAACATCCATGGGCTTGGACCAGCCAGGAAGGATGACCTTCAACGACTTATGCAAAGGGTCATCCAGGTCCACAACTTGAGGCTCGACCTTGATCTTGGTTGTCTCTCTCTTCTCCACCTCAAGACGCTCCTTCATACTCAGCTCAGATGTGTGTTCGGAGGCGACTGTAATTTCTACTTCATTACTCCCACCGATTGGAGAAGAAATCTCAGATTTGTCCTCATCCGGCGCTCCAATCACCAGAGCATCTGGCCGGGGAGCCTCTCCTGCATGAGTGGCCTCACTTATCTTTCCCTCCACCTCCTTGGCGGCATCGCTCCTCGGAGTGGGCCCGGGATCAGAACGGCCTACGCAAAATCATGAAAACAAGCATTAGAATACAATAGTCCTTCATAAAGAATGACGACTTTTGAAATCTTAAAGTGAAAGGTTATCTACCAGGTTCCGACAGGCTCTCAGCCGCCAATGGGGTCTCACCCTACGGAATGGGAGATAGAAATAGACGCCAAGGCCAGGGTCCTCTGGATTATAACCGATATGCTGCTCAAATGGATCGAGTATCGGACGATCGACCGATTGAGTAGGCACATGAGCTAGAGGCACGACCTCGGATGGACCGGTAATCACTTCTTTCCATTTCCTTGAGGAGAGCCTTTGCAATAAATAGCTTTAGCTGTTGATAAGTCCGATGGCTCATTTCCCTTGAGGAATTATATTATCAAGGCCCCCTCATCAATCTCTTCAGTACCGTGCTCGACCTTCCTGATTTCTATCAAGGCCTCCCATGCCTCGGCTAAAGATTCAAGATAGCCCTCACCCAAAAAAGTCAAGTCTCGGTGCATGAGAACGCGAGCATTGAATTCAGCGATTAGCGGGTCATACATGTTTTTGACCTCTTCCCTAGCTTCTTCTCTGTCGCCTCAAGACGGGAGTCAATGTCCACAGACGCTATCTTCTTGCCCTCTTCACGGGCTTCACTCTTTATCGCCTCAACATTGGAAAGCTCATCCTCAAGTTTTTCTTTTAAGAGTCGAGTAGCAACGATCTCATCACAGTATCGTTGTGATTCTTCTTGGACAGCCGTTTTCTTTTCCTTCTCTCTGCGGAGCTGCTCCTCAAGTTCCTTGACTCGGAGGCTGAATGCGTCCCTCTCTTTTTGGACTGAGTCCTTCTCTAGTGCTAGGGCCCCGCAGCGTTGTATCGCCTCGTCGATCTCTTTTTTATGTGTCGATTCCAGATGAGTCATGGCTTCAGCAGTTTCATGAGCGCTCTGCCGGGCGGCCTCAAGGTAAGATCTATAAGATGCAATCTCTTCGTCCCGAGCTTTAATGATATCTTTGTCGTGGGTAGCATCAAGCTTCAGGCGATCGATCTCATGTTGGCGCTCCATGGAGACTTCAGATTTTTTTTCAGCCAAATGAACAAACACGTCGTGTTGAACATAGATGTCTTTGGTACAGGCGATGGCGCTCTGCTTGACATGTCTGAGAATAGGATGAATCGCCGGGAGGAATTTCAGGCCATCAAAGCAGATTTTTGGAAATTTATCTTTAAGCTCGGCCAGCCTCTCCGATACGGTTGGATCTGTTGCAGGAGCAGGAGGAGACAGCTTTGAAAGTTCGGTTCTCCGGTGAGGATCTCGGGACTGTCGAGTGGAAGAGGAATCAGAGTGTTGGTCCCGGGGGACATCAGATTGCGACCCCTTATGGCCGTGCTTATCTTGGCTTTGCTCCGGGTGAGAAGAGGTATTCTGGTGGTATTTTGGCTGATAGTAAGTTTTCTTCCGAGATGACGAGTCCCGGGAATGATAATCTCTATCGCCGTCACCATCCCTGTGCCGACATCTTCCGGAACCAGAGTCCCGTCCAGGTTGATGAAAGATAGACGAACCACGAAGGTGATCGAATCCGTGTGAATGCCCTGTGTCACCTGCACAGAATTTGAAGTGCAAATTGAAGTGCAAATTGAACGCCCCACGAAGACGAAAAACGAAGGCGATCTAAGTGCAAATTGAAGTGCAAATGTTCGTGCATGTCCTAGTGTTTCCCCCCGGCAGACCAGTTTCTTTACTAATGGGAGTTTTTCTCCCTGACTTTGGGCTAGAACGCTCGCATCGCCTCTGATGGGCGAGTGAAGTCTAAATGCTTCCAGATCGTCGAAGTCATAATTGAGCAGGTCATTGGGAATGGAGATGTTCGATAGGCCCTTTAAAGAACTTTCTACATGCTATGAAGAAGCCTCTTTCTCCGTTGGAATGAGCGTAACTTTTGAAGTTCCGCCAACCTTCTCCTTCCTAATCTTGTACGTCAATATCTTTTTCCTCTTTGAAGGGGAAGCTGACGTTTCGATGTCGTGCACTTCGACCATCGGATCTTGAGTGGTACCCAAGTTCTCACATTGTGCTTTGGGTGATTCATTCCCTTTAATTTCCCCCTCTTCTGGTGCGTCAGGAGTGTGACGTGATGGCTCAACCAATTTTTTCCCTTTGCCAGAGGCAGGCCTGGGTATGGTAACGCCTTGAGGAAGGCTTATCTGACGGCCTGCTGCCAACAGCCCAAACCTTGTAAGCGACTCATTTGAATGAGAGTCCGGTTGTCTCTTTCTTCGACAGGAAGGGCTCGAATTGCCTCGACGGCCTCAGAGTATCCGCAACCATCAGGATGCGGGTTGATACCTGAAAAGATGAAACAAGAGTTAGAAAAGGTATAGCCTCGACTAAGCACAAACATCGATCCAGAGAAAAGATTTACTTCCTTCAACCCATCTCCTCACGAAACAAGGAGGACAACGCACATAGAACCATTCCTGTTTGTACAAGGCAAATTTTCTCCACTCCCCGGTTAAAATATGGCATTTGTGGTGCGGCTCGAGGAACACAAAGGAGGGGCTATCTCTCCGCTTCTTGATCATATATATATATATATGTGTGTGTGTGTGTGATGTCATCCGGAGTTAGAGGCCTAGAGAGGACGGTCGTGAAGAGGATGTAGGTACCGTAGATAAATGCATGGCCGTTCGGGTGCAATTGCGAAGGGGCAATGCCAATGTATTGTAGCACATCCCAAAGAAATAAATTGAATGGAGGCACGCTGCCAACCCAGCACATGAATTTATTACAAGCTGTGTATCCAACCGGGGGAAAGTGTGGACGATCGTGCCTCGATGGAACCAGCACGTCGTCGAAAGGGATTCCATGAATAGAGCATATTCGCCGGAGCGCAACTTCATTGACCTTCGAAGCCTGTGAGTCAATAGGGTTATCCAAGAGAATCGCTGCCTCCAGAGCGTCGGGAGCTAAGTTATGGGCATAGGAGGTTGACAGATTTGAAATATCTACGACTTCTTGAAGACGGCCTAGGTCTATCTAAGATCGTGGCGGAACTAGATTTCCTAGACATCTCCGATAAATATTGGATTTAGCAGAGCACCTGTTTGAATTATACTAAAAAAATAATCGGCGTTAGACTTAACAACATAAATGCCCCCCCGTGCGGTGTGTGGAATAGTGCAATCATTTAAATATAAACGCTGAGAAATTATAGGTCACATAGTTGATGGTATAAAGTTGAACTTTGGACTATCATTCTCGAAGACCATCATCGCTGACCGTCTCCGAAAGCCAGCCTAGCAATGTTTTCAATTTTGGACTCGGACATCGACATTACATGTCAAAAGCTGTTATCTATTCTTATTGACTTCAGTTCAGGCTTACGACGATTGGAGCTAGGAAGTTATCAGTCCAGATTAATTTGATATGCCAGTTTGATTAGGTCCATGTCTTTGTTTTTATCTTATGTTTAGGCAAAGTTAAAATGTCGTTGCCTAAGTATCGGCCGACCAAACTATCGTTCGGCCTAGCTATCGTTCAGCCTGAATATTGATCGGCCAAACTTTCATTCGGCTTAAAAATTGTCTGGCCTAGGTATCGTTCGGTCAAGGCATTGATCGGCCTAGGTATCGTTCGACCAAAGTATCGTCCGGCCTAAGTTCTGTTCGGCCGAAATAACGGTCGGCATCCTACCTAATTCACACTCCCTTCCTATTCTTCCATTCCACATCTCGGCATGCGATGAATCATGCCGAACCAGAGCTACGCCGAACCCCAACGCTCGGCACTCCGTCCTTAACAATGGTTTCATTTTTCCTCTCATCCTCCATCCATGCCGAACAACAAGGACGGATCGTTCGGCGAGTCATACCAGACCATGCTGTTCGGAATCCTAGCCAATTCCTTCTCCTCCCCTATTCTTTCCCTCCAATCTCATTCGGCACAAGAGAACCATGCCGAACCACGATACATCTCTCAACAGCTCCCTCGTGCGCTCATCTTTGAACATTTTCTTCCACATCATCTAGCCCCAGATAACATCCTAATCACAGTTCGACTCTTTCACCCACGCAGCACCTATCGGCTTCGGTTCTAATGTTCTAATTATGAACATGAGCCTCTTATTAAAACTTTTCAATCAGGGAAAGGATTTAAATAGGGGGATCGATACCTAGTTAGTAGATCGAGAATTGGGAGAATGCCGAATGGATTGGGAAGGATTGTTAAGTCTTTGAAGGCTGTTAACAGGCGAGGTTTGCAAGTACATGGTAGCGGAGGTAAAAAGTGAAAAAGAAGAAGATGGAGCAGGCCGGCCCTTATAAGGAAGAAGAAGAAGTCGAAGAGGCGGTGACCGCTAGAACCGGTAAAAATGAAGTCGTTTGGCATACGAGGAGCGTTCGGCTTCAGCTGTTCTGTTCGGCACTCGCATACCATTCGACATACACCACCTCACTTGGTATTCACAAGAAAACAACCATCAAGAGAAATAAACCAAGGACCGAAGAGGAGCACAGAGGACACGTAATTCAAAGTGCATCACGTTCGGTCATGCGATACACTTTGGGAGGCAAGTGTTTTCTGGAGATTTGACCAGGCAACTAGGTACTCGGCATTAGCACACTGTTTGGCTATGTATGGATCGTTCGGCATCTACATACCGTTCGGCATTCTGAACACTCGACGCAAATGTTTCGTCTGGCATTCACGTTCGAATGACATTCGTGAGTACTCGGCATTGGGAGGCATTCGGCGGTCATGGTCGTTCGGCATTTGGAAGCGCTCGACATCCAGGGACGTTCGGCATGCAAGGAACGTTCGGCATACAAGGAACGTTCGTCATACGAGGTATGTTCGGCTTCCATGGACGTTCGGCATTCAGGGTCATGTGGCATTCCGGGTGTTGGGCACCGCTTCGTTCGGCATGAGAACAATGTTCGGCATGCGAGAGCGTTCGACATCAAACGACGTTCGACATCTCTGGACATTCGGCATGGCAGACTCGGTCGGCATTCCACGCTGCTTGGCATCCAGAGGTGTTCGACATCCCAAAACCATTCGGCATGGAGAGGTGTTCGACATTCAACCCATCTCAATCATCTTTGACCATTGCTCGGCATACGCTCTCCGCTCGGCACCCCACTTCTTTCGGCATAAGGATATCGTTCGACCTACTCCTTCCACTCAATACCTCATATCGTTCGGCATGAAGACTATGGTTCGGCATTTGGCCATTCGGCGTATATGGATCGGCATACAGAGCTCACTCCATTTGGGTCGAGATATTCAGCTACTAGGCCCATCGGGGAAGTCCAACCCATCTTCGTCTATAAATAGAGAGACAAGGCATAATGAAAGGGATCGGTTTTTTGGAGAACACTGGGGAAACTCTGCCGCATTCAACACTCACTCAAGACTTAATCTTTTACTTTGCAATTGTGTTCAAGTAATTGGAAATGGATTGTACCTATAATTAACTGTCAAGAAAAGCAATAGAAATTAACTTCAAAGTGGATGTAGGCAGTTACGCTGAACCACTATAAATTTGGTGTACGAATTCTCTGCATTTAAATTTACATACTATCTTCTGTTTTAATTTACTATCTTCATTAATCTCTCTACACTATCTTTCTTAAGGGTGTTAGTGGCCAATTTTGGTGCTAACAGTTTCTTGTATTAACTTACTAATTTAATACGTATGCAAAAGTGATTTTTCAATGTGTGAAGTGGTCATTATATATTTGAGTTTCAGCATGTGTAGTAGTCAATAGATATTTTTGAATGCGCAATGGATATTAGATAGTATAGTTTCCACTGTGTGTAGTGGTTATTGGAGATTTTAATTAGTACAGCGCATGGGTTTAATTATTTAATTTATATGCAACAGTCATTTTTCAATATTTGCGGCGGCCATTAGATGGATGCGAAGTGGGATTGTAACATCCTGATATTTTCAACTATTCGCATCCATACATGCCGGATTTGAATTACTCAAAATACCAGATTGTTAATTTATATTTGGCAAAACTCAGCATATACAGTAAGTAAATAAATCACAGAATCACAGACACAGGGTAATATAAAATATGCAATGGAAACAAAAGAATAGTAGTTCATGAAGCTACTATATATAATAGAGTTAAATAAGATACAACAGAAGTCTCAAATATAATAGTCAAATACAAGATCAGAATACATCACTAGAATGAATTGAATACTGCAAGTTGAAAAGATGTAGATGGATCTCTAAACGAAGCTCCAACTCGAAAGGTGAGTCTCAAAAGCTGTATCACTCAGTTTGACCCAAGCGTAAAGCAAAACACATAACATTCGAGCCAGGATTAACATTCTTATATCAATAATCCAACTCAAGTGAAATAACAACTGAAATACAAGTAACTCAAAGGATGTTTGGGGTAACCATCCTCTAAGGATCCATTAAACTATCTACTATGTAGTAATATACGCTATTATAATAATGTCTAAAGTAAAGTATAATATATTTAAAATTAAGCGTTACCCGTATCCCCCTTAACACGTTTTATAGTGCCAATAGTTTATACAGTACCGTAGTCCCTCTTGATCGGGTGGCCCCCAGAAGATACTCCATAGGTACGACACAAATCAAACTTGTAGTAAAGCACGCTAGCGTAGGTGACACAGAAAAACTAGGCAATGCCAAGGTAGATATACCAATTACACTTCCGGACCGGTGGTAACGCATAACCGCAGCTACCGCCCACCTCGAGCCACATTCCCAAAATCAAAAATCAAAGGTGGACCCAATTAATCACAAAGTAATAGAATGGTATCGAAGAAGTGTGTCCGATCGAAGGAGCTACCTCATCAGCCTGTCAATTGCTCCTATTTTAGCCACCTTATTCAACCTCATGAGAGTCGGGTCACGTATATACCTCATATAGAAACGTCACCACCATCCTACTTCATTCTGGAATCTCCACCGCATATGCAGTTGTTAAAGTGGTTTTCAGAATTGGCAGAGAGTATGACAACTTCCGATCTCGGTCTCTTTAACAACCAAACGTTATTATAACACCATGGTCATTTCAAAATAGTATATATCTCAAAACCAAAATATCATTGCTATTTCAAAAACCACATCAATTCGATATCATTTCCATTTCAAAACCAAATAAGATATCATTTCCATTTCAAATATATTCATTTCCAAAATCATAGCATTTTCAAAGTTATAACACTTTCGAAACCAAACACTTGAAATTATAACACTTTCAAACATAATACCTCATAACTTTGAAAACCTAACTTCCACCACTTAAACAGTTTAGATATTAAAATAGTATGTGTAATAAAATATGTTATAAAGCAAAATAGTTTTATAAAAGAGTTATAAGTTGACATAGTTGATATTAAAATAGTTAGTATATTAAAATAGTTTATATTAAAAATAGTTTATATTAAAAATGATTTATATTAAAATAGTTTATATTAAAATAATTTATAAAGAAAGATATAAATATAATTTAAAAATACTTTACATAATAAAATAGTTTTTCCCAAATTTCACAAATCGATTCAAATCAACTCGCATTTCCAAACTTCAAATTGAATCCAATCTCAAATCATCAATTTCAATTTATTTCAGTTTCTCAATAAACCGTTCCAAATTATAAGAATTTCAAATACAGATTTTTAACCACAAAACCAACCATTTCAATATATTTTAAAGCTTTAAATATTCAACATTTCAAAACTAAATTTGATAATTGATATATATCAAAATTCACTTTACTATTATTTAGTTTTGAAATATTTACTTAATAAATCCAATATCATTTAGATAAACTCCAAATTTTAAATAACTGAATATTTCCCTCAATTTATTCAAACTTGATATATTCATTAAATCACTTTCCAAAATCAAGTTATAAAGTCATATCCTTTTTAAATTTGAAATTCCATAAGTTTCAGATTTATTTAATTAAATAAATTCTCAATTGAATACTATTTCAAATAAAATTTCAAATCTACCTTCCCAACCTTAATTTATTAAAATTATTATAAACTCTATATAAAAATATAATTTAAATAAATACTTAACCATATTATATTTTAATAAAGTTAAACTTTATTACTAAACATATTTTATACATAGCTTAAACCAAGAATTTAACTATATAAAATAACATTTATACAATATCAAAATTAATATTTATATAAAACCATATATTTCTTTCCAAAACCATAGAAAACAATTTCAATATATATATATATATATATATATATATATATATATATAGACCAACGGTGTTTGTATATAATTTTCTGTCTTATGGTCAAGTGATATGGATATTTATCAATTCGTAATTTAAATATATACAGTATATATCATACAGGTATATATCATTTCAACCCGCAATTCCAAATTCAATTCAAATGAATATTGCTTGGGTTAATCATTTCAACCCATAACGATTTTCTCCTATTCTACAGATCGTTCGGGTATGTATCATTTCAACCCATAGTGATTCTATACTAACAGGAAACTTGCAGAGTGATAAAAGATATGATAATAATATAACAGATATATATCATCAATATAAATAAAAAATAATGGTGTTAGATGTCACCGGTGAAACAGATAGCATATATGTAACAATGTAAATAACTAATAGCAGCATATTTCAATTGAAATCAAAGTTAATAAATATAAGAACAGTAATCGTGAGTGATTGCTCACCTTTCGAGATTAGAGGAATTTGATAATGAAGTAAATTACGAATCCAGGCGCGAATTCCGAAGAAAAGTGAAATGGGCACGATTGACGAACAAAGTTGATCAATAGGAATAGACGAAATCTAATCAGAATTGGATTAATGAATATAATCGGTATAAGTGAACTTAAATATACCTATATATAAAAATCATATTTAAATTCAAACAGATATTAAATTAAATATATATATATGGTTTTCAAAAACCATAGTTTTAAATTAAAACACATATATAAAATCAATCATATACACATCATATTTTTTTGAAATATATATATATATATATATTACTGAAAGTACAAAACACTTACATACAAGTTATATCGTTAACATTTCTCTCTAAAACAATCTATACAAACTTGCTTTATTTTAATACATATAAACTAACATTAAAACTAATATACTATACAACATCTCAAGTATGAGTTTATATAATAATATATATAACACTTGTATAATACAACCTTTAAAACATACAGATCGCTCATGCTTACAATAAATTAACTCGTATATATTCTGAAACATATTATACTTATAAATATATATAAACAAAAATAGGTTTATATATATATACCCACTTTCGAAATTAGGTTCCAAATACATATAATCATAATAATAATACATACATACATACATACATATATATAAATGACTAACATAAACCAGATATAAATATATATATCATACAACATAACATATGTAAATAAATATATATACATAACTTATGTAAACATGCTGTTGAATAAATATAAGCTATAAAACAATATACTAAAAAAATAGAACAACTTGATTCCATATATATATATATATATATATATATATATATATATATATATATACTTATAGTATAACAAGTAGAACTAATGATATAGCTTGCTTATAAAGTTAACATATATTAATATACCTTCAAAAAAAGTAGACAAACTTGATATATATATACACACACATACATACATACATACATACATACATACATACATACATACATACATACATACATACATATATATTAATATATACAGGTTTATAAAACATATATAATCCATAACTTATAACTTAGAAAACCATATATCATATATATAACAGCAGCCATACAACTTGTACAAACCTTTACATAGTACTATTCTATAGTTTATATACTTTTTCATATTAATGACATACAAGTTACTTTATATATATATATATATATATATATATATAACTTAATATTTTCTTATATAACTATCAATAAAAGAAATCTATAATAGACTTTATATAAGTTATATATATATATATATATATATACTTCTAAATATCAATCACTTAAAACTTCCAGCAAATAAAATGTATAAGGTATATGTATATATTATTTGCATAAAAAAACAACACTTAAGCTTGTATAGATAAAGTACTAAATTATTACAACTGGACCTTATATACACATATATAAAATCTTATAATTTTATTTTAAATAGACAAAGTCCACATACAATATACTTCAGTTGTGTAGTCATAGGTATATGGACTTCCTTCTAAATTATAAAATTATTCCATTGTTCTTAAAACACATCAGAAAAATCATAATATTCAAAACTATATTTAACATCAATGTATATACTAAAATGAAACTTATATATATATAAAATGGTGACTAAGCTTTAGATCAAAGTATAAATAGGCTTCACAAAATATGAATGCACTTCTCAAATGAAAGCACTCGATGTGTATATAAGCTGCAGATAAATATGCAAACATACAATATACATATACTACAGAAAAAAATGAAAACATTACTTGACATCTATCGTCAGGCAAAAAACGAGGGAAGACGCTTCACAATGGTGAGAAGGCTAAAGGTTTATACAGATCTCGGCTAAACAAATCTAAAGCAACATAGGTGGAGGCTCAGGCAGGCGGAAGGTCGGTGAAGCTGGTTGCGGCTACTCGGGAAGATGAAGTGGTGGGCTGCTAGCTTGGGCGGAGAAGAGGGGAGAGGTGATCGTCAGGACAGTGGAGGAGGGAGGCCGACATACATTGCCGTGTAGTGTTGGTGAAAGGCGGAGATTGGCGCTTGGAATAGAGAATGCACCCAGCTGTTAAACTTGTATAATGTATATATATTTTCTCATTTGATAACAGTGAACGAAAATGAAATGGAAAGGCAACCTACGTGAATATATTGAAAAGTAAGAATGGAGAAGGTCCAACAGAAATTAAGGAGAAAATAAATGCTAACGGCTCTTTGTTTCAACTGTTGGGTAAATGAAAGGACAAGGTAATCAAAAAGACTCAGAACCGATACGACTACCATTTCGCCAAATTCATCACTACCGGATACCCAAACACCTGAACAAATATGCTACGGAGGTCAACACGACGAGATGATAAAAATGGTATACAGATATTAGTGGTACAATCATTCCATTAAAAGTCGATAGTCGGTACCGAAAATGCAGCTATTTTTCCGAAAATAAGATAACGAAGCAATAGCAGTCAAAATATGACAAAACAAAGGATGACGTCACACTTAGAAGATGATTTACAAATGTATTGTATAAAAATATTCAGGTTTGGAAAACATGTTATTACCATCAAATTTCGACTGTTGTAAATTTAAATAAAATTACACAATAAAATAAACTTCCATATTATAAATTGAAAATTTACTATTTTCTATGTTTAATTAGAATATTCCAAATATTAAATTTTTATTTTCAAATTTTATTGTTTAAAATTTCACAAAATTTCAATTAATTAATAAGTAAAACCATTAAAATTTACGGGTCGTTACACTCTCCCCCACTCAAAACTTTTCGTCCCCGAAAAGGAACGAGGTAGGAGAATAGAAACAACCAATAAGAAAAATGGATTTGAAATACAAAATATGACACTTAATTTAATATCATATAACCTTCAATTTACATTAATTGGTATTCAATAATTTATTTTAAACTCAAGATATTTCATTTAGTTGATTTAATTTCAATTCATTAACCTTTAAAACAAATTATTATTCAATTAACTTATTATTCTATTTATCTCAATTATCATTTTTATAATTAAAGAAAAGTAAATGTATAACATTTATTATAACCACTCAAATTTTAGTTATAAAAAAATCATTTATATTGTATATTATCCAATTACATGTTCAACTTTTGAATAATTAAGGTAAGTTATATTAGAATGTAATGAGGTATTATACAAGTGAATTTTTCCCAATTCAGTTATTTCAAGTTTAAATATTTATTCAAAATCTAACTTTATTTTATAATTGACGTCCTTCAACATAAACATAAAATTTAAGAATTTAAATTTTCGATTAACTTCAAACCATTTAGAAATAAATATATATACTATATATATCAAATTAAATCTATTATCCTATACCTACATATATTATATATATTATATATATATATATATATATATATATCAAGTCATACATTGAAATTCAAATCATTTTATTTTTTAAAAAAAAATGTAGCAAAGCGACATAATGGTCTCTCCACTCTGAAACTCGAAAATGAATGTCGATGATGCGGCCGCCATCACCAAAATTATTTTCCAGTGACAAAAGAGGGGAGCACTTATTTAAACATTTAAAAATTCTTTAGATACGATTTCTATTTGAAAATACTTTAAATAATAAGCCTTTTAAATTTTAAAACCAAAGTTTGAAATCACCGGAAATTAAATCCTCAAATTCTAAATTTAAATTCATTTAAATTCTCAATTCAATTTATAACCCATGTTTAAAAATTTCATTTATAGTACAATAAATGATAATCAAATATTATCATTTCTAACAACTAATTCAGCTAACTCTTTAATTTTTAGAAAATTTACTTATATATAGAATAATCATACAAAACTATTTCATTTACCAAATTTGAAAACACTATTATGTCAGTTTGTTCTGTTCAAGTGTTTTGGAAATCCTATCGATAGCGTTGATAAAATGAATTGATCGAAAAACCTAAATCAACATTAGCAATTCAAACAACACAATATATAAAACATTTAATATTAATATAAATGCACTCCCTCACTCGATGATTCTAGAACGGGTTTCAAAACAAGGATAGCGATCAAAATATAGAGGGATCCTAACTAAAAGAATTCAACTAGAAGATAGGCTCGATAGGGAGATTAGTAGATTGAATTTCAAACAAGAAAGATGGATAGACTTATATAAATCGCGGCAACCTTAATCGGGTCAACCGTGACTTCAAGAATAAGATCGATGTAGAATTCTAAGGTAAATTGACATTCGATCACAAGAGATAGAATTCAGGCGTAGCAGGAGATAGATAGCATCGTAAAACAAGGATACAGAAATCTTCGGTAAATCAATGCCTATGGTAAAGGAGTTTAACCCCTTTACAAATCATTCGAAGATTGGCGAGACCGCCGAGTTATGGAGATCATTCGTAGTGGAGTTTTGGATAATCCAAAATCAAGAAACATGAATAGGGAGAATAAGGATGGATTTTGGAACCGAGGAAAACGTTCCAAAATACAAAGAGAATCCGAGTCAAAGAGAAAGAGATTCAAGCTCGAATGAAGGTGATTCTGTAATTAAATTTACTCTATATATTGAGTTTTGCCTAAAACCAAAGCTCTGTTACCAAATGTAACATCCTAATATTTTCTACCATTCGCATCCACACATGCCGGATTTGAATTGCTTAAAATACCAGATTGTTAATTTATACTTGGCAAAACTCAGCATATACAATAAATAAATAAATCACAGAATCACAGACACAGAGTAATGTAAAATATGCAGCAGAAACAAAAAAACAGTAGTTCATGAAGCTACTATATATAACAGAGTTAAATAAGATACAACAGAAGTCTCAAATACAATAGTCAAATACAAGATCAGAATACATCACTGGAATGAACTGAATAGCTACAAGCTGAACGTATGTAGATGGATCTCTAAACGAAGCTCTAACTCCAAAGGTGAGTCTCAAAAGCTGTATCACTCAGTCAGACCCGAGCGTAAAGCAAAACACAAAACAGTCGAGTTAGGATTAACATTCTTATATCAATAAATCTAATTCAAGTGAAATAACAACAGAAATACAAGTAACTCAAAGGATGTTTGGGATAACCATCCTCTAAGGATCCATTAAACTATCTACTATGTAGTAATATACGCTATTATAATAATGTCTAAAGTAAATTATAATGTATTTAAAAATAGCGTTAAGGCATTACCCATATCCCCCTTAACAAAATTTATAGTGCCAATAGTCTATACAGTACCATGTCCCTCTTGATCGGGAGGCCACCAGAGGATACTTCATAGGTACGACACAAATCAAACTCGTAGTAAAGAACGCTAGGGTAGGGGACACGACACAACTAGGAAATGCAAGGGTAGATATACCAATTACACTTTCGGGCCGGTGGTAACGCATAACCACAGCTACCGCCAACCTCGAGCCACACTCCCAAATCAAAAATCAAAGGTGCACCCAATCAATCACAAAGTAATAGAATGGTATCGAAGGAGTGAGTACAATCAGAAGAGTTACCTCATAACCCGTTAATTGCTCCTGTTTTATCCACCTTATGCCAACTCACGGTAGTCGGTTCCACGTATATACTTCATATAGGATCGTCGCCACCATCCGACTTCATTCTAGAATCTCCACCGCGTATACAGTTGTTAAAGTGGTTTTCGAAGTTGGCAGAGAGTATGAAAACTTTCGATCTCGGTCTCTCTAACAACCAAACGTTATTATAACACTACGATCATTTCAAAATAGTTTATACCTCAAAACCAAAATATCATTGCCATTTCAAAAACCATATCAATACGATATCATTTCCATTTCAAAACCAAATAAGATGTCATTTCCATTTCAAATATATCCATTTCCAAAATCATAGCATTTTCAAAGATATAACACTTTCGAAACCAAACGCTTGAAATTATAACACTTTCAAACATAGTACCTTGAAGTTCATAACTTTGAAAACCTAACGTCCACCACTTAAATAGTTTAGATATTAAAATAGTATATATATATAAAATAGGTTATAAAGTAAAATAGTTTATATAAAAGAGTTATAAGTTGAAATAGTTAATATTAAAATAGTTAGTATATTAAAATAGTTTTTATTAAAAATAGTTTATATTAAAAATGATTTATATTAAAAGAGTTTATATTAAAATAATTTATAAAGTAAGATATAAACATAATTTAAAAATTCTTTATATAATAAAATAGTTTTTCCCAAATTTCACAAATCGATTCCAAATCAACTCGCAGTTCCAAACTTCAAATTTAATCCAATCTAAAATCTTCAAATTCAATTTATTTCAGTTTCTCAATAAACCGTTCCAAATTATATCAATTTCAAATACAGATTTTTAACCACGAAATAAACCATTTCAATATATTTCAAAGCTTTAAATATTCAATATTTCAAAACTAAATTTGATAAGTCATATATATCAAAATTCACTTTACTATTATATGGTTTTGAAATATTCACTTAATAAATCCAATATCATTTAGATAAACTCCAAATTTTAAATAACTGAATATTTCCCCCAAATTATTCAAAATTGATATATTCATTTAAATCACTTTCCAAAATCAAGTTATAAAGTCATATCCTTTTTAAATTTAAAATTCTATAAGTTTCAAATCTATTTAATTAAATAAATTTTTAATTGAATACCATTTCAAATCAAATTTCAAATCTTTCTTTTTTAGCAAAGGCTAGCGGGGTTAACAGGACCCCTACCTGATTTTATTGCAACAAAAAAATAAAATACAACGCTTGTTCAAAAAGAAGAAGCAAGCAAGAAAATAAGCACTGGGGTGAACAAGAGGGAAAAATTAAAAAAGGCACACTGAGCAAACTAGAGAAGAAACCACCAAGACCACAAACTATCTCCACACATCTCTGATAATAGAAGGAAAAGAGGGCTGATACATCAGAGCTTGAAAAATATCTTTCTTCAAAGCTTCCCATAACACATGCCCATCCCTCCTCTTTTTTTTAAAACAAATCATATTTCTTTCAAGCCACACAATAGACATATATTTCTTCAGGCAGATTGTTAGGCATCTTGCTTTCATATTACGCCACCTAGTTGCTTTATATATCATGTCAAGATCCACTTCCCTAAGACTGGACAGCAAATTAAAACCAGCAAGTTGCATCATTTTATCAAATAGCTTCATAGTATAGGTACATTGAAGAAACAAATGGTGTGTGGACTCCGTTTCATTATCACAGAGTAGGCATAACAAACCAGCATCAATGCCCATCTCCATCAACCTGCTTTTTGTTAACAAGGCGTTTCGAACAACCTTCCATAGCATCAGATTATCCCTGGGTGCAGAATCAACAGACCAAATGACCTTACTCCATTTAAATGCTTGGCTACTGGGTCTGTGCAAATATTTATACACTATAGAAACAGTGTGAGGTTTGGCATTCCACAGAACAGCATCAACATCAACAGCAGGGTAGGAATTACCTTGGATTTCATTCCAAACTGTCCTGATGACTTGATTTGAGGAATAAGGAAGTTGCAGGTATCC
The DNA here is from genome assembly GCA_030765085.1 of Allium cepa. Taxonomy (NCBI): domain Eukaryota; kingdom Viridiplantae; phylum Streptophyta; class Magnoliopsida; order Asparagales; family Amaryllidaceae; genus Allium; species Allium cepa. The sequence goes on from CM060932.1 coordinate 746,397,004, forward strand.
ATGGCTAATATAATCAACTGCTAAGGCATCAATGGGTATACCAGATTGAATCATTTGTTGATAGCCGAGAAGTTTATGCAACAAAACACCATTGGCAACCCAAGGATCAAACCAAAATTTTACAGCAGATGAGCTTGCCATTCTATTAACAATGAGGGGAAGTAATGTATCACGCAAACCAAGTATCTTTCTCCATGTCCAACTACAAGTATGTGGAGTTGGCAAGGCCCAGAAGTTAGACCTACCAATTCTATGTGCCCATACCCACTTAACCCAGCTTGAATTCTTCTTGACAATTATAGAGTTCAGATGAGTACTGAATGGAGCTATATTCCAATTGACAATGTTCATAACTCCCAACCCACCAGATTTAATGTCCTTCTCCATGAGATTGAAAGAGCATGGCAGAGGCTTCCTATTGTTGATGGAACCAGTCCAAAAAAATATGAGCATAGCACCTCTAACCAAATACATAAGCTTAACTGGCAGGATAAAAGCTTTAGACCAATAAACAATCATAGAAAAGGCAACAGATTTGATACGCACCAGCCTTCCTGCCTGTGATAAGTATCCGTTAGACCACCTGTCAAACATAGATATAATTTTGGTGTATAGGGGTAGGCAATCAGTAAACTTCAATCTAGAGGTTAAGAGCGGGAGGCCAAGATATGTCATATTAGAGACCATACTTTGAAGACCAGTTACTTGCTTTAGTGTGGAGGAATGTTCAGAGGATATCCCAGCAAAAGATATTGCAGATTTTGTACAATTGAGTTGCAAGCCAGACATTTTAAAAAAATCAGTCAAAGTATTTATAACACACTGAATTGAGGGAAGGTGTGGCTTGGTAAAAATCATTATATCATCAGCAAACATAAGAGTTGTAACATTTGTGAGCTTACATTTAGGGTGATACCTGATCAAATCTGAAGTGTACTTGGTATTCATATATCTTGTGAGAACTTCCATCACAAGAAGAAATAAGTAGGATGAGATCGGATCACCCTGCCTAATTCCTTGCCTACTCTTGAAATATCCAACAGGGCGACCATTCGAAACAATGGAGAATCTAGGTGTTGATATGCATTCATGAACCCAACCAACAAAAGGCTTTGGGAAATTCATTAAAGCAATAATTCGTACAATTGAAGACCAGTGAATGGAGTCATAAGCTTTCGAAATGTCTAACTTTAACATTGCAGAAGGAGAAGCATTAGATCTTTCATACCCACAAAGAAGATCTTGGGCAAGTAGAACGTTGTCAAAAATTGTTCTGTTGGGAAGGAAGGCTACTTGATTGTTCGAAATGATATGTGGGAGGACATGCAATAGCCTAGAAGTAATGATTTTGGAAATACACTTATACACCACGTTGCAGCATGAGATAGGTCTGTAGGAAGACACAGTGTTAGCTTCAGTACATTTAGGGATAAGGACAATATTTGTAGAGTTTACTTCTGGTAGGAGAGTACATTTGTTAAAAAAATTGTGAACAGCCTTGCAGAAATCAGCATGAACAATGTCCCAGCAACTAACATAGAAGTGAACGTTGAAGACATCAGGACCACCACACGATTTTCTATTCATGGCAAAAAGGGTTTGCTTTATTTCCTCATCAGTGACCTGTTTAACGAGCATCTCAGCCTGCAAACTGGAAATGACTGGTAGGGAGATAGCATTTAACATGTCAAGGTCAGGACAAAAATTTGAGTTGTTACCAAGTAAATTTTCGAAGTAATTTATAAAGGCCGCATCAATTTGCTCAGGGGAGGTGACCGTAGAACCATTAGGAGTAAGAATTGTGCATATATTTTCTTTAGCTTGCTTTATTTTGATCGAGGAATGAAAAAACTCAGTGTTACGATCACCAAATTTAAGCCACTTACAGTGAAACTGCTGTTGTTTCATTCCACTTTCAATATCGAGGGCTTTGTTGAGAAGCACACAGAGCTTGCCTTCCTCCTCAGCAGCAACAGGATCATGAGGGTTATTCATCATAAACTCCTAAGCATGTTTATACATAGACTTCAATGTTGTAGTTTGCTTGGAACCATCACCATACTTTTCAGCTGCCCAAGTCCTCAAGTGCTTTTTAACAAAATTGAGCTTCCTGCATAGGATAAACATAGGGTTACCATAACAATGTGAGGACCAAGCTTTGCCCATAATTGGTTTGAATTCAGAGGAGAGAGTCCAGTCATTAAAAAATTTGAAACTTCTTTTTACATTTATCATAATGGGACCATTTGTTAAAATCAATGGGGAGTGATCAGAGAGGATGGGATGGATAAGATTGACCGACAGATTAGGCCAGCCAGAGAGAGCTTTGAAATTGGAGAAGGCATGATCAATAGTGGAGAAGGTTTTGATTCCACTCCTACTTTTATTATTCCATGTATATCTAGCACTAGATGTTTGATGCTTGAGTAGGTCTGAATCAGATATGGCAACGCTTAAAGGAAGGATATGCTTCGGGAATAATGGCTGGCCACCAAACTTATCATCAAGCTGATAGCAGCTGTTAAAATCACCCATGACCAGCCATGGATGTGATTCATGCCTGAGAAAAGGCAAGAAATCAAAAAGTTTTTGCCTTGAAGCAGTAGAATTATCTGCATAAATGAAAGTAAGATAGAAAGAAGATTTGGTTAGCTGGCAGATGATTTTTGTATGGATGAATTGCCTTGAGGAAAGAACAGTGGTTATGGAATAAGCATTTGGATCAAAAAGGATTAAAATCCTACCATAATCAGCATCAGATAGATTATGGAGATAGTTCCAATTAGGATTAACATAACTAGCAACCCTAGAAGTTAAAGCGAGATTGAGTTTAGTTTCGAGAAATGCAATTATTTTAAGTTTATGGGAGAAGATGAGATTTTTAAATTGATCAAGTTTCAAATGACTATGAGCATACCTAATATTCCACACACCAATGTTTTGTAACATCATAAACTAAAGAGATTGGTGGATAATATTTTTTCTGCTCCTAGTTGCAGGAGATTGGGAATCAAAAGGTACAGCTTTGGATTTTGATAATTTTTTAGCTGAGATTCTAGCATTACTGTCATTGTTTCCATGGCTAGATTCATCACACAATTGCTTTCCTTTGTCATACCATCCTGGTATAATTGCATTGTTAACATAAGGAAAGTGGGCTGCAAAAGAAGGTGTAGAAGAAGACAAGTTTTGATTGTGGGGAACGGGAGAAGATGTAGATGGTTCAAAGAGTTTTGGAATAGAATCTGAAGGGACATCTTGCATTTCACAGGCAAGTTCAAATATGATTTTTGCAAAAATGTTGATAAGATTGGAATCAGAAGAATTAGAGTTTTGGATTTTTATCTCATTAGTTGCCTCCATTAGAGTTTGATCAGTATAAGTTTGAGGAAGTCTTGTTTCATACTGGTTGTTTTCAGAACTGATATTCACATGCACAGGTGTAACACCATGCACATTGTTTATGCCTTGTGTATTCCCACTTTCCGCTACTTGGTGGCAGTTGGCCGATTTTACTCTGCCAACTTCGAGTAATTCTCCCTCCTCAATGTCAAAAACATCAACTATTCTTTTTCCTTATCTACCTGAACTGTTTCATTAGTTTCTCCTTGAATTTCATCAGAGAGGACTTGAAATCTATTAACCATACTATTATCAACACCACGTACAGCCATGGGTATATTTTTATTTTTTAAGGCTCTATCCTTGGAAACTCCTTCCACATTTGCAGTGGAACAATGCAGTGTCTTAGTGCCACCAAATTCACTTTGTTTTTCACCAACTTCTACAAAACTAGCATCCTTGTTCTTGCTTTTATTCAAATCTTTCTTCCCAACCTTAATTTATTAAAATCATTATAAACTCTATATAAAAATATAATTTAAATAAATACATAACCATATTGTATTTTAATAAAGTCAAACTTTATTATTAAACATATTTTACGTCAAAACAATTTTATATATAGCTTAAATCAAGAATTTAATTATATATAAAATAACATTTATATAATATCAAAATCAATATTTATATAAAACCATATATTTCTTTCCAAAACCAAAGAAATCAATTTCAAAATATTTATATATATATAGACCAACGGTGTCTGTACTTAATTTTCTATCCTATGGTCAAGTGATACGAATATTTATCATTTTGATCCGCAATTTAAATATTTGCGGGTATATATCATTTCAACCCGCAATCCCAAATTCAATTTAAATGAATATCGCTTGGGTTTATCATTTCAACCCATAACGATTTTCTCCTATTCTACAGATCGTTCAGGTATGTATCATTTCAACCCATAGTGATTCTATAATAACAGGAAACTTGCAGAGTCATAGCAGTATGATAATAATATAACAGGCATATATCATCAATATAAATAACATATAATAGTGTCAGATATCACAGGTGAAACAGATAGCATATATATAACAATGTAAATAACTAACAACAACATATTTCAATTGTTGTTTCAATTGAAATCAAATTTAATAAGTATAAGAATAGTAATCGTGAGTGATTGCTCACCTTTCGAGGCTAGAGGAATTTGATAACGAAGTAAATTATGGATCCAAGCGCGAATTTCAAAGCGAAGTGAAATGGGCACGAATTGACGAACAAAGTCGATCAATAGGAATAGACGAAATCTAATCAGAATTGGATTGATGAATATAATTAGTATAAGTGAACTTACATATAACTATATATATAAAATTCAGATTTAAATTCAAACATATATTAAATTAAATATATATATAGTTTTCAAAAACCATAGTTTTAAATTAAAACAAATATATAAAATCAATCATATATACATCATATTTTTTTGAAATATATATATATATTATTAAAAGTACAAAACACTTACATACAAGTTATATCTTTAACATTTCTGTCTAAAACAATTTATACAAACTTGCTTTATTTTAATACATATAAACTAACATTAAAACTTATATACTATACAACATCTCAAGTATGAGTTTATATTATAATATATATAACACTTGTATAATACATCTATTAAAACAAATAGACTGCTCATGCTTAAAACAAACTAACTCATATATATATCCTAAAACATATTATACTTATAAATATATAAAAACAAACATAGGTATATATGTATGTATGTACCCACTGCCCAAATTAGGTTCCAAATACATATAATAACATATATATATATATATATATATATATATATATATATATATATATAAATGACTAACATAAACCAGATAAAAATATATATACAATACAACATAACAAATGTAAACAAATATATATACATAGCTTATGTAAACATGCTGCTGAATAAATATAAGCTATAAAACAATATACTAAAAAAACAGAACAACTTGATTCCATATATATACTTATAGTATAACAAGTAGAACTAATGATATAGCTTGCTTATAAAGTTAACATATGTTAATTTATCTTCAAAAAAAGTAGACAAACTTGATATATATATATATATATATTAATATATACAGGTTTATAAAACATATATAATCAATAACTTATAACTTAGAAAACCATATATTATATATATAACAGTAGCCAATACAACTTGTACAAACCTTTACATAGTACTATTCTATAGTTTATATACTTTTTCGTATTAATGAATATAAGTTACTTTATATATATACATATATGTTAACTTAATTTTATGTTATATAACTATCAATAAAAGAAATCTATAACACACTTTATATAAGTTATATATATTCTTTTAAATATCAATCACTTAAAAATTCTAGCAAATAAAATGTATAATTTATATGTATATATAATTTTCATAAAAAAACAACGCTTAAACTTGTATAGATAAAGTACTAGAATATTACAACTGGACCTTATATAAACATATATAAAATCTTATAATTTTATTTTAAATAGACAAGTCCACAGACAATATACTTCAGTTGTGTAGTCATAGGTATATGGACTTCCTTCTAAATTATAAAATTATTCCATTATTCTTAAAACACATCAGAAAAATCATAATATTCAAAACTATATTTAACATCAATGCATATACTAAAACGAAACTTATATATATATAAAATGGAGGCTAAGCTTTAGATCAAAGTATAAATAGGCTTCACAAAATATGAATGCACTTCTCAAACAAAAGCAACTCGATGTGTATATATGCTGCAGATAAATATGCAAACATACAATATACATATACTACAGAAAAAAAACGAAAACATTACTTAACATCTATGGTCAGGCAGAAAATGAGAAGAAGACGAAGTAGGCTTTACAGCGGTGAGAAGGCTAGAGGTTTATACAGATCTTGGCTAAGCAAATCTAAAGCAACATAGGTGAGGTTCGGGCAGGCAGAAGGATGGCGCAGCTTGTTGCGGCTACTCGAGAAGATGAAGTGGTGGGCTGCTAGCTTGGATGGAGAAGAGGGTAGAGGTGATCATTATGACGGTGGAGGAGGGAGGCCGACATACTTTGCCGTGCAGTGTTGGTGAAAGGCGGAGATTGGCGCTTGGAAGAGAAAATGCACCCGACTATTAACCTTGTATAATGTATATTTTTTTTTCTCATTTGATAATAGTGAATGAAAATGAAATGGAAAGGCAACCCACGTGAATATATTGAAAAGTGGGAATAGAAAAGGTCCAGCAAAAATTCAGGAGAAAATAAATGCTAACGGCTCTTTGTTTCAGCCGTTGAGTAAATGAGTGGCCGAGTCTTCTACATTTACATGCTTTGTTCGTATCGATCTGGAGTATCCCTTTCGCATCGATGGCTCACACTTCTTCATATCAATGCTTTGTGACCATTTTGTATTGATACGAACCAATGCATTTCGTATCAATGACCCGGATGCTGTTTCGTATCGATCATTCCTCACATCCTTCGTATAAATGATTTTAGTGGTGTTTGTATCGATCATTGGTTGATCGATACGAATTGAGTTGGCGACCCATACGAAGTACATATGGATATCGATACGAAGCGTTGCTTACCCAATGGATACGAAGTAGAATGGGCGTAAGTGGATCGATATGAATAAGCTGGTGGATGATAGATGCGAAATGGGATACGCCTGGATGGATATGAACAAGACTTCTTTCCATGGATATGAACCACCACTTATCTTGATTTGCATCGATCATATCTTGAGCATACGAACTCCGATTGACCTGAAATTTGAAATGAAGCCTTCCCTAGCCTATTTCATCATTACCAATCGATCCCGTCTTGATTAGAGCTCGGTCAAATTTCTACAGTATCGATCATAGCCTTATTTCCAATCGATCTTTAATACCGATTCCCATCCTTTTTAGCCTATTTGTTGATATCCAGGCCTTGGCCTAAAGGTGGGACAACATTTGCTCCCCCTCAAAACATGCCTGATACCACGCTGTGACGCCCCATAACCACTCGTTCGCACTAAACGGTTTACTATCCGTTAGTTAATTTCACACTCAAAGCAGTACAAAGTCTACCCCATCTCATTGGTAAACCAGACCAAAAGGTCAAAACAATCAATCGAATAGGTCGGGGATTAATCGGGAAGACAAACGCATGGATTCATGGTCCGTGTTTTACCTAACCATTTAATCTCCCTTCCACTCCGCTCGAAGTGCGAAATCGTGTGTGTTTAAATAGAATTTATAAATTGGAGAAACGAGCTTTTAATGCAATTTTTGAAGATTACTTTATAAAAACCCGTGAATGAAGTCAAAAATAAGTTATCAAAGCCAAAGATGCAATAACAACCACTAAGAACCAACTTGAATCGATAAAATTTGAAAAACACATAAAAAGGAAAAATAGGCAAACAACAGCAGGTCGGTCGGCCGACTACAGGGCTTGGTCGGTTGGCCAGAAGCAGAAAAATGCTCGGGGTAGCAGGTCGGTCGACCAGACAGGGTCTTCGGTCGGCCGGCTCCGCAACCTGGGCTGTTTCCATCCTACCCAAATGATGAGCAAATTTCCCCCAATTTTGTAATCGGACGATTAATGGCACTAAGGGTTTATACTAACGACAACCCGGCCTATATGCTCATCAACACACCTCGAAAAGCATGATCAAAACATTCATAAGAGAATGTTCATAAAAATTTGACTTTGAAACTCAAGAATTGGAATATTCATAAAACCAATCCAATCAAAAATCAAATGCATATGAATAAGTAATAGGAATTCATACCCATCAGCCATGATATCAAGAGAAGTAGATGTGAATTCAAAACTCACCTTTTTTACACACAACAAAGATGAGAAACACAAACACAAGAAGGAGACCAACTACTCTTCACTTCAACTCTACAAGCTTCAATCTAAAAATAAAACACATATTTCCCAAAGTTAGGTTTAGGAAAACTTCCAGAAATTGAAGAGGAGAAGAGTTGGAGAAGATGAAGAATAGGCTTACCAACACCTTCTCGTTGATTTTGGAGCAAGAATTCAAGTTGCAAGAAGAAACTAGGGCTAGGAATTTCTAATTCCTCTTCCTTTCCCCCATTTTCAGTTTTAGCTTGAGTTTGGAGGTGAAAATGAGTGAATGGAAAGAAATGGGCTGAGCTAGGGTATTTAGTTAACTAGTGGGCAAAATTCAACTTTCTCCAAACATATCAAAGCTTATACTCAAAAAGATCGCAAACGCCATTTTGGACTCAATGGAGGTGGTTTCGAGTCCTAATTCGGCCATTTGCAAAAAGTAACATTTCGGATTCAAAATCCGACTAACGACGCTATATTTAAATAAAACATTTAAATATAAAATCGTTAAATATGCGGGTTGTTACAGAACTCCCCTCCTTACAACATTGTGTCCCTGCAATTCCTAGAGACGATATGATAAAAGGGTGTGTTTTGAATAGCTCCGAATCCAACATCTAAAGCCTGTATTCCATCCATTTCCATACCATCCGATCCATAATCTAGTCTATTACCAAGTCATCCTATCCAGGTGCCGTAGCCATATCCAAGTCTGCGACTGCTTTGAGTCGATGTCCAATTCGAAGTCTTGTAACCAAATCCTCAATTCCATAGGATCCGAAGCCATCAGCGGAGCTTTAATCTATCCATAACGGATAGCTAAATCTATGACCTTTTTGGGTCGATATCCAAATTCGGGACCGCTCTGGGGCCCTTTGCCCAATCCAAGACCTCATCGGGTCCATCTATCCTAAGAAGAAATCCAAATCCATGCCCTCCCTGGGTTGCATTATCTTGTTCTGTCCCCGACTCTTCGGTCAAGGGCTTGTATGTTCTCCGGCCTCGACTCTCTGGCCAAGGACTTTATATTCTCCAGCCTCGCCTCTCTGGCCAAGGACTTTTATATTCTTTTCGAGTCCATTCCATTGCTCTTCGGCTAATGGATTCGTAACTTGTGATCACTACCCCATCTCTCTAGTCGGGACAACAATTGCGAAATCTATATTATTTATTGTAGTAATGCAAATCCTATCATTTAAAATAGATGTTTTTACAGCCAGGGAAAACCAAATAAATGTCTGTACATCCAAGGGAGAAACCAAAGTTTTTAGGAAAACAAAAAGAAAAACAGGATTTCATAGACTCGAGTAACACGGTTTATCATCATCTCAGATCATGCCTAGGGACTGTCATCGATCCCTTACATGTGTAAGTGACTTAGTCGTATTACTTCGAGTTCTATTACTTATTTAAAGTCATAAATCCATTTAGTTGGTAAAAGCTGGCGATGCCTAGATCCAGTGCCATCCTCGTTCGTGGTGGGCGATGGCCGCTCCTGTTCCACTGCCACAGCTCGATTCCTTACATATTGTTGTAGATGACCACTCCTTATATGCTCCCCAACAATATCCTTCAAATGTCTGCTGTCGTTCATGTTGTTCCCATTCAGCTCATGAAATATGCAATGCTTTTCCGATGCCTGCTCGTATTTAGAAGGTTCCCTTCTTGCCGACCTTCGATACTAGAGGCGCCCTCGAGTATTCAAGTAAATCCTTTCCAAAGTCTCAATCAAATCCATGTAGGAAGTAAACTTTGAATTCCCCCATGGCCTTTTTAAAGTGTCACCATTATCATTCATTTTCCTTTTTCCTTTATCATCTTTGTTTGGATCCTCCCTGGGTGGATCTCTACCCCTTACTGCATAAGCTTCAGCCTCTCTCCCTTCTCTCTCAGCTTGCGCATCTTCCTGCCTTAGAAACCTTTCTGCTTCATGGTAGAACTCCATGAGATCCATCGGTGAGTCCCACTCCAACGATATCTTAAAATCTGAATTATCTGCAATTCCTGAAACTACCACCATCAAAACCATCGATGGATCAGGTCGACCCACCGAAGCTACTACCGCATTGAATCTGGTTAAGAAATCCTTGAGCGACTCTCCTTTCCATTATTTCATCCATGCCAAAGTCATCACATTCTTAGGACGGGAAGAGAAAGTAACGGGGCAGCTCCGTCCATGCGCCAATAAAGCCACTCTCCAACTGTCTGAACCATAATGCTGTTATATCCGTCAAATACAAATGGAAGCATCACACCATGACCTCTTCTGATGCCCCCAGCACCTCCATATGCCTCATGTACCTTGTCATGTGAACAGCGGGATCCGTTCTCCCATCATACATCTCCAGTGTTGGTGGTTTGAAATCTGTCGGGTTCCTAGCTTGCCCGATCATTAGAGCAAAGGGACTCCTATTCACATCCTTCAAGTCTCTATTCACTAGTCCTCCCCTCATGGGTCGCCTGACCATCTCCGTCAACCTGTCACTATCTCCAAGTTGTAGCCGTCATTCTTGCCTCCGATCCGTCCACCGAGTTCACAAGGGAAACCTGGAATCTGCTCTCCTGGACGAGCATCCATTTCTCTATCAATGTTGGGTTGCTCAGCTCCACCTGGTACTCTGCTTGGCATTGGATCAAAATGCTCTAGGTGAGTGCCCCTAGTTCTGGTGCTGCACCGGAAGGTCCTACTCCATTCTGAATTCTGTTTGCTCCGTGCACCCGATCCCTATCTCAAGCATCTCCTATAGTTGTGATCCATTGATTCTGAACTCCAACATGTTCAACTTGTCGGAGTAGGTTCTACATCATCTCCTCTTGTCTCTTGAGCATAGTTTCCATCTCGTCTCTGGTGATGAAGATCGACGCCTGATTCGCCCCTAAGGAAGCCTCCCCGGCTCCCTTCATGCTGGCTCCTTTCTATCCTGGGCTGCAAATATCTCGCTGCAGATATCAGTAGGTCCTGGGCTCGGAAATATCTTGCTCAGATCTCGAAAGACCTCTTCTCTCATGTGGGTGGGCCCACGTGATCGATCCTTGGTCATTTAAACTCGATCCGTGATCGATACGAATGTATTTCGCATCGATTAAGATTTGATCCAATCGAGTTGAGATAGATCATGAACATTCCTGAGGTTGTATGCAAGCTCCTATGCAAATTTGGTGGCATTTAGACTTATAGATTTTGAGTTATGATCGATGCAAGTTTGGATTTATTGAAGGCTGCTGAATTTGCATTGCTTCTTATTCTCATTGCTTCTGGACACGTGATGTCTGATGACATGGCGCTAACATTTTGGATCGATCCACTTTTCATGCCGAGTGACCGAGTCTTCTACATTCACATGCTTTGTTCGTATCGATCTGGAGTATCCTTTTCGTATCGATGGTTCACACTTCTTCGTATCAATGCTTTGTAACCATTTTGTATCGATACAAACCAATGCATTTCGTATCGATGACCAAGAATCTGTTTCGTATCGATGATTTTAATGGTGTTTCGCATCAATCGTTGGTTGATCGATACGAATTGAGTTGGCGACCGATACGAAGTACATATGGATATCGATACGAAGCGTTGCTTACCCGATGGATACGAAGTAGAATGAGCGTAAGTGGATCGATACGAATAAGCCGGTGGATGATGGATGCGATATGGGATACGCCTTGATGGATACGAACAAGACTTTTTTCCATGGATACGAACCACCACTTATCTTGATTTGCATCGATCACATCTTGATCTTGAGCATACGAACTCCGATTGACCTGAAATTTGACATGAAGCCTTTCCTAGTCTTGTTCATCATTACCAATCCATCCCGTCTTGATTGGAGCTCGGTCAAATTTCGACGATATCTATCATAGCCTTGTTTCCAATCTATCATTAATACTGATTTCCGTCCTTTTTATCCTATTTGTTGATATCCCAGACTTGACCAAAAGGCTGGATAACAGTAACTTTTTGATTTTCATTTTTGTACATGATCAGTAAGGTAGTGTAATGAATTTCAAAAATAATAGGCATGGTAAAGCACATAAAAAGTAGACCAAAGACCCATCAATATGCATAGTTGTTCAATAATTTAACAGAGGTTCGTTTGAATAAATTCAGAGCAAAGAGAATCCTTTTATTGTTGGAGTTTATTAGAGTGGAAAACAACAATGAAACAGTATTAAAATACATAGGTTTAAACAAATATCAATTCTTTCAAGTTTAAATTATGATGCTAAGCCACTGATGCATATAACCATCTTTTTATCGGATTTTCTTTTTCAAGCAACTTTACGTTCGCAGTTAACATAAGAAATAGTATTAAAAATGAGACAACAATATTCTTTAGAAAATTTCCATTGAAATAAAAACTGAAAACTTATAAGAGGGCAAGTGGAGATTGCAATTTTGTTATCAAATTCAAATTCATGGTTGGACATTATAGAACTGATTTTGCTGTAGAAAATGGGAATTTAGAAGAGAAAATAAAATTTGACTTTTTACTATCAATCTCCATAGGATACCAAGCTATAGTACATGAATTTAGTAATTTAGTTAAAAAAAATTACATTTTAAGTTAAATAATGAATTACGATCATATTGAGTCAGACCGGTCAAAGCTTGCATATGTACTTAACAGATATTTATATTGAAGTTTTGAACCAAAATAATGAAAACTTATTGTCTAAGCATTCAAAAATTCAAGAACAGGCTCTTTTTTGTCCATGAAATCAGCAATTTGACGAGAAAATATGTCAAATGTACCTAACATGTGATAGAGTAATGAGCGTAAAAGGTAAAAATAACCTTGAACATAAAATTAATCTTGGACACGAAACAATCTAAAATGTTAAAATATCAAAAAAATGGGGATAAAATATAGTATACTTTAGATAGTTTGATAATTTCAAAAGGGGAAACAATAGATGTCGATGCAAAAAAAGAAGCCGTTCTGGCGATGAGACATAGGTAGTTACAGATTTGAAATAAGGAGACGATTAAAGATGCCAGATTGCTTGAGGAGATGACACGTTAGGTTTTGGTTTCTGTTTTCCTATTTGAATAATAGATAGAATTCAAAGCACTATCTTTCTATTGAAATTATGATTGTCTGATTTGTTTCAATTCATCCTATGATCAACCTACATATTGCAAAATTTTGAATTATATTAGACAGGCTGACACATAAGACTAAATAAATTGGTTCAACTTAATATAATATAAGGAATCGTCAGCATAACATGGATGTTGATGACTTACCTTTGGACTTGAAATTATTTTACTACAGAGGCTTTCAGAATAAGCTTCAAGCACCACTTCAGAAAAAACATTACCTACAAAATATTCGGTTACATTTCAATTCAACGCCGATACCAAATTAAAGAAAACTGAAAAAGGAACTCTACTCGGCAATGGCATAACTCGAATAGTGTACCTATATTACTAATACTTAGGTATTCTTCGTTATAGCTAAAAAAACTACCCATTTTTAGGAAAGCCGGCACAAGCTTCAATAATTAAAGTGTCTTACCTGGTCTTAAAACAGTAAACAGACTTTAAAACGATGTTGGCTTTTATAACTTATATTGTGCCTTCCATATTGTTTGCATCCAGTATGTGTCTTACTTGGTCTTAAAATAGTCTGATGGTATGGAAATAAATATGTTTTGATGAACTATATTGCCACTAATCTTTTACAGTAATACATGGGGATTACAGAGTGACAAATAATCTTTTGCACTTTCAAATAATCTTTTGCACTTGCAGGAACTCAATCCATTACCCGATCAACGTTTCATTGTTTCAAAAATGGACATTGTTTTCAAAAGAAGTCTTAAAATGCAGAACTGGCCATTGCCATTAAAAGTTTATGATCGACAATCTCATAAGATAGCGTGGGTTGGTGTGTGACTGATTGTATGTTACATACAAAATGATTTTAATTTTTGGATGAATTTGCTTTTACTTACTATGATTTTAATTTACTGCTAAATCTAAGATTTCACTTGATGTATTATGCATAAAAACTAATATGTTAGTTTGTGAACAATTTTGCATGATGGTTAAATATATGCTTGGCATAGTCATAAACTAAACTGTTAAATGTGAGCTTCTTGATTAAATTAATGGACAAGTAACATTTCAGTTGGTTCACAACAAGAGAAAGCACTCATGCCTATAGGTTTCCAATGGCTAACTGTATGCCAAAAATATGTTATGTTAGTTTTCTTACATTAATGTACTCTGTTTTCAGTTTGTCTTGCTCTTATTTTCAGGCTAATCAGCATGGCCATTTAATGTACCTTTAAAGCAGATATTATATATGAAATGAATTTACTATGCTGCGCTAATATTATGGTTTTTTTCCATAATATATTTCAATATTTTCTATCTCTTACAAAATTTCAGAGCTAAATGTAATGGTTTGAATTCATATTAGAATTTTTACCTTTATGTTTTCCATACCATGTAAAGTTGCAATACGAAGTAGATCCAAGGAGTCTCCAATGGTGAAAGTAATCATAAACCTATAAGTGATTTGCTAGAAAAGGGAAAAATAATAATAGTAAAGAACTTTTGAAAGTATGCATCAGGTAATTGGTAAATGAAACATATCATCACAACTCAAGATCACAAGTACAATGGGTAGTATGAAAAAAAAGCTCACTATACAGTATTCCAAAATTATGCAATCTAAGCATAGCCAACATGTGTCAATCTAAATGGAATCTTCTTGAAAAAAGGAATGACCAAATTCATGGATCTCCAGCATCAATGAGCATCTCTACTATCAACGATCAACATCACTCGTCTCGTGCTTGTTCATCTCTTATACCAGATTCGAGCATGGTTTTTTCCAAGTGATGGACAACATTGAGATTGCAAATCCAGGTGGCACAAAGCATCGGCGGTCTTTGAGAAGATGAATATTATTTTGAATCAAGATGAAAATCAAATTTTAAAGAGGTGTTGATTTATCTTACGGGTGGAGCAATTTTGCATTTTGTGGATTAGCGATTTGATTTAAGTCACCCCATTTTTATTTTTTCTTGTTGGACGATTGAATCGGGTATGGGTTAGATAACTTGCAAAAGAAATGTTTTAACGGGGTCCTACAAACAATTGCTTCGGTTATGTTAGCAACCGAAGCAAATAATATCATTTCCTTCGGTTGCTAACACAACTGAAGCAAATAACCTTATTTGCTTCGTGGCATTTGCTTCAGTTGTAAACAATAATCGAAGCAAACTGTATTCTTGCATTTTCTAATGCTTTGCATGTACTAATTACTTTGGTAGTAAAGGGAGGACCGAAGCAAATGTTACTACTTGCTTCGATTGTTAGTACAACCGAAGCAAGTGATGTGATGCAACCAACATATTTTCTACTAGTGTTATGTAACAACATTTTGTAATAGGCCTAGATTTGTAACAACATAACTATTTATTTTACATTTTCTTATTACTCTCACTACACCAAACATTTCATTTTGTAACACTTTTTCGCTTTTGATTTGTAACAGTTATAACCGTTACAAATTTCTAACGGTTATTTCCATAATTAATATTTGTAACGGTTATTATCGTTACTAAATCTGGTAATTTCATAAATAAATAAATGTAATATGGATAAGATTGAAATTTTATCTTATGTTATTACATATCACATTTCTAATGAATAACGCTTTGTCCTTTCGAAGTTTTTCCTTTTTCGTTCTTATTAGGGTCATCGCACGTTTTTCTACTACCGCCTTCGCCGTATTCTTATTAGGGTTATCGTTCGTTTTTCTACTATCACCTTCACCGTATATCACCACCTCTCCTATCTGCCACCACCTTTGCCTCATTACGTTTGTATTAGGGTTATCGCACTTTTTTATGAAGACAAAAGAAGACTAGGGTTTGTTCTATTTCCACAATTGGCTATAAACTAATTTTCAGATTCAAATCAGGTAATTACTTCTGCTTTAATTTACAGTAGTTATATATGGATTTGGAGGTTAAGGATTAGGAATTAAGCTTCAGCCAAGATTTGAAAGAGGAAGATAAACACTTGTTTGGAATAAAAAGAGTTTTCTCAACTTGTGATGATTGTTGAATTCGTATACCATGCTTATGATGTTTGTTGGATTCGTATGTCATTTTTTTTAGCTTGTAAGCTTTCTTTTCATCGTCTTTTACCTTATAGTTTGGAGGTTTTTAATATAAACTTCTTCATGAACCACATTATGTGAAATGCCGACTTCACATCTAGTAGATAAACCATTAACTGTTTCTGAGCTGCAAAAGAAACTGCCAGACAACTGGGCTGGTGGTTTCTGATCGTACTACAGGTGCTGCAATCTTTGTGCAGTCCAAACATGAATCCAAACCATGTTTTGAGTATAACCATTTTTGATATGGAATGAGTAAACATATGGATACAATATGTTGAGATACTTCAATGGTTGTTAATATAAAGGGTCCAAGCATTTTTGGTTCTTGTATGCTTTCATAATTAGAATAAATACATAATAAAAGATATCCTTATCTTAAACAGCCATTAGGATGCATTGTGAATAAAGCATAATCAACAAGTGCATCATTCTAGAAAAGCTGCATTTAATGGAATGGAAGAATTCAAGAACAATACATAGTTTAAGCAGAAGATCCCTTGGTATAAATTTATTGCATAAATTACGTTCAGTTATATACAAAAGTCTAAGCTATGGCCTCACTAACTGTATACTTGAATAACATCCATCTAATGGATGAGTTTATAATAGCAACAAAGAACAACAAAGTAATTTGAAATCAAAAATAATTATGAATTACATATAACATTGATAATAAACACTTGCTTACCGCTATGAACTTTGACATATGGCCGTTCTTAGTAGTTTGAAGCTCAGCATCAAGATATTTCTTTATCAAACCAAGCATCAGTCACTTGTTGTAACAGGAATTCCTAGTAAATATTTGTACATCCAAAATATGATATTAAGTAAATATTTGTTCATTAATTACTAAACCATCTCGAAGGTATATCTCACATGCGTGAGCCATACATACCAGTTAATTATGGGAAATGCATTTGGAAGAGTAATAACTATCATTCTTCTACTAGTTTGACAACTGAGAGAACTGTACAAACTTACGTTCTAATATTATAAATAAATTCGGATATATAAAGCAAATGGTAAATGTTCAGGCTAAAGAAACGTACATTATAAGTTGAGAACAAAAACATCTATCAACATACATTAAAGCATATGGTAGTCAACTTTGGTTGCTGAATAGATTCAAATAATTGAAGTTACGTGGCATCATTTAATTTGTAGCAAAGTAAAAAATTGAATGTCTCATCGGCTAATATAGACTGATACGTGTCTTCTAACAGTATATTAGGTAAAGAAGATTATAATAGAAGTGCTTGAAAATTGATTGTTCTTTTACCATGAAGTTTATGATATCAAAAGTTAAAATAAGGACAAATGTAACATTTGTTTATCTAAAAAGATTATAGGGCTTGAGGATGTAGGATTCAAACTAGAAATTGTGAAGCAAGAAAAGATTTAAAGTAAAAAAGTAAAGATTTTCAAACTAACTGTATATGTGTGTATTAAAACAAAAGGACGTTTATTAGATTTGAACATGAATAACAAATAAAGCACATCAGATGAAATGGAATGTTTCTAAATATATCTGATAAATTGATTCCGCCCACACTTCGAAAAACAACACGAACTCATATATTCACATGGATTTTAGTTGACGGCCCAAGAAATGGCAGTCAATTGAACTGCTCCACAATCGACTGTGCACAAATTTCTCGTCATTCTATTCTCATTCCATATCAGCTAAATGCAAAGTTGCCTTTTCATTATTTTTATTCCTGTCTCAATTATTTTTTCCTTCAAAAACTGCATCTTAACTCCGTTGATTTTGATTCTTTACTAACTATAGTTTATCTACTTTGCTCTTTTCATAGCTTTAAATTTGCAAAACTGAGCATAGCTCAACTTCGGGCGAAAATGAGCAAGGCTCAGTTTATTAAAATGAGTAATTGTTAGTGAGTTGAAGATGGTTTTTAAATTTAAAACTACATATTTTTTATAATTTCTCTTTTCATGTAATTCTAACACTCGAGCTTTGTAGTTTATTTTGAATTGATTAACAAATTGATTATCAGTTTTTCACTAGTCTATGTAGAATATATTTTGATATAGTGATGTTTGACAGATTTCACAAAAATATTAAGTTTTGTGTGGGATAAAATTTCTTTTTGTAGTTGGATTACTATTCATTCCATGGATAAAACACTTCATATTACCAATTTTCTAAAATGATCTAATGTAAATAAGCAACGTACAAAATTCAATGATTGTGATATCGACTTAAATTGCTTTAATTTATGTAGATTTAAAAATATGCAATGTTATGTCTTTAACTAGTACTTCGAGTCTATACTAGATGGTGATATCCGATGCATCCAAGAAAGATGATTTGCTAAACACTTGAAGCACAAGTCATTTTATTAAACTAACAAGAAGAAAATTTTTAACAAGGATTTTATTTATGAAAGTTGTAGTTGTGCAAACGTTGGCGTAATCTTATCCGACTTGAATGTGGGTAACATTCTTTTAGCATTTACCTACTTGAACAGGCTAGTCTGATTGTACTGATTTTTGCAACAATAATGCATAGTTTACTTTCTGCGGTTGTGACTGTCCAGTTGTTTCTATTAGCTGTTATATATGAGCACTTTAGTATGTACTAGGTTATCAAATTGATTTATATGTTTTTTTCTAGGAAATTGCAATTCTTTCATTTGCTGTTGCTTGCTCCTCCGCAGGTTTGACTGTTTTGGATGTAGAGTTCAGCAATTCACCTCACTGTGTGCGCTTTTTTGATTTTTTTCATTTGCTGCTGCTTGCTCCTCTACAGGTTTGATTTTTTTCCCATCAATATCTTTTCTTATTGATTGAAACTTATGTGCTTGTTTTTCAACTTCTAAAACTGTCGGCGACTCGTTTTATGGGATACATGCATTCAATGAATATTAAGTTGATTCTTTAATTAATCATCATTTGTTTGTTTCTCTATTTTTATATTAGTTGTCCTTTATCAGTTTATGTTACGAATTTAAGATAATGAAAAATACATTATTTTATAAATTGGATCATGTCATGGTCCAACAATAATGCAAGCATGCTAACTAATAAGATAACTATTTATAGTTAGGACTAACCATGTAGTCTTATTCGTATTTAATGTTTTTCATTTTTGAAAATATGTAAATTTTTACAACAAAATATATGTTTTTTCTCCTAATTTATTTCATATCGGTTAAAAATGGAACATAAGATTGGTTAAAAACTATGAAAAAACTGAGCATAAGCTCGGTTAAAAACTGGGTTAGAAACTAAGAGATTGCTCAGTTAAAACTAAATGAGTTTGCTCCGTTGAAAAGTGAGCCCATGCTCAGTTGAAAATTGAGTGTTTTCTCAGTTAAAAAGCGAGCTATGCTCAGTTGACAACTAAGCAAGTATGCTCAAATGAAAATCTGACTGAATTACTCTAAATTGGAAATGGACGAAAAGTCGCTCAGTAAAAGTTGAGGAAGAGTCGCTCATTGTTGTAACATAATATACCCAGTAATGCTGAAAGAAAACAATTGGGTTCAATTTCATTTTCTACATTTTAATTTATAGAATTTGGCAACGTTTGTTTTTCATAAGCATTGATGTATGATTTTCTCTAAGAAAGGTTTTATTATAGTTTATCCATATGTGATTACATAATTGAACCTTTTGATTTTTTAAAATAATAAGTCGATTCGGTTTTGAATTGTCTTTTTCTTCTTCTTGTTTTGGATATAAGTACAGTTAACGTTAGATTGGTTCCAGCCCATTAAGGTCTCATGTTCATATTGACTAATTGTTTGATTTTTTTTTATGTTTATATGTCTGGCTTGCTTACATTTTGTGGATTTGGATCTGTATATGCGAATGTGTTTTAAGCCTAACACATTTATTTCATTTTACTAAGAACAATTACTGTGTTAAATGTGGGCCTAATTTGAACTAATATTATTTTCCTCAAATTTGTCAAAGTTAAATTAGAGAATGATTTTAATAACACTTCAATTATTTTCCCAAAAAGAAACAATAGTAAGACTAAGAAAAAATACCTTGGAAGTCAATTCTTTTTTGTTAGCTTGAACTATATTAGTGGCATACTAGATACGTGTTTTATTTTTTTAATGCCTTAGAGAGCTTTTGGCCCCATTTGACAAGTGTTGTATATGATCATTATATGGATATTCGTTTTTAAATAGAACATACATCTATATTCATCCGATATAATATTTGTCGGATTTATCCCTATATTGAACAAGTTACAAACACAATAAAGTAATTACATTTTATATATCATTTCATTTCAAACGGTTTACAAAATTTCTACAGCACTTCCTTCTCGTTCCCTGTGTACATGCATTTGTGTACGATATAGGGAACAAAAGGGAAGTGCTACCGAGATTTTGTTGAATCGTTTAATCTGAAATCATTTATAAAATGTAATTGCATTATTGTGTTTGTAATGGGAAGTAGGATGACCGACCATCAAAGTAAAAACCAATAAACTAAAAAATAAAAAATAAAATGAAGTTCTTATTTGAATTTTCTATGATGGTGAAGTGTTTACAATGATGAAGTTATTCCTACAAGACTTTAGTATCGATTGAATTGTTTACTTAAATTTTCTAACATATATTTCAAATCAGAAAAAATGTTCAATTATTTCCTCGACCATAGTTGGATGTATGAAGTCAGAACGGGTAGTTTTTAGTTCCATTAAAGTAAAAACCAATAAGTTTTTGGTTCCATATCTCATTCTCTTCATCTCTACTCTTTTTTTCTTCTACTCACTTACTAATTGCTATGTGTTGTTGATTTTTTCTTATATAAACAATGTCAAGTAGTGGCAGAGTATCATCACATTTTTAATTGATGTAATAAACAAGCATCACAACGCAAATCTCAATACATTCTCGGTAAATATTTGTGTAAATAGAAGCCCAAACAAGCAACCTACATAATTTTTTTGTGTTAATATGAAATGAGAGAAAGAGATAAAATTTCTTGCTAATGTCGTTATCTACTTCGAGAGAGTGGATTAGATGTCGACGTAGGAACACCGATGAGTACATACAAGGGATTCAACATTTTATAAATTTCGCAAAGCATCATGCATTGCCTGCCTTTGAAATATGCAATTTCCTTGCAAAAATATAGAAATTCAAAAATGTTATCCTTCAAAACAGTCGAGAAACACTTAATCATTTAAGGTATGGATCCACCATATGATGAGTTGTTTTTTCATGGTGAGAAGAATAACACATATGCAGCAATCAATTCTACACCAAATGTTACAAACAATGAGGTCTGCATCTCTCATCAAATTCGAGTGGCAAGCCATGTAGAAGGTGTTGTTGGAAACATTATTGACAATGCATATGATGTGTATGATAGCATTCAAGGTACCGATGATGGTTATCTGGAAAGAAAGTACAATGAGTACAAAAAAACAAATGATAAACTATATTCTTCTTGTGAAGACTGTCTTACAACGTTAAGTGTCCTTATAGAGCAACATAATTTGAAAAAAGAATTCAATTGGTCACGAAACAGTGTGACTGAGTTGTTGAAGAGATTGAAAAAGTGGTTTCCAAATGAAAATACACCATCGGGTAAGTACCCCACACTGAAATAAATATTAAAGGACTTGGAAATGAACGTAGAGTGCATATATGCTTGCTAAAACGATTGCATATTATTTTGGAAGGAGAATAAAGATGCTGTTGAATGTCCTCGTTACCATATTCTAGATTTAAAGTTAAAAATGAAGGTGAAATTGTCAAATTCACTAAGCAACCAAGAAAAGTTCCAAAATATTTTCCATTAATTCCTAGATTAACTAGATTGTACACTATACCATGGATAGCTCGAAAAATGTTTCGGCATAGTGAAGCAAAAACTTATTGGAATTTCATGCATCATCCTATCGACTCAGCTTAATGGAGATCGCTTAGGAATAAGTGGCCAGAGTTTGCTAACAATGCACGAAATGTTTTGCTTGGAATTGCTATCGATGGGTTCAATCCTAATACAATCCAGTCAAACAGTTATAATTGTTGGCATGTGTATATGGTTCCCTATAATTTTCCTTCTTCATTATGCATGAAATCAGAATTTCAATTGTTGTGTTTATTAATTCCTGGATCTAAAGCACCAAATCAAGATATTGATGTATATTTAAATCCCCTTGTGGATGAGTTGAAACAACTTTGGACAATAGAAGTGCCTGGATTTGACATGGATAAGAAGGAGTATTTCACATTGAAAGCAATGCTATTGTGGGGAATTCATGATCTACCTGCATTTGGGAATCTATCGGGTGTGACCTATGGTTATAAAGCATGCCCTATTTGTGCTATAGAGACCGAGGCAGAACACGTTAGTAATAAGATTGTTTATACGAAGTACATAAGATTTTTGAAGAACGACCATCCATATAGAGCACCAAACACATGGATGGTATAAAGATATAGAGTATACGAAACCTCCAACACGACTGATAGGATCAGCTCTTTTAGAGAAAATTGCTCATATCAAATACACATCCAGTAAATTGAATAGAAAAAAGAAGCATATAGGAGATGATTTTGATCATGACGAACAACTTGGAAATGAGAATGATGATGGTGTAATACCAGCATGGTATAAAAAGTTGATTCTTTTTTCCATAAAGTATTGGAGTGCCCATAAAGTGCGACACACAACAGACGTGATGCATACTGAGAAGAATGTGGCAGAGCAATTTATTAATTTTTTTTATTTGATAGAACCAAATAATCCTATAAATTTGCATTTGATAAAGCTTACAAGATCCAATGTTGTCAAGGTCTAAAAGGCGTAAAACTTCCGTCATGCTTTAGAACTAAATTAGGCAACTTAGGAAACATTCAACCACCTAGTTTGAATATTAGAAAGTCATACGACTATCATATTGTTATCCAACATTTTTTGCCTATCATGGTTCAACATGCTTTTCCAAAGTTTCAAGACTTGAGGCGTGCTATTTTGCAAGTATGCTTGTACTTCAATATTATTTGTTCAAAGGTTTTGATTTGACAGCATGTCCAAGTTGCCAAAGATATGATTACGGAGGCATTATATGTGTTGGTCCATTATATTACCACTCAGTTTTTTGATACAAGTATACATCTAATGGTGCATTTAGCTGATCAAGCACTACTTTGCGGATCGGTTAATTATACATGGATGTATCCATTTGAAAGCTTAGACATTGTTTTTAATAATTATAATCCAATTATTATTCAATGATAATATAAAAGAGTGTATTATTTTATGTTTTCTTAGAGCTATGAAGGAGTGAAAAAACATACAAGCAATAAACGATATGTGGAAGGTTCAATTGTCGAAGCATATCTTGTTTCAGAATCTGTTAGGTATGCAATGGAGTATATGCCAGATCCACATGCTAGAAATCATAGCTCTAAAAAAGCACCATTCTTGGATGAGAATGGTAATGATACATACAAACGCTCCATTATTGAGGGCAAAACTATCAAGTGAACTGGCGTACAACGCACACTAATTCGAAGATGGATACTTTTAAGAATGGACATACCAGATCTAGAAGATTATTATAGGTTTGTGTTTTTTAATAAATTATAAATTAGCTTTCTATTTACTTAATATATATTATTTTTACTTTGTAGCGAGTACCGATTGTCAGTAGAAGATGCTCACCGTAATAAAAAAACTTCAAACAAAGGCAGAAGTTATTGAACAATCCAAATTCATTGATTGGTTGCACATCAAGGTTTGTTAGGCTACAACAAAACAATAGTTTTATTAAAAATTACGAATTTATTTAATATATTTTAGTGGTTTTAACAGTTAATGGAGAAAAATGCATGAGTTCATTGTTATGATATTATGTTAGTGGTCCAACGTGGGAAGCCAAAACTCATCTCAAATATAGGATCAATGGTTATGTATTTTCTCCCTAGCACTACGACAACACTCATTCAGCACAAGATAGTGGTGTTTGCATGGATGCAATTACAATGTTTATCGCAAGCAAAAAAGATTTGAATCCTATGGATGATGATGCTACTTGGTATGGTGTTATCAAGGAGATCATTGAGGTTGATTATTATAATTTTCAACATATAGTATTCTACTACGACTGGGTAAATATCGCCAACAAAACACATAGGTTTAAGATTTGTCCGGATTCTAGTTTACCGATGGTAAATCTAAAGAAGCTTAAAAGTAGTAATGGAGAATGTGATGAGCCCGTCATTCTTGCATCTGAAGCAAGTCAAACCTTTTACATAAAAGACATACAAAATCCTGATTGGTCCATTGTATAACGTTCGCCAAAGCACTAACTATGACACAAAAGATTATGAGATGCCGACAAACTTCCACTCCAATTTGAATAAGCAACACAACTTAACATTATTGAAATGCATAGAATCTAGATAAAAAAACATGATTGTAACTAGTGATATTTTGTTTGTTTTTTGTTTGATGTATTGATCCATGTTGACACGTGAAATCTGTGGTAGGAAAACATGCTTTTTTGTTTGATGTATTGAATCCATTTAATGCTTAATGCTTAGTCATTTCTATATTGATTTCCATCTTTGCACTAAAGGCAATCTACTTGTTTATAGTTATATATTAAACACTACCCAGCCTTTTATGCTATGATTACTTGATTTATCAACCGGTTCACAAGTTAACGTGTATATTGCAGAATGTCAACTAGTTGCAACAATGCATCACAATGTCAAGAATGCACCGAAGAAGACGTTGCTCCTCCAACAACAAATAAAAATCACTTAATACTTGTTGAAATGGATGGTACCAAAGGTAGAGATGCGAAAAATGTAGTTCTCATTGTGGGATTTTGATTCGTGCGCTCATTCCGGTTAGTTACGATGGTTGGAGGAAAGTAGATAGCTTTTATAAAGATAATTTATGGAAAGTACTTATGGTGTTTTACTTCCAAGTATTTACTCATTTAAATCAAGTCTTTTTCTTCCATGGAAATATTATTTAGAAAGTCAAATATTATTCCAATATGATACTAATTATCCTCGTTAAAAAATATAGGAAATAGAACAAAGATCTTGTCTGTGTGGATGGTTTGTTAGACAATCGTTTGTTCTAGAATCAAAAAGGCCGAGGAGTTCATAGATTACAATAAATATTTTTATCTGAATTAATCTATTTTCCGACATTAGTAGGGCTGAATATATTTCGTACAAACGTAATTTCTTTGGTTGTATTGTATAGTTGAAATAAAGCTGGCCCAGGCAATTGAATGTGGAAGAATTTTTTTTTATTAGTGTGCCCTTATATGAAATAATGCTGGCTCAGGCAATGGAATGTGGAAGATAGCATTCCATTATTTTTTTGTGTGCCCTCGTATGGAAAATTCTTATTAATCCACACACTCAACCTTTGTAGCAAGATTTATTAACAGATAGCATTTTATAGCCTTCAATATATCGAACCCTTATTGTTCATATGACTCTTCCAGATATCTTAACTTAGAGTTGCCTATTAAAGTTAGAGACGGTTCTACAATGTGCAAGTATAATGCTCATGTTCCAAGACGTCTATCTTTCTGTTACCTTTTATTACTCTTATATATACACTCATGTACATGTTCTTAATTATGCAATCGGTAGCATTGTGGAAATGATTTGACAACAAAGAAATGAAGTTAGACTTTTATTAAAAGATAGCAATAGGTAGAAAGTACGTTGGCTGGAAAATAAGTGAGTTTCCCAATGTTTCCATTGAAGAAATGTCTTGATAACAGATTGTTGCCAAAGAGGTTGGAGTTATTAAGTATTACTCTTTAGTTTTTACAGTTATAGCAAAGCATGAATGTAAAGCACAATAGAAAACTGAAAGAAATGAATGTTGAAAAAAAATTAAATAATAATTAAGAGCTATAATAAATTAGTTATTGAGTATTAGTTTTTAGTTTTTACTATTATAGCAAAGAAATGAATATAAAACATAGTAGAAAACAGTAAGAATATTCATTTGAAACCAATACATATGATAAATTCTCTCTATTTGGCAAACTGACATGTATTGAATGCTAAATACATTATTTACTAAACTTGAATCTCGATAACGTACATATATCTGGAATCATATGCGTATGAAACTTTATATATATACTTGAAATTATATATGAACCATTCCATATTGAAATTCATATACACACTTAAAACTTTATACCTTCAAAACTATAATTATATCTGAAACTATATATCCATTCAGGATCATGTATATATGTGAAGTTATAGATATCCAGTGTGTTCAAAACCTCGATAACATACTGCACTTATTTGAAACTTGTACATCTTCAATACTAATATTTTCTCAGAACCCATATTTACAAAATAAGGATAGATTCAAAAACATATGCATTTAAAAGTTGTACATCTAAGAAACTGTTAAATTAGAAGTTTTGATACACTCAAAAATTATACACATATTCGGAATTAGAAATCATTGTATATAACTTATATATTTAAAGCTCATACACTTTAATATTTGAAATTATATGTGTGTGTGTGTGTGTGTGTATATATATATACATATACATACATATATATATATATATATATATATATATATATATATATATATATATATATATATAACTGATATATATTCAAAGCTTAGTATCATTGAAACTGTCCATACATGTACTTGAAACTTAATGTATGTACATGAATCTCATATAAAAATATATTAAACTATGTATTTCTAAAAACTCATACATATATATACTCGAAGTTCAGATATAAACCATGAATCTTTAAAACTAATACACACACAGAACGTTATGTATTTGAAAGTCAGATACAAGCTTAAAATTTCATACCCTCAAAATCAGATATACATAAAACTTTGTGCATTTGAAATTATATATGTGTTTGAAACTGCACCTTCAAAATTCAATACACTCAAACGTATACATTTAAAGTTATTTATCTTTTAAAATTTTATGTGTATAAAACCATATATATATATATATATATATATATATATATATATATATATATATATATATATATATATAACTGAAATAGATTCAAAAGCTTATATCAAATATATTTGTTCTTTTTGAAATTATTTTTATAAAATGCATATGTCTGAAATTAAAGATACCTGCTATAGATTTCATCAAATTTGTTTTTGATTTTCGAAAGTAGATTTGCCTTTTTTTCCTTTCTGTTTAAAATACATTGGATAGAATATTTGGATTGTCCTCATCAGCGTTACAAACTTGGACAAGTTTAGCATTTTTATTTGTTGATCCAGCTTCGCTTTCATTTACGCCCTTAGCAACTTTATCTTCAAGAATCTTCATTTTTTCTTGCATTTCTTTCATATATTCGATTGTTTTTTGTGTGCACCGATGCCTTGTCCCTCTACAACATAAAAATATTCAGTTAAATCCACAATGGCAATCCATTAATGGTGTAATGGCATGCATTGTACATTCAGGAAGCACTGAAGGAAAAAAAATTATGCTTATCTAAATGCAAGGGTATTTGACTATAAAAACTGACATTTATCGGTATGCTAGCAGATTTTATTCTTAAATTTATCCCTCATGCAATCAGGATTAGGATAATCAATTGTTTTGATTTTTTTGTAGAAAGAGTTTGACAGGAATGTTGATCAAACTATCGCTCGACCTATTTTGGAGAGAGGTTTTTCATAATATTTTAGATCGGAAAAATCAATGCTACGAGACAAATATTTGAAGAAAGATAAAGAGATTTTACCTAGATGCATTGCGATTGAATACCGTCCGAATGATATTGATAAATTCCAATGGGAGAAATTCGTTTATATTGAGTACACTAATAACAAAAGAAAACAATGCAAAAAAAATATTGAAAATAAAGGAAAAAATACCGTAACTCATACTTTGGGAAGAAAAATCATATACTTGACTTTATGAAGAATTGGTATATAGTCATTATTGTGCATATAATCTTAATGACAATGCATAATTTACAAATGAATTCATATATATATATTCATGTAGTAAGCGGAGAATCCGGAATATAAGCCTACACGAGTAAAGGCATGGAAAGTAGTGCACACAAGTAGAAAAATTGGAAAGGTGCTTCCATGTGCAGTAAAAAATATGTAAGTAGAAAAATATTTATGCATTGAATTCATAACCAAAAAAATATGATTTTGATTTTTGTTTGTCGTCATAGTTAATCTGATCATCGAAAACTTATATAGGTATAAAAAAATTTAAAGAACAAGCTAACCATATCATTAAATAACGCCTCAGAAATTTATTGGTTTAGCTATAAAGATCTGTATATCATATAAAAAAATAATTAAAGAACAAGTTAATCACAAACTTCAACCTATACATATTTTTAACGTTGGTTAGAAATGCCATAGCATCAGACTTTAATGATACACACGCAACGTTGGTTAGAAATGCTATTTTCCATTATTTTTATTACATACATGGAATCAAACATGAGAAAATTTTATATTATGTTATATTTACCGATAACATGCTTTGTCTAACCTCCTTCGTCCTTTGACAATTTCATTAGCAGGTACAGTTCTTTAGTACAAATAATAGAAATATCATTAGTATTATATAAGTAGCTTAAGATTTTCCAGCAATTTCATGTTGAAAATATGTTGCATTTTCACAATAATTTTGTTTTTAACTTGACATTAAATTCCGCTGTTTGATACATAATTTAGAGCCTTACTGTTTCTGGCATGAAATAGATGCATGAAGTTTACATGATGAGCTATGTTCAGAAATTATACAACATTTACTACATGCATATGCTGTACATATGGTTTTACACTTTGGAAAATAGTTACTATGTTATCATATTTCTTTTAAATTCAAATTGTTTAGGAACAAATTACTGCAATTATACTATACGATAACCTTAATCTGCTTGTCTTTATTGACCTGCATTTATCTACAATGGAAAATGTGCTTTGTACACTAAAAACACCTACAAACAACTTTTTAAGGATATTTCAAAGATGAACCATGAAATTGTAACATCCCATTTTTAAGCCCAATATTTATTTAATAATTAATATATAAATTTCTAGAATTAATTTGAATAAATTTCAAAATTTCAAAATAAGTAAGATATGTATTGTTATGTATAGATTGTAGTTTGAATTTGAATTTAAAATTCAAACATAAATATCTAAAAAATATTTGGATTTAAAAATAATATGAATGTGATTATTTATTAATGAATAATTTAGTTTCAAATTATTTTCTCTAAAAGGTTGTTCGTCAACGGAAATTCTATCGGTTTAGAAAACCGTTGAACGAATTTAAATTAAAAATAACCGCAAGCGCACGGTGTACGAATGTAGCACGCGGCGAATACAGGTCGATCCGCAGGGAATTGATGATTTTAAAATTCTATTCAATCAAATTAATCAAAGTTGAAAGTGTGATTAGCTAAAAATGTAAGAAACTAACAAAAACTAGCAAAAGAAAAAATAGATAAAAATATGAGAGTTAAATGACAATTCAGAGGCAATTTCCACTCTCTAAATCACATAAATCAACAAAATGAAGTTATGATCTCTCTTTTCTTGTCATTAGTGAATTAGTTGATGTGCTTATCATAAATATGGTATATTTGTGTTATTAATTAGCTCAATATAAACCATCAAACTATAAAACAACCACTAATACACTTTTAAATCTCATAAAATACGACAACAAAGTTGAAAGCAAAATTTATTTTAACCATGGCCTATTAACTATTAATTAGAAATATAAGCCATCAAATTTTAATTTCAACAATCACTTCTTTGCCATAATCATATGTAGATGAAGATGCAATTTGTGTTTTGTTTTTTTAAACATAGTCTATTTGTTATGAACAACATAGACTATCAAATTCAAAGCTAAACAATATCATTAAATCACTTCAATCATTCTCATTAAGCACAAAAAGAGAGCATAAACATCAAATTAAGTTGAAGCTACATGATTAGAGAGTTTCATTACTCCTAAATTGAAGGGGTTTAGCCTCTCATATTTGTTATCATGTGAACAAATGTAGCAAGCAACATTGAATAAAAAGAAGAGGAAAAAGAGAGCAAAATGAAAGGAAAAATTATTCTACTTGCAAAAAAGAGAAGACATCTACATAATAACATGAAAGTAAATGAACGTGAAAAGGAAAGAGAATGTATTAAATTGCATAAAAAAAAGATTACATAAAAAAAAGGGCTAAGTAGCCATGAAAAGAGAAAGATGAGCTTTCATTTTATTTTTGATTTAAACTAAACTAAAGAGAAGGAAGCCTAAGAGAGACTAAGCTAAGAGAGGGATTACATGAAACATAAGGGGTATATATACAAGTTTTAAAACCCTAATTCACTTTTGGGGGAATGCCCAAAATGCCCCTTAGGAAGTGTGGAGGCCAAGTAATCATTAACATGTCTTAATCTCCCATTAAGTGTACATGAAACCATTAACTCCATAAGCATGTGCATTAGCCTTTAATTTGTACATTAAGGTAGGTGGGTAGGTGGGGTCCTCCATGATCTTCACTTTGAATTATTTCCATCTTCATTCCTTTATATCCATTTTGTGCATGCATGTTTCTTCATGAACCCACTGATATAAAAAGCTAAATTCCTACAAAATATTATAGAAATTTCCAATTAAATTCTCTCAAATTAATATACGCGCACAAATGGCCATTTTGCCCTTATTTGAAGATGAATATGCGAAAATTTGGAATTAATAGGAATTTTGGTTAAAACAAGTTAAAATACCCAATATGATTATTTATTTAATTTAAATAGAACAAATATTGTGGTAAAAATATGCAAATTTACGTGCACATCAAATACCCCCACACTTATCTTTTTATTCGTTCTCGAATAAACTAAAACAAAGATAAATCCGTTTTCGTAGGAAACACGATTGCATTGAGCGTATGCAACAAGCCGTTAAACCTCTGGGTGTCCCCAGTAGGACGAGTGTTGTCTCGTGAGGGTTTTCAGCAGATACTACCCACAAAATCCAAATGCAGGATGAAAATATTTACAAAATGCAAGATTTATTTACAAAGAGGTGAATGCATTTTTTTTTTTGAAAATATGTACAAATGAAGGATTTATTTTTAAATTGACACTAATAAGGTAAATAGAGGTTTTGGTTATTATCTTGAAAATTGATGTCATTTACTCGTCAAAATTTCCAACAAAAATCAAGTTATTATAACAAATAGACTGTAGTTTAACTCTTTGTTTTGGTTAATAACACAGTGTAACTATGAAATGGATCCTTAGTTGATTATCAAAGTTTATCAAAGTGGTATTTTCATTTCTTTTCAATAACAAATAAAATCAAATAAGTACAAATAGTGCGAGGATTTCAATTGCTTGCCCTCTCATTATTTGCAATAAAAATTACACACCTAGCTCAGGTAAACTGAGGCCAGATATACCACCCATGCACTGCCTTTCGGGCTTATGTGAGGAGAGTACAAAGCATGGCGAGTGTACACACTTTCGTGCATACACCTATCGGCCGTAGGTGGTTTTTATTAAGTTTGTTTTACATGTGTTCCATACATGCATAACCGTGAGGACTTTTAAATGAGTATGAAAGCACATAATCAAAGATTACAAGTAATTCACCCATGCATAACCGTGAGGACTTTTAAATGAGAGTGAATACTTTGGATATTATTTTTATTTTTTTAAGAGAGAGAGAGTTCTGCAAAATCATCTTAGCACCATTTAACTTAGAAGACAAAAAATGTTATATCATTTACTTTAAATCAACCACTTTTTAAAACAAAGATTTTCAATTAGGATGTATTTCAAAATTAACACGTATGAATCTTCCTATATACTAGTTAAACCATTATTATTTTAATCAAACTTCATTTTTATTTTTGTTAAGACAAATAAATTTTCAAAAATTTCAATTTAATAAACCAAAACCATATATTTATCTTATAGTGTTTTTTTTAAAATAAATCAAAAGAAAATTTTTTTTTGGGATTTATTTATTTATTTTTGAGATTTTAAAGAAAAAATAAACCATGAAAAAAATAAAATTGAAAATGAGCCTCCCCCCACAGTTGATTTTGACTGTGTCCCCACAGTCAACCCAAGTGGAAGGAGAAAAATAAAAAC
This sequence comes from Allium cepa, assembly GCA_030765085.1. Classification (NCBI taxonomy): domain Eukaryota; kingdom Viridiplantae; phylum Streptophyta; class Magnoliopsida; order Asparagales; family Amaryllidaceae; genus Allium; species Allium cepa. The sequence goes on from CM060932.1 coordinate 746,429,559, forward strand.
ATAATCTTTATTTAAATTAAAATGAAAAGATGATAATTTACAAGACATCAGAAAGTATGTCGTTAAAGAGTAAATGAACCGGTCTTCCAAAAACCGATTCATTTGTCTCATCAAGTATGCGAGACACAGCTTAAGATCGAAAAACAAAACATAAAAGATTTCGAAGTTGAATATGGATTTGGAAGAACGAATGTCGTTTTATTGAAAATCGTATGAGTTGTTTTGTTTTCGACGATTTTTGAGATTGATAAAACAATTGATTGAAATTCACATTTATTTTCACCAAATTGAAATTCAAGTTTATCATTGAAAACTTCTTCCAAATTATCGATTTTAAAGTCAAAACGGTGATCGAAATCTTCCCCATCAGAATTTAAGGACTCATTTTCGAAAAGTCCATAAAACTCGTGTTCATTAAATTCATCTTCCTTCGTTGGATTATCAACAACTTCATTGTATATATCCATTTCAAAATCCAAAGTTGCTGTATTCAAATTTTCAAAATCGAGAAAAGGAAGGACGAATTTTAAATTTGGCTCCACACCCTCAAAAGAATTGAAATCCAACTCAATTACCGTGTTTTCAACAACTTTATTAAGATCATCATTTTCAGTTTCAAAAGTTGTTGTTTGAAAATCGTCGATTGTGGTAAAAGATGTATTATCGTTTGACTCGTCACACGTTGGAATTTGATTTTGTTTTTCATGTTGTTTCATATATGTTTCAAACAACGAATTCGTGTGATCATCGTAAATTTCGTTCATTTGCTCAACAAAATCCAATATATAGTCATTAACTTGAGAATTTTCGATTTGGATTCGTTGAGAACAAAAAAATTCACTCATATCGTAATCAAGATTATTCCCATTGCCAAAATTATTTGAAAAGTGGATCACATTTTCGTTTTGATTTTGAAATTCATTTTGGAGTTCAAAATTGAATTGGCATGGGTTATCATCGAAATCGTTTGAATTTTGAATTGAATTCAAATTTTGAAATCCTTGAAAACTTTGACTGGAGTTATCACAGAAATACGAATTACACAAATCATTTATCATTTGATTTTTTTGTGTAGAGATTTCAAGTAAAGACGAAATGTTATTTTCGAGATTCGAGGGTTGGTCATCGTCTTGAAAATTTTGTAGTTCAAAATTTGAATTGTTTAAATAATAGTTGGTGTTAAAATATCCATACGTATTTGAAGTGAAATCGTATGGATTATATTGATTTTCACAACTATTGTAAAATTCACGTAAGTGGGGAAACTCGGACATTTTGAAGAGTTTTTTTGGTTTTTTTTATAAAGAAAAATATTTACAAATAGAATTTATTTTTCAAAATGGAAATTGAATTTTGTTTTGTTTTTGGATTTCCAAATTTTTTTGGCTTTTTTTTAAAAAGGTTTTATATATTTTTTTGGATTTTTGTTTTTCTAAATTTTTTTGGATGTTTGAAATTTCAAAGGAAAGGATTTAAAAATTTCAAAGAAAAATAAAAGGAATATTTACAATTTTCTTTTTAGTTTTGGATTTTTGAAATTTTTTTTGTTTTTTTTAAATATGCATGAACTAATGCAACTAAATGAATGCAAGGTTTTAATTACGAATGATTTATCCTAAGTTAACCCAAAAAAGTATAATCACAAACCGTCTTAAATAAATAAGATAGTTCTCAGCCAGGTAACGGGCAGGATTTATCGATGCACCACGAATCACCGTAGCAATGCAGTCGAAGGTTTAAGTACCTTCAGAGGAACAACCACTATAATATTTACGAATCACCGTAATACATATAAATGGTTATTTACTCTGCCGTAGCCTAGACATCAAGAAATTAAATTGTTCAAAGAAGACAATTTTTCAATGTACAATTAAGTGTTATCGATGTCTAACCGTTATTATTAACAAATTCTAAGATGAAATGCACAGTAGAAATTAAACGTGTATTAACAATGCAACTACGAATGGATTTTTTGTTTTTTTTTTTGCTTTTTTTTCAAATGCAAAGAAAACAAAACAATAGATATATACAATGCGAGGAAAATAAAAAGAAAATTATAAATAAGCAAGCTTTTTTTTGGCAAGCTCAGCAACGCAAGCAATTTTTCGCAAGCACTTCTACTCCTTCTGCAACTATGCTTTAACAACCTGAAATAACAACAAGATATATACAGTTTTTTTTGTATAAATATGGTGGAAGTTAAAACAAAACAAAAAAAAACTTTTTTTAGGGTTAAAACAAAACAAAAAAAAGGAAAGCAAAACAAATGTTATTGGAAACAATTGAAAATTACTCTAAAGCCCCTTAACCAAGCATCACATAAACTAAAAGAAAGCAGAATTCTCTTTTTTTCCCCTTTTTTTGAAGGATAAACTAAAAATAATAATTGAAACCAAACAAAATAGACGAAATAAAAAAAAATAAGCCCACTAACCAAATGGCCCAAAGCCTAACTTACAAACAAACACAGCACAACAAAAACTTGTAGTTGCCACTTCAATTTCTCTGTTAAAACAAACAAACACTTCACTTGCTCTCTGTAAAAAAACCGAAAAACACCACTTCTCAATTGAAATCGCAAATCCCAGGAAGGAAAAGAAAAAAAAATTAGTTGCTTGAAATCGGAGATCGATTGAAGGTTCTGGAGCCACGACAATTCAAATAAAGAGATTGAGGTCTGGTTCGAGTTGACTGGTGTCGATTGACGAGGGGATGCTTGCGATTCCAAGTCGAGGTGCGATTGGTGCTTAAGGCGATTTTGATTTGGTGATGGAAATTGTGGTGATTGGCTGAAGTTGAGACTTGTTGGAGGATCGTTTTAGTTGCGGCAGCTCTTGGAGGAGGGAGTAAGGATTGGAATCGCGATGTAGTTTGTGATAATTTGGGATTTGAGGAGATGGTCGAGTTCGATTGGTTATTCTGGGATGTTCGTGAGTGAAGTGGGCAGTATAAATTGACAGTAGTGGTGTGCACTTCAGTAGGATGCTGTGATGAAGTAGGGGCAGGTCTTGGTGGTATGAGGGATGAACTTGCGTGTAGTTGTAATTTAGTGAGTTAAGGAAGTGAAGTAATGAAGAAGAGTGGCAGCTGATAGAAGAACAACACCAGTGAAGTTTGGATGACTGTCAATGGTCAGTTGGTTGTCTGGGCAGTAGCACAACAGTGGTTTTGTATTGAGGCAGTAACAACGATGTTGATCAATGAGTTGAATTTATGTAATGCTGAATGGAGATGGTCAGTGAATGAGGTTTGTATGGGAGGATGAATTGAGGGTCAGGTGGTGGATATCGACAGTTGATGCAATGCAGTGGTCTTAGTGCAAAGCTGTGGTATGGTTGATGTTGTTCAGGGATGCGAGTGATAGGATGGTGGCATAACTGTTGATGTTGATGAGGGGTAGATGGACAGTGTATGTGAAAGGGGATGAAGAGGACAGAGGGTTGTGAGGATGGTTTGGTTGGTTGCAGTCAAGTGTGGTATAGCAGTTTTGTGAAAGGTCGTATGGAGTTTGGTTACGTGGTATGCCTGACGGAGTAGAGATTAAAGAGGAAGTTTTGTGGTAATGTAGTGGAACAACAGGCTTGTGGTGTGGTTGAAGGCAAGTAGAAGGTAGCGTGTTGAGGGTGTGTGGTTGGTCAGTGAGCAGAGGGGCGATTTTGTGGGTTGATGAAGTTGTGGAAGTTGGTGAATGTGATGTTTGTATAAGAGTATGGTGGTCGGATTTTGTAAGCAGAGGGTTAATAGTGAATGAAATAGTATTTGCTTGCCACAGAAGTTGCGTGTTACAGGTGATTATGACAGGATGGTCAAAGTATTGCTTGAGGAGGAGGAGAAGGTAGTGTTGTATGAAGTTGATGAAGTAGGTGTGCTGTTTGCAAGGCAGAGGGATGTGCAGCGCACGGTTATATGGTGTGGGGTGGAGGCGGTTAGTATTGTTTGTGGTCTGGTGTTTGAAGATGGTGAAATGAAATAGCTGTTTGAAACTCTGGTGAAGTGTGAAACTGTGAAAGTTGTATGTATGGCTCTGGTGTAAATATGGTAGGAATTTTGTCGAGAAGTTGCTTGTATGTAGCTCTGGTGTGGGCAAGACAGTGGGCAGAGGCAGTAAGAAGGATGGCTTGGCGATAGTAAGGAAATGATAGGGTCGTATGTGGTAGCCGGAGTTGGAAGTTTGGCAAGTGATGTTGTTGGTTTTGTTTGGGGAGTAGCAGATGAGATGGTTGTAATGTGGTGATGACAGTAGAGGGCTGCAATAATGAATTGTGTGGTATATGGTGGAAATGGATGGTAGGTAATTAGGCTGTGGTGAAGTTGTTATTGGTATTTGGCAGTAATGAATGGTGAGAAGAGGTGTATGGCAGGGGATCGAGTAGCAGGAGGATATGTGGTTTTATGGTGAAGTATAGGTAGGGAAGTGAGAGTGCAAGGCAGAAAATGCAAACAGAAATCAGAGAACGATGAATAGCAAACAGAAGACAGAGAAGTGAAGCAATAGTGCACTGAGAAAACTGACAGTGTGAAAGCAATGTAACAGTAACAAGTTGTAAAAATAAGAAAATGCAAATGTAAAAGGAAAGCAAATAGAAATGATGCAAAAGAAGGAAAAAAAATGAAGTAATTGTAAAAGAAACAGTGAATGTAAAATGTTTTTGTTTTGAAATTGTGTTGTGAAATTTTCTCTTTTTTTTAAATAGAAAAATAGAAATGCAAATGAAAAACTACAAACACACAAACAAATGCAAACACAAATCAAACACACACAACAATTTATTTATTTATTTTTAAATGCACTCAACACACAAAACAAACACACAATATTTTTTTTTACAAAAAAAATGCAAACAAACACACAAATAAAGCACAAATAAAATCACACAAACATAATCCGAAGAATAGAAAATCAAAATCAAAACACTTCCCCGGCAACGCGCCAAAAACTTGTTCGTCGACGGAAATTCTATCGGTTTAGAAAACCGTCGAACGAATTTAAATTAAAAATAACCGCAAGCGCACGGTGTACGAATGTAGCACGCGGCGAATACGGGTCGATCCGTAGAGAATTGATGATTTTAAAATTCTATTCAATCAAATTAACCAAAGTTGAAAGTGTGATTAGCTAAAAATGTAAGAAACTAACAAAAACTAGCAAAAGAAAAATAGATAAAAATATGAGAGTTAAATGACAATTCAGAGGCAATTTCCACTCTCTAAATCACATAAATCAACAAAATGAAGTTATGATCTCTCTTTTCTTGTCATTAGTGAATTAGTTGATGTGCTTATCATAAGTATGGTATATTTGTGCTATTAATTAGCTCAATATAAACCATCAAACTATAACACAACCACTAATACACTTTTAAATCTCATAAAATATGACAACAAAGTTGAAAGCAAAATCTATTTTAAGCATGGCCCATTAACTATTAATTAGAAATATGAGCCATCAAATTTTAATTTCAACAACCACTTCTTTGCCATAATCATATGTATATGAAGAGGCAATTTGTGTTTTGTTTGTTTAAGCATAGCCTATTTGTTATGAACAACATAGACTATCAAATTCAAAGATAAACAACATCAGTAAACCACTTCAATCATTCTCATTAAGCACAAAAAGAGAGCATAAACATCAAACCAAGTTGAAGCTACATGATTAGAGAGCTTCATTACCCCTAAATTTAAGGGGTTTAGCCTCTCGTATTTGTTATCATGTGAACAAATATAGCAAGCAACATTGAATAAAAAAAGAGGAAAAAGAGAGCAAAATAAAGGGAAAAATTATTCTACTTGCAAAAAAGAGAAGACATCTACATAATAACATGAAAGTAAATGAACGTGAAAAGGAAAGAGAATGTATTAAATTGCATAAAAAAAAGATTACATAAAAAAAATGGCTAAGTAGCCATGAAAAGAGAAAGATGAGCTTTCATTTTATTTTTGATTTAAACTAAACTAAAGAGAAGGAAGCCTGAGAGAGACTAAGCTAAGAGAGGGATTACATGAAACATAAGGGGTATATGTACAAGTTTTAAAACCCTAATTCACTTTTGGGGGAATGCCCAAAATGCCCCTTAGGAAGTGTGGAGGCCAAGTAATCATTAACATGTCTTAATCTCCCATTAAGTGTACATGAAACCATTAACTCCATAAGCATGTGCATTAGCCTTTAATTTGTACATTAAGGTAGGTGGGTAGGTGGGGTCCTCCATGATCTTCACTTTGAATTATTTCCATCTTCATTCCTTTATATCCATTTTGTGAATGCATGTTTCTTCATGAACCCACTAATATAAGAAGCTAAATTCCTACAAAATATTATAGAAATTTCCAATTAAATTCTCTCAAATTAATATACGTGCACAAATGGCCATTTTGCCGTTATATGAAGATGAATATGTGAAAATTTGGAATTAATATGAATTTTGGTTAAAACAAGTTAAAATACCCAATATGATCATTTATTTAATCTAAATAGAACAAATATGGTGGTAAAAATATGCACATTTATGTACACATCAAAGGTTATATAAATATTAATAAAGGAAAAGGATAAATATAAATTAATAATACATATATGTGTAATACATAAATAAATATATAAACAAAAGATAATAATAAAAATAAAATATAAAAACCATATTCTCTTTCAAAATACAAGTGTTCAATTATTAACACATAGAATTAACAAGTGTAATCGATTCAACGAAAAAAATTAACAAGTGTTAAGATTCAAATAATAATTTCTAGGTTATAAATATATCTATCTTCCACTCTTCATTTTCTTTGCATTTTCAAAAGATCTTCAACTAAAAGAAGATCAAGTTACAACCTGTAAAAATCAGAAACCAGAGAAAACAATTCAAAAACAAAAGCCTAAAAACCAGAAAACAAATATTAAAATCTGAAGACTAAAATCATCTCAAACAGCAAAGCCATCAAGTAATTAAGCAAATTCAAAGTTTCAACTTAGCAGATTTCAACTCAGTAAATCAAGAATAGTTACAGGATCAAAGAACAAACAAATTCAACTTGGTACAATCATCTCCAAACAAAAGATCAAAGCAAGATCAATCCTAGTTTTTAAACTCATGTTCTCTGTTTCAAAAGTATCAGGTGAGTAAATTATTTTAAAACCTATTTGTTGTTGGAAATCATGCTCGAAGAAATGTTGAAAATTGTTTGCATGTATACAATTTTGTATATATATAGGTGAATATGATATGTGCATGTCTGGAAAACAAGAACATGAGTTCTGTTCCAGGTTTTATAGGTTTTCAAACCTGTTTTCAAAAAAAAATTCAAAATTGTACCTCCAATTCTCTATAGACTGTGATGTCTAAAGAAAATAGGATAGAATTTGAAAGATCATAAGTTTAAAAATATTTTTAAGTATTAAAATTTAATGGTTTTATTGAAAAATATTAAAACATAGTAAAATCAAATTTTGTCAAAAAATTAGTTAATTAAAACTTGGGATTTGATGGCATGATCATGTTCGTCTACATAAGATATGAATTTTAAGAATAAAATCATGATTTTTAGGTTTGTAAATTATGTGCATTTGCGAGTTGATCGATTTTGGGTTCTGTGGCAAATCCTAGTGATCGATGAACGTAGTGGTCTCGGGATCGCGGCTGAGGGTTGCTGGAGGTTGGCGAACCTAGGAAAAATGCTAAGTGAATTTATTAGCTATCGTGGCGATCGAACGTTGATGATCTAGGGTTTAAGCTCACGTTTTTGTATGGGTCGGAGTTCGATAAATTGCAGCGTCATCAGTAGTTCGGAAGTAGCCGGACCTGAGGGAAATGAGGCATTGGACATCGATGATGCTTTGGATACTTTCTCATGATCTCTGATGGCTGGAGGTGGCCGTGCGAGGCAATTGTTTGATGATCGTTTTTGTTCCAGTTTGGGTCAGATGGCTCGATTGCAAGTTCGTCAACATTTTGGGTTTCTGGGTGTTCGTGGTGCTCGATTGTGTTGACGGTGACTAGTGGAAGGTGTTGGTGATGGCCAGAACACCGGCGATTGGCGGTGCACGTGCACAAGTTTTGGATTGTGTCAGTCAGTAATAGTTTGGGAAAGAAAGGTTATGTCTCGAAGTAGTCTTCGGGGGATTCGTGTGTTAGCTTGAGTTTTTGTTTAGGTGTTTGCATGTTAGTACTGGGTTTAAAAACTTAAAACAAAAATAAAGTAAAACATTTTGGGTGGCTCGGGGAAGTCTCGGGGAGCTCTCGGGTTGTTGTAAAACAGTTTTTTGAAATTTTAAAAACAAATTCAAATTAAAACATGTTTAACTCATACTTTTGAATAATTGTTTTGTTTTAAGTATGGGATTAGTTTAAAGTTTAAAACTAAATTGTTTTAAAGTATAAGTTTAATTAAATTATTATATGGCATTATTTATAAATAAATTCTTAATTTATTTTAAATAGATAATGTAATTAAAAAGTTAATTAAGATGAAATGTTGTTTTTTTAATTTTTAATTAACCTTAATCTCTTGAATTAATTTATGTGTTAATAATGATTAATTATGAGGTTTATTAATTAAAGATTTTAATAATAATTAAATGATTAATTAAGATAAATGATTTATAATTACTTAATAATTAACTAAAGGTTAATTAATTATTAATTTAAGGTTAATTAATTTAGAATTAAGGATTAATTAATGTAATTAATTAAGAAATATTTCATTAATGAAAGTAATTAAGATTAATTAATTCGTAATTAAGGACTAATTAATCTATAATTAATAATAATTAATCATTAATTAAGGATAATTAATGAAAGTAATCATGTGATTAATTAATTATAATCACACGATTAATTCATCTAACTTATAGATGTTGAATTATTATTGAATACCTTGAACTGATTGATACCCCTGATATGTGATTGTGATACTTTGTAACGACCCACCCTTTAGATGGTTCAAATCAACAATAAACCACACATGTCAGAACCAAACCATTCAAAAGGGAGGATTGTTAATGGGGGTAAATAAGAAAAAAAAGGGAAAGAGAAAAACGAAATACAGAATCTCGCAGCATAACGACAAAATATAATAATCAAATAAACAGTTCATGAAGCTGTTTTACAAAAAACATTTGATTACACTTTTACAAATTCGAATCAGAGTTCTACATATATCATAAATAACCAATAATGCAGCGGAACATAGAACGTAGTCGAATAATAAATAGCAATAATATACTGAATCTTCTTCTTCGTCCACCAGAAATAGTCTTCAATGCTGAAAAACTCAGGTTGACCCGAGCATAAAGGAAGATGATACACTCGAGTCAAAACTAAAATTCTTATGCGAATTAAATCAAAAGTATATGAAATAAGGAATGCAGATAACTACATTTTTTGAAGGTTCGAATTTTTGGAAATGTTATTATTTCCATATTCAAAATAAAATGGATTTCACAATAGATCCATTCTAGTAAATTTCAAATTTTTAGAACAATTCCCAGTTAAATTTCATAGTTTTAGAGATTTGATTTATAAAAATGTTCCAAAGTTTCAATATTCACTTTTTTGGAAACTTCCCAATGTTTCAAAATTTAATTTTGAAAACTTTCAAGTAAGGTAACGACAGTTTACTTCCCAAAATCATTTTTATGGTTCAAATAGTAAATCTAAACATACTATTTTTCCTCTGATGTAAATACTTGAAATTCATGGGTTTTACATCCTTATTCAGTGTGCAAATAATCAATATGAAAATTTAAATAATTACAATAAACTATAGGATGATAACAAGGATATATCAAATAAATGAACAAATATACATTCAAGCACAATCCATTCAACATTCAAATCAATCAATTCAACAAATCAACCAATTCAATAACATGTCACAGTAATTATTAGTCATCACATATTGGAATTTAGCTATTCAAATTAAATATTTATAAATATTACAAACCAACAATCAAAAATTTATCACTATATGACCTGGTTTAACTTGCAACAAAATTTTAGTATTTCGTGAGTGAGTTTAAACACTCACCTTTTGGATTTCCCTTGTCTAGTCGGATTTGAATCCGCTACTACTTCCTCCTTTTGATTCGATTTGAAAATTTTGGTACAAATATAATGATAATATGAAATTAATTGATAAAGAAATGATATGGTTGTAAGAAGTATTATTTCTATGACTCTTTAATGGGATAATCTTTAAATATAAGTTGGTTTAATGAAAAGAACATTTATTATCAAATAAAATGGATCTTTCATTTGTGAATGTAGTTTTAATTTCATTAAAATAAAGAATAGAATGATTGATTTAAAGGAAGAAATATAAGTATATTTGAACTGTGTTTTAGCATATAGATGGATTACAAGAGTGGAAAAATAATCTATTTAAGTAAGTTATTTATTTCTCTACTGTATAAGCAACAAATTTATAAATGTGCTTAAATGACTAAAGGAAACAACTATTCTATTTTTCATCCATTTTAGTTGTCTGTTTTTTAATTTAACTTTATAAGTAACTGTAATTAATATAATTGAAATATTTCAATGAGAAGGGAAGAAAACGTTGACTGCAATTAATAGATTTAATAAAAGAAACGCATCTTTTGTGTTAAACAGAAAGGATGTTTTAATGGAAATAAAAGATCATTTTGGGAAAACCAAATTGAACGTTTTCATTTTTATGGTAAGTAATTTTATTTATTATGCATAGATAAAAAAATTAAATGCGTACAAATTTGAATATTATTTGAGTTAATGAAGTTAATTTGGTTACGTTTCACAAATTGAATTTCAAAAAGGTTGTGTGATGTACATGGTCCCTTCATTTCTTTTGTTATTAATTGTTGCATGTTTTGAGACGTATAAAAATAAAACTTTCATTTTGAACAAGAATGACTTTGGATAAAAAAAATTGAATTTTAGAATAACATACACACACACACACACACTAATATTCAAACTTTTAAATATTTCAGAGGATTCATGGTTGTGTAAATATCGTGGAATCAATTAGATTTTTTTTTTACAGTTGCACATTGATTACATAAGTTTATATTCATTTTTACATTTTATATATGGTTAAAATTTGTAAATGGGTTGCATTAATGCGACCATTACAGTAATTAAAAAGTAAAGTAAATCAGTTTTATAGTGCATAGGTTGATATATATTCATTAATCAATAAAATTTGTTTGAGTAACGTAAATAAATATATGTTGAATGTTTGATTAATTGATTGGTTGATTGTTAATTGATTGATTGAGTTAATGTAGTGTGCACATATATTAGCATAAAATGAATGTTTTACTACGGAATTTAATAATGTAAATATATGTATATTTGGGTTTATTGATATAAATTAATTGGAGCAAGTTTTGGAATGTGGACCCAAAAGGTTTGTTTATAGGAAATAGGTGGTCCCTTCATTTACATTACCTTTATTATCACCTTGCAATCTCTCTCTTTTCGTTTTCAAGTAGTCTAATAATTAAACTACTCATTCATTTCTTATAAATTAATGGTTGCTTCATTTGATTTATTTATAATTAATAATTTCCACATTCTTTTCATTTGTTTCTCCTTTGTTCGTTTGCTCTTTTTACCTGAAGTTTTTTCCTTTTCTGTTTTTTCGCTTTTAATGCGAACATCCAAATTAATATGCATGCCCTCTAATTAGCATTTACTATTTTCCGTTTCAAAAGTTTATTTTGCTTATGCATCATTAGTTCTTGTATCTTCCTTTTATTCGCAATTCTTGAAGCTTCATATTTAAAACGGAAGATTTATTTTTATCTTTATTGATATATTTATTCCTTTAGTTTACATCTTTCAATACTACATTTTAGGGCTATTCATATTTTTACTTTATTTCGGTTCCTAGTTTTTTTATATATACCTTATTAGCTTTTCATTTTTTTCCATCTTCATTCCTGTAGCCTCATTTTTAATCTCATCTTCTGTACCTTCATTTTTTCAAATAAAATTTTCATCTCGTTTCTTTTCACTCTTCACCTTCCTCATTCCCTTTTCTTTTTCTTTTTTTTAAAATCTCCTTCTTCTCTTTTTTTGCTTTATTTTTATGCTTTTTTTATTCTTCTTCAAATCTTCTTCTTCTTTTTCAAAGCTTTCTTTTCTTTTTCAATCCTTCATCTCTTTAAATTTTCTTCTTCTTTTCCAAGCATTCTTCTTTTTCCAAATCCTTTTCTTCATATCCAGATCTATACAAACTTCTCTGTCTCTTCCAAAACATTCCAAAAAAAAGATTAAGATAGCAAGGAAATAAATCAAAATGAGGAAGTAGTAGCGGATTCAAATCCGACTAGACAAGGGAAATCCAAAAGGTGAGTGTTTAAACTCACTCACGAAATACTAAAATTTTGTTGCAAGTTAAACCTGGTCATATAGTGATAAATTTTTGATTATTGGTTTGGAATATTTATAAATATTTAATTTGAATAGCTAAATTCCAATATGTGATGACTAATAATTACTGTGACATGTTATTGAATTGGTTGATTTGTTGAATTGATTGATTTGAATGTTGAATGGATTGTGCTTGAATGTATATTTGTTCATTTATTTGATATATCCTTGTTATCACCCTATAGTTTATTGTAATTATTTAAATTTTCATATTGATTATTTGCACACTGAATAAGGATGTAAAACCCATGAATTTCAAGTATTTACATCAGAGCAAAAATAGTATGTTTAGATTTACTACTTGAACCATAAAAATGGTTTTGGGAAGTAAACTGTCGTTACCTTACTTGAACGTTTTCAAAATTAAATTTTGAAACATTAGGAAGTTTCCAAAAAAGTGAATATTGAAACTTTGGAACATTTTTATAAATCAAATCTCTAAAACTATGAAATTTAACTGGGAATTGTTTTGAAATTTGAAATTTACTAGAATGGATCTATTGTGAAATCCATTTTATTTTGAATATGGAAATAATAACATTTCCAAAAATTCGAACCTTCAAAAAATGTAGTTATCTACATTCCTTATTTCATATACTTTTGATTTAATTCGCATAAGAATTTTAGTTCTGACTCGAGTGTATCATCTTCCTTTATGCTCGGGTCAACCTGAGTTTTTCAGCATTGAAGACTATTTCTGGTGGACGAAGACGAAGATTCAGTATATTATTGCTATTTATTATTCCACTACATTATGTGTTCCGCTGCGTTATTGGTTATTTATGATATACGTATAACTCTGATTTGAATTTGTAAAAGTGTAATAAAGTGTTATTTGTAAAACAGCTTCATGAACTGTTTATTTGATTATTATATTTTGTCGTTACGCTGCGAGATTCTGTATTTTGTTTTTCTCTTTCCCTTTTTTTTCTTATTTACCCCATTAACAATCCTCCCTTTTGAATGGTTTGATTCTGACATGTGTGGTTTATTGTTGATTTGAACCATCTAAAGGGTGGGTCGTTACATACTTTGTGATGTGAATTGCTGTGAATTGAAACTGTGATATCTGTGATTTATTCCTATGTGAATGTGAAAACTGTTGGCCTTTAAATGACAATTGAATTTCGATGCGACAGGGAGTCGGATTCCAAATGGTTATCCAAAACCCACATCGAATCTTGATAATGAATCTTTATGACTTGTGTATTCACGTGTTTTAAAAATAAACGCTTATTATTCGGATTAGCCAGGAGATGACTTTGTATCACAAAACCCATTCCGAATAATGATACGACGAATTGGAGTGCATTTGAATACGGTGATGAAGACCGGGTATTTTCGAGAATGAAAGGATTACCTGTCGATTGTCTCTGCATTGAGTTTCTTCGGTATAGAGATCTCCATATGTGATGGGGAGTCCGATCAGGATTACGGATACGTGGATCACAAGGGCCTCTTCCTTTATTGGACGAAGTGTCTTCGGTTCCATTCAGACCCAGGATGGACTTGTATGGTTGTATGTCTAACATTACACTTTGAGATATAAAGCTGATTTCTATCAAATACATTTCTGTTTGGTGGCGGAGAATGTATTCTCTTAGCTTAACACCCTTCTCTAAGACGTACAAACTCAGAGGTTATGTAGTTGATGGTTATTAGTGATACACTCCAAATTTGGTAGTGTAGCATGCTAAGTGCTGATCATTTTTTGATCGAAGCATGACATTTGTGAAAAGCGTAGCTTTGTGGACGAGACTTTGTCAAAGATCACAACCCAGAAATGGTCGAAACAAGAAGGATGCAGCAAGGTTACGGGGGTAGCGCCCCTTAGGGTATGTGCATTTCCTTCTGGATAAAAAGTGGTATTATGGTATGGAGCCCAGATATATAACTCATGTGGTTGTTGGTTGTTGTTGTTGTTGGGGCCCCGGATAAAGGTCGGTTACGACTGGAGGTTGACATGCTCGTGTCAGTAGTTACCTAGTTACTGAGGTAACCCGACCTTGTGTTGGCAGAGATCCGGTTAGTTTCTCAGGGTGTCCTTCTAGAGGCGTACCCATTCGGTGAGGAAGTTCCTTAGCCAGACCATTGTTGGAAATCCAATCATTCAATATGTTCCCTGTATGTTTTTAGTTGTAGAACCTGCCATTTAACATCATAGCTATAGTAGACAAACTATAATGGTACGTCTGCTGGCTAAGATTAATATTATACTTTCGAAATATTTTCACACTATGCACCAATAATAATATCAAAAGAGTTTTCTTGTATCAAGCATGTTTGACTATCATAAGGAGAAATCTCCCCCAAGTGTGCGATTGCATTGTGTGTGTGTTGGGAGGCCTTATGGTAGTTTCATTTTTCAAAAGCATGAATGGATTTCTTTTTAAATTGTTTTTGTACTACAACTGTTTTTTTACTCATACCAGTCCCATGACTAACCCGGAGTTTATTGTTACCTTCATAAACTTTGGGTGCCCATAATTTTCCACACGGACAGCATAGAAGTAGTATATCCGTGTTCTGGAGCTAGCTTGGATAGTAGATTTGGATTTAGAAGTCTTTTGGAAGCGGTCGGATTTTGGAAGCTTTTGGTTTGAAGTTTTTGGAGTTTTGGAAGACTTTATCGAAGTCGTAGTATGTTGAAAACCTTTTGAAGACCCTGTTGTTATTGTTCCGCTGTGGCGTTATCATTTTGTTGTTGTATCATGTATATAGCACTCTGATAATGGTGGTTATTGTTATAATGAATATTGTATCAATGTCGTATCTGTGTTGTTTATCAATGAAATTCATTTTGTTGCTGCTGTTTTGTATTCATCTAATGTTGTTATAAGCTACACCGAACTGGAGTCCGATGTTTGAATCTTCGGCATTCGAATGCAAGTGAGGTATTTGATGTCGATTTTCGGACGCTGGATTTCATGTCGTGACATATCAGAGCTAAAGGTTGAGTAAGAACTTTAGCTTTGGAGTATAACACGTTAGGTGACTCACTAGAGATAGGGTTAGAAATACCCTAGAATGATTATATCCCTAAGATATCTCGTCCATAGGCCTAAATCAAGTTTTCTTACTATTTATAGATAGTGAGAATGAGCAATAGAAGAGGATGAGGTAGTGGATGGGGAAGTACCACTACAATTGGTCAAGGCCTTGCAATAACGGAAGCAGCTATTCCCACTCAACCTCAGCCGAATCTGGCTGATTTACATTGAATTTTTTCCAGGCTTGGTGGAAAG
The DNA here is from genome assembly GCA_030765085.1 of Allium cepa. Lineage (NCBI taxonomy): Eukaryota > Viridiplantae > Streptophyta > Magnoliopsida > Asparagales > Amaryllidaceae > Allium > Allium cepa. The sequence goes on from CM060932.1 coordinate 746,445,220, forward strand.
CCATTCACAGGAAAGGAGTCTATTATCGAAGCATAAGCCTGGATTCGATCATGCGAAAGGATTTTCAGGGGACTAAAGTTGGAAGATGACTAGATGAGATTGATTGCTTCTTGGAAACTCCAAGAGGAAGCTCTAGCCTGGAGGGAGACTATTATAGTGGATGAGCCGGAGGATGAGTTCACTAAGGATCGATTCAAAGAGGTGTTTGAGCAATGTTATATGCCATCTGCTGGTATCTTCAGAATGAACCAGGAGTTTATAGACTTGAAGCAGGGAAGTTTATCGTTTGAGGAATACTTGTTCAAGTTTAACGAGTTATCTCGATTTGGCCCGGAATTGATGAACACCCCCCTGACGAAGAATGAAAGATTTATTCGAGAGATGAACAAGAAATACCATGAGAGAATGACAACCCACGTGAAAGAATCTTTTTCTGAATTGATAGATATGGGTTATATATATATGCTACCTTGGATAAGTAAGAAATTCCGGAGGAGAAAGGTAGTGTAAGTAATCCGAATTGGAGGAAAAGGAAGTTCGGAGGGAACCAAGGAATGCTATTACTGTCATAAACCTGGACACGTAGTTAAAGATTGCCCAGCAATGAAGCAAGCTCAAGTAGCGAAAGAGTATGCGATCAAAGACGACCCCTTAACTTCAAAGGCGGATAAAGGAAAAGGAGTTTTAGAAGGTAACCTTCTTATTTATGATAGAGTTGTTAGAGTTCTGTTCGACACAGAGCCACACATAGATTTATCTCCCAGCAAACCTTAAACGAATTAATACTTGAACCCGAATTTGTCGATGAACCCATTTGCGTGAAGAATCAGGTTGGTGGCCCTGCAAATCTTTGTCTATATTATAGGAAAGTTCCTATCACATATTATCGTCATCAATTTCCTAACAATCTTTTCGTTCTTGGCTTTAACGAATTTGAAATCTTACTCGAAATGAATTGGTTAACGAAATTTGAAGCTAAATTAGATTATAAAAATCGAACGATTTCGGTCAAAACAAAACTAGGGAATTTTGTCATGATTTTTTGTAAGGATCCGAGTCCTAAGAGAGATAAGCTGATGTACGCTTTGGGATATCCCGAAATTAGTTTGGAATATATACTTATTGTTCGGGAATTTTCCGACGTATCAAAGAGGTTAAATCTTTACCTCCGCACAGAGAAATTGAATTCAAAATCGATTTAGTTCCCAATGCTCGTCCCGTTGTTCATGCATGCCGTAGGATGGCACCAAGGAAAAGAGTAGAATTAGTCAAGCAAACCCGAGATTTTCTAGAGAAAGGATTAATACGTCCCAGTGTTTCTAGTTGGGGTTCAGATGTGGTGTTTGTGGCCCAATCTAACGGATCTATGAGATTGTGCGTGGAGTACCACGATCTTAATAAATTAACTCTCAAAAATAAATTTCCTTTGCCCAGAATCGATGATCTATTCGATCAGTTGCATGGCGCTCTATTCTTTTCAAAGATGGATCTAGCCTAGGGATTCCATCAGTTGCGAATTGCTGAGGATTGTATCCATTTAACTGCTTTCAGGGGTCCTGACACATTCTACGAATGGTTAGTTATGCCTTTCGGACTAACCAATGCTCCCGCATATTTTGTGGACTTAATGACCCGTGTATTCCGAGAGTATTGAATAAATTTGTGCGCGTATTTATTGATGATATTTCAATCTATGCCAAAACTGAAGAGGAGCATGCTGAACATTTGAGAATTGTTTTGAAAATATTGAGGAAGAACATTCCATTCGCCAAATTTTCTAAGTGTCATTTTTGGGTCAAGGAAGTTATATTACTCGAACATATTGTCACCGAAGAGGGAATTTCTATAGATCCTAGCAAGGCTTCCACTATCCTAGACTGGAAGCAACCCACAACTCCAAAAGATGTCAGAAGTTTTCTGGGATTAGCCAGTTATTACAGAAAGTTTGTCTAAGATTTCTCCAAGTTAGCTAGTCCGTTAACTAAACTGATTTTGAAAAATGCTAAGATTGACTGGACTCCGAAGTGCGAAGAAGCATTCCAGGAGTTGAAGAAAAATTGACCACCACTCCTGTTCTCATTATTATTAACGAAAACCAAGGTCTATCTGTTTATACTGACGCCGGTGATGATGATGTGGGTGCTGTTCTATTGCAGTAAGGTAGAGTGGTTACCTATGCGAGCAGACAATTGCGTCCACATGAGAAAAACTACCCAACCCATGATCTCGAAATTTTTGCTATAATCTTTGCTTTCAAAATATGGCGTCATTATCTTATGTGTAAAAATCTCTTTCAGCTTTCCTAAAAATTTAAAAGTTTAACTTAACTTAATATTTATACTTAATAAATCCTTCTTGTCTTAGGTGAAAAATTCAAATTATTCACCAACCAAAAATGTAATGACCCGCTTTTCATTCCATAGAAAGACACATCATTAAGAAGAAAGAAAGGGATAGAAAAGAGAAAAGAAAGAAACAAACAACATCATGAACTCACAGCGGAACGAATAAATTATATTATATCACATAAAATATTACATAGTATCATATTCATCAGAGTTATATAGCTAATACAATACAAATTAGATAGTTATAAACACATGTCTAGTTATTACAATTCAAGTACATCAAAGAAAACAGATACAACTCAAACACAGCGGAACCACTATATATATCTGCACGCTGAAGCCTCCCGCTCCATTTCTCCTCCAGAACTCATCAAAGAATTCCTGAAACACTTAACTACTCATACATAATATGAGTACCCAAGAGTTTAATAAAACAGAAAATAAAAACTCGGGTTAGACATGGGTCTGGTGTGAGTAAACGGGTTTAACGTTGCTTAACTTTAGAAAATCTTTTGAAAAGAAAGGGTATCACGTAAGACTTCCCATACATAAACATGGAAAAGTTTTTACCTTATGCTAACCAAAACATTTGATAGGAAATCTAGTGATATTATAATAGTGTCTAGAGTTTTCAAAATAAAATACAGAAATAGCTGGAATGCTTACATCTCACGTTCCAACATAGTTAGGCACAATCAACACCGTACATGCACTTATTGGATTTTGGATTCCATCAATGGCAGGGCAACCGGTGTACCGCCCATCACAGTACATGGCCTAGATTACCGTACCGAGGATCACTCCTAATCCCCTACAACATAAAGCCGGAACCATCCCTTACTGGACAGTCCCGAACAAGACCACCCTGTAGATGGCCGTCGCCAACTGCCACACAACTAAAATAAAAAGGGACCTCTAGACAGAGGAAAATCTCGTCCTACTTGGGCATGACCCACTTAGCCTTGCTGCACCTCTCCTTTTTTAACCATTCCCGGTTGATGCGGCTTGAGGCTATGATTACCTTTATAGGACACATCAATCTCAGAATGCTCATCGTTCACCTGACGATGTTTTGAAAGCATTCAATCCATACAAGTTCGTTCCGGGTTCGAACGAAACCGACGTCATTATCTCGATGCACTCATTTTGGAATCACCCTCAGAGTCAACGACCATAGCCCTTGCACTTTGAATCACCATCTCGAACCTGAAAGTACTACCCCCGTTAAACTCGTATTGGAATCACTCTCAGAGTATTAACACGAATAGTCCTTACACCTCGAGTCTTCACTCTTCACTTGATATTCACGACCTAACGTTTAATTTGGATCGATGTGGTCTTCGGAATTTTAATTTTGGAAACCCGATCCCGGTCTCATCGAAATCCAAACGCCATCTTAATGTCCAAGTAAATTTAGTTTAAACAATTAATTCAATTCATCATTATCTATATACATACAGATAGATAATTCACATATCACAATAGATAGTCACATTTCATCATAAACAGATAATCTGTATCATCATTACAAACAGATAATCATCACAACCAGATAATCATCACAAACAGATAATCCATATTGTCATACTTTAACTAAGCATCCATATCATATAGATATTACTCATCTTATTACTGAGATCATAACCATCCAATGGAATATCAATATCATCCATAAGAAATGATTTATTATTCACCATCTATAATTAATTTAAAATGAATTAAATTAATTACTTCTATTTCTAATTAATTTAAAATAAAATAAATTAATTACCACATCTATAAATCCTGCTTATATATCCATTAATTAATTAACCTAGTTAATTAATCATTCACTAAGTATTCAACTTGATTAAACAACTTTGATTAATCATTCTCTAATTACAATAAGTAATTAGTCTTTAATTAATTTCGCAAATTAATTAACCTTAATCATAAGTAATTAACATTTAATTACTTCATTCATTAATTAACTATAATTAATTACATTTATTCTTAATTAATTGTATTAATTAATCACATAATTATTAATTATTACTTAATTAAACAATTCTTAATTACATCATTAATTATATTAATTAATGATCTCTACTTTATATTTAAATTAATTACTTAATTTAAAATTAATTACATTTAGTAATTAATCTAAAATTTAAAAATAATTATTAATCACCATTGATTAATATCAATCCAGTAATTAATTACCCTTAATTAATCATAACAAATTAATTATCCCATAATTAATCATCTTCATTAATTAATCCCTTGATTAATTACAAAAGTAATTACCAAATTACTTAATTAAAAATCATCTCTCACTAATTACATTCCAGTAATTATCATTTATTACTTCTCTAAGTAATCATGCTCCATTAATTACATTAATAATTATTCTTATTAAATCATCAAATGATTTACTTAAATTAATTAAACTAAATTAATTAATTTAAATTAATCACACTATCATAGTTAATTATAATAAGTAATTAATCCTTAATTACTTTTATCAAGTGATTATGCTTAACAATTTACAATTGATTATCTTAAATTAATTAATCTAATTAATTTATCAAAATTAATCACATTAATTAATTACCTAATAATCCTTAAATAATTATCCTTATTAACAAATAACATTTTCTTTAATTACTTACTTAAGAAATTTATCTTAGATTAATCATTATTAATCATCTCTAATCAAAAATTAATCCAAATCATTATTTAAATCAAATAAATAAGTAAATTCTTTATTATCTTAATTATTTATAAAATAATTCATTTACTTTACTAATGACTTCATTAACATTCAAATGTATTTAGAACAATACATTTCTAAATTAAATTCAAATTCCATTTTTAAAATTTAAGATTCAAAATGTTTAACCATTTAAACATTTATCCAGATTTTAAATAAATTAATTCCTTAAAATAAAAGTGAAGAAAAATCATTACTTATATAAGATATATAAGAAAATTCAAAAATAAATTACTTAATTTTATTTAAGAAATCAAGCTTTTAAAAATAAATTGATTATTTAACGTTTTAAAATTAAGTTAAATACTTCATAACTTTAATTCAAATATTAAAGAAAAGAATTTTTTTTTCAAGTTTAAACATTTTTTTTGAAAACAAACTCATTCTTAAACTCTACTTTAAAACATTTTAAACTTGTTCAATATTTTAAAATTTACAAAACTGATCTAAATTAAAAATCTGGATTCATGGTAATCTTGAAACCATATTTAAACTTGATTTTAAAACTTAATTTAAATCTTACTTAAATTTAAAATTTTCATTTTTAAAACTTTGAATTCAAAAGTTCACTTGAATTCAAATTTAAACATTGCATTTAAAAACCCTGTCTAAAAAATCCTGCTTAAATCTAAAAAAAAAACAATACAGTCAGGTTTTATAATCTGAAACCAAACAATACTCGAGACTCCTCAAAATTACTTCGAGTTTAAACCCTAACTACTTCGAGACAACAACACGAATACCCGAGTAGAACTTCGAGTCCTACTCTCCTGCACATACCCAAAGTTCATCAAAACTTAACATATGCACGGTGCATAAGCACCGACGCTCAGGCCATCTCCATCCACCATATTCCTCTTCACCAAGTCGCCGACCAACCTCTGACATTCTTACGACCATCAGATTCCATACAGAAGCTCGTAATTATAATCGAGATAATCAAGCAATCGTGGAAACACCACTGCACTCAAAAACCTAAACCTGTCAACCATCACGACAACCCATTTCCGACCATCTGATCACCCGCGACTCCGACCATCTCTCCATCTACATCCCCTCTACAAATCCCCAAATCCTTACATCACTCGTTGCAATAGGGAAATCAAGAAGCTACAAAACTTCTACTACCAACAAACTAGGGTTAGAAACCTGAAAAGAGCTATCGCCGTCGCCACCAACCTCTGGCCATCCATCTGATAATTTTCCCTCACTCTCCAATCAGTTCTCCACCTCCAGGAAGAACCACATCATCCTAAAATCACTAGATCACCAGATAAACCCAAAAATCCTCATTCTGTTCAACCCAGACAAGCTCACTCAACAGTTAACTAAAAAATGTGATTTTTGTTTTAAAAATCATGATTTCATACATGCATTCAAGTTATAAACTTGTTTCAATAATTTAAGATGTTGGCATTTTTTATTTGAAACAATAACTGATCTTATTGTTTACAGAGACAATAGTTTTTAATTTAACTTAATTATATTTTATAAACTTAATCCATACTAAACAATCATCTTTCAATTACATAACAAATCCTAATAGAGAATCAATCAAGAGGTAACGGTTTTTCTATTTACAAATTTTGGTTTTAAAAAAAAACAGAAACAGGCACACAGATATCTATAAACATACATATATATATATATATATATATATGTATATATATATATATATATATATATATTGACACACAATATCCATCACAATAAAAATCATACAAGCATACTTAGTCCTATTTATCCTCATGCAACAAATAAATTTAAGCTTTTCAATTGTGAGGTTATTCACTTAAAATTTTTTATGGCACTACAGTTTATTTCATAGCAGTTTTGATTTTTGGGATAACAGTTTGCATTTGAACTTGAGTTCTAGTATTTTCTTTAGCACTGATTTTAGAAAGAAGAACTGTTTTTAAAAATAGAAATTTACTCACTTTATTAGAAGAAGCAGAGAAGCATTATCATTTTCCTGGAGCTGCTGTAGTTGAATTAAAAACTGCACTATTGTTGAATCTGGGTTTTGCAATTTGCTGTTGAAGTTGATTTGTAGATGATTCTGGTGAGTTTGCTGTTGATTGATCTTTAATATTGCATCTGACCTTATTCTTGTTTTGCTTAGAGCTGAAGTTGATCTTCAAATTGGTGTTGAAAATTGGAACAGATTCGGTTTTGCAGATTTTGCTATTGAATTTATTTGTAGATTTTGTTTGCAGATTTAAATCAGATTTGGGTTTTGCAGAATTGGTTTTGAATTTATTTTCTAAAATCTGATGTTCAGATTCTCATTTGAGGATAATGGTTTGAACAATAATGCATTCTTAAGTGTCTACTTAATATATTTTCAATAAAAAGATATTAAGAAAAATAAAATCATTACCACTTGTTATCTAATGTTATTGCATGTTTTACATGTGTCTCCCTTATGAGTTAAATGCTTAACACATGTACAACTTAATATTAAAAGAAATTTCTTAATTTATAAATGTTTTTAAATTTATTCTAAATCAATTTCTTATTTAATTTAACATGTTTTTTAAATGTTTATCTATGTTTAGCCTTTAAATGATTACATGTAAACTTCCTTTATAAAATTACACATCTAAATGTTTATTTGAATATTTTTAAAACTAAATTTTTAAGAAAGAAAATTTAAAAAGAAAAAGAATATTGAATTCAATTTTATTCCAAAGTTTCAAACTAAAATATTTTACTCTAATATATAAGAACTAAGTCTATTTCAAAAGAAAACAATTTTTAAAATAAAACAAAATAAAAATTTATTATAAAATACAACTTAAACTATTATATTTATAAACAAAATAAATATTTAGTTTAATTTCTTTTGAAAGTATAAGATATATTTTTAAATTAACTTTTGAATACTAATTTAAATCAATTTAACAAATTCATAATTTATACACATATATATATATATATATATTATAAATTTGAAAATATCTTTTAAATAAGCTTAGAAAGATAATTTTATCATTTAAATATTTTTAACCTTTGAAAAGAATAAAATTCCCAAACATAAAGTTATCATTATTATAAATTTTGAAAATAATATCATTTGACAAACTAAATAATTATTAGTTTTCAAAAGATAATTTCTGTTTGAATTAGATTATTAAATCAATATTTCACATTTTAAAATAATTATTAATGAAAATTATTAAATAAATATTGCCCAAATTTCCGGGACATCACATTCCTCCCCCCTTAATAGAATTTCATCACCGAAATTTAAAAGCAAAGATAATTTAATAATCCCATACGGATTTTAATTTTAAAATAGCAACCATATGCTATCAACCAAATACTAGCAACCATAGCAACCAATTCAAACAAACAATTCTAACTATCCAGACAAAATTCTGGATAGGATTCCCTAGAGTTTTCCAGGTACAAATACCAGGACACTCGCCCTACAGAATCTAAACTAGCAATTCCACTCAGATCTAGAGCTTCTATGTATCTAAATGTACAAATCTAAACAGGATACTGGACCACAGACAAGTCCTGATCAACTTCAAAATCTCCCAGAATTTCTGATTCTAAAACCATTGATAAACCATACACGTATTCCCTCAGAGATACGTGAAAAACATAACAAATTTCAGCCATCCGAACTGGAAATTCAATCCCGAAGACCAAACACTTAACCCTTAAGAGGAAACAGAAAGATCCAATACTCTTATCCACAAATCTCTCCTGTCGATCCTGGGCTGCGTTCAACCTTCTAGGTCAATCAAATCTTCGCAGATGCTTCACGGAACAAATCTGGACAAAGAAATAAACGATCTCCAGATCGTACTCAACAAAATGGTTCTCCCGAAATCCATCAAAATCCACCACACAAACTCTACTACACAAATATCAGAAGACTTCAAACATACTACTCCTATTCGAAAAACTGAACAGATGCACAAGACAGGAAAGCCTCCAGATCCAAAATAAATTTCCTATAGAAATCCTTTGATCCAAGACAAAACACAAATTCCTAATGAATCGGGTGTTGCTTCTATTCTGGAATAGCTGCCACCATGCTTCCGCTGCACAACTCTGATTTGAGAATGCTGTTGATGAACACAAGTACAAACTTGATCAACTTATCCCTGAAACATTGTTCATCAAATTCCATATGACATATCCGATTCGGTCACAAACACGATGGAAAAAATTCAACCAGAGATCTAGATCCGATCAATCCTGCTAGCTTAAACAGATCTCTTTCTCAAAGAACCCCCCACTAGGCTGAACCACCGCTAAAGCTCCAAGAACCCAGTTGATACAGAACTCAATCTCTCGATGCGGATGCACATCTTGACTTCTTCGAAGATATCCGAAAAAATACCAAACCACTTCGATAACTCAAACATCCTCTAGAGATGCTCCAATCCAAACAAAGATTACTCAAAGAACTTCCGAACCATCGCAAGTCACTTTTGCGATTCTACTCAGTTCAGATTCCAAGAAACCGTTTTCTCTTTAACAAATCAGAACATCTAAAGCCTTCTAACCAAAAGAAGAAACTAGTGTTTCACTTTCAACCACAAACTTCACACCCAGCTGAGCTTCCAGAAGAAATGACAAGCTACACCATTTGCCCGGTCTACTGACAGAAGAATCACAGAGACTTCTAAACCATCGAAGAAACGGTCCTCACTGCTGCTACTGCTGCCAAAGACTTTCTTATCCAAAGACTCATCGAACCACAAAGCCACACCAGCTACTTCCACAACAGAGCCTTCAGTAGATAGATATCCCTCAGGAAACTCGACCTCAAACCAAGCACAAAACACTCTGCCAAACTGAGTCTCAAACTCAAATACATACAGAACTCCTTCCTAAGGTTGCCAAGATACCATTGCTGGCTTCAGTACTCCCAACTGATCCAAGCTCAAGAAAATCCACTTTCACGAGTGCAACCAAGCTTACATTCCAAAGATAAACTCCGAACCTTGAAATGATTTCCTTCAGAGATCGGTGAAATCCTTCACACCAACTGCATAAACTACTCAAGATGCCCAAAACTGCCCTAGCAGATTCACTTCCGACCTCAAACACTCGGACTCCAACCATTGGTAGTTGTGTTACACACACCACTACCCTATCTACCTCTAGAACTTATATTGAAAAACCTGAACAGGTAACCCAATCTAATAGGTAGAATATATATATATATTCAAAATTAAAATACACTCTCTCAAGACAGACACCACTCCAGAGCCTAGGTATTCGCTCATCCTAGCGCTCTGATACCACAACGTAATGACCCGCCTTTCATTCCATAGAAAGACGCATCATTAATAAGAAAGAAAGGGATAGAAAAGAGAAAAGAAAGAAAAGAAAGAAACAAACAACATCAGATTCTCACAACGGAACGAATAAATTATATTATATCACATAAAACATTACATAGTATCATATACATCAGAGTTATATAGCTAATACAACACAAACTATACAGTTATAAACACCTGTCTAGTTATTACAATTCAAGTACATCAGAGAAAACAGATACAACTCAAACACAGCGTAACCACCATATATATCTACACGCTGAAGCCTCCTGCTCCATTTCTTCTCCAGAACTCGTCAAAGCAATCCTGAAACACTTGAGTACTCATACATAATATGAGTACCCAAGAGTTTAATAAAACAGAAAATAAACACTCGGGTCAGGCATGGGTCTGGTGTGAGTAAATGGGTTTAAAGTTGCTTAACTTTACAAAATATTTTGAAAAGAAAGGGTATCACGTAAGACTTCCCATACATAAACATGAAAAAGTTTTTACCTTACGCTAACCAAAACATTTGATAGGAAATCCAGTGATATTATAATAGTGTCTAGGGTTTTCAAAATAAAATACAGAAATAGCTGGAATGCTTACATCTCACGTTTCAACATAGTTGGACACAATCAAAACCGTACAGGCACTTATTAGATTTTGGATTCCATCAATGGCAGGGCTACCGGGGTACCGCCCGTCACAGTACGTGGCCTAGATCACCGTACCAAGGATCACTCCCAATCCCCTACAACACAAGCCGAAACCATCCCTAACTGGACAGTCCCGAACAAGACCACCCCACAGATGGCCGTCGCCAACTGCCACACAACCGAAATAAAAAGAGACCTCTAGACAGGGGTAAATCTCATCCTACTTGGGCATGACCCACTTAGCCTTTCTGCACCTCCCCTGTTTTAGCCATTCCTAGTTGATGAGCCTTGAGGCTACGATTACCTTTATAGGACACATCAATCTTAGAATGCTCATCGTCCACCTGACGATGTTCTGAAAGCATTCAATCCATACAAGTTCATTCCGGGTTCGAACGAAACCGAAGGCACTATCTCGTTGCACTCATTTTGGAATCACCCTCAGAGTCAACGACCATAGCTCTTGCACTCTGAATCACCATCTTGAACTTGAAAGTACTACCCCCATTAAACTCGTATTGGAATCACCCTCAGAGTATTAACACGAATAGTCCTTACACCTCGAGTCTTCACTCTTCACTTGATATTCACGACCTAACGTTTAATTTGGATAGAAGTGGTTTTCGGAATTCCAATTTTGGAAACCGATCCCGGTTTCATCGAAATCCAAACGCCATCTTAATGTCCAAGTGAATTTAGTTTAAACAATTAATTCAATTCATCATTATCTATATACACACAGATAGATAATTCACATGTCACAATAGATAGTCAATTTCATCATAAATAGATAATCTATATCATCATCACAAACAGATAATCATCACAACCAGATAATCATCACAAACAGATAATCCATATTATCATACTTTAACTAAGCATCCATATCATAAAGATATTACTCATCTCATTACTGAGATCATAAGCATCCACTGGAATATCAATATCATCCATAACCAATGATTTATTAATCACCGTTAGCTCCAAAATTGGTCACTAACACCCTTAGAAAGATTGTGTAGAGAGATTAATGAAGAAAGTAAATTAAGATAGAGAATAGAGTATAAATTTAAATGCAGAGAACAAGAACACCAAATTTATAGTGGTTCGGCGTAACTGCCTACATCCACTTTGAAGTTGATTTCCATTGATTTCCTTGATGGGTGATTACAGATACAATCCTTTCTTAGTTACTAGAATACAATTGCAAAGTAAAAGAAATAAGTCTGGAATGAGTCTTAAAAATGGCAAAGTTTCCCCAATATTCTCTAGAATCTCCTCCTTTTTTCTGTGCCTCTACCCTCTATTTATAGGTAAAGGTGGGCTGGACTTCCCTGGTGGGCCTGGTAGCTGAATATTTTGGTCCAAATAGTGTTAGCTCTGCGCGCCGAACCAGGGAGGCCGAACGGTTAGATGCTTAACAATCTCCTTTGGCCGAGCGGGTTGAGGCCGAACGCACTGAATGCCGTGGGGAGCAGTTGTGCCGAACGATGCTAGGAGCCGAACCAGTGTCATAGTCGAACGGTTGCTAGGCCGAACGAGATGAGGCCGAGTGCTTCGAGTGTCGAACACTTCCCAATGCCGAATATGGTGTGGATGATGATCGATATGGAATGTCGGACGTCACTTGATGCCGAACGATGTCTTACGCCGGACCATTCTGTTATGCCGAGCGTTATGGTGATGAACCACTTAAAGGCCGAGCGAGATTTCTGGCTGGACGGTCGCTTTAGCCAAATGATATCTTGGGCCAAACGATATTCTGAGGCCGAACGATCTTAGGTCGTGCGTTCTTCTTCGGCCGGAAGGTATTCAATACCGGATTCTTCTTAATGCCGAACGCTACATCTTGGACCGAACGATACGGGAGGCCGAGTACTAAGTTGCCCGGTCAATTCCCTGGGAAACACTTGCCCCCAAAAGTGAATCGCGTTGACCGAACGCGATGCGCTTTGAACCATTAGTCCCTTGCGTTCCTCTTCGAACCTTGTCCCACTTCTCTTAAAGGGGTTATGGTGCATGTCGAACGTAATGCAACTGCCGAACGATCTAGCTAAAGACAAGTACCCGAGATGCTGAGCGAAGCAGAATAGCTGAGGCCGAACAACGTGAGATAGCCGGTCGATATCGCCTTGACCGGTTCTGCCGGTCATGGACGATTCAACTTCTTCTTCCCTCCTATAAAACCTGGTACTCTACTTCTTCTTACCTTTTTCACCTATTACCTGTGATTTTCCGAGAGCATGCAACTTATCTCATTTAAGTTTTACTCATCTCTTCCGTTCCTCGAATCCAGCACGTCCTTCCTACAATTCCTTCCCAAGCTCCCATCATTCCCCTTGGTAAGAAACTTTCGTACGTTTTCATTTAAAATCACAATCTGTAGTTAGACCCGAGTTCGCGAACCCTCCACAGAGGATGTAGGAGATACGGGGATGAGGGAGACGAGATGGGTCTTGATCTTTCCCTGAGGCTGGGACTTGGTTTAACCTTAGGTGATTCCAAGGCGGGTGGAATGGAGAGGAGAAAAGTGGATGGTAGAGGTGCTCGAAGGTGGGAGTTAGTTGGAGATGCGTGGCATTGGAGGTAAGACATAGTGGTATGGATTGGCCTTGCAATGGTTCGGCATGATCTCCCTATGTCGAACGAGGTTAAAGAGCAAAAATCGAAGGGAAGTGGGGAAAGGACAGGATGCCGATCGATATCTTGGCCGAACAGTATTTTAGCCCAACACTATTCAGGCCGAACAATAGTTCGGCCGATCGATGGTCTGGCCGGACAAGATATAGGCCGAACGATAGTTCTGCCGACCGATAGTATGGCCAAACGATAGCTTTCCTGTTTGTCAGTTAAGCCGAACAACCATTAGACCGAACGATCATGAATGCCGACCCATATTCTATCGGCCGAACATAACTTAAGCCGAACGATATTCAACCGAACAACACATAAATGCCGAACTAAAACATGTCGAACAGTCGTAAAGCAAGAACAATGACTCTAACATTCTAGCATATCGAACCGACTTGGACTAATAACCTTCTATTTTCAGTAGCTATAAATCTGAACTTTACATGACGTAATCGGATAACTTCCTCTAACGTTCCCTGAACTTGAAACTGTAATCGCCATTTGGCGGGCTTTTGGAGACGGTCAGCGATGACGATCTTCGAAGGCGATGATTTTTAAACTTAGTTTTATATCAGTAACCTTGCGACTCCCGAATTTCCAATGCTTATACACGATTGATTGCACTAGCTCACACACCACACAGGGTGAAAATTTATGTTGTTAAGTCTGACGCTGAGCATTTTTTGAGTATAGTTCATACAAGTGCTCTGTAGGATTCGATTCCCGTCAAGCAAAAATGTCTAAAAAATTCCAGTTTCGCCACAATCTCAGACAGACCCGGGCTGTCTTCCAAACAAGGGGACGTAGATACTTCTAACCCGTCGACCTCCCCCACTCATAATTTAGCTCCTGATGCCCTGGAGTCATCTATTCTCTTAGATAATCTGATTGATTCACAGGCTTCGAAGATTAACGAAGTCGTCCTTCGGCGAATATGCTCTATCCACGACATCTCTTTTGCCGATGTGTTGGTTCCATCGAGGTATGATCGTCCACACCTGCCCCCAGTCGGATACACCGCCTGCAGTAAGTTTATGTGCTGGGTGGGCAGCGTGCCTCCATTCAATTTATTTCTTCGGGACGTGTTGCAATACATAGACGTCGTCTCATCGCAGCTGCACCCAAACGGTCATGCTTCATTTATGGGACCTACCTCCTTTTCATGATTTTCTTCTCCATGCCTCCAACTCCCGGCGACATCAGATGCATTTATATGATCAAGAAGCGGAGAGATAGCCCCACCTTCGTGTTCCTCGAGCCGCACCACAAGTGCCAAATTCTAACCGGAGCGTGGAGCAAGTTTTTCCTGTACAAACAGGAATGGTTCTACGTGCGTTTCCCTCCTGGTTTCGCGAGGAGATGGGTTGAAGGAAGTAAGTCTTATTCTTGGAGCGATGCTCATGTTTCGGTCGAGGCGATGCTTTTTCTAACTTTTGCTGTTGTGGCTATTAGAGCTCTTCCCGCCGAGGAACGAGACATCCGAACCCTCATTTCAAATGAGTCACTGTCAAGGTTCGGGCTGTTAGCAGAAGGTCGTCGGGTGAGCCTTCCTGAGGACGTCTCCATCCCCAAGCCTGCATCCGGTAAAGGGAATAAGTTGGCTGAATCATCGTCACGCCACACCCCCGGTGCACAGGAGGAGGGGGAGATTAAAGAGGGCGAGGCTCCTGAAACACAAGTTGAGAATGTGGGTGTTACTAAGTATCCGCCGGTCGAAGTGCATTATATTGAAACATCATCTTCCCCTTCGAAGGGGAAAAAGACGTTGACATATAAGATTAGAAAGGAGAAGGTTGGCGGAACTTCCAAAATTACGCTCATCCCGGCAGAGAAGGAGGCTTCTTCACAGCACGTTGAAAGTTCGCTAAAGGGCCTTTCGAACCTCTCTATTCCGGAAGATCTACTCAACTATGATTTCAATAATCTGGAGGCATTCAGGTTTCACTCGCCCGTTAGAGGCGATGCAGGCATCTTATCCCACAGCCAAGGAGAGAAAACTCCTGTTAGCAAAGCGACTGGTCCGTCGGGGGGAAACACACTAGGATGCACACACAAAACACTCATACTTCCATTTGCACTTAGTTTTCGTTGTCACACTATCTCTTTGCTAATTCGCTGTTATTTGAATTCTGTGCAGGTGACATGGGGCGCTCACATGGATTCGATCGTCTTCACGGTTCGTCCATTTTTCATCAACCAGGACGGGATTCGGGTTCCGGAAGACGTCGAGATGGTGATGGCGATAAAGACTATCATTCCCGGGACTCCTCATCCCGGAGGAAAACTTACTATCAGCCAAAGCACCACCAGGATACTTCATCTCACACGGAGCACAGCAAAGACAAGCACGGCCATAAGAGGTCGCAGCCCGACGCTCCCCAGGACCAGCACTCGGACTCCTCTTCTACTGGGCAGTCCTGAGGTTCTCACCGGAGGGGCGAACTTTCAAAGCCGTCACCCCCCTGCTCCTGTGACAGACCCAACAGTGTCAGAGAAGCTGGCTGGGCTTAAAGACAAATTTCCAAGAATCTGCTTCGATGGCCTAAAATTCCTTTCGACGGTTCATCCTATTCCCAGTCATGTTAAACAAAGCGCTCTTGCCTGTACGAATGACGTCTATGTTCAACATGACGCATTTGTTCACCTAGTTGAGAAACTTTCAAAGTCTCTATGGAGCGCCAGCATGACATAGACCGTTTGAAGCTTGAGGCTATCCACGATAGAAATATCATTAAGGCCCAAGACGAAGAAATCGCCACTTATAAGTCTGAACTCGAGGTCGCCCATCGGAGTGCCAGGGATACTGCTGAGGCCGTTACTCGCTTGGAATCAACTCATAAGAAAGAGCTTGACGAGGCGGTTCAACGATGTGGGGCTTTGTCCTTGGAGAAGGACTCCGTTCAAAAGGAGAGGGATGCGTTCGACACCTGGGTCAAGGAACTTGAGGAGCTTCTCCACCGAGAGAAAGAGGAGAAAACAGCTGCCCAAGAAGTGTCACAGCGATACTGTGACAAGATTGTCGCCACCGACTTTTAAAAGAACAACTCGAGGCGAGCTTTCAAGGGTTGAGATATTAAAGAGCGAGTCCCGTGAAGAGGGAAAGAAGATGGCGTTGACAGACATCGATTCCCGTCTTGAGACAGCCAGGGAAGAAGGTAGAGAAGAGATCAAAACTGCGTTCGACCCAGTCATTGCCGAATTTAACGCCCGTGTGCTCATGCACCATGACTTAACTTTTCTGGGCGATGCCTATCTTGAATCATTGCTCGAGGCATGGGAAACCTTAATTCAGATCAGGAAGGCCGAGCGCGGTGTCAAGGAGGTTGACGAGGGGGATTTGATAAAAGAATTTATGAAGGGAAATGAGCCTTAGGACCTATCGGTGCCCAAGGCCCTTTACTGCAAAGGCTCCCCCTCGAGGAAAGGGAAAGAAGTTGTCGCCACTCAATCCGGGGCCGAGCCTCTTGTTTATGTGCCTTCCCAGCCGGCCGGTCGGCCGATACTGGATCCCTTTGAATAGCACATTGGCTATGATCCGGAAGCCCCCGGCCTGGGCGTTCATGTTTTGTCTCCTATCCCGGAGGGCGAAACCCCTTTGACGGCAGAGAGTTTGCCAGGGCCTGGTAGATAACCTTTCACTTTGAGATTTTGAAAGTCGTCATTCTTTGTGAAGTACTATTGCATTCTAATGCTCGTCTTTTCTGATTTTGTGCAGGTCATTCCGATACCGATCCCACTCGGAGGAGCGATGTCGCCAAGGAGGTGGAAGAGACAGATGGGGCTGCTTATGCTGGTGAAGTTCTTGGGCCAGATGCTCAAGTGATCGGGGCGCTGGACGAAGGCAAGTCCGATTCCTCCTCTGGGAGTTATGAAGTAGAAGTCACAAGAGCCTCTGAGTATACATCTGAATTGAGCATGAAGGAGCAGCTCAAGAAAGAGAAAAGAGATACAGCCAAGGTCAAGGTTGAGCCGCGTGAAGTGGACCTAGACGATCCCTTGAACAAGCCATTGAAGGTCATCTTTCCTCGCAGGTCCAAGCCCTTGGATGTTCCCCCTACTTCTTTAGTTGTTACTTCTCCATCAAGGAAACGTTCCAAGGGTAAACGCTCTAGGGAAGAGTCGTCCGGGAAGAAGTTGAAGAAGCATAAGAAATGACTACTGTCCTCGTTCAACGAGAGTCAATTTAAGTCGTGTAATAATTTTTTGTAATTTTTGTAGATAGACTGTTGACTCCGGATTTTGGAGTGCTTGTAGCAGAAAACTTTTCCTCAATAGAGTTTAGTTTCCTTTTCTGTCTTTTCAAAAGGATCTTATTATTCAGTTTTCTTTGTGATTGTGATTCGAGTCCATGCTGTTGTGTGTAACATAGACTTCTTGGTTTGTCTTCACACGGCCCGTTGATTCTCTAAGAGTTATTCGTTTTCCTCCCATGCTTCAAGCACTTAGAATAGTTTTAATCTGTACAACGAGAACATAGAATATTCCAATCCGTATTCTGGGGACTTGGAGAATTTTTACCATTTATACTCGAGTTCACACTCCGGGGACTTCGAGTAGTCCAGTCCGCACTCCGGGGACTTGGAGATTTTGAGTCGTTTATACTCGAATCCGCGCTCTGGGACTTCGAGTACTCCAGTCCGCACTACGGGGACTTGGAGATTTTTAGTCGTTTATACTCGAGTCCACGCTCCGGGGACTTAGAGTACTCCAGTCCGCACTCCGGGGACATGGAGATTTTTATTCGTTTATACTCAAGTCCGTGCTCCGGGGACTTTGAGTACTCCAGTCCGCACCCCGGGGACATGGAGATTTTTATTCGTCTATACTCGAGTCCGCGCTCCGGGGACATAGAGTACTCCAGACCGCACTCCGGGACTTGGAGATTTTTATTCGTTTATACTCGAGTCCGTGCTCCGGGGACATAGAGTACTCCAGTCCGCACTCCGGGGACTTGGAGATTTTTGGCTGTTTATACTCGAATCCGCGCTCCGGGGACTTAGAGTACTCCGGTCCGCACTCCGGGGACTTGGAGATTTTTATTCCTTTATACTCGAATCTGCGCTCTGGGGACTTAGAGTACTCCAGTCCGCACTCCGGGGACATGGAGATTTTTATTCGTTTATATTCGAGTCCGCGCTCCGGGGACTTAGAGTACTCCAGTCCGCACTCCGGGGACATGGAGATTTTTATTCGTTTATACTCGAGTCCGCGCTCCGAGGACATAGAGTACTCCAGTCCGCACTACGGGGACTTGGAGATTTTTATTCATTTATACTCAAGTCCGCACTCCGAGGACATAGAGTACTCCAGTCCGCACTCTGGGGACATGGAGATTTTTATTCGTTTATACTCGAGTCCGCGCTCCGGCGACATAAAGTACTCCAGTTCGCACTCCGAGGACTTGGAGATTTTTATTCGTTTATACTCGAGTCCGCGCTCAGGGGACATAGAGTACTCCAGTCCACACTCCGTGGACTTGGAGATTTTTATTCATTTATACTCGAGTTCGCGCTCTGGAGACGTAGAGTACTCCAGTCTGCACTCCGGGGACTTAGAGATTTTTGGTCGTTTATACTCGAGTCCGCGCTCCGGGGACATAGAGTACTCCAGTACGCACTCCGAGGACTTGGAGAGTTTTGATCGTTTATACTCGAGTCCGCGCTCCGGGGACTTATAGTACTCCAGTCCACACTCCGGGGACTTGGAGATTTTTATTCATTTATACTCGAGTCCGCGCTCCGGGGACTTAGAGTACTCCAGTCCGCACTCCGGGGACATGGATATTTTTAGTCGTTTATACTCGAGTCCGTGCTCCGGCGACTTAGAGTACTCTAGTCCGCACTCCAGGGACTTGGAGATTTTTAGTGTCCGTGCGCGTTCCTACGTTAGCCGGGATAACATAATTTTATTTTCCCCTCATAGGATCATCATTAGTAATTCATGGGAAAGATGGCTTCAAGCCTTTATTAATGAGAACAAGCTAAATCGCTTTATTACATGCCAAGAATTAGAAATAAAAGCATGCTAGAAATAAGTGCGACTAATACATGAAAGAAATAGACTAAGTATAATAACGTCGCAAGTGCTCGCTGTTCCATGCTTGGGGGAGTGTTGCACCATCGACGGTCGCTAGCTTGAAAGTTCCTTCTCCAAGCTTCCGTTCGATGACGTATGGACCTTCCTATGCAGGATTCATATCAGGCAGGATCGGGAAAACTCGTTTCAACACGAGGTCTCCCATACTAAACATTCTTGGTCGGACCTTCTCGTTATAATATTTAGCGACTCTGTGTCTATATGAGGCCGCTCTCAAATTGGCTTCTTCGCGTTTTTCATCAATAAAGTCCAATGATTCCAATAAGAGATCCCCGTTCGACGCTGGGTCGTAGTGAGTTACCCGATGAGATGGAACTTCAAGTTCCACGGGTATGACAACTTCCGTGCCATATGCCAATGCGAATGGAGTGTGGCCAGTCACGGTCTTGTGGGTGGTTCTATAGGCCCAAAGCGCCATCGGGAGTTCATCTACCCACTTGCCCCTAGCCTTTTCCGAACGCTTTTTCAATATGGACTTGATTATTTTGTTTATGGCTTCTACCTGTCCATTCCCTTCGGGTGAGCAACTGCTGCAAACCTTTTCTCAATGCCATATTTCTGACTAAATTCTTTGAACTCCTTGCTTTCGAATTGAGTTCCATTGTCTGTTATGATGGTCCGGGGAAGGCCAAAACGACATATGATATTTCGTACAACGAAGTTAATGACTTTCTTGGTGGTGATCGTGGCCATAGGCTCTGCCTCTGCCCATTTGGTAAAGTAATCGACCGCAACTATTGCACATTTTGCGCCTCCTATGGCTATGGGTAAAGAGCCGATCAGGTCAATCCCCAATGTCGCAAATGGCCAGGGACTAACCATTTGTATGAGTTCCGTCGGCGGAGCTCTCGGGATTTTTGCATATATCTGGCATTTATCATATCTTCTCGCATAGTCTACAGCATCTCGATTCACAGTTGGCCAGTAATATCCATAGCGGAGGATCTTCTTTGCTAATGTCTGCCCCAGTATGGTCGCCGCACTCTCCTTCATGGACTTCTTTTAATACCTGTTTTATCTCATCATAGGCCATGCACGGGAGTAAGGGGGTCGAGAATCCCCTCCGATACATTATCCCATCCTGTATTACATAAAGCTTTACGGAGGAGTTGGCGTCTTTCGCTTCTCTTTTCAGGCAAATCCCCTTGTAGCAGGTACTGCTGGATTAGGGTCAACCACGATTCCTTCTCAAGTTTGATCTCTAACACGAAATCTGTCTCCATTACGTCTATACTTGGAGCATAGAGGGTCTCAACAGTGAGCAATCTCGTTTACTGCGCATCGCCAGTGCTTGCGAATTTTGCCAATGAATCGGCTTCTTTATTTTGTTCACGTGGGACATGCGAGATGTCGTAGTATTCCAGATTCGCCAGCAGCTCTTGAACCCGAGCAAGGTAAGGAGCAAGTCTCTGTCCCTTCACTTGATAGTCTCCCCGCACCTGATATACTACCAGGTCGAGTCACAGAAGATTTCAATTGACTTCACTCCCAGTTCGATAACAAGTCTCAAGCCAGCAATCATTGCTCCATATTCGGCTTCGTTATTCGTTGTTGCAAACTCGAGCTTCAAAGTGTAGCAGATTGATCGGTCTTCAGGAGTTACAAGGATTATACCTACCCCCCAGCAACGATCATTATATGCCCCATTGGTGTGCATCTTCCATCGAACGGGGGTATGATTCTGTGGCTGCTCGGTTCATCTAGCACAGTGAATTCAGCAATGAAGTCGGCTAGTGCTTGTCTTTGTATGACCCTTCGCAGTAGATAGGCGATATCGAACTGACTCAACTCAATATTTCATTTTAACATCCTTCCGGAAGTTTCTGGCCGTTGGAGTACCTGTCGTAGGGGTTGGTCAGTGTAGACACTGATTGAGTGTGCCTGAAAGTAGGGGCGAAGCTTGCGTGATGCGATCACCAAGCAATAGGCTAGTTTTTCAATCTTTGGATAATTTCTTTCCGCCTCTGTCAAGCGTTTACTGACATAGTAAACCGGTTTTTGAATCCGGTCTTCCTCGCGGACCAAGGCCATATTGATAGCGTGCTGGGATACTGCCAAGTATACATACAACATTTCGTGGTCTATTGGCTTGGACAGTACAGGGGGGCTTTCGAAGTGCCTTACCAGGGCCCGGAATGCTTCCTCACAATCGGATGTCCATTCGAAGTTTCTCTTTCCTTTCTTTGTAATGTCGAAGAAGGGAATACACTTGTCTGTAGCTCTGCATATGAATCGACTTAACGTAGCCACTTTTCCATTCAGGCTTTGTACCTGTTTTATGGTTCTGGGTACTTGTATGTCTCGGATAGCCTGGATCTTCTCAGGGTTAGCTTCAATCCCTCGGGCATTCACAATGAAGCCCAGAAACTTTCCTGATGCTACGTCGAATGAACACTTCAACGGATTGATCTTCATTCCATAATGCCTGAATATGTCAAACATTTCCGCTAGGTTTTGGATGTGGTCGTTTGACTGCCGTGACTTCACTAGCATGTCATCCACATAGACTTCCATCCATTTTCCAATCTGATCTTTGAACATTTGATTCACCAGACATTGATAAGTTGTTCCTGCGTTCTTCAATCCAAAGGGCATTACTACGTAGCAATATAACCCCACGTTTGTGACAAAGATGGTGTGTTCTTGGTCCGGGATGTGCATCGAATTTGATTGTAACCAGAGTACGCGTCCATAAATGATAGTAACTCATGTCCGGCAGTTGAGTCGACGAGTTGGTCAGTCCTTGGCAACGAGAAACTATCCTTCGGGGATGCCTTGTTTAAATCGGAGTAATCAACACAAGTCCTCCATTTTCCATTCGCTTTCTTTACTAACATCGGGTTAGATACCCATTCATGGTAGAGGGCGTCGTGGATGAACCCGTTGGTTTTGAGTTTGTCCACCTCCTCTCTGAAAGCCGCGGACCTCTCCGGGTCCATGCCTCTCCTTTTTTGTTTTACAGGAACATGTCTCGGGTCTATGTTCAACATATGACTTGTGATTGCAGGAGAAATCCCGCACAAATCAGAATGCGTTCAAGCAAAAACATCAAGGTTCGCTCGGAGAAAGTCAGTAAGGTTCTCATCTGCCACGGGGTCGAGCTGTGATCCTATTTTAAGAACTCGTGATGGGTCGCTGCGACTAACTAAGATGTTGATGGTTAGTTCAGCCGGTGCCACATTTGTTTCCCTAGGTTCTCTATTATCGTCTCTCGGATCTATGTCTCTAAGGATCCGAGAATGCCGCCCGAGCCAGGGCTTGGGTGCTAGTTGTCAATCGTCGGAACCTTGGACGCAGACAGAGCTATCCGCAACCTTTCCTTTCTCCCTACGCCGTGCCTCCCTGAGCTCAACTATATAGCATGCACGGCCGGTTGCCTGGTCGCCGTGTACCACTCCAACCCCCTTGTCTGTTGGAAATTTTAACGTCAAACACCAAGGGGCCAAAACTGCCCTAAATTCTGCCAGGGATGGACAACCTAGAAATACGTTGTACGGGGAATCAACATCCGGTACTATGAATGGTAAGATTTGCACCCTTCTGCATTCACCTTGTCCTAGTTCAACTGATAATTCCACATATCCCGCTGCATCAGTCGCTGCGCCATTAAAGCCATGGATTCTGGCTTTGGATGGCTTCAAATCCTTGGTCTCCAGGTTCATTTGGTCATATGCCTTCCGGAAGATGATGTTAACGGAACTTCTGCAATCAATTAGAATTCTCTTTACGAATGTCGGCCCGATGGTCGCAGATATGACCATTGGGTCAATGGTAGGAGCCTCTACCTTATCCGCATCTCTGTTCCTGAATACGATACCATCATTCATCGTGCGCTGCTACTTTGCAGGAGTCCCATCCTCCACGTTCGAACAACACTCGTACTCTGCATGTCTTAAGGAGTTAGCGTATCTCTCCATCTCCTTCCAATTCTTGTCTGTAGGATGAGGTCCGCCAGCAATCGTGTTAATAATCAATCTACCCACAGTCCGAGTAGGTTGTTTCAGTTGGTGTGGGGCTGGCCCGCGTCCAAGGTCCGATGTTTCTTGTCTCCCATCCTGTGGGTCTTTGACAAATTCCTGCAGCTTCTTCTGTCTAATTAGTTTTTCTATAGCATCATGGAGGTGTCTGCACTCCTCCGTGTTATGCCCATAAGACTCGTGGAAATGACAATACTTCGCAGTCCGCTTCTGTTCTTCCGTCGATTCCTTTGGACGCGGCTTTCTGTATTGGAAAGTGTTGCAAGTTGATAGATAGATGCTTTCAAAGGATGCGTTCAACGGGGTGTATTCATTGTATGTTGGAATCCTTGATTTTCATTTCCTTGTTTCTTTTTTCTTTCCGGGATTTCCAACTCCGGATCCTTTAGAGTGCCCGGGCTTGTTCTGGATGTTAACTAGAGTTTTTCCAGAAGTATCTCCGATTTGTTTCACGGTGACATTACTTTTCACAGACTCTTGAACGGGCCCTGATGCCTTGTCTCGCCTTGTCCACCGAGCTTCCTCCCTTCTTATGAACTGATGAGCTTTCGAATAAAAGCATTCCAGCGTAGCGAAGGGCTTCCCCGCCAACCAATCTCCAAACTCAGAATCCGGATCCACTCCACGCATTACTGCCATCAGAATCGCGTGGTCGTTAGGATTGCTCACCTCGGTAGCAGCGACATGAAATCTTTGCAAGTATGCTTTTAATGACTCTCCCTGAGCTTGGATTACGATTGATAGGGACATCACGTCCTTCAGGCAAGTGGTGTGTATCCTAAATTGTTCTATGAATTTTGTTGCTAATTCGTCAAAGCTGGATATAGATCGAGGTGGGAGTCGAGTAAACCACATGGTGGCAATACCAGACAAAGTGATTGGGAAACACCTACACTTGTTCACATCATTGGCTCTTGCAGAATCCATCATCCATCCATACCTCATCACGTGTTGTCTGGGGTCAGTCTCCCCCTCATAGGCTAGGATAGTCGCATATTGAACTTCTTGGGGGTACTCAGCCTGCAGGATACCATCTGTAAAGGGGGTATGGCTTTTAGTCACTCCCCAATCTTCATTGGTCAAGCCTTGGTTTTCTCTCATCAACTGCCTGACCATAGCTGTTAAGTCCGGGGTTTGTATGGAAGATGGGAGGTTGGGTTCCGTTCCACGGGACCGTGCAGGTTGATGTCCTTTCCGATGTGGGTCTTGGATTCTAGTAGATCGATCAGTAGCACCTGCATGTGCATCTTCATCCTTACAGCGCCTACGCCTAGGAGGTTCATCAACAGAAGTCGAACTATCATCTTCAGAGTAAGGGACATGGCTACCTCCAGCATTCTGATGCTGCTGCTGAGTAAGCTGAGTCATGAGGTCAGCGTTGGCTTGCATTTTCTCAGCAAGTTGCCTTATACTTTCCCTAAGTTCTCTTATCAAGTCATTGAATTCTTCTCGGGAAACAACTTCTGCTTGGTTTTGGTTGGAGGGCCCTGCACCTCGAATCGCTTGCTGATTGCTAGTTCTCAGTTGTTGCACACTAGCGGTTTCATGGGCATCTGCATTTTAAGAGGCTGATCTAGTTCGTGGTCTTCCCATGGTAGAGTTGTTGGTTTTAACTCTGAGTAGAATCAACAGATGCCTTATAGATGATTATGGATCTCCTTCGGGGGATTTATGCAATCCAGTAGCTGCAATGTAGATCCTAATAACCGGAGAATTCAAATTCTCAGTGAAAGCACCAAAATATTAGCTCCAAAATTGGTCACTAAAACCCTTAGAAAGATTGTGTAGAGAGATTAATGAAGAAAGTAAATTAAGACAGAGAATAGAGTATAAATTTAAATGCAGAGAACAAGAACACTAGTGGTTCGGCGTAACTGCTTACATCCACTTTGAAGTTGATTTCCATTGATTTCCTTGATGGGGATTACAGATACAATCCTTTTTTAGTTACTAGAATATAATTGCAAAGTAAAAGAAATAAGTTTGGAATGAGTTTTGAAAATGGCAGAGTTTCCCCAATATTCCCTAGAATCTCCTCCTTTTTTCTGTGCCTCTGCCCCTCTATTTATAGGCGAAGGTGGGTTGGACTTCCCTGGTGGGCCTGGTAGCTGAATATTTTGGTACAAATAGTGTTAGCTCTGCGCGCCGAATCAGGGAGGACGAACGGTAAGACGCCAAACAATCTCCTTTGGCCGAGCGGGTTGAGGCCGAACGCACTGAATGCCGTGGGGAGCGCTTGTGCCAAATGATGCTAGGAGCCGAACCAGTGTCATGGCCGAACGGTTGCTAGGCCGAACAAGATGAGGCCGAATGCTTCGAGTGCCGAACACTTTCCAATGCCGAATAAGGTGTGGATGCCGATCGATATGGAATGCCGGACGTCACTTAATGTCGAACGATGTCTTATGCCGGACCATTTTGCCATGCCGAGCGTGCTTGAATGCCGAGCGATATGGTGTCGAACCACTTAAAGGCCCAGCGAGGTTCCTGGCTGGACGGTCGCTTTGGCCGAACGATATCTTGGGCCGAACGATATTCTGAGGACGAACGATCTTAGGCCGAGCGTTCTTCTTCGGCCGGAAGGTATTCAATACCGGATGCTTCTTAATGCCGAATGCTCCATCTTGGACCGAATGATAGGGGAGGCCGAGTACTAAGTTGCCCGGTCAATTCCGTGGGAAACAATCACCATCTATAATTAATTTAAAATGAATTAAATTAATTACTTCTATTTCTAATTAATTTAAAATAAAATAAATTAATTACCACATCTATAAATCCTGCTTATATATCCATTAATTAATTAACCTAGTTAATTAATCATTCACTAAGTATTCAACTTGATTAAACACCTTTAATTAATCATTCTCTAATTACAATAAGTAATTAGTCTTTAATTAATTTCACAAATTAATTAACCTTAATCATAATTAATTAACATTTAATTACTTCATTTATTAATTAACTATAATTAATTACATTTATTCTTAATTAATTATGTTAATTAATCACATAATTATTAATTATTACTTAATTAAAAAATTCTTAATTACATCATTAATTATATTAATTAATGATCTCTAATTTATATTTAAATTAATTACTTAATTTAAAATTAATTACATTTAGTAATTAATCTAAAATTCAAAAATAATTATTAATCACCATTGATTAATATCAATCCAGTAATTAATTACCCTTAATTACTCATAACAAATTAATTATCCCATAATTAATCATCTTTATTAATTAATCCCTTGATTAATTACAAAAGTAATTACCCAAATTACTTAATTAAAAATCATCTCTCACTAATTACATTCCAGTAATTATCATTTATTACTTCTCTAAGTAATCATGCACCATTAATTACATTAAGTAATTATTCTTATTAAATCATCAAACGATTTACTTAAATTAGTTAAGCTAAATTAATTAATTTAAATTAATCACACTATCAAAATTAATTACAATAAGTAATTAATCCCTTAATTACTTTAATGCAAGTAATTATACTTGACAATTTACAATTGATTATCTTAAATTAATTAATCTAATTAATTTATCAAAATTAATCACATTACTTAATTACCTAATAATACTTAAAAAATTATCCTTATTAACAAATAACATTTTCTTTAATTACTTACTTAAGAAATTTATCTTAGATTAATCATTATTAATCATCTCTAATAAAAAATTAATCCAAATCATTATTTAAATCAAATAAATAAATAAATTCTTTATTATCTTAATTATTTCTAAAATAATTCATTTACTTTATTAATGACTTCATTAACATTCAAATGTATTTAGAACAATACATTCCTATATTAAATTCAAATTCCATTTTTAAAATTTAAGATTCAAAATTTTTAACCATTTAAACATTTATCCAGATTTTAAATAAATTAAATCCTTAAAATAAAAGTGAAGAAAATTCATTACTTATATAAGATACTTATATAAGAAAAATTCAAAACTAAATTACTTAATTTTATTTAAGAAATCAAGCTTTTAAAAATAAATTGATTATTTAACTTTTCAAAATTAAGTTAAATACTTCATAACTTTAATTCAAATATTAAAGAAAAGATTTTTTTTTTCAAGTTTAAACATTTTTTTGAAAACAAACTCATTTTTAAACTCTACTTTAAAACATTTTGAACTTGTTCAATATTTTAAAATTTACAAAACTGATCTAAATTAAAAATCTGGATTCATGGTAATCTTAAAACCATATTTAAACTTGATTTTAAAACTTAATTTAAATCTTACTTAAATTTAAAATTTTCATTTTTAAAACTTTGAATTCAAAAGTTCACTTGAATTCAAATTTAAACCTTGCATTTAAAAACCCTGTTTAAAAAATCCTGCTTAAATTTGAATTTCATTTAAATTATAAAAAACAATACTGTCAGGTTTTATAACCTGAAACCAAACAATACTCGAGATTCCTCAAAATTACTTCGAGTTTAAACCGTAACTACTCCGAGACAAAAACACGAATACCCGAGTAGAAATTCGAGTCCTACTCTCCTGCACATACCCAAAGTTCATCAGAACTTAATATATGCATGGTGCATATGCACCAGTGCCCAGGCTATCTCCATCCACCATATTCCTCTTCACCAAGTCGCCGACAAACCTCTGACATGCTTACGACCATCAGATTCCACACAGAAGCTCGTAATTAAAATCGAGATAATCAAGCAATCCTGGAAACATCACTGCACTCAAAAACCCAAACCTGTCAACCATCGCGACAACCCATTTCCGACCATCTGATCACCTACGACTCCGGCCATCTCCTATCTACCTCCCCTCTGCAAATCCCCAAATCCTTACATCACTCGATGGAACAAGGAAATCAAGAAGCTACAAAACTTCTACTACCAAAAAACTAGGGTTAGAAACCTGAAAAAGAGCTATCGCCGTCGCCACCAACCTCTGGCCATCCATCTGATAATTTTCCCTCACTCTCCAATCAGTCCTCTACCTCCAGGGAGAACCACATCATCCCAAAATCACTAGTTCACCAGATAAACCCAAAAATCCTCATTCTGTTCAACCCAGACAAGCCCACTCAACAGTTAACTAAAAATTGTGATTTTTGTTTTAAAAATCATGATTTCGTACATGCATTCAAGTTATAAACTTGTTTCAATAATTTAAGATGTTGGCATTTCTTATTTGAAACAATAACTAATCTTATTGTTTACAGAGACAACAGTTTTTAATTTAACTTAATTACATTTTATAAACTTAATCCATACTAAACAATCGTCTTTCAATTACATAACAAATCCTAACAAAGAATCAATCAAGAGGTAATGGTTTTTCTATTTACAAATTTTGGTTTTTAAAGAACAAACAGAAATAGGCATACAGATATCTGTAAACCCATATATATATATATATATGTTTATATATATTCACACACAATATCCACCACAATAAAAATCATACAACCATACTTAGTCCTATTTATCCTCATGCAACAAATAAATTTAAGCTTTTCAATTGTGAGGTTATTCACTTAAAAAAAATTATGGCACTGCAGTTTATTTCATAGCAGTTTTGATTTTTAGGATAACAGTTTGCATTTGAACTTAAGATCTAGTATTTGCTTTAGCACTGATTTTAGAAAGAAGAACTGTTTTTAAAAATAGAAATTTACTCACTTTATTATAGATGAAGCAGAGAAGCATTATCATTTTCCTGGAGCTGCAATAGTTGAATTAAAAACTGCACTATTGTTGAATATGGGTTTTGCAATTTGCTGTTGAAGTTGATTTGTAGACGATTCAGGTGAGTCTGCTGTTGATTGATCATTAAAATTGCAGCTTACCTTATTCTTGTTTTGCTTAGAGCTGAAGTTGATCTTCAAATTGATGTTGAAAATTGGAATAGATTAGGTTTTGCAGATTTTGCTATTGAATATGTTTGTAGATTTTGTTTGCAGATTTAAATCAGATTTGGGTTTTGCAGAATTGGTTTTGAATTTCTTTTCTAAAATCTGATCTTCAGATTCTCATTTGAAGATAATGGTTTGAACAATAATGCATTGTTAAGTCTCTACTCAATATATTTTCAATAAAAAGTTTTTGAGAAAAATAAAATCATTGCCACTTATTATCTAATGTTATTAAATGTTTTACAAGTGTCTCCATTATGAGTTAAATGCTTAACACATGTACAATTTTATATTAAAAGAAATTTCTTAATTTATAAATGTTTTTAAATTTATTCTAAATCAATTCCTTATTTAATTTAACCTGTTTTTAAAATGTTTATCTATATTTAGCCTTTAAATGATTACATGTAAACTTCCTTTATAAAATTACACATCTAAATGTTTATTTGAATATTTTTAAAATAATATTTTTAAAACTAAATTTTTAAGAAAGAAAATTTAAAATGAAAAAGAATATTGAATTCAATTTTATTCCAAAGTTTCAAACTAAAATATTTTACTCTAATATATAAGAACTAAGTCTATTTCAAAAGAAAACAATTTTTAAAATAAAACAAAATAAACTTTTGTTATAAAGTACAACTTAAACTATTATATTTATAAACAAAATAAATATTAATTTAATTTCTTTTGAAAGTATAAGATATATTTTTAAATTAACTTTTGAAAAGTTTCAATACTAATTTAAATCAATTTAACCAATTCATAATTTATACACACATATATATTATAAATTTGAAAATATCTTTTAAATAAGCTTAGAAAGATAATTTATCATTTAAATATTTTTAACCTTTGAAAAGAATAAAATTCCCAAATATAAAGTTATCATTATTATAAATTATGAAAAGAATATCATTTGACAAACTAAATAATTATTAGTTTTCAAAAGATAATTTCTGTTTGAATTAGATTATTAAATCAATATTTCACATTTTAAAATAATTATTAATGAAAATTTTTAAATAAATATTGCCCAAATTTCCAGGACATCACAAAAAATCTCTGAAATATCTCTTTACCCAAAAGGATTTGAATTTGAGGCAACATCGTTGGTTGGAATTTCTAGCGTCTTATGACCTGGATATTCTGTATGCGCTTGGAAAAGCCAACGTAGTAGCTGACACTTTGAGTAGAAGACATGCTGTTCTCGCATATCTTGTTGTCACTCCTACTCTTCTTGGGAAAGTCGTTAGCAAGCAGAAAGAAGACAAGTTTCTTCAGGAAGTTTATGGAAGGATTTGTCGAGGTGAAGATTCAAGTTTTGAAATCGATAGATGTGGAATTATTAGACTGAAAGGCAGAATGTGTGTTCCAGATATCCCAGATCTAAAACGGGAGGTTTTGGACAAGTGTCACAAGTCCAAACTTAGCATCCGTCCAGGGATAATAAGATGTATCGAGATATCAAAAGGACTTTCTGGTGGAAAACAATGAAAAGGGACATATCTATTTATGTTAGTCGTTGTGCAACTTGTCAGCAAATTAAAAGTGATCAGATGAAGATGGAGGGTTTACTCCAACCATTGGAGGTTCCTAAGTGGAAATGGGATCAAGTGTCTATGGATTTCGTAGATGGGTTGCCATGAACTCGAAAAAGTAATGAAGCGATTTGGGTTATCGTGGATCGTCTAACCAAGACTTCCCATTTTATCCCAGTAAAATCCACCTGAATAGCAGCAAGTTTGGCTGAATTGTATGTGAAAGAAATTATTCGTCTCCGTGGTATACCGAGTAGTATAGTGAGTGATCGTGACCTGATCTTCACAAGCAGATTTTGGGAGGCATTTCAAGCCGCACTAGGAACCAAGTTGAACTTTAGTACTGCTTACCATCCGTAGTCTGATGGGAAAACCGAAAGGATAAATCAAATTTTGGAAGACCTTTTGAGTGCTTGTATTCTTGACTTTGGCGGTTCATGGGAGGACCATTTGCATCTGGTTGAATTCTCATATAATAATAACTATCAGGCCAGTATCAAAATGGCTCCTTTCAAAGCATTAGATGGTCGTCTGTGTAGATCACCTGCATGTTGGATTGATACTAGTGATAGACTTGTTCTTGGACCATATATGATAAGGGAAGCTACTGAGAAATTAATCATTAATTATGGATAATTAATGAAAGTAATTATGTGATTAATTAATATAATCACACGATTAATTCATCTTACTTATAGTGTTGAATTATTATTGAATTCCTTGAACTGATTGATGCCTCTGATATGTGATTATGATACTTTGTGATGTGAATTGCTGTGAATTGAAACTGTGATATCTGTGATTTATTCCTATGCGAATGTGAAAACTGTTGGCCTTTAAACGACAATTGAATTTCGATGCGATAGGGAGTCGGATTCCAAATGGTTATCTAAAACCCACATTGAATCTTGATAGTGAATCTTTGTGACTTGTGTATCCATGAGTTTTAAAAATAAGCGCTCATTATTCGGATTAGCTTTGAGAGGACTTTGTGTCATAAAAACCATTCCGAATAATGATACTACGAATTGGAGTGCATTTGAAGACAGTGGCGAAGACTGGGTATTTTTGAGAATGAAAAGATTACCTGTCGATTGTCTCTGCACTGAGTTGCTCTGGTATAGAGATCTCCATATGTGATGGGGAGTCTAATTGGGATTGTGTATACCCAGATTGCAAGGGCTTCTTCATTTATTGGACAAAGTGCCTTCGGTTCCATTCAGACCCAGGATGGACTTGTATTGTTGTATGTCTGACATTACACTTTGAGATATAAAGCTGATTTCTATCAAATACATTTCTGTTTGGTGGCAGAGAATTTATTCTCTGAGCTTAACACCCTTTTCTGAGACGTACGAGCTCAAGGGTTATGTAGTTGATGGTTATTAGTGATACACTCCCAATTTGGTAGTGTGACATGCTGAGTGCTGATCATTTGTTGATCGAAGCATGGCTTTTGTGAAAAGCGTAGCTTTGTGGACGAGACTTCGTCAAACCTCACAACCTGGAAATGGTCGAAATAGGAAGGATGCAGCAAGGTTACGGGGGTAGCGCCTCTTAGGGTATGTGCATTTCCTTCTGTATAAAAAGTGGTATCATGGTATAGAGCCCAGATACTTAACTTATGTGGTTGTTGGTTGTTGTTGTTGTTGGGGCCCCGGATAAAGGTCGGTTACCACCGGTGGATAGCATACTTGTGTCAGTAGTTACCTAGTTATAGAGGTAACCTGGCCTTGTGTTGGCAGAGATCCGGTTAGGTTCTTGGGGCGTCCCTCCAGAGTCGTACCTATTCGGTGAGGAAGTTCCTTAGCCTGACCATAGCTGGAAATCTGATCATTCAATACGAGCCTTGTACGATTTTAGTTGTAGAACCTGCCATTTAACATGGTAGCTATAGTAGGCATATTATAATGGTACGTATGTTGGATAAGATTAATATTATAATTTCGAAATATTTTCACACTATGCACTAATAATAATATCAAAAGAGTTTTCTCGTATCAAGCATGTTTGACTATCATAAGGTGAAATCTCCCCCAAGTGTGCGATTGCATTGTGTGTGTGCCGGGAGGCCTTATGGTAGTTTCATTTTTCAAAAGCATGAACAGATTTCTTTTTAAATTGTTTTTGTACAACAACAGTTTTTGTTTACTCATACCAGTCCCATGATTGATCCGGAGTTTATTGCTCCCTTCCTAAACTCTAGGTGCCCATAATTTTCCACACGGGCAGCCTAGAAGCGGGTTATCCATATTTTGGAGCTAACTTGGATAGTAGATTTGGATTTAGAAGTCTTTTGGAAGCTGTCGGATTTTGAAAGCTTTTGGTTTGAAGTCTTTGGAGTTTTGGAAGACCTTATCAAAGTCGCAGTATGTTGAAAACCTTTTGAAGACCCTGTTGTTATTGTTCCGCTGTGGTGTTATCATTTTGTTGTTGTATCATGTATATAGCACTCTGATGATGGTAGTTATTGTTATAATGAATATTGTATCAATGTTGTATCTGTGTTGTTTATCAATGAAATTCATTTTGTTTCCGCGGTTTTGTATTAATCTAATGTTGTTATAAGCTCCACCGAACTGGAGTCCGACGATTGAATCTCCGGCATTCGAATACAAGTGAGGTATTTGATGTCGATTTTTAGACACTGGATTTCGGGTCGTGACAGAAATCTTCTTCATTTTTTGTTAAAAACCACATCAGAGTGAATGCTTCACTTGGTATTTCTCTTGTTGATGAAGTTCAAATGTGTGTATTTGACCAATACATAATGATTAAATTGAGTTTATTTGAGAGTGGGTATCCTGAAAACATTAATGTGCAAAGTAATCATAATAAATTCCAAGATGCTATTCTTACTACAAGGCTAGATAAATTAACGTGGGTAAATTTACTAGTTTGATAGGTTCAAATTATAAGTAAAGTAGTGATTATTTTTTATTGCAATACATCTTTTACACAAATCTATCAATTAATCTTAATAATTTATACTGCATTTTGTATATACTGTGATAAGTACAAATGCAACTTTGTATCTGGTAGTGAATCATGGGAAAGTTATCTTTTTCAAAAAAACTTTTTGTTGGTTTTATTACCGTTACAGGAAACAATTTATGATTCTATTGACATAAAACCATTCTTTTCTTTTCTTCATCAGAGAGTTCGACAAAAGCATAATTGTTTTTCTTCAATTTATCTTGCTTTGCTTAATAACATTTGTCAAACTTTTATTTGTTTTGATGGCTTCGGTTTGGTGTTTAATTTTTATTTTCACTCCCCCAATTTCATTAGCAGGTATTGTTATAAATAAGATATTTTTTACATGATTCAATTTTCCAGCTTTTCGCAAACTTTCTTTTTATTTCTCTTCCATCTATGCAGTCAACTCATTTGTTTTATATCAATTTGTTTTAATATTTAGGCTTTAATAGAAGTAGCAGAAGAGAGGCAGAAATCAAAAGCTAGTGTTAATGGTAACGAATGAGTAATTAGTTTGGAAGATTTTGAAAGAGATGCCATTCCTAAAGTTTTTGGAAATGATCAAAAAAGAAGCTATTGTTGTGCAAGTAGTTCTACATCTAATGCGAAGCACATAAAACTCAATCAAGCTTCAAAAGAAATTATCAATTACAAAGAGAATGAAGATAATCGATGGAAAATGGAGATGCAACAAAAGATTGGTCAAATTCATGAAGAAAGTAGAATAACGAATCCAACTCTAGGTGAAATGCAACAATGTATAAGGCAACTTGTTAGTCAGATTGGAACGAATTCACTGACACCAAGAATAGAAATTGGTTCGCATACTGGGCAACATCATATCCCTACTCCTACTCCACCTAATGTTGTTATTGGATCCTCTACGATTGAAAGACAAGCAGTGCAATTATTGTCATGAAAGCTGAAAGTGGTAGTTAAAGGACATCTTGGAGTATAAAAGATTTGTCATGATAGAAAGGTTGGAGATGGAGAAAAGGTTTATTTGGGTGGAGGATGTTCTTAATCCGGACGAGCCACTTTTTGATGCACCTCAAAATGGTCATTATACATTGTCCGAGTTGGTTGATGGTGGTTTTGTAGTTTAGCCGGAGTGCCGTATTCATTGTTTGTAAGTTTCTAGATATGTTGTAGTAGTGAAATTTGAAGTTTCCACAATGAACTTTGTTGAATTTTATATGTTTTATTTCGTACGTTTGATGTTTTTTTAGCGATTCGATGATATATTAGTTTTGAAATTTAGTCTTGTGTTTTTTATTGTCATAAATTCGTACAGATATAGTTGAATCAAATACTATTAGATGTTGAATAAGATATGGTTCAGCTATACCAAATTTGTAATACTTACAAGTGTGGGTAATTTTTCTATTTACTTATGTGTGCAAGGAATTCCCAATGGTTATAACCATTGGGAATTAAAAAATTCCCAATGGTTATAAATGTTGGAAATATGAAAGTAGTCATAGGTTATAACCGTAATTTCCAATGGTTATAACCGTTACAAAATATGTAAAAAATTATAATGTACCTGCAACCAACGGTTATAACCGTTGGGAATTTTATTACCAATGGTTAAAACTGTAACATCCCAATATTTTCAACCATTCGCATCCACACATGCCGGATTTGAATTGCTCAAAATACCAGATTGTTAATTTATATTTGGCAGCATATACAGTAAAATAAAATAATAACGGAATCACAGATACAGAATAATATACAATATGTAGCGCAAAAAAGAATAGTAGTTCATGAAGCTAGTATATATATAACAGAGTTAAATAAGATACAACATAAGTCTCGAATACAATAGTTAGATACATGATCATAATACAATTACTAGCATCAATTGAAAATCTGAAAGTTGGATAGATAGTGGATCTCCAAGCTAATCCCCAACTCTAAAGGTGAGTCTCGAAAGCCAGACCACTCAGTCTGAACCGAGCGTAAAGCAAAACAAAAAACACTCGAGTCAGGATTAACGTTCTTATATCAATAAATCCATCTCAAGTGAAATAATAACTGAAATACAAGTAAGTCAAAGGATGATTAGGATAACCATCCTTTAAGGATCCGTTAAAATATCTACTATGTAGTAATATACGCTATTGTAATAATGTCTAAAATAAAGTATAACATATTTAAAAATAGCGTTAA
Organism: Allium cepa; assembly: GCA_030765085.1. NCBI lineage: Eukaryota > Viridiplantae > Streptophyta > Magnoliopsida > Asparagales > Amaryllidaceae > Allium > Allium cepa. The sequence goes on from CM060932.1 coordinate 746,481,586, forward strand.
GGTTTTACATTTTCCACCTTAACACATTTTATATGTTCCTATAGTCTATACAGCACTGTAATCTCCCCCGTACTGGGCATCGTCAAAGGGCACTCCATAGGTATGGTAAAAACCAAAATCGTAGTAAAGCACGCTAGGGTGGGTGACATGGCACAATAAGGCAATGCCAGGGTAGATATACCAATTACACTTCTGGACCGGTGGTAAAGCATAGCCGCAGCTACCGCCCACCTCGAGCCACACTCCCGAAAATCAATGGTGTGCACCAATCAATCACAAAGTAATAGAACGTGATACGAAGGAGTGTGTCCGATCAGAGGAGCTACCTCATTAGCCCGTCGATTGCTCCTGTTTTAGCCTCCCTATGCCAACTCACGTGAGTCGGGTCCACATATATACCACAATAGAACGTCACCACCATCCTACTTCATTCTGGAATCTCCACCACGTACACAGTTGTTAAAGTGGTTTTTGGAGTTGGCAAAGAGTATGACAACTTCCGATCCCGGTCTCTTTAACAACCAAACGTTATTATAACACCGCGGTCATTTCAAAATAGTTTATACTTCAAAACCAAAATATCATTTTCATTTCAAAACCATATCAATACAATATCATTTCCATTTCAAATATATCCATTTCCAAAAATCTTAGTACTTCAAAGTTATAACACTTTCTAAATCAAAACACTTTGGATATCATAATACTTCCCACTTAACCGATTTAAATATTAAAATAGTATATATAATAAAATTGTTTTCTTCAAATTTCACAAATTAATTCCAAGTCAACTCGAATTCCAAAATTCAAAATTTATCAAATCTCAAATCATCAAATTTCAATTTAGTTTCACAATAGATATTCAAAATTTTATCGATTTCAAATACAGATTTGAACCACAAATAAACCATTTCAAATTATATAGTTCAAAGCTTTGACTATTCTAAAATTTCAAAACTAAATTTGATAATTTCATATATATCTTAATTCAATTTACTATTATTTAGTTTTGAAATATTTACTTAATCAATTCAATATCATTTAAATAAAACTCAAACTTGAAATATTCATTAATCACTTTTAGACCAACATCAAGTTATAAAATCATATCCTTTAAAATCTCAAATTCAATAAGTTCCAAATAGATTTTATTTAAATATAATTATAATTTAAATACAATTTCAAATCAATTTGAAATCTATCCTCTTAACCTTAATTTATTAAAATCATTATAAACTCTACATTAAAATATAATTTAAAAAATACTTAACCATATTGTATTTTAATAAAACCAAATTTTGTTATTAACTTATTTTGTATCAAATAAAAATTATACATAGCTTAAATTTAAGAATTTAACTAAAAAAGAAAATATTATTTATATAATATCAAAAAACAATATTCATATAAAACCATATATTTCTTTCCAAACCATAGAAATCATTTTCAAAATATTTATATATAGTCCAACAGTGTCTGTTTATAATTTTCTATCCTATGGTCAAGTGATATGGATATTTATCATTTCACTCCGCAATTTAAATATAAATACGGGTATATATCATTTCAACCCGTAATCCCAAATTCAGTTCAATGAAAATCGCTTGGGTTTATCATTTTAACCCATAACGATTTTCTCCTATTCTACAGATCATTCGGGTATGTATCATTTCAACCCATAGTGAATTCTATACTAACATCGAACTTGCAGAATGATAACAGATATGATAATAATATAACATGCATATATCATCAATATAAATAACATAAACTGGTGTCAGATGTCACAGGTGAATAGATACAGATAACGGCATATATATAGTAATGTAAGTAACTAACGACAACATATTTCAATTGTCGTTCCAATTGAAATCAAATTTAATAAACACAAGAATGTAATCGTGAGTGATTGCTCACCTTTCGAGGCTAGAGTGATAGACGATGAAGTTGAGTTACAAAATCCAGGCATGAATCCCAAAGTAAAGTGAGATGGGCATGAATTGATGAAGAAAACACGTACGACGGACAAAACTGATAAATGGGAAATCAACGAGAACAAGATATAATGCATATATTTAAATTTTCTGAAATCAACATTCAACTTAAATACTAATCAAAATAAAATTTGTATTTACACATATATTATATCCATATATATCTTTCTCTAATAATTAATATAAAATTTTAAACTCATATTTAAAATAATATATACATATATATTTCTAAAGAGAAGATCCAAATATCAATATTTATTATAAAATTAACATAACCAATTTAATTGAATATATATATATATATATAACCTATATAAATGTGTAAACAAATATTTATCTATATCAAGACAAAACATATTATATAAACTTTTTATATGAAACTATTTATACATTTTCTTCTAAACTATATACAATTTCAAAAACTAAACTCATATATATATACCACTATATATACATATCTATGAACTCATGTTCTTATTATATTTAAAATTGAATATAACTAATATATACACAAACTCTTATATAGACTTACATATTACCACTGTTATATAAAATTAAACAGTAGTTTAAAGACTTACCCTATATAATAGCTTCGAGAGAAAAAAATGATAGCAGAAACCTTTAACGTATCTTTATATGAAAGCTCGTCTTAAAGCAATAAAATAAACAACCTATATAATCATATAAACTTTTATAAACAACAGTTCTCTAAAATCAAGCATATATATAAATATAATATGACTTAATATAAAGGTCAGATAATATATATACACACAACTGATTGTACATAGTTTCATAGAATAGTTTGTCAAACAGAATAATCCAAATATAAACTGACATATTTGAAAAATCTATTAAACAGCATATACAGATTATATACATATATTCATATATTCGTATAACTTATACAACTTATATATTTTGATAAACTAATATATAATTCAAAAAAATCCTATATATATATATAAACAATAGACGAAACAACGATTATATATACTTTAACCCAAACTGTAATTAACAAAACTATATAAACGATTTATTAAAAAGATGAATATACTTACGAGAGCTGAAAGGTTTATAACAAAATATATTATATGACTTGATATACTTTCATAGCTAGCATATAACTTTATAACTATATATACACACACAAACTGATCTATAAATGTGTACTAATCATAACGAAACATACTTACAATGGAATTGACACACACACACACACACACATACAGATTAAATCAACATTATAAACTGATATACACTTTAACTTATACACTGCAACATATATATATATATATATATATATATATATATTTACACTATAATAATAAATCTGTACATATAAACAATATTATATAACAGATAATATATTTTATCAAGTACTTATATATATGTGTGAACTTGCAGATCACGGTATATGCATACAAACATATGGATAGTTTATATAAATCTATATATAACATCGTACAGATACCTATATAATATTGTATCCTAAGTATATAGTACCGACCCATATATAACTAAGCAACTGACATCACTAACATGTATTTATATATCAAAACAGAATATATAGAAGAATCTTATATAACTTTATATGCAATATCATTCATAAACTTATATCAATGAATACTTACATAAAACGACGGAGGGAGATGAAGATGGTGGAACGAGTGTGGGTGGCGGCCGATGAGATGATGCAGGCGGGGTGCGGAGGCCGTGAGGGAGAGGAGCAAGATGTATGGTAGCAGATGACGGTGGGAGGCTGAAGCCGTGGAAGATGGAGGGGTGCGCTTTGTTCGATAAAAGGAGGGAAGTTAGAGATGGTAGGAAGGAGCGGATCGGTTTTGGGTTTCCAGGCAACAAATATATACGATTTTCCTTCCGTGCTTTTTTTATAGTTGAAGTGGCATCGGCTAGATCAGGGAGGGGAGGTTAGCTCTGATGCACAACAAAAGGCACAGTACGACAAAATAAATGGAATTGAATGAAGCAAATGAAATTGGAAAATGCAAAGACATGCGAAATAAAATGGAAATGAAAATGGAATTGCAAACGTACCAATATTTATTTGAAACCGGTCGAAAGAAAATGCCAGACATTGATTTCTGAAAATAATAAATGATAGTGTCCATTGGTTTACACGATGGGATATAGAAAGTCACAAAAACAAAAAGGCACAAAACTGGTACCGATACGGTTCAACGTTATACAGATTCCATTGCGTACCGAACTTCAAAACACAGAGTTGAATATACCACAGAGATCAGTACGACGAGATGATCAAAATGGTATACAAATATTAGTGGTACGATCACCCTATCAAATTCGATAATCGGTACTGAAAAATGCTGCTAATTTGCCAGAAATAAGATAAACGGAGCAATAGCATTCCAAATTTGGAAAAACGAAATATGACGTCACACTCAGAAGATGATTTACAAATTTATTGTATAAAAATATTCAAGTTTGGAAATTATTTTATTACCATCAAATATTAACTGATTTGCGTTGAAATAAAATTACACCACAAAATAAATTTCAATATTATCTAATGAAAATTTAACATTTGCTATGTTTAGGCAGACGTATTCCAAATATTAAATTTTTATTTCCAAATTTTATTATTTAAAATTTCACAAAATCCAATAAATTATGTGAATAAAACCATTGAAATTTGCGGGTCGTTACACTCTCCCCCATTCAAAACTTTTCGTCCTCGAAAAAGGAAAGAGGTAGGAGAATAGAAACAACCAGAAAGAGAAATAGATTGAAAAGAAAAATAAAACAATTAATTTAAAACCATATAAAATCAATTTAAATTTATTAATATCCAAAATTTGATTTTAAATTCAAGGTATTTCATTCAGTTAATTTAAATTTATTAATGTTTGTTACAAAATGGTTTCATTCAAAACAATTTATCACCCTTATTATTCAATTAACTTATTATTCTATTTATCTTTATTAATGTTTTTATAATCAAAATTTAAGTGTATAACATTTATTAAAAACACTCAAATTTATTTATAAAACATTGTATATTGTATATTATCCAATTACATATTCAACTTCTGAATAATTTAGGTAAGTTGTATTAGAATGAAATTAGGTATTATACAAATAAAATTCTCCAATTCTATTATTTCAAGTTTTAAATATGTGTTCAAAATTTTTTGACTTCATTGTATAATTGAAATCATCCTTTGAGAGAATTTAAGAATTTTAATTTTCGATTAACTTCAAACAATTTAGAGATAAATACATATATACATACATATATCGAATCAAATTTATAATCATATACCAATATATATATATATATATATATATTATAATTCAAATCATACTTTAAATTCAAATCAGTTTCATTTCAAAACAAAAGCGTTTATAATCATATACCAATATATATATATATATTATAATTCAAATCATACTTTAAATTCAAATCAATTTCATTTCAAAACAAAAGCGTAGCAAATCTACCAAATGGTCTCACTGCTCCGAAACTCGAAAATGAATATAGATGATGCTACAATCATCACCAAAATTATCTTCCGGCGACAATGGGGAGAGTATTGATTTAAATCTTTAAATTTCTTTGAAAACGGTTTCTATTCGAAGATACTTTAAATATATACCTTTTAGAACTTTGAAACCAAAGTTGGAATTATCGAAAATTAATTCTCAAATTCTAAATTTAAATTCAATTATATTTTCAAATCTGGATGTTAAAATAGTCAATGGATTACAAAATAATAAATGAAAATCAAATATTATTATTCCCAACAACCAATTCATTAGCTATTTAATTTCAAAAAGCTTATACTTATATGTATAATATAATCATACAAAATTTATTTCATTTACCAAATTTGAAAATAAAATTGTGTCAGTTTGCTTTTCTTAAGTGTTTTGGAGATCCTATCGATATCGTTGATCAAACGAATCGATCGAAAACCCAGCTCAACATCAATAACTCAAACAACACAATATATATAAAGCATTTTAATAGTAATTTACAAATGCACTTCCTCACTCGACGATACAAAAATGGATTTCAAAGCAAGGACAAAGATTCAAATTTGAGGGACTCAAATCAAAGAGAATTTTGATTTGAAGATAGGTTTGAAACAAAGAAGATAATTAAATAAAAAAAATAGGGAGATGGATAAGTTTATATAAATCGCAGGCAACCTTAACCAGGTCGACCGTGACTTCAAGAATAAGATCGATGCAGAATTCCGAGGCAAATTGACATTCGATCGCAAAAGATAGAATTCAGGCATAGCAGGAGATAGATAGCATCGCATATCGAGGATACAGAAATCTTCGGTAAATCAATGCGTATTGTAAAGGAGTTTCATCCCTTTACCAATCATTCGAAGATTGGCGAGACCGTCGATTTATTATAGAGATTGTTTAAAGTGGAGTTATGGGATACTCCAGCATATGAATAGGGAGAGATAAAGATGGACTTTGGAACTGAGGGGAACGTTCCAAAATTCAAAGGAAACCGAGTCAAAGAGGAAGAGATTCAAACTCGAATGAAAGTGATTCCATAATTATATTTATTCTATATGCTAAGTTTTGCCTAAAACCAAAGCTCTGATACCAAATATAGCATCTTGATATTTTTCAACAATTCGCATCCACACATGCCGGACTTGAATTGCTTAAACTACCATATTGTTAATTTATATTTGGCAAAACTCAGCATATACAGTAAATAATCACAGAACCGAAGAATCACAGACACAGAGTAATATATAATATGCAGCAGAAATAAAAGAATAGTAGTTCATTAAGCTACTATATATATAACAGAAGTCTCGAATACAACAGTCAAATACAAGATCAGAATACATGAGACGGCCCTGACTCGACCGTCGAAAATTGGCACCGAATACGACACTCGTAATCAAATGCCGCAGATCCAAACGTCGAATCTGGTTCACAGGAGCTTATAACACCATTAAGTACAACACAACGGAAGAAAAGAATATCAATATATATATATATATATAACATTGATACAATGAAAGATACATAATCTGATATAATATGACACAACAGAATGATACAATAGATATCAATACTATCAGAGATACGGGACACAGCGGAAAGAATATCTATAATAGAATACATCTCCAAATCCAATGCTCCAATCCAAAGCTAGCTCGAACCCCAATCACGTTTCACCTTGATAAACAAGTGCAGTCGTGGTCCGAAGACTGGACTAACTCCAGATAATCTACTAAACCCGATTATCTGAAAAACCCAACTCTAGGCTGCCCGTGTGGAAAATTGTGGGTACCCAGAGTTTATGAAAGGAACAATAAACTCCGAGTCAGTCATGGGACTGGTGCGATCAAATTCATGAACAAATTCCTGCTTCCACCCACAACAAAGCAAAATTCCAGATCACCAATACTAGTGCACGTGCACATCGCCGATGATCAACTCCAGGCGACTCCACATCGTCGAGCAAGTCGACGATCATCCTCGACCCAATTCTAGACCACCAGAACTTCGTCAACCTCTCAAAATCGAATTCGAGTTAAAAAGCTGAAACCTGGAAACACTGAACATCCTTCAACCGAAACCTGGAAACACGACGTACTCCAAATTCCGACAACCTGAGAGCCATCACCACCGGCCATAGCTTCGACTACCACCCCTCTACCAATCCCCGAAAGCACGTTGAACTCAATGCACTATGGAGTTCAAACTGACCCAAATTCCAAACCAGGCAGAAACTAGGTTTAGAAAATTTAAATGACAATCATTGCCACCACCATGCTCAGACCAACCACCAGTCAATTTTCCCGTTACCTCCGGTCACACTCCTACCTCCAGACAGAATCCTAACTTTCCAGATCAACATGATTGCAAAGGCAACCAAAAATCCCCAAAACATCAACACAGAAGTGCCTACTCCAGACTCAACAAAAAAATGTGAAATTAGTTTTAAAAATACAGATTTCAGATAATAATTCAAGATATAAACCTGAATTAATAATTTAAAATGATTGAAATTTCACTCATCTTAGTCATTAACCGTTCTTAGGTTTTTACAAAACAGTTCTATCTTATTTAACTAAAATAAAAATTTTAAAATTTGCTTTATGATCAAACAAACACATTTGTTTGAATATTGAGTCCTATCAACCAATATATTAAGCAGAGATGATTTTTTTATTTAAATCTGAGCTTGAAATTTTATAAACAGAGATGTTTCCAGATCACTAAATATGCAGGCATCATATATACACAGAATTGCATAAATATATATACATATAAACATACTCATTTCAGGCATAAGCAACATATGTGAATATACTTCAGCATTTTTAAATTTAAGTTACTCACTTTGTTTTTAAAATGAACAGAGCTTATTTGGAACAGGCTTAAATTTTGCTAGCTGAATCCTTTCTCTTGAATTTCTGGTTGTAGTTGAGTCGTTATTTTAAATTGAATTTTTGTTTTAAAGATAAAGATGAAGCCTACTTTAGATTTTCTCAGCTTGGAATGAACGAAACTGAGATAAAGAAGACGATATATAGGAAAGAAAGCTTACATGATGATTATATTTTTTTGTACAATAGGTCAGAGATTTTTTTATATTTGGAGGCTGATGAATCTAATTTGTGTGCTAAGCATTAATTGTTATTTGTCTTGTTTTATAAGCTTATGCTTATCTTCATACTTGAATATATATCACTAGTGTCTTCTTTTGCAAGTTCAAAGATATTTATATTTTTTGTTGTTGTCTTGTTTTACTTTTTTATATGTATACTTTATTTGTTTGTACATATTTAATTTGTCTTGCATACACATTCTATTTTGTTTGAATGTAGTTGAATGTATAAAAAATTTCTTGTCTTATGGCTCTATAATATAAATAAATTTCTATTGTTGATATGTTGTTAGAATTTTCCTAATGTAATCACTTTATATTTTAATTTATCTTATATATATATATATATGTATGTATATATCTATTTCTATTTCTAGCTTAAATATTTATTTTTTTACTTAAATACTTATTGTCTTATTTTACATTTTGCATTCATTCATTATTTTTATTCGAAGTTAGAGAAACTCAATTCAATTTACCAATAAATTTCACAATTTTTTATTCAAAAATTAATTAATTATCAATTTAAGCTTAGTAAAAATCCGGGATCGTTACAGATTCCCCCCTTAAGAAATTTCGTCCTCGAAATTTGAAGGCAGAGAAACAACGATAGACGAAAGACAGGGAAATATCTTTCCAAATCAAACTAAATATCAATTCTGCATTTGGCTTACCAAATCAGAATATCAACAATATGAGAACAAACTCATACAATACTTCATAGGATACTCGGGTCATCTGATCTACGAATATGCAGGGACACTGGTTAGTTCAAAGGGATAACTAACCATTCGTAGAATATATCAGACCCCAAGAGAATAGATTGATAGATTCAATCTCTACAATTTCTCAAACACTAGGTATGGATTCCAAATTCAAGTCAGAATATCCCAAAGTATATACCAACTTGTCCCTCTTCGGACTTCGATCTACACTAGAAATTATAATAGAAATTCAAATTCGGTTTTACCCGATATCGTTTTTATTGATACAATTCAAATTTAGCTTCATATTCTATTAATCAATTTAACTCAATTTATTTAGAATTTTAAATTTTAAATTTCAAATTCATTAAAGTTTATATCAAAAAGCTGATAAGAAACCGATGAAGATGCGAAGTAAGGATTTTCTACAACGATTCGTAGGGCCACCATCACACCGAAACTTCTTCTTGCAGCTGCCACAAAGCAAATCAAAGAATTTGAAATCGAATCAAAAGAAGATTGATAGAGAAAATTATTTCCACTGTTGCAGGGTATTGACCATTTATAGTGGTATTCCCCTGTCCACTATCTCGTCCTCTTCTTGCACTCATACTTACTATCAGTGGATAGTAAGAGAATTTACTGAGGCATCTGAACGGATATCTTAGGGATTACTCATTCTAGGGTTTACTTCACCCTATCTCTAATGAGTTACCTAATGTGTTATACTCCCAAGCTAAAGTTTTAACCCTCAGCTCTGATACCAAATGTGATAGTCTAGGCTTTTCAACCATCGACAGCGGCCAATCTCGACTGGTAGGCTTTTCAACCATCCCAGCCTCGCCGTGGCTCATAACGGTACCCGAAACTTGCTTTTACGGCCAGCCTTTCGACAGTCACAACTTACGCCTAACCAACCCCTTAAAGAGGACATGTGGGGGTAAGAGTCTCCCGTTCGCCACCTAACGCAAAGCGAGAACCCCCCATCATGTTTCACCTAGATAAGTAAGTGCAGTTGTGGTCCGAAGACTAGACTAACTCCACATAATCTACTAAACCTGATTATCTGAAAAAACCCAACTCTAGACTGCCTGTGTGGAAAATTGTAGGCACCCAGAGTTTAGGAAAGAAACAATAAACTCCGAGTCAGTCATGGGACTGGTGTGAGCAACAAAAACAGTTTATCTTTTAAAACGAACAACAAAAGAATTTAAAATAAATCCGCAAAGCTTTTTAAAAAATGAAACTACCATAAGGCCTCCCGCCACACACACAATGCAAACACTTAATTGGAGGAGATTTCTCCTAATGATAGCCAAACATGCTTGATACGCAAATTCTTTTCAATATTATTATTAGTGCATAGTGCAGAAAACATTTCAAAAGTATAATATTAATCCTATACAGCATAGGCATTTCGCACTTATGCCTACTATAGCTACCATGTTCAATAGCAGGTTACCACCACATTCCATGGCAGGTTATACAACTAAAACCGTACATGGCACGTATTGTTTTGTTTGGATTTCCAACAAATGGTCAGGCTAAGGAACTTCCTACTGTCAATGGATACGCCTCTGGCGGGACGTCCCGAGAACTTAACCAGTTCTCTGCCAACACAAGGCCGGGTTACCTCTGTAACTAGGAAACTACTACACGAGCATGCCACCCCCTGGTCCTTTGGGACCTTTATCCGAGGTGCCTCTAAACTGTTGAATATGCTATTATATGATTTTTGTTTGATGATAATAAACATATATATATATATTCGTGTAAATGTATTTGGTAATGTACTATTTCATTTTTCATAGATTAAGTAAATATTTGCTGAATAAAAATAAATAATACAGAATTTGAATTCAAACAGAATTTTTATTCAAACAAATATTTATTACAATCTTGAATAGTACAAATTCAAGCTCTCACTATACATATACAACTTCGATTACAATACAAATTCAATTACATCACAATTTCACTTTTACATCTGACCTCACTACATATCACTCATTCACTCAACTCGTATTTTATCTTCAACTTTATTCCAATGTGAATCCGGCATCTGAGAAATTTGCAAAAATAATTTTTAACGCAGTAAAATTGAAAAGGAAATATTTTTGCAGTATAACATAAAATGTGAATTTTGAAAATAATATTTGCCTCAGTTATTTGGGTTGTTCGTCATCATTTAACTTTGAATTCATCATACACGAACAGCTTGTGACATACATAGTGTATCACTGTATATGTCACAAGGTCGTGCACACCGATATATACACTTGATAAATTTACAGGGACAGGTGAGCACAGGTCAAACCCAAATTATTGGATTCAACTCAAGTGCAATAAAACAATGTCAAAATTTTCAACACAAGGTAAAATCCGAGCTACAAGCTGGATTCAACTTAGGTGTAATTCGACAAACCAAGACAAGCTTACATATCAAAATGCACAAAGGTCACAATAAAGCACAAAGTAGTTCCAAGTCAATATGCAAAAAGACATGCACAATGTCGACTAGTCAATATAACCAAGGCATCAAGTATATACAGAAATTAATGCAAACTAGTACAGTTTGCATATTGAAACCAAGTGCATGTAGGCATCAGGTACATGAAGAAGTTTGGGTTAGATTACAAACTGCAGCAGCTCGAATAAACAATGCAAGTTCAATAAAGTGGTAAAAATCCAAAACCAACATAAACAATGCCAACAATATGGATATACAGTGATGCATGAAACAAGTCAAAGACCGCAACACAACAGGCATGTAGAAGATCAAAGTATGCAAGCTCGATTAACAGGTTTAGCCTCTTCATCAAGCAACAAGCAGACTACAACTATAACATGAAACCAAAGCAAACTCGGGTGGACAGTAAAACCAAGTATGGAAGTGACTGCAACAACCAAATGAAGACAGCAAGTACAACTGAAATGCAAACTATATCAAACAGTGACAATGTGGATGCAACAGATGTATGGGGCAATGCACAAGCAAGGCTAAGGCACAATGCCACCAACATAATAGCAAACAAATGCCACCAAAAACCCAACAATGGTCAAAGTTGAGCACATAAAGGACTTCAACATATGATCAGTGGCAAGTATGCAAATAAACAGTGCAGTGATGAAGATACAAGTGATATGCACTGTGCACAGTGAAACACAAGTGTTCAATAATATAACTCGAAGCAATGCACCAAGTTCATATGTACAGTAAACAACACAAGTGCATCAAAGCATCATTAACAAAGTGATACAAAAGTTCAGTGAACAAGTGAAGTATATTTGCACAAATATATGCTGCAGATCAAAGACATAATGACCGATATTTCGAACCAAAAAAAATGAGTCCGCAGGTGTTTTCAAACCAAAACAGTGATGAAGACACAGAGAAGAAATTTTAGGAAATCAGAGAGTAAAGTCAAGAATCACCAAATAATCAGACATGGCATAGTTCGTTACTATAGTATAATGTCAATGCAATGAAGTTGAGACTCATGGAGTTGAATTCACAAATCAAAATCGAAGTTGACCAAGTCATAAATCAAGTATGTGTAAAATTGGAAAAAGTCAAAAATCAAATCCAAATAAAATAGGAAAGTCGCTGCCGTAACGATCAAGGAACGGTCGAACGGTTTCAAGCTAAAACCGTGACAGTGAAGTAAGGGAAAGATGCGAATTTGATTAAGTCAGTGAAATCTCAAACGTTGAAGCATCATCAAGCGGCAGAGAAATTTTTTTTGACAAATTCAAAAAATCATCAGACGAATATATACGAACGAATATTCAGGGATTCAATCTCTATATAAAACCCTACTCATCATTGGCAAATATAAATGATTATCGAGTTCAAGCTTTAACAACCAGAAATCAAATGCAAAAATCACGTACCCGATACAAAGCAAAAACGAACTCAATCAAGCAGCTGATCTCAAGAGACGATCAACTACAAAGCAAGGAATTCAAGTTGAATCTAGCAATTGTAATCGCCATCAACGAATTAAAAAAACCCTAGTTTCTGAAGAGAAGAACGAAGAGCAGCCATTATCTCAACATAAAGGGGAACATACCGAATAAAGTGAAAAGGGAACGGGCCGAATAAGGTGAAAAGCAAACGAGCCGATCCTTTTAATTTTTAATTAGGGTTTTTTTGTCTATTGTTTTTAAATTTCTTTTTATATTTTAAACCGTTGTATTTTCTAGTCGTGTGACTAAGGCACAAACTACGTGGCGTAGTTTTAGAATTCGCAACTCAGTGGCTGAGTGTGGCAGGGTTTTGAGCGTAGAGTTAGGTTAGTCAGTAGCGGGTGTCGCGAGTTTACGTGTGTAAGCGTGTGACCACTTAATTTCTAGTAGAAACCTTGGGGGCAGCACGTAGGCAGGGTTTTGCCGAAGCTGGGTAAATTCCGTGTCATTCTATTTCTGCATTTTACTTTGCTATTATCTGTGCTGCTATTATTCTGTGATTTGTGTTGAAATTATTTTGAAAGCTTCCGTAATTAATTTTTTAAAATTAATACTGTCACCCTATTCACCCCCCCTCTAGGGTGAAATCCATCCTACAAGTGGTATCAGAGCTAAGAATAGTAGTTGGTTTTTGGTTTGAAAAATTTGATTTTCTCAAAAAGTTGAATTTTTGAATGGCTTCTTTTAATAATGCTTTTGCTGAGGGTCAGTCCATAGTTAGACCACCAATGTTCAATGGTGAATATGCCTACTGGAAAAATAGAATGAAATTTTTTCTGAAAACCATTGACGCTTGGAACATTATTGAGACAGGTTATAGAGCACCAACTGTAATGGTAGATAATCAGGAAACAGATAAACCGATGGATCAATGGACAGAGCTAGAAAATAAATTACAAAATGTTAATGCTAAAGCTATGAATTCTATTATCTGTTCATTGGATCAATTTGAATTTAATCGTGTCTCACATTGTCTAACTGCGCAGGAAATATGGCACACACTCGAAGTAACCCACGAAGGAACATCTCAAGTCAAAGAATCCTGCCTTGCCATGTTAAACAGCGAATACGAGAATTTCAAAATGGCAAAAGAAGAAAATGTCAAAGAGATGTACGGACGACTTTCCAATATAGTATGCAAATCAAAGGCTCTTGGAAAATCATTCACAGAGTTGGAGATAGTCCGAAAAATCTTTAGAGTTCTTCCATGAAGCTTTGAAGCTAAAGTCACAGCTATTCCAGAATCAAAGGATTTGAAACAAATCAAGGTGGAAGAGCTCATTGGAAATCTCACCGCTTATGAGATAGAAATAAAATTCAAGGAAGAGCGAGAAGGAGACGATACTCGAAAGAAATCAATTGCTCTCAAAGGAACAACTGAAAATGAAGATGATGATGATGTTGAGGACGGTGAAGCTGAATTAGCTCTACTAATAAAGAGATTCAAAAAGTGGAAGCGCAAATATGGCAATCCGACCAAAAATCATCAAGTTAAAAGCAGAATAAATAAAGTATTAGACAGTTCATAAAAACAAGAGATCATCTACCACAAATGTAATAAACCAGGCCATATCAAGCAAAATTGTCCTCAAAATCGATCAAACCAAGGAAAGAAACTGAAGAGGAGAAGTTTTGCGGCTACTTGGGACGAAATTGATGAAGATGAAAGTGATAGCACCGAAAGTGAGAGTGAATGACCAAATCTATGTCTTCATGGTGAAGTAACTGACAGTGATGATGACGAGCCAAGTGAGGTATCAAAACTTTCACATTCAGAATTACTTATATATTTTCACGAAGTAAATGGCTATTTTGAACGACTTAGGGAAAAGTATGCCAAACTTGAATCACAAAAGGATACTTTGATTGATTTAAATAAACAACTTGACCAATTTGTTAAAACCTATCAAAGCAGAATCCCTAAGTGTGATAAGTGTCCAACATTCGAAGAAGAGATTAAAAAATCAGAAAACAAAATTAAATCACTTGAAAACGAAATCCTGTTTTTGAATGAAAGTGGAAACACAAGAAGAGAAAATTCTATTAAAAAGTGCACACAACTGTTAAACGAAAATGAATCTCTCAAAACCCAAGTCTTACAACTATCAACGACTTTAGATAAATTTTCGAAAGGAGAAAAATCATTGAATATGCTATTAGGGAAACAAACTATTAATACATTTAGGCAAGGACTTGGATATAACAAATTTCAAAATGATATAAATCAAATTAATCAAGTCGATTCATTGTGCACAATTTGTAGTAAATTTGGACACAATCAAAATAGTTGTTGGTATAAACCCAAACATGTGAAGACTATACCGATTTGGGTTCCAAAAGGCACAAATATAAAATCTCTAAAAGTAAAGCAAATTTGGGTGCCAAAAGGAACATTTGTAAATAGTTTTGAGTCTCCACTAAATTATCTTTCAAAATATTCTGCCACTAACAATTTTGGACCTATAGAAACAAATAGGTCACTAAAATCTTTTCTCGTGTAGGTATGCTGGCAGGCTAAGGAACAACAACAATGGTATCTGGATTCTAGCTGCTCCAGACACATGACAGGTGATAAATCAAAGTTTCTTAGCCTAGAAAGTACAAAGGTGGCAGGGTCACAATGGGTAACAATGACAAGTGTAAAATTGTTGGCAAAGGTAAAGTAGGTAACAATACATTTACCCTGAATGATGTACTGTATGTTGAAAATCTGCACCACAACTTGATATCATTAGCCAGCTATGTGATAAAGGTATGAATGTTATTTTTGACTCTGACTTGTGCAAAATTGTTGATAAATCATCAAAAGAAATCTTATTTTCAGGTAAGAGGAAAGGTAATATATATTCTCTATCTTTTGATGATCTCACCCTCTATAAATGTTTGGTAGCTAAGGATATAGAAGTAAATTTATGGCATCGACGTTTAGGGCATGCTAGTATGAACTTGCTAAACAAATTAAAAAGGAAAAATTTGGTAAGAGGGTTGCCTTCACATGAGTTTGAAACAGAAAAAATTTGTAAAGCATGCACTCTGGGAAAACTTAAAAAATCATCATTTCATGCCAAAAACATTGTAAGCACTTCTAGAGTACTTGAACTAGTTCATATGGATCTGTTCGGACCTAACTACATTGCTAGCTTAGGAGGTAAGAAATATTGTTTTGTAATAGTTGATGATTACTCAAGATATACATGGGTATATTTCTTAGCTAAGAAATCATAAACATTTTCATACTTCATGAATTTCCCAAAATTAGTCCAAAATGAAAAGGAAGTTTCTATTATTTCACTAAGAAGTGATCATGGTGGAGAATTTGAAAATTATGAATTTGAAATTTTTTGTGATGAAAATGGAATCAAACATGAATTCTCTGCACCACGTACTCCACAACAAAATGGGGTAGTTGAGAGAAAGAATCGAACTTTGCAAGAGTTGGCTAGGTCTATGATAAATGAGTGTGAACTACCTTTGCATTTTTGGGCAGGAGCATTAAATACAGCATGTATGAATAGAGTTATGATTAGACCGATTCTTAACAAAACCCCCTATGAACTATGTTCAACAATAAACCAAACATTACTTACTTTAAAGTGTTTGGATGTTCTTGCTATATTCTCAATACAGGTGATCAATTGGGAAAATTTGAAGCAAAAGCTGATGAGGGCATCTTCATGGGATACTCTTCGAGAAGCAAAGCTTATAGAGTCTATAACAAAAGGACTAAAACAATCGTGGAGTCAATCAATGTGAAATTTGATGAAGGCATTGATGATCAGGAAACATCCAAAAGCAATGTTGAAGAGGAGAAGGAAAATGATGAGCATGAAGAACCAAAAGAAACTGATGATATCAGAGAAACTGCCATAACTCCAGAATTCCGAAGGAATCTAGATCTAGAAAAACTGAAATTGAAAGCAGACCATCCTCCAGAATTGGTAATTGGAAACCCTATAGCAGGTATACATACTCATTCCTCCTTTAGAAATCTATGTGATCTGTGCTTATATAGTGAATTTATTTCAGAAATAGAACCAAATAACATAGATTCAGCTCTTAATGATGAAAACTGGTTTATGGCCATGCAAGAAGAGCTAAATCAATTTGAACGAAATAATGTTTGGAGTCTAGCACCTAGACCTAAGGATTATCCAGTTATAGGAACAAATTTTTTTAAAAATAAATATGACGAATCTGGAAATGTAATTAGAAATAAAGCTAGACTAGTCGCTAAAGGATACAATCAAATTGGAGGAGTTACTTTGATGTAACTTTTGCACATGTAGCTAGACTAGAATCAATTAGAATATTATTAGCTTTTGCTTGCTACAAAGGATTTAAACTAAGACAAATGGACATTAAGAGTGCTTTTCTTAACGAAATTTTAAAAGAAGATGTGTTTGTTGAACAACCAGAAGGTTTTGAAAGTCATGAAAATCCAAACCATGTATATAAACTAAAAAAGGCATTATATGGATTAAAACAAGCTCCTAGAGCTTGGTATGAATGTCTTAGTTCTTATCCCCTTGAAAATGGGTTCAAAAAGGGATGTATAGACACCACACTATTTCTGTTGCATGAAAACGATGATCTTTTGAATGTTTAAATATATGTTGATGACATCTTTTATGGTGCTACTAACAAGTTATTGTATGAGAAATTTGAAAAGGTCATGCAGGAAAAGTTTGAAATGAGCTTGGTTGGAGAGTTAAAATTCATTTTAGGATTTCAAATCAAACAAAGCGATAAAGGAACATTCATCTCTCAAACAAAATATATTAGGGAACTTGTCAACAAATTTGGATTGAAAGATGCTAAACCAGCAAGAACCCCCATGAGTACAACAATTAAACTTGACAATGATGGAAAAGGTAAGACAGTTGATCAAAAGCAGTACAGAGGTGCGATGATCACTCCTGTTCTTACTACTCCTAGACCTGACATCATGTTTTCTGTCTGCTTGTATGCACGTTTTCAATCTAACCCTAAAGAATCTCATTTAAAAGCTGTTAAAAGAATTATAAGATATTTGTTGCACACCCCATGATTTGGTCTTTGGTACCCATCAAACGATAACTTTGAATTAAAAGGTTTTTCAGATGCTGATTATGCTGGAAATTTAGTTGATAGAAAAAGTACTGGTGGAGCATGTTTTATGTTAGGACATTCATTAGTTGCATGGTCAAGCAGAAAACAAAATTGTATTGCATTATCCACCACAGAGGCAGAGTATATTGCTCTAAGCGGTTGCTCTGCTCAAATCTTATGGATGATACAGACTTTACAAGACTATGGTTTAAATTTTAAACGTGTACCACTAATGTGTGATAGTAAAAGCGCAATTGACCTCACAAATAACCCTGTGCATCACTCACGGACAAAACATATAGATGTTAGGCTTCATTTTATTCGAGATCATATTTCCAAAGAAAATATCAGCATAAATTTTATTTCAACCGATTCTCAATTGGCAGACATCTTTACAAAACCCCTACCAGAAAATAGTTTCTGCAAACTACGTCTCAGTCTAGGTGTTTTAGAAATTTGATTGCTTATTTAACAAATCTATTCCCCTACTAATTATCAAAAAAAAAGTAAATAGTGACTGAAAATTGATAAGGAGTGATAGTAATCGTACATTTTTGTCAAGGCATATACTTAGTAAATTTCTTTATAAATTCAAACAAGAGTTATAAAAATTTTGTTTGGCAAAGATTCCATGACCATTTCTAATTCTATCATATTTCTATCAACCATCGCTTATCAAAAATTCAATATAGTCTGTCGATATGTGGTATCATTATCAGGAATCGTTCGTTTTTCATTTTTATAAAATAAAATCCAAAGTATTCATTCTCATTTAAAAGTCCTCACGGTTATGCATGGGTGAATTACTTGGAATTTGATATGTGCTTCCATGCTCATTTAAAAGTCCTCACGGTTATGCATGTATGGAACGCATTTCAAAATTAATTTATTAAATAAGCAAGTTGATTCTAATCCCATTTAAAAGTCCTCACGGTTTTGCGTGGTTAGAAGATACTTGAATTCATTTTTTTTAAATAAAATTGGAATACTACTAACCTCATTTAAAAGTCCTAACGGTTATGCATGGTTAGTAGAAATTCAAATTCCTGATAGAAATAAATCACAACTTAACATAAATATAAGATTTTATGATAACATCATTCCCATCATCTCTAAAAATGGAATATGCGCCTAATAAGAATAGTTATGATTTTTGTTTACTTTTCTATTTAAATTACATATTTATAGTCGATTGAGTTTTAATGTTATATTACTATATATCACCTTATCTCTATTTCATGACATTTTTACTCTTTTGCTGATAACAAAAGGGGGAGAGAAATGTTGGATTTTGGCAAATAAATTTTATACTACTATGCATATAAGAAGGGGGAGATTTAGTAAAGATGAAGCATTGAAATAGGGGGAGCAAGTGGAAACATCAAATACATTTAATATGTTTCAAAATCCTAAATATGTGTTTGTTATCATCAAAAGAAGGAGATTGTTGAATATGCGATTATATGATTTTTGTTTGATGATAATAAACATATATATATATATATTCGTGTAAATGTATTTGGTAATGTACTATTTCATTTTTCTTAGATTAAATAAATATTTGCTGAATAAAAATAAATAATACAGAATTTGAATTCAAACAGAATATTTATTCAAACAAATATTTATTACAACCTTGAATGGTACAAATTCAAGCTCGCACTATACATATACAACTTTGATTACAATACAAATTCAATTACGTCACAATTTCACTTTTACATCTGACCTCACTACATATCACTCACTCACTCAACTCGTATTTTATCTTCAACTTTATTCCAATGTTAATCCGTCATCTGAGAAATCTGCAAAAATAATTTTTGACGCAGTAAATTGAACAGGAAATATTTTTGCAGTATAAAATAAAATGTGAATTTTGAAAATAATATTTGCCTCAGTTATTTGGGTTGTTCGTCATCATTTACTTAATTCATCATACACTAATAGCTTGTGACATACATAGTGTATCACTGTATATGCCACAAGGCTGTGCACACCGATATATACACTTGATAAATTTACAGGGACATGTGAGCACAGGTCAAACCCAAATTATCGGATTCAACTCAAGTGCAATAAAACAATGTCATTATTTTCCGCATAAGGTCAAATCCGAGCTACAAGTTGGATACAACTCAGGTGTGATTCAACAAACCAAGACAAGCTTACATATCAAAATGCACAAAGGTCACAATAAAGCACAAAGTAGTTGCAAGTCAATATACAAACAAACATGCACAGTGTCGACTAGTCAATAAAACCAAGGCATAAAGTATATACACAAATTAATGCAAACTAGTACAGTTTGCATATTGAAACCAAGTGCATGTAGACATCAGGTACATGAAAAAGTTTGGGTTAGATTACAAACTACAGCAGCTCAAATAAACAATGCAAGTTCAATAAAGTGGTCAAAATCCAAAACGAACATAAACAATGCCAACAATGTGGATATACAGTGGTGCATGAAACAAGTCAAAGACTGCAACACAACATGCATGTAGAAGATCAAAGTATGCAAGCTCGATTAACAGGTTCAGCCTCTTCATCAAGCAATAACCAGACTACAACTATAACATGAAACCAAGGCAAACTCAGGTGGACAGTACGACCAAGTATGGAAGTGACTGCAACAACCAAATGAAGACAGCAAGTACAACTGAAATGCAAACTATATCAAACAGTGACAATGTGGATGCAACAGATGTATGGGGCAATGCACAAGCAAGGCTAAGGCACAATGCCACCAACATAATCGCAAACAAATGCCACCAAAAACCCGACAATGGTCAAAGTTGAGCACATAAACGACTTCAACATATGATCAGTGACAAGTATGCAAATAAACAGTGCAGTGATGAAGAGTCAAGTGATATGCACTGTGCACAGTGAAACACAAGTGTTCAATAATACAACTCGATGCAATGCACCAAGTTCATATGTACAACAAACAACACAAGTGCATCAAAGCATCATTAACAAAGTGATACAAAAGTTTAGTGAACAAGTGAAGTATATTTGTGCAAATATATGCTGCAGATCAAAGACATAATGACCGATATTTCGAACCAAAAAAAGATGAGTCCGCAGGTGTTTCCAAACCAAAACAGTGATGAAGACACAGAGAAGAAATTTTAGGAAATCAGAGAGTAAAGTCAAGAATCACCAAATAATCAGACAAGGCATAGTTCGTTACTGTAGTATAATATCAATGCAATGAAGTTGAGACTCATGGAGTTGAATTCACAAATCAAAATCGAAGTTGACCAAGTCATAAATCAAGTATGTGTAAAAATGGAAAAAGTCAAAAATCAAAATCCAAATAAAATAGGAAAGTCGCTGCCGTAACTATCGAACGGTTTCAAGCTAAAACCGTGACAGTGAAGTAAGGGAAAGATGCGAATTTGATTAAGTCAGCGAAATCTCAAACATTCAAGCACCATCAAGCGGCAGAGAAAAGATTTTGACAAATTCAAAAAATCATCAGACGAATATATACGAACGAATATTCAGGGATTCAATCTCTATATAAAACCCTACTCATCATCGGCAAATATAAATGATTATCGAGTTCAAGCTTTAACAACCAGAAATCAAACGCAAAAATCACGTACCCGATACAAAGCAGAAACGAACTCAATCAAGCAGCCGATCTCAAGAGACGAACAACTACAAAGCAAGGAAGTCAAGTTGAATCTAGCAATTGTAATCGCCATCAACGAATTAACAAAACCCTAGTTTCTGAAGAGAAGAATGAAGAGCAGCCATTATCTCAACATGAAGGGGAACGGGCCGAATAAAGTGAAAAGGGAACGAGCCGAATAAAGTGAAAAGCTAACAAGTCGATCCTTTTAATTTTTAATTAGGGTTTTTTGTCTTTTTTTTTCAAATTGCTTTTTAAATTTATTTTTCAATTTTAAACTGTTGTATTTTCTAGTCGTGTGACTAGGTCACAAACTACGTGGCATAGTTTTAGAATTCGCAACTCAGTGGCTGAGTTGTGGCAGGCTTTTGAGCGTAGAGTTAGGTTAGTCAGCAGCGGGTGTCGTGAGTTTACGTGTGTAAGCGTGTGACTACTTAATTTCTAGTAGAAACCTTAGGTGCAGCACGTAGGCAGGGTTTTGCCGAAGCTGGGTAAATTCTGTGTCATTCTATTTCTGCATTTTACTTTTCTATTATATGTGCTGCTATTATTCTATGATTTGTATTGAAATTATTGAAATTATTCTGAAAGCTTCCACAATTAATTTTTTAAAATTAATACTGTCAACCTATTCACCCCTCTCTAGGGTGAAATCGATCCTACATAAACCACAAAGCAACAACCACACAGTAAATGAGATTGAAGCCACCACATAGGTAAATATCTGGGCTCCATACCATGATACCACCCTTTACCAGAAGGGAATGACACACCCTAAAGGGCGCGACCCTCATAACCTTGCCGCATCTTTCCTGTTTCGACCATTTCCGGGGTGTGAGGTCCTGATGCAGTCTCGTCCACAAAGCTACGCTTTACTCGAAATCCATGCTTTGATCACAAATGATCAACAAATGATCATCAACACACAGCAGCACTCAACATGCCACACTATCAAATTGGGAATATATCACTGATGACCTTCAACTACATAACCTCTAAGCTCGTACGTCTCAGAGAAGGGTGTTAAGCTAAGAGAATAAATTCTCCGCCACCATCAGATATGTATTTGAAAGAAATTTGCTTTATGTCTCAAAGTGTGGTGTTAGACATACAACCATACAAGTCTGTCTCAGGTTCGAACAGAACATAAGGCGCTTCGTCCAATAAAGGAAGAAGCCCTTGCAAATCCGGGTATCCATAACCCCGATCGGACTTCCCATCACTTAGGGAATTTTTATACCGTAACTACTTGGTGCAGAGAAAATCGATAGGTTATCCTATCGTTCTTGCAAATATCCGGTCTTCAACACCGGTCTTAAAATGCAATCCACAACGTCGTATCAGTATTCGGAATGGGTTATATGACACAAGGTCCTCTCCCGGCTAAACCGAATAATGAGCGCAATATTTAAAATATATGGATATGGGATTTTCAGTTAAGTCACAACTTATAAAATCCAAAACTTTTCTTTAAATGGTTAAACAAATTACCATTTCAAATCTTTAAACAAAAAGATTCGTTCCACATAGTTCACACAGTTTCACAAAGATCCATTTATGGGTTTCAAAACAATTCCCATTTCGATTAGGATTAACTCATTAAATCTTTATAATAAGGATTTAACTTGTAGCTTTCAAACCGTTTCCATAACTTGGAAAACATTTTCATTTCAAACTAGAAATCCTTTTAATAAAAATTGGAAGTTCATCTCATATGTGAAAGCTTTAATTATTTGAAAACAAATAGTTTTCATTTCGGAAGAATCCAATTATATTTACACGAGTTAAAGCCTTTGAATTTAAATTCAAATTCCTAAATCAAGACCTTTAAAATGGTTTAACCCATATATAACTTGTATAACATTTTTAATCTCTAATTTCAAATCATAGAATTCAGTTTCAAATTTTGAATTTAAATTTAAATCAAATTATTTAAACTTCAAGGCTTAATCAAATTATTCAAAAATAAATTTTATCTTTGAAATTCCTTTTCAAAAACTTTTTATAATTAGCCCAATCCATTTCCAAAACTATTTGGATTTAAAAATTCAATTTCAAACTATTTCAAAAATCTGCGACTTAACCCGTTTCCCCGTGCAATCCATATTTGTGTGTGTATGGTGTAGTCCAGGGGTTTCACACAATAGTGCAACATCATCAATCATCACAGATTCATAGATAAAGTAAATTAATCAATCATCTAGATTTACCATGACGATTCGATGTGGGTTTCGGATAACCAACTGGAATCCGACTCCCTATCGCATTGAAATTTAAATGTCGTTTTACGGGCAAAAAGGATTTTCACATACACATAGAAACAAATCACAAATCAAAGTTCGGCACAAAGCAATTCACATTACATAGCATCACAATCATGTATCAGAAATATCAATCCAGTACACAATATTTTACAATTAACTTAAATTAATCAAATTAGACTCAATTAATTACAATGATCAATTGATTTCTTAATTACTTTCATAAAGTATTTACACTTACACAATTTCATAAACGATTACTATTAATTAATTAATCTAATTAATTGTTAAGATTAATCATATTGATTAATTATTTAAATAATCTTAGTTAATGACCGTCATACGCTGATAACAATTTTTAATTACTTTCCTAAAGTATTTAACTAAGATTCATCATTATTAATTACAATATAATTAATCTTTAATAACCCATTAGTTAATCCATAATTATTTAATTAACTAAGCGTCAACTGTAACGTAATGAATTCTTAAATACGACTTAATTATTTCCTTAATTAAATTAACTTAACTTTTGTAATTACTAAGTTAATTAATACAAAACATTAATTATCCATTCTACTTAACTTAAGACAAATCTCATTCTTATTGATGATATTTTCACTCACAGATATGTTTAAAAACATTTATTTCAAGTTTACTGCTTAAATTTCATTTTAGTTTCAAGTTTTAAAATGAATACCAATTTATCTTTAATAAAGTTTAAAACTATTTTTCTTAAACCTTTGAATTCACATATTAAATAATACTTTGGTTATAAAAGAAATTCAAAGAATAAAAATCAACATCTCTTTAAATTCACATATTAAAGAATATTTTAACATTTAAACTTATTTAAATATTTAAATTTATAAAACTTTATTATTATTTTTTCAAAATTCAAAATTCAAAATTCAGTTTTGGATTCAAGTCTAGGTTTAAAATCTTGATTTAAACTTTATTTTAAATGCTTCCTTTACAATTTCAAGTTCCATTTTAAATTTCAAACTCTTTTTAAACACACTTACACTTAAATACTCTTAGTTACTTGAACAATTAAAAAAACTTATTTATTCATGAACTAAGTTTCAAACTATACTTAAAGTTATATTTAAACTTGATTTAAATTCAATTTAAAACCTGGTTTAGAATTTTAATATTTAATTTAAAGTTTCAAAACAGGATCAGTTTTTAAACCCTGTAACACATTTTACCCGAGTCCCAAACATGCTTGCTTCGAGTTCAACACAAAAACACTTCGATCCAAACTCAAATTTGCTCGAGAATAACTCGAGACAATCTCGTGAACAAATTCCTGCTTCCACCCACAACAAAGCAAAATTCCAGATCACCAATACTAGTGCACAGTGCATGTGCACATCGTCGATGATCAACTCCAGGCGACTCCACATCGTCGAGCAAGTCGACGTTCACCATCGACCTAATTCAAGACCACCAGTGTGACGCCCCACCTCTATATCCATGCTAGCCAAGAACATTACGGTGAATGCTGTCAGCTAGCACGGAGAATAAGGCTGTTGAGGAGCGACCATCCGTGTAATTGCTTTGCGCGAGCATCGATATGTCAGATATTATAACATGCATTTCTTTACCAAGAGGGAAATCCGACATACCGACACAAACTCAAAACTACTACACAGTGGCTATAATACCTACGGAAACAAATACAGAAATAAACATAACATAAATCAGTCATAGACAATTCATATCACAAAGGCGGAAATCGATATGAATATTACACTAGGAAGTGTACATCAGAGTAGTGGTCTAAAAAGATCCACAATATCACAAAAGAATAGTTACAAGAACTACACAAAAGAATAAGTATACATTATGGAGTCTATATCTCAAATGTATACAACAAAAACTACTAAATCTAAGTAGTTAACCAAAAGTCAGAGAAATCAATCCCAAGTGAGAAGTCAAGCAGTAGCACCTGTAACATCTCGGTCTGACCCGAGTATTATTTAATAAGAAAATAATAAACGGATCAGTCTAACTATAGATATCAGATGAAACGATATAGAATAAGAGATATGGCTAAACACATAATAATCACAATTCCAAGCTGTGATATATATAAGTAATTGAAAATCAACAAGAGATTAATCAATATCACCAAATCTACACAAGAATCAAAGAAATGCCATACTCCTTATTTCGTTCATCAAACCACAAATATTGACGATTATATCAATGTCAATCACAAAAGTCAATGACACACAAATTCCAGAATTCAATACGCGAAATCCAGAAATCACAAAAGTCAATGACGCACAAATTCACCAATGCACAAATATTGATAAAACTTATCAATGGAAATCACGAAAATTGGTGAAACACAGATTCTAGAAATCATCTCAAGAAATCCAGAAATCACAAAGGGGGGGAGGCCTATCACAAATGGGAGCATAAAGCTCGCCAACACGTGTATCACAAACGGAACGCTAATTCCATGGTTGCTAACCATCACAAATTGAGCCGAAGCTCCACAAACGGCCCGAAGACCATGAGTTGCTACCCCACCAAATTGAGTCGAAACTCCACAAAATGGGGTTTAGTCTCCCTCGCAGACAAAGAGACATCGCACATTGCTAGTCTAAATCACAAAGATGATCGTCATGATCAACGAGAAGTGTCAATTACACTAAGCTAGTAAATATATGAGTTTAGCTTCATGTCCCATAACCACTTGCTTAACTTAAATATTTATGAACAAACTGTAGATCTCCACTATAAAATTGTCACAAGAGATTCAATCGAACAAGTCCAAGAATTAACCGACAAAGTGAACGCAAGCGTTTCATACCACTTGTTTTACTAAGTCGTTTAATTAGATTTCTCATACGAGTGAGGTAAAGGTTTATATATACTAATAGATTGGAAAACGGTTTTATAAACGAATTTGGTATTAAAATAGTATTGAAATCGTTTTAGGAAAGAGTTTTGATATTTACTACTAGTATAGAAAACCTTTATATTTTTAAAGTGACAAAACACTAAGAAGATTGTAGGAACAATCAATCACTAAAATTCACATACGAAGATGTGAATAAAGGTCCAACGAAACCGATAAAGAATCCATCAAAATGGATACTCAAAAATCCCTAAAAAGGAGTCATCAAAGTCATAACAAATGATAACAAGACATAGGAAACAACACGAATCGATTAAAGTTGGAAACCACACAAAATAGGCGAAATAGGCAAAATAACATCAGGTCGGTCGGCCGGCATACAGAGCTCGGTCGACTGAACCCTGTTTTTAAAAAATTTCTCGGGCATCAGGTCGGTCGACCGAACCAGGGCGGTCGGTCGGCCGAACCAGAAACAGAGAAGTGCACTGCACTTTTACTAGCAGGTCGGTCGACCGGACCAGGGGGGTCGGTCGGCCGAACCTGATGCTCTGCAAATTTATGCCCATAAATTGATATGCAACCTCCACCAAATCGCATCCGAACGAGCACGGACGCTAGGGAATTATGCCTAACAGCTACCCGGCCCTATTGGCTCCTCGATGCATCACCAAAAACACATTTGAATCCTCAAAGCTATGATTTTTAAGGATTTGGCTTTCAAACACTAAAATTGGAATATTCTCAAAATGCAATCCAAATCAAAAGCAATTGCACAAGAATAAGTGTTAGGAATTTATACCTAACAATCGAAGATAATTCATAGACTTAGATGTGAGATTAAAAATCTCACCTTTTCGCAAAATCAAACAAGAAGAAGCTTGAAAGCAAATGGAGAATCAACCTCTCTTCAACATAACCCAAATGAGCTTGAATCTATGCTCAAAACAAGATCATTCCCAAAATTAGGTTTAGGAATTTCTGAAATTGGTAAGAGAATAAGTTGGAGAAGAAGAAGAGAATGCTTACCAATGGATTCTCTTGAATTTGGAGCTAAGAATTGGATTTGCAAGATGAACTAGGGTTTTGGAGTTTTAATTTCCAATCTCTCCCACCATTAATGCTCTAGAACTGAAAAGAGAAGAGAATGAGGGAGAATGGGGAGGAGGGGTTCATTTTTCGAGTATAAGTTGGCTAGTGGCTGAACCCAAACTCAAACCCAAAGTGAAAAGTAGCAAAAATCAACTTTCTCCAAACATATTGAAGCTTATACTCAAAAAGGTCGCAAACGGCATTTTAAACTCAATGGGAGTGGTCCCGAGTCCTAATTCGACCGTATGAAAAAAAGTAGCTTTTTGGACTAAAATCCGACTAACGATAGAATATTTAAATAAAATATTTAAATATAAAATCGATAAATATGCGGGTTGTTACAGACTCCCCTCCTTAAAGAAATTGCGTCCTCGCAATATTTTGAGAAGAAGATATATAGTAACAACCATAAAAGCATATTCAACACAAAAGAAGTTTGAAATAAGAAGTTCACCTCAAAGAGCACGAGAAAGTATGTCCGGATGTGTTCGCTCGATGTACTCTCTAGATTCCCAAGAACAATCCTTAGGATTTGAAGACCATTGAACATTAACAAGCAGAACATCTTTATTTCGAAGTCGTTTGACCTCCGAAGCAATGATACGAATAGGATGTTGCTCATAAGTTAAATTAGGCGAAACTTCTATTTCTTCCACAACACCGGGCTCAAGAATAGAATCGGAATCTCGAAGACATTTCTGAAGTTGAGAAACGTGAAACACGTCATGAATAGCAGAAAATTGAGCCGGTAATAAAAGGCGATAAGCCATGGAACCAATACGATCAGTGATAGGAAATGGCTCAATATATCGAGGCGCCAATTTTCCCGATCGACTGAAACGTACAACACCTTTCATAGGTGAAACACGAATGAACACAAGATCTCCCACAGAAAGTTCTAACTTCCTTCTCCGGTTATCGGCATAGGATTTTTGTCTATTCTGGGCTTCTTTCATCCTATGACGAATAAGATCAATCTTTTCTGTGGAATCACGAATAAAATCTGGATCTAAAACCAGCTTCTCACCGGCCTCAAGCCAACAAGAAGGAGATCGGCATGGCCTTCCATAGAGTGCCTTGAAAGGCGCCATACCAATACGAGATTGGAAGCTATTATTATAGGAAAATTCAACAAGTGAAATATGATCTTCCCAACTTCCACCAAAATCAAGAACACGTGCACGAAGAAGATCTTCAAGAGTTTGATTCACATGCTCGGTTTGTCCATCGGACTGAGGATGATAAGCGGTGCTAAAATTAAGCTTCGTTCCCAAAGCTTTTTGAAGACTCTTCCAAAATCCACTAGTAAACAATGGATCACGATCACTAACAATAGAAGTAGGGACTCCATGCAATTTAACAATTTCTTTGATAAAGAGTTTGGCCAAAAGAGGAACGGTTCGGTTAGACTGAACGGGAATAAAATGGGCAGATTTAGTAAGTCTATCAACGATCACCCACAAGCTATCATGACCCGAACGAGAACGGGGAAGGCCATCTATAAAATCCATGGAAATTTGGTCCCACTTCCAAATTGGAATTTCTAAAGGTTGCAATAACCCACCGGGCCTTTGATGTTCGACCTTAACGAGTTGGCAAGTCATGCAACGCTTAATGAAGTTAGCGATGCCAAGTTTCATTCCCTACAAATAATAAAGTCACTTCATATCTGCGTACATTTTACTACTACCGGGATGAATGGTAAATTTAGAACGATGTGAATCTTCTAAAATATCTTTTCGAAGATCACAAATATTTGGCACGATAAGTCTACCAAATCTCCGAATGCCGCCACGAGAATTGATATCAAAGTCTTTCAAACCTTCAATATCAATTTTATCCCTAATATTTTGGCCAAGAAGCGCCAATTCGGGATGTAGCCTTTAAGCTTCAAGAATGCGGTCCAAAAGAGAAGGATGAGCCTCAAGGCTACATAAAACAAATGATGAGCATAAATCGGATACGCGGTCTCGAATCTCACAAGTGGATAAGATCTCGAGATCGTTCCATTTGGATATCATCATAGAAACAACAGCTTGTTGCTTTCGACTAAGTGCATCCGCAACGCGATTTCCCTTTCCGGGAGTATAAAGGATATCAAGATCATATGGTGCAAGAAATTCGAGCCAACGCTGTTGACGAAAATTAAGTTCCTTTTGAGAGAATAAATACTTCAAGGACTTATGATCGGTATAAAGAACAAATTTCTCTCCTAAAAGATAATGACGCCAAATATGAAGGGCGAAAACAATAGCCGCGAGCTCTAAATCATGAGTGGCATATCTAGTCTCGGCATGCTTTAATTGCCTTGAAGCATAAGCAATAACACGTTCTCTTTGCATAAGAACGGAACCCAAACCAACGCGACTAGCATCGGTATAAACAACGAAATCTTGATTCCCCTCGGGAATAACAAGAATAGGAGCATCAGAAAGGAGTTCTTTTAGTTTCTGAAAAGAAGTTTCACATTTGTCCGACCAAATGTATTTAATACCTTTCTTCGTTAAGCTAGTGAGAGGCATGGCAATCTTAGAAAAGTCTTTGATAAAACGACGGTAATAGCCCGCCAATTCGAGAAAACTACGAATCTCTGTCACACTCTCCGGTCTCTTCCAATCTTGAATCGCTTCGATCATTGAAGGATCCACGGAAATTCCGGATTCGGAAATAATATGACCGAGAAACTTCACCCGAGATTGCCAAAAGTGGCATTTAGAAAATTTTGCTTTTAATTGATTACTCCTAAGAGTTTCCAACACAATCCGAAGATGTTTTTCATGCTCCTCCTCGGTTTTAGAATACACAGGAATATCATCAATAAAGATGAGAACAAATCGATCGAGGAAGTCTTTGAAAACTCTATTCATAAGGTCAACGAAATAAGCCGGAGCATTCGTTAGACCAAATGGCATAACAAGCCATTCATAAGATCGATAACGAGTACGGAATGATGTCAAAGGAATACTATCCTCTGCAATACGAAGCTGATGAAATCCAGTAGCTAAGTCTAATTGTGAAAAGACTTTGGCACCACTAAGTTGATCGAATAGATCATCAATCCGAGGTAAAGGATATTTATTTTTGATAGTAAGATCATTAAGCTTGCGGTAGTCAACGCAAAGCCTAAGTGTACCATCGGATTTCTTCACAAAAATAGCCGAAGCTCCCCAAGGCGAGGAACTAGAGCGAATAAATTGCTTCATTTCCAATTCGGATAATTGTTTACGCATCTCCTCGTTTTCTTTATTGGACATACGATAAGGAGGACGAGTGATAGGTTGAGCTCCAGGAATGAGATTAATTCTGAACTCAATTGCTCGCTTAGGTGGTAATCCTAAAACGGGCTCGAATAAGTCGGAAAATTCCCGAACGATGTGAATAAGTGAAATAATATCACCCTCGTCGTCGTCATCATCATCATGAGGATTTAAAGAATATAAAGATGCAACCAAGCTGGAATCTGAATCTTTAAGATTAATAGAAATCTGCTTAACAGATTGAGGATGTCGAAGATGAATAGTCCGCTCAGGACATTGGATATGAGCTTCATAACGGTTAAGCCAATCCATTCCCAAAATCTTCCAAAGCCTAAATAACGCATGACATGCAAATCGACTAGGAAAGGAAGATCACACAAAATAATCTCGACATCTTTACACAATAAACTGATTGTTGCGGATCCACCAACCGGATTCGCAATTCTCAAAGAAGTCATTAAACACAAAACATCCAAAGAAAAAGTATCTACAAGTTCTTTTGATATAAAAGAATGGGACGCACCCGTATCAAAAAGAACTCGAATAGGATGATCACGAAATAAAATAATTCCATTCAGAATAGAATGAGAAATACCTTGGCCACGAGATGTATTGCCAGGGGCTTGAGCAACATTAAGATTTCCCTCCTTCCTGCCCTGAAGCTTGGGGCATGAAGATATAACATGACCGGGAACTTTGCAGTAGCGACAAGAGAGAGACTTTGGCACTTGTTCGCATAATGGTCCTTCGAACCACAATTATAGCATTCCCCACGGCCAAAGGAAGAAGTCTTTGCCACGGAGGTTGCCTGCTTCCCTTTCTTATTGGGATAAGGTCCTTTGAATTTATTTGGCCTCTTTTTGTTGTTGAAGTTTGGTTTAGCTCCCACCACTTCAACATCACCCTCCTTATCCGCCTCTTCAAGTCGAAGAGCGATATCAACGAGTTGATCAAAAGAAACTTCTAACTTTAGAAGTAATGGCTTCTTGAGATTTTTGTTTAAGCCATAAAAAAAATCTCTGATTCTTCTTCAGAGGGGTGTTGATGTATTCAACCCCATATTTGGAAAGTGATTCAAAAGAAGCAACGTAGTCCGTCACGGAAGAATCGCCTTGAAGAAGGTCAATGAAACGACGAGCCATCGTCACTTTCTCAGCTTCTGGCACGAATTTCAACTCGAAGCGTTCCCGGAATTGCTCCCAGGTGAGATCCGCTTCATTAATCTCAGAAATAAGAAGCTCGTACCAGTCCAATGCTCTTTCTTGGAGCATACTAGAGGCCACCTGAACTCGGTGAAGGTCAATAAGATTCATGCGAGAAAAGATTCGATCGCATGACCTTAGCCAAGCCTGTACTTCAATAATAGTTTCGGAACCTTTGAACGGCTCCCCACCCAAATTAGTGTAATCGCTACACAAGCGTGCAAATCCCGACTTTGGGTGAGTAGGTTCCGGGTTAGCTCCAGCTGCTTGAGCATTTGTCACTAAATCAAGAAGCTGTTGAGCAGTCATAAAAACTCCATCTTGGGGTGGAACACTAGATGGTACGGCTCTGGGGCGGCCAGGTCTAGACATTTCTCTTCCATAAGAAAGAAAGAAGAAGAAGAAAAAGGTTATTCACCAAATTGAATATCAAGCAGTCTTGATAGATAAACAAGGAATCATAAGGAAAATAGGATGAATCGGTACGAAGACTCGAATTAAATCCTAAAGCACGACTCCTAAGATGGACTTAGGACGATGATCCTTGTTAAATTATTCTACATTGTTCCGAAGTTTGGCTCTAATACCAAGCTGTGACGCCCCACCTCTATACCCACGCTAGCCAAGAACATTACGGTGAATGCTGTCAACTAGCACGGAGAATAAGGCTGTTGAGGAGCGACCATCCGTGTAATTGCTTTGCGCGAGCATCGATATGTCAGATAGTATAACATGAATTTCTTTACCAAGAGGGAAATCCAACATACCGACACAAACTCAAAACTACTACACAGTGGCTATAATATCTTCGGAAACAAATACAGAAATAATATAACATAAATCAGTCACAGACAATTCATATCACAAAGGCGGAAATAGATATGAATATTACACTAGGAAGTGTACATCAGAGTAGTGGTCTAAAAAGATCCACAATATCACAAAAGAATAGTTACAAGAACTAAACAAAAGAATAAGTATACATTATGGAGTCTATATCTCAAATGTATACAACAAAAACTACTAATCTAAGTAGTTAACCAAAAGTCAGAGAAATCAATCCCAAGAGAGAAGTCAAGCAGAAGCACCTGTAACATCTCGGTCTGACCCGAGTATTATTTAATAAGAAAATAATAAACGGATCAGTCTAACTATAGATATCAGATGAAACGATATAGAATAAGAGATATGACTAAACACATAATAATCACAATTCCAAGCTGTGATATATATAAGTAATTGAAAATCAACGAGAGATTAATCAATATCACCAAATCTACACAAGAATCAAAGAAATGCCATACTCCTTATTTCGTTCATCAAACCACAAATATTGACGATTATATCAATGTCAATCATAAAAGTCAATGACACACAAATTCCAGAATTCAATACGCGAAATCCAGAAATCACAAAAGTCAATGACGCACAAATTCACCAATGCACAAATATTGATAAAACTTATCAATGGAAATCACAAAAATTGGTGAAAAACAGATTCTAGAAATCATCTCAAGAAATCCAGAAATCACAAAGGGGGGAGGCCTATCACAAACGGGAGCATAAAGCTCGCCAACACGTGTATCACAAACGGAACGCTAATTCCATGGTTGCTAACCATCACAAATTGAGCCGAAGCTCCACAAACGGCCCGAAGACCATGGGTTGCTACCCCACCAAATTGAGTCGAAACTCCACAAAACGGGGTTTAGTCTCCCTCGCAGATAAAGAGACATCGCACATTGCTAGTCTAAATCACAAAGATGATCGTCATGATCAACGAGAAGTGTCAATTACACTAAGCTAGTAAATATATGAGTTTAGCTTCATGTCCCATAACCACTTGCTTAACTTAAATATTTACGAACAAACTGTAGATCTCCACTATAAAATTGTCACAAGAGATTCAATCGAACAAGTTCAAGAATTAACCGACAAAGTGAACGCAAGTGTTTCATACCACTTGTTTTACTAAGTCGTTTAATTAGATTTCTCATACGAGTGAGGTAAAGGTTTATATATACTAATAGATTGGAAAACGGTTTTATAAACGAATTTGTTATTAAAATAGTATTGAAATCGTTTGAGGAAAGAGTTTTGATATTTACTACTAGTATAGAAAACCTTTATATTTTTAAAGTGACAAAACACAAAGAAGATTGTAGGAACAATCAATCACTAAAATTCACATACAAAGATGTGAATAAAGGTCCAACGAAACTGATAAAGAATCCATCAAAATGGATACTCAAAAATCCCTAAAAAGAAGTCATCGAAGTCATAACAAATGATAACAAGACATAGGAAACAACATGAATCGATTAAAGTTGGAAACCACACAAAATAGGCGAAATAGGCAAAATAACATCAGGTCGGTCGGCCGGCATACAGAGCTCGGTCGACCGAACCCTGTTTTTAAAAAATTTCTCGGGCATCAGGTCGGTCGACCGAACCGGGGGGGTCGGTCGACCGAACCAGGGGGGTCGATCGGCCGAACCAGAAACAGAGAAGTGCACAGCACTTTTACTAGCAGGTCGGTCGACCGGACCAGGGGGTCGGTCGGCCGAACCTGATGCTCTGCAAATTTATGCCCATAAATTGATATGCAACCTCCACCAAATCGCATCCGAACGAGCACGGACGCTAGGGAATTATGCCTAACGGCTACCCGGCCCTATTGGCTCCTCGATGCATCACCAAAAACACATTTGA
Organism: Allium cepa; assembly: GCA_030765085.1. NCBI lineage: Eukaryota > Viridiplantae > Streptophyta > Magnoliopsida > Asparagales > Amaryllidaceae > Allium > Allium cepa. The sequence goes on from CM060932.1 coordinate 746,517,020, forward strand.
ATCCTCAAAGCTATGTTTTTTAAGGATTTGGCTTTCAAACACTAAAATTGGAATATTCTCAAAATGCAATCCAAATAAAAAGCAATTGCACAAGAATAAGTGTTAGGAATTTATACCTAACAATCGAAGATAATTCATAGACTTAGATGTGAGATTAAAAATCTCACCTTTTCGCAAAATCAAACAAGAAGAAGCTTGAAAGCAAATGGAGAATCAACCTCTCTTCAACACAACCCAAATGAGCTTGAATCTATGCTCAAAACAAGATCATTCCCAAAATTAGGTTTAGGAATTTCTGAAATTGGTAAGAGAATAAGTTGGAGAAGAAGAAGAGAATGCTTACCAATGGATTCTCTTGAATTTGGAGCTAAGAATTGGATTTGCAAGATGAACTAGGGTTTTGGAGTTTTAATTTCCAATCTCTCCCACCATTAATGCTCTAGAACTGAAAAGAGAAGTAATGAGGGAGAATGGGGAGGAGGGGTTCAGTTTTCGAGTATAAGTTGGCTAGTGGCTGAACCCAAACTCAAACCCAAAGTGAAAAGTAGCAAAAATCAAGTTTCTCCAAACATATCGAAGCTTATACTCAAAAAGGTGGCAAACGGCATTTTAAACTCAATGGGAGTGGTCCTGAGTCCTAATTCGACCGTATGAAAAAAGTAGCTTTTCGGACTAAAATCCGACTAACGATAGAATATTTAAATAACATATTTAAATATAAAATCGATAAATATGCGGGTTGTTACAACCAGAACTTCGTCAACCTCTCGAAATCGAATTCGAGTTAAAAAGCTCAAACCTGGAAACACTGGAACATCCTTCAACCAAAATCTGGAAACACGACGTACTCCAAATTCTGACCACCAGAGAGCCATCACCACCGACCATAGCTTCGACTACCACCCCTCTACCGATCCTCGAAAGCACGTTGAACCCGATGCAATATGGAGTTCAAACCGACCCAAATTCCAAACCAGGCAGAAACTAGGTTTAGAAAATTTAAATGACAAGCATTGCCACCACCATGCTCAGACCAACCACCAGTTAATTTTCCCATTACCTCCGGTCACACTCCTACCTCCAGATAGAATCCTAACCTTCCAGATCAACAGCATTGCCAGAGGCAACCAAAAATCCCCAAAACAATCAACACAGAAGTGCCTACTCCAGACTCAACAAAAAAATGTGAAATTAGTTTTAAAAATCCAGATTTCAGATAATAATTCAAGATATAAACCTGAATTAATAATTTAAGATGATTGAAATTTCACTCATGTTAGTCATTAACCATTCTTAGGTTTTTATAGAACAGTTCTATCTTATTTAACTAAAATACAAATCTTAAAATTTTCTTTCTGATCAAACAAACACATTTGTTTGAATACTGGGTCCTATCAACCAATAGATTAAGCAGAGATGATTTTTCTGTTGAAATCTGAGCTTGAAATTTATATTATATAAACAGAGATGTTTGCAGATCACTGAATATGCAGGCATCATATATACACAGAATTGCATAAATATATATACATATAAACATACTCATTTTAGACATAAGCAACATATGTGAATATACTTAAGCATTTTTAAATTTAAGTTACTCACTTTGTTTTTAAAATGAACAGAGCTTGTAACGACCCGCAAATCCGTACCCCTTGAGTCAACACTATTCTACATCAATCAACTCAAGTTGCACAGAAATACGAACCATTAGGGTTAAAGAAGAAAAGGTATAAGAAGAGAAAACAGAAAAAACAACAGAATCTAACCAACGCAGCAGAATAAAATATAATATATATAATAACATATGTTTACACAAAAGAAAATTATATCTGTTTTATACATACATCATCAGAGTGCCACATCAATATCATACAACTGGATACACAGCGGAATAATAATCAAATACGGAAGTACGTATCGCCATCCAGCTTGTCTCCTGAGCTCCACAGCATCATTCCTGTACTCTATAATGCTCGGTCTGACCCGAGCATTATAGTTAAATAACACCCGAGTCAGTCTGGAATACCAGCATGAGAAATCACATTTAATTTGATTATTAAAGTTTCAAATATCTTTTGAAACCAAAAGCATCTCGTAAGACCACCCCACAAATAAACATGTCGGGTTTTTACCTTACGATAGCCAAAACATTTCTTATTAAAATCCTCTGATATTATAATAGGGTCTATATACAAATACTTATTAAAATAGCCGAAATTGTTACATTCATTAAATTCCAGCTACTAGCCACAGAGTGGGTAATACAAACAAAACTCGTACAAGGCTCATAGGGAGAATGGATTTCCAACTAATGACTAGGCACTGGGGTACCACCTGTCACAGTACCTGGTCTAGATCAGCGTACCGAGGATCACTCCCGACCCTCTGCAACACAAGACCCGGACTACCCCTTACTGGAAAGTCCCGAGTAAAATCACCCCATGGTTAGGATCAGCAACAGCACCACTAAGTCGAAATAAAAAGGGACATCTAGACAGGGATGACCTTACCCGGAAATGGGTGCTGCCCACCAAGCCTTGCCGCATAACCCCTGATTTTCAGTCATTCCCGGTTGATGAGGCTTTAGGCTAAGCGTTACCTTTTAGAACATATCCCTTAGAATGCCCATCGTCCACCTGACGATGTTCCGAAAGCATTCATCCATACAAGTCCGTCCCAGGTTCGAACGGAACCGAAGGCACAATTCCTACTACATCCATTTTGGAAATATCCTCAGGATTAGTAGCGACTAGCCCTTGCACTTCACTGCTCCATCTTCAACTCCAAACTCTTTTTTCCATGAAAACGTCCAAACCGGATCGAAGTGGTTTTCGAGAAATAAATCCCGATCTCGGTCTCTTCGAAACGATCAGCGCATGTGGCCAATATTGATAGTCGGTGATTAAACTATCAATTAATATTCACAGACAACCATCAACCAATAAATAATTTTCCAAATTATTTATTAATCCCAAACATATCTTCACAAGATATATTTCCATTTTTCAAACCCTTTTGAAAATAGTTTCAAACTATCTTCCTTTCTCAGAATAAATTCCAAGTATTTCTATTTCCACTAAAATCACCAAGCACAAAACTTTAGGTTTTTAAAATGATTTAAAACGCTTTACTTTGAAATATACTTTAAAACATTTAAGTTAAAAACTACTTCAATAATTTGTTAAAAATACATACTATATGAATATTTGAAAATAAGGTTACTTTATAAATTATAAAACTAGGTTTTCACTTTTTAAAACAAAATACTAAGTCACCTTTTAAATAATTACTACGATAATAGATTTGAAAAATATTTACTTTAGAATTCAGATATTAAGAAATAATAAATTCCTAAAACATGCTTTTTAAAACAACATTAAAACTTTTATCTTATATTTAAAAATTTACTTTGAACTCACTTGGCTATTTAGAGAAATATACTTCTCTTCACATTCTCCTTTAAATTTCCAATTCCAAACATTTGAATTAATTTCCAAATTGATTTCCAATTTACTCCATTTCATTCCAAAATCCATTAATTTCAGATTTTATTCCTTAATTATGATTTAAAATACTTTTAACTGAAAGTACCAATTTTAGATTTCTCAAATTACTTCTTAATCCTTTTAAATAAATTTAAACTTTGAATTTTAAAATAATTCTTTATTCCTTTAAAATAATATTACTTAATTTTACAATTCATTAATTTCTATGTAATCAAAATCTTTTCCTTTTCATACTCGAAGTTATTTATTAGTATTTTAATATAACTTCCATTTCTTTACGATTCATTCTTAATTTATTCATATCTTCTATAATTATTTCTCTTACAAATTCAGTTCTTTTATTTTCTTTCCAAAATCCAATTTATGTATTTTTGGTAACTCATTAACCCAAATATATTCAATCAAACCATAGCATTCAATATTCCAACATAATTCATCATAGAATATCAAATAATCACAACAGAGAATATAAAATAATTTAAATAAATGTTTGAGGGATCCAGTTGGATCCCTCCAACCTGTTTTCCCTTCATCCACAGACGTTAGCATAACATAAATACCAATTCCACTTCGAGGTGGAACATCGCGGGATATGGGATTAATATAAATCATCCGCTATTATGCGGCGCATAGGATCTCATCTGCTATATAATGCGGGAAATCAATCATTCCAAGATATATTGCATACTACTATATATAATATTGCACATCCAAAACAATTCAACCATTCAACCAAATATTTAAATTTTACTATTTAAATTTAAATGCCAACCAGATGAGTGAGATTAACTCACATTTTATTGATGTTTGCTATCCAGTCCAAACCAGCTTGTTCTTCATTATTTTTGACCTTGTATAAACAGTAAATGATTTTTTTTATTAATATCTGAATAATTTGAAAGATTAAATTTCCATTTATAAATCTAATTACCAATAGTTTTAATTTAACCTAGAATTCAATTTTAAACTGATTCCCTTTTTGAATAAAAATATGTTTAGCAACTAAAATAGTTAAATAAGTTAACTCACGGGTTAATTACATAATTCATTATTTTAAAATATACACTGGTAAGTTTAAAAATATATATTTATTTCCTTCCGAACTACGTATATTAAAGTAAAATTATTTTATTATAAAATATCCTTTCCTGTTTATACACACACACACACACACACACACACACACAAAAGTCTGCATCTATAATTTACTATATACATAAATACCTATGTATAAACTTAAATTCTACAAATTAAAAACTAACAATAACAGTAAACATTCTTTACTGAAAACGATATACCAGGTTATATATGTATATTCTGATAATTAACAAATGAACAATTAGAATTCAAAAAGTTTTAAACTTCCTTAACTAAAATAAATTTTTTAATTACCTTACTGTTAAAATAACCAATACATTAAATTAAAATCTAAAGTAGCTTAAAATAAATTTTAAATGTATTAATATTTAATTACCTGAAAACGTACAGGAATTCAAAATCGCGAGCTCCATCTCACAAGATATCCCCATACGAAACCCTAGCCCACTGCACAACGAACGCGGCCTTCACGATCGAACCCACTGCCATGTTGACACCAAGCTCGAAACGCCCCTCTATCTGCCTCCGTGGACACTATGACGAACTTGCCTGGTCGCGAATCACTTGCGCGCGCTCGAGCCAAGAATCCCACCTTCATCGTGAGGAAGCGCAACTTCCTTCCTTCACACGCTTGAGCGATCTCGCGCCCCGGCGATTCAATTCGCCCTCTCTTCTCTCTTTTTTTATTGAAAATGTTTTCATTCGAGTCTTGATTTTCAATTCGAAAATGAGAAGGGGAATGGTAGGGAGAACCAGATTTTGTTCGGCCATTTTTTTTCGTAAGTTTAAAATTAAGAGGAGGTCGGCTGGATTGTTTTTGAAGCACCAGGAATGTGCTTTGAAGGGAGGGTTGCGTGTGGAATTAGATTAGGAATAGTAATTGAGGCAAAAGTATAAAGTTCTGATGAAAATAGCAGTTTGACCCGTCAACCATGTGTATAAATTATTAAATTTAAAATTGAATCCTCTCAAAATCATCACTTAAAATTTTGACTTCCTATCGAGGCATGCCGCTAGGCGTTTCTAATGTTATATCCCTATTCCGAACTCAATGGAAAAGGTTTCGAGTCCTAGTTCGATCGTTATATTGAATTTCGATATAAATTTCAATGCGTTTATATATCGTATGCTCACACAAAAACTCCGATCAATACAAAATTTGAAATCCGATAATAATTCAATATTACGGATCCAATGGAACTAGTTTCGTTGAATTCCGAGACTGTGCCTCAGAAGGCTATTTTTAAATTCAATTTAAAACGATATAATTTTAAAACATAACAAAGCATTTCCAAATTCAATTTTAACACTTCTACTATTTTCAGTATTATCAATATAAATTTTATAAGCCTTCAAATTATTTTTAACAGGCTCAAAACTCCAGATTCAACATTTTATCCAACCTCAAATTATTTAATTCAAAAATTTAATTACCTAATTAAATAAAGATATTTGGAATTCAAGTTAAAAATTAACTTTTAAATATTTAAAATCAATTAAATATTCCCATTTTAAATGCTAGAAAATTTTGGGTCATCACATTCCTCCCCCTTTAAAAGAATTTCTTCTCCAAAATTACTAGTTAAGAAGAATGGTCCAATACCTGTTTACCTTTTTTCCTAAATCCAAACAGTTTAACATCCTACCAACTATCTTTTTATAGAAGACCCATTATCATTCTTACCAACTTCCCAAACTCTCATAGTTCCCACCAATATGATATACCCAACCGTTCAAATTTCAATTTAAAACAAATTTCTGAAGTACCAAAATTTTCTCGAAACATTTATTTGACTCCTTACAAAATGTCAATATTTACTCATTCAAATATTAACTTAGAATATATTTGTATTATCAATTTCCAATTAAGAATTCACTATTCCTTTCTTAAATTTAGTATAAGCATTTAATACGCTTATTTATTGATTTTCACTTCACTATTGGAGTTTATATCCATTTCTATTCACTATGCTTTTACAATCCCATTTGAAATCAATTAGCTTCAATTTACTAATTGCTTTCCAATCTAAATACTTTTTCCAAATTTCCATTCAGATTTCCATCTTCCAATTCTACTTGAATTCAATTTTGTCTTCAAACTTTGAATATTGAATTGTATTCGCCTTATCTCAACCCATATGTAATTAACCATTTCCTTTTATTAGTTCCGCTTACTAATTTATTTAAAATCTCAAATAAAAGTTTACTTGCAAACTTTGTCTTCCTTTAGTTTCTTCTAACAATTTTTTTTTCCACCTTACTCTACATACACAATTCTACATTAGATTTTAATATTCGGTTTTAAATCTATTTGCTTATGAATTTTACCATTCATTTCCTAGGTTTAATATAAGCATTTTATATACTCTTATATTATTACTTTGCTTCAGCCTTTTTATCCACTTTATATTTAAATCAGATTTCCAATTTCATATGAATTCAATTTTATCTTCAACGCCGAATATTGAATTTTTATCATCCATTTATAATTGATTTATATCATTATTTAAATTAATTTCATTCTCAAATTTATTTAAATTTCCAATTTGAAATCGTTTTGTCGTTAACAAAAAAATTTTACCAAAAATTTTCAAATTTTTTTCTAACTCCCAAAATTTTCAAATTTTTTTGGCAGAGTCTCCTTTGTACGGAGGAGCTTTTGCAACTTGACAAAAGATATAAATATATATACATCGACCCACACGGTCGAAAAAACAAAAATAGTTCATATTTCCTATTTTATAGCTTAGGCGTACCTTATTTAGCATTTTTAAGCAAGCGGCTTATTTATTTTAGCATTTTGCGCGATCAAATCCAGCCAAATGGCTTCCCGGTACCTGTACTTACTCAATTTAAATATGTAAGTGCTAAAATCATAAAATTTAACAACATTTAACACATTTAACTAGTCAACATACAAGTTTCTATAAGCAAATGCAGGTTAAACAATATTTATAAGCCACTTATAGGGTTCTGACACTTATTACAATTGTTTACAACCAATTCTCAAACCATTCCATTTAGTTTATATGATTTACAACTTACACGCTTATATCTAATTCATTCTAAGCAAAACAAACTCATATTCATTCCAATTGATTTCAAAATCATCCTATTTCACTTCTACTAACTCATAGGATTTTATCTAATCTCGTTTACATCAAACGATCCATTTTCTTATGCAATTCGACAATATTAAGGTGAATAAATAATTACTTAAGCTTATAACCATTTAAATTGATTCCAACTCAATTTACACTTAATCCCATCCCATTTTAATGTATTCACAAACTTTCATTGCATTTTCTTTCATATCCAAAAAGTTTGATTCCAAACCATTTTATTATACTCGACATCATCCCATGCTTCTATTAACTTTAAACTTAAGTTAATTCACTTCAATTCACTACCATTTCATCACTTAAGTTCATTCTCATTTTTAATTTATTCATACTTGAATTGGATTTATTTTCATCTCAAATCATTTTTATTTTAACCCAATTCCATACAACTTCAATTCATAATTAATTCACTTACAATTCTAAGTTGAGTCTTCTATTTATAACTTAAGCTTCATTTCCAAACTCAATTATCTATTCACAATTTAATTCTAAATTAATAATTTCAAGTTCCATTTTCATATTTCATCAACTAATTTATTAACTAATTAGTTCTCCACTGGTTTAAATTCAATATTTGATTTTTAATCTCAGAATCTCTTCATTAAATTTCTTAAGTGCAATTTATTTTATAATTCAAGTTTGGATTTTTCGTTTTATTTTCCAATTCATCAAAAATATTTATTTTGGGTTTTCTATCTCACTTTTCAATTTTGTAAGTCACAACTTATTATTTTACACATTTCCATTCATTCTAGGCTTGAATATATTCATCTTTTATTTTTAACTCAAGATTTACGCTTATTTATAGCCCAAGTATATTTTATTCTATGGATTTTTAATTCTTTTATAAGTTATTCTAATTTATTTATTCCAACTTACTTCCATTTATTCCGGTAAGAATCTATTTCCATTCAACACCCATAATTCAATTGAATTTTACTCCAATTCAATTCTATTTAACTTAACCCCAGTTAAATCTTGTTACATACCATTCCTTTGAATTTTTGTTAAGCAAGGACTTAATTCATTTAATATCATTACAATATCCAATTTCCAGTTCATTCACTTACAATTATAAATTCATTTATTCATTCTCTAATTCATTTCCAACCAATAAATTTTATTTCCAAACATTAATTATATTTAGTCCATTTGAACTAATTCTTCACTTATTTTTATACAATTTTAAATCAAACATCATCCAATATTCAGTTTCATTTCAGTTGCATACCATATAAATTATTCAGTTACTTGCTAATTTTAAATCTCAAAACTTTGTTTTATTTAATCCAACTTGCCTAATTTTTTTTTTCATTTCACATAATTAACACAATTCAAATTTTAAATTCCAGTATTCAGTTTTCACTTTACTTACTTACAAAGTTGAATTTTATTTCAACAAATTCCAAATTTACAAGTTATCAAACTTTTTATATGCCATAAACATTCTTAGTTAAAATTCCGAAGTTTAAACAGTCCTTTAACATTTCAAAATTCCCCTTGAAATCATCTATATCCAAAATTCCTTGCATTTCTATAATCAAATTTATCTTTTGCAAACAATTCCAATTTAAAATAATTTGGTAGCAATTTCTCTCTTGGAAACTCGAAAATGAACATCGATGATGCAGCAGTCATCACCGAAGTTATTTTTCAGCGACCAAAAGAGTTCAATGCTTTTATCTCTTTTAAAACCCTTAAAATATTTTTAAATTCCAAATCTCTCTAGATTTTAAATCCGATTCAAAAAAAATTCACAAATATATATTATTTTTCCCAACTTTTTGAGAATCATTATCAAATTCAAAGGAATCTAAATTTTCAAATTTCAAATCCCAAATCCTTAAATTTATATTCAACATTACTTTGAAATTTTATCTTATTTTAATTATTAATCACACTATAATTCACATTTATAGCTTACATTTAAAATTTCATTTGTATATGAATTGGTTTCTTAGTTTTTAATTATAGTTTCAATTCCTTATTCAATTATAATTCACATTTACAAATCCCATTTATTTATTAATTTATTCCTTAATCTTTGGTTATTACTTCAATTTCTTATTCAATTCTCATACAATGATAATAACGTAATATTATCATTCCTAACAACCAAGCATCCATATATAACTATAATAATTACGAAAATCATTTCTTTTATATACAAAAATAATTTTGGGTAAAATTATTTCTTTCACCCTATTTAAAACCATACCGTGTCGGTTTATCTTGTTTAAAAGTTTAGAAATTCCTATCGATGACATCGCGTCCCATATATCGACCAGAATCCATAAACACTCAACTGATAAATCAACATAATATAAAACAATTTTATATTCGCTAACAAATACGCGCTCATATCTGTTAATACTTTCAAACTCATTCTAGAGTACTATAGACTCTATTTTATGAGTTATCCCCACCGAAGCCAAGGTTATCACCAACCTAAGCTCTGATACCAAGTGTAACGACCCGTAAATCCGTACCCCTTGAGTCAACACTATTCTACATCAATCAACTCAAGTTACATAGAAATACGAACCACTAGGGTTAAAGAAGAAAAGGTTGAAGAAGAGAAAACAGAAAACAACAACAGAATCTAACCAACGCAGTGGAACAAAATATAATATATATAATAACAGATGTTTACACAAAAGAAACTATATCTGTTTTATACATACATCATCAGATTACATCATTAGAGTGCCATATCAATAACATACAACTGGATACACAGCGGAATAATAATCAAATACAGAAGTACGTATCGCCATCCAGCTCGTCTCCTGAGCTTTACAGCATCATTCCTGTATTCTATAATACTCGGTCTGACCCGAGCATTATAGTTAAATAATACCCGAGTCAGTCCGGAATACCAGCGTGAGAAATCACACTCAAATTGATTATTAAAGTTTCAAAAATCTTTTGAAAACAAAAGCACCTCGTTAGACCGCGCCACAAATAAACATGTTGGGTTTTTACCTTACGATAGCTAAAACATTTCTTATTAAAATCCTCTGATATTATAATAGGGTCCATATACAAATACTTATTAAAATCGCCAAAATTGTTACATTCATTAAATTCCAGCAACTAGCCACAGAGTGGGTAATACAAACAAAATTCGTACAAGGCACGTAGGGAGAATGGATTTCCAACTAATGAATATGCACTGGGGTACCACCTGTCACGGTACCTGGTCTAGATCAACGAACCGAGGATCACTCCCGACCACCTGCAACACAAGACCTGGACTACCCCTTGTTGGATAGTCCCGAGTAAGATCGCCCCACGGTTGGGATCAACAACCGCACCATTAAGCCGAAGTAAATAGGGACATCTAGACAGGGATGACCTTATCCGGAAATGGGTGCTGCCCACCAAGCCTTGCCGCATAACCCCTGATTTTCAGTCATTTCCGGTTGATGAGGCTTGAGGCTAAGCATTACCTTTAGAACATATCCCTTAGAATGCCCATCGTCCACCTGACGTTGTTCCAAAAGCATTCGTCCATACAAGTCCGTCCCGGGTTCGAATGGACCGAAGGCACTATTCCTACTACATACATTTTGGAAATATCCTCAGGATTAGTAGAGACTAGCCCTTGCACTTCACTGCTCCATCTTCTAATCTGAACTCGTTTTTCCACGAAAACGAACAAACCGGATCGAAGTGGTTTTCAAGAAATAAACCCTGATCCCGGTCTCTTCGAAACGATCGGCGCATTTGGCCAATATTGATAGTCGGTGATTTAACTATCAATTAATATTCACAAACAACCATCAACCAATAAATAATTTACCAAATTATTTATTAATCCCAAAGATATCTTCACAAGAAATATTTCCACTTTTCAAACCCTTTTGAATACAGTTTCAAACTATCTTCCTTTCTCAGAATAAATTCCAAGTATTTCTATTTCCACTGAAATTACCAAGCACAAAACTTTAGATTTTTAAAATAATTTAAAATGCTTTACTTTGAAATATACTTTTAAACATTTAAGTTAAAAACTACTTCAATAATTTGTTACAAATACATGCTATATGAATATTTGAAAATAAGGCTAATTTATAAATTATAAAACTAGGTTTTCACTTTTTGAAACAAATACTAAGTCACCTTTTAAATAATTGCTACGATAATAGATTTGAAAAAAATATTTACTTTAGATTTAGATATTTAGAAATAATAAATTCCTAAAACATGCTTTTTAAAACAACATTTAAACTTTTATCTTATATTTAAAAGTTTACTTTGAACGCACTTGGCTATTCAGAGAAATATACTTCTCTTCAAATTCTCCTTTAAATTTCCAATTTCAAACACTTGAATCAATTTCCAAAATGATTTCCAATTTACTCCCTTTCATTCCAAAATTCATTAATTTCAGATTTTATTCCTTAATTATGATTCAAAATACTTTTAACCGAAAGTACCAATTTTAGATTTCTCAAATTACTTCTTAATCCTTTTAAATAAATTTAAACTTTGAATTTTAAAATAATTCTTTATTCCTTTAAAATAATATCACTTAATTTTACAATTCATTAATTTCTGTTTATTCAAAATCTTTTTCTTTTCATACTCGAAGTTATTTATTAGTATGTTAATATAACTTCCATTTCTTTACGATTCATTCTTAATTTATTCATATCTTCTATAATTATTTCGCTTACAAATTCACTTCTTTTATTTTCTTTCCAAAATCCAATTTATATATTTTTGGTAATTCATTATACCCAAATATATTCAATCAAACCATAGCATTCAATATTCCAATATACTCATCATAGAATATCAAATAATCACAATATAGAATATTAAATAATTTAAATAAATATTGAGGGATCCAGTTGGATCCCTCCAACCTGTTTTTCTTGCATCCACAAGCGTTAGCACTACATAAATACCAATTCCACTTCGAGGTGGAACATCGCAGTATATGGGATTAATATAAATCATCCGCTATTATGTGGCGCATAGGGTCTCATCTGCTATATAATGCAGGAAATCAATCATTCCAAGATATATTATATACTACTATATATAATATTGCACATCCAAAACAATTCAACCATTCAACCAAATATTTAAATTTTACTATTTAAATTTAAATGTCAACCAGATGAGTGAGATTAACTCACCTTTTATTGCTCTTTGCAATCCAATCCAAACCAGCTTGTTCTTCATTATTTTTAACCTTGTATAAACATTAGATGATTTTTTTATTAATATCCGAATAATTTGAATGATTAAATTTCCATTTATAAATTTAATTACCAATAGTTTTATTTTAACCTAGAATTCAATTTTAAACTGATTCCCTTTTTGAATAAAAATATGTTTAGCAACTAAAATAGTTAAATAAGTTAACTTACGAGTTAATTACATAATTCATTATTTTTAAAATATATACCGGTAAGTTTAAAAATGTATATTTATTTCCTTCCGAACTACATATATTAAAGCAAAATTATTTTATTATAAAATATCCTTTCCTGTTTATATATATATACACACACAAAAGTCTGCATCCATAATTTACAATATACATAAATACCTATATATAAACTTAAATTCTGAAAATTAGAAACTAACAATAACAGTAAACATTCTTTACTGAAAACGATATACCAGGTTATATATGTATATTCTGATAATTAACAAATGAACAATTTGAATTCAAAAAGTTTTAAACTTCGTTAACTAAAATAAAAAATTTTAATTACCTTACTGTTAAAATAACCAATACATTAAATTAAAATATATACTAGCTTAAAATAAACTTTAAATGTATTAATATTTAATTACCTGAAAACGTACAGGAATTCGAAATCGCTAGCTCCATCTCACGAGATATCCCCATACGAGACCCTAGCCAACTGCACAACGAACGCGGCCGTCACGATCGAACCCACTGCCATGTCGACACCAAGCTCGAAACGCACCACTACCTGCCTCCGTGGCCACCATAATGAACTTGCCTGGTCGCGGATCACTTGCGCACGCTCGAGCCAAGAATCCCACCTTCATCGTGAGGAACCGCGACTTCCTTCCTTCACGCGCTTGAGCAATCTCGCGCCTTAGCGATTCAATTTTCCCTCTCCTCACTCTTTTTTTTATTGAAAACGTTTTTGTTCGAGTCTTGATTTTCAATTCGAAAATGAGAAGGGGAATGGTAGGGAGAACCAGATTTTGTTCGGCCATTTTTTTCGTAAGTTTAAAATTAAGAGGAGGTCGGCTGGATTGTTTTGGAAGCACGAGGAACGTGCTTTGAAGGGAGGGTTGCATGTGGAATTAGATTAGGAATAGTAATTGAGGCGAAAGTATAAAGTTCTGATGTAACTAGCAGTTTGACCCGTCAACCATGTGCATAAATTATTTAAATTTAAATTTGAATCCTCTCAAAATCATCACTTAAAATTTTGACTTCCTATCGAGGCATGCCGCTAGGCGTTTCTAATGTTATATCCCTATTCCGAACTCAATGGAAAAGGTTTCGAGTCCTAAATCGATCGTTTGGAGAAAATAGCTTTTCTAGATCTGTTATTATATTGAATTTCGATATAAATTTCAACGCGTTTATATATCGTATGCTCACACAACAACTCCGATCAATACGAAATTTGAAATCCGATAATAATTTAATATTACGGATTCAATGGAACTGGTTTCGTTGAATTCCAAGACTGTGCCTCGGAAGGCTATTTTTAAATTCAATTTAAAACTATATAATTTCAAAACTTAACAAAGCATTTCCAAGTTCAATTTTAACACTTCTACTATTTTCAGTATTATCAATATAAATTTTATAAGCCTTCAAATTATTTTTAACAGGCTTAAAACTCCAGATTCAACATTTTATCCAACCTCAAATTATTTAATTCAAAAATTTAATTACCCAATTAAATAGTGGTATTTGGAATTCAAGTTAAAAATTAACTTTTAAATATTTAAAATCAATTAAATATTCCGATTTTAAATGCTCGAAAATTTCGGGTCATCACATTCCTCCCTCCTTAAAAGAATTTCGTCCCCAAAATTACTAGTTTGGAAGAATGGTCCAATACCTGTTTACCTTTTTTCCCTAAAACCAAACAGTTTAACATCCTAACAACTATCTTTTTATAGAAGACCCATTATCATTCTTACCAACTACCCAAACTCTCTGATAGTACCCACCAATATCATATACCCGACCATTCAAATTTCAATTTAAAACCAAATTCTGAATTACCAAAATTTTCTAACTCCTTAAATTCCAGAAAAATTTCGCCAGCGTCTTTTATGCGCGACTAGCTCGGTTCAACTACAAAATGCCTCTACGGGCCCTCAGATTCCAAAAGAAACAAAAAGCCAAGTGGCTAGATCAACAACCCAATCAGATTTCATACAAAAATTTTAAACACATACCTTTTGTCGAGCAATTCAAATTTATCTTCTGAAATCAAAACCCAATTTTCTTTTCCTTCATAATACCTGTATATCATACATAGCAATAATATCCAACCATAACCTTCAAAACATTTGTTTGACTCCTTACAAAATGTCAATATTTACTCATTCAAATATTAACCTAGAATATTTTTGTATTATCAATTTCCAGTTAAGAATTCACCATTCCTTTCTTAAATTTAGTATAAGCATTTAATATGCTTCTTCATTGATTTCCACTTCACTATTGGAGTTTATATCCATTTCTATTCACTATGCCTTTACAATCCCATTTGAATTCAATTAGGTTCAATTTACTAATTGCTTTCCAATCTAAACACTTTTTCCAAATTTTCATTCAGATTTCCATCTTCCAATTCTACTTGAATTCAATTTTGTCTTCAACTTTGAATATTGAATTGTATTCGCCTTATCTCAACCCATATGTAATTAACCATTTCCTTTTATTAGTTCCACTTACTAATTTATTTAAAATCTCAAATAAAAGTTTACTTGCAAACTTTTTCTTCCTTTAGTTTCTTTAAACAAATTTTTTTTTCACCTTACTATACATACACAATTTTACATTAGATTTTAATATTCTGTTTTAAATCTATTTGCTTATGAATTTTACCATTCATTTCTTAGGTTTAATATAAGCATTTTATATACTCTTATATTATTACTTTACTTTGGCCTTTTTATCTACTTTATTTTTAAATCAGATTTCCAATTTCATGAATTCAATTTTATCTTCAACACTGAATCTTGAATTTTTATCATCCATTTATATTGATTTATATCATTATTTAAATTAGTTTCATTCTCAAATTTATTTAAATTTCCAATTTGAAATCGTTTTGTCGTTAACAAAAATTTGTACCAAAAATTTTCAAATTTTTTCTAACTCCCAAAATTTTCGAAATTTTTTGGCAGTCTCCTTTTTACGGAGGAGCTTTTGCAATTTGACAAAAGATATATATATATATATACATCGACCCACACAGTCAGAAAAACAAAAATAGTTCATATTTCCTATTTTATTGCGTAGGCGTACCTTATTTAGCATTTTTAAGAAAGCGGCTTATTTATTTTATTATTTTGCGCGATCAAATCTAGCCAAACGGCTTCCCGGTACCTATACTTACTCAAGTTAAATATGTAAGTGCCAAAATCATAAAATTTAACAACATTTAACATATTTAACTAGTCAATATACAAGTTTCTATGAGCAAATGCAGGTTAAACAATATTTATAAGCCACTTATTGGGTTCTGACACTTATTAAATTGTTTACAACCAATTCTCAAACCATTCCATTTAGTTTATGTGATTTACAACTTACACGCTTATATCTAATTCATTCTAAGCAAAGAAAACTCATATTCATTCCAATTGATTTCAAAATCATCCTATTTCACTTTTACTAACTCATAGAATTTTATCTAATCTCGTTTACATAAAACGATCCATTTTCTTATGCAATTCGACAATATTAAGGTGAATAAATAATTACTTAAGCTTATAACCATTTAAATTGGTTCCAACTCAATTTACACTTAATCCCATCCCATTTTAATTTATTCACAAACTTTCGTTGCATTTTCTTTCATATCCAAAAAGTTTGATTCCAAACCATTGTATTATACTCCACATCATCCCATGCTTCTATTAACTTTAAACTTAAGTTAATTCACTTCAAGTCACTAACATTTTATAACTTAAGTTCATTCTCATTTTCAATTTATTCATACTCGAATTGGATTTATTTTCATCTCAAATCATTTTTGTTTTAACCCAATTCCATACAACTTCAATTCATAATTAATTCACTTAAAATTCTAAGTTGAATCTTCTATTTATAACTTAAGCTTCATTTCCAAACTCAATTATCTATTCACAATTTAATTCTAAGTTAATAATTTCAAGTTCCATTTCCATATTTCATCAACTAATTTATTAACTAATTAGTTCTTCACTGGTTTAAATTCAATGTTTGATTTTTAACCTCAGAATCTCTTCATTAAATTTCTTAAGTGCAATTTATTTTATAATTCAAGTTTGGATTTTTCGTTTTATTTTCCAATTCATCAAAAATATTTATTTTGGGTTTTCTACCCCAATTTTCAATTTGATAAGTCACAACTTATTATTTTACACATTTCCATTCATTCTAGGCTTGAATATATTCATCTTTAATTTTTTACTCAAGATTTACGCTTATTTATAGCCCGCGTATATTTTATTCTATGGATTTTTAATTCTTTTATAAGTTATTCTAATTTATCTATTCCAACTTATTTTTTTATCAAACTTACTTCCATTTATTCAGGTAAGAATCTATTTCCATTCAATAATACCCATAATTCAATGGAATTTTACTCCAATTCAATTCTATTTAACTTAACCCCAGTTAAATCTTGTTACATACCATTTCTTTGAATTTTTGTTAAGCAAGGACTTAATTCCACTTAATATCATTACAATATCCAATTTCCAGTTCATTCACTTACAATTATAAATTCATTTCCGACCAATAAATTTTATTTCCAAACATTAATTATTTTTAGTCCATTTGAACTAATTCTACACTTATTTTTATACAATTTTAAATCAAACATCATCCAATATTCAGTTTCATTTCAGTTGCATACCATATAAATCATTCTGTTACTTACTAATTTTAAATCTCAAAACTTTGTTTTATTTAATACAACTTGACTATTTTTTTTCATTTCACATAATTTAACACAATTCAAATTTTAAATTCCAGTATTCAGTTTTCACTTTACTTACTTACAAAGTTGAATTTTATTTCAACAAATTCCAAATTTACAAGTTATCAAACTTTTTATATGCCATAAACATTCTTAGTTAAAATTCCGAAGTTTAAACAGTCCATTAACATTTCAAAATTCCCTTTGATATCATCTATATCAAAAATTCCTTGCATTTCTAAAATCAAATTTATCTTTTGCAAACAATTCCAATTTAAAATAATTTGGTAGCAATTTCTCTCTTGGAAACTCGAAAATGAACATCGATGATGCTGCAGTCATCACCGAAGTTATTTTCGAGCGACCGAAAGAGTTCATTGCTTTTATCTCTTTTAAAACCCTTCAAATATTTTTAAATTCCAAATCTCTCTAGATTTTAAATCCGATTCAAAAAAAATTCACAAATATATATTATTTTTCCCAACGTTTTGAGAATCATTATCAAATTCAAAGGAATCTAAATTTTCAAATCTCAAATCCTTTAAATTTATATTCAACATTACTTTGAAATTTTATCTTATTTTAATTATTAATCACACTATAATTCACATTTATAGTTTACATTTACAAATTTCATTTGTATACGAATTGGTTTCTTAGTTTTTTATTATAGTTTCAACTCCTTATTCAATTATAATTCACATTTACAAATCCCATTTATTTATTAATTTATTCCTTAATCTTTGGTTATTACTTCAATTTCATATTCAATTCTCATACAATGATAATAATGTAATATTATCATTCCTAACAACCAAGCATCCATACATAACTATAACTATTATGAAAATTATTTCTTTTATATACAAAAATAATTTTGGGTAAAATTATTTCATTTACCCTATTTAAAATCATACTGTGTCGGTTTATCTTGTTTAAGAGTTTAGAAATTCCTATCGATGACATAGCGTCCCATATGTCGACTAGAATCCATAAATACTCAACCGATAAATCAAAACAATATTTTTTTTATATTCACTAACAAATACACGCTCATATCTATTAATACTCTTAAACTCATTCTAGAGTACTATAGACTCTATTCTATGAGTTATCCCCACCAAAGCCAAGGTTATCACCAACCTATGCTCTGATACCAAGTGTAACGCCCCACAAATCCATACCCCTTGAGTCAACACTATTCTACATCAATCAACTCAAGCCGCACTGAAATACAAACCATTAGGGTTAAGGAAGAAAATGTAGAAGAAGAGAAAACAGAAAACAACAACAGAATCTAACCAACGCAGCGGAATAAAATATAATATATATAATTACAGATGTTTACACAAAAGAAAACTATATTTGTTTTATGCATAAATCATCAGAGTACATCATCAGAGTGCCATATCAATAACATACAACTGGATACATGGCGGAATAATAATAAAATACGGAAGCACGTATCGCCATCCAGCTCGTCTTCTGAGCTCCACAGCATCATTCCTGTATTCTATAATACTCGGTCTGACCCGAGCATTACAGTTAAATAATACCCGAGTCAGTCTGGAACACCAGCGTGAGAAATCACACTCAAATTGATTATTAAAGTTTCAAAAATCTTTTGAAAGCAAAAGCATCTCATAAGACTACGCCACAAATAAACATGTCGGGTTTTAACCTTACGATAGCTAAAACATTTCTTATTAAAATCCTCTGATATTATAATAGGGTCTACATACAAATACTTATTAAAATAGCCGAAATTGTTACATTCATTAAATTCCAGCTACTAGCCACAGAGTGGGTAATACAAACAAAATTCGTACAATGCTCGTAGGGAGAATGGATTTCCAACTAATGACTAGGCACTGAGGTACCACCTGTCATAGTACCTGGTCTAGATTTGCGTACCGAGGATCACTCCCGACCCCCTGCAACACAAGACCTGAACTACCCCTTACTGGATAGTCCCGAGTAAGATCACCCCACGATTTGGATCAACAACCGCACCACTAAGCCGAAATAAAAAGGGGCATCTAGACATGGATGACCTTACCCGGAAATAGGTGCTGCCCACCAAGCCTTGCTGCATAACCCTGGATTTTCAGTCATTCCCGGTGGATGAGGCTTGAGGCTAAGCGTTACCTTTTAGAACATTTCCCTGAGAATGCCCATTGTCCACCTGACGATGTTCCGAAAGCATTCATCCATACAAGTCCGTCCCAGGTTCGAACGGAACCGAAGGCACTATTCCTACTACATCCATTTTGGAAATATCCATAGGATTAGTAGCCACTAGCCCTTGCACTTCAGTGCTCCATCTTCAACTCCACACTTGTTTTTCCACGAAAATGTACAAACCGGATCGAAGTGGTTTTCGAGAAATAAATCTCGACCCGGTCTCTTCGAAACGATCAGCGCATTTGGCCAATATAGATAGTCAGTGGTTTAACTATCAATTAATATTCAAAAATAAGCATCAACCAATAAATAATTTCCCAAATTATTTATTAATCCCAAAAATATCTTCACAAGATATATTTCCACTTTTCAAACCCTTTTTAAAACAGTTTCAAACTATCTTCCTTTCTCAGAATAAATTCCAAGTATTTCTATTTCCATTGAAATCACCAAACACAAAACTTTAGATTTTTAGAATAATTTAAAATGCTTTACTTTGAAATATACTTTAAAATATTTAAGTTAAAAACTACTTCAATAATTTGTTAAAAATACATGCTATATGAATATTTGAAAATAAGGCTACTTTATAAATTATAAAACTAGGTTTTCACTTTTTAAAACAAAATACTAAGTCACCTTTTAAATAATTACTACGATAATAGATTTGAAAAAATATTTACTTTAGAATTTAGATATTTAGAAATAATAAATTCCTAAAACATGCTTTTTAAAACAACATTAAAACTTTTATCTTATATTTAAAAATTTACTTTGAACGCACTTGGCTATTCAGAGAAATATATTTCTCTTCACATTCTCCTTTAAATTTCCAATTTCAAACACTTGAATCAATTTCCAAATTGATTTCCAATTTACTCCCTTTCATTCCAAAATCCACTAATTTCAGATTTTATTCCTTAATTATGACTTAAAATACTTTTAACTGAAAGTACCAATTTTAGATTTCTCAAATTACTTCTTAATCCTTTTAAATAAATTTAAACTGAATTTTAAAATAATTCTTTGTTCCTTTAAAATAATATTACGTAATTTTACAATTCATTAATTTCTGTTTATTCAAAATCTTTTTCTTTTCATACTCGAAGTTATTTATTAGTATTTTAATATAACTTCCATTTCTTTACGATTCATTCTTAATTTATTCACATCTACTATAGTTATTTCGCTTACAAATTCACTTCTTTTATTTTCTTTCTAAAATCCAATTTATATATTTTTGGTAACTCATTATACCTAAATATATTCAATCATACCATAGCATTCAATATTCCAAAATAATTCATCATAGAATATCAAATAATCACAACAGAGAATATTAAATAATTTAAATAAATGTTGAGCGATCCAGTTGGATCCCTCCAACCTGTTTTTCCTACATCCACAGACGTTTGCACAACATAAATACCAATTCCACTTTGAGGTGGAACAACGCGGTATATGGGATTAATATGAATCATCCGCTATTATGCGGCCCATAGGGCCTCATCCGCTATATAATGTGAGAAATCAATCATTCCAGGATATATTATATACTACTATATATAATATTGCACATCCAAAACAATTCAACCATTCAACCAAATATTTAAATTTTACTATTTAAATTTAAATGTCAACCAGATGAGTGAGATTAACTCACCTTTTATTGCTGTTTACAATCCAACCCAGCTTGTTCTTCATTATTTTTGACCTTGTATAAACATTAGATGATTTTTTTTACTAATATCCGAATAATTTGAATGATTAAATTTCCATTTATAAATTTAATTACCAATAGTTTTATTTTAACCTAGAATTCAATTTTAAACTTATTCCCTTTTTGAATAAAAATATGTTTAGCAACTAAAATAGTTAAATAAGTTAACTTACGGGTTAATTACATAATTCATTATTTTTAAAATATATACCGGTAAGTTTAAAATGTATATTTATTTCTTTCCGAACTACATATATTAAAGCAAAATTATTTTATTATAAAATATCTTTTCCTGTTTATATATATATATATATATACACACTAAAGTCTATATCTATAATTTACTATATACATAAATACCTATATATAAACTTAAATTCTGCAAATTAAAAACTAACAATAACAGTAAACATTCTTTACTGAAAACGATATACCAGGTTATATATGTATATTCTGATAATTAACAAACGAACAATTTGAATTCAAAAAGTTTTAAACTTCCTTAACTAAAATAAAATTTTTAATTACCTTACTGTTAAAATAACCAATACATTAAATTAAAATCTAAAATAGCTTAAAATAAATTTTAAATGTATTAATATTTAATTATCTGAAAACGTACAGGAATTCGCAATCGCGAGCTCTATCTCACGAGATATCCCCATACGAAACCCTAGCCCACTGCACAACGAACGCGACCGTCACGATCGAACCCACTGCCATGTCGACATCAAGCTCAAAAAGCACCACTACTTGCCTCCGTGGCCACCATGACGAACTCGCCTAGTCGCGAATCACTTGTGCGCGCTCGAGCCAAGAATCCCACCTTCATCGTGAGGAACCGCGACTTCCTTCCTTCACGCGCTTGAGCGATCTCATGCCTCAGCGATTCAATTCGCCCTCTCTTCACTCTTTTTTTATTGAAAATGTTTTTGTTCGAGTCTTGATTTTCAATTCGAAAATGAGAAGGGGAATGGTAGGGAGAACCAAATTTTGTTTGGCCATTTTTTTCTCGTAAGTTTAAAAATAAGAGGTGGTCGGCTGGATTGTTTTGGAAGCACGAGGAACGTGCTTTGAAGGGAGGGTTGCGTGTGGAATTAGATTAGGAATAGTAACTGAGGCGAAAGTATAAAGTTCTGATGTAAATAGCAGTTTGACCAGTCAACCATGTGTACAAATTATTTAAATTTAAATTTGAATCCTCTCGAAATCATCAAAAAATTTGACTTCCTATCAAGGCATGCCGCTAGGCGTTTCTAATGTTATATCCATATTCCAAACACAATGGAAAAGGTTTTGAGTCCTAATTCGATCGTATGGAGAAAATAGCTTTTCAGGATCTGTTATTATATTGAATTTCGATATAAATTTCAACGCGTTTATATATCGTATGCTCACACAACAACTCCGATCAATACAAAATTTGAAATCCGATAATAGTTCAATATTATGGATCTAATGGAACTGGTTTCGTTGAATTCCGAGACTGTGCCTCGGAAGGCTATTTTTAAATTCAATTTAAAACGATATAATTTCAAAACTTAACAAAACATTTCCAAATTCAATTTTAACACTTCTACTATTTTCAGTATTATCAATATAAATTTTATAAGCCTTCAAATTATTTTTAACAGGCTTAAAACTCCAGATTCAACATTTTATCCAACCTCAAATTATTTAATTCAAAAATTTAATTACCCAATTAAATAGTGGTATTTGGAATTCAAGTTAAAAATTAACTTTTAAATATTTAAAATCAATTAAATATTCCAATTTTAAATGCTCGAAAATTTTGGGTCATCACCGAGCTTGTTTTGAACAGGCTTAAATTTTGCTAGCTGAATCCTTTCTCTTGAATTTCTGGTTGTAGTTGAGTTGTTGTTTTAAATTGAATTTCTGTTTTAAAGTTAAAGATGAAGCCTACTTTAGATTTTCTCAGCTTAGAATGAGCGAAACTGAGATAAAGAAGATGATATATAGGAAAGAAAGCTTGTAGGATGATTATATTTTTTAGTACAATAGGTCAGAGATTTTTTTATATTTGGAGGCTGATGAATCTAATTTGTGTGCTAAGCATTAATTGTTATTTGTCTTGTTTTATAAGCTTATGCTTATCTTCATACTTAAATATATATAGCTAGTGCCTTCTTTTGCAAGTTCAAAGATATTTATATTTTTTTGTTGTCATGCTTCACTTTTTTATATGTATCTTTATTTGTTTGTACATATTTAATTTGTCTTGCATACAAATTCTATTTTGTTTGAATGTAGTTGAATGTATAAAAAATTTCTTGTCTTATGGCTCTATAATATAAACAAATTTCTATAGTTGATATGTTGTTAGAATTTTCCTAATGTAATCACTTTATATTTTAATTTATCTTATATATATATATATATATATATTTCTAGCTTAAATATTTATTTTTTTACTTAAATACTTATTGTCTTATTTTACATTTTGCATTCATTCATTATTTTTATTCGAAGTTAGAGAAACTCAATTCAATTTACCAATAAATTTCATAATTTTTTATTCAAAAATTAAATTAATTATCAATTTAAACTTAGTAAAAATCCAGGATCGTTACAATACATCACTAGAATCAACTGAATATTTGAAAGCTGGATAGAAAACTGGATCTCCAAGCGAAGCTCCAAATCCAAAGGTGAGTCTCGAAAGCTGAACCACTTAGTCCGACCCGAGCGTAAAGCAAAACACAAAATACTCGAGTCAAGAGTAACATTCTTATATTAATAAATCCAACTCAAGTGAAATAACAACTGAAATACAAGTAACTCAAAGGATGTTTGGGATAACCATCCTCTAAGGATCTGTATAATAATGTCTAAAGTAAAGTATAATATATTTAAAAATAGTGTTAAGGCTTTACATTTTCCACATTAACACATTTTATATGTTTCCATAGTCTATATAATACCGTAATCTTCCCCGTATTGGGTGTCGTCAAAGGGCACTCTATATGTATGGTACAAAGAAAAATCGTAGTAAAGCACGCTAGGGTAGGTGACACAGCACAACTAGGCAATGCCACGGTAGATATACCAATTACACTTCCGGACCGGTGGTAACGCATAGCCGCAGCTACTGCCCACCACGAGCCACACTCCCAAAAATTAAAGGTGTGCACAAATCAATCACAAAGAAATAGAATGGCATAGGAATGAGTGTGTCCGATCAGAGGAGCTACCTCATTAGCCCATCGATTGCTCCTGTTTTAGCCACCTTATGCCAACTCATTGGAGTCGGGTCCACGTAATGTCGCCATCATCATACTTCATTCTGAAATCTCCACCGCATACGCGGTTGTTAAAGTGGTTTTCGGAGTTGGCAGAGAATGTGACAACTTCCAATCCCGGTCTCTTTAACAACCAAACGTTATCATAACACAGTGGTGATTTCAAAATAATTTATACTTCAAAACCAAAATATCATTTCCATTTCAAAACCATATTAATACGATATCATTTTCATTCAAAACCAAACACGATATCATTTCCATTTCAAATATATCCATTTCCAAAAATCTTAATACTTCAAAGTTATAACATTTTCTAAATCAAAACACTTTGGAAATAATAATACTTCCCACTTAACCGATTTAAATATTAAAATAGTATATATAATAAAATTGTTTTCCTCAAGTTTCATAAATTAATTCCAAGTCAACTCGAATTCCAAAATTCAAAATTTATCAAATCTCAAATCATCAAATTTCAATTTAGTTTCACAATAAACCATTCAAAATTTTATCGATTTCAAATACAGATTTGAACCACAAATAAATCATTCAAATTATACATTTCAAAGCTTTAACTATTCTATAATTTCAAAACTAAATTTGATGATTTCATATATATCTTAATTCAATTTACTATTGTTTAGTTTTGAAATATTTACTTAATAAATTCAATATCATTTAAATACTCAAACTTGAAATATTCATTAATCATTTTTAGACGAACATCAAGTTATAAAATCATATCCTTTAAAATCTCAAATTCAATAAGTTCCAAATCGATTTTATTTAAATATAATTCTAATTTAAATACAATTTCAAATCAATCTTAAATCTATCTTCTTAATCTTAATTTATTAAAATCATTATAAACTATATATTAAAATATAATTTAAATAAATACTTAACCATATTATATTTTAATAAAAAAGCAAACTTTATTATTAACCTATTTTACATCAAACAAAAATTATACATTGCTTAAATTTAAGAATTTAACTAAAATAAAAATATTATTTATATAATATCAAAAATCAACATTTACTTAAAACCATATATTTCTTTCCAAACCATAGAAATCATTTTCAAAATATTTATATATAGACCAACGGTGTCTATATATAATTTTCTATCCTATGGTCAAGTGATACGGATATTTATCATTTCAATCCATAATTTAAATATAAATACAGGTATATATCATTTCAACCCGCAATCCCAAATTCAGTTCAATGAAAATCGCTTGGGTTTATCATTTCAACGCATAACTATTTTCTCCTATTCTACAGATCGTTCGGGTATGTATCATTTCAACCCATAGTGAATTCTATACTAACAGGGAACTTGCAGAGTGATAACAGATATGATAATAATATAACATGCATATATCATCAATATAAATAATATAAACTGGTGTCAGATGTCAGAGGTGAACAGATACAGATAACATCATATATATAGCAATGTAAGTAACTAACGGCAGCATATTTTAATTGTCGTTCCAATTGAAATCAAATTTAATAATTATAAAAACGTAATCGTGAGTGATTGCTCAACTTTCGAGGTTAGAGTGATAGACAATGAAGTTGAGTTACGAAATCCAGGAACGTATCCCAAAGCAAAGTGAGATGGGCACGAATTGATGAAGAAAACTGGTATAATGGACAAAACTAATAAATGAGAAATCAATGAGAACAAGATATAATGCATATATTTAAATTTTCTAAAATCAACATTCGACTTAAATACCAATCAAAATAAAATCTATATTTAAACATATATTATATCCATATATATCTTTCTCTAATAATTAATATAAAATTTTAAACTCGTATTTAAAATAATATATACATATATATTTCTAAAGAGAAGATCCAAATATCAATATTTATTTTAAAATTAACATAACCAGTCTAATTTAAAATACTTATATAACCTATATAAATGTGTAAACAGATGTTTTATCCATATCCAGACAAAACATACTATATAAACTTTTTATATGAAACTATTTAGGGGGATTAATTTAAAGGACAAATATTTGTATATTTTTTGCCTCAAGGACACGACCTCAATATTTTTACCATAAGGACAAACATTTTGTAAAAATTATTCATAAGGACAAACATTTTCCAAAATTATTCATAAGGACAAAAAAACTGCTACCGAGCTAAAACTGTTACCGATAACTACAAACTGATACCTAAAAACTGCTATCAATAACTAAAAACTGATACCTATAGAAAGTTGTCCTTCAGGATAAAATATTGAAGGTCTGTCCTTGAGGCTAAAAAGCTGTGAAATTTTGTCCTTGAAAATAATTTTCTGAACTATTTATACATTTTCTTCCAAACTATATACAATTTTAAAAGCCAAACTCATATATATATACCACTATATATACATATATATGAACTCATATTCTTATTATATTTAAAAATCGATATAACTAATATATACACAAACTCTTACGTAGACTTACATATTACCACTGTTATATAAAATTAAACAGTAGTTTAAAGACATACCCCATATATAACAGCTACGAGAAAAAAAAAATGATAGCAGAGACCTTTAACGTATCTATATATGAAAGCTCAGCTTAAGCAATAAAATACACAACCTATATAATCATATAAACTTTTATAAACTACAGTTGCCTAAAATCAAGTATATATATAATATAACATGACTTAATATAAAGGTCAGATAATATATATACACACAACCGATTTTACACAGTTTCATAAAGTAGTTTGTCAAACAGAATAATAATCCAAATATAAACTGACATATTTGAAAAATCTACTAAACAACATATACAGATTATATACATATATTTAGAGAACTTATACAACTTATATATTTAGATAAACTAGTACATAATTCGAAAAAAATCCTATATATAAACAATAGACGAAACAACAATTAGATATGTTGTAACCCAAACTGTAATTAACAAAACTATATAAACGAGTTATTAAAAAGATGTATATACTTACAAGAGCTGAAAGGTTTATAACAAAATATATTATATAACTTGATATACTTCTATAGCTAGCATATAACTTTATAACAATATATATATATATATATATATATATATATATATATACACACACACAAACTGGTCTATAAATATGTACAAATCATAACGAAAAATACTTACAACAGAACTGATATATATACACACACGTACAGATTAAATCAACATTATAAACTGATCTACACTTTAACTTATACACTGCAACATATATATATTTACACTATAATAATAAATCAGTACATATATACACTATTATATAACAGATAATATATTTTATAAAAGTACTTATATATGTATGTGAAATAACAGATGAAGATATATGCGTACAAACATATGGATAGTTTATACAAATCTGTATATAACATCGTACAGATACCAATATAATATTGTATCCTAAGTATATAGTATTGACCCAGATATAACTAAGCAACTGACTTCACTAACATGTATTTATATATCAAAATAGAATATATAAAAGAATCATATATAACATTATATGCAATATCATTCATAAGCTTATATCAATCCATACTTACATAAAATGAAAGAGGGAGATGAAGATGGTGGAAAGAGTGTGGGCGACAGCCGATGAGATGATGCAGGCGAGGTGCGGAGGCCGTGAGGGGGAGGAGCAAGATGTATGGTAAGAAGATGATGGTGGGAGGCAGAATCCGTGGAAGATGGAGGTGTGCGCTCTGTTCGGTGAAAGGAGGGAAGTTGGAGATGGTGGGAAGGAGCGGATCGGTTTTGGGTTTCCAGGCAACAAACATATACGATTTGCCTTACGTACTTTTTTTATTTTTTTGTTTTTTTATAGTTGAAGTGGCATCGGCTAGATCAGGGAGGAGAGGTAAGCTCCGATGCACAGCAAAAGGCACAGTGGGGCAAAAAAAATGGATTTGGAAGAAGCAAATGAAATTGGAAAATGCAGAGACATGCGAAATAAAATGGAATTGCAAATGAACCAAAATATATTTGAAACTAGTGGAAAGCAAATGTCAGACATTTATTTCTGAAAATAATAAATGACGTGTCCATTGGTTTACACGATGGGATATAGAAAGTGACAAAAACAAAAAGGCACGAAACTGATACCGATACGATTCGACGTTTTACGGATTCTGTTGCGTACCGGACTTCAAAACAAAGAGTTGAATATAACGCAGAGATCAGCACGATGAGATGATCAAAACGGTATACACGTATCAGTGGTATGATCATCCTATCAAAAGTCGATAATCGGTACTGAAAAATGCTGCTAATTTGCCAGAAATAAGATAAACAGAGCAATAGCATTCCAAATTTGGAAAAAAAACATGACATCACACTTAGAACATGATTTACAAATCTATTGTATAAAAATA
The DNA here is from genome assembly GCA_030765085.1 of Allium cepa. Classification (NCBI taxonomy): domain Eukaryota; kingdom Viridiplantae; phylum Streptophyta; class Magnoliopsida; order Asparagales; family Amaryllidaceae; genus Allium; species Allium cepa. The sequence continues at coordinate 746,546,480 of CM060932.1, forward strand.
TGGTTTGGAAATTATTTTATTACCATCAAATATTAACTGATTTGCATTGAAATAAAATTACACTATAAAATAAATTTCAATACTATTAGATGAAAATTTACTATTTGCTATGTTTAAGTAGACGTATTCCAAATATTAAATTTTTATTTCCAAATTTTATTATTTAAAATTTCACAAAATCGAATAAATTACATGAATAAAACCATTGAAATTTACAGGTAGTTAAAAAAACCAATACAAAATGACAGTTTTGGTGTTCTGTCTATATATGTTATTATTAATTTTTTACAGTGTTGTATTATATTGTATTTATGTCACAGCATTTTCATGTCCATATTACATTAATGAAAACATGTAGGAAATGTTGTCTTTTACTGGTATGATTTTTCACAATAGTTATGTCCTTTTGTACGATTAAGAAATTTGCGTGAACCAACGACCTAACCTCCAATCCACGAAAAAACTTCTGAACCGGCACTTCCTAACCACACTATTCTTCAAACTTGATAAAAATCCATCATCTCATTCTTCCCAATTCACATAATCAATTTAACAAATAATTTCATTGTCTTAACCACTATTTATTAAATTACTTTATCAATTTGTTACAATATGATACATTATTAAGGTACATTTTAGGAACTTATGTTGAAGTGAACCTTTTTTATATTAAAAATAAGGAAATTTAAAATTTTGCACTAAATAAACTGTTGTAGAAATTTTTAATGAATATTTATTAACAATATATTCAAAAATTATTGCTTTAAGAGTCGATATAATACTTATGTTTATTCAAAATTTTACATCAATTGAAATCATTTTACATCTAAATCATAAAAATAAGAAATAGTGATCAATGTGGTTCTTATGATCTGATTAGTTGAACCACTATAACCTTTGACCTTACCTCACCATGGTTCTACCGATGGTTCAGTCCTCAAAACTATATATAAATAGTATGTAAAAATATTGTGATAAACTAAAACATTGTCATATATAAACATATTAAATAATTGAAAGAATCATATATTAAACACAACTAGGTTTTCCCAATCACCATAAGCTAAGTTTTCATAACATCCATATATAAAGTGCAAACAGTACTACTATATGACAAAATGCACAAAGCTGAAAAAATGCTCATGTACTTACTACAAAAAAAATGAACTTCAAACACGTGAACAACACGATAACTTGCTAATATTTTGCTTCAAAATTCATTAGTTTTCTATTATAAAGGAACTTAACATTTAGCGATAAAATATCTCAAATACTTTACACTATATTGCAGCCAATTAATATTAACACCATGCTGCAATCAAATCAAAACTATCCAAGACAAAAGTCGCCATTAAACTATGTTTTAACTAACAATGGTTGAACATGATATTAACTATTCACGCCATACTATAGTCAATTAACAATGATTTTACCAATTATGTAGGTGAAAAAATAAGAATATTGTATTTTGATTTGTAGCGAACCGGGATTTTCGACACTCAAAAATCGACATCAATACGTCCACTGTATTACTATCGAGCAATCGAATGCCAGATATACCAACTCGTGAGGGAAAAGAAGATAGAGGTAGAAGAAGAAAAAGAAATAATAATATAGAATCTCACAATCGTAGCGGAACCATACATAATAGATAACAACTTATCTTCATACAAGAGAACTATTACTTTTTTTATACATTATCATCAAAGTACAACACAAATCAATAACACAAAACTGGACAATTATAATTGAGACGACCCGACTTTCTCACCACAGAAAATCGCATCATCTTGAAGAAAGAAAGGGATAGAAAAGAGAAAAGAAAGAGAAGAAAGAAGAAATAACATCAGAATCTCAACAGCAGAATGAATAAATTATATTAATAACATAAATATTACATGTTTACAACCATTAATAGAGTTACACAGATTGCACATCACATACTAGACAGTTATTAACACCTGTCTAGTTATACAACTCAATACAATACAAGGAAACTACTCAGAGAAACCAACACAGCGGAACACTATATATATACCTGCTCTATTGCTCCTCCATAATTCGTCAAAGCTAACCTGAATCCCTTGGCTACTCGTAAAAATTTGAGTACCCAAGAATTTAAGAAAACATGAGATAAACTCCGGGTCAGACATGGGTCTGGTGTGAGTAACAGGTTAAAGTTGCTTAACTTTTGAAAAACCTTTGAAAAGAAAGGTATCATGTAAGACTACCCACACATAAACATTGAAAAGTTTTTACCTTACGCTACCCAAAACATTTGGTAGGAAATCCAGTGATATTATAATAGGTCTAGGGTTTTCAAGTAAATAGAAAATAGCCGAAATTGTTACATTATTAAATTCCAGCTACTAGCCACAAAAGTGGGTAATACAATCAAAACCGTTGACACGTATTGGATTTTGGATTCCATACAATGGCAGGGCTATTGGGGTACCGTCCGTCACAGTACGTGGCCTAGATAAACGTACCGGGGTGCCACTCTTACTCCCCTGCAACACAAGGCCGGAACCATTCCTTACTAGACAGTCCCGAACAATACAACCCCGACAGTTGGAGCTCACAACTATCCACATAGCCGAAATAAAAGAGACCTCTAGACAAGGAAAAATCTCGTCCTACTTGGGTATGATCCACTTAGCCTTGCTGCACCTCCCCTGTTTTAGCCATTCTCGGTTGATGAGGCTTGAGGCTACGATTACCTTTATAGAACACATCACTTAGAATGCTCATCGTCCTCCTGATGATGTTCTGAAAGCATTTAATCCATACAAGTTCGTTCCGGGTTCGAACGAAACCGAAGGCATTATCTCGTTACACTCATTTTGGAATCACCCTCAGAGTTAACGACGATAACCCTTGCACTCTGAATCTTTATCTTTACTTGAGATTCACAACCTATCATTAATTTGGATCGATGTGGTTTTTGGATATCCAAATATGAAAACCCGATCCCGGTCTCAGTGAAATCCAAAACGTGTCTTTTAAGGCCAAGTTGTTTTAAAGTTTAAAACAATTCAATTCAATTATCCATATACACACAGATAGATAACTCACAAATCACAATTAATAATCAACATTATCATCATAAATAGATAATCCATACTATCATCGAAATAGATAATTCATATTATCATCACAATGCAACCAAAGCATTCATATCACACAGCATCACTAATCTCATATCCGAGATCATAAACCATTCAAGGCAATTAATATCATTCATCCATACATAAGCAATGATTTACTTCATCATACTATAATTAATTTAAAATGAATTAAATTAATTACTTCCATCTCTAATTAATTTAAAGTGAATTAAATTAAATTAATTATTTCATCTTTAAAATCTTGCTTACATAACCATTTAATTGATTACAGATCAATTAATAAATCATCATCAAATTTATCACCTTAATTGATTACCCTTGATTAATTATCCTTAATTAAATTCATGTAATCTTCCTTTAATTAATTTCATAAATTAATTATACTTAACCCCTTACAGTAACTAACCTTTAATTACTTAAATTAATTAATTAATTATAATCAATTACATTGATCCTTAATTAATTACATTAATTAATTACTTTTAATCACTTATCATTGATTAATTAATCTTAATTAATTAATCCTTAATTACATCATTAATTATATTTTTTAATGATACCTAATCACATTTTAATCAATTACTTTATTAAAGTTAATTACAGTAAGTAATTAATCTTAATTAAACCGCAATTGTTAATCGCTCCTGATTAATCACATTCGGTAATTAACTAACCTTAATTACTTCATTAAAATAAATTAATTACTCCTTAATTAATTTCTTAATTAATCCCTAAAGTAATTACAAAGTAATTTAATCCAAATCACTTCTATTCTTAAAACATCTTCAATTAATTACATCCTGTAATTACCAATCAATAATTCACCAAGTAATTTCAATCCTTTAATTACATAAGAAATTATTATCAAATCATTCAGTGTTTAAAATTAATTAAACTTAATTAATTAATTCAAACTAATCCCATTAAACTCAATTAATTACATAAAGTAATTAATTCATTCATTACTTCCATTAAGTGATTACACTTAAACAATTCACAAGTGATTATTATTAAATTAATTAATCTAATTAATTATTAAATTAAACATTAATTATTAAACAATCTCAAGTTAATGACCTTCATTACCATTCTTTAATTACTTCCATTAAGTAATTAACTTAGATTAACCGCTGTTAATTACAAATTAATTTACCTTTAATTATCCATTAATCAATCTCTAATTATATAATTAATTAATTACTAATCATTAATTAACAATTCAAATATTATTTCATTAATGATCCTTAATTACCAATTAATTTATCCTAAATTAGTTAACTTATACCTTAATTACTAAATTAATCCAAATCATTAATTATCTATTTAATTATCTTAATAATTACAAATCCTTAAATTTTCAATTATAAAAACATTTTTCTTATTAATGATCAAATTATCATTAACAAGATATATAAAAACAATTTAATTTCAAACTTCACTATTTAAAATTTCATTTTAAATTTAAGATTTAAAATGAAATCAAATTAACTTTAACAAGTTTAAAACAATTTCACAACCCTTCCTAATTCGTAAGTTTAAGAATTATTTATCTTATAATTGAAGTTAAAAGAATTCAAAATCCAATTTCATTTTAAATTCAAATCAATTAAAAATACACTTAATCATTCAAATTATTTAAAACAATTTGAATCCAAAAACTTCTTTTATTTCAAAATTAAGATTCAAATTTAGATTTGAATTCAGATCTAAAATTACGTTTAAATCTCTATTTTTATTTAAAGCTTTATTTTATTTTATTTTTTAAAATTCCAACTATTTAAACCCCTTTTTTTAAAGTTGTTACAAATAATTTTAAATTCATAAACTTTATTTTGTATTAAGACTGAGATTCAAACTTCATTTGAATCCAACCTAACTTTGATTTAAAACCGGTTTAAATATCTATTTCACATTTTTTTCAAAACCCAATTTTAAATTTTTTAAAACTTATAGGTTTAAAAACCTGTCACTAACTTATCCGAGCCATCTATTAAATGACTCGAGCCCAAAACAAGTTAACTTCGAGTCTAAGACTCGAATTACCCGAGAATGTCTCGAGACCCAAAACTCTACAAGCAGAACCTAAACAAACTTTACCAGAACAACACGACGTGCATATGCACAGCAACCTCAATCGATTCCGACCATCGACGATGATCTTCCCACGTCGATTGGCATCCCCAAATCCTAACCCAATTACCAGATTCCTCCATCTCAACTCAAAATGGAATTTGAGTTATTTAAACCAAACCTGGAAACAACAAGTGCAGTCACCCCTAACCCAAACCTGTCAACACTTCGTTCTCGCCACTCCGACCATCTGAAGGTCTGCAACTCCGGCCATGACTTCAACTACAACCCAACTACCATTCCCCAAAAACTCGCTGCACTCGATCAATCGTAGAACCCACGGTTGATCGAACAACCAAACCCTGCTAAACTAGGGTTCCAGAAGAAATTTCACTGCCGCAACTTCCACCATGAATTGCCTCGCCTCCAAGTATTTTTCCAAGATTCACTGATCACTCCTCCATCAACTGGAAAAACCCCGACCCATTCAACCTCTTTGATCACCAGAAAATTCTAATATCCCCATTCCAGTCAATACCCAAACTGCACCTTCACTTAATTTCTAAAAATCCTGATTCTTGTGTTAAAAATCATATTTTAGTTGATGTTTTCGATTTATAATACTGGATTTACAAATTAAAAGGTTTGAGTTTTGATTTTATCTAACATGCATAGATGTTTTTATGTTTCCGGAGACAACATGCTTTATTTTCGACTTACCTAAATTTTTTAAATATTAACCTAAGATAAATCAAACAACTTTGATTTATAAATTACATCCTATCAGAAACTAATTAAAAGATAAGGATAAAAATAAAATTTTGAGTCTGGAAATTAGAACAGAACAGAGTAATTAAAACAGCATGCACACAAATACATTTTCACATCAAACATTTATTTATAAACTCATGCAATACTTATTCATTTCAGTATACAAGCATGCAACCAATTTTTTTTTTAATTTTTAAAAGTTACTCACCTGATTCAAAATGAACAGAGCTTCCAGATTTTGAAAAAAAAACCGCTTGACTTTTGAAATAGTCTTTGAAAACTTAAACTCCATTAAACTGAAATGCTCCTGATACTTTGAACTTTAAGATCTTAAGTTTCTTTGAAAATGCAGGTTTGCATGCAGAACCAATTTTCCAGATTTAAGAAAAATGCAGATTTGCTTTCGATCATGAACTACAGGTTTGAAAAGAAAAATGCTTTTGCTTTCTGTTTGAAAATGGCAAGTGCATTGATATGAAGAGGTTTTACAGGGATTTGTATTGCCTTAGTTTTCAGGTAAATGATTTGAAGATGGTTACTGGGATTTAGATTTTGATCTGAAGAGTTTATAAACCGATTTTGGTTTTGAAGGGTTGTTTACGGATTTTGGAAAATGACTCAGGGTAATGATTTACATTTTTGAATTGAGGATTTGATTTTGAATCTGAAAATGGTTTGTATATTTTCAGATTTGTTTTGAGTTCATGTCTTAAATTTCTTAACTTTGATTTTGAAAAGGAAAAAGAAATTAAAGAGAAGAGGCATTTTTATAAGATGAAAGTATGATTTAATAAAAATGAAAGAAAATACTAAAATGAAAATGACACTTGTATAAAATTTCAACATTTGTCAGTTTGGAATGGTTATCTTTTAACATTTGTTATATGGAGCTTAGGAAAACACCATTTTTCTTAATAAAGTAATTAGTATTTAATTTAAATGTTAATAAATAGGTTATGCCTAATTAATTGGTTAATTGGTATTTTATATGTATAATTTTTTTTTAAAAGAAATAAAAACCAATTATACTTATAAATAAAAGTTTATGCATATATTTAGATATCCAAAACAATTAAAAATCTATACTTTGGTTTTCAAAACTTTATATTCAAATTCAAACCAAATTCTAAAGATCAATTTTGAAATCAAGTTATATTTTTTTACAAATGCAATTTGAACTAACAATTCTATTTTTATTCAAAATCTATTTGTAAAAACAATACATTATTAATATTGATTTATTTTAGAAATAACTCATTATTAAATTAAAATAATTATAAAAGAAATTATTTCTTTATTAATAAATTGCTTATTTTATTAAGCTATATTTTAAAAAGAAAACAAACAAACCTATTTTTGTCGATTCGTTTAAATTTAAAATTTAAGCCAAAATCATTTTAAACCTTTGAACATCTTTCTTAACAATTTAAAATCATATACTTATTTATTAAGTAGTTTTGAAAAACTTAATATTAAATTAAATCAGAATTCCCAAGTTACTAAATATATAAATTAGAATTTGAAAAAAAGATTCATTTATTAAATTTTAAACCAAGATTATTTATTTAATAACTTTGAAAAGCATATTAAATAAAAACAAATTTTCAAATTACTAAAAATATTAGAATTAGAAAAATATGCTTTATTTATTAAATTTAAAACAAAGCTAATCTATTCACAACATAAACCATATAATTTTATTATAAATAGAAACCAATTTATTAGCTTTATAAGATAAAATCTACCAATTAAATATTTATTAAAGAAAAATTATTAAATCAGTTTGAATTATTATTAACAAATTTTATCAAATCAATTTAATTTTCAATACAGATTATTAAATAAATATTGTTAAAAATTCCGGGACATCACAATTCTTCCCCCTTAAAAGAATTTCGTCCCCAAAATTTAAAACAAAGGTAATTTAATAATCTCATTAAAGATTTTATTTTTAAACACAAGCATATATCAATCATATGCTAACAACCATAGCAACGAATTCAGCCAATCAAACAAATCTAACTATCTAGACAAAATTCTGTATAGAATTTCCTCGAGTCTTCCCAAGTATAAATACTGGGTTACTCACTCTACAGAATCCAAACAATCGAAACTACTAAGCTACAGAGCTCCTATTCATCTATATCTATAACACCAGACAAGATATAAGACTATAGACAAGTCTGACTCAACAACCAAAACTCCCGAACTGCTGGTTCCAAAACCATAGATAGATCATACACGTACTCCCTCAGAGATACGTGAAACTCATCGAATCCCAATTATCCAAAATGGCAATTCAATTCTGTAGATCGAACACTTATTCTCACAAGAACACAGAAAAGATCCGAAACACTTCAGAGCTAGCTTCCCAGCTTTACCCAATCTTATAGCTACCTGATTTGAGAAAAATTTATCCAAAATCAAATCTCCGACTTCAGAATCCAAATTCTTTCGTCTCTTATCCACAAAACTCTCTGGACGATCCTGGGCTGCCTACATCCTTACTGATCAACTCAACCCTTGCTGATGCCTCTAGAAACAAACAAAACCAATCAACTCAACAAAATGATCTCCTCAAGATCAACCAAAATCAAGAATCTCAAACTCTACTCCTCAAATATCAGAAGACTAAACTCACTTCTCCTGTCCGGAAAAGAAAAGCAGATGCACTTCTAAACTGCTTCCGCTGCACAAATCTGATCCGAAGTAGATGAAAATGCTGAAGAAGAATACAAGCACAAACTAGACAACACATCCCAGAAATATGGTTCATCAGATCCATAAGAAAACTCAGAAGCTCAACCCAAAACCTGAGCTGCTTCATCAAACTTTATTACTAAGAACCATCCTTCTACTAAGCTGATCCATCGGTAGCACTCCTGGAATCCCAATCGATAAGGAAACTCAATCTCCATATGCGGACAAACCTCCGACTTCTCTGAAGACATCCGGAAAAAAACTCTGATAACCCAAGAGAACACTCAACTATCGCAAGTCACTTTTGCGATCAACTCAGACTAATTCCAACGAAAAACTATTCTCCCTTTAACAAACAGAACAGCTTACACTTAACTAGCCAATCCATCAAAGAAACCGGTCCACTCTGCTGCTTCTGAACTCTTTCTTCAGAAACTGCAAAGCCAGAAGACTTCCTGCCAATGCAGAACACTCCGAGCTGCACTACTGCCACTGATGCCAAAGATTTCCAAATCCAAAGTTCGTCGAGAAACTCAGACCTCAAACCAATCAGAAACACCATGCTGAACACAGCCACAACACCGATGCAGACTCACTTCCTTAAACTTGTTCCAAAGAAAAATCTTCGGACGCATCCATAGTCACTGCATCTCATATCGCAGCCACTACTTCCTGGGGTATCAAGATACCATCACTCGCTTCTGCCTAACCGACAGATCCATACTATACTCATCCAACTTCTAAAATAGACTCCGAACCTTAACAGGTTTCCTTCAAAGATCGATGAAATCCGAACACCACTACAAAACTCACTCGAGACGGTATTAGGTCTAGAGTCTCGACAGATACACTTCCAACCTCAGACATTCAAACTCCAACCAATGGTAGTCGTGTTACACGCACCACTACCCAATCTACCTTTATAACTTATTTTGGAAAGCCTAAACAGGTAACCCAACGGATAGGTAGAAATAAATATATTTAAATATTCAAAATTACAAATACGCTCTCTCAAGATAGAATTCACTCCAACATTAGGTATTCACTCAACTTAGCGCTCTGATACCAAATGAGACGACCTGTCTTCCACTATCCAGAAAGACGCATCATGAATTAAGAAAGGGATAGAAAAGAGAAAAGAAAGAGAAGAAAGAAGAAACAACATCAGAATCTCAACAGCGGAACGAATAAATTATATTAATAACATAAATATTACATAGTTTACAACCATTAACAGAGTTACACAGATTACACATCACATACTAGACAGTTATAAACACATGTCTAGCTATACAACTCAATACAATACAAGGAATCTACTCAGAGAAACCAACACAACAGAACACTACATATCTACACGCAGAAGCCTCCTGTTGCATTGCTCCTCTACAATTTGTCAAAGCTAACCTGAATCCCTTGGCTACTCGTAAAAATTTGAGTACCCAAGAGTTTAAGAAAACAGAAGATAAATTCCGGGTCAGACATGGGTCTGGTGTGAGTAACAGGTTAAAGTTGCTTAAACTTTGAAAAACCTTTGAAAAGAAAGGTATCACGTAAGACTTCCCACACATAAACATGGATAAGTTTTTACCTTGCGCTAACCAAAACATTTGATAGGAAATCTAGTGATATTATAATAGGTCTAGGGTTTTCAAGTAAATAGAAAATAGCCGAAATTATTACATTATTAAATTCCTGCTACTAGCCACAAAAGTGGGTAATACAATCACAACCGTTGGCACTTATTGGATTTTGGATTCCATACAATGGCAGGGCTACCGGGGCACCTCCCGTCATAGTACGTGGCCTAGATCAATGTACAGAGGAGCCACCCTAACTTCCCTGCAACACAAAGCTGGAACCATCCCTTACTGGACAGTCAAGAACAAGACAACCCCGACAGTTGGAGCTCACAACTCTACACACAGTAGAAATAAAAGGGACCTCCAGACAGGGGAAAATCTCGTCCTACTGGGGCACGACCCACTTAGCCTTGCTGCACCTCCCCTGTTTTAGCCATTCTCGGTTGATGAGGCTTGAGGCTACGATTACCTTTATAGAACACATCACTTAGAATGCTCATCGTCCCCATAACGATGTTCTGAATGCATTCAATCCATACAAGTTCGTTCCGGGTTCGAACGAAACAGAAGGCATTATCTCGTTACACTCATTTTGGAATCACCCTCAGAGTTAACGACGATAACCCTTGCACTATGAATATTCATCTTCACTTGAGATTCATGACCTATCGTTAATCTGGATCCTATGGTTTTTGGATATCCAAATATGGAAACCCGATCCCGGTCTCATCGAAATCCAAAACGTGTCTTTTAAGGCCAAGGTTTTTTAAAGTTTAAAACAATTCAATCCAATTATCCATATACACATAGATAGATAACTTACAAATCACAGTAGATAATCAACATTATCATCATAAACGGCAAATTCGTACTATCATCGAAATAGATAATCCATATTATCATTATAATGCAACCAAAGCATTCATATCACACAGCATCACTAATCCCATATCTGAGATCACAAACCATTCAAGGCAATCAATATCATTCATCCATACATAAGCAATGATTTACTTCATCATACTATAATTAATTTAAAATGAATTAAATTAATTACTTCCATCTCTAATTAATTTAAAGTGAATAAAATTAATTATTTCAACTTTAAAATCTTGCTTACATAACCATTTAATTGATTACAGATCAATCAATAAATCACCATCAAATTTATCACCTTAATTAATTACCCTTGATTAATTATCCTTAATTACATTCATGTAATCGTCCTTTAATTAATTTCACAAATTAATTATACTTAACCCCTTACAGTAATTAACCTTTAATTACTTAAATTAATTAATTAATTGCATTAATTAATTACTTTTAATCACTTATCATTGATTAATTAATCTTAATTAATTAATCCTTAATTACATCATTAATTATATTTTTTAATGATCCCTAATCACATTTTAATTAATTATTTTATTAAAATTAATTACAGTAAGTAACTAATCTTAATTAAACAATAATTATTAATCACTCCTGATTAATCACATTCAGTAATTAACTAACCTTAATTATTTCATTAAAATAAATTATTTACTCCTTAATTAATTTCTTAATTAATCCCATGATTAATTACAAAGTAATTTAATCCAAATTACTTTTATTCTTAAATCATCTTCAATTAGTTACATCCTGTAATTACCAATCAATTACTTCACTAAGTAATTTCAATCCTTTAATTACATTAAGTAATTATTATCAAATCGTTCGGTGTTTAAAATTAATTAAACTTAATTAATTAATTCAAACTAATCCCATTAAACTCAATTAATTACATTAAGTAATTAATTAATTCATTACTTCCATTAAGTAATTACACTTAAATAATTCACAAATGGTTATTATTAAATTAATTAATCTAATTAATTATTAAAAATTAATCACATTAATTATTAAATAATCTCAAGTTAATGACCTCCATTAACCATTCTTTAATTACTTCCATTAAGTAATTAACTTAGATTAACCATTCTTAATTACAAATTAATTTATCTTTAATTATCCATTAATTAATCTCTAATTATATAATTAATTAATTACTAATCATTAATTAACAATTCAAATCTTATTTCATTAATAATCCTTAATTACCAATTAATTTATGCTAAATTAATTAACTTATACCTTAATTACTAAATTAATTTAAATCATTAATTATCTATTTAATTATCTTAATAATTACAAATCCTTAAATTTTCAATTATAAAAACATTTTTCATATTAATGATCAAATTATCATTAACAAGATATTTTAAAACAATTTAATTTCAAACTTTATTTTCTAAAATTTCATTTTAAATTTAGGATTTAAAATGAAAACAAATTAACTTTAACAAGTTTAAAACAATTTCAAAACCCTTCTTAATTCACAAGTTTAAGAATTATTTATCTTATAATTGAAGTTAAGAGAATTCAAAATCCAATTTCATTTTAAATTCAGATCAATTAAAAATACACTTAATCATTCAAATTATTTAAAACAATTTAAATCCAAAAACTTCTTTTATTTCAAAATTAAGATTCAAATTTAGATTTAATTCAGATCTAAAATTAGGTTTAAATCTCTATTTTTATTTAAAGATTTTTTTTTTAAAATTCCAACTATTTAAACCCTTTTTTTAAAGTTGTTACAAATAATTTTAAATTCATAAACTTTATTTTGTTTTAAGACTGAGATTCAAACTTCATTTGAATCCAACCTAACTTTGATTTAAAACTGGTTTAAATATCTATTTCACATTTTTTTAAAACCCAGTTTTAAAATTTTAAAAACTTACAGGTTTAAAAACCTGTCACTAACTTATCCGAGCCATCTACTAAATGACTCGAGCCCAAAACCAATTAACTTCGAGTCTAAGACTCGAATTACCCGAGAATGTCTCGAGACCCAAAATTCTGCAACCAGAACCTAAACAAACTTCACTGGAACAACACGCCGTGCATATGCACAGCAACCTCAGTCGATTCCGACCATCAACGATGATCTTCCTAAGTCAACTTGCATCCCAAATCCAAACCCAATTATCAGCTTCCTCCATCTCAACTCGAAATGGAATCGAGTTATTTAAACCAAACCTGGAACAACAAGTGTATTTACTCCTAACCCAAACCTGTCAACACTTCATTCTCGCCACTCCGAGCATCTGAAGGTCTGCAACTCCGGCCATGACTTCAACTACGACCCAACTACCATTCCCCAAAAACTCGCTGCACTCAATCATCGTAGAACCCACGGTTGATCGAACAACCAAACCCAGTTAAACTAGGGTTACAGAAGAAATTTCACTACCGCAACTTCCACCATGAATTGCATCACCTCCAAGTATTTTTCCAAGATTCAATGATCACTCCTCCATCAACTGGAAAAACCCCGACCTGTTCAACCTCTTGGATCACCAGAAAATTCTAATATACCCATTCCAGTCAATACCCAAACTGCATCTTCACTTAATTTGTGAAAATCCCGATTCTTGTGTTAAAAATCATATTTTAGTTGATGTTTTCGATTTATAATACTGGATTTACAAATTAAAAGGTTGGATTTTTGATTTTATCTAACATGCACAGATGTTTTTATGTTTCCAGAGACAACATGATTCATTTTTGACTTACTTCAATTTTTTAAATATTAACCTAAGATTAATCAAACAACTTTGATTTATAAATTACATCCTATCAGGAACTAATTAAAAGATAAGGATAAAAATAAAAATTTGAGCTTGGAAATCAGAACAGAACGGAGTAATTAAAACAGCATGCACACAAATACATTTTCACATCAGACATTTACTTATAAACTCATGCAATACTTATTCATTTTAGTATACAAGCACACAACCAATTTTTTTTTTAATTTTTAAAAGTTACTCACCTGATTCAAAATGAACAGAGCTTCCAGATTTTGAAAAAAACTCCTGACTTTTGAAAACAGCCTTTGAAAATTTGAACTCCATTAAACTGAAATGCTCCTAATACTTTGAACTCTAAGATCTTGAGTTGCTTTGAAAATGCAGGTTTGCATGCAGAACCAATTTTCTAGATTTAAGAAAAATGCAGATTTGCTTTTGATCATGAACTGCAGGTTTGAAAAGAAAAATGCTTTTTCTTTCTGTTTGAAAATGGCAGGTGCATTGATTTGAAGAGGTGTTACAGGGATTTCTATTGCTTTAGTTTTCAGGTAAATGATTTGAAGATGGTTCTTGGGATTTAGATTTTGATCTGAAGAGTTTGTAAACTGATTTTGTTTTTGAAGGGTTGTTTACAGATTTTGGAAAATGATTCAGGGTAATGATTTACATTTTTAAATTGAGGATTTGAATTTGAATCTGAATATGGTTTGTATGTTTTCAGATTTGTTTTGAGTTCATGCCTTAAATTTCTTAACTTCGATTTTGAAAAGGAAAAAGAAATTGAAGAGAAGAGGCATTTTTATAAGATGAAAGTATGATTTAATAAAAATGAAAGAAAATACTAAATTGAAAATGACACTTGTATAAAATTTCAACATTTGTCAATTTGGAATGGTTATCTTTTAACATTTGTTATATGGAGCTTAGGAGAACACCACATGTCTTAATAAAGTAATTAGTATTTAATTTAAATGTTAATATATAGGTTATGCCTAATTAATTGGTTAATTAGTATTTTATATGTATAATTTTTTTAAAAGAAATAAAAACCAATTATACTTATAAATAAAAGTTTATGCATATATTTAGAAATCCAAAACAATTAAAAATCTATACATTGGTTTTCAAAATTTTATATTCAAATTCAAATCAAATTCTAAAGATCAATTTTGAAATCAAGTTATATTTTTTTACAAATTCAATTGAACTAACAATTCTATTTTTATTCAAAATCTATTTGTAAAAACAATACATTATTAATATTGTTTTTTATAGAAATAACTATTTATCAACTTAAAATAATTATAAAAGAAATTATTTCTTTATTAATAAATTACTTATTTTATTAAGCTATATTTTAAAAATAAAACAAACAAACCTATTTTTATCGATTCATTTAAATTTAAAACTTATGCCAAAATCATTTTAAACCTTTGAACATCTTTCTTAAAAATTTGAAATCATATACTTATTTATTAAGTAGTTTTGAAAAACTTAATATTAAATTAAATCAAAATTCCCAAATTATTAAATATATAAATTAGAAATTGAAAACAAGATCATATATTAAATTTTAAACCAAGATTATTTATTTAATAACTTTGAAAAGCTTTATATTAAATAAAAACAAATTTTCAAACTACTAAAAATATTAGAATTAGAAAAATATGCTTTATTTATTAAATTTAAAACAAAGCTAATCTATTCACAATATAAACCGTATATTTATATTGTAAATAGAAACCAATTTATTAGCTTTATAAGATAAAATCTACCAATTAAATGTTTATTAAAAAAAATTATTAAATCAATTTGAATTATTATTAACAAAATTTATCAAATCAATTTAATTTTCAATACAGATTATTAAATAAATATTGTTCAAAATTCCGAGATATCACAATAATAACTTGTTCCTACAAAAGCTGGATATACAGCCTACAACACACAGCGAAATATAAATCCGATACGTGAAATATGTCTTCGCCATCCAGCTCGTCTCCTGAGCTCCATAACATCCTATCCTATATCTGTAATACTCGGTTTGACCCGAGCATTATAAGAAAATAACACCCAAGTCAGTCTGGAAAACCAGCATGAGAAAAACACACTCAATTTGAATTTTTAAAGTTTTCAAAACCCTTTGGAAATCAAAGGTATTTCGTAAGATCATGCCACATGTAAACATGATGGGTTTTACCTTACGATAATCAAAACATTTCATATCAAATCCTCTGATATTATCTAAGTACAAAATACTTATTCAAATAGCCGAAAATGCTTGCATCTCACGTTCCAACATAGTTGGGCATAATCAAAACCGTAAGGCGCTTATTGGAGAACGGATTCCATCTGAATGACTAGGTATTAGGTACCACTTGTCACAGTATATGTCTAGAAACACTGTACCGAGTACCACGCCGGGATCCCTTCCTCCACAAGGCTAGACTATCCCTGACGTGGATAGACCAAATATGCTATCACTCCGAGTGTTCCCACCCTTTTCGAGCTCCTTCCATAAATAATATCCGATGGTATCTAGAAAGGTGATAGACATACCCTACTTGGGTGCTACCCACTTAGCCTTGCTGCATCATCCCTACATTAAGTCATTCTCGGTTGATGAGGCTAGAGGCTACGATTTCCTTTTCAAGGAAATTTCACTTAGAATGCTTATTTGTACTCCAATGATAGTGTACTGATAGCATTCATCTATACAAGTTCGTTCCAGGTCCGAACAGAACCGAAGGCACTACTTCTACTACATCCATTTTGGAATCACCCTTAGGATTAGTAATGATTAGCCCTAGAACTTCACTGCTCCATCTTCGACTCCATGCTCTTGTTTTCATTTCGAAAACGTACTCGTTTGATCGAAGTGGTTTTCGACTAACATATCTGATCCCGATCTCTTCGAAACAACGTCGATATTTTTTAATAAACTCAACCCGGTTCTCTAAGAAATAAACAAATGAATATAAGACCGGAGATCATCTCCTAACCATTAGCGGACGGATTCCCTTATAAACCTCCTAGAAGAATGAAACGAGTTCATACGTATAGTATAGCACCTCGAATGGTAACTGTACCATATAATCCCGTGCTTCTTCTAGATATTTCCAAAGTTATATTTTAGGTCCATATTTTTGATAGTCGGTTATTTAACTGTCAAATAAATAATCAAGTCAACCAACACTTCATTTTCACTGAAAACACCAAGTCTCTTTTTAATCTATTTTTTATAAAGTAAATCTCTTCATCCAAAATATATACTTATCTTATTGAATTTGGTATATTCACAAACTATTCCCTTTTCCAAAAATATTTGAAAACCCTTTCTAGAAAAAATAATAATATGGAAAATATCACTGCTGTATAAAACCATGGATTCACATTTCAATGGTTACGTCTCTATCCTAGAGAAATCCAAGACTTAACTGCAGGCACTCACTGACGCTGATTACGCCATGCGAGTATGCTAATACTTTTCGAAAACATTATTTAATAATTTTCAAAATAATACTTATGAAATTTCTATAATAATTTTCCAAGTAAAACTTTAGGCAAATACTCCTTAAAATAAAAGTTATTGTAAAATAATATTAATAGAGGATAATCTATCTTTTAAAATAATAATGCTGGTTAAATCTTAAATAATATTTAACTTGATACCAACCATTTATAAAAGCTATATACTTAATACTTAAATATATTTTAAGCAATTTTAAAGCAACTAAATAATTAATTTTTAGACATATTCCTTAACACTTTTTAAATTTTCTAGTTAATACTTAAAAATCCTTCTTTTTAAATAAACTTAACTTTTTAGAAGAATATATATTTTCAACTCTAATATAGCTAGTCTAATATTAATAAATCCTTTTCGATTTATATCCAATTTGATTTACATCCTAGTTCCGTAAATTCCCTTTTATCATACTACTATTTAATTTTAAACCGATTTACCCATTTACTTATAAATCCTCATCGTGAATTTATAATTTCCATTTACCCACTGATAATTTACTTTACCTTATTTATAAACTTTGTTTATAAATTCCATAGTCTCATTTCCCTTTCATAGCCGTTTCAAAACATTTTTAAATAGATTTTTCTAAATTAAATTCCGTTTTGAAATAAATTCCTTACATAACACAAATATATTCCAGAACCCACTAATTTCAGATCTCACTTCCTTTTTATGATTTAAACCTTATTTAAATCCGAAACATCAATTCATCTTTTATTTTCAATCTTCCTTGTTATTTTATTTCAAAGCTATGTAAATTTTAAATTTTAAATTAAATTCATGTATACTTAAACAAAATCACTTAAGTTCTATTATTTAAATACTGTTATTCAAATATTCCAAAAATCTCTATCTTTCCACTTTCAGAAATTATCAAGTATATTTTTAAAATCAAACTATTTATTTTACACAAAGTTCATTTCTTTTAACGAATCCAAATGTCACCAAAAATATTTTTACTTTAGATTTTCCTTTTACTTTCTTTTCGAATTCTAAACATTTTTCCATTGGTATTTAAAAATACCAAAATCTTACCAATAATTTCATAGTACCCCATAAATTCAAAATCACGTAAGAGTTTATCATGGCTTATAAAATATATCATATCACTGGATATAAAAATAAATTCAACATTTTTTAGGAATCAAGTTGGATCCCTCCAACATGTTTTTTCCTGCATCCACAAATGTTAGCATAAAACAATGATACCAATCCCACTTCGAAGGGGATATCACGGTATATAGGGTAATCCGCTATTATACGGGGAGCATAGGGTCTCATCTTCTATATATATGTGGGAATATCAATCACTCCAATATATATATACACACACCACTATATATAATACCACATTCAACTGATAATAATTTGTTAATTCTATCAACCAAACAACAATTAATTTTAACTATTTAAAATTTAATGGAGTGAGATTAACTCACATTGATTTTCTACTGTTTTCGCGTTCCATTTTCAATTGAATCTGGACGCGTTTTAAATTGTATGAAATTTTTAGAAGCTCCAATATCTCTCAAACTAGTTTCATTCCGAAACTCTCGCCACTATGAACCTAACGCAAAAGGTTTAATCCTAATCAGACTTCGTATGAGAGAAATATGAATTTAAGAAATTATCAAAACAATTAAATTAAATAAATTAAACTAAAATCAACTCCACTAAAATTACCAAAATTCCACCTTCATCCTTCTCCCTAACACCCGTGCATAGAGATACGACCGTGCCCCTCCATTGGCGATACAGAGCTCCGATGTTCCATATTACAAATCGACTTTGCTGTTTCGCTCCCCTTTGAAATCTCCATCTCTCCATATCATTTTCGACAACCCCCAAGATCCCCAATCAAACTTGAGCTGCTGCTACAGTCGAAAACTATGCCATAGCTGTCGCTTCAACTAGCCACCGCTCCTCCTTCGACCAATCATTCGGCAAATCGACACTGCCAATCTTCATTTCATCTCGAGTTCTACCACCTCGACCCAAAAAAACCACCGGAGCATCCCTTCGATGGCGACTTCTAAGCCATGCTACAGTCACGGCCAAACATCTCCTCCCCAAAAAGCTATCGGACCCAACAATTCTCTACCCTGAGATGCCTCATCCCATTGCGAGACGAAATCAACCCTCCTCTCGTCAAATCGAGGCCCACAACCACATGAAACTCTAACCCTAGTCGAATCTATGCTCTGATAGTGAAATCGATCATCAAAAAACAATGCCGTACTATACACAAATGATATCAGATCGAAGAGAATTGTAAAACAAGAATTTACAAATTGTTTACGTGATTTTTAAATGAGCATGTTGTGAGAAAGGATATTTTGAAGTTGTCAAATTTCTTTTTTTTCCTTTACTATTTTCGTTTGATATGAGATGGAAGGGCTACGTTATTTTGAAGGGGGAAAACATGTTTGAATCAGGTTGCTACAGTGATTTGAAGAGAGGTAAAAAGTTCTAATGTAAAGATATTTGTCAAATCAATTATATATGTGTGTGTGTGTAATTTAAATTTTAAATTGTCTCGAGTTCGTAGCTTAAAATCTTGACCTCCCATTGAGGCATTCCGCTAAGCATTCATAATGTTATACCCCTGCTCTGAACGCAAAGGAAAGGTTCCGAGTCCTAATTCGATCGTATGGAGAAGATAGTTTGTTGGACCTAATTATTATATTGAATTTTGTTATAAATTTTAGCGCATTTATGTCCCATACGATCACACGTTAACTCCAAAGGCTACAAAATTGGAAAACCGATAATAATACACCATTACGGATTCAATGGAATTGGTTTCATCAAATTCCGAGACTGTGCCCTAGGAGGCTGTTTTTAAATGTCAAATTAAACGATATATTTTTAAAACTGAACAAATCACTTTCAAATTCACTTTTTAAACTTTTATTATCTTCATTATTTTCAATATAGATTTTATAAGCCTTTAAATTATTTTTATCAAGCTTAAAACTCCAGATTCAAAAATTTACCCAATTTCCAATTATTAAATTCAATAATTTAATTATCAAATAAATAGTGATATTTGAAATTCAAGTTAAAAATTAACTTTCAAATATTTAAAATCAATTAAACATTCGAATTTCAAATATTCAAAATTCTGGGTCGTTACATGAGTAACAAATAGTTATGATCTACGATGGTTTGATCATTTTTGCATCGAGTAATTTGGGAGAAATATTATGGTAGGGTTATCCCAAGGATCCTTCTCAATTAGATTTGAAAGAACATAAGAAGTGAAGAAAAACATTATACAGACAGTTTCCTTCAAACAAAACTTTTCTAAATTCACCAATTAATTACAATGAAATCCTATGAAGTTGAGAATTAATCTCAATCTCATAATCCAAGAAAAATGACCCTTCTCTTACACAATGAAGCATATACAAGCATTCTTATAACTGTCTAATATAATATTTGTCGTTGAATCAAAGACCTTGGTGAAAACTTCAAAACACCACAAACAAAATAGCCTCTAAGTCCTCGAACTCCAATTTCACTAGAATTCCTCAATCCAGTTGACTAGAAAATCCATTAGTTGAATTTTGCTTGTAGATCAATATGGATTTCTAGTCGATTGGAAAATAAACGGAGTGCTTGGGTTGAAATTCTTTCAATATATAGTCCAATCGGTTAAAAGTTTGCTACAAACTTCTATCACTCCTTTCCTCCTTCGTCTCTTTGTCATCGCTTATCTGCTGCTCCATATGACATGTCATCTTCATCGATGTGATCGTAAAACCTTCTTATCTGCTTTGAAATTTTTTTCCACTGATTCCAGTAGTCTCTACCTTGATACCAATTTTCCATATAAGCAGGTCAACTCCACCTACATCCTCAAGCTCTAAACAATCTCTTATATCACCATGGAAATAAGTGTCTATATCCAAAAAACCTAAACAACCTCTAAACCGTCTAATTATGTATGCCCCTTAATATAAAAATTGCTTGTAATACCACAAAGGACTTCATGTAAGCTTTGTGGTTTTTAGTTGCATGCTTCACATTGACTCGGACAAATTTGCCTCTCCAACTTCAATTTGAGAACTCCCTAAATTCTCCACCATTCTTCCGATTAGTTTATATATATTATTGCTTCCCTGTTTTCCCTACAGGACCTCCATATTTTCCTTCCATACCCATATGATCCACCTCGAGTTGACAAATCTCAACCTTTTTCTTTCAACTTCCTAAAGAAATAAGATTCTTTTTAATTTTTAAGATATGCCTATCTCCTTAAATCTCATCATCATTCCATTATATATCTTCATCTTACCTTAACCTATGTTATTACCATGCAATTCTCTACAATCAACAAATTCCATTTTATCATTTTTCTCTTCACAATCATTAAAGTTCCTTTTGATTGCGTATATGGAAACATGCACCCGAATCATCCTATCTTTGCTTCTACTTTTATGTACAAATAGGACATCATCAAATTGCTCACCAACATGTACCTCATTAGCATTATTATCCTTTTATTTCTTTTGGCCTTTTTCCAATGCTTTCATCCGCTCTTTATCCTCATTTAGCATATTGCAAAATTTCAACAAGTGATCGGGTTTTCCATAGTAATATTAGATGAACTCTCTTTCCATGATTGATCTATTTGACCGTTTTTACATATTTATACGCTTACCCCTTCTTGCAATATGCACCTCTTAAATCATATTGTATTTTTCCTTTCTTCATTATCATTTCCATCTATTAAGTTCATCCTCCGCATCTTTTCATTAAGAAAGCTACTAACCACCGATCTCATTGAAACAATTCCACCTAGTTTTGAGTTATTTAATGCAACCATAATGTTTCCTAACTTTGAAGTAATAAACTCATTAATGTAAAGGATTGTGTCTAATCATCAACCTTGTAATTTAAGATTGCCAGTTGGTTACGTTTGCTTGAATATCATTAAGATGCTTTTCGATTGATCCAACTTTCTTAAGCTTCAGATTTACAAATTTTTTCATAAGAAGGGCCTTATTTGTTGCATAGTTCTTTATGTTCATTCCTTTCCACTTTTTTCAAACTTCATAAGCAAATGTTTCATTAGCAAAAATTTGAATTACTACATTCTCCAAAAAGAACTGAATTGCCGTCGGTGCCTTCTGATCCAAAGTTTCCCATTTCGCTTCATTACTATATCTCTCTACTTTGTTCTTCAATGGATGTTAAAGACCATTTGGTTATAGAAAACCCTCTATCTTTGCTTTCCATAACCCTCGATTTCTTCTATTAAGTTTTTCAACACCAACCTTCCCTGCAACCAAACACTCTTTAATAAAAATTTATGCAGTATATTTTGATACCAATTGTTCATGTTATCCCAAGGATCGCTATATAATTAAATTATGAAGATATACAAAGAAAAATAGTACAAGCAATTTCCTTTAAATAAAACTTTATTACAATTAATTACCAAGAAAACCTCTAAAGAAATGAATTAATCTCAATCTCTAAACCCTAGAATAATAACTTCTCTTACATAATGAACCCTAAACAAGCCTATTTATAACAGTCTGCTATATTGGATCATAGATTTGCGAAAAATTCACCCAAAAATGATGAAAATACCACTAATATCTCGAATTCCAGTTTCTCTAAAATTCCTTTATCCAATCAATTAGGAATTTCATCACTAGACTATTGCTAGTTGGTTGGTATGGATTTCAAATCGACTAGTGAATAAACATAGCACTCTGATTGAAAATCTTCCAAAGTACTATCGACTAGTAGGTCCACTAATCAAGTGGAAAGAGTTCCAATTGACTGTTAGATTTTACAAGTTGGTTGCTAATTCGTTGCTTTTGCTAAAATCTTTTTTACTCCTTCCTTCGTCTCTTTGGCGTCACTCCTTTGTTGCTCTAAACGATGCATCATTTTTCAATGACGTGATTGTAGTGTTTCTTATTTTGATTTTGAAATGTTATATCACTGATTCAAAATATTGTGCAAATAATGCAATTATTCAAGAATGGATGCAACTAACTTTAATTTGATATCTCCAAACCACCAATTTATTCCTATAGTAATAGAAATACGCATAAAGATCTTCCAAACAAAACGTGTAGTATTAGAACTCATCAAATTTCATAAGAAAGTTGGTAAATTTATGTATTTGTTGCCATGCTTCAATCTATTATTAGTGTTCCAACCACCGTTTTGAAGAAAAACCATTTATGTTCCTATATAAAATAACATATGAATTATTAGGAAATACTATAGGTTCAATTTAAACAATATCTAATTAGAACTTATCCAAATTCACAAGGAACAACATCAAATCACATTAATGTGTGGATTAAACTGATTGGTCAAATTACATTATTGATTTGCTTTTTTATAAGCAATATAATAGATACATGTAGGCTAAGCTATGAAAACAAAGACAGATAATTTTGTAAGCTGATGGGCATATGTAGTAGAAATAGCTAATTTTAGTTGAATTAGACAGTTGATATAGTTCTACAGTTTCACCACCTAATAATTTTGAAAGATGATTAATTTCCAAAAATGCGGAAAGTTTATGCAATTAGAACTGTAAACTGTAGTTGGGCTATTGTGTTTACACAGGAGAAAGTGCTCTTGAGTGCCCTAAGTCATAACTTGCGACTTACATGTAATAAATCAAGCCTTAGGACAAAAGTCACTTGATCGATGCATCAATTGTATTCCTACGCAACATGATAATTGTAATATGACTTACGAATAATGATTCATGACTTAGAGTGCTACCTTCATGGCAGTCTAAGCTCGACCAAAAATGTAATGACTTGTATTTTCGACCCTTAGAAATCGATAATAATACATTCATGGTATTCATGTGCTGAATATCTAGGTGCCTGAAAGATAGATTGTTGGGATGATAGAAAGAAAGGATAGAAAAAATATCACATAGTAATGAGAAAATATATAAAATATAAAAGATCTTTACAAAAAGAAATCATCTTTTATACATAACATAGACTACACTGATCTATTTTCATCCTAGATAGTTATAACAACTTGTCCATACAATTGCTGATAAATTCAAAAAGAAATCAAAGTAACAAAAAATATAAGAACATAAGATACGAGAATACGTCTTGAAGAATCCATCTCACCTCTTGAAAGCTCCAAAGGATCCAGCTAATTTGAAAAATATGCTCAGACTGACCCGAGTATTAAAGAACAATAACGCCCAGATCAATCTAGAAAAACCAACGTGAGAAACTCAAATCATAAGGAATATATTTATTACAAGTTATAAAATTCTTTAAAATCAAAGGTATCTCGTAAGACCAAGCCGCACGTAAACACAGATGGATTTTACCTTACGATAACCAAAACCCATTCTATAGAAAATCCAGTGATATTATAGTAATGTCTAAGGTACAGTTGCATATTAATCATGGTTGAAATTGTTACTTTAATTAAATTCCATCATAATAGGTATACAATCAAGTTTAAAGGATCGTACTTGAAAATGGATTCTAACTATGAAAGGGTAAGGATCTACCCATCGATTCAGTACACCTCTATATAAAATGTACTAGAGGCTACAACACGTCGCATCTCTGCTACTTAGGACGGCCCTATCCCTTATGGGATAGTGTCGAATATGATCACGCTAGGTTGATAAACAACCACAATGGGCCCTAAAGCATAACCTAAAGATCCGCCTTTCTTACTTCTAAAGACGACACTTAATACATCATCGGTATTCGTGTGTCGATTATTTAGTCGTTCGAAAGGCAGTCATTAGGGGTGGAAGAAAGAAAAGATAGAATAGAATCTCACAAAAACATGACGAGTAACATATAATATATAAATTATGTCTTTACAAAAAGAAAAAACTTTAATATACATACAATATTCCAGTACACTAACCTACTATCAGCTTGGAAAGTTATAACAACCAGCCCTTACAATTGACGATATCTACAACAATGAAAAACAATGGAAAATAAAAGAAAATATGAAAGTACATCTCGGAAATCCAACTTGACTCCTAAGCTCTAAAGCATCCAAAGCTAATTTAAACTATGCTCGGTCTGACCCAAGCATTATAAGAAAACAACACCCAGGTCAGTCTTGTAAAGCCAACATGAGAAAAACTCAAAAAAAATCAAAAATGTTGAGTTCTATATTTTAAAAAAAAAATTCAAAATAAAAGTACCTCGTAAGACCATACCACGTATAAACACATATGGGCTTTTACCTTATGATAACCAAACCATTATTATTATAAAATCCGATGATATTATAATAATGTATAAGAATTTAAATTAAATATATCAAGTGGTTGTGATGTATGTACATTACAACAATAATAGGCATAAAATAAAACCCAAAGGCATGTATTGGAGAATGGATTTCTAACAATGGCAGGATAAAGGACTACCTTCCTAATTCTGTACACCTTTAGATACACGTAGAACGAGATCGAAAACCTTTCGACCTCATCATGACGAGACCAGCCTACCCCTTACTATATAGTATAAAATATTATCAACCCTAGGCTTCGATTAACAACCAAATTGTACCCAAAGCATATATAATCATAGATACTAAATCTGGATAAGAAGACGACTATACCCTAATAGGAGCGATCCATATAGCCTTGCACTTACCCTATTTTTTCCATTCTTGGGGTGTGAGGCTTTGAGAGGCCACGATTACCTTTTCCTCAAATGGAATCCTAATACTGCCCTCTATAAAGAAATACAATGTCAGCATTCATCCACACAAGTTGTTCCAGGATCGAACAAATGTTCAACATTTACTATTTTTCATTTTGGAATCATCCTAGGGAAGAATAATATAGCTCCATAGCATACTTCATAACGATCCATCACGAAAGTTATTAGTTTGGAGTGGTTTGGACAAATCATACTTATCTGAAATAAGAATATCCTAACTAAGCTGTAATTCCCGGCTAACTCAGTTTAGGTTCTTCGAAAGTATGCAACATAAGTATTCAAGTCCTCACCAAGGAACTTGAATATGCACCACATACTTCCTAAGTTAAAACAGTTCAAGATTTGATAGTCGGTTATTTAACTATCAAATACACATCAAATAATAATCCATAGGTTTAATTTGCCCATAGCAACCACTAAGCCTCAAAATAATTTTTCGTTTATTTAAATCTCTTTTTAGAATATTTATCAAAATATTCATATACTTTTCACATTGGAATGAGTATATTCACAAAACATTTTGAAAGATTTCTCATTTCAAAATCATATTAAAAAGATCAAAAAAATGTCATTTAAATTAGAGATTAGGATAACCCCAAAACTATGTCATCGGTGTTAAGTATGGAACAACTGTCCACACCACCAAAGGTCGGTTAAGGGAAATCTCATCTTCAATTCTTTTATAAATTTCTTCAATAGATCCTTTTTAAAATCATTTCCATTATGAAATCTCCTTTGCTTAATTTCTAAATCCATTTATAAAGCTCTTTCAAAAATATCCAAAAATCTTTTATAAATATCCAAATTCATTTATAAAACTTCTTTTATAGGTCCCCAAAATCATTTATAAAACTTCTTATATAAATCTCCAAAATCATTCATAAAACTCTTTTATAATTCTCCAAAATCATTTATAACTCTCTTTTCTTTAAACATCATTTGTAAATCTCCTTCAAATAACTCTTTTATAAAATATTATTTATAAAATATCATTTGTAAATATCTTTTTCAAAATAATTAAGCAACTTACAAAATCACTTAAAACACTTGTCATCAAATTTATATAGAACTAAAGTCAATTTAAAAACCATAGCATTCAAAAGTTTGAAAGGAGGCTTAGTGACCACAATAGTACTGTATCAAGTTACCATTTTAACTAAATTGGACTCCCAAGTCACATAACAGTTATTTATATAAGCCAACGTATATGTAAATAAAATCCATAACCAAATCCGGGAATAATATATCGATACAAATTAACTGGCAGATACATGTCTAGATAATATAATAGAAGGATGGTGATTTGTCCTACTAAATAGATGCCCACACAATCTATTAAGTTTAATATAGCATAACATGGATTAATTCTGCTATGAGATGTCCAATAATCTACTTAATTATGGTATAGCAGAATTGTAACGACTCGTAAATTTTCAATAGTTAAGTTTGGCCATTTTAGTTAAAATTGAGTAAGTAAATTTAGAAGAAACAAAACTTTTACAATTTATAATGAAGTAAATGTTAAGAATTTACATATGAAATATTATATCGATTAATATAGACTTAATTAAAAAGGTTGAATTGAATCAATTCTATTTATTGGAAACTAATTTTTTTGGTATGCAAATTTATAATAAATGAGTTTTTGCAAGAAATTGAAATTTTAATAGAATGGAATTCATTAATATAATAATGAATAATGAAAATTGTTACATTTGGTTATAAAATAGAAAATGAGTAAATAAAAGTAACTGTTGAATAAACCAATGCAATAATTGTAGATAAGTAATTATAACGAGTGTTGTTGATAATAAACGTACTTAAATGGTAATAAATTGAATATAAGAAAACAAAGGCGTTTAGTGGATTAATTAATGAATTCATGAAATAAAATTTATGTCCTGTAGGTAATTATAATATTGTTGGAAGTGAAAACTTATTAAGTATGAAACCAAGAAAGTAAATTAATTAAGAATATAAATAGAAATTAATGTACATATTTGGCAAATATAACTAAATAGTATGGAATGAAGCATGCATTAATGAAATTTAATATAAGTCAATGTTAATTTCACCCATAAATGTCAATTTATTGAATAGCAAGGTTCTAAATCAAGTAACGAATTTGTTAAAATTTCAATTGATAATTTATAAAATGTAATGTGAAATCAATTGTAGTTAATTGACCTAATTGTGCAGTTAGGATAAATAGATTTGTCATTAAATATTGTTTATTCCATAAGATGTAACCAATGTTAATTTCATTTATAATATAACAAGTGGTGGATTTTAGGAGTGAAAATTAAGATTTATTAATTTATTTGAAAGTTAAAATTCAGTAAGTGAATTAATTGCAAATAAGTGAAATTCAATATTAAATTTTACATTAATAGAAGTGTGGATGAAATTTGTGGATATTAATGCAATTGCTACGAATCAATGAAAATTCATCCAATGGATAATAGGATGAGAACGGTGTATGTAATCGATTGCAACACTTGTCCGTTAGTGATAACTTAAATGTAATTTAACGTTAATGGAGTCTACTAAATTAAAATGGGTAATAATGTATTTCTAATGGTGTATGGATGAATTGACAATTAAATTAAAGGAAATGATGTTAAGGTTATTCATATTGGACAATTTGTTGAATTATAAAGAATGGAAATAAATTTTTATCAATATGTTGGAATTTAATTTCTGATAATAAGATAAATTACAAGTAAATGAAATTGGAATAGCTAAATTTTACGTTAATTGAAAAGAAGATGGAATATGAGAATATTTAATGTAATAGTTTGAATCCAATGGTAAATCCTTTTATTTGATGATAATAATGGGAATAATTATTAATTTATTTAATTTAATGGAACTATTGGAAATTTTATTTGTAATTTTTGAATAAGATGAAATTGAAACTTAATGCTGAAATTTTAGGACGAATCAACATTAAATTTACATCTAAATTAGTGTAACGACACATAAAATTTTAATAATTTTTAATAAATTAATAGGTAGAGAATAAAACGTATAAATTAATAGGTAGAGAATAAAACGTATAAATTAATAGGTAGAGAATAAAACGTATAAATTAATAGGTAGAGAATGAAACGTATAAATTAATAGGTAGAGAATAAATAGTATAAATTAATAGGTAGAGAATGAAACGTATAAATTAATAGGTAGAGAATAAATAGTATAAATTAAAAGGATCTGCAACATCGTAGTTGTAAATTATGAATGTTATTGTTTATAATCATACATGTAACTCTAATGATACGATTTTAATAACAAATTCTGTGTACAAGATATGGATTACATAATAGTATTTTCTTAATATCCTTAGCTTTCAACAATAATCAATTAGCGACCTTAATCTTAATAGGATTTGAAAATCATCAACCTTCGGATAAGTCAAATGATATTCTAAATGTTAATAACAATCTTGAAAAAAAAACCTTTACCAGAAGAACATTTTAAGTACACATAAATTTTTATGGGATTATGTTAATATGTATTCAGTAGGCATATGCTCGCTCAAACAAGAAATAATCACTAATACACAGTGTAAATTGTTAAAAAAAATCAAACTATCTATGTTTATCACGCAAAAATGCAAAATCATAAAGGTTATTAGTGAAATTATGCAAATCTTAACATGTGCGTAGAGGGCACATGCTGATTTTTTCAATTTTGTGCATTGCACTAAGAATTATTGGATCCTATTCATCGTTAATTTGCTACCATTTCACGACTTTGACCACCACCTTAATTTGTTGAATGCCACGAATGCCAAAATGATGAATGATGTTGCAAGTCAGAAGAAAATGCATGCTCCTATATGCGTTTCTTTTTTTTAACATGGGTGTCTGACATGATTGATGCTAGTTAAATGACATTAGATGCCAACAATATTATTATGCATTGTCATTATCTTAATTCTTTTATCAATTAACCTCTCCACTTTTCTTTCCAATCTGATTGATAACCTGCCTATTTACTTTTCTTACCATATTTATTATTTGCTAGAATCTAGCCGTTTCATAATTCCATTTTTCAGCATTTGATGTGTCTTCTCTAAATCTAAACGAAAAATCTGGCTTACCCCTTTTATTCATTTACATTTTCTTCTGTTTCAAATTTCATCGTGACTGACACGCAACTTTACTTTAATCACTGCGTCAATCAAGCATCCATCTATTAATTTTCATTTATTTTATATTTATTGCCAACGTTATAAATTTGAAAGATCACTTGCTTCCCTTGTCTCCCTGATTTCACATCTCTGTACCTATCCTTTTGAGTTTCTTACTTTTATATTCTATTATTAGCCTAAACGTGCATTTTGACCGTTGCCATCCCCGTATTTATTTCTTTTCTTTTTGAAATTAAAACGTATACGTTTTACATTTATTTATTTCTAAACCATTCATTGCCTTTTCTTTAGATCAATCCATTCTCTTCTTATTTGCTTTAACTTCAATGCTGAATCAACGCATGAATGTTGATATTTCATTTATTATTCCCTTTTATATTATATTTTTCTCTGTAGCTTTCCACTACCTCTCTCTTCATATATTTCATTGTTGCCTGCTCCTTCTTCATTTTCGAGATCCACTCGCCACCATTGCTTACTTTTCCTCCTCCCAAATTTTTCCATGGCCTACGCCGGATATAAAAAAAAAAGAAAAAGAAATTTTTTTGCACGACGTATATACCCATCGCCTGTAGCTATCTCTGCCCCTCTTCCCTTCCCACCGCCTACAACCCTCAACCTCCACTCACGTTTCTCCTACAAGTGCCTGCTTACTTTCTTTCCTAAATAAGAAGGTATATTTATTGTTTAAAAATTTTCTTATAAACGTTCAAAAGGATTTGAGAAAAGTTTGCATTCTTTTGTACAGATCTTGTTATATGTGAAAGTAAATAAGTTATAAAGCTATAAAGGTTTACTTATACAAGATTTATATATATATATATAAGAGTGTTATATCAATGAATTTTATACTATGCGTTAACTAAATACATTGTTATTTATATGATCCAGTTTTTGAATATATGTTTGAAACGTTTTGATTTTTATATATACAAATATTTTATTTTATACATATATTTTGTTATATATAAAGGTTTTATAAAAAATATTAAAAAAATAAAAAAAAAGAGAAAAAGAGAAAACAAAGGAGTAAGTTAACAATGTATTATAAAGAATATTGTTTATCTGCACATATATGTGCATAAGTTTGTTTGATTTCCTGCTGGATATTTTGAAAAGGAAAGTAATAAACTATAATAATTATATATATACATAAGTATTCATTTCAAAAGATATTATATATATGTGTGTTGATCTTTAATATATGTGTTTTATGTTAGAACATTGATTTTTTTAACTATACATATATATTATTTTAATATTGGTTCAAAATGAATATTTATTACATGGAAACGACAACCATAAAATGAATATACTATATATGTGACATTTTGAATAATTATATATTTGTATTTAACATTAATATGAAATGGAAGCATTTTAAAGTTACATGGTTTTCATGGGTGTGAATATATATATATATATATATATATATATATATATATATATATATATATATTTCATTTTTAAAATGCGTGTTTTGATTTAACGTTCGTTTTGAAAGAAAGTAATAAATTAATCATATAATCTTCGTTTCAATTTTATCAAGCTAATTTGATCCGTTCTCATCAATTTCTATCTATCAGCTTTTCCGTCGAAATCGTACCATCTAACTTTGCTTTGGAAGTCGTGCTTGCATTTCATAACTCAACTTCATTGTCTATCTCTCTAACCTTGAAAGGTGAGCAATCACTCACGATTTACATTCTTTTATTTATTAAATTTGATTTCAATTGAAACGACAATTGAAATATGTTGCTGTAGTTATTTAAATTGTTATATTTATGCCATTACCTGTATCTGTTCACCTACGGGATATGACACCATATCCTATTGTTTATACTTTATTTAATTACTGATGATATATTCCTGTTGTATATTATTATCATATCATGCTATATTTTTTTATCTATTATCACTCTGCAACTTCCCTGTAGTTTAGAATTCACTATGGGTTGAAATGATACATACCCGAACAGACTTTAGAATAGGAGAATTTCGTTATGGGTTTAAATGATATACCCAAGCGATTTTCATTTAGTTAAATTTGGGATTACGGATTGGAATGATATCCACATGTATATATTTAGTGTACGGATTTAAATGATAAATATCTGTAACACTTGACCAGATGATAAGGAATATATACAGACACCATGGTTCATATATAAATATTTTGGAAATAAATTCTTTGTTTGGAAAGAAATATATGGTCTTAATAAATGTTAATTCTTAAATTTCTATATATATAGATTTAATAATATTTAATTTAATTAAGTTTGATTTAATACATAAACTATGTTAATATTTATGTAAATTATATTTCAAATAGATTTTTGAAATAATTGGGATAAGTTAAGATAGGGAGATAAATTTGAGTTTATTAAATGGTATCTAAATAAGGATTTATTTAATTAAATCGATCTAAAATTTTTAAATGGGAAATTTTAAAATGGTAGGATTTTATAACTGGATTTTTGATTTAAGCGATTAACTGCATATTTCACGTTTAAGTAAATTAAAGAAAACATTGAGAAAAATGGAATTTAAGGTTAATTAAATAATCTTGAATCAAATGAGGAAGTATTTCAAGACTAAATAATAATGAGGTTAAATCGAGATCTATATGTAACGGTGAAATTGAACATTTAAATTTTTAAGCCTTAAACTATATTGGAATTTAAATGGTTTAAATTTGAGATTCGGATCTGTATTTGAAATCAATATAGTTGAATTTGTTATTTAGAAACTAAATTGAATTAAAATGAACTAAATTGAATAAAAATTTAGTTGAAACGTTGAATACTTAAAGGTTTAAAAATATTGAATATAAAGGGGTATTTTGTGATTACAAATCTGATTTGAGATTGATAAAATTGAAGTGGTTATTTTTGGAATTGAGTTGAATTTAAATTGATAAATTGAGATTGAATTTAATTTAAATGGGAAGGTCGGGTTGATGTTGAAACAATTTGTTAAGTTGAGGGAATTGAAAATATTTTACGGTATAAATTATTTAATATATCTAAACGCTATTTTGGAAAATAGCTATATTTGAAGTGAAATGATATTTGATTTTGAGGTATAAATTAAGATGAAAGAACCACGGTGTTATAGTGTATATTTCTACCCTGTAGATAGTTCCATGGACCCTTAGAGGATGGTTATTCCAAACATCCTTTAAGTTATTTGTATTTCAGTTGATATTTCACTTGAGTTGGATTTATTGATATAAGAATGTTAATCCTGACTCGAGTGTTTTGTGTTTTGCTTTACGCTCGGGTCAGACTGAGTAATATAACATTTGAGACTCACCTTCGAAGTTGGAGGCTTGCTTGAAGATCCAGCTATCTATCCTTTCAGTCATCCTGTTGATTTGTTCAGAGAAGTCATCTGCGCATACTGGAGACTTCACTACATCTAAGATAGCCAGTTGTATTTTATTTCTAACTCCAATGTATATAGTAGCTTCATGAACTCCAATTCTTTATCTATTCCGCTGCATTATATTACTCTGTGTCTGTGATCTGTGATGATTTATTTACTATATATGTTAAATTTTGCCAAATTTTAATTAACAATTCGGTATTTTGAATTATTCAAGTCGGACATGTATGGTTTTATTGTCGATTTGAATGGTCCAAAGTAGAGGGTCGCTTCAGTTGGTATCAGAGCTTTGGCTCTAGGCAAAACTTAACATATATGGTAAATTTATTAACAGAATCACTTACGCTCGAGTTGAATCTCTTCCTTTCTGACTAGATTTCCTTTGAATTTTGGAATGTCCCTCGGTTCCAAAATTCATTCTTGTCTCTCTCTATTTATATTCTTTTGATTCTGGAGTATCCAATAACTCCACTAAATGATTTGTAAAGGCGGATGAAAACTCCTTTACAATTGGCGTCGATTCACCGAAGATTTTTGTATCCTTGGTTTAGATGCTACTATCTCCTATTATTCCAAATTCTATCTCTAGCAATCGTATGTCGATTTGCCTTAGAATTCTGCATCCATCATATTGCTAAATGCACGATTGACCCGATTAAGGTCGCTCGTGATTTATAGAAGTATATCCATCTCCTATTTTGTAATTTAATCATCTTCGATCAAGTCTATCTTCGAATCAGGATTCTATTGGTTAGAGTCTTCTAATTTAAATCTCTACCTTTGTTTTGAAATCCATTCTTAAATCACCCTTTGAAAAATCGAGTATGTTGTATTTTTGAAATTGTTTTGTACCGAAATTATTATTTTGATAACTATGATTTTATTCTATATATAAAAAGAAATTGTTTTCGATAAGGATTATATACCTATATATAAAACAAATAAGAAATATTATTCTATATATATAAAAGTTTTGAAAGGATTTGAAAATTTGAAAACTTGTAAGAAATTGATTTATATAAAAATGATTTACAACTGAAGGGTTAAATTTGAAATTCGAGAATTGAATTCCGGTATTTTGGAATTGGATTTAAGATTTTGGAAAATATATAAAAATAATATGATTTAAAGGTATTTTTCCAAATAAGAAATGTTTCAAATGAGTTCAAATGAGTTCCAATAATTTTGAAGAAATTTCAAAGAAGTTTTCAAGAAAATAGAAGTCCAGAACTCACATATGTCGCTGGAAAATAATTTCGGTGATGAGTGCACGCATCATCGACATTGATTTTCGAGTTTCAGAGTGGGGGAGAGGCCACTTTAATAGCTCTCTATGCGAGTGATTTTGTAAAACCGTTATGATTTCAAATTCCAAAGTATAATTTGATATTTTCCAAAGATATATGTATATATTTGAAACAATTTAAAGCGAGACCGGTGTTCAGTCCTCGAGTTTCGAATTTGTTTTGGTATAACCCAATATATTGAAATTGATTTATTATTGATTTTCAACTCTTGAATTGAAAATGTGATTTCCCTTTATCATTTTGAAGGTTCGAACACTTCCAAGTCAAGGTCTAAAATTTTAAAACTAAGAAATTTCGAAGAGTATAAAATGTTTGATAAAGAATATAAATTTAGTTTGAAATGTTTTGAAATAAA
Organism: Allium cepa; assembly: GCA_030765085.1. Taxonomy (NCBI): domain Eukaryota; kingdom Viridiplantae; phylum Streptophyta; class Magnoliopsida; order Asparagales; family Amaryllidaceae; genus Allium; species Allium cepa. The sequence continues at coordinate 746,581,812 of CM060932.1, forward strand.
ATATAGTTTTGAATAATAGTTTTCAGAAAGGTAAATTGAATATTTCAACTAGAAATAGATAGTTTAAAAGTTTTAAAGGGATAATTATAAATTTGGAAACCATTTGAGTATAATTGATTTTGAGAAAATTTTTAGTTTTGAAATTAAATTGAAATTAAAAACCAGTACTCTTATGGAGATTTTGGAAATGAATTTGTTTGACTTGAATTATTTTAATTTAGAAACTGGGATAATTTTCTAAACCTATTATTTTGGGAACTTTGAAATTTAGATACTTAATTTGGAAGAAAATTTGGTGAAATCATATATGATTTGGAAACTGAATGGATATTGAATGATTTGAAATTGAGAACCTTATATTATTAAGCACTTGATTTGGGAGTGGTCGAACTTATATAAATTGGATTTGTAAAAGTATGAAATTGATTTGAAATCCATTGATTTGAAGGTACTATATTTGGAAAGCTATTTTATATAATCGAAGTCTATATAAGTATGATTTGATCTACTATTGATTTGGAAAGTATTTGATTTGGGAAAAAGGGAATCCTATATATAATGGACTTTATATAAGTATGATATTTGAAAGTGATTTGAAAAGGTACTATATGATATATATTTTGGAAGTAAAGATATGGAAAGTGCCTTCTGCTTGATATCCGCTTTGTGGCCACATCGTGGATTCATTCTATCATTATTATTCTTTCTGATTTTTGGTTTTTCGGATGTAATACTCGAGTGTTCCCACCGTGGCGTAACCCATGGTTTTTTTTCTCTCGTGAATGCATAACGCAATTGCCTGGATGAGTCTTGCCTAGGGGTATGGATTGTTTCCTAGGGGATCCAGGCGTAACCATTGTGTATCCTGCAATCTGTGTAGGTCGCGAATAGCAGTGCAAGTGCCTGGCTGTAACGACCCACCTTTTTGGACAGTTTAAACCGACGATCAAATACACATGCCGGTTCCAAACCATTAAAAAAAGGCAGATGGTTATTGGGGTAATTAAGAAAAGAAAAGAAATAAAGGAAATGAAACAACACAGAATCTGGCAGCGGAACGATAAAATATAATAGTCAAATAAACAGTTCATGAAGTTGTTTGCTATACTTAGACAATTATTTATACAACATTTATCAGAGTTATACATATACAACAGAACAAATAAATAATGCAGCAGACAACATGATGCACGGATAATAATAGTAATAGTATACCAAATCTTCGTCTTCGTCCTCCAGAATAGATCTTCAAAAATCTGAAAACTCAGGACTGACCCGAGCATAATGAAAAGACAAAACACTCGAGTCAGGACTAAAATATCCATATGAAAGTTAAATCAATCGTAAATAAATATGAGTGTGACGGCGTCAGAGATGTTTACGGGGTTTGACATCTCATATCCAGTGTCAACGTGCGTGCAATAACTTAAGAGATGTTACGGGATTTTCCACCTTTCAAGGATCCGTTAAACTATCTATTAGGTAGTAATGTACGCTAAGTAGATAATGTCTATCAGTAATATAAAGTATCAAAATAGCGTTAAGGCGTTACCATAATCCCCCTTAACACATTTTATATTCCCAAAAGCATATACAAGACCGTAGTTTCCCCAAAACCGGAAGTCACCAGAGGGCAATCCATATACTCAAGGTACAAACCAAAACGTAGTGGTCGCGAATAGGATAATCAGTATGACAAGGTACATGAGGCGATACCAACTAGGATACTAGTAGTAGCGTGATCCAGACTGATGTTGAGCATAGCAGCTACTACCTCAACATCGCGAAACAACACTCTCAAATCAAGGGGTGCACCCAAATCAAATCACAAATGTAATAGATATGGTATCGAAGAAGTGTGTCCGCTAGAGGTGGCGAACCTCAATGGCCCGGCGCGGCTCCTGTTTTAGTCATGTCAGGGGTCATCCAATATCGTTCTCTTTCTTCAGTCAACGCGTTCACCAAACCATCCACTTCATTCTAGATCAACACTCCGCGTATAATAGTTATTAAAGTGGTTTTCGGTATCGACGGAGAGTATGTCCATATCCGATCCCGGTCTCTTTAATAACTACATATTATTACACTGATGGCTCTTTTATATTTCAAATTGATTCATGATTGATAACAAAATATCATATTCGCTTTAAAATCAAATCCATTTCAAAATCATCATATATTCAAAATTATCAATTTTGTCCGATAAATCAATTTCACTTCAAAATTTGATTCGAATTCAATTTAGGTTATAATCTCTACTTTAACCTAGTTCGTATTTAAACCAAAGGTTTAAATATAAACATTTCCATCTCTTTAACCAGTTTGAATTTAAGAAAATAGTTTAAATAGTTTAAAATAGTTAAATAATTCAAAATAGTTTAATAGAAAATATTTAAATAGTTTAATCGAAAATAATTTGAATATAAAATGGTTTATATATAAAATAGTTTGGAAAAAATCAAAAATTATTTGATAAATAATTCCAAAGTCAAACCAGTCAACTTCCCAAATTTCCTATCCAAATCAAATCCAAATTCCATTTCGATTTAATCGATTTATTCCAATTTCAACTTGAATAAATTTCTATTCCACGTAAATTTCGATTTCAATTCACAAATTTCTTTAAATTTCAATTCAATTCCAAATTAATTTAAATCTAAATTTCAAATAAATTTTCAATTTCAAACTCAAACTTGAAATATCATTTCATATCAATTTTCTTAGAAATATTCAGAGTTCGATTAAAAGTCCAATCTTTTAAAACAAATCAACTTTCAAAAATTTACACCGTATTTCAATTTTCAATTTAAATCTAAACTTCGATTTTATTTAATAATTTCATTTACCAAGTTTAAATTCTAACATTTCGAGCTCCAATTCAAAATAATTCAATTTCCATAAATTGGATTTTATTCTTAAAATCAATTCATTTAAATAATTTCAAAACAACTTTTAAAATCATTTAATTTATCCAACTCGGTGTCCGTATATAATTTTCTAACCTATGGCCAAGTGATTAGTTATTACAATTAAATATCAGGGATGAATATATCATTTGAATCAATCACAGTGTCATATGTATGCATAGCAGGATATATATAAACAAATAAACATCCAAACATTTAAATATCAACCAATAACATCCATCGAAATACATCATCCAATAGGTAATACAATTCACGGCAATTTCATATTTATCAATGTCAGATAATTTAATCGCAATTCAATTTTAATTTAAATTTAACTGTCAATTTAATTTTTTTAACGGTGAATTCAAATGACAATCAATATGATAATTAAATTTTATCAAACAATAACAAATAAAAATCATAACTATGCATAATGTCAAATTTAACTAGCATAAAGATATTCAGTACGTTATGAGCGTTATAAAACACTCACCTTGATTTTACGATTTTAAATCAAATCGAACGACGTTAGATTTAACATAAAATTTTAATGAGCTCCAAACACTTTCGGATCTGCACTGCAGCGCAGCTCTCATCTCCGTGATTCCGGCGCTTCTTCCACAACGTGAAATTCACGTATGCAAACCCATTAGCCGCCGATCTTCAAGCAATTTTCATGACCACCTCGTCGACTTCCAGAACGATCAGCTAGCGCCACCACGAAGCCCTTCACCAGAGCCACCTACGCGCCAAGTTTCATCCCGTCATTCGCCGTCGTTTGCACGCAATCCAAGGAAATACGTACACACTTTCAAGTCAGATCTGGACGAATCCATGAAAAAATAGCATACATCAACCGTATGGATTTGAAGAGCTCGTCGAGATTTACACTTTTGCTTTTGGAATTTTTCGATTTCGTCGAACGGATTGAGAGATATTAAGGAAAGAAGATCGACAATTTCTGGCCATGGAATAGGTGGCGGCCATGATTTAGAATTATGGTTTCTGGGTTAAAATAATAATAAAACTGTCCCGGTTTGCGTGCGTATTTATATAGGTAGGTCCAAAATCATCCGAACTCCAATCGAGACGTGCCGCCAGCCGTTTATAAGGTTTTACCCCCATTCCGGACGTAATGGAACTAGTTTCAAGGCCTAATTCAATCATATCTGGAAGATAGCTTTTCGAAGTCGATTATTTTAATTAAATTCGAAATTAAATTTCTACGCGTTTCAAGCTCGCACGGCCAAACGACAAGTCCAATTGCTACGAAAATTGAAATCCTACCATAATTTACTATTACAGATCCGATGAAACAAGTTTCGTCGAAATCCGAGACTGTTTGAAAAATGGCTATTTTAACTCGTCAATTAAATATTAAAATATTCAATTTTCACAAATTTACTTTTATTTCGATTTTAAAAGTTCTACAACATCATTCTAACTTTAATATGATAAAATAGAATTTTACAAATCATTTTTAATCATATTAAACCCGTTATCCAATTATTCAAATAATTTCAAATATTAAATTATTCAACAAATTACATTAATAATCATTTTCCTTCAATAATCACCTTAAATTTTCTAATTAAAATAGCTAAAAATACGGGTCGTTACACTCTCCCCCACTCAAAACTTTTCGTCCCCGAAAAGGAAAATAAGGGAAAAGGAACTAAGTATAGAATTCAACATTAGATATATTTTATTCAAAGTTACCAACTTATAAAACAATGAAATTCCATTTATAAAGTCATAACTACGCTTCCACAATGTTACTCCGAACGGCTTTCTAAATTTAAAAGTTAGTTATCAAAACAAGTTATAAAATTTAAAAACTTGAAAAATTTTCTAACACCCGGATTCACGGAAAATTTCGGCAGGGTCTCCTTTGCGCGGCTCGATCGAAAAATTTTACAATTCAATATATAACACAAATATAACCAATATACATCAAATATACATCTCATCTCAATGATGAGGCATCCCATATCTGGGGAAACAACATATATATATCACCAATACCATATAAAACCATAAGCGTACCTTTTATTTAGCATTTATTAGCAGTTTACTTACATTTTGTATTTAGCACAGAAGCGAGCTCTACAACGAAGCGCAACGCCTTTGCTACCTACTAAAATGCTCAATAACTAAGTTAGAACCATGCATATAAAGATAGATCGATATATTTAGCCTACACAACATATATATAACCTATTTAGCTTCAAAACTGAGATTCCAATTTCAGGACAGCAAACAAATCTCAGTTTTAGGTCACCTAAACTATAAAATTTGGTAACAGAATCTAAACAAAAGTTCTTTTATTCATTTCAAGCTTTCCGGAATGTCTAAAATCATCGAATTCGGACCATACATTCAAAAGTTACGGCCGTTTTACTTAGAGGATATGCCTCAGCCTGGGCAATGAATTGCGCAGGTCAGCGACGTTCACCCACGTTTTCGACCTTCTAACCGATATCAAAACACAAAACACTTAAAACAAAAGTTTTAGATTAAGTTCTTAACTTTCTAGAAAGTGTAAGATCATCAAAATCCGATAAAGCAGTCAAAAGATATGGTGAAAATACTAAGGGTGTATACTACTGATTTTACTTATTTTTACACAGGACAGCGAGTAACATTCAAGTTTTTAACCAAGAAGACGAAGGAATTTTCTCAAGTTATCTAAACAAAAGTTGTGCTATAGTTTCTAAGCTTTCCGAAAAGTCCAAAATCGTCGAATTCCGTTTAGGCATTTAAAAATTATGGTTGTTTTCGTTTCAGCATATATTGGACAATGTTGGATTTTTTTTTTCCAAAAATTTGCTTTTATTATTTCAAAGTACAAAACATCAAAACTTCAAATTTTCTAAAGAACAATCATAAACACAAAGTCATCTATTTTCTTATTCATCCATGCAATAGGTTTACATTCAATTTGTTTCCGATTTATTCAAGTTTGTTTCATTCACATTTTTAATTCAAGTCAATTTGCTCCCAATTTGAATTTAATTATTTAAAATTTTATTCCGTTTATTCAATTCCATTAACACTAATGAATTCTACTTAATCAATTATCATCCATCTAACAACCAATGCATATCAAACATTAACATCCATCCAAAATCTACACTAAATCAATTATACATTTCCAAGTCAATTTTAATTTCATACACTTCCAAGTTTATTGACATTTAGTTATATTCAAATTTAATTAGTTTCCATTTACCAATTTTATATTTCATTAAGTTTAAATTTTATTCATTCACTTATACATGTATCATTCATTTTACAGCTTAAATTTCTTTTATATTTACAACTACCAATAGATCTTTACATTTTATTTTTCACTCTCACACTGGTATATTATTTCTCTACTTATCCTTATTAGCATTTTAAACCCTTTAAGTATTTGGTAAGTTATATTTATGCAAATAGAATGTAGTTAAACAACATACAACTTCTTTTCATTTAAAGTTGAATTTTCAATTTATCAATTCTTAAGTCATTACTTAAATTTCACTATAATTTAATTTCACATTTATATTCACATATAGTATTTTCATTTTATATTAACATAATTGTGAATCACCTTTAAATGTTAATTTAAATTCCAATTATTTACTAACAATTTTATTTATACTTGCAAACCATTAATTAAATGCATATTTCATTATTCAAACCTATACTTGTATATTATCCAATTAACAATTCATATAACATTTTTGAACTTCTTAAGTATTTTGGTAAGTTATATCTAAGCTATAGAATGAAATTTAATACTATGCGAGTTTTACAGTTTCAATTTTATTTTAAGTTCATAATTTCCTAATTCTAAGGATTTCTACTTCAATTGATATTTTCACTTAGCTCTTAGGTTCATTTCTCATTTCACAATTCAGAAGTTCCTTAATGATTCAAGTCTAAATTCATTTCAATCAAAAAAAAATCATTAATTATTAAAGAACTTAAGAATTCCAATCCCGGTTTCATTTCAAATCAAGATTTGAAATAATATATACTTATATAATTTATATATCAAATCATACTATAGAGAATGCAAAACAAAATAAAATTTGAGTCAAAACAAGGTTTAGACAAGCTATTAAGTGGTCTCCCCCACTCGGACTCTCGAAAATAAACGCCAATGATGCGTGCACACATCATCGAAATCATTTTCTAGCGTCAAGAGAAGGGAATATAACACTTATCATAAAAAAATCATTCGAAAACAATTTCAACTCAATTATACTATCATATAATGCTCATATTATATTTTTCAAATTCTTGTAAGTCAATCTCAAACACCGGAATTTAAATTCCCAAATCCAAGTTAAAATTCATTTATATTCATTATCAATTGTGTTTACAAGATTTCATTTTCCTAAATCCATTGTTATTTAATCAATTGTTGTAAATATTGACTGATCAAACAATAATGATAAAATCTAATATTATCATCTCCTAACAATCAATTCAATCAAAATGAATAAATATTCAAATAATTCTTTTATATAAAACATATTCCAAAATGATATTGTGTTGGTTTGTCCTATTCGAGTGTTTAGAAATTCCTATCGACGCCTTGGCGTCCCAAGTATCGACCAGAATTCATAAATACTCAACGGAACAAATTAACACAATATAAAACCATTTTATATCAAATAACAAGTACGCTCTCTCATATACACTCAACTCATTCATATTGTTTACCTCTATTTCAATGAGTTATTCCCCACTAGAGCCAAGGTTTATCGCTAAACCAAAGCTCTGATACCAACTGTAACGACCCTCCTTTTTGGACAGTTTAAACCGACGATTAAATACACATGCCGGTTCCAAACCATTAAAAAAAGGCAGATGGTTATTGGGGTAATTAAGAAAAGAAAAGAAATAAAGGAAATGAAACAACACAGAATCTCGCAGCGGAACGATAAAATATAATAGTCAAATAAACAGTCCATGAAGCTGTTTACTATACTTAGACAATTATTTATACAACATTTATCAGAGTTATACATATACAACAGAACAAATAAATAATGCAGCAGACAACATGATGCACAGATAATAATAGTAATAGTATACCAAATCTTCGTCTTCGTCCTCCAGAATAGATCTTCAAAAATCTGAAAACTCAGGACTGACCCAAGCGTAATGAAAAGACAAAACACTCGAGTCAGGACTAAAATATCCATATGAAAGTTAAATCAATCGTAAATAAATATGAGTGTGATGGCGTCAGAGATGTTTACGGGGTTTGACATCTCATATCCAGTGTCAACGTGCGTGCAATAACTTAAGAGATGTTACGGGATTTTCCACCTTTCAAGGATCCGTTAAACTATCTACTAGGTAGTAATGTACGCAAAGTAGATAATGTCTATCAGTAATATAAAGTATCAAAATAGCGTTAAGGCGTTACCATAATCCCCCTTAACACATTTTATATTCCCAAAAGCATATACAAGACCGTAGTTTCCCCAAAACCGGAAGTCACCAGAGGGCAATCCATATACTCAAGGTACAAACCAAAACGTAGTGGTCGTGAATAGGATAATCAGTATGACAAGGTACATGAGGCGATACCAACTAGGATACTAGTAGTTGCGTGATCCGGACTGATGTTGAGCATAGCAGCTACCACCTCAACACCGTGAAACAACACTCCCAAATCAAGGGGTGCACCCAAATCAAATCACAAATGTAATAGATATGGTATCGAAGAAGTGTGTCCGCTAGAGGTGGCGAACCTCAATGGCCCGGCGCGGCTCCTGTTTTAGTCATGTCAGGGGTCATCCAATATCGTTCTCTTTCTTCAGTCAACGCGTTCACCAAACCATCCACTTCATTCTGGATCAACACTCCGCGTATAATAGTTATTAAAGTGGTTTTCGGTATCGACAGAGAGTATGTCCATATCCGATCCCGGTCTCTTTAATAACTACGTATTATTACACTGATGGCTCTTTTATATTTCAAATTGATTCATGATTGATAACAAAATATCATATTCACTTTAAAATCAAATCCATTTCAAAATCATCATATATTCAAAATTATCAATTTTGTCCGATAAATCAATTTCACTTCAAAATTTGATTCGAATTCAATTTAGGTTATAATCTCTACTTTAACCTAGTTCGTATTTAAACCAAAGGTTTAAATATAAACATTTCCGTCTCTTTAACCAGTTTGAATTTAAGAAAATAGTTTAAATAGTTTAAAATAGCTAAATAATTCAAAATAGTTTAATAGAAAATATTTAAATAGTTTAATCGAAAATAATTTGAATATAAAATGGTTTATATATAAAATAGTTTGGAAAAAATCAAAAAATATTTGATAAATAATTCCAAAGTCAAACCAGTCAACTTCCCAAATTTCCTATCCAAATCAAATCCAAATTCCATTTCGATTTAATCGATTTATTCCAATTTCAACTTGAATAAATTTCTATTCCACATAAATTTCGATTTCAATTCACAAATTTCTTTAAATTTCAATTCAATTCCAAATTAATTTAAATCTAAATTTCAAATAAATTTTCAATTCCAAACTCAAACTTGAAATATCATTTCATATCAATTTTCTTACAAATATTCAGAGTTCGATTAAAAGTCCAATCTTTTAAAACAAATCAACTTTCAAAAATTTACACCGTATTTCAATTTTCAATTTAAATCTAAACTTCGATTTTATTTAATAATTTCGTTTACCAAGTTTAAATTCTAACATTTCGAGCTCCAATTCAAAATAATTCAATTTCCATAAATTGGATTTTATTCTTAAAATCAATTCATTCAAATAATTTCAAAACAACTTTTAAAATCATTTAATTTATCCAACTCGGTGTCCGTATATAATTTTCTAACCTATGGCCAAGTGATTAGTTATTACAATTAAATGTCAGGGATGAATATATCATTTAAATCAATCACAGTGTCATATGTATGCATAGCAGGATATATATAAACAAATAAACATCCAAACATTTAAATATCAACCAATAACATCCACCGAAATACATCATCCAATAGGCAATACAATTCACGGCAATTTCATATTTATCAATGTCAGGTAATTTAATCGCAATTCAATTTTAATTTAAATTTAACTGTCAATTTAATTTTTTTAACGGTGAATTCAAATGACAATCAATATGATAATTAAATTTTATCAAACAACAACAAATAAAAATCATAACTATGCATAATGTCAAATTTAACTAGCATAAAGATATTCAGTACGTTATGAGCATTATAAAACACTCACCTTGATTTTACGATTTTAAATCAAATCGAACGACGTTCGATTTAACATAAAATTTTAATGAGCTCCAAACACTTTCGGATCTACACTGCAGCGCAGCTCTCATCTCCATGATTCCGGCGCTTCTTCCCCAACGTGAAATTCACGTATGCAAACCCATTAGCCGCCGATCTTCAAGCAATTTTCATGACCACCTCGTCGACTTCCAGAACGATCAGCTAGCGCCACCACGAAGCCCTTCACCAGAGCCACCTACGCGCCAAGTTTCATCCCGTTATTCGTCGTCGTTTGCACGCAATCCAAGGAAATACGTACACACTTCCAAGTCAGATCTGGACGAATCCATGAAAAATTAGCATACATCAACCGTATGGATTTGAAGAGCTCGTCGAGATTTACACTTTTGCTTTTGGAATTTTTCGATTTTGTCGAACGGATTGAGTGATATTAAGGAAAGAAGATCGACAATTTCTGGCCATGGAATAGGTGGCGGCCATGATTTAGAATTAGGGTTTCTGGGTTAAAATAATAATAAAACTGTCTCGGTTTGCGTGCGTATTTATATAGGTAGGTCCAAAATCATCCGAACTCCAATCGAGACGTGCCGCCAGGCGTTTATAAGGTTTTACCCCCATTCCGGACGCAATGGAACTAGTTTCAAGGCCTAATTCGATCATATCTGGAAGATAGCTTTTCGAAGTCGATTATTTTAATTAAATTCGAAATTAAATTTCTACGCGTTTCAAGCTCGCACGGCCAAACGACAAGTCCAATTGCTACGAAAATTGAAATCCTACCATAATTTACTATTACGGATCCGATGAAACAAGTTTCGTCGAAATCCGAGACTGTTTGAAAAATGGCTATTTTAACTCGTCAATTAAATATTAAAATATTCAATTTTCACAAATTTACTTTTAATTCGATTTTAAAAGTTCTACAACATCATTCTAACTTTAATATGATAAAATAGAATTTTACAAATCATTTTTAATCATATTAAACCCGTTATCCAATTATTCAAATAATTTCAAATATTAAATTATTCAACAAATTACATTAATAATTATTTTCCTTCAATAATCACCTTAAATTTTCTAATTAAAATAGCTAAAAATACGGGTCGTTACACTGGCTGAGTCTTGCCTAGGGGTACGGATTGTTTCCTGGGGTATCCAGGCGTAACCATTGTGTATCCTGCACTCTACTAGTCATCATGGCGTAACTCGTAGGGCTGAGAAAGCTTACAGATATGGATTGTTTCCTGGGGGATCCAGGCATAACCATTGTGTATCTACGAACCATGGTCGGACAAAGGTTTTGGTTTGGTTGTTTTGTTTGGATTGTACTTTCCATATCTGTTTTTTTTTAAAAAGTTTTTCAAGTATTTTCACTGGGTGTTGAAACGGGTCTACCAAGTACTTGAAGAATTCTAGCTTTGCGCCTGATCAACGCATGGCCAGAGTCTGCAAGAACGAGGATAAACTTGTTGAAACATCGAGTTATAAAAGTGTTTTTGAAAGAAAGATTTATTTCGATATAAAGGTATTTTATTATAAAGGTATTTTCCAACAAAGAAATTTTGTGTTAATATTTGAAATTGAGACTCTTATGGTTTGAAATTTACGATTCATGCCCGATTCTATTCTTTAAATCTACCTTATCTTCTCAGCTTTCGTTGTTCACCTTGATTCTGTTTTTTCGAATCTACCTTCTTTCCTTTTTGAATATAATCTTTTAAAGATTTCTTATCTGTATAATACATTGGTTAATAGAAAATTTTAGTGGTATAAATATTTTTGAAGTTATTAATTAAATAAAACATATTTAAAGAAAATGATTATTAATTTATTGATAATATTTGAAAAGTATCTTGAGATAAATTAAAAATTTCATGAGTTATGAATCTAATGTTTTCAAATAGCTTCTTTAAATATAACTAATGATGTAAATAATTATTTTAAAATAGTTTTCATATACTTATAAAGGTGTTATTTAAAATATAAATGGTATTTATAAAGGAAGCAAGAAGTTTTACAAATGGGTTTTGAAAAGTATGAATATCTCAAGTAAAATTTATATAGTTAAATCAATTATTTACCCCTGACTTTCAATCTACTTTTATTTCTGGTTGTTCTATTCTCCTACCTCCTTCCTTTTCGGGGACGAAAAGTTTTGAGTGGGGAGAGTGTAACGACCCATAAAATTTTAATAATTTTTAATAAATTAATAGGTAGAGAATAATAGTATAAATTAATAGGTAGAGAATAAAACGTATAAATTAATAGGTAGAGAATAAAACGTATAAATTAATAGGTAGAGAATGAAACGTATAAATTAATAGGTAGAGAATGAAACGTATAAATTAATAGGTAGAGAATAAATAGTATAAATTAATAGGTAGAGAATGAAACGTATAAATTAATAGGTAGAGAATAAATAGTATAAATTAAAAGGATCTGCAACATCGTAGTTGTAAATTATGAATGTTATTGTTTATAATCATACATGTAACTCTAATGATACGATTTTAATAACAAATTCCGTGTACAAGATATGGATTACATAATAGTATTTTCTTAATATCCTTAGCTTTCAACAATAATCAATTAGCGACCTTAATCTTAATAGGATTTGAAAATCATCAACCTTCGGATAAGTCAAATGATATTCTAAATGTTAATAATAATCTTGAAAAAAAAACTTTATCAGAAGAACATTTTAAGTACACATAAATTTTTATGGGATTATGTTAATATGTATTTAGTAGGCATATGCTAACAATCGCTCAAACAAGAAATAATCACTAATACACAGTGTAAATTGTCAAAAAAATCAAACTATCTATATTTATCACACAAAAATGCAAAATCATAAAGGTTATTAGTGAAATTATGCAAATCTTAACATGTGCGTAGAGGGCACATGCTGAATTTTCCAATTTATGCATTGCACTAAGAATTATTGGATCCTATTCATCGTTAATTTGCTACCATTTCATGACTTTGACCACCACCTTAATTTGTTGAATGCCACGAATGCCAAAATGATGAATGATGTTGCAAGTCAGAAGAAAATGCATGCTCCTAGATGTGTTTCTTTTTTTTAACATGGGTGTCTGACATGATTGATGCTAGTTAACGTTAAATGACATTAGATGCCAACAATATTATTATGCATTTTCATTATCTTAATTCTTTTATCAATTAAGCTCTCCACTTTTCTTTCCAATCTGATTTATAACCTGCCTATTTACTTTTCTTACCATATTTATTATTTGTTAGAATCTAGCCGTTTCATAATTCCCTTTTTCAGCATTTGATGTGTCTTTCTCTAAATCTAAGCAGAAAATCTGGCTTACCCCTTTTATTCATTTACATTTTCTTCTGTTTCAGATTTCATCGTGACTGACATGCAACCTTACTTTAATCACTGCGTCAATCAAGCATCCATCTATTAATTTTCATTTATTTTATATTTATTGCCAACGTTATAAATTTGAAAGATCACTTGTCCCTTGTCTCCCTGATTTCACATCTTTGTGCCTATCCTTTTAAGTTTCTTACTTTTATATTATATTATTAGCCTAAACGTGCATTTTGACTGTTGTCATCCCCGTATTTATTTCTTTTCTTTTTGAAATTAAAACGTATACGTTTTACATTTATTTATTTCTAAACCATTCCTTCCCTTTCCTTTAGATCAATCCATTCTCTTCTTATTTGCTTTAACTTCTCTGCTGAATCAACGCATGAACGTTGATATTTCATTTATTATTCCCTTTTATATTATATTTTTCTCTGTAGCTTTCCACTACCTCTCTCTTCATATATTTCATTGTTGCCTGCTCCTTCTTCATTTTCGAGATCCCTCCCCACCATTGCTTACTTTTCCTCCTCCCAAATTTTACCATGGCCTACGCCAGATATAAAATAAAAAGAAAAAGAAATTTTTTTGCACGACGTATATACCCATCGCCTGTAGCTATCTCTGCCCCTCTTTCCTTCCAACCGCCTATAACCCTCAACCTCCACTCACGTTTCTCCTACAAGTGCCTGCTTACTTTCTTTCCTAAATAAGAAGGTATATTTATTGTTTAATAATTTTCTTATAAACGTTCAAAAGGATTTGAGAAAAGTTTGCATTCTTTTGTATAGATCTTGTTATATGTGAAAGTAAATAAGTTATGAAGCTATAAAGGCTTACTTATACAAGATTTGTGTGTGTGTGTGTGTATATATATATATATATAGGAGTGTTATATAAATGAATTTTATACTATGCGTTAACTAAATACATTGTTATTTATATGATCCAGTTTTTGAATATATGTTTGAAACATTTTGATTTTTATAAATACAAATATTTTATTTTATACATATATTTTGTTATATATAAAGGTTTTACAAAAAATAAAAAATAAAAAAGAAAAAAAAGGAGTAAGTTAACAATGTATTATAAAGAATATTGTTTATCTGCACATATATGTGCATAAGTTTGTTTGATTTCCTGCTGGATATTTTGAAAAGGAAAGTAATAAACTATAATAATTATATATATATATATATAAGTATTCATTTCAAAAGATATTATATATATGTGTGTTGATCTTTAATATATGTGTTTTATGTTAGAACATTGATTTTTTTAACTATACATATATATTATTTTAATATTGGTTCAAAATGAATATTTATTACATGGAAACGACAACCATAAAATGAATATACTATATATGTGACATTTTGAATAATTATATATTTGTATTTAACATTAATATGAAATGGAAGCGTTTTAAAGTTATATGGTTTTCATGGGTGTGCATATATATATATATATATATATATATATATTTCATTTTTAAAATGCGTGTTTTGATTTAACGTTCATTTTGAAAGAAAGTAATAAATTAATCGTATAATCTTTGTTTTTATCAAGCTAATTTGATCCGTTCTCATCAATTTCTATCTATCAGCTTTTCCGTCGAAATCGTACCATCTAACTTTGCTTTGGAAGTCGTGCTTGCATTTCATAACTCAACTTCATTGTCTATCTCTCTAACCTTGAAAGGTGAGAAATCAATCACGATCTACATTCTTTTATTTATTAAATTTGATTTCAATTGAAACGACAATTGAAATATGTTGCTGTAGTTATTTAAATTGTTATATTTATGCTATTACCTGTATCTGTTCACCTACGGGATATGACACCATATCATATTGTTTATACTTTATTTAATTACTGATGATATATTCCTGTTGTATATTATTATCATATCCTGCTATATTTTTGTTATTTGTTATCACTTTGCAAGTTCCCTGTAGTTTAGAATTCACTATGGGTTGAAATGATACATACCCGAACAGACTTTAGAATAGGAGAATTTCGTTATGGGTTGAAATGATAGCGATTTTCATTTAATTAAATTTGGGATTACGGATTGGAATGATATCCATCCGTATATATTTTTTGTACGGATTTAAATGATAAATATCCGTAACACTTGACCAGATGATAAGGAATATATACAAACACCGTGGTTCATATATAAATATTTTGGAAATAAATTCTTTGTTTGGAAAGAAATATATGGTCTTAATAAATGTTAATTCATAAATTTCTATATATATATATATAGATTTAATAATATTTAATTTAATTAAGTTTGATTTAATACATAAACTATGTTAATATTTATGTAAATTATATTTCAAATAGATTTTTGAAATAATTGGGATATATTAAGACGGGGAGATAAATTTGAGTTTATTAAATGGTATCTAAATAAGGATTTATTTAATTAAATCAATCTAAAATTTTTAAATGGGAAATTTTAAAAAGGTAGGATTTTATTACTGGATTTTTGATTTAAGCGATTAAATACATATTTCACGTTTAAGTAAATTAAAGAAAATATTGAGAAAAATGGAATTTAAGGTTAATTAAATAATCTTGAATCAAATGAGGAAGTATTTCAAGACTAAATAATAATGAGGTTAAATCGAGATCTATATGAAACGGTCAAATTGAACATTTAAATTTTTAAGCCTTAAACTATATTGGAATTTACATGGTTTAGATTTGAGATTCGGATCTGTATTTGAAATCAATATAGTTGAATTTGTTATTTAGAAACTAAATTGAATTAAAATGAAAATTTAGGTTGAACTAAATTTGAATTTATTATTTAGAAAACTAAATTGAATAAAAATTTAGTTGAAACGTTGAATACTTATAGGTTTAGAAATATTGAATATAAAGGGGTATTTTGTGATTACAAATCCGAATTTGAGATCGATAAAATTGAAGTGGTTATTTTAGGAATTGAGTTGAATTTAAATTGATAAATTGAGATTGAATTTAATTTAAATGGGAAGGTCGGGTTGATGTTGAAACAATTTGTTAAGTTGAGGGAATTGAAAATATTTTACGGTATAAATTATTTAATATATCTAAATATTATTTTGGAAAATAGCTATATTTGAAGTGAAATGATATTTGATTTTGAGGTATAAATTAAGATGAAAGAACCACGGTGTTATAGTGTATATTTCTACCCTGTAGATTGTTCCATGGACCCTTAGAGGATGGTTATTCCAAACATCCTTTAAGTTATTTGTATTTCAGTTGATATTTCACTTGAGTTGGATTTATTGATATAAGAATGTTAATTCTCACTCGAGTGTTTTGTGTTTTGCTTTACGCTCGGGTCAGACTGAGTGATACAGCATTTGAGACTCACCTTCAAAGTTGGAGCCTTGCTTGAAGATCCAGCTATCATCCTTTCAGTCATCCTGTTGATTTGTTCAGAGAAGTCATCTGCGCATACTGGTGACTTCACTACATCTAAGATATTCAGTTGTATTTTATTTCTAACTCCAATGTATATAGTAGCTTCATGAACTACTATTCTTTATCTATTCCGTTGCATTATATTACTCTGTGTCTGTGATCTGTGATGATTTGTTTACTATATATGTTAAGTTTTGCCAAATTTTAATTAACAATTCGGTATTTTGAATTATTCAAGTCGGACATGTATGGTTTTATTGTCGATTTGAATGGTCCAATATAGCAGGTCGCTTCAATTTGGTTTAAATCATTGTAAATGATTGGAAAATTTAGAATGATAAGAATTGGTAATTTTCGAACTTAAATTGAAAATTTGATTAAATTGACTAAATTTTATATATTTAATTAATGTAAAAATAGCCATTTTGGCCACTGACTCGGATTTCGACGAAACTTGTTTCATCGGATCCATATCGGTGAATTATTATAGGGTTTTAAGTTTCGTAATGATCGGACTTGTCGTTTGATCGTACAAACGCGAAACGCCTTGAAATCGATAAACTGAAATCAATTGAAATCAATTTGAAAATCTTGATTTTAGCATAACTTCTTCATACGATGCAATTTGAACCTGAAACCTTTTCTATTGATTTTAAAATATTTAAAATATCTATTTTGATATATGGGTCGACCCAATTTAATTCCAGAGCCGAAACGAGCTTTTTGGGCCACTTTGGCGTTAGCGCGTACATCCAACTTTACCCATCCATTCTAATTTCTGACCTACCAATATAAACCTGATTATAATCCCTAGCCTTTCTAATTCTCATTTTTCTGTACTTAAATTCATTATATTCCTCCTCTTCCTCAATGGCAGAAAAAGTTCTATATTTCCAGATCCAATTGCAATTCAAATCCAAAGCATAAATATCAACATCCTCAGAAAAATCTGGAAAAAATATATATTTAAGCTCTCAATGAGTGTAATATTCTGGTGGAATTCGTTTTTTAATCCGATTCATCGTTTGTCTAGAATTTCAAAATCAATTACGACCGTCCATTTTAGGGTTTAATTTTTCAACGGTGGATTTTCGTTGAAACGACAATCGGGCTGTGCTGCACTGAGAGGTCGAGGAGGGGCATCGATCTATGTCGTTCGCTCGTCGTATGGGGGTCAGAATTTGCCATTATCAGTGGTTAGGAGTGGCGGCAGCGCCGGCCAATCGAGTGGCTGTGGAGGGGTCGCAAGTTACTGGAAGGAGCGGCTCGATAGGCAGAAGACATCGGTGGTGGTTGATCTTGGTCACGGCGAGGGGTAGCGTGTGCGTTCTTGGTTGTTCGTGGCAGCTACAGGTGATTTCGGCACGAATTGCGCGCGTGGGACTGGGAGATAGGGTTTATGCGTTCATTCAGAAAAGGTGATGTGGCTAAAGCATACCATCATATTATATTTATTTTAAATTTTAATTTTGATTTCTCAACTTATTCAAATCTTGATAACTATCGCATGCGATATCAGATTCACACGCGGTTTTCTCTGCTAGGTGCGTATTGGTATTCCAGACACTTTGATGCTCGTTTGGATGAATTTGAAGACTGTCCAAATTTTGGGTTTAAATTGGATTTAAATTCGAAAGGTTAGTGTTTTAACCCACTCACACCTTCTAAAATTTCTTATATTTGTTAAATTGATTTATGATATGAGTAGAAATTTATTTATGACTATTTGGCATACTTTTATTCATCATCTCAGTTAAATCACATTTATTTAATTAAGTTTTATTTAATTATTCATTGCATATAAACTGCCAGTAAAATTTGTTATTTATTCATTTATTGCATATAAACTACCAGTTAAACAGTTATTAAATTTATTATCGAATATAGACTGTTAGTTAATACCTGTTATTTACCTGTTATATATTAATGTATTGTTTGAATTTGGATGATGATTTTGATAAATGGTTCATATTGGATGAATGGATGCTGTATTTTATATTGTTATAAATTGCAAGTTATTATGCATTTTCATTTCATTCGGGATTGCGGTTTGAAATGACATATAACCGTAATTTTTAATTTTAAATTGCGGATTGAAATGATAATTATCCGTATCACTTGACCATATGATAGAAAATTTTATACAGACATCGTCGGTCTATATATATAAATATTTTGAAAATGATTTCTATGGTTTGGATAGGATACGGTTAAATAAATATCAAATTTTATTTATATATATATATATATATATATATATATATTATTATATATATACATATATAGTTAAATTTTTGAATTTAAGCTATGTATAAATTTGTTAAATAAAATAAATAAGTCGAATAATGGAGTTTGATTATTTTATATTATATGGTTAAGTACATGTTAAGATATTGAATATGTATATATAGAGTTTTAATGATTTAAATCAATTAAGATCGAAAGTTAAATTGAAAATCTATTTGGAATTGAGTTTTTTAAAGAATTAAACTCCATAAGTTGATGTAGAATTTATTAACTTGAAATGTTAAAAGGTATGATATTTATAACTGAATTTTTATTCTAGATGAATTAAATGAATATTTCTAGTATAAATAAATTGGAGGAAATATTTAGTTATAGGTAATTTGAGTTTTATTCAAATGATTATGGTTTTATTATGCAAATATTTCAAACAAAATAATAGGACTTTTAATGGTTGAATAGAAATTTGCAACCTTAGTTTCTAATTGTTTAATACTCAAAGTTTGAAATATATTGAAACTGAAGTGGTTTATTGAAACTGAAAGTGAATTTAAAATTTACGGGATTAGACTTAATTTAAAGAGAATAAAATTTTAAGTTGTGGAAATTATTTACTTTATAAAGTAATTTCAAATTCAAACCATTTTATTTTATATACTGTTGAATATCCAAACCATTTAAGTTCAAAGTTATGGTTTTAAAGCTATGGATTTCCAAGTATTATGTTATGAAGAGTTATAATTCAAATGTATGGTTTCGAGATATTATAAATTTTAAAGTGGTATGGTTTTAGAAAAGGATATATTTGAAATGATATCATATTGATTTGGTTTTAAAAAAGGAAAATGATATCGTATTTATATGGTTTTGAAAAGGGATATTATATTCTGGTTTTAAAGTATAAACTATTTTGACAAAAAAAGACCGCGGTGTTATAATAAAGTTTGGTTGTTGAAGAGACCGGGATCGGAAGTTGTCATACTCTCTGCCAACTCCGAAAACCACTTTAACAACCGTGTACGCGGTGGAGATTCCAGAATGAAGTAGGATGGTGGCGGCGTTTCCTTTAAGGTAAATACGTGGACCCAACTCCCATGAGTTGGCATAAGGTGGCTAAAACATGAGCGATCGACGGGTTAATTCACGTAGCACCTTTGATCGGACACATCCCTTCGATATTATACTTTGACTTTTGGATTGATTCGGTGGCTACTTTTGATTTTTTTATTTGGGGGTGTGGCTCGAGGTGGGCGGTAGCTACAGCTACGCGTTACCACCGACCCGGAAGCGTAATTGGTATGTCTACCCTGGCAAAGCCTAGTTGTGCCGTATCACCTACCCTAGCGCACCTTGTACGAGTTTTTATTTGTGTCGTACCTATGGAGTATCCTCTGGTAGCCTCTCGATCAGGAGGTATTACGGTAGTGCATAGACTATTGGCATTATTTGTGTTAAGGGCTATATGGGTAACCCCTTAACGCTATTTAAAAGTAAGTTTATTTTACAATTAGACGCTATTATAATAGCGAAATATACTACATAGTAAATAGTTTAATGGATCCTTAGGGGATGTGAATCCCGAGCATCTCTTAAGTTACTGCACTCATATTTATTTCTGTTGATTTAACTCTCATAAGATCTTTTAGTTCTGACTCGAGTGTTTTGTCTTTTCAATTCGCTCGGGTCAGTCCGAGCTTTTTAGGATCGAAGACTTTATTTCTATAGGACGAAGACGAATATTTCATTATTACTATATATTATATTGTTCCACTACACATTGTATTCCGCTGCATTGTTATTTATTGGTATGTGAACTTTGATATTTATTGTATAAAGAAAAATCAAATGTTTTGTAAAACAGTTTTATGAACTGTATATTGATTATTATATTTTATCGTTCCGCTGCAAGATTCTGTTTTGTTTTTTCTTCTACTCTGTTTTCTTATTTACCCCATAACAATGCCCCATTTTGTATGTTTTAAGTCTGAGGTGTGTGGATTATCGTCGATTTAAAGCGTGCGAAAAGGCGGTACATTACAAGAATAAGGATTTATTCTGCTGATAAATGTCAAATATTAATATAACATGTTCACATTTGTATGGTTGCTTAAGGTATCCACAATAGAATTCCTTGTGCTCAAACTATTCTTTGGAAAGAAAGTTGCATTTAAATAGATTTATTGTTAAAAAACAAAGTAATTAGGAACTAAACCTCTTTTTAAATAATTAATTACAAGTTAAATCATTTTTAAAAACATCATTAAATCTTAATTAAGTCTTAACTTAACTTAATTATTAATTAACAAAAAACTAACCTTTAATAAATACTTTGTTTATGAATTAAACCCTTAATTAATTTATACTCAGAATAATTAAACGTTTACTAAATAATTAATTAATTAATAATCGACCCTATACTTAATTAAAAATTAATTAAAAATTAATCATATACTTAATTATAATTACTGAAAAAATAATCTTACTTAATTAATTAATTAAATTTAATCTGACTTTTAAAAGATAATTAATTAGTAGTTTATCTCCACTTATTTAAAATTAATAAACCATGTTTAAAACTTTATTAACTATTAATCACTAAATTTAATTGATAAATTATATTTAGTAAATCCTTAACTAACTTACCTTAATCATCATTATTGAGTTTATAAAATATTTCTAGAATATTTTTTAGTATAAAAACTCAATTTTGTACGAAGTTGAACTTTTCCTGAAAATTATATCTAGAGTGACTGTCGTTATAGATACCATAACTTGAAAACTTATCATGGCTTTCCTTTTTCAAATTTAACTCATGGAAGCCTACTAAAATTTTCAAACATAAAATAAAAGTTATGTAAAAGTAAAATAAATTTTGAAACATAAAAAATCTTTTGATTTTTGAAAACAAATAGCCAAATTGTGCACACAAGGATTCCAAGTTGCCAAACCACACAAAGGAGCTAACTTCTTAGCATCCTCTTACAAAATCTTATCCATAACATACCATTCATATCAAAAATAAAAAATATACATAAAGATCTTAACTTTATCACACCCATAACACTTTTAAACCTTTTTTTCCAGTCTAAGGCAAACTTACATACAAGCACATATAAATTCACATCCAAACTATACTTACAAGCTCACGACCAAACAACACACATATAATCTCATATATATATATATATATATATATATTTAAACACTATTTATTTCTAACCAAGATTCAACATTAAATTGCAGTAATATAAAGTTAAAATTTTGATAAAAATGGAAGCTTTACTCACCAAAATCAACCAAATCCTTTCTAACTTTGAAATATGCCTAGAACTTTGTAAATCTTTTAGCAAAAAGTGAATTTTGGACCTAAGTAAGGAAAAATGGGCTTGGCCATGGTGTCTTAGACTTGGCCTAGAGTGCTTGAGGACGGCCATGGTGTGTAGAGGAAGTATGTGATTGATTTTTGGTGGAGGGGTTTAAAAGAAAGGAGAGAATGTAAAGTGCTTTTAAGAAATAAAAGAAAGAAAGAAATGATTTTTAAAACTTTTAAAATATGTTGGAAGCCACTAATGAGAGTTTGAACCTTTGGGAAGAAGATATAATAAAAAATTAAAAAGTGGAAAATGATGTAAGGATGAAGAGAGAAGTTTAGAATTAGCTTTATATAAAGTGAAAGTATAAAATTACCTAAATGCCCTTAGTATAAATGCCCTCCATTAGTTTTATGCCACATCACCACAGTCCCCACCATGCCTTGATCCACATGCATGAACTAAGGGTTCACTTTTTTACCCAACATACAAAGATCTTCTCTTGTACTTAAGACATAAGATGATAAGGATATGACATGATTTTTCTTTTATTTAAATTTTTGAACTTTAAATTTATCACGTTACTTTTCACATAGATAAACGTATATTTACCCTTTTACAAACTTAACTGAATACTCATTGACTTTATAAGTGTTTGTCTAAATATACTAAGTTTTTTTACAACCTTTTAAACAACTTTAAAATGATCAGAAATTGGGATATTTGAAAAAACTTTCCAGACACAATTTTTAATTTCCTTTTTACTAATTATTTTTGTAAACAAAATTCATAAATAAATTTTGTTTCATTAGTTATAAATTAAAAGAGGGGTATTTAGTTACTTAAACCATTAGTTGGATATTTAAAATTAATGAAATAGTCACCCATCAAAGCGGCAAAATTCTAGATTGTTGCATTTACATAGTTATCGACTCTAGATAAGGAATGATCATACCCCAATGGAAGCGACCCACTTAGTTGTATTGCACGTCCTTGCTTTAGTCATTTACTAGGTGTGAGGCCTAAGGTTAAGCTTTACCCTTTATATAGTAAACCATCCTGGAATGCTAACACCACCCTTCAGGCACCACTTCAACTACATCCATTTTGGAATCACCATCGGGATTAGTAGAAAGTAGCCATTGCACTTCAAAAGCTCTATCTGCAATTACGTACTCTTCATGATGTCTTCAGTTTGAAATGCTTATTTTTTTTGAAGTGGTTTTCGGATAATATATTCGATCCCGGTCCCTCCGAACCAAATTCGGTAATTTTTGGTAAATTCAACCCCGGTTCTTTTTGGAAATAATTGGACAATACATAGGAGTAGGGATCACCCTCCAACCATTTAAGTAGATCTCCCTATCATTTGTTCTAGGAGAACAAAACGAGATTTATACGCACAAGTGTTGCATCATTAAAGATGACTTTCCCATTCAACTCACGTGTTTCTCCCAAATATTTCCAAAGTTATATTTTGTTCCAGATTTGATAGTCTGTTGTTTAACTATCAAATATACAAATAAGCAACAATTCAGAGATTTAATTTCACATATAAAGTACTAGGCGTAATTTTAAACAAATCTTTCATTTATAATATCTCTTTCAAGAATATTTATCAAAATATTCATATTCTTATCTCACTCTCATAAATATATTCACAAAACATTATGAAATATTTCTTATTTCTAAATCATATTTATAGGATCAAAACAAAGTTATTTAATTAGGGATAAGGATAACCCCAAACGATATTCCTTCTTCATTAAGTATGGAGCGAATATTCCATACCACCGTAATTAAGAAGGTCGATGGAGGGAAATCCAGATCTCAAATTATTTTATAAATTTCCTTAATAAATCCTTTTACTTTCGTTTATGAAATTGCCTTTACTAAAATTCCAAATCCATTAATTAACACTTTATAAATCTCCAAGTTTGTTTATAAGATTTTTGTTATAAATATGCAAAAATCATTTACAATTTTTTTTATAAATATCCAAAATCATTTGAAAAAACACCTTTATAAATATCTAAATCATTTATAAAACTCCTTTATAAATATCCAAAATCATTTATAAATTTCCTTTTCAAATTTCAAGTTCTCTTTCTAAATTTCTAAAACTCCTTTTTATAAACAAAACTTTATACAATTCTTTTTATAACAATCATTTATAAAATCATTTATACATTTTCCTTATTTAAAAAAACTTCTTTAATAAACATTATTTAACAAAGTTCTTTTTACAACAATCTATTATTTGAAACATCTTTAAATAACAAGTTATTATATTAAACATCCTTTTTATCTAATTATCCTTAAACCTCATCCAAAATAATAACTTTTAAATATCATTAATAATATATTGAATTAAATTTACACAATATTATTATACTAATAATTTCATTCAAAACATTATTAATATAATATTAATTAACATTTTTATCTAATTATCTTAAAACCCCATTCAAAATAATAACTTTAGAATATCATTAATAATATATTAAATTAACTTTAAACAATATTATTATACTAATAATTTAATCCAAAACAATATTAATACAATAATTAATTAACTTTAAAACATTATTATAGTAATTAATTAAACTTTAAAACAATATAATGTAGTAATTAATTAACTTTTAAATAATATTAATATGATAATTAATTAACTTTTAAATAAATTTAAAATAAATAATTAAAATATAATTAAAACAATATAAAACAATAGTTAAATAACTTTAAAAAAAAATTAAATATTCTAAAATAACTCTAAAAATAATTTTAAAGAATCATAATAATAAAATAATTAACTTTAAATCATTATTTAAAATAATAATAACCATCTTTAAAATGTTATTGTTAAATAATAATTACCTGTAAAACCTTATTGGTAACTAATAATTATTTATTAATAATATTTAAAATAATTATTATTTATTAATAAGATTTTAAAGGTACTCAAACATTCATAAGTTAAATTTATTCCTTTCAACAATGGGCACCAGGCGATTCCCTGCTCTTGCGTACCATTCATCTTCGTCTCCGTGATTTTGCTTGCCCCTCTCCGTCTCTCCGGCCCCCTTCATGTCCTCATCCCCTCCCTTTCACAGTTCTCAGCATCTCCCCTTATCCTCTTCTACCCGCTATGGTCGTTGTTTTAGAACCATGGCTTCTGATGAAGCCGCTCGACCGGACCTTCACTCGTCCCGAGAATTTCCTCCCCTTCGTGCAATCAATCTGTCCCCCTAGTACCAACTACCCGCCCTTGCTCGAGTGATGCTAATGCTGAAGCATCCAGTCTATCTGCTGTGTATTTGACTACGTCTAAATCAGGTACACCGCTATCCCTCCCTATGACCGGATCCAATGTGAGTGTTGTTGACAAGCCCAGTTGCGTTTTGGGACACCAAGTTTCGGATTCTTTGGTTAAGGACCGTGTATTAGGAGGTATGTCAGGTGATGTCTTTGGCTTGGTTGAGTCTGTTGAGTCAGATTGTTGCAAGTCAAGTGTTTGTATCAATGCAGCAGTGGATCTGAACCATTAAACAGTGCAAATTGTAAGGCTTCCCCTTTGTGTGACGCTACTCCTGATCTTCCATCTGTAGTGGCAAGTCCTGGGC
The DNA here is from genome assembly GCA_030765085.1 of Allium cepa. Taxonomy (NCBI): domain Eukaryota; kingdom Viridiplantae; phylum Streptophyta; class Magnoliopsida; order Asparagales; family Amaryllidaceae; genus Allium; species Allium cepa. The sequence continues at coordinate 746,607,969 of CM060932.1, forward strand.
CTTCTCCGGCAATGCCTGCTTGCTCCAAATTTGGTTCAGATAGTGGCACTCCATCTGTTCGGCATAATGCCAATGCCAATGTAGTCCCTGTGCTCAATAATTTAACTCCTGGTGATATCATGCACACGGTCTCTTCTCCCATTGTTGCACAATGCCCCAATCCTGTGGCCACTTCAGGTGTTGTGGAGTGTCGCCCTGCTACTCCTTGCCAATCTGTACCCAGATCATGGTCTTCCCTTTTTACATCCATGCCCCGTAATGCGGGAGTTTATGAACCAGTTGATTTCGAAATCGTTGAGGAAAACGGAGTGATGATCCCTCCCCCTTGTGTAATGCAAGCCGGTTTGGACTTTTGGTCAGGATACGTAGTTGGATTCTTTTTGGACCCTAAATATCGACTTCATGATGCGGCTGCTATTTGTCGTAGGGCCTGGAGACTACAAGGGGGTCTGAGAGTTAAGTTGGTTGATTCCTTGTACTACCTTTTGTTCTCCTCCCCCGAGGAACGTAGTCGTGTTCTTGAGTCTGAGCCTTCCTTCATTGATGGTCAGCCTTTTATTATTACCCCCTGATCACCGACAGTTGCTAGTGCTCGTGAACAGGTTTTTTCTATCCCCGTTTGGGTTTATTTCTCTCAAATCCCATCTGCTCTACAACCGCTGCTTGGTTTGAATTGGCTAGCATGCAATGTTGGTAAATTGATTTGTTTTGACTCTAATACAGTTGCGCGTGATAAGCTTGTATACTCCAAGGCTCTGATTGAGATTTCTCCCCTTAAGCCGCTTCCAACCTCTATTCCTGTCCAGCTAGCTGTTGGTCACGTGGTGGATGTTCGTGTTCGTTATGGATGGGTCCCTGACATTTGTTCCTCCTGTCACTCTTTTGGCCATATAGCCTCTGCCTGCACGCTCTCTGCTATATCTGCTGTTGCGCCAAAGATCCCTCTGCCTCGGCCTCCGCTTAGGAAATGGGTTCCCAAAGTCTCTCTGGTTGCTTCTGCCCCTAGTCCTTCTCTTACCATAGTGCAGCCTGTGTCCCCAGTTCCTGCTGACGTTCCTTCTGTTCTGTCTGCTGAGCCGGATTTCTCTCCGCCTCACGTTGTTTGGGCCGAGACTGAACATTGTTGGGTTGACCGTCAATCTGATATGAGATTCAACCCTATGGATGACTCCTACTTTAGATATGTATCTGATGATCTATTGGACCTTCGCTGCCTTTATTACAGAATTTATGGTGATTCCTTGGTTCTTGACTTGGATGGTTCGTATGCTGAGATTAATTCTGTAATTCTAGCTGATACAGCCTGGGATCGATCTTTGATTTACTCCTCTGGCGTTGACAGTTATGATCCTTCTCTTGCTATTCATTTCCGCCCCTTTTTTGGTCTTCAAGGGGGTGGTTCTCTGGATTCTACCCGGGATGATGAGGATGTTGGTGATTCTTCCTCTGCGGAGGAGAACTAGTCTAGTTATTTATTTCTTGTAGCTGTGACATGTCTGTCACACTCCTATGCTGTATTTTTTATTTCTATATATCATAGTTGCTAAGGTGTCTCTACCTTCCTCTTGTACTTCAACTTTATTACATTCGTAATAAAAGTGGTCGGTCCAATATAAAACCGTCGGCCATGCCAAAAAAAAAGAAAGATTTTAAAGGTAATTATTATTTATCAATAACGTTTTAAAGATGGTTAATTATTATTTTAAATAATGATTTAAAGCTAATTATTTTATTAATATGATTCTTTAAAGTTAGTTTGTAAAGATTTTTAAGAATGTTTAATTATTGTTTTAAAGTTATTTCATTATCATTTAAATTTTCCTATTTATATTTTAATTGTATTTTTTAATTTACTTAATTATATTTTATTATTATTTTAGGGTTAATTAATTGTCATATTAATATTATTTTAAAGTTAATTAATTATATATTTATATCGTTTTAAATTTTAATTAGTTAGCATCATAATGTTTTGAAGTTAGTTAGTTATATATTAATACTGTTTTGAAGTTAAATATTAGTATAATAATATTGTTTAAAGTTAATTTAATGCATTATTAATGCTATTCCAAAGTTATTATTTTGAAAGGGTGTAAAGATAGTTAAATAAAAATGATGTTTAAAATAATAACTTGTAATTTAAAGGTGTTTGATTGTTATAAAAATGAACATTATTAAATAAGGTTTACTAAAGAAGTATTTTTGTAAAGAAGGAAAATCTATAACTGATTTTATAAATGATAGTTATAAAAAGAATTGTATAAATTTTTGTTTATAAAAAGGAGTTTTATAAATTTAAAAAGAGAACTTGAAATTTGGAAAGGAGTTTTCATAAATGATTTCAAATATCTATAAAGGAGTTTTATAAATGATTTTTGGATATTTACAATAGAAATCTTATAAACAGACTTGGAGATTTATAAAATGTTTGTAAATGGATTTCGAATTTTAGTAAAGGCGATTTCATAAATGAGATAGGTTCATTAAAAGGATTTATTGAAGAAATTTATAAAAGAATTCAAGATCTGGATTTCCTTCCATCGACCTTCTCAATTATGGTGGTATGGAATATTTGCGCCTCAATTAACACAGAAGGAATAACATTTGGGGTTATCCTTAACCCTAATTGAATAACTTTGTTTTGATCCTTTTAATATGATTTTGAAATAAGAAATCTTTCATAATATATTTTGAATATACTTATGCTAGTGAGATAAGTATATGAATATTTTGATAAATATTCTGGAAAGATACTTAATAAATGAAAGATTTATTTAAAAGGCGGCTTATTTGATCATTTGATAGTTAAATAACCGGCTATCATATCTGGACCGAAATGTAACTCTGGAAATATTTAGAAGAAACGCATGACTTATATGGAAAATTCATCTTCGATGATATTGTACTGTACGTATAAATCTCATTTTGTTCTCCTAAGACAATGATAAGGAGATCTATCCACTTAAATTGTTAGGAGGTTATCCATGCTCCTATGTATTGTCTAATTATTTCCAAAAGAACCGGGATTGAGTTTACCAGAAACTATAGAATGTTGGTTTGGAGAGACCAAGATTGGATATGTTATCCCAAAACCACTTCAAACCAACATAAGCATTTCAAACTGAACTTATCTTAAAGACTATGGAATTAGAGATGGAGCTTTTGAAGTGCAAGGGCTGCTAGCTACTAATCCTGATGGTGATTCCAAAATGGATGTAGTAGAAGTGGTGCCTTCAGTTCATTGAGACACATAACGAACTTATATGCAAGAATGTTGGCATTGCATTTCAGCCTAGGATGCAGTGTTAGCATTGCAAGATGGTTTGCTATAAAAAAGGGTAAATCGTAACTTTAGGCCTCACACCCGCTAAATGACTAAAGTAGGGACGTACAGCAAGACTTAGTGGGTCGCTCCTATTAAGGTATTATCTTTCTTTATCTAAAGTCGATATCTATATATGCTTTAGGGCCCATTGTGGTTGCTTATCATCCTAAGGGTGATCATATTCGGCGCTATCCAGTAAGGAGTAGGGTTAGTCCAGAGTAGCAGAGGTGCAACATGTTGTTGCCTCTAGCACATTTTATCTAGAGGTGTACTGGTTTGGTGGGTAGACCCTTACCCTTTCATAGTTGGAATCCATTTTCCAGTACGAATCTTTGGACTTGATTGTAGACCTATTATGCTGGAATTTAATTAATGTAACAATTTTGATATGACTAGGTAGTAATTGTACTTTAGATATTACTATAATATGACCGGATTTTCTATAGAAAATATTTTGGTTGTCGTAAAGTAAAACCTTGTTCTTGTTCATGTGCGACGTGATCAAACGAGATACCTTTGATTTTAAAGAATTTTATCGGTTATAATAAATAAATTTTCTTGTGAGTTGAGTTTCTCACGCTGGTTTTTCCAAACTGATCTAGGCGTTATTTTTCTTATAATGCTCGGGGTTAGCCCGAGCATATTTTCCAAATTTAGCTGGATCCTTTGAAGCTTTCAGTTGATGAGCTGGATTCTCCAAGATGTATTCTTGTGTCTTATGTTCTTATGCTATTTTATTTGTTTTGATTTTTGTCTGAATTTATCATAAATTGTAAGGATAGACTTTATAACTGTTCAGGATGAACATATAAGATAAAAATGTATTTAAATGATCATGTAAAAGGAAAAATAATATAAAAGGAACGAGAATTCAAATTGGAGAAAAAGAATCGGGGTAATTTAAATGAAGTGAATTAATGTAAGACGAGTTTATAAAATGAATTTATAAGATAGGTTTTACAAAGTAATCTCTAAAGGATTTTGAAAATGGTATTATTTCAAATAAAAAGAGGTATTTTATGATAACTAATTTGATTAGCTCGAATATAAACTAAAAAATGGGCAAGTGATGTGTTCGGATGGTAAGCACTTCTCTTAAGTATTACTCTTCTTGTTAAGAGGATATATAACACTATTGGTAATACCCAGTCCCTTAGATTATTTTGGAGTTACTCGATATATATAATTTTCTTAAATTAGAATAAATAATGTGAATCATTGATTAGTAATCTTTATAAAAGAGTTTAAACTAAAGATAAATTAGGAATCACTAATTGATAAGATAAAGCGGAATTCTCGATGATTTTGGACAGTCGAAAATTTCTGTATCATACCTAACTCAGAGCTAAGAAATTTGTGAAACTTTTGGTAAAGGATTGTGAAATATTCCGAGTAAATGAAATTGGATAAGTATAATTTATAAATATGATTATAAACAAAAATGTAATTATAAACTAGAAAATTTTTATTAATGAATTCCAGCGTTAATTAAGGATTTGGACTTAAATCTTTAAAGTGATTGATTTGGACAAGCTATAAGATGTACTAAACTTAAGTAATAGTTTTACGAAATGATTCATAAATAATGTTAGTGTTAAAGGAAATATACTAAGTTGTAGAATTGTAGAAAGAAAAATTATAATAAAGATAAATTATCTTTTAAGTGAAAAATGGTTTCTTTAGAATATTTTCCTTTAACAAAAATATATGGAAATAAATAATTAAAGTAATCGTATAAAGAAGCACATTTATAAATATTTAAAAATTAAGATAAAAGTTTATGAAAAGTTTTTGAAAGCAAGTAAATACATATATTATATGTAAATTGTAACGACCCGTAAATTTTAACTATTTTAATAATATGATTTATTGAATTTTTGTGAAATCTTAAATAATAAAATTTTGAAATAAAAATTTAACATATGAAATACGTCTAGTTAAACATAGCAACTGATAAATTTTCATTCGAAAATATGAAAATTCATTTCGTGCGTAATTTTATTTCAATTTAATTAGTTAAGAATTGATGAAAATAAAATGTTTCCGAAACCTAATTATTTTTATATAGAAAAATTCTAAATCATCTTCTGAGCAAGACGTCATTTTATGTTTTTCTAAATTCGGACGTCTTTAACTCCGTCGATCTTATTTTTCTGCGTTTTTGCTGCATTTTTCGCTAATAGAAAATTCGAATTTTTATAATTCAATCGTGCCACTGATAATTTTATACCGTTTTGATCGTCTCGTCGTGCTGATCTCTACGGTATATCCAATTCTGTGTTTCTGTGTCCGATACGTGACGAAACCCGTGAAACGGTTACGTATATTGATACAGTTCAAGTTCATTTATTTTTTGTGACTATCCAATTTCCTACCGAGAACATCAATAGCCAACAGCTTTATTTAATAACTCTAAATGCACGTCTAACCTTTTCCATTTCTTCAGTTCCCAAAATATGGTCGTTGCTCTTCAATCTTCAGTTTTCTTACTTTTGACAAATATAAAGTATACAACGTGTAGCTGAGCCTATTTGCTAAGTTAGCTTCTCACATTCCTTCCTCCTCTTGTTCCAGATCAACTCGCCCCTTTCAGTTAATTTTTCTTTTTCTTCCTCCTTAGTCTCGCCTCCACCTTTGAGACTGCCAACCCAAGCCTTGGAAGTCGCCACAACTTCCGACTATCACCTGTTACCCTCGGCCTCGTCGTGACCCACCACCCTCCCACCAGCGCCACTCCTCCTTGCTCCGCACCGACCTCCACCCTTTTCGCTATCCACCCCTGGATGAGCTGAAGCTCGCGTGCCGTCGCGGCGACCCCTCTTTTCTCGTTCCACTTCCTTCCAGCCTAAGCCCGACCACTATCTTCACCATTCCCGCCACTGACCACGTCCATTCAATTGCCGCAGTCCAACCATCACCTCTGCCCGGCCTTCACCTCCTCCATGTGAGCACATCACAGCTGTCCACTTCCTTCTCGAGCCGACTCCATCACTACTTCGGCCTCTCCCTCCTCCTTCGCGCCTTGCCGACCCGCGCGACAACCACAACCCAACCCGCCATTGCTCCGCCTAATGAGCCATGCCTCCCCAGCATCATCTTAGCCTTCCTTCGTCGCAGGTATAATTTAAGTTATCTTTACCAAGAATGCGCACTTTGTGAATACAGGTATATATTTTATGTTTGGCATCAATACTTGTTCATAGAATTATATATAGCTACATGCAGAGTAGTTACAAAAGCGTTAGCTTCAATATATATGGTTGCTCATATACGAAAGTTTATATGTATATGAATATCTAGTTATGTGACGACCCTGGATTTTGGCCCTATTATTAATCAAGCTTCTCAAATTATAAACTGATGAGATCTTGATCATATATCGGTTACATATGCTTTGTAAAAGAAGTTTTGGTTTGAATATTTAAAATAGAATGTTTCAAAACCATTTAAAACAAAATCTGTCTTATTCACTAAAATCAAAGATTCTATATTGTTGATATTTAATCTAATATACATATAAAATATAATTGAAATAATAATGGTTAAATAATAAACAACCTTATCAATGTTACACATAAACATATAAGACATAATGATAAAATATAAGTTATAACAAGAAATATAAAATTTACAAATGCAATGTTATGAATCAAATGTTTGAAAAATCCGAAGTACAAGTAGAATACAATTAATATAGTCGAAACAATAACCTGTATAATATATGAAGATGAACAATACAAAGAATAACCTGTAACTTGTATTTATACAACACAAAATCTTTAATAAAGATTATATCAAGTTGTTGTAAAATTAAGTATGCAAAGAGACAAAGAAACAAATTAAATATATTAACATATATGCTGCTGTAAAATTTTGTATGCATAAGAAAACAAAGTTTCACACATATGTACAACAAAATGCCTTTATAGATATACAATATCTTTGCCCAGAAAAATATCTTTATACCAAAGATTAAGAATCAGCAAACATTAATTATTTGTAAACATAAATGAAGACAAGCATTTAATTAGCACAATATTTTGTCAACTCAATTGCAGGAAAAATCTTACAGCCGAAATCTCTATATCATTTCATTTGCAGTGTATTAAATACAAGCAATTCAAAAGCATGTGAGAATTGTCCAGTTATTACCTATACTGTTTAAGTTTTTCTATATATATATCCATCATATTATTGTGTTCGTTTATAAAAGTTAACAAAAATTTAAAAGCAAACCTGAAAAGAAGAAACCCAACATCTATATTTACATTCATTCAAAATCAAGGCAGCGAAGCTTTCAGGAAATTCAAATCTACAGTTTCTTCAACATCTTGCTTCCTGTTTCAATAAATTATTTGGTGCGTAAACATAATATCAAATTTTATGTTAAACTATGATCTGTGAATGATTTATGTTAATATGGTTTGGATATCTTCTTTAACACTGTGAATATGAAAATTGTTTTTGACAATACAGAGGCAGGTTCTTCTTCTCTGTTTATAGTTTAGGATGAAACAAACATTGAAAACAATTTGATTCCTCTATTCTATTCATTTACAAGCTTTGATGTTTAAAGCAAAGAGGTGTATTTAAGTAAGAACTTTGATCTAAAAATATTTCATGAAGTAAAAACGTATACAAGAAGAAAAATTAAATTTTTACAGAGGATACTTAAAATTTTGAAATTTTTGAATTTAATAAAACATCGATTCATGTATGTAGCTTGAATCCTTACCTTAAATGATGATTATTAAGATATGTTTGGTAATTTTTAGTGTTGAGATTGAGTAGTAGTTCGATGTATGTTGAGAACGGAATTTGCATTTTGGCCTAATTTCGGTGAGATGATGAACTGGAGGAGTCGGGTCTGTGTGAGGAGGGGGACGAGCCTACTGGGGAGGTAGGAAAAATAGTCGGAGGCGGCCACAACCAGGGTGGTGATGGCCGGTGTCGAAATTTATTTTGTAAACCTAAATTTTAAAGGTGTTGAACATTCGATCGCCGCGACCTCCACAGTGCGTCGAGTTGCACGACCTTGGAGGGGGAAGAAGCTAGGTCGATAATGGAGCTGTGGTCAGAAGCGCAGAGCCTCTGGTGGCAGAACGTGGTGGTTATCGGTGGGCGTTTGTGTTTTGAGTTCGAGCTTCAGGCATTTTTTGATCGATTCGCCATTTTGTGAAGATTTGAGTTTTGATTTCAAGTGTTGAGTCAATTTGTGGTTTGTAGGTGGTGACGGGGGTCGTCGAAGGTGAGGCGAACCACCATGCACGTGCATGGTGGCGTTTGGATATCCATTGGATTGTCATGGTGGTCGCGTGCTTTTGCTCGAGTTTTCTTTCGAGTTGCTTCGTGTTTTAACCTGGCGCGTGTGTGTGTTTGTATAATACTGCTGTTATATTTTTAATTTAACTTAAGCTTATATAAAAAGAATAGAAGAAGTAGAAAGGATCAGGTTAGAAGAAAGAAGAAGACGAGAAGAGGCTCTGACGCGGGGAAAGGTGGGAAAGAACTTGAGTTTTTCTCGAGTAAAAGCGGTGCGTGCTCGGTCCAGATCTTGTTGCTGTTTACTTAATACTTTAAGTATTTTGATTAACTAAGTTAAGAGTAATTAAATAAGTAATTGTTAGTTAATGCTAAATTAAGATTTGATTAAAGTTTATTAAAAGAAAGGTTTGGAAAGGTAATTAATTAATATAAGGTAATTAAAAATGTAAATTAACTTATACTTATTAATAACTTAAATCAAATTTGTAATTAGAAATTAATCTGGGGTTTAATCAATTTAATTACAGAACCTTAAGAAATTAATTAAGAATCTTAATTAATTACTTAAATTTAATTAATAATAAATGGTAGTTAACTTAAGTGATTAATTAAGGAATAAATGATTAATTAATTGATAATAAATGATTAATTGAAATAATTTGTGATAATTAAGTAATTAAATTTTATTAATTAATAATTAGCAGTTAATATAAGGGTAATTAAGTCTTATTAATTAATTGGGTTTAAGGGTTTTTAAGGGATGGATTAACCCATGAAATTAATTTGTTAATTAATTAAATGTAATCTCTTGCAGATTAATTAAATATACATACTTGATGAGATTTAGAGAAGTAATTCACAATTACAGGATGTAATAAATTAAAAGGAATTTCTTAATGGGTAGTATTAAAGGGTAATTACTTGGGTAAGTAATTACAGAGGGGTAATTACTGTTTATGAGTAATTGGGATTGCTTAATGGATGCAATTAATTAAGTTTAATTGATTAATTTAGGATAAACATTCATGGAGTTGGTTAAGTATAATTACTGAATGAAAGTAATTAGATAATGATGATAATCTTAATGTAATTAAAGAATAATTACTCACGGAGGATTGATTAAGATGAATGATTATGGGATGGATAATCAATTGAAATTAATTGATAAGCATGACTTAAAGGTAATTGATTTAATTCAATTATGGTCAATTAGATTTATTAGAGATGGTGTGATTGGTTTATCTTGCTTATGTATGATTAAGTGATTGTTTAAATGCCCTGAATTGATTGATAACCTTAATGTGAAATGGTTCTTGATATGGTGTAGTTGGTTTGGCAATGATAATATGGTTATCCATCAATGATGAATTGCTGAGTGAAAGGGTGACATCTTTTATTTGAAGTTGAACTACATTTCACTTGAATAACATGTGTTTTGATGAACTGAATTCGAAGAGACCGGAATCGGGAATTAGCTAATACCGAAACCACTTCGATTCTATATAAACTTGATACGTGGAATCAATAGGTAGTAATGGAATGATTTAAGTGAAATTGGACCATATAATCTAAGTTCTGGAACTTAGAAATTGATGTGTGAAATAAGTGATGTTTATAACAACTTATGGAGTGAAATTTGATATAAGTTACCTAGGTTTATATGAGTTGTATACTTTTGTATACCATGTTAGATGGGTTTACTCACGCTGGTTTCCAGCCTGACCCGGGTGTTACTTTGGTGTAATGCTCGAGTCAGACCGAGTATTACAGATTTTCAGGTAAGGACGTTTTGGAGCTCAGGAGGCGAGCTGGATGGCAAGAACGTATGGAGTGCTTCCGCTATATTATATTATCGTATATCTATGACATAGTAATCGTATATATTCCAGTGTCTGTATAAATGTGTAACTCTGATGTAAAAAAATGTAATCGACATATATCGTATTTCTTTGTAAACTGTTATTATTTATTATATTTTATCCGCTGCGAATGTGAGATGTTGGTGTTTCTGTTCTTCTTCTTCTATCTCTTTCTTCTTTTTCGTAACTATTTGGAATTTTCGACTTCGAAAATTTCAGATCGTTACATTTGGTATCAGAGCTGAGAGGTTAAGCGAGAACCTTGGCTCTGGTGGGGATTACTCATTAAATAGAGTCCGTAGTACTCTACAATGAGTTGAGTGTGTGTGTGTGTGAGCGTACTTGTTATTTTCTTATATAAAGATTTTAAATGATTTTATATAAGAATATATTTTGATATACAAAGCAATATTTCTTTTTAATAAATATTAAGGGAATTGAGATTATATTTAGTGGTATTAGAAATACAACCAAACTGAAATTAAATAAAGATGAGTTTGAAATAAATTCAAACTGAAATTTAAATCGTGGATTTGGGAAAGAATTTCAAAATAAGATAATAATGAATGGCTTTTAGATATGATAATCTTGGTTATTATCCTAAGTGATAGTTGTGTGTTTAATAATAAGATGTGTATTAATGAATAAGCAAAATGAAATATTAAGAAGTAAACATTTAAGTAAAGTATGACTTATAAAATTGAAATAACTAAATTGTGGAATTTTAAATCTAGGTACATAAATTTGAAAAATTGTTTCAAAGTGCTAAAAGAATAAATAAGTATTATTTGAATAAAAGAGATTTGTTGCAAACAATGAGTTGTTTGAAATTTGATTTGAATTTAAAACCAAAGGTGGTTTAAAATTTTAAAACATGGCTGGGAGGGCCAAGAAATAAATATGTATATATGTATGGATATACATAATATCAAAGATAATTTGAAATAAACCCTAAGAGGTTGAGTTTTGATTTTCCCTGAAGTGTGATGTAAAAACCCAAAGTGATATATGTTTTGAACTTATAAAAGGGAAAGAATTTTGAAGTTTGAAGCGGGAATTCAAATTGAGAAAGGTTGATTGGATTAAGTAAATTGGAATTTAACTTGGAAAGTTAAATGGTTGATTTGAATTGGGAATTTATGTGATCTCAAAACGGGTTTGAGATTTAAAAATTGAAAATGGATGGACGTTTTAAAAAAAAGTTGGATGATATCATCCTATTGTTAATGAAAATCTTTAAATTGAGAATGGTATTGTATAAATAAAATAAGTTTGAATAATTGAGTTTGTAAATTCAAATTGTTTAAGAACTAGCTACAAACTGGAAAATAAAATTTAATAATAAGTTAAATTTTTAAAATAAAATTGTATTGAATTCTTTCTTAAACCTTGAAATACATAAGTAAAGATAATTTAAAGTGGAATTTTGAGAATTAGACTCAGAAATTAAATAGTTAAAAAACTTTTAATAAAGGTTTATTTGGTTTAAAAAGTTAAACCAACCTTTGGGAATTTAACTCGAATTTATATAATTCGAGGTAGTTTAGATTCAAGATTGAAATTGAATTAGTTCAAAATTGAATTTGGTTTGAATTAATTGGATTGGTGATTGAAGATGTGTAAGTTTAAAAATTTAAATGGAAAATTGGATTAAATTGAAATGATTTGATATTGAAGTGGGTTCAATTATTATTAGTCCGAATTGATCGGAATAGTTTGGAATTGTAATTAAAGTTGAATTGGTTCAAAATCAAATGGAATTTGATTGAAGTTGGAAAGAAATCGAGAATTAATTCAACTTGAAGTGGGAATAAATCAGTCCAATGGAAATTGGAGTTATTTAAATTGGAATTGAGTCAATTTAAATGGAAGTGGAACTTTAAATTGAGTTAATGGGAAGTGAACAGTTTTGACTCTGGACCATTTTCAATATAGATTGTTTTAATATAAACTCATATTTCTAAGCTATTAGCCAAATTATTTTATACTTGTTTTATAATTATTTTTGGAGCTATTTAACCATTTTTCAACTGTTTTCTAAACTAATTACTATTTTTCAACTATTTCACAAACTAATTTCTAGTTTACGACAATTTTGCAAATATTTAAAATTCCTGAAACTATTCAACTATTTTCCGACTATTTTACAAGTAGTTAACTATGTTATAGCTATTTAGAAAACTAATAATTATTTTCAACTATTTATTTATTTTTAAAAAAAATTTAAGCTATTTTCTAAATATAAACTGATTGGAGTTCAAACTGTTATTGATTAAATAACCAACTGAAATAAGGATTGAAGTGACAATTCAATGGAATTAAGGCAATTATGAATAGAAAGGAAATTGATTTAGTTAATAATCAATGAAAATAAATACGTAGGATGTACGTATAATTATTCTATTCGCATAGTGATTTGATCCAAATTTGACCACAGAATTTCGAGATAGTTTATCGATCCGAGTTGGAATTTTTCGCTCGATTTTCGACGGTGAACCTGGATATGGATTGTTGATTGGTTCTGGATATTCTCTATCATAGTTATGACTATGCAAGGAGAATGACGGTTTCTAATCAAGAAACCAGATCCGTGTCCGCACTAGAAAGTCGGGTGGACGATACTAGTTTGGAAATGGAATTATGTGATCGAGCGAGCGATCAGGTTGCTATAGCGTACCGACAATATGTGTACATCGTACGGATTTGAATGAAATTGATATTAGAAGAGTATCAAATTTGAATATTTGATTTTGAATAAACAAAGTTATATATCTTTGTTATATAAGATAAAGCTCCCCTTGTTGAATCTATTAATGGAAGAAAGAATTTTTGAAAGTGTTTGAAGTATAAAGGGAGTTTTAAACAAGATTGAAATGATCTAAAGTTTTAAAATTATATATATATATATATATATATATATATAGAAGATCTTGTGAGGATTTTAGAAAAGATTTTGGGGGAACCTTTGGATTTGGAAAGGTTTTTGATTTTGGGAAAATCAATATTGAAATTTGGAAAGCCTAGTTTGAGAATTATCGATTTTTGGATGATCGATTTTGTGTAAAGAAGCCTTGTATGAGATCATACTAGGTGTATGATTTGAAAGATACTATATGTATAGTATAAAGTGTTTTAATGAGGGCTCTGGAAAAAAAGACGCTCCCTAGAAATGAACTTCTCAGGAGTGCCACCGGGTGGTGCTGCCTTGAGCCCCAAGAGGGGGTTCTAAAGTTGATCATGTGAGGAGTCCGAACAAACTAGTTCCTGAGGATTATTAGGTTGCGAAAATCGAGGGCGCCGATGCCTACAGGGGCATTTGGGTTATGCTGTGACGACAGTGTAACTCGATGTCACTGCGATCTACTGTGGGGACCATAGCGATAATCGTATGGAGGATGAGTGCCAACAGTCTACACTTGATTTTGCCAGGAAGGCAACGCAACATCGGTAGGCTGCGATCTATGGTCGAGTGGAGAAGTTTCATTCTTTTGGCAACGAAATTCGAGGGCGTTGATGCCTACAGTTATATGGGTTTTTGCTGTGATAGCTACGTAACCCCAGTTGTAGCTGCGATCTATAGCGGGTTCCATGGTGTAATCGAGGGGCATAGAGGCCTACAGTTATCTATGGATTTTGTCGGGATAGCAACGTAACCATCGGGTTAACTGTGACCATGGATAGGGGTGATGATTTCCAGAGCATTCTCACCAAAGATATTTCCTCTATTTTCAAAAACTGTTTTCGATATTTTCAGTAAAATTATTTTTTTCAAGTATTTTCACGGGATGTAGAAAACGAATTTACCAAGTACTTATAGATTTTAAGTCCCACGCCTGATCAACGTATGACCGAATCTCTATGAGAACAAAGATGGACTTGTTGAAACATTGAGTTATATAAGTATTTTTATAAATCTATTTTAGTAACATTATATGGATTTTTAAAAGTAGTTTAAAAATGATCAAAGAAAATTTATCTGATTTTATGCATTTTCATAAACTCTGGCTTCGTTCCTTTTCGAGGACGAAAAGATTCAAAGGGGGAGGAATGTGACGACCCTGGATTTTGGCCCTATTATTAATCAAGCTTCTCAAATTATAAACTGATGAGATCTTGATCATATATCAGTTACATATGCTTTGTAAAAGAAGTTTTGATTTGAATATTTAAAATAGAATGTTTCAAAACCATTTAAAAGAAAATCTGTCTTATTCACTAAAATCAAAGATTCTATATTGTTGATATTTAATCTAATATACATATAAAATATAATTGAAATAATAATGGTTAAATAATAAACAACCTTATCAATGTTACACATAAACATATAAGACATGATGATAAAATATAAGTTATAACTAGAAATATAAAATTTACAAATGCAATGTTATGAATCAAATGTTTGAAAAATCTAAAGTACAAATAGAATACAATTAATATAGTCGAAACAATAACCAGTATAATATATGAAGACGAACAATACAAAGAATAACATGTAACTTGTATTTATACAACACAAAATCTTTAATAAAGAGTATATCAAGTTGCTGTAAAATTAAGTATGCAAAGAGACAAAGAAACAAATTAAATATATTAACATATATGCTGCTGTAAAATTTTGTATGCATAAGAAAACAAATATTCACACATATGTACAACATTATTCCTTTATACATATACAATATTTTTGCCCAGAACAAATATCTTTATACCAAAGATTAAGAATCATTAATTATTTGTAAACATAAATGAAGACAAGCATTTAATTAGCACAATATTTTGTCAACTCAATTGCAAGAAAAATCTTACAGCCAAAATCTCTATATCATTTCATTTACAGTCTATTAAATACAAGCAATTAAAAAGCATGTGAGAATTGTCCAGATATTACCTATACTGTTCAAGTCTTTCTATATATATATATATATATCCGTCATATTATTGTGTTCATTTATAAAACTTAACAAAAATTTAAAAGCAAACCTGAAAAGAAGAAACCCAACATCTATATTTACATTCGTTCGAAATCAAGGCAGTGAAGCTTTCAGGAAATTCAAATCTGCAATTTCTTCAACATCTTGCTTCCTGTTTCAATAAATTATTTGGTGAGTAAACATAATATCAAATTTTATGTTAAACTATGATCTGTGAATGATTTATGTTAATATGGTTTGGATATCTTCTTTAACACAGTGAATATGAAAATTGTTTTTGACAATACTGAGACAGGTTCTTCTTCTCTGTTTATAGTTTAGGATGAAACCAATATTGAAAACAATTCGATTCCTCTATTCTAATCATTTTCAAGCTTTGATTTCTAAAGCAAAGAGGTGTATTTAAGTAAGAACTTTGATCTAAAAATAATTTCATGAAGTGAAAACGTATACAAGAAGAAAAATTAAATTTTTACAGAGGGTACTTAAAATTTTGAAATTGTCGAATTTAATAAAACATCGATTCATGTATGTAGCATGAATCCTTTCCTTAAATGATGATTTTTAAGACATGTTTGGTAATTTTTAGTGTTGAGATTGAGTAGCAGTTCGATGATGAACAGATTTGCATTTTGGCCTAATTCCGGTGAGATGATGAACTGGAGTAGTCGGGTCTGTGCGAGGAGGGGGACGGGCCTACTGGGTGGTAGGAAAAATAGTCGGAGGCGGCCACGACCAGGGTGACGATGGTGATGTCGAAATTTCTTTTGTAAACCTAAATTTTAAAGGTGTTGAACATTCGATCGTCGCGACCTCCACAGTGCGTCGAGTTGCACGAACTTGGAGGGGGAAGAAGCTAGGTGGATGATGGAGCTGTGGTCAGAAGCGCAGAGCCTTTGGTGGCAGAACGTGGTGGTTATCGGTGGACGTTCATGTTTCGAGTTCGAGCTTCAGGCATTTTATGTTCGATTCGCCATTTTCTGAAGATTTGAGTTTTGATTTCAAGTGTTGAGTCAATTTGTGGTTTGTGGGTGGTGACGAGGGTCGCCGGAGGTGAGGCGAACCACCGTGCACGTGCACGGTGGCGTTTGAATGTCTGCTGGATTGTCCTGGTGGTCGCGTGCTTTTGCTCGAGTTTTTTTGAGTTGCTTCGTGTTTTAACCTGGCGCGCGCTTGTTTTTGTATAATACTGCTGTTATATTTTTAATTTAACTTAAGCTTATATAAAAGGAACAGAAGAAGTAGAAAGGATCAGGTTAGAAGAAAGAAGAAGATGAGAAGAGAGGCTGACGCGAGGAAAGGTGGGAAAGAACTCGAGTTTTTCTCGAGTAAAAGTAGTGCGTGCTCGGTCCAGATCTTGTAGATGTTTACTTAATACTTTAAGTATTTTGATTAACTAAGTTAATAGTAATTAAATAAGTAATTGTTATTTAATGCTATATTAAAATTTGATTAAAGTTTATTAAAAGAAAGGTTTGGAAAGGTAACTAATTAGTATAAGGTAATTAAAAATGTAAATTAACTTATACTTATTAATAACTTAAATCAAATTTGTAATTAGAAATTAATCTGGGATTTAATCAATTTAACTTCAGAACCTTAAGAAATTAATGAAGAATCTTAATTAATTACTTAAAGTTAATTAATAATAAATGGTAGTTAATATAAGTGATTAATTAAGGAATAAATGATTAATTAATTGATAATAAATGATTAATTGAAATAATTTATGTTAATTAAATAAGTAATTAAATTTTATTAATTAATAATTAGCAGTTAATAAAGGGGTAATTAAGTTTTATTAGTTAATCGGGTTTAAGGGTTTTTAAGGGATGGATTAACCCATGAAATTAGTTTGTTAATTAATTAAATGTAATCTCTTGTAGATTAATTAAATATACATACTTGATGAGATTTAGAGAAGTAATTCACAATTACAGGATGTAATAAATTAAAAGGAATTTCTTAATGGGAAGTATTAAAGGGTAATTACTTGGGTAAGTAATTACAGAGGGGTAATTACTGTTTATGAGTAATTGGGATTGATTAATGGATGCAATCAATTAAGTTTAATTTTTTGATTTAGGATAAACATTCATGGAGTTGGTTAAGTATAATTACTGAATGAAAGTAATTAGATAATGATGATAATCTTAATGTAATTAAAGAATAATTACTCATGGAGGATTGATTAAGATGAATGATTATGGGATGGATAATCAATTGAAATTAATTAATAAGCAGGACTTAAAGGTAATTGATTTAATTCAATTATGGTCAATTAGATTTATTCGAGATGGTGTGATTGGTTTATCTTGCTTATGTATGATTAATTGATTGTTTAAATGCCCTGAATTGATTGATAACCCTGATGTGAAATGGTTCATGATATGGTGTAGTTGGGTGGGAAATGATAATATGGTTATCTGTCAATGATGAATTGTTGAGTGAAAGGGTGACATCTTTTATTTAAAGTTGAACCGCATTTCACTTGAATAACATGTGTTTTGGTGAGCTGAATTCGAAGAGACCGGAGTCGGGAATTAGCTAATACCAAAACCACTTCGATTGTATATAAACTTGATACGTGGAATCAATAGGTAGTAATGGAATGATTTAAGTGAAATTGGACCATATAATCTAAGTTCTAGAACTTAGAAATTGATGTGTGAAATAAGTGATGTCTATAACAACTTGTGGAGTGAAAGTTGATATAAGTTACCTGGGTTTATATGAGTTGTGTACTTTTGTATACCATGTTAGATGGGTTTGCTCACGCTGGTTTCCAGCCTGACCTGGGTGTTACTTTGGTGTAATGCTCAAGTCAGACCGAGTATTACAAATTTTCAGGTAAGGACGTTCTGGAGCTTAGGAGGCGAGCTGGATGGTAAGAACGTATGGAGTGCTTCCGCTATATTATATTATTGTATATCTATGACATAGTAATCGTGAATATTCCAGTGTCTGTATAAATGTGTAACTCTGATGTATAAAAATGTAATCGACAGATATGGTATTGCTTTGTAAACTTTTATTATTTATTATATTTTATCCGCTGCGAATGTGAGGTGTTGGTGTTTCTTTTCTTCTTCTTCTATCTCTTTCTTCTTTTTCATAGCTATCTGGAATTTTTCGGCTTCAAAAATTTCGGGTCGTTACAAGTTATGTACATGTATGGAGAAATTTCATTTTACCTGAAAGTTTAGATTTTTGATTTCAAGTATATACGTATGTAAGTTTTGTTTTGTTTTATATACATGTTAATATGGCAGAATATATAAATATATAGTGTATAGGTTGGTGAAGTGTATTTATAAGATTTATAAGTTTTGCAGGCTTATTTTGTTAACTGCATTTGCCTTCTTTCTGTTTTGCTTTTGGAAAGTGTTAACCACTTATATATACAAGCATACCATCTTATGTACTTAAGTTATAAAGTATTCAGATTAAAAGACCATGTATTTTATATCATAAAGTAACATATTATATAAAGCAAGTCAAAATTGTGGTTCACAAACATTTTTAAGTACCGATACTATGTTAAGAATATTATATTAGTTTATAATAGTTACAATTTATATATTTCATGGTTTATACTAAATATATACATACCTTAGATATAATACTCTATAAGTATTTGGATATATATGTGTTTGTGCTCGGAAGATGGACTAACATTTTAGTTTACATAAAATATATACACTTTACATACTGTTTATAATCAATGGATTGGTACCAGTACTAGATTTTATGAGCAGTAAGATTTTATATAATGGTTGGTTAGCTACTTTTCATTTGTGCCTTGTTTTAAGCTGTTATATTTTGGGATGTTCACATTTAAAAAAAAGCATATGCTGTTATATTTCAGAATAAATTATTGTATACCTTATTTATTTGCAGCTCTAAAGAATTTAATATATATAATATAAAATAATGTATATATTCTCAGTCTATATCAAAACTTATTTTGATTCGTTCCCATCAATTTCTGCTACCAGCTTTGTCCGTCGAAATCGTGTCCATCGTGCTTTGCTTTGGAATTCGTGATTGGATCCGTAACTCAATTCATTATCTAAACTCCTCTAGCCTCGAAAGGTGAGAAATCACTCACGATTTATGTTCTTTTATTTATTAAATTTGATTTCAATTGAAACGACAATTGATATATGCGGATGTAAGTTATTTACACTATTATATATGTTATTACCAGTATCAGTTCACCTATGACATCTGACACCATTATCTGTTACTTATACAATAATAATCCAGTTTGGTTAATAATTGATTGATTGTTGATATTTAAATTGGACGTTAAATTGTTAAGGTATGAAGTGATAAATAATTTACAATTGAAATTGATGTAGGAGTTAACAATTTGAAATTGATATATGTGTTGAATTTGATTAGGTAAAATTTGTATAATATGACCCTTTAAATGTTTAATTACTTGACATGTAGAAATATGGTTAATTACACCTTGAACCATTTAAATGTATGTTGTTTAAATTGATGTATTATGAAATTATATAATAGATGTCAAGTGAAGAACCGTATTAGTATTAGTGTAATAATCTTTAAACTACATGAAATGATAGTGTAGATTCTAGAGATAATTATATTAATTTGCACAAACAACAATGTAAATTAACCCAATTATTTTAGGATTATTGAATTAATTATTGGATTGTTATTGATTGTTGTTATTGCTTGTTTATTTACTTTGACACCATCCCAGTTATCACACTGCAAGTTTCCTTTGCTATGCTTTGATTTTTGAATTGAAATGGAATCGGGTTGAAATGATAAATATCCAAATAAACTTTGACTTAGGATAGAAAAATAAAACCCGATTGGTCAATAATTTGATTTAAAATAAAATAAAGATTTTATTTGAATAATAATAAGGTTTTGAAATAAAATTGGAATTTAACTTTTTTTAAAAGATGTTAATATTTAAATCTGAAACAAAATGTTAACATTGTAGTTGATGAAAGAATGTTGTTTTAAAATTACTTATTTAATAATTAAGTTTTGAAATTAGTTAATAATTAAGTTTTGAAATTATTTGATAATTGAATAAGATTGAATTATTTAATAATTAAATTAAATTGAATTCTTTATTAAGTGAAATTGAACCTCTTGAACAAGTGAAACTAAGTTTCTTTATTATTTGAGTTTTGAAATTTATAAATAAGTAAAGAAATAAATGAAATTAAATTTCTTTAACAAGAATAAAATGCGTTTTATTGAAACAAATGTAAGGCTTGTAATTTAAAGAATTTGATTTGACGAATTTAACTTAATTCAATTTGGAAGCTTTGGTATAATGAGGTTGAACTTAAGTAATCAATTTAACGAATTGGAAATTAAAAAGAATTGTTTTGGGATGATAAATTAACTTAATGAATATAGAATGAAAGCGATCAATGAATTTAAATTGATTTGAATGTTAAATTAAATTAATTTAAATGATTACGGAATGAAACTTATATACGAATTTAAATAAATATCTGAATTGATTAAATAAAAATTGAATTTGAATTATAGAGTTTTTAAATGGTAACTTGGAAGTTTTGAAACGTAAATTTTGGAAATTGATTTAGAAAGACAAATGAAATGTTGGTTTACAAATTCTAATTTAAATTGAATTTTATTTGGTTTTGAAATATATTAAACGACCAATCGGTGTAATAATTACGAAAGTTATTAAAGAAACCGGGATCGGTTATGGACATACTCTCCGTCTAAACCGAAAACCACTTTAATAACTATACGCGGAGTGTGATCCAGAATGAAGTGGTTGGAATGATGTACGTGACGACTGAAGAAAGAGAACGATAATGAATAACCTTGACACTTGTGTCAAATTGGAAATGACTAAAACAGGAGCCGTGCCGGGCCAAATGGGGTTAGCCACCTCGAGCAAACACACTTCTTCGTAAACTACTCATTACTTGTTATTGATTGGTGCGCACCCTTGAATTGGACGTGTTGTTTTGCGGTGTTGCGATCCTTGCGGCGATGCGTTCTCACCAGTCCGGATCAGGCAAACGGTAGTTTCACTACCTTGGATATTGCCTCAATTGCCTTGTCATACTTGTATTCCTATATACGCGACCACTACGAATTTGTTTTGTGTTATACCTATGGAGTACTCCCTGATATCCCACTAGTTTACGGTGGAGTTTGCAGTGTTGTATAGACTATGACGCTTATATTAAAATGTGTTAAGGGGGATAATGGTAATGCCTTAACACTATTCTGATAATTTATATTACTGATAGATATTATCTACTTAGCTTACCCTACTACATAGTAGATAGTTTAATGGATCCTTAGAGGATGGTTATTTCAATGTCCTTTGAGTTACTTGTATTTCAGTTGTTATTTCTCTTGAGTTGGATTTATTGACATAAGAATGTTAATCCTGACTCGAGTGTTTTGTGTTTTGCTTACGCTCGGGTCAGACTGAGTGCACCAGTATTCGAGACTCACCTTTGAGTTGGAGCTTCGCTTAGAGATCCGGCTATCTATCCATCTTTCAGATATTCAGTTGATTCTAGTGACATTTTCTGATATTGTATTTGACTATTATATTCGAGACTTCTGTTGTACCTTATTTAACTCTGATATATATATATATATATATATATATATATATAGTAGCTTCATGAACTACTATCTTTTGTTTCCGCTGCATTTATTACTCTGTGTCTGTGATATGTGATTATTTATTTACTGTATATGTTCAGTTTTGCCAAATTTAAATTAACAATTCGGTATTTTGAATTATTCAAGTCCGACATGTGCGGTTGCGAATGGTCCAAAATAGCGGGTCGTTATATAAATCATTTCATCACACAAACTTTGATCTAAGATTCGAGTTCGAAACTTTGAGGTGTTTACACCGATTCGAAAAAGGATTTATCACTCGATTCTTGATGATGAACATTGACTAGGGTTTATGGTTGGATACTTGAGTTTTCTATCATAGTTGAAAGCTATGCAAGGAAAGCAAAAGTTTCTGAGCAAAGAGCCCGATTAAAGTCCACACTAGAGGATCGAGAGATCGATACTAGTCCGGAAATAAAGTTGTGTATTCGAATAAGAGATTATTTGTGTATATTATATGGATTTAAGTTTAAAGATAAATGTTTTGGGCAAACTTTTGTTTTGGGTAATTTCGAGGACGAAATTCTTTTAAGTAGGGGAGAATATAACGACCCGTAATATCGCTACTTCGAAAATGAGAGATTTCATTTGTTTTAATTTTAAAAAGGTTTAAAACTTAAATAAATAAGTTAAATGTAATAGATAATAGTAGATAAATTATTTATTCTTATAGTTGATAATTAAAAAGGTATAAGTTTGGATTATAGAACCAATCAACAAAAGTTTAGTTTTGTTAAAAATAAATAAATGCTTAAATAAATAGGTTTAGACTTTTATTTAAAAAGATAAATCTTATTAAAAATATCTAATAAAGATAATAGAAGAATAATAAAAGATTTAAAAGTATGTTAATAATTGTTTTGCAAAAATAACCAAATTTTGTCGCATTTTGTTAGTTTTACATACATCGTAAAATTAGAGATTTTGATATTATTTAAATATGATTTTAAAATATAAAGATACATGTTTTAATTTAGTTAAAGAAGTAAAAAGTTCATTTTTAAATTTGGTTTACATAAATAAATAGCTTAACTAAAACGTCAAAACACGACCGTAAAATATTTTGTCGAAATACGACGTTTTGTCGATTAAAAGTTGTCGCAACGTCGTCGAACCTTTATTTTCTTATATAGGAACATATATTCAAATAGTGTAAGTATTAATTAATTCACTAATCAAGTTTACTTTTACTAAACAAGGTTAGAAACTTCTATAAAACAATTAAGAAAAAGTGAGCACAAAAAGCAAAGCAAGTACAAAAGTCAAAAAGTAAAACATCGAATCAAAGAAACATAATTATTACTTACTTTACTTAATATCTAAGTGAAAATGACACAAAATGAATGATTTGAAATGTGATGTTAAGTGTTGAAAAAAATAAGATTACTTTAATAGTAAGTAAGGTTATTTTGTTAATTTGGTAAAGAGATATTTTGGTAATTTACCACTTCATTTCTTTTTCTTTAAATAAGACAACCAATCTTCCACTTTCTTTTACACCATTTTCATTCTTCTTCTTCTTCCTTTTTCAAGCTTTTCTCTACCTCTTTAATGACTTCTTCTTCTCTTCCAAATGCTTACTAACTTTTTCAAAACTATATAAAATCAACTCCAAACATCACCAAACTTTGCCAAAGACCTTAGAATACCATTATAACATGCTTTACCATCTAAAAAGAGAATAAGTGATGGAGGAAGAGGAAGAATAAGAGAAGGCCAAACTTATGGAAGAAGGATAGCAAGTCGTGAAGCTTCGGAGTGAGAAAAAGAGAAGGAAGTGCTGCCGGGATCAGAAGGAAAGTCTAGGGAAAAGATTTGGTGAAGATAAAAGGATTTAGTCAAGTATTGGATGATATGAATGTGGGTAGGAAGTGAACAATTTGGTTAAAGGTGAGTACTCATATTTACTTATTAATCCATAACTTATTTCAAGTATAATGATTTTAAAGTTTAAATATGTTGAATGATTTAATGTTTAATAGCTTGATTGCAAATTGGTTGATTATGTGATTGTTTATTTGGTTGATAATTTGTTTGATAAATGATAAGAGAAAAGATTAGTAAATTAACGGTAGTTAATTAAATGAGAATTAAACCCGTAGAAATGTGTGTATGGAAGTTATTTAGCCTCTTAATGATTTTAAATGATCTAAAAAGGTTAGAAATAATATTACGATGATATAATATTATAAAGTGAAATGAAATGGAATATGGGTTTGAAATATTGAAATATTATTTAAAATGAGTTTAAAATGATTTAGAAACGTTTTATAAACATTTAAATGTGTTTTCAAGAAGTTTGAAAAGAAATTGAAAAACAAGTCAAAAAACTATGCGCGTCGCGTAACGGTAGTTCACGATTTCGTGCCATAAAGGTTAAATATGTGTTCAAAGTGAAATATAGCTTGGGATTCTTCGAGATTAGAATTTTCTGGTCTATTATATCCATAGTTTTCCAATGAAGAAATAAAATCAAGATTTCATTAAGTAGATTTTGAAATATGTCTAAACTATTTTCTACAAACATCGCGGTTTTGCAGTTCGGAATCCATAATGGGATTCTTTATAAATGATATTCTTAAATGATTAAAAATATGAAATAAATTTGATAAATCTATTAAAATGGTTTAAAAGGGATTTGGAACAAAAATATGAATTTTCAAATACTAAAAGTTGTTTAAATCAAATAAGCTTATATGACACTTTCCGCAGTACTTTTATGCTGCAAATTCTGTAACTTTTGGAATATGAGTTTAAATGTAACGACGTTTTCCAGAATCAATTGCGAATGTTTTAAAAAGGAAAATTAAGCGTTTTGAAAGATAATTTGGAATATTTATAAGCAATTTCAAAATATAGTTGAAAATCTGAGTATGCGGAAATGACTTGTACATTTGTCCCGCCTGTGAGATCTGAGAAGATAAAACAAGGTGTTTATCTAAGGTTAGGGATGGAGCAACCAGTGCCCTGAGCTTACCTGGCTTATGTTTTCTCTTTTCAGGCGAGGGTTGGAATAGATCGAAACGAAAGCCTGGATGCTCTAAAAAGATCGTATTTATGTTTTTCCAAGATAGAAGAAAAGAAACAAATTCTTTGAATGTTAATTAACCATTCGACATCTTTTATTCGGTGGTTTGTACAAAGGAACCGAGATCGGATTTGGATGATTCCTATCCGAAAACCCTTTCAAACTAATTTTGAAAATAAAATATGTTGAAGACAATGATCTTTAAAGTCAAAGTTATTCATGATGTAGGATTACTTACCATTAGTCCTTGGAGGTGAAACTTGCCATTAGTCCCTGAAGGTGATATTTACCATATTTAAAGTGGCAGCAGTACTATGTTATGAAAATCTTCGATTGGCAAAAATATGATTTAAAGTTAAGAAAGAAAATCTTTGATTAAGATTTAATGAATGATTTGGGAATATTTTCCCTAAGTTAAAAGTTATAACTTGAATATAAGATATCTTTGATTAAGATTTAATGAATGATTTAGAAAAGTTTCTTAATTAAAAGAGATTCCAAGATCTAAAGAAGTTTAATATAACAAATGATTTGATAAACAAGGCTTAATGATTTGGACGAAGTAATTGATAAAAGACGAAGTAATTGATTGATGATTGATATCCACTTATGAACTTAACATCTTTTTAAAAGCGATGATTGGTTTCGAAGGAGACGGAGTCGGATTTGGATGATTCCTGTCCGAATACCACTTCGAACCAATGTGTACGTTCGAAAGTGAAGGCATGTAGAAGATGATGATTATTGAAGACCGTGGATCTTTATAGCGTGAAGACTGCTTGTTGAACATGCTCTGGTTGGCCCCTATTATAGAGTTATTTATAGCAGTGGTCTCCTTGTGATGGAGATTTTTTTCGAATTGCAAGGGCTACTCTCCTTGTAATGGCCGAGAAAAGTGCTTTCGGTTTCGTTCAGTCCCAGAACGAACTTGTATGGATGTTTGTCTGACATTGTATTCTAAATCACATTTGAGTTGTTTCTATTAACATATATCAGTTGGTAGCGGAGAAGGCAACTTCTCTTAGCTTAACACCCTTTCCGGAGACATATGAACTCAGGAAGTTATACTTTCTAGATATCAGTCGTGTGACGTGGAATAGCAGCGTGGCATTCAAAGTGGAACCTCTTATGATCAAAGCGTGGTTTTGTATAAAAACCGTGGCTTCGAAGAGATTGAGCGTAGCCTCGCGAGCCTCACCCCGATTATGATGGGATTCTTTGTGGTCAGATGTATGCTCGCATTTCGGATAGTAGTGATTTGGGTTATCAGATGTTCTGACCCCAGGTACCAGATACGTCTAGGCATCATGGCAGGGATACGCGAAGTCCGAGTCCTTGGGTGTTATTCGCAGATTATATCCACTTTTAGCCATTTGTGTTGTTGTATAACGGCGTCTGAGTCATGGACGTAAGCCGTGGATACAGATTGATCATTCCACTAGTTCTCTATCATGTTGGAAATTCAATCCCAATAGGAGATTTACGATTTTGATTATATTACCAAAATAGCTGTAATGACTTGCAAACATTTCAGCTACCCCTTTTGGTATCATATATTCCGTTGGGATATTCCGTTGACCAGGATATTACCTTAGACTTAGTCCTGGTATTGATACCTTATTTGAATAAGTTTATTTGGAAAGTGTTTTCAAAAGAATGTCATTAGAAATAATATCAAACGTTTTGATATATAAAAGTGTTTTGGTTATCATAAGGTAAAATCCATCCGTGTTTATGTATGGGCGTGGTCTTATGAGATACCCTTCTTTTCAACGGTTTTGATAATATAGTCATTTAAATTTCGAGTATCTCACGTTGGTTTATCAAGCCTGATCCGGGTATTTTTAATACTCGGGTCAGATCCGAGTAGTTTCAGGTTGAGTTGAAGATGGTTGGAGTTTCCAGAGGAGAGCTGGAGATCTTCATCATCGTATGGACATAATCTATTATCCGTTGTACTTAGTGTATTTTGTTTGTTGTTTGTTAGCATTTGCAAGGGCAGGTGTTATAGTTGTCCAGGCTGAATCTAGGTTAGACTCTGATATTGTATTTAAAATTTTCCGCTGTAAAGATTATTATTGAAATAATATATGTTATTCCATTCATGTGAGATTCTGTTCTATCTTTATTTTCTTTCTACCCTTAATGATCCGCTTATTCATGCAATTTGAGTTGGACATGTGTGGTTTATTGTCGATTCAAACGGTACGGAAAAACGGGTCATTACATTTGGTATCAGAGCTGAAGGTTAAGCGAGAACCTTGGCTTTGGTTTGGTAAAGACTCATCAGAGATATGGTTAGTAATACCCTTGGATGAGTAACTCATTAGAGATAAGGTTAGTAACACTCTAGAATGAGTTTGAGTGTATTATATATGAGTGCGTATTTGTTAGTGACTAATAAATTGTTTTGTGTCGCTTTATTTGTTAAGTGATTTATGGATTCTGATCGATGGGCCTGATCACCATTATCGACGAGGGTTCCTAAACATTTGAACAAGGCGAACCAACACACTAATTTTGAAAAAATTGGTAAATGAAATAATTTTACCTAGGATTATATTTTGAATATGAAGTATTTATTTTGAAAAGATGTATAGTTAGAAATCAGGATTAGTGAAATTTAAATATGAACGTCTTGTGATTAGAATTTCACAGTTTGACTATAAGATGTTTCATAAAGATAATTGATAAGTAAGAAATCTGATAAGGAAATTAAAATATTTAATACTTATTCTAAAATAATAAATTAAGAAACAATAATGTTAAGTTACTATCATAAATTGATCAATTTTTTAATTTAAAAGTTTAAGTACAAATACCTTGTGAATTAAGTTTCACGATTTGACTATAAGGTGTTTGATAATAAGATTTGTTTAAAGAATGAACATATAAGATAAAAATGTATTTAAATGATTATGTAAAAGGAAAAATAATATAAAAGGAATGAGAATTCAAATTCGAGAAAAAGAATCGGGGTAATTTAAATGAAGTGAATTAATGTAAGACGATATTATAAAATGAATTTATGAGATAGGTTTTACAAAGTAATCTCTGAAGGATTTTGAAAATGGTATTATTTCAAATAAAAAGAGGTATTTTATGATAACTAGTTTGATTGGCTCGAAAATAAAATAAAAAATGGGTAAGTGATGTGTTCGGATGGTAAGCACTTCTCTTAAGTATTACTCTTCTTGTTAAGAGGATATATAATACTATTGGTAAGACCCAGTTCCTTAGATTTTATTGGAGTTACTTGATAATGTGAGTCATTGATTAGTAATCTTTATAAAAGTGTTTAAACTAAAGATAAATTAGGCATCACTAATTGATAAGATAAAGCGGAATTCTCGACGATTTTGGATAGTCGAAAATTTCTGTATCATACCTAACTCAGAGCTAAGAAATTTGTAAAGTAAAGGATTGTGAAATATTATGAGTATATAAAACTGGATAAGTATAATTTATAAATATGATAATAAACAAAAAGGTAATTATAACCTAGAAAATATTTTATTAATGAATTCCAGCATTAATTAAGGACTTGGACTTAAATCTTTAAAGTGATTGATTTGGACAAGCTATAAGATGTAATAAACTTAAGTAATAGTTTTACGAAATGATTCGTAAATAATATTAGTATTAAAGGAAATATACTAAGTTGAAGAATTGTGGGAAGAAAAATTATCATAAAGATAAATTATCTTTTAAGTGAAAAAAGGTTTCTTTAGAATATTTTTCTTTAATACAAATATTTGGAAATAAATAATTAAAGGAATTGTAAAAAGAAGCACATTTATAAAATATTTAAACTTAACATAAAAGTTTATGAAAAGATTTTGAAAGCAAGTAAATACATATATTATATGTAAATCATTTCATTACACAAAGTTTGATCCAAGATTCGAGTATGGAATTTTGAGGTGTTTACACCGATTCAAAAAAGAATTTGTCACTCGATTCTTGACGACCAATATTGATTAGGGTTTATGATTTGGTACTTGAGTTTTCTATCATAGTTGAGAGCTATGCAAGGAGAGCAAAAGTTTCTGAGCAAAGAGCCTGATTAAAGTCCGTACTAGAGGATCGGGGGATCGATACTAGTCCGGAAATAAAGTTGTGTATTCGAATAGGAGATCGAATAATATATTTCATATGGATGATTTGTGTATATTATATGGATTTAAGTTTAAAGATAAATGTTTAGGGTAAACTTTTGTTTTGGGTAATTTCGATGACGAAATTCTTTTAAGTAGGAGAGAATGTAACGACCTGTAATTTCGCTACTTCGAAAATGAGAGATTTCATTTGTTTTAAATTTAAAAAGATTTAAAACTTAAATAAATAAGTTAAATGTAATAGATAATAATAGAGAAATTATTTATTCTTATAGTTGATAATTTAAAAAGTATAAATTTGGATTTTAGAACCAATAAATAAAAGTTAAGTTTTGTTAGAAATAAATAAATGCTTAAATAAATAGGTTTAAATTTTTATTTAAAATGATAAATCTTATAGAAAACAATCTAAAAAATATAATTGAAGTATAATAAAAGATTTAAAAGTATGTCAATAATCGTTTTGCAAAAATAACCAAATTTTGTCACAACTTGTCAGTTTTACATACACCGTAAAATTAGAAATTTTGATATTATTTAGATATGATTTAAAATATAAAGAGACATATTTTAATTTATTTAAAGAATTAAAAAGTTTATTTTTAAATTTGGTGTACATAAATAAATAGTTTAACTAAATCGTCAAAACACAACCGTAAAATATATTGTCGAAAAACGATGTTTTGTCGATCAAAAGTTGTCGCAACATCGTCGAACCTTTATTTTCTTATATAGGAACATATATTCAAATAGTGTAAATATTAATTAATTCACTAATCAAGTTTACTTTTACTAAACAAGGTTAAAAACTTCTAGAAAACAATTAAGAAAAAGTAAGCACAAAAAGACAAAACAAGTACAAAAGTCAAAACGTAAAACATCAAATCAAAGAAACATAATTATTACTTACTTTACTTAATGTCTAAGTGAAAATGACATAAAGTAACGATTTGAAATGTGATGTTAAGTGTTGAGAAAAAATAAGATTACTTTAGAATTAAGTAAGGTTATTTTGGTAATTTGGTAAAGGGTACCATTTCATTTCTTTTTCTATGAATAAGACCACCATTCTTCCACTTTCTTTTACACCATTTTCATTCTTATTCTTCATTGTCCAAGCTTTTCTCTACCTCTTTAATGGCTTCTTCTTCTCTTTCAAATGCATACTAACTTTTTCAAAACCATATTTAATCAACTCCATACACCACCAAACTTTGCCAAAGACCTTAGAATACCATTATAACATGCTTTAGCGTCTAAAAAGAGAAGAAGTGATGGACGAAGAGGAAGAATAGGAGGAGGCCAAACTTATGGAAGAAGGAGAGCAAGTCGTGAAGCTTCGGAGTGAGAAAAAGAGAAGGAAGTGCAGCTGGGATCAAAGGATGAAGATAAAAGGATTTAGTGAAGTTTGGATGATATGAATGTTGGTAGGAAGTGAACTGTTTGGTTAAAGGTCGGTACTCATATTTACTTATTAATCCATAACTTATTTCAAGTATAATGATTTGAATGTTTAAATATGTTGAATGATTTAATGTTTAATAGATTGATTGCAAATTGGTTGGTTATGTGATTGTTTATTTGGTTGATAACTTTTTTGATAAATGATAAGAGAAAAGATTAGTAAATTAACCGTAGTTAATTAAATGAGAATTAAATCCGTAGAAATGTGTGTATGGAAATTATTTAGCCTCTTAATGATTTTAAATGATCTAAAAAGGTTAGAAATAATATTATGATGATATAATATTATAAAGTGAAATGAAATGAAATATGAGTTTGAAATATTGCAATATTGTTTAAAACGAGTTTAAAATGATTTAGAAATGTTTTATAAACATTTAAATGTGTTTCCAATAAGTTTGAAAAGAAATTGAAAAACAAGTCAAAAATATGCGCGTCGCGTAACGGTAGTTCACGATTTCGTGCCATAAAAGTTAAATGTGTGTAAAAATTGACATTTAACTCAGAATTCTTCGAGATAAGAATTTTCCGGTCTATTATATACATATTTTTCCAACGAAGAAATAAAATCAAGATTTCATTAAGTAGATTTTGAAATATGTCCAAAACGATTTTCTACAAACTTCGCAGTTTTGCAGTTCGAAATCCAAAATGGGATTTTTTTTATAAATGATACTTTTAAATGATTAAAAATATGAAATAAATTTAATAAATCTATTAAAATGGTTTAAAAGAGATTTGGAATGAAAATATGAATTTTCAAATACTAAAAGTTTTTTAAATCAAATAAGCTTATATGGTACTTTCCGCAGCATTTTTATGCTGCGAATTCTGTAACTTTTGGAATACGGGTTTAAATGTAATGACATTTTTCAGAATCAATTGTGAATGTTTTAAAAAGGATAGTTAAGCGTTTTGAAAGATAATTTGGAATATTTATAAGTAATTCCAAAATAAAGTTGAAAATCTGAGTACGCGGAAACGACTAGTACATTTGTCCTGCCTGTGAGATCTGAGAAAATATAATGAGGTGTTTAACTAAGATTAGGGATGGAGCAACCAGTGCCCTGAACTTACCTTGCCTATGTTTTCTCTTTTTAGGCCAAGGGTGGAATAGATCGAAAGGAAAGCCCGGATGCTCTAAAAAGATCGTATTTATATTTTTCCAAGATAAAAGAAAAGAAACAAATTCTTTGAATGTTTATTAACCATTAACATCTTTTATTCTGTGGTTTATACAAAGGAACCGAGATCGGATTTGGATGATTTCTATCCGAAAACCCTTTCAAACTAATTTTGAAAATAAAATATATTGAAGACAATGATCTTCAAAGTCAAAGGTATTCATAATGTAGGATTACTTGCCATTAGTCCCTGAAGGTGAAATTTACCATATTTAAAGTGGCAGTAGTACTATGTTGTGAAAATCTTCGATTGGCAAGAATATGATTTGAAGTTAAGAAAGAAAATATTTGATTAAGATTTAATGAATGATTTGGGAGAAAATATTTGATTAAGATTTAATGAATGATTTGGGAATATTTTCCCTAAGTTAAAAGTTATAACTTGAATATAAGATATCTTTGATTAAGATTTAATGAATGATTTAGAAAAGTTTCCTAATTAAAAGAGAAAAATGATTTGGAATTATTCCAAGATCTAAAGAAGTTTAATATATGAAATGATTTGATAAACGAGGTTAATGATTCCATATACTCTTGAAAAGAAAATTGGAATATATTAAAAAGAATATAACTAAGAAAGATATTTAATTAGGTAAAAGATGAAGTAATTGATTGATGATTGATATCCACTTATGAACTTAACATCTTTTTAAAAGCGATGTTGGTTTCGAAGGAACCAGAGTCGGATTTGGATGATTCCTATCCGAAAACTACTTCGAACCAATGTATACGTACGAAAGTGAAGATATATTGAAGATAATGATTATTGAAGACCGTGGATCTTTATAGCGTGAAGACTGCTTGTTGAACATGCTCTGGTTGGCCCCCGTTATAGAGTTATTTATAGCAGTGGTCTCCTCGTGATGGGGATTTTTTCGGATTGCAAGGGCTTCTCGCCTAGTAGTGGCCGAGGAAAGTGTCTTCGGTTTCGTTCAGTCCCAGAACGAACTTGTATGGATGTTTGTCTGACATTGTATTCTAAATCACATTTGAGTGGTTTCTATAAACGTATATCAGTTGGTGGCGGAGAAGGCAACTTCTCTTAGCTTAACACCATTTTGCCAAGACATACGAGCTCAGGAAGTTATACTTTTCTAGATATCAGTCGTGTGACGTAGAATGGCATATGGCATTCAAATTGGAACCTGTTATGATCAAAGCGTGGTTTTGTATAAAAAGCATGGCTTTGAAGAAATTGAACGTAGTCTCGCGAACCTCACACCCCGGTTATGATGGGATTCTATGTGGTCAGATCTATGCTCGCATTTCGGATAGTAATGATTTAGGTTACCAGATGTTCTGATCCCTAGGTACCAGATACGTCTGGGCCTCATGGCAGGGATACGCGAAGTCCGAGTCCTTGGATGTTATTCGCAGATTGTATCCACTTTTATCCATTTGTGTTATTGTATAATGGCGTCTGAGTCATGGACGTAAGCCATGGATACAGATTGATATTTCCACTAGCTCCCTATCATGTTGGAAATCCGATCCCAATACGAGATTTACGGTTTTAATTGTATTCCTAAAATAGCTGTAATGACTTGCAAACATTCAAGCTATCCTTTTTGGTATCATATATGCCGTTGGGATATTCCGTTGACCTAGTCTGGGATATTACCTTAGACTTAGTCTAGGTATTGATACCTTATTTGAATAAGTTTATTTGAAAAGTGTTTTCAAAAGAATGCCATTAGAAATAATGTCAAACGTTTTGATATATAAAAGTGTTTTGGTTATCATAAGGTAAAAACCCGTCCGTGTTTATGTGTGGACGTGGTCTTATGAGATACCCTTCTTTTCAAAGGTTTTGATAATATAGTCATTTAAATTTCGAGTATCTCATGCTGGTTTATCAAGCCTGATCCAGGTATTTTTAATACTCGGGTCAAATTCGAGTAGTTTCAGGTTGAGTTAAAGACGGTTGGAGTTTCTAGAGGAAAGCTGGAGATCTTCATCATCGTATGGACATATTCTATTATCCACTGTACTTAGTGTATTTTGTTTGTTGTTTGTTAGCATTTGTAAGGGCAGGTGTTATAACTGTCCAGGCTGAATCTAGGTTAGACTCTGATATTGTATTTAAAATTTTCCGCTACAAAGATTATTATTGAAATAATATATGCTATTCCATTCGTGTGAGATTCTGTTCTGTCTTTATTTTCTTTCTACTCTTAATGATCCGCTTATTCATGCAATTTGAGTTGGACATGTGTGGTTTATTGTCGATTCAAATGGTACGTAAAAACGGGCCATTACATAATCCTAGGGTTAATTCCCAACAAGATGTGGTAGGAGAGTTCCTTCGGTTTGTCCTATTCCTGGATAATTTATATGGACGAATGTATGTTGTTGCATTCCTATTTAAACAAATTGATATGTATGAATGCGTCATCTGTTTGGTGGTGGAGAAGGAAACTTCTCTTAACTTAACACCCTTTCCTGAGACATATGAGCTTATGAGTTATACGTTCATAGAAATCAGTTGTGTTTGCACAAAAAAGGGGGAAACACCTCCAAGTCGTATGATTTAACCAATTTTATGTTGTTCTTGGTGATCTGGGTGATTCATGCAAATATATAAAAAGCAGGGACTAAACTGTAAAAGACACACAAATTTATAGTGGTTCGGCCAGAATGTGCCTACGTCCACTTTTATATGTTATTTTCCTTTACTGTTCAGATTACAAGTACAAAGCTTTGATTGCAAGTATATGAAAGTTGTTTGAACGTTCTACCCGTGCTTTGGCTCTCAAACTTGTCTGCCATTGTTGTACCCCTACCCCTCTGTTTATAGATTGAGGCTGGGGGTAGGTCTTGGATGTATATAGCTATTGGTGGGCCTGAGCTGATGTGATCTAGCCTGGCCACGTTGGCCCGGTACGCCTTGATTCGGAGATGGTTGGAGTGGCTTTGGTTCGGTAGGGGTTGGTCCGGTAGTGGTGAGTGGAGAGATGGGTTGTGGTCCGGTGGGACTTGATCCGGTGGTGAGTGGAGAAAGGGGTTGGTCTGGTGGTGAGTGGAGAGAGGGGTTGGTTCGGTGGTGAGTGGAGAGAAGGGTTGGTTCGGTGGGACTAGGTCCGGTAGGTTTTGGTTCGGTGGAGAGTGGTGAGGCAGGGCCTTGGTTCGGTGGTGAGTGGTTCGGTAGGGCCTTCCTCCTTCTGGTTCGGCGATGCCTTCTTTCTTCGGTTCGGTGGTGGTGGAGACACACCCAACATTTGCCCCCCAAAACGGGGCATATGCCAGCATATGTCGTGCTTTGTTTTAGGCCATTCAACTTGGGCACTCTCATTCGGTCCCGGGAGCCGAACCAGTTGGTCCGGTCGTTTACATTTGCCTATAAGTATGGGCTCAACGCCCTCGTTATTCCTTATTGTTTGAAAGTACTGATCCAAATTTTCAACTACCGAACCAGGTGAGGTTCCCCACCACCGAATGAACCTTACGTTAGAGCTACCGAATGAGTCCGGGGGTATGAGTGCCGAATGAACCTTCGCCTCGCACTGCCGAATGAACTTGGGAGTGTGAGTGCCGAATGGATTTTAGCCTTGGACTGCCGAATGAATTTGGGAAGTACGAGTGTCGAATGGACTTTAGTTTCGAATCACCGATCGAGCTTTTATATTTTGAATTATGAACGATATTCCAGGCCGTATGTACTTGCTTGTTTATTTCTCCACATTCCTTGTTCTAACAGTATGTTTTTCTCGTGTTGCAGATAATGTCTTGTAAAGTAGAAACTCGCTCTGATAAGAAGAAATCTACGGACAGAAGAGAGTCCCCCATCGTGCCCCCAGTTCAGCCGGAACCAGGACGTCATGGACCCACCCCGAGATCACTAGTAGATGGATACGGCCCTCAGGAGCTCCTGAACTCGCCACCTGATTGCTTTCCCAGCTCCCTCAAGGATGAGCAGCTTGATGTTATATCTCGTTCTTTTGGGATTGACGAGCACGCATGGTGTTGCCAGTGAAAGGAGTTATACCGTATGACCCTCCTGAAGGATATTTTGCTTATATCAGGTATCACTGCATGTGCGGAGCCATCCCTTCGATCAACGCCTAGATAGTCAGCTTCAGCCCAACTCCTATGCCATCTTGGTGTGCTTGTTTATTATCTTCCACATAAGATACGAGCGTCCTCCTTCTAACCGGGAGATCCGGTACCTGTATAATCTAAGAGGCTACAAGAAGGGGTCTCCCTACATAAGCTTGGAGTCGGCCGTGTCTTTCAAGCCAGTCCTGGACTTGTATTCGAAATTTAGCATGTTCAAGAAGGAATGGTTTTTCGTTAAGGATGACTCCGTTTCTATCCATCGCTTTACCTCTGGCTGTAAGTCGAAGCTTATTTATAATTTCCGTTTTGACTGCAATACTCCTTCTTATGTGTTTTTATTTCTTGCTAGCGACAGGTGGCTTTGCGGTCGTGGAGAACGATCGCCTGGTTCAGATGGCTGTGGAAATAGAAGCCATTACGGGAAGGGAGAGGTCAGCTTCTTACTTGATCAGGAATGCAACTCTTCTGGGGCACAACTTGATTCTGCCACGCCAGTCTATGGTCAAGCAGAGAGACACGGCTGAGGAGAGGGCCGCCAAAACTAAAGGAGGGCTACGGCGAAGAGTGGCAAAAGGAAACCCTTCTCAAAACCTCCAATTGCCGGGGGGAAGAAGCTTAAGAAGTCCGATGGACCCTCCCCCAGCACATGTCCAGTCATCCCGGAGGAGGAAGAAGTGGAGGAGGAAGGAGGTGAGGAGGAGAGCGGAGGTGATGGAGAAGGTGATGATGGTGGCGAAGGACAGGGCGGTGATGGCGCTGGGGCTTTGTCCTCTAGGCAAGCAGGGGAGATTCAAGAGTGGACAGATGATGCTTTCCGCCAGACTTTTGAGGGGTTGGAGGAAGGATCGACCTTGGTGGAGAACCAAAGAAAGCTGACAAGGCCGGGACTGGTGCCGATTCATCTTCCAA
Organism: Allium cepa; assembly: GCA_030765085.1. Taxonomy (NCBI): domain Eukaryota; kingdom Viridiplantae; phylum Streptophyta; class Magnoliopsida; order Asparagales; family Amaryllidaceae; genus Allium; species Allium cepa. The sequence continues at coordinate 746,644,783 of CM060932.1, forward strand.
GAGCATTTCAGCTAAGGCAACCCCTGTGGTTCAAGGTGAATTTTTGACTCCTAACGACTCCATTTATGATAAGGATTTAGGAATATTTTATGGCCAGCTCCCGTCCTGGAATGAGATCGAGGACTTATTGCAGTATCCTACTCCTCCCCAGGGTTTGTATAAGAAAAGCGTCTTTTTACTCTTCTTAACTTGATACGTTTCTTGAATTATAGCTCAATGTATGCTTGTAACACTTGGTTTTTATTCCAGGAGCGGGCGAAGCGGCCAAAACATCAGATGTTCGGCACCGGCTTGAACAATACAAACTTCTCAAAGCTTCTACTAAGCCGAGGCCTTCGACTGACCGCCCCGGAAACGTAGTCGGCTACCGTCCTCTTCTTGGGGTCATCGAAGAGGACATCCAAAAGAGGAAGAGGAGACATTCCTTGTTCGAATCCTCACCTGGTCCTCAGCTCCCAACTCAACCTCTTCGGGATACCACGGAGGAGAATATTGAGTTTATAACTTCCCCACACCCGTCTGAAAACCCCACTGTTACCCCAATAGATCATCCCGGCTTGGCTCGTAATCCGTTTGCGGGTCATCTGGATCTGGATCCAGGCTCTCATGATTTCCTTTGACGAGGCTACTAGTGAGCACCTTCTCCCTCGCAAATCCTATGGTACGGGTGCTTGATGAGGCTAAGTCCCTGGACCTTGATTTGCTTACTACTCGGATTGCAACTATGGGGGACAAAGCTAAGGCAAACATCGACCGGGTTGCTGAGGAGACCAGGAAGCTGATGGGGCATCATGCCCGACTGGTCAAGGCCGGAGAGGAAATCGAGAGTGCTAATATTCGATTACAGTTAATAGTTTCCGACCAGGCCAAGAAACTCGCCGATCAGGCCATCCATATTTCTCAGCATGAGGCCGCCTCCAGGCGACTAAAGAAAACCATGGAGGAGGCTAGCAGAGCAGAGTTATGGAGAATGGAGGCTGCCTGCAAGGAACGGATCGATATGGCTATTGCAACGGTGGATGAGGTCCGGAAAGCGGATCTCGAGCGGGTAGAGGAGTTATTCGGGAAGCTTGAAGCCGCAGAGCTTGCTCAAACCAAGCTAAAGGAGGAGATGGAGGCAATGAGGAAATCTCTTCAGGCTGAACGCTCGCGATACCGATCGGAGAGCGATGCTGCCGTTGCAAAGCTGTTGGCTTCTGAGGTCCGAATGAGGGAGTTCGAGGAGAACAACGGGATGATGGATGAGATGCTCCAGGATATGTACTTCCTTACTTGGAAACAGGGCAACTTATCCTGGATGGACGATTATCCCCGAGTCATGGCCAGGATTTATCTCAGGCCTCTGGAGGAGGCCAAGGCTGATACGGATAAGGTGGGTGGCATGGCCTTCAGAATGGATGTGGTTACGACCCAATTCACCAAGGAGGAGAAAGTGGCGGTGAAGGAGGGTATGCGGCTGCTCGCTGCTGAGGAGGTAGGTGTGTAGTTGGGGGATGATGATCAAGGAACAGATGCTGGTAAGTCTTCCCTTTTAGCCTTTTCATAACTTGGTTGCTTATTGTTTCTTTAATGGATTCTTCTCCTGAATTGGACAGGCGGGACCTCTGAAGCGCCAACTACCTCTGGTCAACATGCTGGGAGTTCTGATCCTGCGGTTAAGTAGACCTCGGAGGGCCAGCAGGATAGAGGCGAAGCCCCGATGCAGCCGGCTCCTTGGCTTGATTTGGACATTTTTTGGTTTACTTGACATTGCTGTCTACGTTAGTCTTAAAACATTAATGTAATTTTCAGGCTGTAATTATGTGACGAACAACTTGATTTTTGGTATGTAACTTTTAACTTAGACTGATTTTGCTATATTTGAATGTTTTTGTTATTTTGATGTGTTGCATAAGAAATACAGCTGTGCACATGTCAATCGTGTTAGATGCTAAGTTCTTGCTTAAAATATAATTTCATATCTTGCAATGTTTATGTGATGTGTGAATAAATTATAGCTACGTATTTATATACAAGAGGAAAAGGCACCGCCCCTCATGTCTTAGTTGTAGATGGTAGCTTTTAATGTCTTGTGTAGATGAGTATGGAATGCAGCTGAGTGTCATGTCATTCAATTGTGAGTTCCTATTTCCATTGGCGAGCGTCTCCTATTTTGTGTCTTGTACTTTAGGGATTGTTATAGAGGATAGGAGGAAAAGTTTTCAAACAAAATAGAAATATAAGAAATAGTAAAACTTCCAATCACGGAAGGCCTTCGATGTACTCAAGTTCGTGGCAAACGGGTTTTGTAGTCACTTTCCCTAGCTGTGGGTCTTGGAGACATTTGTCACCCATCTTATGCCTCCGTGGGGAGTTTTGTTTTTTACCACAGCCGTACTTAAGACACATCGGAGCCTAGATCGTGCACGGTAACTACCCGGACCATTATGGCCCGTAATCGTGGGTATTATTCAATTTACCGTGGCCGGCTAGCGTGGGTGCCGATCGTCAACCGTGAACTACCCCTGGCTGGCCATACCTTATGTTGGGGCTTAAAGTAGGTTCACAGTTGCCGGCGAGCCGAACGCCGTAATGAGCTGCCTAGGCTATTTTCGGCCTCCTCGGTGGCTTATAATCGGCTCATTACAGTTGGCTTTGAGGGCCATCGCGAGCACTGAGTTAACCCGCAGCAGAGGGATGCTGGAGCAAAAGTGTCTCATTGGCGAGGGCATAGATTCGTATAGTACCTGTTAGGTCTTGTCTAGGGGAGGTCGCGCCGTGATGCGTCTTGAATGGAAATGCCATTACACAGGATTTTGTTCAACAGAAAAGGATAAAGTTAACAAGCAGCCAAGATATAAAGGAACAAGTTAAAAAAGAGACAAGGTTTTTAAAGTGGTTCGGCACGAAAATGCCTACGTCCACTGATCTCTTTGTTAATTCACTTCATATGGGCAGTACAAGTTAAGAAAAGTATCGACGAAGGTGTTGGATGTTCCATGCCCTCTGGAACACCTCTCCGTCTATTGTTGACAAAATATAAGCTCCTTTGTGGAGATCTTTATGAATTACATATGGTCCGTCCCAGATTGGATCTAGTGCACCGGGGCGCGAGAAGATTCGTTTGAGGACAAGATCTCCTTTTTGTAAGCTACGATGCTTGAATTTGGAGTTTTATTGTGCTGCCACCTTTTGCTTGTGAGCTACCGCTTTGAATGCTGCATCATTTCTTCTTTCTTCAATTAGGTCCAAAGACATATGGAGGAGTTCTTCGTTTTCTTCTGGGTTGTAGTGGATCCTACGGTGGGAAGGCACTACAGTTTCAACTGGAAGCATAGCCTCCGATCCATATGCCAAAGAGAAAGGAGTATGTCCTGTTGATGTTCTGAAAGACGTGCGGTAGGCTCAAAGTGCCGTAGGAAGTTCATCCACCCAAGCGCCTTTTGACTTTTCAAGCTTCTTCTTGATTAGAGTTTTGAGAATTTTGTTGACAGCTTCGACTTGTCCATTTACCTGGGGATAAGCGACGGACGAGAAGCTTTTGTAAATTCCGTGCTCTTGGCACCAGTCGGCGAACTCCTTGCTATAAAACTGAAGTCCATTGTCCGATATGATTTTGAGTGGAACCCCGTACCTGCATAGAACATTGTTGATCAAGAAGTTAATAATTTTTGCTGAAGATACTTTATTTAGAGGTTCCGTTTGCACCCATTTGGTGAAATAGTCGACTGCCACTATGACATATTTGGCTCCGCCTCGGCCCATTGGCAGTTCGCCATTCAAGTCAATTCCCCATACTGCAAAGGGCCAAGGGCTGGTCATCTGAGTAATCTCATTTGTTGGTAGTCGAGGGATCTTAGCAAATTTCTGACATCTGTCGCATTTTTTGACGAAGTCCAAGGTGTCTTTGTTTAAGGTGCGCCAGAAATATCCATATCGGAGCATCTTCTTTGCCAGAGTCTGCCCTCCAGTGTGATCTCCGCAACTTCCTTGATGAATGTTGGATAAGATTTCCCTGGCTTCCCTTCCAGCGACACACCTTAATAAGGGGTTAGAGAAGCCGCGCCAATAGAGGATGCCTTCTTGTATTGTGTAGCGGGAAGCTTTCCTCAAGATTTTTTTAACTTCGTTACGCCCGTCGGGCTGTATGCCACTTTGTAAATATTTTCGGATGGGAGTCATCCAAGTTTCCTCTTCGATTGCAGCTATCAGATTCACTTGCTCGAAACTCGGGGCTAGTTGCTTTGAGATGGTTACTGTTCTGGAAGTGGTGCCATCGTTCATGCTAGCTTGCTTTGCCAGTTCGTCGGCCTCCTGATTCTCTTCTCGAGGAATGTGTTTGATTAAATAGTGATCCAACTGATCGAGGAACAGCTTGGTCTTCTTCAGATATGCTGTGAGTCGTTCTCCCCGAGTCTGGAATTCTCCCAGTATTTGATTTACAATAAGTTGAGAATCACTATGGAGACATAAAGAACCGACACCAATCTCTAGGGCAATTTCTAATCCGTCTATCACTGCTTCGTATTCTGCATCGTTGTTGGTGGCAGTGAATTCCAACCTTAGAGCATAGTGTATCTTCCTCCCCCTGGGAGTGATTATTACAATACCTGCCCCCGAACCTTGTTCGTTTGATGCTCCATCCACAAAGAGATTCCACTTGATGTTTTCCGCTATTTCAGATTGCTCCTTTCCTTCGTTGGTAGTGAATTCGACAACGAAATCGGCCATGGCCTGTCCCTTGATGGAGGTGCGAGGATGGTAGGTGATATCATATTGACTCAGCTCGATGCACCATTTAAGTAGTCGCTTGGAAGTGTCGGGACGATGGAGTACCTACCTCAGCGGTTGATCGGTAAGAACTCTGATGGAATGAGATTGGAAGTAGTGTCGCAGTTTCCGTGATGTGATTAGTAAACAGTATGCTAGCTTCTCAAGTTTAGGATATCTGGCTTCTGCCCCCGTAAACCTCTTGCTTACAAAGTATATTGGCCGCTGCGCATGGTTGTCTTCTCTTACCAAAGCGGCGCTTAGAGCATGAGATGACACAGCAAGGTATAGGTATAGCTCTTCGCCTTCATTTGGAATTGAGAGTACTGGTGGTTTCTGGAGGTGTTCGATTAGGTTAAGGAAGGCTTTTAAGCATTCGTCAGTCCACTCGGACTTTCCTTTGTCCTTCTTTAGAGCTTCGAAGAAAGGGGCGCACTTGTCAGTTGCTTTAGAGATGAATCTACTTAGGGCGGCCACTTTCCCATTTAGGCTTTGCATTTCCCTTCGAGTGGAAGGTATCCTGATTTCTTTCGGAGCCCGGACTTGTTTGGGGTTCGCTTTAATTCCTCTGGCATGGACGATGAATCCTAAGAACTTTCCCGATGATACTCCGAAGGACCACTTTAGAGGATTCAGCTTCATTCCATATTGGCGAAGTACTTGAAACATCTTGCTTAGGTGGCTTACGTGGTCGTTGGCTTTCCCTGATTTTACTAGCATGTCGTCCACATAAACTTCCATGGTTCATCCTATTAGTTTTGCGAACATCATGTTGACGAGGCGCTGATAAGTAGCTCCGGCGTTTTTAAGTCCAAAAGGCATTACTCTGTAGCAGTACGATCCCCGGTCAGTGATAAAACTAGTGTGGTCTCGATCGGGAGCGTGCATAGGAATTTGGTTATATCCTGAGTATGCGTCCATAAAAGATAAGAGTTCGTGCCCGGCTGTGCTGTCCACCAGCTGATCGATTCGGAGGAGTGGGAAGCAATCCTTTGGGCAAGCATCATTTAAGTTGGAGAATTCAATGCACGTTCACCACTTTCCATTAGCCTTCTTTACTAGTACCGGGTTAGCGATCCACTCTAGGTAGATCGCTTCTCGTATGAAGTTATTGGCCAGCAGGTTCTTTACTTCTTCATCGAGGGCTGCTGATCGTTCTGCCCCCATGCTTCTCTTTTTCTTCTTTAATGGCACTTTGGTAGGATCAATGTTCAGTACGTGGCACGCTACGTCTGGGGAGATTCCAGTCATATCAGCGTGCGTCCATGCAAATACATCCAAGCTGTGGCGGAGAAAATCAATGAGTTGATCCTTCAATTCTGCTTTTAGTCGAGATCCGATTTTCAATAGTCTACTTGAGTCATGTTTGTCTACAGATAAAAACTCCATAGCCTCTGCAGGCTCGGCGGTGGCCTCCTCCTCTTTATCCCTGGATCTAATTCATTGAAAGGATCACTGGTATATCGAAAAGGAGGGGATCTCTATAGTTGCTATGCTTCCAAGCTTTTCATGCAGAGAGTAGTCTCTGCATTCTTCCCTTTATCCCTTCTGCGGTTATTGCGAAGTTCAGTTACATAGCAGTCTCGAGCAGCGTCTTGATCTCCCTCTACTTCTCCTATTCCATTGTCTGTTGGGAATTTCATCTTTAGGCACCACGGATCAGGACAATTTGGAAGTCAAACAAGGCTGGTCTTCCTAAAAAAGCGTTGTAGGACGAGTGGTTTTCTATTAGCACAAATGTTTGTTTCTGCACAACGGAGCGGGGATGACTTTCTATTTCAACAAAGAGGTCCAGTTGCCCGAGGGGCATCTTCGCATCTCCAGTGAAACCATGTAGCGGTTTGTTGCAGGGAGACACATCCTTCATCGACAGCTTCATTTTGTTGAAAGCATGCTTAAATAGGATATTTACTGAGCTTCCAATGTCTACTAGAATTCGAAAAACTTTGGCTGAACCGAACCAGGCAGAGATGACCATAGGATCCATGTGAGGGTACTGCCTTCCTTCTAGGCCACGCCTACCGAATGTGATGTCATTGTTCTCTTTCCGCTTTGGGTGGCGTTCTTCTATAACGGAATTAACGCAGTCTTCATTGTTTCTAAGCGACTTTCCATATTTTTCCATCTCTGTCCAGCTTATGTTGGCGATGTGTGGTCCTCCCGATATGGTATGGACCACTATCTTCTCTTGACTAGAGCCACCGGTGTTGCAATTTCCTCCGCCTACTTCCGAGGGTGATAGCCTCGGGCTTTCATTGGCAGGAGCTGGAGTCCTGTTCTAGCTTTTTACATAGCGTTCCGGTTTCCTCCTTCTGATGTGTTCATCAATTAAGTCCCGGAGATGATGGCATTCATTGGTATCATGCCCACGAGATTCGTGGAAACGGCAGAACTTTCCAGATTTAATTGCGTTATCTGATTCCTTCTTGTGCGGGGGGCGTCTGTATTTAACTTCGTCTTGGGTGGCCAGGAAGATGTTTTCGATTGTTTCATTCAAAGGAGTGTAAGTGTCAAATCTCGGTCCTGGCCGATATAGACGCTTTTCTCCCTTCTTGCCCCCAACACTATCTCTGGAGTTATTTCTTCGAATGTCCTTTGCTCCTGCAGGTGTGTTGCCATGAGCTGCCTTAGTTTGTTGCCCTGTCTGCCTTTCAATGGCAGCGTCTTCAAGTCTCATATATTTTCCGGCTTCATTGAAGAAATCGGGTAAGGTACCTGGCTTTTCTTTCGTTAATCTCCTAGCAAATTTAGTATCCGGATGCACACCACTGCAGACCATTAGGATAAGTTTCTCATCGGCATCCTGGACTGTTGCCGCTGCGGCATTGAATCGGGTTAGATATTATTGCACTGTCTCTCCGGGCTTTTGTTTGATATTGGATAAGGAATAAGCGTCCTTGGGTTGTTCCACATGAATGCGGAATTGGCTGATGAACTTTTCTTTCAACATTTCCCATGAGCTGATGGACCCTTGGGCTAGATGGCAGAACCAGGAGGTAGCTAGATCTCCTAAGAATAGTGGAAAGCCTTTACACAATACTCCTTCTATCGCTCCACTCATGAGCATATGTTGTGTGTATCTCTGTAAGTGTACGACGGGGTCAGAGGTTCCCTTGTAAGGCTCCATTGTTGGCATTTTCCATTCTCGAGGGGTGATGGCAATTTCGATATTGCGGGTGAAGGGGCTGGTTACCCTAGCGCCTATCCCTCGATCTCTTTGATCCCGTCGGACGCACTCTCTGAACAATCACGCCATCCTTTCATCAGAATTTGGAGCAGATAGAAATGAGTTTAGTTCTTCTCTGCGGGATTGATTCCGTCCAGATGACATACAGGGATGGTATCGTCTATCACTCCTAATATTTTCTAGTGGTTGCCTCTGGTCTTCTGGGAGCATGTTAGGATCAGCTACAGTTGGCACTTGCCTGGATCTTCCCCTGCTGGGTTTTGTTCCAAGCATTTCCTCGGGTCCAACTTCGGGCTGGACTCTAGCTCGGCCCCATTCATTTGTGTTCCCATGGCTAGGTAGCATGACAGGCTCGACTACATCCGACCCTCGTCTGGTACCTCCCCTGTTGGGTTCGGTTCCAAGTGTCTCCTCGGATCAGAATTCGGGCCGAGTCCGGGCTCGGCTCCTACCATTGTTGTTTCTGTTGTTTGCCTCTTCGAATAAGAAAGATCTTTGTCGCCTCCCAAGTCCTCCAGACTGGGTCTCATTCCATGATTCAGTGTTGCGGTTGGATTATTCTGCATCCCTTAAGCGTGACATGAGTTGGTTCACCAAGGCTTCTTGTTGGGATGTGAAACGATCAGTCACTTCAGCCACAAGCCTGTCTAGATCTTCCCTAGTAATTGCTGCCAGTTGTTCCGTGACAGGGGCTGTCGGATTTACCTAACTTCCATTTTGTACCGTTGTTGGAACGGGACGATTCTCTTGGTTAGTGATCACTGGATCTGGAATACTACTAGTTGCGATGTTCTTTCCTTTGTTAGCATCTTTCTTCTATCTGGGAGGCATGTTTTCCAAGCAATGAGCGATGCTGATAGGAAGAAGGTTAAGTGGGAGAAGCTGAAGCTTTGAGCTGTTGTTCTTAGTGAAAGCACAAAAAATGTTTGCACAAAAAAGGGGCAAACACCTCCAAGTCGTATGATTTAACCGATTTTATGTTGTTCTTAGTGATTTGGGTGATTCATGCAAATATATAACAAGCAGGGACTAAACTGTAAAAGACACACAAATTTATAGTGGTTCAGCCAGAATGTGCCTACGTCCACTTTTATATGTTATTCTCCTTTACTGTTCAGATTACAAGTACAAAGCTTTGATTGCAAATATATGAAAGTTGTTTGAACGTTCTATCCGTGCTTTAGCTCTCAAACTTATCTGTCATTGTTGTACCCCTACCCCTCTATTTATAGAGTGAGGCTGGGGGTAGGGGTCTTGGATGTATATAGCTGTTGGTGGGCCTGGGCTGATGTGATCTAGCCTGGCCACGTTGGTCCGCTACGCCTTGATCCGGAGATGATTGGAGTGGCTTTGGTTCGGTAGGGGTTGGTCCGGTAGTGGTGAGTGGAGAGATGGGTTGTGGTCCGGTGGGACTTGGTCCGGTGGTGAGTGGAGAAAGGGGTTGGTCCGGTGGTGAGTAGAGAGAGGGGTTAGTTCGGTGATGAGTGGAGAGAAGGGTTGGTTCGGTGGGACTAGGTTCGGTAGGTTTTGGTTCGGTGGAGAGTGGTGAGGCAGGGCCTTGGTTCGGTGGTGAGTGGTTCGGTAGGGCCTTCCTCCTTCTGGTTCGGCGATGCCATCTTTCTTCGGTTCGGTGGTGGTGGAGACGCACCCAGCAAGTTGTATGACCAAGGAATGACAATGTGGAATTCAAAGTGAGATGTGCCATGTGAAAGATAATCGCTACCTTGAGCCTCATCACTCGATAATGGCTTGAAAAAGGGTATGTTGTAAGGCTATGTGGTTCGCAACCCTTAGGGCATGGTTATCACCTTTCTGGATTACTCTCTATTTGTCAAGTATGTGATGTATGCTATGGGATCTTGGATAGGTCGGTTACGACCGGGGTAATGTCATATTCAGTTTCTATCTAGGCCATATATGAGTGACAAATAAGGATAGACAAGTCTTGCCAGATGCAGAGGATTATTTGTGTATCCTTAGGTACATTCCTCTAGAGATACACTATATGAAAGGCAGTCCCTTACCTGCCATTGTACAAAAAACCATTCACCAATAAGTGCCTTCGGATTTGATTGTAAACCTATTATGCCCTCAAATTTACCAATTTCGACTAAGATTTATAAGTTAATTAGAAACTATTTTCAAAATAATGTCATTAAAAATAATATCAAATGATTTTGCTTAGCAAATGTTTTGGTTATCATAAGGAAAAAGTCTATTCTATGTTATGTGCAGCGCGGTCATATGAGATACCTTTATTTCCAAATATCAGTATTTGAGTTTCTTACACTAGTCCCATGATTGATCTAGAGTTTATTTTCCTTTTCCCTTAAACTTTAGATGCCTTATTTTTCCGGACAGCCAAGTAGTTAGCTGATTTAGAGCATTTTGGAGCATGGAGCATTTTAGATCCTTTTGTCATCACCATCACTTTCTGCAGTGTTTGTATTATGTATAAGCATCTACTAGCACCTATAGGGATAGGCCGTTATACCTATCCTACCTGGGTTAGTACTTACTGTGACTCTAATATCTTATTTTGAGAGAGATTGTATGTACTATCTATATGATTACAAGTTGTTTAATACGATGTAAGATTATATCGTTGTTCTATCTTCTATCTTTATGATGTTTTACGCCATTATAATCTTCCTCTCTGGTACTTGGATTTGGGGAACGTGAATACTGATATGCACTAGTGTCGATTTTCGAAGATCGAGGAGGTGGGTCATCTCATTTGGTATCAAAGCCTATGGTTGAGTAAATATCTAAGCCTGGATGGGGTCAATTCATTAGAGATAGGGTTACTAATGCCTTAGACTGAGTTTAGTTTGAGCGAGCGCTCACTTAAAATTCTTATTCGAAAAACCATATTCAAATTATGTGCCAATTACCTAAGATATTTCATCTATATGTTATAAATATATTTCCTTACAATATGCAGATAGTAGGAGATGAGCAGAAGAAGAGGACACGGTAGGGGAAGGAGAGGTAGCTGTACCGCAAATACAAATGGTTGAACTCCCGCCACTGCAATAATCAAAGAAGTAACAATCTAGTGCAACCCCAAATCAACTTCGCAACTCTATGCAAGGACTATACAGTTTGGGAGGTAAATTGTTCAAGGGGACGGAATCCATTATAGAAGTTCAAGCTTGGATCCATTGCTGTAAAAGAATTTTCAAAGGGCTAAATATCAGAGATGAGTGGAAAATATGCCTTCTTGGCAATTACAGGATGGGATTCTTGCCTGATGGGAGTCCGTTACTATGAATGAATCAGAGGACATTTTCTCTTAGGCGCAATTCGAGGAGGTATTGGAAGAGTAGTTTACGACTGCATCTGGAAAATCATGCCTTTACAGAAGCTTTATGGATTTAAAACAAGGAGAAATGTCCATAGAAGAGTATGTTAACAAATTCAATGAATTATCATGATTTGCATCTGGTCTAATTGACACTCCTCTAAAAAAGAATGAAATGCTTATCTCTGTAATGAAGAAGCAATATAAGGACAGAATGATGGTGCATGTGAAAGGGACTTTTGTGGATTTGGTGGATATGGGTTTTCGATATGAAACTCTAGATAAGAAAAATCCACCCACAATTCAAAGCAATAGAAATAATAATTAGAAGAAGAGGAAATTTAACCAGCAAGGGAAAAAACCAAGGCAAGGTAAGTAACCGGAGCAAGGCAAGCCGGAAGAAGATCATTTGAAAGATGTAATCTGGTATAATTGCCAATAGAAAGGTCACCTTTCCACCACCTACAAAAATCTTAAGACACAAAGGGGAACCTACTACAATTGCCACAAACTAGGGCATAGGATAATGGAATGCCATTAATAAAGAAAGGAGAGCAAGCTTGAGTTTTTGCTATTAAGACGAACCTTCAACATCAACAAATGCAAAGGGAAAGGGGGTTCTGGAAGGTAAAATTGACATTAATAAAATATTGGTTAGATTTTTATTTGATATTGGGGATTCCTATAGCTTTATTTCTAAGAAACTAGTTGATAGAGTTGAACTTAAACCAAAAATAGTAGATATTTCTGTATGTGTGTCTAACTCGATAGGCAATACGATTAATCTCGTTATGATTTGTAAAGTAATCTAAGTTACCCACCTATCCTAAATTTTTCCATGTCCACAACTTTGATGAATTTGAAGTTTTACTCAGCATGGATTTGTTGTCTAAATATAAAGATATTATTGATTCTAATTAGTGTGCGGTACTACTACAAAATAGAAGAGGTGAACATTTTAAGATAAAATGCGAAAACCCTAGTCCAGTAAAGAAAAGTTATCTATATGTGCTTAACTTATTCCAAAAACATCTAGAAGAAATACATATAGTAAGGGAATTTTCCAACATTTTTTAAGAAGTACATTGTCTACCATCCCATCGAGAAATTGAGTTCCGCAAAGATTTACTCCCCAATATAACGCCAGTTGTTCACTCAATTCGAAAGATATCTCCGAAGAAGAATTAAGAAAATAAAATGATGAGTTGTTAAAGAAAGGACTGATAAGGCCAAGTCACTCGAGTTGGGGGCCAACATTTCCTTTGTTGCGAAGTCCGATGGCTTGCTAAGGTTGTGTATGGACCATAAATATTTAAACAAACAAATGGTAACAAAAATATATCCTCTACCCCAAATAGATGATATGTTTGACCAACTACATGGGGCTAGCGTATTCTCAAAATTGGACCTAGCCATAGCATTCCATCAGCTAAGGAAAGCAGAAGATTGCATTCCTTTAACCACATTCAGAAGCTCAAATGAAATTCTACAAATGGCTGGTTATGCCCTTTGGGCTAACAAATGCTCCCGTCTATTTTGTAGACTTTATGAATAGGGTATTTAAGGATGTACCGAACAAATTCGTATTGGTTTTTTTCGATGACATTTTGATATATTCAAAGACTAAGGAAGAGGCATCTTGAAATTGTATTAGAAATATTGAGGAGAAATGTACTGAGAGCTAAATTCTCAAAATGCCACTTCTGGGAAAAAGAGTTATGATTCCTTGGACATGTTGTGTCAGGGGCAAGAATCGTGGTTGATCCAGGAAAGATTGCAACAATTTTAGACTGGAAATAACCACAAACTCCCAAGGATGTTCGCATTTTCTTGGATTGGTAGGATATTATTGGAGATTCATTCAAGACTTCTCCAAGATTTCCTCTCACTTAACAAAGCTGGTCATGAAAGATGTGAAGTTTGAGTGGACATAAAAATGTGAAGAAGCGTTTCATGAACTCAAGAAAAGATTAGCTACTGCTCTTGTTTTAGCAATAACAGATGAAAGCGGTGGATTTACCTTATATATAGATGCTTGTGGGGAAGGAGTTGGTGCTGTTTTAATGCAACATGGAAAGGTCATCACTTATGCAAGTAGACAGTTGACGAGCCATGAAAGGTACTATGAAACACACGATTTGGAGTTATTAGCCATTGTGTTCACATCAAAAATGTGGAGACATTATCTACTGGGTAAGAATTCATTATAGTTAATTTCAAATAAACTTTGATTGACCCAAGTATATAATTTTCCATCATTAAATAGGTAAAAAGTTTGAGCTCTTCACAGACCATGAATCTTTGAAATATCTTTTCACTCAAAAGGACTTAAATATGAGGCAACAACGTTGGTTGGAATTCATCGCGTCGTATGATTTGGATATTCAATATACACCGAGAAAGGCCAATGTTGCGGCAGATGCTCTAAGTAGAAGGCAGATCGTTATAGCTCATTTAGTGGTGCATCTAGTATTGATTTGTCAGATAAAGGAGAATTAGCTCAAGGACCCAACCTTTGCCAAAAATAGCCAAGGAATTGGAAAAGAAAGCGATACCCAAAAGATAGGAAGGTTTCAAAGTGGATGAGCTAGGAACCTTAAAAATGAATGGAAGGATATATGTGCCCAATGTTGATGGGATTAGACAAGAAGTTTTAACTGAATGTCACAACTCTTCACTCACGATACATCTCGAACTTACAAACATGTATAGAGACATGAAAAAGACTTTTTGGTGGGGAGGTAATAAGAAAGACATTTCCATCTACGTAAATGTGCAAATCATCAACAGATTAAGAGTGATCAACAAAAGACTGCTGGGCTGTTCCAACCTTTTGAAATTCCCACTTGGAAATTGAACTAAGTATTAATGGATTTTATAGATGGTTTGCCTTGATCAAGAAAGGGGAATGAAGGCATCTGGGTCATCATAGATCGGCTAACCAAAAGCGCGCACTTCATCTCTGTAAAGCCAACACGAACTGCAAGTCTTAGAGAAATATATATGAGGGAAGTTGTTCGACTACATGGTGCCCCTAGTAGCATAGTCAGTGACCAGGACCAAATCTTTACCAGTAAGTTATGTGAAGCCTTGCATATAGGTTTGGGAATAACGCTAAACATTAGCACTGCATATTACCTCCAGACCGATGGACAAACTGAAAGGGTAAATTGGGTTTTGGAAGATCTTCTAAGAGCCTGTATCTTAGATTTTGGAGGTTCATGTAAAAGCTACCTTCATCTGATAGAATTCTCTTATAATAACAGTTATCAGGCTAGTATTGGCATGGCCCCATGTGAAGCTTTATATGATCGTCCATGTAGATCCCCAGTACGTCGGGTCGAGACCGAAAATCAATTGGTACTAGGTCCCGACATGATTAGAGAAGCATAAAAAAAGGTTGATATGATTAGAAAGAAGATGAGAGAAGCCCAGAGTAGAAAAAGGGTTACGCGGAAATGAACCATAGAAATTTGGAATTCTCAATGGAGTAAAAATCTCTCCAATGAGAGGAGTGGTAAGATTTGATCGAGCGAGGAAGTTAATACCTCAATTTGTTAGACCTTTTCCCGTTCTCGAATGGATTGGATCATTAACTTATCATGTGGAATTGCTTGAAAAGTTGTTGGGTGTGCCATTGTCATTCACGTATCTCAATTATGAAAATTTATGCATGATCCACAGTAGATTACAGAAACAATAGCCCAAGAAGATTTAGAAGTTGAACCTAATTTGGCAGTTATTAGGTGACCTATGCGAATCATGGATCGCGATGAGAAGCATTAAGAGGGAAAGTTGTAAGATTTGTTATGGTCCTATAGAGTGGTGATGCAGTAGATTGTGCATGGGAGACAGAAGATAGAATGCGGAAAGCCTATCCTAAGTTTAGAATGGATACATAGTTTTATGTTGTATCAGAATAATGTACTCACCGATCTGTGATGTAGTCACTTACCACATATTATATATATATATATTTATATATATATATATATATCATTATATATCTATATATATTTGTTTGTTTTCGAGTTATCTTCTTCTTATCCTAACTTTCGAGAATGAAATTTTTTAATGGGAGAAGTTTGTGAATGACCCACAAAATTTTAAATTTATTATTCATATTAAATTGAGGTTTAATAATTAAATAATTAATTCATAAAGATGATAATTCATTTTAAATTGTTATAGAGTGTTAATAAATCATTTATAATAATAAAGATATACACTTGATTTTAAAATATAAGAAAAATTCGTATCGCTTTATCAATATAATAGCAATTTTTGTAAGTAATTACTAGTATTAATTTATATGATTTTATAATTAAAATGCAATCATTTTAATTATCTAAAAATGATAAGAAATTTATTTTCAAATTTTATTTACATTTATATGCAATTTAAAATATATGTGAAAATGTGATCGGGAATCGGCTTCCCGAATTTTCAATGGTTTAACGAACGAAAGTTGTTATAAATCATTGCAACCTTGTTTTTGTGTCATATGCGCATATAAAACACACACACACACACACACACACACACACACACACACACACACACATATATATCCTAACATGCACATGAACATACGTATATGTACAAATACACTTACATACTTCAATATACATACATAATTAAAATATCTAAGATATTTTTAGTTTTCTTACTACTTAAGTATGAAAAAGTTAATATATGCAAGCCTTAAAGTGGTGGAAATGATGTGTACATGGGGGCGGGGGTTAAGGTCATGCATGGTGATGTAGGAGGGGAGAGAATGGATGATGTTAAGGTGAGGTATTTGCAAATAAATATCATGATATTTTAACTGTAACTTTTTCCTAAAAATACCACCCCTCTTATAGTAAATTCATAATACATTCTTCATCTTCTTCCTCCTTCTTCGTAAGCTTTCTAGGAGCCTCTCTAATGGCTTCTTATTCATAGAAAAAAATATAAAAAAATTAAAGAAATTTTTTAGAAATAATGTGGCGACCTACAATTCCATATCCTTTAAGCCGACAATAAATCACACATGTCCGACCCAATTTGCACGGAAAATGGATTATTTAGGGTAATAAAGAAAAATAGACAGAACAGAATCTCACACGAATGGAATAACATATAATATTGAACAATATATTTTTACAGTAGAAAACTTTCAAAATACATATATCAGAGTCTAACATAAATTCAGCATGGACATTATACACATATGTCCTTACAATTGCTGACAAACGTCAAACAAATGCAGTATAACAGAATACATCCCTACGTAGATGAATATCTCCAACTCTACCCTGGAAACTCCAACTGTCTTCAACTAAACCTGAAACTACTTGGATCTGACCTGAGTAATGAAAATGCCCATATCAGGCTTGATAAACAACGTGAGAAAAACTCAATAATAAATGACAGTGTCATATATCAGCCTTGAAATGAAATCCTTTTGAAAAGAAAGAGTATCTCATAATACCACATATGTGGGTTTTATCTTATGATAATTAAAACACTTTTATATTAAAACATTTGATACTATTTCCAATAACATTCTTTGAAAAACATTTGCAAATAAACTTATTAATCATAGCTGAAATTGTTACCATCATTAAATTCCAGCATACTAGGTTCTACAAACAAAATCGCAAATTCTTATTGGAGAGTAGATTTCCATACAAATGACTCAATGAAGGGACTACCTTCAGATGGGTACACCTCTGGATGGATGTCCTAAGGAACCTTCACAAAGCTCCTCTACCAACACAAGGCCGACCTATCTCTATAACTAGATAGTACCAAATATGTCATCCCCTGATCATTACTGACCTTTAACTAAGCCCTCGTTATCCATACACCACAGTAATTTACATCCTGGATGTCATAGCGGGAAGAAATAGATCTAGAAGGGGATGATCATACCTTGATGGGAATGATCCATTTAGCCTTGCCGCATCTATCCTGTTTCGGTCATTTTTGATTGATGAGACTTGAGGCAACGATTACCTTTCACATAGCACATCTCCTTTGAATGCCACATTGCCATTTCAGTTGACTGCTAATTGTCTTTCACAAAAATAATACACTTGAGCTCGTACATCTCACGAAGGATGTTAAACTAAGAGAAGTTGCCTTCCCCACCACCACAGATGTATGTTTGTAAAAACCAATGTATGTAATCTTAGAAAATGCACTGCCAAACATCCATCCATACAACTTCTTTCTGGGACAGAACGAAATCGAAGGTACTTTTCTCAGCATTACTAGGCGAGAAGCCCTTGTCTTTCTGAGGTTTCTCATAACAAAGAGACCACTGCTACAACAAGTAAATCAGAAGTTTATCCTCAATTAATCAACAAGTAATCCTTCACTATTGTTTGTCCAAATATCTTCATCTTTAAACCGCTTCATTCTTCGTACATGTAAATTGGTTCGAAGTGGTTTTCGGATAGAAATCACCCAAATTCGACCCCGGTTCTTTCGAAATCCAATTGTCGATAAAAAGTGAATATGAGTATACATGATCTATTAAGTCTCTTTTCACTTTACTTCTTCTTATAAAATCCCTTTTAATCCCAAAATAATTCTATGTTCATTCACAAATTACTTTGGGAGAACATTTCCTATTTTCTTACTTATTATCGATCTAGAATTTCTTAACTTTTAGGCGGTTCAAAAACAATGTTAGTTAAGACATCTTTTACTGTAAACCCCAAATCAATCTTAGGAAACATTATTAAGTAAATAAGATCATAGAAAACGTTCAAATTTTACTCAATATCAATTTCTGTATTCAACTAGTGTTATGGGCGGAATAACGGTGAGATCATCTTATAGACGCATGAATAAGACGAGCTCCCTCTTTAGAATTTAATACCAAGTATAAGAAGATTATCTCTATGCAATCCAAGTTGTAATTTGTTCATTTTTGAGATTGCTTAAATTTTGGATAATACTAATCTTCTTTTATTTTGTAAAAGCTTAATATAATCTTTTTAGAGCATTCGGGCTTTTTCCTTTCGATCTGTTCCACCCCTGCCTAAGAAAAGAAAACATAGGTCGGGTAAGTTCATGGCATTGGTTGCTCCAACCCTAACCTTAGTTAAATACCTTTTTTATCTTCCCAGATCTCATAGGCGGAAGAAATGTACAGTCATTTATGCATACTCAGTTATTAGCTTTTATTTTTGGAATTGATTATAAAGATTCCAAATTATCTTTTAAACACTTAATTATGCTTTTGAAAAAAATTTATAATTGATTCTCGGAAAAATTGTTAAGTTTAAACCTCATATTTCAAAAGTTATATAATTCCCAACAGAAAAAGCGCTGTGGAAAGTGCTATATTAGCTTATTTGATTTAAACAACTTTTAATATTTGAAAATTCATATTTCCCACTTCAAATCTCTTTTAAACTATTTAAATATATTTATCAAATTTATCTCATATTTTTCTATAATTAAAAACGTCCATTTAAAAAGATTTCCCGTTATGTTCACTTAACTACATGAGCGTGATTTTCCTAGAAAATTGTTTTGGACATATTTCAAAATCCACTTAATGAAATCTTGATTTTTTTTTTCTCTATTTAGAAGGTATGGATATAATAGTCCGGAATTTTCTTATCTTAAAAAATTCCAGTTATATTCCACTCTGTACACTTGTTTGAACTTTTCGGCGTGAAATCTTGAACTACCGTTGCGCGATGCGCCTAGTTTTAATTTATTTTTCAATTCTTGAAACAGTTTATTCAAGTTGAACTTTATTGCTTATAAAATTATTATAAATCATTTTAAATCTACATTTTCACTTTTTAAGGTATTTAGAGTGTATTTTCACTATTTTCATATTATAATATTATTACATTACCATTATTTTAATATTAAATTTTAAAATCCAATTTCAATTAAAGTTCGATTCTAACTTCAAATTAAACTCAATTAAAACTTCAATTTCGAATTGGTTTCAAATCCATCTTTTTTTTCAACTCAAATTTCAGTTTCAAAACGAATTTCAATTTCACTTTCGATTTCAACTTCGATCTCAAATCCAATTTCACTTTTAAATTCAAATACTATTTTATTTTAACTTGAATTTCAATTTCACTTAAAAAGAGACTTATTTTTCTAAAGTATCTCATATCGCCAAAATTGGATCTTATTTGACAAAGGTTATTACTTAATCAATAATGATAGTAATTGATGTCCATATTAACATAACAACCAGACAACCAATCATATATCATTAACATATACAATAATGAGTATCATAGGATAAGTGCATAACATTAATATGGATTATCCAACATATTCAAACAATCAATCAAACATCCATATCATCAGATGGTGATTATCTTACATAACAATTAAACTTGATAATCAATATAATTCAAATAGCGATGAGAATTTCTCACATTCATATCCACTCCATCTAACATTTTGCAAACCAGCGTGCTTCATGAACTAACACGCTCTCCTCTTCCACGTTACGAACTTCCCATTTTCTTTTTCCTTCTTCTCTCTTTTTTCTTTATTTCTTTTTTTATAGGTGGCATGGGCTATAAGGGAGGGTACGACCTTGGGTAGCTGGGTAGGTGGGGTGCGTGAGTTTGAGGAGGGTATACTTTAGTTTTTGGGTCAGCTATGAGTGTTTGGTGGGGGTGTGGGCTATTGAAGGAGGGGTATGTGCGGGTAGAGGCGTGTAGGAGTATGTATGCTTGATTTGGTGCGTGTGGGCTCGGGTAGGCTTGGACATGGGTGGGTGTGTGTGTTTTGGCCGTGTAGGGGAGGTGGCGCACTAGTGTGGTGGATAGGAGGGGGTACGGTGGTGTAGTAGCTTGGGGATGGTTAATGGCTTAGAGGTGGAAGAAGAATGGAGGAAGTGAATGGAGTTTTAGTTTGTAGAATGAGAATGAAGTGAAAAATGAAGGGGTTTGGGCTTGTATTTATAAGTGGAGTTTTGAGTGGCAAATGACCTTACTACCCTCTTCATAATTACATTTAAATATACATTTCTCTTATGCATGAAAGGACAGATTGATGTACATTATTAGTGATGTTAAAGATAGGAATGATTACTTACTTTTCCTTTCATAAATTTTGAATTTGAAAAGAAGACTTCTGCCTTTGATTAGATTTTCATTAAATGGATTTGTAAGTGTGCATTAATAGTAGGCATATGTGTAACTAATTCCTTTAGTTTGCCATCTTTTCGTTTTCTATTTGCGTAAATTCTATGTGTATAAGTCCCATCATGCATAAGAGAAAAGAAAGATATGTAATGATGATGTTTTATTATCTTACGTATACACACTTTTGTCAAATAGTGTTCTTTTAATTATATATATAATATTTCCTAATATAAATATTTTTGTCTTATTTGCTAAATGTAAATGTTTTTTATAGTTTTTAAACATGTTGTATAATCTTGTAAAGTAGTCTTGTTGCTAGAACGTTGCGCTAACTTGTTCTGGTTACAAATAGTGTTTTTGTTGACATATTTTACAGTCAAAATTTGACTTTTTTGTTAAGCTTTATAAAGTAAACCAAATTTAAAAAATGAACTTCTTACTTCTTTAAATAAATTTAAACACGTCCATTCATATTATAAAACCATTTTCAAACAATATCAAAATCTCCATTTTTATAGTGTATGTAAAATTGACAAAATGCGACAAAACCTGAACATTTCTGTAAAACGATTATAAACCTATTTTTAAATCCTTAAATACACTTCTATTATCTTTATTAAGTGATTTTAATATAATTTAACTTTTCAAATAAATATTTAAACCCATTTATTTGAGCATTTATTTATTTTTAACAAAACTTAACTTTCATTGATTTGTGATAAAATCCAAACTTTATACTTTTTAATTATTAATTATAAGAATAAATAATTTCTCTATTATTTTTTACTATATATAAATTATTTATTTAATGTTTAAAACTTTTAAAATTTAAAATAAAGAAATCCCTCATTTTCGAAGTAGTGAAATTACGGGTCGTTACATTCTCCCCTATTTAAAAGCATTTTGTCCTCGAAATGAAATCAAAGATACTGAATTATAAAGGTCAAACAATATGTGCAAAGGAAATTCTACTAAATACCGATAATGCATATCGTAATATCAATATGTACATACAGGCATAGACCCATACCTCTAGCCTAACTGCGTACTACACACTTGAGGTTTACATAATCATAAGTCACCTATCAACATCAGTCAACTGTCATATATCCAGAATATCATACTAGAAAACTAACCCCCATACCTTAGGGCGTATTATGTGCTTAAGATAATAAGAATGACTACTATAACATAATCCAAAATATGCCAAAATATTACCAACTGCATAACACTACCCATCGAACAATCCCTCCGATGGCACCTCCAGGTCTATCGCTATTGGCTGATCCGCTACCTCTTTGTCTTCCTTTGAATCGTCATTATCCATCACTATCTCTGGATCTCAATCCCAAGCAGGTGGCTGCCACTATGGTCCTTCTGGAATCCCTGGAAAATGCTCACCCGTAATATAAACCTCCTCATCAATCTTCTCTAAACCGAGATCCTCGACCGGCTCTGGAACGGGAGATCCTATCTCCTGAATATGATTACCCATCTCCCAAATGACCTCCTTATCCTTATCTGAAGTACTATAATACAACCATGCACCATATATCCTTGAGTTCTCTGTCTCTACCACTACGAGTTCCTCTATCATAGGCTCGATCTCCTCAGGCTCCTCTATGGGCTGCTCGTCCTTGCTCAACGGGTCTAACATCTAATCATCAGCCTCTGTATCGGCCTTGTCTCCCTTATCAATATCTACATCCATGGGTATAATATCCTCAGCTATGTTTGCCACATCCTCATCGTCCAAAATAACTATCAAATCCTCGTCATTTGAAATATATATCGAATCCTCGAGTGATCCCTGGTGCTACTCCAATGGGCTCCCCTACTTGAACATCATTGTCATCACTGGAAATCGGGATATCCAATACCTCTAATTCTCCGTACATAGATAAAGCTTCCTTAAATTTTTCCCTTATCGCTAGTCTATCTGCCTTGGTTATTTTCTACAATTTATAAGAGAACTTAAAATCAGTTGTCATTCCCTATTACCAATGGTTCTATCTTAATTTTATTTATTTTTATCTCATTTTATTAAGTGATTCTTACCTTTTTATTATTATTTTTATAACCTTAAATCCATCAAATACCTTCGGTCCAATTGTGAACCTTAATTCACATGTTTTTTGTTATTTAAACATTTTCATCCAATAATCAACCTACTAACCATATTATTGAAGAAAAAAAATTCTAAACACTTTTTTTCTAACTTATCAACTTCTAATCTTACTTCATTTTGAATTTCAAATGTTATCCTAAATGTATCGCTAATTCAAATTTTTTTATTAGGATGATATTTCTATTACTATTATTGCAAAATTTTACTTTGATTTTAACCTAATCAAAGTGTCTAAATTTCAAATTATCTTATCTCCTTTATAAGTTATAGAACTTACCCTTTTATATTATATTTACCTAAAGTCTCAACTTAGGCTTATCTTTTTCTACCTTATTGATAAGAATTTTTCGAAGTGTGAATTTTCTTTTTACTTTCTCTAATTACAATTTTTAGCTTTAATATCATCATCAAATATTTTATTGGCAAATCCTGAAACTTAATCTATAAGATATTTGTACTTAACTTTTAAATCCATCAATTATAATAACCACTAAAAATTTATTTCTTAATAACTAAATATCTATGGTATATGATTAGAGTTCTAAATTCAAATTTTGAACTAATTAATTCTATATGGAATATCTTATTGTCAAATCGTGTAACTCTATTCTTTAGATGTCATTTATTAACTTGTTTTTAATGAATTCAAGTTGCTTATTTATTATGCTATATTTTAAACAACCAGTTAGTTTTCAAACTCAATATTTTTCCAAATATTCCCTCTTATATTCAAAATATGAATCTAGGTAAAATTATTTCATTTACCAAATTTCTAGTCAAAATCCTTTTATATATAACACAAACAAATACGTGCTCATATATAATACTCTCGAAACTCATTCTAGGGTGTTACTAACCTTATCTCTAATGAGCTACTCAACCTAGGATATTACTAATCCTAACTCTGAAGGTGCTTACCCCTATCAGGCTTCGGTGCTCGCTCAACCAAAAGCTCTGTATCAAATGTGACGGCCCACAATTCTGTATCCTTTAAGTCGATAATAAACCACACAAGTCCAACCTAAATTGCATGGAATAATGGACTATCAAGGGTAATAATGAAAAATAGACAAAACGAAATCTCATATGAATGGAACAACATATAATATTGAACGATATCTTTACAGCAGATAACTTTTAAAATACACATATCAGAGTCCAACCTAAATTCAGCTTGGACAGTTATAAATATCCATCCTTACAATTGCTGACAAACATCAAATAAATACAGAATAATAGAATACGTCCATACATAGATGAATATCTCCAGCTCTCTTTTGGAAACTCTAACCATCTTCAACTAAACCTGAAACTACTCAGATCTGACCCAAGTATTGAAAATATCCGGATCAGGCTCGATAAACCAGTGTGAGGAAAACTTAATAATAAATGAAAAGGACATATATCATCCTTTAAATGAAATCCTTTTGAACAGAAAGAATATGTCATAAGAACATGCCCACACATAAACACGGACTGGTTTTTACCTTATGATAACTATAACACTTTTATATCAAAACATTTTATATTATTTCTAATGGCATTCTTTGAAAAACATTTGCAAATAAACTTATTAATCTTAACCGAAATTGTTACCATTATTAAATTCCAGCATACTAGGTTCTACAAACAAAACAACAAGTTCTTATTGGCGGGTGAATTTCCATACAAATGACAAATGGATATTCCAAGGAACCATCACAAAGCTCCTCTACCAACACAAGACCGTCCTACCTCTATAACTAGATAGTACCGAATATGTCATACCCCGATTGTTACCGACCTTTAACCAAGTGCTCATTATCCGTACACCATAATAATTTACATCCGAACATCATAGCAGGAAGAAATATATCTAGAAGGGGATAACATACCCTGATGGAAATGACTCGCTTAGCCTTGCTATATCTACCCTGTTTCGGTCATTTCTGGTTGATGAAGCTTGAGGCAACGATTACCTTTGCACATAGCACATCTTCTTTTAATGCCACATTTCCATTTCCGTTGACTACTAATTGCCTTCCACAAAAATACAACCCTTGAGCTCGTACATCTCACGGAGGGTGTTAAGCAAAGAGAAGCTACCTTCCCCACTACCACAGATTTATGTTTGTAAAAACCAATGTACATAATCTCAGAAAATGCACTATCATACATCCATCCATACAAGTTCGTTCTGGGACTGAATGAAACCAAAGGTACTTTCCTCGACCATTACCAGGGGAGAATATCTTGTGTTTCCGAGGTTTTTCATAACAAATAGACCACTGCTATAATAAGTAAATCGGGTGTTTATCGCCAATTAATTAACAAGTAGTCCTTTATTATTATTCATCTCAATATCTCCATCTTCAAACAGCTTCATTCTTCGAACACATAAATTGGTTCGAAGTAATTTTTGGATAGTAATCATCCAAATCCGACCCCGGTTCCTTCGAAATCCAATTACTGATAAAAAGTGAATATGAGTATACATGATTTATTAATTCTGTTTTCACTTTAATTCTTCTTATTAAATCCCTTTTTAATCTTGAATAATTCTAAGTTCATTCACTTATTACTTTTGGGAAAACATTTCCTATTTTCTTACCTATCATCAATTCGGAATTTTTTAAATTTTAGACAGGTAAAAAACAATGTTATTTAAGACATCGTTTATTGTAAACCCTAAATCAATCTTAGAAAACATTATTGAGTAAATAGGATCATAGAAATTGTTCTAATTTTAATTAACATCAATTTTCGTATTCAACAAGTGCTATGGGCGGAATGACGGTGAGATCTCTTTTTAAATTCCCAGAATAGAACGAGTTCCCTCTTCAAAATTTAATACCAAGTACAAGAATATTATCTCTATGCAATCCAAGTTGTAGTTTATTCATTTTGAAGATTGTTTAAATTTTGGATAATACTAATCTTATTTTATTTTGGAAAAACTTAAATAATCTTTTAGAGCATCTGGGCTTTCCTTTCGATCTGTTCCACTCCTCGCCTAAGAAGAGAAAACATAGGCCAGGAATGTTTCGGAACTGGTTGCTCCATCCTTAAAAAAGAAAACATAGGCCAAGTAAGTTTAGGGCACTGGTTTCTCTATCCATAGCCTTAGTTGAACACTTTCTTTTATCTTCCCAAATTTACTAGTCCTTTCTACACATTCAGTTATTAGCTTTTATTTTTGGAATTGATTATAAAGATTCCAAATTATCTTTTAAATGATTAATTATCCTTTATAAAAACATTCTTAATTGATTCTAGGAAGAATTGTTAAATTTAAACCTCATATTTCAAAAGTTACAAAATTTGCAGCAGAAAACGTGTTGCGGTAAGTGCTATATAAGCTTATTTGATTTAAACAACTTTTTAATTTTTGAAAATTCATATTTTCCCACTTCAAATCTTTTTAAAACTATTTAAATAGATTCATCATATTTATTCCATATTTTTCCATAATTAAAAACGTTCATTTAAAAAGATTTCTTGTTACAGTCACTTAACTACACAAGTGCGATTTTTCTAGAAAATTATTTTGGACATATTTCAAAATCTGCTTAATGAAATCTTGATTTTCTTTCTTCATTTAGAAGGTATGGATATAATAGTTCAGAATTTTCTTTTGTTGGAGAATTTTGAGCTATATTCCACTCTGCACCCTTATTTGAAATTTTTAGCGCGAAATCGAGAAATTCCGTTACCCTACGCGTCTAGTTTTAACTTATTTTTCAATACTTGAAATAACTTATTCAAATTGAACTTTATTACTTATAAAATTATTAAAAATCATTTTAAATCAAAATTTTCACTTTTTAAGGTATTTGGAGTGTACTTACACTATTTCCATATTATATTATTGTTATATTTCCATCATTTTAATATTAAATTTTAAAATCCAATTTCAATTAAATTTCAAATTAAACTCAACTAAAACTTCAATTTCAAATTTGATTTCAAATCCATATTTTATGTCAACTCAACTTTCGATTTCAATTTCATTTTCAAAACAAATTTCAATTTCACTTTCGAATTTAACTTTGATTTCAAATCCAATTTCACTTTTAAATTTGAATTCTATTTTATTTTAACTTTAATTTCAATTTCACTTACAAAGAGACTTATTTTTCCAAAGTATCTCATATCATCAAAATTGGGTCTTATTTAACAAAGGTGATTACTTAATCAATAATGATAGTAATTGATGTCACTATTACATAACAACCATAATACCAATCACATGTCATTAACATATACAATAATGAGTATAATATGATAAGTGTCATAAAATTAATTTGGATCATCCAACATATTCAAACAATCAATCAAACATACATATCATCATATGATGATTATCTAACATAACATTTAAACTTGATAATCAATATAATTCAAAAACTGATGAAAATTTCTTACTTTCATATCCTTTTATCCTATGTGGAATATTTCTATTTGGAAGATCTATACCTATTAAGTATTGTTCTGACCAAATAATTCGATGATGCATCCCGGATAGTGAAATCAAGAGCGTTCTTTCATTATGTCATGACTAAGCATGTGGTGGACATTTTGGTCCTACGAAAACTGCAGAAAATGTTCTCTAATGTTATTTTTATTTGCCTATACTTTTCAAGGATGTGTTCAAGTTTTGTAAAGCATGTTTCCATCTAACTTTTTACAAACCAGCGTGCTTCACGAACTAACATGTTCTCCTCTTCCATGTTCCGAACTTGTCGTTCTCATTTTCCTCTAGGGGACGGTATTTCCTTGGGTAGCTCGGGTAAGTGCATTAGTTTGAAGGGGGTGTGCATGGGTTTTTGGGCCGGGTATGGGTGTTTGGTGGCGGGTGTGGGCAGTTGGAGGGGGGTACATGGGGGTAGAGGCATGTAGGGGTGTGTTCACGCTTAGTTTGGTGCGTGTGGGCTTGGGTAGGCTAGGACGTGGGTGGGTCTGTTTTGTCTGTGTAGGGGGAGGTTGTGCACGGGTGTGGTGGATAAGAGGGGGTACGATGGTGTAGTAGCTTGGGGATGGTGAATGGCTTGGAGGTGGAAGAAGAATGAAGAAAGAGAATGTAGTTTGTAGTTTGTAGAATGAGAATGAATCAAAAAATGAAGGGTTTTGGGCTTGTATTTATAGGTGGAGTTTTGAATGGCAAATGAAACGACCCTTACTCGACCTTCGAAAATCGACACTGAATACGTCACCCGTATTCGAATGCCGTAGATCCAAACATCGAATCTGGTTTGCCGAAGCTTATAACATATTAAGTACAACAACACAGCGGAAGAAAAAGAACAACATCATTGACATACAACAGATACAACAGTTGATTACAACAAATGATATCCATATCATTGTCACATATCAAAGATACAAGACACAACAGCGGAATAAAATCATCGACAATGGAACAACCAACATTAACTTCAATAGAAGAGAGGGATAACATCAGCAGTAGCAGCGGAACATAACATCTCCGAAACCAATCACCAAAGCTCTCAAGATGTAAGCTCGAATCCCTATCAATGCTGAACTTGAAGCAAATGCGATCGCGAAAATCCAAAGACTCCAACGATTTCCGAAAGCTCCCAAACAGAAGGCTAATGGCTATCGAATCCACACCTACTATTTGATTATCTGCAATACCTAACTCTAGACCGCCCGTATGGAAAATTGTGGGCACCCAGAGTTTAGGAAGGGAACAATAAACTCCGGGTCAATCATGGAACTGGTGTGAGAAAACGAAAACAGTTTTAAACAAAAACAACAAAAAAAGAATTTAAGATTGAAATCCACAATGCTTTGTGGAAAATGAAACAATCATAAGGCCTCCCCGCACACACAAAATGCAAACACACAATTGGAGGAGATTTCTCCTTATGATAGTCAAACATGCTTGATACGCAAAATCCTTTTTTATAATATTATTATTAGTGCATAGTGCAGAAGACCTTTTGAAAGTATAATATTAATCTTAGCCAGCATAGGTACCATTATATTATGTCTGCTATAGCTACCTCCTAAGGAGGCAGGTTATACAATTGCAATCGTAAAGGGCTCATATTGTTTGGTTGGATTTCCAACAAATGGTCAGGCTAAGGAACTTCCTACTGCCACATGGGTACGCCTTTGAAGGGACGTCCCAAGAACTTAACCAGCTCTCTACCAACACAAGGCCGGGTTACCTCTGTAACTAGGTAACTAGTACACGAGCATGCCATCCCCTGGTCATTTGTGACCTTTATCCGAGCGCCGTCAATCACAAAGCAACAACCACATAGTAATGAGATTGCAGCAACCACATAGGTTAAGTATCTGGGCTCCATACCATGATACCACCTTTTTCCAGAAGGGAATGACATACCCTAAAGGGCGTGACCCTCATAACCTTGCCGCATCTTTCCTGTTTCGACCATTTTCGGGGTGTGAGGTCCGATAAGGTCTCGTCCACAAAGCTACGCTTTACACAAAAGCCTTGCTTTGATCAACCAATGATCAAAAAATGATCAGCAACACACAGCAGCACTTAGCATGCCACACTACCAAATTGGGAGTATAGCACTGATAACCTTCAACTACATAACCTCTGAGCTCATACGTCTCAGAGAAGGGTGTTAAGCTAAGAGAATAAATTCTCTACCACTAACATAAATGTATTTGAAAGAAATATGCTTTATATTTCAAAGTGTAATGTCAGACATACAACCATACAAGTCTGTTCCGGGTTCAAACAAAACCGAAGGCACTTTCGAAAAATCCCTTGCAATCTGGGTATTCACAATCCCGATTGGACTCCCCATCACATATGGAGATCTCTATACCGGCGTGACTCAATGCAGAGACATTCAACGGATTATCCTTTCGTTCTCGAAAATACATGGTCTTCACCACCGGTCTTCAAATGCTATCTGTATCGCCGTATCATTATTAGGAATGGGTTATATGACACAAAGGTTCTCTCCCGGCTAAACCGAATAATAAGCACAATATTTAAAAACATATGGATATTGGGATTTCAGTTAAGTCACAACTTATTACCCAAAACTTTCCTTTCAAATGGTTTAAACAAATTACCAATTTCAAATCTTTAAACAAAAAGATTCATTTCACAAAGTTCACCCATCTTTCACAAAGATTTATTCATATCTTTTCAAAACAATTTCCCTTTCAAATTTGGCTAACGCATCCAATCTTGAAATCAAGACCAATTCATGGATTTCAAAATCGTTTCCAAAGATTCATTCATAACTTGGAAAACCAATTTCATTTCAAACTTGAAATCCCTTTAACACAAATTTGAAATTCTTTCCTCAAATGAAAGCATTTATTATTTGAAAATAATTTTTTTTGTTTTGGAAAAATCCGATTTTATTTATACAAGTTAAAGCCTTGGGTTAAATTCAAATTCCCAAAACAATACTTTTAAATTGGTTTAAAACAAATATAAACGCATTTATAACTTGTATAATATTTTTAAACCATAATTCTCAACATAGAATTCAATTTCAATTCTTGAATTTAAATTCAAATCAAACTTTTTAAATTTCAAAATTTAGTCAAGTTTCCAAAATATCTTTTGCTTTTGAAACTCCTTTTCAAAAGCTTTTCGTATTTAACCCAATTCCATTTCCAAAACTATTTGAATTTAAAATTCAACTTTTAAAACCATTTCAAAAATCTATGACTTAACCAATTTCCTCGTGCAATCCATATTTGTGTGTGTAAGGTGTTGTCCAGGAGTTTTTTACACAATAGTTCAATATCTTCAATCATCACAAATTCAAGCATATCAATATCGATAAGCGGTATACTCCTATAACGCTTATCTTTCATACACAGATTCACAGATAAATAATCTACATTCATCACAGATAAAATAAACTACATTCATCACAGCTTGAATTAAAATAATTCATATCACAAAGCATCACACAACAGATATGTCAAACAATTCAAAGCAGTTCATACAATTCAAACATCCATAAGTAAGGTTAATTGAGCATCTGATTAATTGAAACTAGATTAATCACTAGTCCAGTTTAATTAACATTAATTAATTACAAACCATTTCAATTAATTATCCTTAATCATTTATTAATTAATAAATTAATTAACCTTTAATTATTAAATAATTAACATTTAATTATTTAATTACTCTTTAATTAATTACCTTAATTAATTACATTAATTGATTAACCCTTAATTAATTATATTAATTAATTAACCCTTAATTAATTATCATTCCTTAATCATCCTTAATCAATAAGTGATTAACCTTAGTCACTTATATTTTAAAAACTACTACTTAATCAGTTCAGTAATTATTACTTGATTAAAAAAATCATAAATCAGTAATTTACATTAATTAATTAATCTTAATTAATTACAATAAGTGATTGCCACTAATCACTTAATCAACTTTAGTTAATTAATTACTTTTTAATCAATACTTAATTGACCTTAATTATGTAATTAATTATCCTTAATCACGAAATTAATTATCCTTAATTACCCATAAGTAATTATCTTTTCATTAATCACTAACTTATCATTAAAAATCTTTAATTAACCATCTTTGTAATTAATTATCATTAACACAAAAATTTAACTCAAGAAATTTAAGTCAATTAATTATTCAAAAACATTTCTTTTGATTAACTCCTTAACTTCATTATTCATTCAAAATAATTTTAAGAATTAATTTATAAATAGTGATCATATAATTAAATAACACTTAATTACCTTTTTTTATTAACTTTAAGCTTGAATCAAAACAATTATTCAAAATCTATTAACTTTGTTAAATATTAATTTGTGAAAACTAATTATTTTCCATATCTTTAAAACTTGTTTTTACTTTGCCTTTAAAACTTAGAAACATTTTTAAAACCTGATTCCTTTGTTTTAAACCATGAAATACATTTCTTTTAAATTTTTTAAAGCCTAGTACATAGTTAAAAATTTATACCCGAGCTTTCCCTTTATTTTTCTCGAGCCAACCTTCGAGCTACCCTACATCGTATCGACTTCGAGCAAATCCACGAAGTACTTCGAGTTCGTCGCGATAGATCCCCTTTCTTCCCAAACCTGATACACACATACACATGTGTTCGCGTGTACAACCAAACAAATCAACTCCGACCACCTACACCATCAGCAACACGTCAACGACGACTCACCCATAGGCTATGATCACCCAGGTTGATGGACTTCGATCAAAATTTTGAAATCGAACAATTGAACCCCCATAAACCAAAAACTGGTCAACACGAATGCTTTGTTCCACCACCGTAGATCACCTGTAACCACGCCGTCGCGTTCAAACACTCGCCAGAGCCGCCACCTCCTTTTCCCCCGGACCGATCGAATACTGATCACCATCGACTGCAAATTTTCCTTTTGGACTTCGACGAGCAAAACCGTGCCCTAAACCCTAAATGAACTACGTTTGGCCACCATGATGACAGAATCTTTTCTAAGCATTTTTCCTAAACTCCTTGATCCTACAAGGAGCCTCGGCCGTGATCGCGACGACCCACGCTTTGCCGATGACTAGAGTTTCCCCAAAATGTATTTTCAGTTCATCCCCAACTTTCTTACTCTATACACCATTTAAAATCTTAATTTTAATTTTAAAAATCAATATTTTTTAAGATGTTTTAGGGTACATAATCAAATCAAAGAATTAAAGAAATCAAAACTTTTAACACAGATTGAGTTTACAACATTTCTTTTATCTAGATAGCATACACTTGATGTTTGTCTTTGAAAATATTTTTAAAATCAAGTTTTTTATGAATTTGAACACATTTCATTTTGACACTCTAATCTAACAACAACTAGAAGCAACGTTTAGGATTATTTTCTCCTTTGGACAAGTTTCTGGACACCTGAAACTTGCAACAGGGATGAATATCCTTGTATATCATGCACAGAGGATACACACACACACACACACACACATTCATACACATATCTGAACTCGTTCAAACAAATCTTAAGCACAAATTCAAACCATAGATTAAATACTAGAGGTTTCAAAAGGTTTGCTCACCTTTTTGCTGTTGAGCAAGGAAGCAGAGAAGAACAGAAACCAGAGTTTTGATCTGAAGCTTGCATGTTGATTTGCTACTTGATATCTTGAACTAAATGTTTGCCGAGATGATCATTAATTTGATTTCAGTTCGATACTGGTTTGAATTAGTTGTTGTTGAATCTGATCTAAAGATTGGTTGTTTAATGAGCTGAAGCCTTGATCTGATTTGCATTTGATTCAGGATTTTGATCTACACTTGATCTTTGAATTGCTTTCAGATGTGAAGTTGTTTAGTTTGATTTCCCAGGCTTATTTTCAGGTTGAATTTGCGTTTCCTTTTTCCTGATCTTGAATTCGAACTTATGTTGCTCTGATCTATGAATTGTCTAAGCCATGCTGTTGATTTTCTAAGCTTGAAAGCTCAACTTTTTTTGATTTTGTTGTTTCTAGATGATTTTGTTTGATCTTTTGATTTTCAGTTTTTGAAAAATAGAGGAGATAGTTTCCAAATAGCTGATTGCTATTCTCAAATTCATATTGTTTTTAGCCAATTCAAAATTAAAAGATAAATGCCACTTGTACAATTGTGTTAACACTTGTTAATATTTGTATAACACTTGTTAAATTCATACTCTTTAACTTACACTTGTTAACGATAATTAATATTATGTTTAAGCCCTTATTTTTAATTAATTTACAACTTTGTTTTGAACCTTACTTTATTTTAATTTATGAAACATGTTTATTTTTTTTCTTACAATTTAATTCCAAGTTATTATGAATGTTTATGTTTATGCATTTTCTATTAATTATACTTATACAAATTTTAAAGAAATGATTTTTTTTTTTAAATTCTAATTATACATTATTAAATACTTGACCCCTTTTATCTTATAATTTACACAATTTTATACATATACAAACTATATTTTTAAAAGAAAATGTTCAAATCCTATTTTAAACTCATTTTATTATTATACTTTTAAATAAATAAACACACATATGTATATTATAGAATTTAGCTTTAAACAATTGTTTTGAAAATCATTTGTACTTAATTCCAAAATATAACTTTCAAATTATATGCATATTAAAATTAGCAAACAATTCTTATAAATTTTAAAATATAGTGTTAAATACAATTTATATTTATTCCCTAATATTCAAATAAATTCAAAAATGAATCCAAATCCAATATATTATTCAAATTACTTATTTCTGTATTTCAAATTAGAAATTCTATTTTAAAATCATATTTATATTCATTATATTAATAAACAAACAAATATGTATTAAATTTGGAAAATACAAAATTAATTCACAATTCAATTCCAAAAATTAAATTAATTATCAAATTAAACTTGGCTAAAATCCAGGAATGTTACAGCAAATGACCTTACTACCCTATTTATATTTACATTTAAATATACATTTCTCTTATGCATGAAAGGAGAGATTTGATATGCATTAATGGTGATGTTAAAGATAGGAATGATTACTTAATTTCCTTTCGTAAATTTTGAACTTAAAAGGAAGACTTTTGCCTTTGATTAGATTTGCATTAAATGGATTTGTAAATGTGCGTTAATGGTAAGCATATATGTCACTAATTCCTTTAGTTTGCCATCGTTTCATTTTCCATTTGCTTTAATTCTATTTGTATAAGCTCCATCTTGCATAAGAGAAAAGAAAGAATGTAATGATGTTGTTTTGTTATCTTACTTATACACACTTTTATCAAATCATGTTCATTTAATAATATGTATGTATGTGTGTGTGTGTGTATATATATATAAACTATCCTAATATAATTTTTTTGTCTTATATTCTAAATGTAAATTTGTTTTATAGTTTGTAAACATGTTGTATAATGTTGTAAAATGGACTTGTTGCTAGAGCGTTGCGCTAAATTGTTTTGCTTAAAAACACTGTTTTTGTTGACATATTTTACAGTCCAAATTTGACGTTTTAGTTAAGCTATATATTAAAGTAAACCAAACTTAAAAAATGAACTTCTTACTTCCTTAAATAAATTTAAACAAGTCTATCCATATTATAAAACCATTTTTAAATAATATCAAATCTCCATTTTTACAATGTAAATCTGACAAAATGCGACAAAATCTGAACATTTTTGTAAAACGATTATAAACCTATTTTTAAATCCTTAAATACGCTTCTATTATCTTTATTAAGTGATTTTAATATAATTTAACTTTTCAAATAAATATTTAAATCTATAGATTTAAGCATTTATTTATTTTTAACAAAACTTAACTTTTGTTGATTTGTGACAAAATTCAAACTTTATACTTTTTTATTATTAATTATAAGAATAATAATTTCTCTATTATTATTTATTATATATAATTTATTTATTTAAGTTTTAAACATTTTAAAATTTAAAATAAACAAAATCTCTCATTTTAGAAGTAGCAATTTACGGGTCGTTACGATAAAAGTGAAAAATTTATACAATAGTTTATAATATCAATCCACTTCAAAACTAGTTCAAATCACCTCCCTCCCCCCACTCAAATCAATGGCCACAACCCACCGCTACCTTAAACCATGAGTTCTACCTCTTCCAAGTTTGGTTGTGCACATCTAGGGGTCTTAGGACTGGCTTCAAAAGCTCCAGTGTGATGGTAGCAGAGCTATAGCGGATAAGTAGATTTTAAAATATGAGCAAACAAGTTTTTTTAAAAATCGTGGTTTTGCAATTCAGAATCTATAAAGGGATTTCTTTAAAAATTGATATTTTAAAATTGTTGAAAAATATGAAATGAATTCTTAAAATCTTCTAAATTTTTTTAAAAGTGATTTGATTTATAAAGATGAATTCCCAAAAGATAAAAAAGTTGTTTGATCAATATAGCTTAAAAAGCACTTTTCAGAGCACTTTTCTACGACTTTTGAAATATATTTTTAAACGCAACCATTCTTTTCCAAATCTTTTGTAAATATTTTTAAATGATTAATATAGTATTCTAAAGGTGATTTGATGGATTTATGGAGTGGTTAAATAAATGATTAAAATTTAGTAGAATATGTTAAATGATTTAGAGTCGATCAAATAACTTGACCGCCTTATGGGTGGTAGAGAGATAGCGTCTAGGTTTGATTTTGGAAAATCAGTTTCGTCTAGGTTTGATTTTGGAAAATCAGTTTCCTGCTCTCCGTGGATATCCGAACTGGCCTAACGAAGGGGATAGTAAATTTGATTTACTCAGATCAAAATTTTCCAAAGTATAGAAGATATAATCTTCCAAATATAGATAACTTGGATTTTATGGAGATAATCTTCTTACACTTGGTGTTAAAATCCGAAGAGCGAACTCGTACTATTCATGGAATTTAAAAGGTGATTTCATTGTTACTCTGTCCATAGTACTTGTTGAACACGGGAATTGATATTGAGTATCATTAAATGCTTTCTATAGATTCTGCTTACTTAATATTTACTAGTTTTTGATTGACATTCTAGATAACATGGTTTTAAATCAATCAAAAGTTTGAGTTTTGAATTAAGAATTCTCAAATTTAAATAAAATGATTTGGAAGTTTTCTTGATTTAAAAAAGGTTTTAAGCAATCAATGAATTTGGTAAGAGCGGTTTAATGATTCCATATATACCAAAAAGAATGTTTGAAAAATATATATCTCCAGAAGATATTTTGATAAAAATAAATTAATCAATCAAAGAATGATTACCTATTCATTTAAAATATTTTTATCGATAATTGGCTCGAAGGAGTCGAGATCGAATTAGGGCGATTCTTATTCGAAGACCACTTCGAACCGATTTACGTATTTGAAGTGAAGACATGGAAATGATTTTGGAAGATGGAATGTAGGGCTGCTTGTCGCTGACCCTTGGGGGAAATTTTCCATATCATGTTATGTGGTAGTAGTTCTTCATTTAAGAACTATGATGCAAGGGCTCCTCGCTAATCCTAGGGGTAACTCCCGACAAGATGTGGTAGGAGAGTTCCTTCAGTTTGTCCTGTTCTTGGACAACTCGTATGGACGAATGTCTGACGTTTTATTTCCTAATTACACAAACTGATCTCTATGAACGTATCATCTATATTGTGGTGGAGATGTCAACTTCTCTTAGCTTGATGCTTATTCCTAAGACGTATGAGCTCAGGAGTTATACATTTGTAGAAATCAATTATGTGACCAAGGAATGGCAATGTGGCATTCAAGGCAACTTCTCTTAGCTTAACGCCCATTCCTAAGAAGTACGAGCTAAGGAGTTATACATTTGTAGAAATCAACTATGTGGCCAAGGAATGGAAATGTGGCATTCAAAGTGAGACGGCGCCTAGTAATGGCTTAAACAAGGTAAGTCGCTAGGTTATGTGGTTCGCAACTATTAGGTATAATCATCACCTTTCGAGATTAATATCTATATGTCGAGTATGTGGTATATGCTATGGGATCTCGGATAGGTCGATTACGACCGAGGTGATGTCGTATTCGGTTTCTATCCAGGCTATGTATGGGTACCAAATAGGGATATACCGGTCTTGCCAGATGCGGAGGATTATTTGTGTATCCTTTGTACATTCCTCTAGAGATGTACTATAGAAAGGTAGCCCCTTACCTGCCATTGTATGGAAATTCGTTCACAAATAAGTGACTCTGGACTTGATTATAAACCTATTATGCCATCAAATTTTACCAATGCAACAATTTCGGCTAAGATTCATAAGTTTATTTGAAAGTATTTTAAAAAAGAATGTCATTAAAAATAATATCAAATGATTTTGCATAGCAAATGATTTGGTTATCATAAGGTAAAAACTTGTTTTGTGTTTATGCGCGGCGTGGTCTTATGAGATACTTTTGTTTTCAAATATCCATATTTGTAGTTCCTCAAACCACTCCCATGACTGATTGGAGTATTTTCTTTTCCCTTAAACTTTGAGCGTCCTATTTTTTCGAGTAGCCAAATAGTTAGCTGATTTTGATCATTTGGAGCATTTTGGAGCATCAAACATTGAGCATGGAGCATTTTGGATCTTTTTGTTATTGTCATCACTTTCCACTATGTAAGTATTATGTATAAGTACCTCTCAGCACCTATAGGGATATGCTGTTATAATATCCAAGTTGGGTTAGTATTTACTATGACTTTAATACCTCATTTTGAGAGTGATTATATGTACTATCTATATGATTAAAAGTTGTTTAATATGATGTGAGATTCTATCATTATTCTATCTTCTATCATTATTATCTTTTACCCCATTATAATCTACCTCTCTAGTACTTGGATTTGCAGTAGGTGAATACCGAAGATGTATTAGTGTTGATTTCTAGGGATCGAGGAGGTTGGTTGTCTCAATAATATATAACTTATGTTGCACCATAAACAATTATACTCAAGTCAATTAAAACACCTATAACCCAAACAATCATTTCATTCCAGTCAAATCTAGATAGTGTAATTAATCTAATACATGCCAAGTGTCAATAAGGACATTTATCACTTATATGAGTATGCCATGGTAAACTCCCACTCAATCTCATAATGGTTATCACAC
Organism: Allium cepa; assembly: GCA_030765085.1. Taxonomy (NCBI): domain Eukaryota; kingdom Viridiplantae; phylum Streptophyta; class Magnoliopsida; order Asparagales; family Amaryllidaceae; genus Allium; species Allium cepa. The sequence goes on from CM060932.1 coordinate 746,682,858, forward strand.
ATGAGAACTACTCTCAGTCTCTCAAATACAAATCATATTATAGATCGACTGCGAACTTTTAGCATCAGGCAGCATGATGCTCTAAGCAATGACCATTACTCCCACTCTATAAAGTATTCTCAGTTCCAATTTACATGGTTTCAGTATCACTTTTTCAGTAATACAAGGTCGAGCATCATCAATCTCGATCGGCTCTTTCTAGGGATCAAATCTAAATAATTTACACTTTGATCGCTTATTTTAAGTGATTATTACTTCTCATTTGCATGACAACTCTAGGTATTCCATCATAAAACAACCTCACCCGGTCCAAGCATTTGAGTCATCACTTTAGCTGCTCATTTGAATAATTCAGTTAAAGTGGCACTTCCTATGAATACGCCTCACTCGGGTTTTCAAGTGTTCTCCCATCCAACATTTGATTGGCTCCACACTTAAGCCATAACCGAGCGTTAGATTTTTGAATGGCCTAATTTCAAGTTTCTTAAAAATTGATTTCCATATTCCCTAGGTGCATCATGTTCTATCACTTAAAATTATGGGTATGTTACACTTGGAGTGATTCATAATAAACTACCTTCCTTCATTCATTAAAAGCTTATGTTTCACTAAATTTAGGCTAGCTCAACTTTTCGAAGTGCCAAATCCAAGTGATTCGTATCTTCGATTGTGATATTTCCCATTTCCACTCGAAAATTGCCTTAAGTGTCAAAATTTGTTATATATGATCCATTGCTTTTTAATCACCATATCCAACGTCTAGTTCATCTCCTTAGTGCTAAAACTCATTCACACATATCATACTACAACCCAAAGTTCTTATACAACTAATTAAACTCTAAATACTTTATATTCAAGAAAGCATAATAGGTCCAAATTATTTACATAAAATACAAAATGAATCTAAATAACTCATATTATAATTTTTTAACCCATATCATGGAATATCTATATCTAAAATCGTAATGTCGAAATTTTGTATATGCATTAGTGATTCAATTGTCAATAAAAGGTCACATTTTGCACCTCTACATCTGCATTGCTCATGAACCACCTAAACTCCATTGTATCAATCTTAAAGTCACCTACACTGCTTGATCCAATATAAAATTTCATTGCCGAATCTAATCCTATCATTGCCCAATTATTGTTATGGTGTGATGACCTCCTTTATATTATTTTTGGGTTGCGTTCTCTAATTATTTAATTATCGCATTCATTTTATTGATTGGCATTATGTATTTTCAGTAAGGACTAATGATTTCCATATGGTATAAAAGAAAATAGCTTTAACAAAATGAAAAGAGTGACTGCCCTTAAATGAAAAAAAAAACATTTGAATAGGATTTTACCCTAGTCCTTAAATGGGTCTACTTTAACTCACCCACTAATTCTAGTACTGTGATTCTTATAAAAGCTATGTGCTTAACCATTCTAGCAAAAAAAATTAACATTCAAAAATACATACTCTAATATATCAACCACTTAAGTACTTGTTACATAGAATTACCACATCAACACCATAATTCAACCATCACATCATTACCTGGCTTACGACCTCTATCGTAAAAATACTAAAAAAGTAATACACTAAAAAGCAGGATTATTATATGTTTTTTAAATTGGATATGTAAAACGAGTATCATTGAGTAAATTGGAATTTTATCGACCAAGTAATTTAAAATTTTGACCTTTTTGATAATACTCATGAGATTATTATGAATTGTAATTCAACTGCCTTTTGTTTACTTGAGTTCCATGAAGTTCTTTTTTAATAAAAGATTTTCCTCATCCTCATTATTTTTCATGATAAAGAAATGAAAGAATCAATCTCTTTTTAGGGTATACAAATCAATATATGACCCTCCTAGATATCCCTTTTTTTCATAGGTGACTTGTACCTTTTTCAAGCTTGTCGCAGTCCTCAATGCTTTAGGATTAAGGATATCTTTTTACTTATGAATTATGCTTTGTCAAAAAGGTTAAATTTATGAAATATAAGAAGTCCCTCTATCCCAAAATGGATCTTACAACAAAGCAAGTTGTTAGTGATATTTTGAAGGTCGGCTTTAGGAGAAGAAGACAAATATTTAGATCATAATCTTCTTTTGCCCTGATATTGAGTTATCAAATATGATTGATTGATTAATAAATGTTAAAAGAAACTTTTTAAGTTCGACATTATATTCGATACCATACATAAAAACGATTCTTTTTATAATCTCCTTTCATCCTCTTATAGTATATTTTGTAGGATCCACTTTAATCCCTAAAGGGATATGTTAAAAGGGGAGTATGTTTCCTATCGCCTTTCATGTTGTAAATATAGCACTTATAATTGATAAGAATAAACTCAAAATATTGATTCATCAAATTAAGATACTAAATCTAATCATAATCCCAAATCCAAATCGTAAGTGTAACAATGACGATTAGGTTGCTTGTACTGCTAAAATGCAGGGGACAACAAAGCAACTAATATATATGCACAGATGAATAATATTTCATCTAGTAATTTATATCATATATAAAAATAAAATATATCATTTTTATAAATATATTACAATTTATTTTACAAAGATATGGTATTTAAAATATTTGTGCAACTTGTTTAATGATAAAGCAAGGACAAAACAACCATTGTAATTACATATGCAATAAATTCTTTTAAAAAAATTAAGTTCAAAAGCTTCATATTATAAATTTTTTATGTATAATGAAGCCACCAAATTAGCAAAAATTGACATGACTTTGAAATTTTAATAGTTTGTATTATTGACTATCATACATCATTTTACTTAATAATAACGAAATTTTGGTAAAAAAAAACAAATCAATTTAAAACTTTCATTTAATTTGCATTCTAAAATATGGAAAATACAAGCTCAGTTTATAATACAAAACATAGCTTCCATTGTAAAAAAAATGCAAAAAGGGACAACTTTGCAGTTTGATAATAATTAGGAGATTAATTTACATATTGGTTAGAGATAAGGTGAATTGATAATAAATAATAAAAAAGAAGAGTGTAAACATAATATCCAATTGAAAAAGAAATTTCGGTGTGACCTATATGGAAAAATTACTTGGCAGGGTAAATATCATGGGCAAATTTTTTTGATGGGTTGGGATTTTGGAACCTAGATCCAGCCAACATAGTTGTGTCACTATATATACAAACTTGGAGATTGCTTAAAATGAAGAAATTTACATGAATAAACATGTTATAATCAAATTATTTTGAGATATGAAATACTTTGGGATGTCACTAGTTGGCAGCCAAAGTATATGTGAGGGATTTTGTTTGAGGTCCCTTATAACGACTCACAATTTTTATACATTTTAGGTATAGATGGATCGTAAAAATATTATTTTATGACCAAGCAACCCTAGGTTTGGCAAAAACTTGGTGTAGTATTGTGTTTTGACATTTTTGGCTATTAGAATAAATTATAGATAATTTTGGCTCAAAAAACTTGTAAACTATAACTTTTGGTAGGAGCTGAATTAGGACCTAAAACCACTCCTAAATGAAAGACATGATGGTTTTATTTTTCATAGAGTGGTCAAAATAGATGTCTAGCCTTATGGTTTGCGAGGTATCGCAGTTTCAAATTTGATAGTTTTTGGACATCTTTTAAAGGTAATTAGCCTGACCCATAATTAGGTCAATGACCCATTATGAGATTTTTTCTGATAGCAAAAGAGAGGATCCTAAATCACAATTCTTCTTCACAAAAATATATTTGAATTTCTATTTAAACATATCTCTAACCAAAACCATCATTAATCTATCCAAATCAAGTTAAATCAAGATATTAAGGATAGATTAGCATGGAGATTAGAAAGAGACTTTTAATTTAAAATTTATAGAGAAAATTTTGGATCTTGGTTGTCTTTTTAGAACTTAACTTGATTTGTGTGATTTACATCGATATTTAGTTAATTGGTGAGTGATTTATAACCTCTTATTAATTCATCGGTGTTTTATGCATTAAAATTAGTTTAGGTCTATTTTAAAATATAAAAAACTATTCTTTTTCATCCATAAATTTATTGCTTTTATGTGGATGTTTCAATGATTTTACTAAGATTACCCATGTTTTAAGACCATATATGCTAATATTTGCAATTTTAGTGTTTGTTGAATTGATTGAATTACTTTATATGCTTGATTTGTGTTGTTTGTGTGATATGTATTGAATGGTTATTTGGCCAAAACTCATTTTTGAGCTTTAGAATTTTTTTGCTTGGCATAAAGATGTTTGATTTGGCAAAAAATATGGAAAAATAGCAAGTTAGCAAGTTAAAAGGTGAACAAAGTCAAAAATTATAGTTTTGGCAAAATACGAAAATGTGGAAGCATACCCAAGGCTTATTTAAGGCTTACCAAAGGTTGAGTCCAGGCCAAACCTAAGAAAATTTAGGGTACGCCCAAAGACTACAAATAAAAAATCGAACCATGAGAACAGTTTGATGCCAGAAATACCAAACCATATTCCCCAAAGTGCCAGACCAAATTCCTCCAAGAGCTGAACCAATTTCCCCCGAGACATGACCTTGGGCTAATACTCGGTGAAAACCTTCAAAAATGCCAAAGAAAATTCAAGGTAATTTTAGTGCCAAGCGGGCTACATGTTCTTTGTACAAAGTCAAAATTTGATGTCCATCGACCATTGAACTTAAATTGTCGAAGGATACATCAATTGAAATTTTAAGAACCTTTATTTTTAGGCTGACGAAATGGTGAACGAGTGTCTAAGGGATGAAATGTGCATCTCTTAAGAAAATTAAGCTAAGGATAAGTTGTCATAGGTAAATTGTAGCTATTAGAGGAAAATGGGAGCAAGAATTAACTTGAATGAGTAATTGGCATATATTGAGAATGTTTTGCAGTTGACATAAGTGTGCTAGGAAGCTTTGGTGATCAGGCCATATGGAGCGTTATAAGGTGACTATTACCATAAGTGGGGATGCACACCATGAGAGCACCAGCGACAGGGTCACTAGCGAGGTATTCCTTTCTTCATAATTTATTTGTGCCAATGAGCTACTAGAAATAATATATAAATGTTGTCTTATGCTGAGTCATCGTCGAAAATAAACAAATATTATCACGCTAGGTTAAGAGTATGAGTGAGGTTTTGGAAGTTATGGATATATTGCTTCCCATAGCCCTATCATAGATTAGACATACTAATTTATGTACTAATGCTTATGTGTGTAGGAGAGTGGGATAAGCAATGCAGTAGGAAATCTCATGGACATTTTTAGTAGGGCAGGTATGAGTATATTTATATGCTCTATCTAACTACAGTTAAGTATCAATGTACAAGAGAACATGAATTCCCAATATGCTAATCATGAGTAACAGTAATATTAACTTTACAATGTTGATATACTAAATCCATATTATGCTTCACGTAAGTACCAATGTATAAAAGAACATAAATTTCATTATATATCTTATAGATTTCCATCATCTGTAGTAATTTTTGTATTATCCTTTCTCTATGCTCTTGATTCAAATTATTTTATTTCATAAACATTGCATGCATTAGTTGAAGCAACGATAGAAGCAAGACAAGGATCATAAGCTAGTATCAGGGGTGGCAATGGAATAAAAGTTCTTGACCCAAAAAATAAATTATTGAACCATTGCAAAAAATGTTATTCATAGACCATTCGATCCAATTGCCGGTGGTTTTGCATTTTACCCTAATTATTGCTTCCATTATTTTATAAGTTTTTGACTTGTTTCTAAAACGCGATACTTTGAAGTTATTTGATATGTTGTTGTTTGTTATGCATGGTGAATGGTTATGTACGTTGAATAGTCTTACTTCATCTTTCGGGCCAAATTAGTTGCCAGATAAGACATAGTACTTGATTACCCAATAATTCAAGCATTGATGCGACCTTTCTAGACACCTTACTAAATGAGTAGGATTTAATCAATTAGCCCTAACATTGTTAGTTTAGACCGCATAGACTATTAAGGTTCTGATACCATTGTTTCGACAAACTAATCTAAAGTGGGTTAAATGGATGAATTTCAGGTTTTTCCCTTTTTAATCTTAGTTAAGTCTACGGAACCTAAATAAATTTTAGATCCAACCTAAAATATTCTTAAATAAAATATTTATTTTATTCATTTGGTTAAGATATATATATATATATATATATATATATATATATATATATATATATATATATATATATAATTTTTTGACTTTTAAGTTTTAGTTAACGAGTGTATGAAACATACTTATTTGTGTGAAGTACATGTGCTATATATAAGAAGTGTACATAGTTAATGTTGCCATATGGTGGTGTTGAGGTTTACACCGAAATGGAGCTATTTCCCATTTTCATCTTCCATCGTTGTTGGATCATAAGGTTTTGAATGTTGACAAGAGGCGAACGATCTTCACAAATCTATGACTATGGCAAATCTAAGCTCAACAACTCAAATATGGTTCGTATTGATTGAGCCTATATGTAAACAGGAATTTTGTTAAAATCTATCCTCAAATCTCATTACTCACAAATTCATTTTACCACACATTTTATAAATTTTTTGTGTATGCACTGAAAAATAGTATTCAGTCCACTGAATACTACATCTCAGTTGCCTGGTACTGGGTGAATTTTGTAAATATATAGCATTCAACCGACTGAATTGCTTAGATCAGTCGATTGAAACTGTACATGTTTTTTTGCATGTTTGAAATTCAGTCGAATGCCCAAGAAAGTTCAGTCAACTGAATATGCAACTATCATTTTTCTTCAAAAGACACTTCTTTTGATAAAAGGGTTCCTTCTTCCTGGAACTCTTAGATTCTAATAGATGTCGATTTCCAGAAGTCATATCTCATCACACACTACATATACACTCAAGATTCATAGATCCAATCATCTAATTCTCTATTCTCTTTTGATCTATAGCACTTAGCATTCTTGAGTTCAATATATACAAGCTTTCATTCAATCATTGCTTACGTATTCCTTTCCATACTTTTCAAGCAATATTATACTTCCTATTCTTCATGAACACACAAATATACACATCTACTTTAAGGATAAGATTATAGGAAGGGTGTACTACAAGTGACAAATCCGTATTAATCGAAATATACAAAGTAAAGTTAAAATCTAGTTTGTAAGAAAGTCTTGTTCTGTTGCTCAGGCGGTCGAAGTCCTGTTCGGTTGCTCTGGCGATCAAAGTGTTGTTCTATTGCTTAGGCGGTCAAAGTCCTGTTCAGTTGCTGAGGAGGTGTAATACCTGTTCCTCCAGGTTAAGTGAGGGCTGCTAGCTAAATCCAAAAGAAGTCTGGGAATGAACGTAGAATGGGAGTTCGAACCAGTATAAAAATTTCTGATGTCATTTTATGTACTGCTATTATTACTTTCCACACTAGTTATTTATTATATTCCATATTACACGATCCTTCAGTATAGTAACCTTCATTAGCTATCAGAGCAAGGCCATCATTTAACCGTAACATAGTTATCTGATATTTTTTAATATGGAAAACAACACAAGTATTGTAATTAACAATACCTTTCTTGAAGGTCAATCCACTGCATGACCACCTCTATTTAGAGGAATGAACTATGACTATTGGGCTACTAGAATAAGAATTTATATACAAGCAAGTAGTTATGAAATCTGGAACATTATGCAATCCGAATATATTATTCCTACTACTGAATATTTAGCATGGTCTAACACACAAAAATTAGATGCTACTGCAAATGCTAAAGCTATGAATATGTTATATTGTGCACTAGACAAAAATGAATTTAACAGAATAAGCATGTGTAAAATTTCTCATGTAATTTGGCGTACACTTAAAGTTACACATGAAGGTGCTAACAAAGTCAAACAAAGTAAAATTTCTATGCTAAAAAATCAGTTTAGAATTTTAAAATGAAGCAAGATAAGACTATAAATGAAATGTATTCTAGCTTTCAAGATATATACCATTCTTTGATAGCATTAGGAAAAACTTTTACAGATTTTGATATTGTTTCAAAAATCCACAACTCACTTACAAATGAGCAGGAACGAAAAGTCCTGGCAATCGAAGAAGCTAACGACAATTCGACCATAAAACCAAAAGAGTTGTTTGGAAATCTGATGTCTTATGATGTTAATCGCCAGGAAAAACGATGATAGGCTCAAGATAAGAAGAACACAACATTCCAGGCGGAAATAGATGAATCAGATTCAAATAAAAACGATATAGCATATATTGTTAGAAGTTTCAAAAAGTTTTTGAAATTTAACAAGAGTAACAAATTTAGAAATAACAAGAACTACTTCAGCATAAATAACAACACCAACAAGCCATCATCATCTGCTCTATAATGTTGTGAATGTTACAAGAAAGGTTACCCCAAGAAAGACTGTCCTGAAAAGAAGGACAAATATGCACAAAAAGGACAGATTCAAGAAGAAAGCATTCTCTGTCAGATGGGATGATGCGGAATCATCTTCATCATTAGATAGTGACATAGATAGTGATGTTGAACAATCAAACATATGTTTTATGGCCATAAAAGATAAGGCGAGTGATCTAACTTTTGATGATCTCTTGGAAATAAACTCAGAATTACTTGATAAGCTAAAAGACACCAAAAGAAAATACAAAGAATATAAAAACTGAATAGAACTGAAATCGAAATAGATATGCTAAGAGATGAAAAACAAATCTAAGAAGAAGAACTTGAAGTTACTCAAGAGTCTTGTTCTAATATGCCATCTCAACTATCTATGTTAAGTCAAGAGATAGAAACTCTGAATGAAAAGATGATGTTTTACTAATTAAGAATCATGATCTTAAAGCTAATATCAAGATTTTAGACTTAGATAACTCTAGCCTTAAACAAAGCTAGATGATATTACTAAAAATGTCTCTAATTTTAATAAAGGCAGCGAAATTCTTTCCAAAATCATAGAAAATTCTCAAAATACTTCAAATAAATGAGGATTAGGATATAAGCAATCATTTAAAGTTATTCCAAAGAAAATGAATTTTTCATATAAAAAGAATAATATTAAAATTGAAAAACCTAGTTCAAAAGTTCCAAATTTTTCTAAAACAATTAAAATTTGGGTTCCTAGGACAAATAATTCTTTAAGTAGAAATAAGTATATAGAATCCTTTATAAAAATCGTTCATAAAAACAAAGATTTTGTTTTCAAAAGGAATACTAAACCCTCTTGGGTTTGGCTTCCTAAGACCTAACTTTTAGGACCCAAAATGAAAGGGTGGGTACCAATGTTATCTCTATATTTTGCAGGTACCATGCAAAAAGAGAGAAAAATGGATACTAGACAGTGGTTGCTCAAAACACATGAAAAAGAAATAAAAGGATGGTAACAAACATTAATTACCTAGATGAAGGTTCTGTCACATTTGGAGATAATTCCAAAGGATATGTCATTGACAAAGGCGATGTGCGCAATAATGGTATATCTAATGTACCTCTTATTATAGATTCTTTATTAGTTCAAAATTGGAAGCATAATCTACTTAGCATTAGCCAATTATGTGACAAAGGATTTAATATTTCCTTTTCTGAAAACAATGTAGCATTTTTGATCAAAACAAAAATCTTATTTTTAAAGGTTTTAGAGATAAAAATATTTATGTTTTAAATATGAATGTAAATTATAATACAAATATATGTATAATAGAAAAAAAAATGATCCTTAGTTATGGTACAAAATATTTTGTCATATTAATTTCAAAGCTATAAATAAATTATCTAAAAATAATTTAGTAAACGATTTACCAAAAATGAACTTTAAAGTAATATTTGTGATGCTTGTCAACTAGGAAAATTAATAAAATCATCCTTTAAATCTAAGAAAAATATTTCTACTATACAACCACTAGAACTATTACATTTAGATCTCTTTGTTCCAACTCAAATTCAATCTATGAATCATAGAAAATATGTGTTTGTTATCGTAGATGATTTCTCATGATATACTTGGACTATTTTCTTAAAAATAAGAGTAATAAATTTGAAAATTTCAAAACTTTTGCAAAGAGAATTCAAAATCTCAAAAATTTAAAAACTAAAAATATTAGAAGTAATCATGGAGGTGAATTTAAAAATGAAGCTTTAGAACATTTTTATAACAAAAAGGAAATTTATCATAATTTTTCTTTTCCTAGAACACCCCAACAAAACAGAGTTGTAGAAAGGAAAAATAGAACGTTACAAGAATGTGCAAGAACTTTATTAAATGGAAGAACATTACGAAAACATTTCTGGGCAGAAGCTGTAGCAAATGCTTGCTGTGTTATAAATCGTGTTTCCATCCGACCCTTAACAAAACACACTCCATATGAACTTTTTCATCAAAGAAAACAAAACATTTCATATTTTAAAACTTTTGGTTCAAAATGTTTTATCTTAAACATAAAGGATTAGCTTGGAAAATTCGATCCAAAATCCGATGAAGGAATCTTCATTGGATATTTAGAACGAAGCAAAGCTTATCGAATTTTCAATAAAAGAATAAAAACAATCGTAGAAACACTTCATGTTTCATTCGACTAAAATTTCAAACTCAATAATAATTTTGAGGATGATGAAAATAGACTTAATACGATCATAAATACAGTTACTCAAAATAATTTTGAAGTAAATGAGAACATTATTTATAACTTTAAAGAAAATGAAAACATTGGTCATAATGAAAATGAATTAAGATCTCCTCCTAAAATTTTACGAGAACATCCAGTAGAAAATGTCATAGGAGAAATTGATTCACGTGTTAAAACTAGAAATCAACTGAATCAAATGGGACATGCAACATTTCTTTTGAATTTTGAACCTAAAAATATAAAAGAAGCCTCTACTGACGACTATTGGATTATAGCTATGCAAGAAGAGCTAAACCAATTCGAACGAAATGAAGTTTGGAAACTAGTTCCTAGACCAAGTGATCAATCAGTTATCGGTACTAAATGGGTTTTCAAAAATAAAGTAGATGAACATGATAATATAACTAGGAATAAAGCTAGATCAATTGCACAACAAAGATAATCCAGAAGAAGGAATTGACTACGAAGAAACGTTTGCTCCGGTTGCACGACTTGAAGCAATACGAATCTTATTGGCCTTTGCATGTTTTCATAATTTCAAACTTTATCAAATGGATGTTAAAAGTGCCTTTTTAAATGGTTATATAAAAGAAAATATTTATGTTGAACAACATTCTCTATTCACACATAAAAAATTCTTGAGCACATCTATAAACTTAAGAAAGCCTTATACGGTCTAAAACAAGCACCCCGTGCTTGGTATGAACGTCTTAAGTGATATCTAATATATTCTGGTTTTGAAATTGGGAAGGTTGACCAAACTCTTTTTATTAAAAGATCTAAAAAGGATATTTTAATCATTTAAATTTATGCAGATGATATTGTTTTTGGTTCTACAAACGAAAAATTATGTCAGGAATTCTCAAAAATAATGCCAAAGAATTTGAAATGTCACAATTGAGAGAATTATCTTATTTTCTTGGATTATAGATTAAACAAATAGAAAATGGAATTTTTATTAATCAAGAAAAATATTGCAATAATCTAATTAAACTCTTTAATATGGAAAGTACTTCTGCTAAACCAACTCCAATGAGTACAACAGTTCATCTCGATGGAGAAGAAGATGGAAAAAGTGTTGAACAAAAATTATATCGAAGCATAATGGATCATTACTTTATCTTATTGCTAGTACACCTAATATAATGATGAGTGTTTGTTTATGTGCTAGATTTCAAGCAAATCCTAAAGAATCACATATGCGAGCAGTAATATAAATATTGCGTTATCTAAGCAAAACCAAAGATTTTGGACTTTTCTATCCAAAAGAATGTCGTTTCGAGTTAGTTTCTTATAGTGACGTTGACTTTGGAGGATGTCGAATGGATCAGAAAATTACTAGTGGGAGTTATCACTTCATTGGACAATCCTTAGTCTCTTGTTTAGCAAGAAACAAATTGTGTTTCACTTTCAACTTGTGAGCCAAAATATATTTCTGGTGCCTTTGCTTGTGCTCAAGTCATTTATATGCAACAAACACTACAAGATTTTGGTTTTAATTTATCCGAATCAACAATTTTTTGTGATAATACTGGTGCTATAAATTTATCCAAAAATCTCGTCATTGACTCACGAACTAAACATATTGGCTTACGTCATCATTTTCTTCGTGATAATATTGAAAAGGATCTAGTCAGATTGGAATTTGTATCCTCTGAAAATCAATTGGCGAATATATTTACAAAACCTCTAAATGAAAATATCTTCACAAAATTAAGAACAAAATTAGGAATTATATCCATACAGGATTTATAATTTTTAATAATAATTTTTTTTCAAAGACTTGAACTCAGGATCTCTTACTTGGAAACCTGGTACTCTACCACTTCACTACTCAACTTGGTTTTCTTTTTATTTTTTATTGTTTACCTTACATTTTTTTTAACTACTTTACAACTATTTTTTTTGGTTCTTATCAACCTAACAATCAATTCTGTTTCTATTTATGTAAAACTCATTCATATAAATGCATTTTTTTCAGTGAGATAAAAATATTATATAGTTTCATTTCATTTAATCAAAATGTCTTCCCAGCTCAATTCTGAATCCTTTGCCCTATCATATTCTTCTCCTAGTTTAGGATCGGTAAATTTACCTACTCCAACACCGATTTATGAACCAGTTCCTATTGTTCCACCATCTAACATCCACACTGGTTATACCCCTCACGTCAAAAGAGCTAAACTCTCTCTATTTTTTGGCTCGCCGTCTATATAAGAAAAAATAGATGACATTTATCACTATCAACGGGAGGCTCTCAAGTTACAATGAGAACTATACTACGAGCAGAAGATGAATGCAAAGCGGTTGAGCTTCCTTGAACAATTGGCTCTTAAATTCTATGGTTTGTCTTCACCCAACACGGTTCATTAACTAACAACTCCTTCACGTTGTAATCCATGGGAACCATCACCTAAACGTCCAACGTTATCTCCATATTCTTAGGAACGTGGAAAAGGCTGGTCACCATTACGACCTCTGTATGAGAATACAAAAGTGGAACCGGAAGACTAGCACACTCCTTCCTCTTCATCCAAATCATCTTGATTTCTTATATATATATATATATATATATATATATTGTACTGGTATATAAATTATGTGCATTAATTCATGTTATTCAAAATTTGCGTTTATATACCGTTCCATTCATTTCATTTCAACAGGGGTTCACATTTAAACTTCAACAGTGCCAGTCGACTGAACAAAATAATCAGTCGACCAAACTAGTCTTTTATATTTTATTTTCATCTGAAGTCAGTCGACTGGTTATCCAAAATAGTCGACTGAATTCGGCATTTTTCTGTTATAAAATCTTGGAATTGAATCAGTCGACTGACCGTAGCTTTTCAGTCGATTGAACTCAGTAACAAATGGTTTTAAACACAGTACCAGTCGGCTGCCTATGAATATTCAATCGAATGATATTGGGTACCCGACTTTTAACCCTCTTTCAGCCTCTACATATTTACTTTTTACCTTTATCAAAATCATTTTTACCTTCAATCTTTTTAACTTACTTCCATTAAACTCTTTTCAACTTCAAAATTCGCCTAGAATTTCATCAACTTTCTCCTAAATTTGTCCAATCCTTATCATTTCAAACTCCCACTTCATCACCAAAACCCAAGCTATTCAAATGGCTCCTAAAAGGCCTCGACATTCTCAATCTTCAATAACTTCTTCGGATTCACAAATAAGACATGGCTTCACAATGGCAAGGCAATGCAACTTTTTGAAAAGATGCAAAACTCTAGAATTTTCGAAGGTTCTTTTATAAAATTCCCTGATTTTTCTTCTAATGCTATTCAAGACTTAGCTTGCCATAGCGAATTGGAGCATCTCATTGATTTTATGGTAAATAATAACTAGATTAATCCCCTTCTTGTTAAACTTTTCTACGCCAACTTAAATCTAGATTACCACATAATTACAAATCGGATGACTGCATTTGGACTGTAGTATGTGGTTAAAAGATTTCTCTTCCACCACAACATATTGCATGGATTTTGCAATGTCCCGATGAGGGTGACGAGCTATCTGAAATTGCTGTAAACATGGATACCCATGATTGAGTTAGTCATTTATTCCTCTCGGATGACTTAACGAAGTTAAAAGCGATAGCACTAAGGCCAAAAGCTCGTATTATGCATAGAGTGCTTACCCACACCACCAATTCCTGCACCGAAAGCTATGAGAAAGTCTATCGACGTGATTTCCAATCCTTATATGCCATTTGGGGAAATAGACGAGTAAACTGGGCAAAGGTCATTCTAGATGAGTTACAAACTTTTAACCAAGGATGAATGTGGATGATCTACTATGGCGCTTACATCATGCACATTCTCAAACATTTTAACGTTCCTTTTGTCGATTCTGAATGTCCAAACATAGGTTTTTGAATTCTAAAACCCTTAGTCTCATGAATCTACCAAAGCAATATCTTGACCAAACTATAATTACTTATGAACATTGGCTTGAAAACCAAGCCATAGGTCAAGATCAACCTTCCTTCCATCAAGCTCGTCAACAAAATCCATGTATGCAAGCCTCTTCTTCATCTCAACCTCCTCGATCTACTTGAGAAATATACGAGATTCAAGAAATAGACCCTCAAGCTTGGCCTCATGAAGCCATGATTATAATTGCTCGTAATCAAAGACTTCTCGATAATCGCCTATATCAAGTAGAATAAACTGTCTCTAGAGTTGATAAAAATATTTCAAAAGTCAATAAGAAGCATAATTATATCAAGTTCTTCCTCAACAATATTTGGGATGCTATCACATGCTCCCAACAATCCTCTACTTCCACCCACATCCTAACATGTTGAGGGAAATGACAGGTAGAACATTTTACTTGGTCTAAATCAAATGAGGAGCAGGAGAAAGTAGCTGAAGAGGTTGGTGACGAATCAGTTAATGAAGAAACTGAAGGTGACGAACAAGGTTCATTTAACAGAAGATAATGTGATGAATAAGTATTACTTTTGTTCTGTTTTTTAATGTTTGTTAGACCCTTTTACTTTTATTTTTTCAGTTCTTGTTCTATTATGTAATTGTCTAAAACTTTATGTTTTTCTATATGTATGTCATGTTGTTTTATTATTCTCAAGGGGTATGACTGTTCTATTTCTACGTTCTATGCTAAGTTTCAGTTTCGTATATACGTGTGTTCCTGTACAAAATTACTTGTACTTTCACTATTCTACACCTTGAGTACTCTCCTTTTTGTCGATGAAAAAGGGGTAGAAAAACATAAATTGTTGTTTACAAGAAACATAGGATAGATTCAGGGGGAGAATACAATATAAGTTGCAAGCATATTACTCAGGGGAAGAAATATTTTAACAAAATCATGTCAAAGATGCACTCATTGCAAATGGAGCTGTCATCATAAAAAAGGGAAAGAATGTTGGATCATAAAGTTTTGAATGCTGACAAGAGGCGAATGATCTTCACAAACCTACGACTATGGCAAATCCTAGCTTATCAACTCAAATATGGTTCACATTGATTGAGTCTATATGTAAACGGTCTAGTATAGAATTTTGTTAAAATGTATTCTCAAAGCTCATCACTCACAAATTCATTTTACCACATGTTTTATAAATTTTTTATGTATGCACTTAAAAACAATATTCAGTCGACTGAATATGATATCTCAGTCGATTGGTACTATGCGAATTTTTTTAATATAAAGCATTAGATCGACTGAATCGGTTAGGTCAGTCGACTAAAACTATACATGTTTTTGTGCATGTTTGAAAATAAGTCGATCGCCCAAGCAGTTCATTCAACTGAATAATTGTCATTTTTCTCCAAAAGACACTTCTTTTGATCAAAGGGTTCTTTCTTCCTTAAAGGTCACGACTCTTTGATTCTAATAGATGTCGATTTCTAGAATTCATATCTCATCACACACTACATATACACTCCAGATTCATAGATTCTCTCATCTAATTCTCTATTCTCTTTTGATCTATAGCACTTAGCATTCTTGAGTTCAATATATACAAGCTTTCATATAATCATTGCTTACGTATTCATTTCCATACTTTTCAAGCAATATTATACTTCTTATTCTTCACAAACACACAAATATGCACATCTACTTTGAGGATAAGGTTATAGGAATGGTGTACTACAAGTGACAAATCCGTGTTATTCAAAACACACAAAGTCAAGTTAAAATCCAATTTGTAAGAAAGTCATGTTTGGTTGCTCAGGCGGTCAAAGTCCTATTCAGTTGCTCAGGAAATCAAATTCCTATTCTGTTGCTCAAGTGGTCAAAGTCCTGCTCGGTTGCTCTGGCGGTGTAATACATGTTCCTCCGGGTTAAGTGAGGGTTGCTAGCTAAATCTAGAAGGAGTTCAGAACTGGACGTAGAACGAGAGTTCAAACCAATATAAAAATTTATGGTATCATTTTCTTTACTGCTATTATTAATTTCCACACTAGTAATTTATTATATTCCATATTACACGATCCTTCGGTATAGTATCTTTCAATTGTGGCCCATTTTTTTTTGTTTTAAAATTATTTTTATATAATAAAAGCATAGAAGTATATGTACATACATATAGGAAGCATATTAGACAATTTCAAATATTTGAAATGCAAAATTAAATTGTGAATTTAGTTTCAATTAAAGAAGTATTTGATATCAAATATTAATTATTACACAAGATTTGTCTTGTGATTTTAAATTAAAGTAGCCCATGTGTTTTTCCTTATATACATATATTCCAATTAATGTTTTGATTTAAACAGCTAATATATATGTAAACATTGTAATTTATAGTGTGTGTGTGTATAAATGTTAGGATTTAAATTTAACTTTTAAATCAAAATTTTAGTTTATAAAGGAAACATGAATTTAGGATTTTACATAAAACATTTAAATTTAAAAAAGAGACAAAAGATTTAGAATGCACAAAAGTCCATTCATGAGTTTTAGATCAATTTTTTAGTAAACAATATCTAAAACATTTATATTCAAAGCAACAATTCTGTGGCATAAAAAACTAAATTTCAAAGTGAAAATTAGAAACTAACACGTACGTTTATTTACATTTGTGTATAAAATATTATAAAATCATAAAATAGGTTTCAATCAAATTTAGCCTTTTATTTTCATTAACAAAATTTCCAAAACAGTAAAAAATGATTTGACAAATTAGGCATACATAAATTCGATATAAAGGTATTCAAATATATTATAGAGATTAAAAAAACATTAAAAAAGGAGAATGAGTATTAAAATCATATCAATCATAATGAACACATTTTGAAAAGAGATGAATAATAAAAAATAAATCTAAATTAAATCAATATAATAGACATATTTTTAACAGCGATGGACATAAAATGTTTTGAATTATATGTTTTAAGATAAACTATTAAAATGCCAAATAAATCATATGGAATCCAAAAATATGAACAACATAAACAAATTAAATTAGATAATTTTCTTGGGATGTTTCCCAAAAAAACCTTGATGATGAATCAAAAGCTCCTACATTCTTGAATCAACCTCAAGATATTGCAAAGATCAAGAGGTATAAACCACCTTTTTTTATTTTTTATGGAAATTTTTTAGCCATGGAAGCCATTAAAAATTCGGCAATTAGAGGAGGAAAGAGTAGACGTAAATCCAAATGAATGATAAAAATAATGAAGGTAAAAAAATTACGTTTAAGGCTAGAGTCATATGCCCTTCTTTTCTCACTCCCTTGCCATTTCAAATCCAATCTGTGTTTCCTCCTTTTCCTTTCTTTAGTCAGCCAATACAATGCAATAATAGGCTACAAAAATTCCCAAATGCAATTAGTATTTAAATCGTTTTTGATCCAACTCAAATGTTTTACTAATATCTTATACCGATACGCATATGCATTGCCTTTTATATATATACGTATTTCATTACATGCTAATGGTACTCAAAATTCAAATAAAATTTAACAGTTAATACTTCATAACTATTAATTAATTTACAACAATTATTTACAACAATTATAAATTAATTAAATCGTGTGGCTTTTTCGAAATTTCATCATTATGGTTGTGCGACTCAAATGTATGAATTCAACCAATGATAATATTAAAGAATTTGAATGTTAACATTCACATGTTACTATAGCTAGTAGTGTGATATTTTGGTTGAATTTATCGCTTACGCACCTTTTCGATAAATTCCAATTTTACTTATTATAAGTGGTACCCAGTAGTAATGATTATTTACACCAATTCCCTTCAATAACACTGTATCAAATTAGGACTTCTGAAATTTGGTTTTGGTAAAAATTCCAATGTCATTCTACTTAGTTAGTCCATAAATAAAGTGATTGGTTCTAATTGTACTACTCTAGCAACATGTTGACTTTTAGTTGATTGCAGTTAATCGTGATACTAACCTCATATATGTGAACTTACATGATTTCTCTATTAGATATTGTTTCACTTCTGATGCTTCAACTCATACCCAACTATAGTCATTCAGTGGAAGACATGCCATGATTTAGCTGCAATCAAAGTGGAGTGTCGTATTGAAGATCTGCAATATTCTCAAATTGAGGGAACTGTGTAACATCCCTACTTGGTGATTCTTTGTTTGACATTAGTTATGTTAACCATCAAAAAACTCTCGATTGATTCATTCCATAGTTATCCAATAGAAATCAGTATGTAACCCATTGGTTCTTCCAATAGCCATAAGTAATAAACTGCCTAATATTTATAGAGCATTACACACTCTAGTTTGAACAAATATATTGATATCCCATCTCAAAACATCTTGACTAAGGATATTTAAAATAATATGTTGTTTTTAATATCATAAATTTCTTGTGATTACAGCTCATTGTAATTACTATCATATGATATATAATTTAAGGATTTTCTATTTATGTCTTGAATTAATTAATTATATCACAATACAACAAGTATGTAACAGAAAGAAAACATCTTTTACTTTTGAACAAGATTGATTATCGAGTTAGATATATGCAACAGCTTATAGAATTTCCCCTAGGGCGTCCCTCTAACTTTATCAGTTTTCATGAAGTTTACCTCCACAATAATGACAACTATGATATCTTCATTCCCAACAAAATTTGCCTATGGCTTGACATTGGCAGCAAACTTCTGATTAAGTTGTCCTTATCGTTGGAAGCATTAATGCACTCTATTGCCTTGCTTGCCACATACATAACTTAGGATCTTTTTTCTTTTGGATTTTGTTAACAGCTTTCTGATCCTTTTAAATTGCGAATTTTTGGTTCATTTTCCTTTGTTCTTGAATTTATCTACATTAGAGCGAATATTTGATTCCATAAGATTAGCATTGTTGGTATCAATGGACATAGCACTAAATTTATCCTTCAGATGATTAGCTTCCTCATTGGCATATAACCTATCAGTTTTTTAAGCGATGGATTCTTCTTTCTGTGCTTGATCTGTAATCACTCCAATATGGCAGGAATTTTCTAGTAAAACATTAGATTGTAAGATTTCACATCTTTATTCCTTTATTGAGTATACCAGATACCATATTTTCATACTCATGGATTTTCTCCATTATTACGTTAATATCTTAGATATTGATTTTGATGCCAACAACTATATAAATATCGATACTAAAGTTTTTCCAAGTTATAAAGTATATATTGTAGAACATTACATAGGTAAAAAATGATTAGCTTGAAGATTGATCAGTATAAAGACTAAAGTTCAAGATTCAAAGAGTATCAAAGACTCATGAGTTTAGAGATAAAGATTTGAAGAGATCAAGGCTTTAGTATATAGTTGTGAGTCATTAGAATAAATTATTAAAGTCCTTGATAGCAGATTCAAATATATATCATGAATATCCAATGTTTGATATTTTATCAAAATAAATTACTTAAAATTCAAAATATATTATTACAAATATTTTATAAGAGTTTTTATGTGTTCAAAGTATATAAAAACTATGTTTAAGTTATTTTAAAAAAATATGTTAGTTTGAAAACAATTTAAAAGAAAATCATTTTCAAATTTTACAAGGGTATGTCAACATACCCCTTCTAGATATGTCGACATAGATTTGTTTTTAAAGTTTGAAAAGAGGTGTCTTTTGGACATATCGCTTCATGAATGGATACATCTGTTCATTCGCTATATAAAGGGGAGTGCAAAAGTATTTTCTATCTAATTTTTCATGCCTTCTTCTTACTCTTTACTCCCTTGAAATGTTTCTTGAAGAAACTGCATTCTTCAAAATTACGTAAAATCAATCTATACACTACTAGATTGATTCTCTATAAATTATTCACTGTTTTGGAAGCATTCAATTTACAAGCTCCAAGATCGTACCATTGCTAGAATGACTATACGATATCTTGTAACCTAAGTACAACTTTTTATTTTTGGAAGTCAACAACGCTACCCTTAGATGTTCAGATGTGCTTGTTGCCCATTCAAATCAAGTGGGTGTGCTAAGTAGCCTATCTAAATCTAGTGGGTGGTCTTGTTACCCGATAAATCAAGAGAGTTTAACATAGACTCTTGGGACAGGGGCATGTATCTCATAGGCTTGAAAGTGAGACTGTATTCTTCTTTGCTTACTACTTAGTTAAAGTAGGTGACTGAGAAGAAATTTGTATAGTATTGCACAAGGTCGAATGTAGGATTGGCTAATACAAACTAGTATAAAATTCCTAGTGTCATCTCCCTTACTTTACTTTTTGTTGTTACTTTTATATTTATGTGTGATTGCATTTGTGATTGCTTGATTAGTATATATCTATGTTGATAATAAGTGATTTGATTTGAATCCTTAAAAAATGTTAAAACTATTCATAAAAGTTATAAAACACTATTCACCTCCCCTCAAGTGTTAAAGTAGCTTTCAAGATCTGTTACGGTGTAACCCACATTTAGTATCGAAAAATTAGGTTTTCAAAATTTTGTAATTTTATAATTGGAAATTATTAGTAGCTAGTAACAATAATAATTCACTTATCAACAATTTTTTAGAAGGACAATCAACTATTAGACCCCCATTATTGAATGGTAGTAATTATACTTATTAGTCATATAGGATGAAGCTTTATTATAGTCTAGTGGTTTAGATATATGGACTATTACACAGAGTTAATACTTTGAACCCCAAATTGTATTTTCATAATGGATTATTGACCACAAGACACTTGTACTAAATAATTCTAAGGCCATGAATGTTTTATTTTGATCCTTTGAAAAAAATGAATTTGATAGAGTCTCTATTTGTAAATCTGCATATGAAATTTGAAGAACACAGAAAGTTACACATATGGGTACTAGTAAAGTGAAACGGATAAAATTTTCTACGCTAACTAATTAGTTGCAATAGTTTAAAATGAAACAAAATGAGTCTATTTCAAATATGTATTCTAGATTTCAAGATATAGTTCATTCTTTTGTATCACTAGGTAAAATTTTCTTTGAAGAGGACCGGTTTAGAAAAGTCGATAATTCACTCTTTTTGAAGTGAGATCAAAACATAACACCAATAGAAGAGGCTAATACATCAATACTTTAAGAATTGAAGAATGAATAGGTAACTAGTGTCCTATGAAGCGCAGTTTTAGGGTAGAAAGAAAAGCAGGCAACCGAAAAGAAATTAATTGCATTCAATGCTACTACTGATGATTAGGATTCTGAGGACGACGATAATGATGAAGAAACTATTCATGTGACTAGGAATTTTTGAAATTTTTTAAAGTGTAGAATGATGGACAACTTCCGCAAACCTGAAAACAAAAATTCTAGAAATTGAATTGTGACTAAGTGTTACAATTATGAGGAACCTGGTCAGCTACAAAGAGATTGTCTATATTAGAAGAAACCAAAGATCACACCTATCACCATTTCATCCAAAAATAGAAAAAGGGCTTACACTGCAACCATAGATGAATCTGATGAAACTTCAAGTGAAAATGAACCAAACATCAGGAATGCTTACATGTGTTTCACACCAATAGAAGATTAACATAATCAGAACAAAGGAAACAACAAAAGTGGCACTTTTTATATTTAATTTATTTTTTATTTATTTGGAATTATTGAATTTAGGGATAAATATGGACTAATAATAATAATGAGTGTGCGTGCGCGCATGTGCGTATAGGAATTTTTTGCCTTAGTAATTTTGGAATTTTCGTCTTATATGTCGACATAATCTACATATGCAGATCGACATGCCTAGCAAAATTTTGAGAACCATTTTTAAATTCTAACTTTTGAATTCCCTCTCTCACATTAATTTCAAATTTTATCCCCACCTTTTCACCCATCAATGGCTATTCAATCTCCGTTTGTAAACTCTATCTTATCTCATCGTTTGCACATAAATAATTTCAAAATTCCAAACTTATTCTAATTCTCTCTCTCCAAAACAAACCGAAAATGTCCTCCTCAAACCAACCTTCCTCATCCAAAGCCATTTGGCTTACCAAAAAGATCAAAAGTCAACTTCATAATGATCAAGAGTCCACTGAAATTTATAATGGCTAGGCTACTTTTGAAAAATATTTCCAGGAAGATTTGCAAATTTAAATGAATTTTCTTCTTATGGTTTACAAGATCTTGCTTTTGAAAATGGTACGTTTGGTTTAACTTATTTATCATAATATGAGCTTGATTACTACTCCAGTTTGATTAAACTATTTTATGCTAATTTAAAGGGAAAAAATTCAAGGAGAAAATGGCCAACTTTGTAGTAGCGTAAAAGATACTACTATTGTTTCAGATTGTAAATTTTTTGGTCAAATTCTTGGTTGTAAAGTAGTGGAAATGACCTATCCACTTTCAAAATTGACTATGGTAATAGAGAAGTTATTCAAGATTTATTTTCTAATGATTAAATGTATGATTTTAAGGGCAAAAATCTTAGACTAAAAGCAAGACTATGTGTTTTAATTTACAACGAAGTATTACACCAAAGATGGGGAATTACAATAACTCGACTCAAAAGGTTTTCAAAGCTCCATTTGCTATTTTTGAAAATAAGATATAAATTAGGCTTAAGTGATTTTAGATGACTTTGTTCAAAAGAAAATCTCTAGGCAAGAAAACATACTTTACCATGGTGTGTATCTTACTATAATTTTCAATTATTTTGGTATTGATCTAAGGGTGAAAACATTTTGCCTCACAATGTTTTTGACAATACCTACCTCTTTCTTATGCACATTCTTGTTGAATTCAAACCCCATGAATCTCTTCTCAAATGGAAAAATGGTTTTCAAGGGAAGAAGAGCAAGATATTCTGGAAGAAGAAGAAAGTGATAGAATGAAAATTGAAGAGAAAGAAGAGCAAGAAGTAAAAGAGGAAGAGATGGAAACTTCCCTAGAAAGCTTTGATGAACCTTCTCTCTATTTATATAAAGAGAATCTTAAGAATCAAGAAAAAATTTCTCAACGGCCAAAAGAAGCTTAAACATTCCTTTAGTAAAAAGTTTACTTCTTTATCGAATAAAGTGGACAAATACTTTGTAGAAAACTTGGTGGACTCTTCTTCATCATCAAAATCTTTTTAGACCTTCTATCTATCTTTGTATATCTTAATTGTATGCTTTCCTAGTTTTATTTAATGTTATTTTCATCTAATTTTCTAGCATGTCCATGTACTTCTCTTTTATATTAGTTAAAATTACTTAGAAATTTAATTTTGATGATTATGATATATTAGTCTCTGAAAATCATTAAAATAGACTAGTATTAAGTATAAACAAAAATTAGAGCAAAAACATAAATTGTGTAAATTAAGGCACAAATGTTGACATACCACACATACATATGTCGACGTATACTCTCTGTTTCTAAAAAAATTTATATTTCGAAAATTATTAACTACTTTTAAGTCAGTTATTTAATCCATCTTTATTTAACCCCTTTTCTTCCAAAAAAACTCATACATTGATTCAACTCATTTCATCCTTTCAAGTCTAACCATTTCCTTTCGTAAAAATGAATTCTCCACCAAAAACTTCATGCAATTTAGAAGAAACACTTCAATCTTTTAAAGATGCTCTTTATTTCATTTTCAAAATCAAAAGCATTTGGAATTAAGTCAAATGCAAATGATAAAGGAATAGAGAGACATTTTGATGCTCTTCATTGGTTAATTTCCTCTCTTATCAAAGATGATTAAAACAACAATTCATAATTCTCAAACTCCATGGCAAACATGGAATAAGAAGATTAGGATGTCATCAAAACAAGTTCAATCTTTAGACCTGAAGGATAGATTGAAGTTCTAAAGAAAATCTAGTACTTCAATTTTTTTAAAATTTCAAATTGTGTATTTTAAAACTTGTATATTTGAATTTGATTAGTTTGTAATACTTAATATTGTTAGGTGTGGATTGTTATAGGTTTGTATATATGGTTTAACATGGTTTGTTTAGGATTATTTGCTTGTATGTTTGGATTGTATAATAATTTGATTTTTATTTTGGAATGATTAGTAATGTTTGTCTTGTCTTATTTATTTAATGTCTTTAATATTTAGTACATGATTTAGAATTAAATCATTACTCTCTATATGTTCTGAATATGTGTTTTGAATATACCACATTTAAAATGATTAGCATTTCCATAAATACATGCCTATCATACAGTCTAATCACAATTGTGTATATAGTTTAAATCTCTAAAAAATTGCTTAGAATTTAAATATTGATTTTGACTCCACAGTTCATAAGTATATCACATTTAGAGGAGTTCGTTATTCACCCTTTTTTTTATGAAAGAGGAGGAGAAAAATATAAAATATAACACATGTATGTAGTAATGGTGGTTATATTATATTTTATATATAGAAATATTTACATGATTTTCATTGTTAAAAAGAGGAAGATCGTTAATACCTCGTATATTGATTTTGATTAGAATAACCATATAAATTTAGATAATAATATATTACCAAGTTGTATAGTATATATTGCATAATATTACACAGGTACAAAATGATTAGCTTGAAGACTAATCGGTTTAAAAACTAAAGTTCAAGATTCAGATATGATAAAAGGCTCATGAATTTAAAGACAATGATTTGAGGAGCTCAAAACTTTAGTGTATAGTTGCGAGTCATTAGAATAAATGGTTAAAGTTTATGATAGCAGATTCTGATCTTTATCACAAATTTTTGATCTTTGATATCTTATCAAAATAAATTATTTAAGATTCAAAATATATTTTTACGACTATTTTATATAAGTTTTATTCGTTCAGAGTATTTTAAAACTATAGCTAAATTATTTTACAAATATGTCGAAGTTTGGAAACAATTTAAGAGATAATCATTTTAAATTTTACAGAGGTATATCGACATACGCTTCTTAGAGATATCGACATAATGACCGTTAATAATTTTTTTTTGAATTTGAAAAGAGGTGCCATTTGGACGTGCCTCTTTATGAATGGATAGATTTGTTCATTCACTATATAAAGGGGGTGTAACGAATTTTCTGATTAAGTTTTTTTACTTTCTTCTTACTCCTTACTCCCTTGAAATATTTCTTGAATTACTACTTACTTCATTCTTCAAAACTACATAGAATTAATCTACACTACTAAATTGATTTTCTACAAATTATTTACTGATTTGGAGGCATTCTCTTTACAAACCCAAAGATCAAATTGCCATGAGAAGGGATATAAGATATTGTATCACTAGTACAATCGTTTGTATTTGGAAATCAACAATTCCATTCTTATTTGTATGGATGTGCTTGTTGTCCATTCATATCAAATGGGTATGCTTAGTAGCCTATCTAAATCTAGTTGGTGATCTTGTTGCCCAGTAAATGAAGAGAGTTTATGCCATACTGGTAAGATAAGGTGTGTATCTCGTAGCCTTAAAATCGAGATTGTATTCTGCTATGCTTGCTATTTGGTTAAAGTGGACGATTAAAAAGAAATTTGTATACTATTGTATGTGAGTGAATGTAGAATTGGTTAATTCGAACCAGTATAAAATTCTTGGTGTTGTCTCTCTTACGTTACCTTTTGTTATTACTTTTATATTGATATGTGACGGCATCACTGACTGCTTGATTAGTACAAATCTGCATTGATAATCTACAATTTGATTTAAATCTTGAAACAAAGTTAAAATATTCATAAAATTACAAAACACTATTCACCCCCTCTAGTGTTAAAGTAGCCTTAAGATTTACTACAGTGTAACCCACATTTGGTACAGAGCATTAGGTTTTTAGAAATCCATAATTTGATTTTTGAAAATTATAAATGGCTCGTAAACTAATAGTACACTTTTTAACACTTATTAGAAGGATAATCAACTGCTAGACTCCCACTATTTAATAATAGTAATTACATTTATTGATCATGTAGAGTGAAGATTTATTACAGCCTAATGTTTTAGATATTTTGAATATTATGCAGAGTGAATACAATGAATCCCAAACTGAATTTTTATAATGGAATATTAACCAAAAAAAACATGCACTATATAATTCTAAGGCCATGAATATTTTACTTTTCTCCTTCGATAAAAAACGAATTTAATAGAGTATCTAATTGTAAGTCTGCATGTGAAATCTAAAGAATACTACAAGTAACACATAAGGGAACTAGTAAAATGAAGCAGACAAAAAAAATTCCGTGCTAATTTATCAGTTTCAACTGTTTTAAATGGAACAAAACGAGTCTATTTTTGTTATGTATTCAAAATTTCAGGATTCAGGATATAGTTCATTGTTTAGTACCATTAGGTAAAAATTTCCTTGAAGAGGACCAAGTTAAAAAAAGTCCTTAATTCACACTTTTCATAGTAGGATCAAAATACATTAGCAATAAAAGAGGCTAATGACATTAGTACTTTAAAAATGAAGAGTTAACAGGAAATCTAATGTCGTATAAAGCATAGTTGCAGGGTAGAAAGGAAGGCAAAACAACCGAAAAGAAATAAATTGCATTCAGCGCTACAACTGATGATCAAGATTTTGACGATGATGATAATGATGAGGAAATTTCTCCTATGACTAGGAATTCCAGAAAGTTTCAAAAGTATAGAAAGATAAACAACTTCCACAGACCTGAAAAATATATTCTAGAAACGAAATTGTGATTAAATATTACAACTGTGATGAACATGGTCGTCTGTAAAAGGGTGTCCATATCAGAAGAAATCAAAGACCACATCCATCACCGATTCATCCAAAAAAAGAAAGAAGTCATACACTACAACTTTAGAAGATTCTCATATAACTTCAAGTGAAAATGAACCAGAGATCGAGAATGCTAACATTTGTTTCACAGCAACAGAAGATTAACCAAATCAGAACAAAGGAAAACAAAAAATGGTCCTTTTTATATTTAACTTTTATTTATTTTATTTTCAATTATTAAATTTAGGAATAAATATAGATTAATTAATAATAATATTGAGTTTCTATAAGTATAAATTCATATATATATATATATATATATATATATATATATATAGGAACTTATTGCCTTAGTTTAATTTTGAAATTTTCGACCTATATCTCGACGTAATTTACATATGTATGTCGACATACCTAGTAGAATTTTGATTATCTTTTCATAATTCAAAATTTTGAAATTCCCTCTCTTTCTTTAATTTCAAAATTCGGATTGCTACCTTTTCACCTTTCTTCAGGATATTCAATCTTTATTTATTCACTTTACCATATCTTGTCTTCTACACACAAGTTACTTCAAAATTCAAAACTTATATTTCATTCTCTCTCTATCCAAAGCGAACCAAAAATGTCGTCCTTAAACCAATCTTCCGTATCAAAAGCCATTTGGCTTACCAAAAAGAAGCAAAAGTCAATTTCATAATGATCAAGAGTACATTGAAACTTATATCGAATGTGCTACTTATGAAAAAGTATTTTTGAGAAGGTTCGCAAATTTTAGTCAATTTTCTTTCATGGTTTACAAAATCTTGCTTTGGAAAATGGTATTTTCAGTTAAACCAATATATCTCAAAATGATTTGGATTGCTATCCGATTCGGTCGAAATATTTTATGCTAATTTGAATGAAAAATGTCTTTCAAGGTGAAGGCTGTCAGATTTTAAGTAGTGTAAAAGATACTACCATTATTTTAGTTTGTAAAATTCTTTATCCAATTTTTGATTGTGAAAGTATTGGAAATGACCTATCCACTTTGGAAATTAATTATGGTAATAGAGAAGTTATGCAAGATTTATTTTCTAATGATGAAGAGTACGGTTTTAAAGGAAAAAATCATAGGCCTAAGGAAAGACTAAAGAGTCTTATTTTACAACAAAGGATTACACCAATGAGGGAATTTACAATAACCCGACTCAAAAGATTTTTAAAGCTCCTTTTGCTATTTTTGGAAAATATGGTATAAAATAGGCTCAAGTGATTTTGGATGACTTTGTTTAAAAAAATCTTTAGGCATGAAAACACAGTTTACAATGGTGTGTATCTTACTAGAATTTTCAATTATTTTATATCGATCTAAGCGGTGTTTTCATTATCTCTCACAATATTTTTGGCAAAACCAGCCTCTCTTATGCA
This sequence comes from Allium cepa, assembly GCA_030765085.1. Classification (NCBI taxonomy): domain Eukaryota; kingdom Viridiplantae; phylum Streptophyta; class Magnoliopsida; order Asparagales; family Amaryllidaceae; genus Allium; species Allium cepa. Next base: position 746,711,553 of record CM060932.1, read on the forward strand.
CACTACATTTGAATTTGAACCCTATGAATCTCTGCTTTAAAAAGAAGAAAGATTGGCAAAGGAAGAATAGCAAGAGATTCTAGAAGAATAAGAAGAAAGTGATGGAATTGAAATTAAAGAAAAGAAAGAGCAAGAAGAAGACGAGGAAGAGATGGAGACCTCTATAGAAAGCTTTAACAAACCTTCTCACCATTCCAACAAAGAGATTCTCAAGAATCAAGAAATGTTTCTCAACAACCAAAAGAAACATAAAAGTTCCTTTAGTAAAAAGTTCACTTCTCTTTCGAATAAAGTGGACAAATACTTTGAAAGGATCATTAGAAAACTTGGTGGAAACTCTTCTTCATCATCAAAATCATTTTAGATCTTTTATCTACTTTTGTATATCTTAGTTGTATGTTTTTCTAGATTTATTTCATGTTATCATGTATTTTCCTATTATGTCCATGTACTTATCTTTTATATTAATGAAAATTACTTAGAAATTTAATTTTCTTGTTCTATTATGATATCTTAGTCTCTGCAAATCATTAAAATAGAATAACATTAAGTATAAATAAATTTTAGAACAAAAACACAAATTATACAAATTAAGATACGTATATCGATATGCCCCACATATATATCACAACATATACTGGTCGTTTTAAAAAAAATTATATCTCAAATTGGTAGTTACTTTTAAACCAGTTACTTAATCTATCTTTTCATCTCTATTTAATCCCTTTTCTTCCAGAAAACTCAAGCATTGATTCATCTTCTTATCCTTTTCCATTCTAAATATTTCCTTTTATAAAATGAGTTCGTCACATCAAAAACTTTAGAAAACTTAGAAGAAAAACTTCAATCTTCCAAAGATTCTACCTATTTCATTCTCTAAAATCAAAGGCATTTGGAATTAAGTCAAATATAAATGATATAGGAAGAAGAGAGATATTTTGATGCACTTCATCGGTTAATTTCCTCTTTTATCAAAGATGATTAAAACGGCAACCCAGATTGCTTAATGTTACACCTAAATATCTCAACAACAATAGTAGAGGTTATCTTTCCAAGTAAGTCTCAAATAAATAAACTATGTGTATAAGAAGTGATTAAACCACCTAGACATTAAAAAACTAAGAAAGTCGGCTTGTATCGAAATGATAAGTTGGGAGGCTAATGGATGAAGCTCGTCAGTATGTCCAAAGTCTGAAGCTTCAGCTTAACATAGTAAGAACCAATGGGCAAAGCAAGCAACAAGAAACAAAAGGCTCAAATGTGAATGAGCCATTTGCATGGGAAACAAGTCACCAATTTTCACATCCTAAGTAGCATTGTTAGATGTTCAAAACAAGCTCAAATTATAAACATTCAATAGGTCTGTTAACAAGAAAACTTGTCAATCCCTAAAGCAAAGTTTAAAGTGTGAGTGATCCCTTCGAAACCACCATTCAATCATGTAGAGATAGTTAAAACCTTTCGATTCCTTTAAGTCCACCTTCTAAAAAGGTTGCGACAATTGAAACTACTTTTTATATTATACAGTCGAAACACATTATTCCATTTTTACAATACCTTTCAAACTATTTGAATTGGTTAAGTATCCTATCATAACCTCCTTTTGAAGTGATTGAAGTATTTCGAGGTTTGGTCCTAGTGATCTAAGGATATTAGTTGAATTAAAAGGTTTTGACATCCTCGAAAAGTAGCTTTTCGATTATGTTGAATAAAAGCAGATCATAATCAAAATTGCATAGAAGCATTAGATCACCCAATATATCCAAAAAAGCCATAAACTTACTTTGATTATCTTTTCCTTTATTACTTGTAGCTTAAGTGATACAAAGAAGTCAAATCCCCAATCTAATTCTAGAATTAGGGTTTACAAATTCAAAAAAGTACAAGTATGGAGTGAGTGAAGTCAAATCCTCAAAATAGTACCCTTGGAGTCTTATTTACAGGCATGGGTTGGCCCTTTCGGATTAGTCCTTTCGACCTAGTCGAAAGTGGTGCTTTGATGACCTTTCACTGCTGCTAAGTTAAGGCGCCTTTCTTTTTCGCTTCCAAATGAAACCTGATTACTTTTGACTTCATCAAAAGAGGTGGATGCATTCCCCACTTTGTTGTTGAGATGCTATTGCAGGTGGGAATGGGTATGGGCGTTCGATTTGTCGATAGGTGAACCTTTGGGTCTTCAAAGGAGTTGGGACGTGGAAGGCTTAGATGTAGAAGGTAGCTTTCGAAGGCAGCTTTCGAAGGCATACTTGTTGATTAATGCGGAGCCCCATCCTTTCAAGTAAGCTTTCCTTTATAATTGTAAATGGTCTCAAATGGTTCAAAATGCTAATTTATACTTTTGAAAGGGTAGCCCTGTCCAAGAGTTCTTTTGTGGAATGTAAATGAAGACGAACCCACCGTTTCGAAAGGTTTGATATGTATGTGAAAGCTTGTAATCTTTTGCCCTTAAAAGGTGTTCCTCAACTCATTCGAAACCTCTTTATGCCTGTGGAGGTTACTAATTCAAAAGGTGTTCATTGAAGTGAAAGGGTGGCTCCGTCACCTTTCGACTCCTTCGAAGCAATCAGCTCATCTTTTCCTATCTCTTTTGACAGAGTCGAAAGGAAGTTAAGCATCTACCATTAAGTGAACCCTTTCGAAGGGGTTGATGTGGTCGATAAAAGTTGGACTTCTTCGAAAGCAGAAATATGTTTCGATATATTCTGACACCTTTCGTAGAAGTCATCTTAAAGGGTTTAATTTAATGGCTACATAACATATATTTTCGAAAGCCCAACTCTTTTTATTTTAAAGCATTCAAACTTAATGTATCTAAAAGTGGATTCAATTTGTCATTGGATTTTATTTTGAGTAAATCATGCTTACTTTCGATTTACTCAAGAAAATGTTGAAAGTTATCAATTTATACTTTCTATCATAAACTGGATTGAAAATAGTACATTCTGTTAAAGTTGAAAACCTTATTAAGCCTTTTGAGTTCATCGAACCACCCAAATTGAAATAAGTTTAGTTATTTGTATGCTTTCGGAACCTTATCCCCTTTCGACTTACTCGAAACCCCATTGTAGTTAATAGGAGTATAACTTTCATCATTTTTATATAAACACTATCGAAACGTTCCAATTCCCTTTCATTTGTATTAAAATCACTTAGATCTAGGTCTTCCGATTTAATGAGAAGACAGTGTTTTAGCAATTATCATATTCTTTGAGTAAAATAAAATCTAAAGTTTCGAAATTGTGGAAAAGATTATTTAATTGTAGAATGTTGTTAATAGTTCTTGCAACACACACACACACACACATAAATATATATTCAAACTAGTACTGTAGGATTAGTTACTCCAATTAATAGTTAAAAATTCCGAGCTTCGGACATTTTGGAAGTGTGTGTTTAGGTATTTATATTCCATCCACCCCTTCGATATCGTCGATAGCTCAATGACCTTCATGACCCAAATTAACTTTAACACTCTTTTGATGATATGGAATTATATATCTTTGTGGATATTTGAATTACTGTAATAGGTTTTCAACATCTTCAAAAGGTGTTAACAATGGAATAAATTATTATTTTTAATGAAATAGTTTCATCCGATAGGATCATGGGTTTGCAAAAGATTTCCAAGAAACTTGAAAAGGATATAGCTCCAGAAGCAGAATCTTCATCGAAAAAGGTTGAAGCCATCTTTAAACATTCTCTGATATCTTCTTAAGGTGAGGGCGATGCCGTTCTTAATGACTTTGGAATCACAGGAGTGGCAGTCATTCCTTCTGGTGATAGCGATACTATTTAGAATCTCCCTAAATGATACTTTGCTTATACTACCATTCACATCTGGCATGGAGGCTTTATTCCACTCCTAGATTTCTTATCTAGATTCCTGAATCATCTGGTATTGCACCTATAAAATTATCACCAAATGTCTACACATAACGTATCTCTTTGGAACTTATGGATTTGGAATCATACATTCCTTCTCTAAATGCTTTCTCAATTATTTAGTACGCCTTCTTACACTTAGCAATCTGAATAGCTAGACGTTCATAGATAATCCCTCTTAGAAACCAATTTTAGAGAGGGTAAATAAATTCAAAGAGTGAGGGACGCAGTTCTTTTTCGTCAAATGTTTTCCAAACATCAGTGGAGTTTTCTCTTCTCCTTGTAAGTTGATCATAATCTTCATCTTTACTCAAGTACTTTCTTATGTTGATTTACATTTCTTTATCAGGTCTCATTCCTAAAGATCTCATGATGAGTGTAAGAGAATCCTAAAGCTGTTGACCACTGCTTCAAGCAGCACCGGGAATAGACTTACTGTATTGAGTCCAAGGAACCTCCAAAACCTTTCTCTTCTTCCCGTGGGTCAGAGATTTCTTGGACAACCCTCTCTTGTCCAACATACTTCTAAGAGCAAGCGTTTTCTCTATCTTGGCGATCCCAAAAATTTCTCTCCTATGTCTCTAATTTGTCCAGATCATCTCGGTAAGCTTAAAGGTAGTACTTGCAATTTATCGTTGTGCTACTCCTTAGATTGATTTACTAATTTATACTTTTTTAATTTTTAGTAACTTCTCCCTCCGTTAAATTAGTCTCAAGAGATCTAGCCTCCCACCTTCTAAATCTAACGCATTAGCTTTGACCCAGGCCATCGGTAGGTCGAGGATGATTGCCAAAAGAAGGTTGAGTGAGAGGACTGCTGCAAGACCCTCTCTCAAGAAAGCTAAAATTTTTGATGCCCAACCCATTCATACCTCAAAAGAGAGTGGTTCTATTGGCACGACCCGAAGTTCAGCGTTCAAAAATCGACATCAAATACCTCGCTTGTATTTGACTGCCGGAGATTCGAACGTCGAATTCCAGTTCGGATGGAGCTTATAACAACATTAAATGAATATAAAAAGCAGAAAATAAAACTGCCAACATCAATATCCCAGATACAACATCGCCACAATATCATTACAACAACAACACCAACATCAAAGTATTTTTATACGTATACAACACAACTTCAAAATAGACTATCACGATATAACCATAAGTGATGCATTCCAAGAAAGTCTCCAAATGAAATGAAATGGTAGCGAACATCCAACTAAGAACCTTGAGATCCAAAAGTTTTCAAAATATCTCCAAGTTAAAACCATCAAAAACCAGTAGCCTCCAAACCATACGACTCCAAAATCCATCTAGCACCAAAACACGAAAGACCTATTACTAGGCTGCCTGTGTGGAAATTTATGGGCGCCCAGAGTTTAGAAAGGAAACAATAAACTCCGGGTTAGTCATGGGACTGGTATGAGTAAACAAAACAGTTGTTTAAAATAAAAGCAGTTTATTTTAAATCAAAAGCAAACAAAAGAATTTGAAAGAAATTCACAATGCTTTTTGAAAATGAAACTGCCATAAGGCCTCCCGCCACACACATAATGCAAATGCAGACTCGGAGGAGATTTCTCCTTATGACAATCAAAAATGCTTAATACAGGGAAACATTTTAAATATTATTATTAGTGCATAGTGTGAAAACATTTTCGAAAATATAATATTAATCGTAGCAAGCATACGTACCATTATAGTATGCCTAATATAGCTACCATGTTAAATGGCAGGTTCTACAACTAAAACCGTACTGGGTTCGTATTGGTAATTGGATTTCCAACAAATGGTCAGGCTAAGGAACTTCCTGGGCCACATGGGTATGCCTCTGGAGGACGTCTCGAGAACCTAACCGGATCTCTGCCAACACAAGGCCTGGTTACCTCTATAACTAGGTAACTACTGACACGAGTATGCCATCCCCCGGTTGTAACCAAACATTATCCGGGTCCCCAACAACAATAATCACAAAGTAATATATATATATATATATATATATATATATATATATATATATATATATTTGCGATATCCACATAAGTTAAGTATCTGGGCTCCATACCACGATACCACTTCTATTCAGAAGGAAATGCACAAACCCTAAGGGGCACTACCCCCAATAACCTTGCCGCATCTTTCCTGTTTCGACCATTACCGGTTTGTGAGGTTCGACAAAGTCTCGTCCATAAAGCTACGCTTTTCACAAAAGCCATGCTTTGATCAACAAATGATCAGCAATTGATCATCGTCACACAGCAGCGCTTAGCATGCCACACTACCAAATTGGGAGTATATCGCTGATAACCTTCAACTACATAACCTATGAGCTCGTATGTCTCAGAGAAGGGTGTTAAGCTAAGAGAATAAATTCTCCGCCACCAACAGATATGTATCTGAAAGAAATCAGCTTTATATCTCAAAGTGTAGTGTCAGACACACGACCATACAAGCCTGTTCCGGGTTCGAACAGAACCGAAGGCACTTTGTCCAAAAGGAAGAAGCCCTTGCAAATCCGGGCGTCCATAATTCCGATCGGACTTTCCATCACTTAGGGAATCCCTATACCAGAGCAACTCGATGCAGAGATAATCGATAGGTTATCCTATCATTTTCGAAGACACCCGGTCTTTACCACCGGTTTTCAATTGCTCTCCATTCGTCGAATCACTATTCGGATTAGGTTATATGACACAAAGGTCCTCTCCCAGCTAATCCGAATAGTGAGCGTCAATTTTAAAAACATATGGATATGTCATTCACAATGATTCACAGGTTCGATGTGGGTTTCGGATAACATCCTGAAATCAGACTCCCTGTCGCATCGAAGCTTTAAATGCCATTTACGGCAAAAAAGGGTTTCACATTCATATAGAAAATACAGGATTACAGCTCAGCACAAACAATTCATATCACATACCATCACAATTACAATCATAGATATCAATCAATGCCCATCATACAATAGATATCAATCATATACAACTACGATGAATAAATTGTGTGAATTAAACAAATTAATCACAAAATTAGTTCATTGATGATTTTAATCAATGATTCTTATCCATAATAAAAAAAAATTAAATCTTTAATCATCTTCATAATTTAATCATTCATAAATTGATTACCCTAATTAATTCATCTTTAATTGCTCATTAATTAAATCTTAATTACTAAGTATTTTCTTAATTTATTATCTAAATAAATTAATCCTTGATTAATCATTTAATATTAAGTAATTAATTTAAATAATTATTTTAATTAAATCAATTATTAGACAAGTGAATCATAGATTACCTATTAAATTCAAAAGATAATCTTCTTATCTTTATTAACCAAATTTTGATTTCCTTGTAAATCTAATTTAAATTCACTATATATGTTGTCTTAAGAGACCAAAATTAATTTGTATAACATTTCTTCTTAACATCATTTTTTTATTTACAATTTATAACTGATTTTTATAAGTAATGTGGCAAAATTTAAATTAAATCAAATTACAAAAAAAATGTTTTTCTTAACTTTAATAGGTTTTAAATACAAATTAAAACCATCTTTTAAAACATGAGTTTTAAAGTTTAATTTTTTTTTGAATTTATTAATTTTATATGGGCAACCACCCTGGTATGCTGACTTCCCCCGAAGCCCCTTCGAGTCTCCCCCAAGATTTCCTTCCGCTGGCTTCGAGTTTCTACAAAATTTAACCCGAGTGACATTTTTTTCAAAATTTTGGTTAAGTATAAAAACCAAACCCGATAGAGTGCAAATTTAACACGAGTTTCCCTTCAAGTTTTCCACCTATTCCCCAATGTATTGCCTCGAGTTTTTCCCCTGCCTTCCCCAAATTTCACCACTGACACACAAACGAGCACGTACACGTGTACGGCCACCTACGCCGTCGCTGGTGGGTGCTGCGGCCACCCACGAGTCGCCGTGCATCCCTAAAACATTCCAGTAACCAGAATTTTGAAGAAAATTCGAAAACGAGAATTTAGGTCCTTCGTCCCCAAACCCATCAGAACTTCACTTGGAAAATTCGCCTTGCGCCGCCTCCCCAGGCCATTATCAGCCACCAAACTTGGTCCGAAGCCTCGCCATCGTGTCACGCTTCGCTTAGCACCGTTGTCTTGAAGTCCGGTCATCTGTGGAAGGTGCAGCAACGTCGACTTCGACATGATCAAAAATGAGTTCTTAAACCCTATTTCATCAAACCCAAACCTATACGATCATCTGAAAAATTTCGTATTTTTTTCTAACAGTCTAAGATCCATCACCCTTCCCTAACGACAAACCCGAGGCTTGATTTTACTTTGATCATCAGCAGGTGACAGTTTTATCAATTCTGTTCAACTCTGAACAACTCAATAAATACCACACTAAAAATCTAGATTTTTCTTCTAAAATTCATAGTTTATGAACACCAACAAGTTGATGTAGGTGAATCGACAAAACACGACACTTGAGTTCTTTACATGTTTAAGTTTTTACTGTGTTTTTCTTGTTCCATGTTCTAAATCCTGCGTATTGACCTTTTAAATGTTTTAACCTTCAATCTTAAATGAATTTAAACACTTTTTATTTTTCATACTTCAATTTAACCAAACTAGAATTGATGAATTTGGGTTTTAAACAGTCTTCCCTAAAAACTGTTGCTAGAACAGGATTTACAATCCTGTACATCAACATGCACAGTCAAAAATACATAACTCATTCAAATTTTTGTTGCATGCAAACCCATATTCAAACTTGTTTGAATTCTACATTCAAACAATATGTCAAACATCAGATCTTAGGGATGTTTACTCACTTGTAAAAAAAAATTCTTCTTCTTTTCCTTCTATTTTGTTTTTTACAGTTTCTAAAAGAAACTCAAATTTTTGCTTTAAGTTAATTACTGAAACCTGGTCAACTTCAAAACTTATTAAGTTTGTTATTAAAATATGGTGCAAGCTTAAAGTACAAACTCTAACTTGTTAAATACAACAGGAAAGAGAGACAGAGGTAAAGAAAAGAATTGTTGACAGATTTCCATTTTTTTCTTTCCTAAAACTAAACCAGAGATTGAAATGTATACAATCAACATGCAAAAACAAAACATTCCTTAATAGATCTGGGATGCAAAACAACTTTAACTCCCTACATCACAGTAGCCAAAGATTGAGAGAACAAAGTTTTACTCACCTGAAATTTTAGCAGAGACAGATTCTGTTTTTTAAAATTTAAAATCTGGACTATCTTTTTCTTCTTCTACTTAGCTTGATTTTTAAATTTATTAGCTACAACAAATTTGTATAAAATTGTTTAAATCTTTAATTTAATTTACTTATTTAATCTTTTAACAACAAAATAAAATAAATAAATTTACTTACACTTTAATCTTAGTTGAAACAGAGGTGAAAATCCTAGCCTGCACTTTTAAAAGCTTGTATCTGCTGTTGTTTTTCCTTTTTTTCTTCTATTTAATTCCTGAATTCCTTAATCTTTGAAGTTTTCTGCTTGATTCTGTAAGGTATGTTGAAGATCTGAATTCAACTTTGGATTCTTCTTTTAGCTTAAGATTTTGAGAGGAAGTTTTGTTATAGATTTTCTTTTCGTGGAAATATGTTTTTCTGATTTCAAATGTTGAGGAAAATGTGTTTGTTTTTGATGATTTTTCTGATGTAAAGATTGCACAAAATTTTCTCTTTGAAATGAATAAAAAGTAAGTGGAAGAAGATAAATTATTTTTTTCCTTTTCTATAAAAGTTCTTAAGAAAAAAAGAAAATGCCACTTGTAATTTTTTCTCTCATGATTTACACTTGTCACCTTATTCATTATTAGTTTAACACTTGTAATAAATTTTTATTAACAAAAATATTTTACACTATTTAATTTGTATTTAAACTTCCATTTCTTATTAAAGACATTAGCTTTATATTAATACATTATTAAAAAGAGAATGGTTTTGAATTTAAATATATATTAAATCAATCACATAGATATATATAAAATGCAAATTATTTTACTAAAACATTTATTTAAAAGAAAATTTAAATTCAGATTAAAAATCAAATTCAATATATAAATTCAAATTTACCCATATGCCCCCATACATATATTTTGCATATATGAACAAAATTTAAATTCAAATGATTTTAAAAACTTTTAGTATTTCAAATTTTAAACCCAAAAGAAATTTGAAATTTTATATTCATTTAAATTATCACTTATTATTATTTATTTTGAAACTTTTCAAATTTTATTACAAAAGTTCAACAATTACCCAATTTAAAATTTATAAATTTTGGTATGTTACAGATTTTCCCCCTTTAGAAAATTTCATCCTCGAAATTTGAAAGAGAGATAAAAGTAAACAAAGAATATACGAATTCAGAAAAGAATAGAGAAATGGCTTACCAATTTAAGCCGAGATATCCACCCTCCATTTGGGATAAGACTTTTGCATACTGTCTTCCGTCTCCCAAGTACAGTCCTTTGGATCTCCGCTCCACTGCACTTTAACCAGTTTCACAATTTTGTTCCTTAGTTGCTTTTCGTCCCGATCCACAATCTTAATTGGTTCTCTTTTAACTGATAAATTTGGTGTGATCTCCAGATCCTGCTGTGCTGCCTCTTCGATAATACTGTCTGGATCGGGCACGTACTTTCGAAGATGTGAAACGTGAAATACATCGTGTATGCCAGATAACCAGTTAGGTAGCTGCACTCAATATGCTAGAGGACCAATCCTTTCCAAAATAGGAAAATGACCAATGTATCGTGGTGCCAACTTACCAGTATTCCCAAATCTTAACACACCCCGCATTGGAGATACTTTCAAGAAAACAGAATCTCCAACTTGAAATTCCAAAGCTCTTCTTCTGCGGCCGTAATAACTTTTCTGGCGACTCTGAGCAGTTATTAACTTCTTTCGAATAAAATCAACCTTTTCAGTGGCTTCCTTAATCATGTCTGGTCCAAGGATGAGTTTATCATCGGATTCAATCCAGCATGCCGATGATCGACACGGTCGACCATATAAAGCCTCAAAAGGAGCCATTTCGATACTGGCTTGATAGTTGTTATTATATGAAAATTCAACCAAATGTAAATAATCTTACCAAGAACCACCAAAGTTGAGAATACAAGCTCGTAAAAGATCCTCTAATATTCGATTTATCCTTTCAGTCTGCCCATCAGACTGTGGGTGATATGCAGTGCTAAAGTTTAGCTTTGTTCCCAACGTGGCCTGAAACGCTTCCCAAAATCTACTATTGAAGATCGGGTCACGATCACTCACTATACTACTCGATGTACCATGGAGATGGACAATCTCTTTGGTATATAGCTCAGCTAAACTTGCTGCTGTCCGAGTGGATTTCACTGGAATGAGGTGAGCAGTTTTGGTTAGACGGTCCACTATAACCCAAATTGCTTCATTTTCCTTCTTGGTTCGTGGCAATCCATCGATAAAATCCATTGATACCTGATCCCACTTCCATTTTGGTACCTCCAAAGGCTAGAGTAAACCCGCCATCTTCTTCTGGTCGCTTTTAGTTTGCTGACAGGTAGCACAGCGACTCATATATATATATATATATCTCTTTTCATTGTCTTCCACCAGAAGGTTCTTTTAATATCATTATACAACTTATTAACTCCTGGATGGATACCGAGTTTTGACTTATGACATTCATTTAAAACTTCATGCTTTATTTCAGGGAAGTCTGGAACACATATCCAGCCTTTCAGTCTAATAACTCCACTATTATTTATCCCAAAACTGGAATCTTCACCTTGACGAATCCTTCCATAGATTCGCTGAAGAAATTTGTCTTCATTTTGCTTGCTGGCGATTTTCTCAAGGAGAGTAGGAGTGACAACAAGATGAGCAAGAGTAGCATGCTTTCTACTTAAAGCATCAGCAACTACATTGGCTTTACCAGGTGTATACAGAATATCTAGGTCATATGACGCTAGAAATTCTAACCATCGTTGTTGCCATAGATTTAAATCTTTTTGGGTGAAGAGATACTTTAAAGATTTGTGATCGGTGAATAATTCAAAATTTTCACCTAAAACAGAGAGAGTTCATTTAGTATATTTATCTAGTTAAGTTAAATTTCTTATATCGTTAAGAGAGCTAAAAAAAAGTTCTTACCCAGAAGATAGTGTCGTCAGATTTTCAAAGCGAAAATAACAGCTAAAAGCTCCAAATCGTGTGGTGGGTAATTTCTCTCATGCGGCCGTAATTGTCTACTTGCGTAGGCAATTATTTTCCATTTTGCATTAGTACTGCACCCAAACCGTCTCCACAAGCATCAGTATAGACAGATAACCCTTGGTTCCCGTTAATAATAGCGAGAACGAAAGCGGTAGTTAATCTCCTTTCCAATTCCTCGAAAGCTTTATCACACTTTTGAGTCCAATCGAATTTAGCATTCTTCATTGTTAGCTTAGTCAGTGGACTGGCCAACTTAGAAAAATCCTGGACAAACTTTCTATAATATCCCGCTAAACCCAGAAAACTTCGAACTTCTCTAGGAGTAGTGGGTCGCTCCCAGTCCAGAATCGTAGAAATCTTGCTTGGATCAACAGAAATATCTTCTTCATTAACAATATGACCGAGAAATCTGACTTCTTTGACCCAAAAGTAACATTTAGAGAATTTAGCGAATAAGATATTCCTCCTCAATATCTCCAAAACAATTCTGAGATTTTCAGCATGCTCGTTTTCCGTCTTGGAGTAAATCAAGATATCATCAATAAATACAAGGACAAACTTGTTCAGTACTTCTGGAAACACACGGGTCATTAAATCTACAAAGTACGCGGGAGCATTGGTTAGTCCAAAGGGCATGACTAACCATTCGTAGAACATGTTAGGACCCCTAAAGGCAGTTAAATGAACACAATCCTCGGCTATTCGCAGCTGATGGAATCCCTGAGCTAAATCCATCTTAAGAAAGAATCGAGCACCATGAAGTTGATCTAATAAATCATCGATTCTAGGTAAAGGGAAATTGTTCTTGAGAGTTTGTTTATTGAGATCGTGGTGATCTACACACAATCTCAAAGATCCGTCTCATTTAGCCACAAATACGACAGTTGAACCCCATTCGAAAACACTAGGACGAATCAATCCTTTTCCTAGCAAATCTCGAGTTTGACTGACTAATTCAATTCTTTCCATTGGTTCCATCCTGCGACTTACGTGGACGATAGGACGGGTATTGGGTGCTAAGTCAATTCGGAATTCTATTTCTCTGTGTGGAGGTAAGGATTTTACTTCTTCAAATACGTCGAAAAATTCCCGAACAACAGGTATAGACTCCAGACTGGGTTCAGGATATCCCAAAGTATACATCAATTTATCTCTCTTTGGACTCGGATCCTCACAAGAGATTTCAGTAAAATTTCCAAAGTTTGTCTTGACTAAAATTGTCTGATTATTACAATCCAATTTAGCTTCGTATCTCGATAACCAGTTCATTTCAAGTAAGATTTCAAATTTCAAGGATATAAAGGTTGATAGGAAATTGATAGCAAGCATAAGAAATAGGGACTTTTCTACAATACAAACAAATATTTGCGGGACCTCCAACTGGATTTTTCACGCAAATAGGGTTGTCAACAAATTCAGTTTTAAGTTCTAACTCATTTACGGTTTGCTGGGAGATAAAGCTATATGAAGCTCCCGTGTCAAATAAAACTCTAACAACTTTATCATAAGTAGTCAGGTTAACTTCCAGAACACCTTTTCCTTAATCAGTTTTCGAAGTTGAAGGGTCTTCCTTTATCGCATAAACATTTGCCACCTTTGCTTGTTTCATCACCGGGCAATTCTTAACAACATGTCCAGGCTTGTGACAATTATAGCATTCTCTAACTCCTTGATCATTCTTCTCAGGTTGTTCCTTCTTAACTTGCTTCTTTGGGTTCTTGCAGTTGTTTGAATAATGCCCCTTCTCTTGGCAATTGTAACAAGTTACATTTCTAGCCGAATTTCCTTGACTGCTCCTCTTATCCTTGCCTTGATGTGGCTTCTTGCCCAAACTCTCTTTTCTTCCAATTCTGATTACTTGAATTTCCGCTTTCCCTTGGAATCTCCTGCATATCCAGGGTGGCATGCCGATATCCCATATCAATAAGATCATAAAAAGATTCTTTGATGTGTGTTGTCATCCTTTTGCAATACTTCTTGTTCATTCCACGAATGAACCTTTCATTTTTCTTTAGAGGCGTATTCACCAACTCTGGGCCGAAACGGGATAGTTCGTTAAACTTGTTTAAGTACTCCTCAAAAGACAAGCCTCCTTGCTTTAAGTCCAGAAATTCTTGATACATTCGGGAAATTCCTGCCGATGGCATATAGCGCTTTTCAAACACCTCCTTAAATCGACTTCAAGTAAATTCTTCTTCCAATTCATCAATTGTGACTGTTTCCCACCAGGCTGAGGCTTCATCTTGTAGTTGCCAAGAAGCAATTAGACCTATTTGATCATCTTACAGCTTAAGCCCTTTAAAGATCTTTTCACATGATCTTATCCATGCCTGGGCCTCAATAATTGACTCTTTGCCAGTAAACGGCCTACCACCAAGCCTTGAGAAGTTCTTATACAAATCAGCCAGATTTGACTGAGGTTGAGTAGGCATAACTGCTTCTGCAGAAGGAGAAACTTGACTAGCTATTGTAGCATTCCCTTGACCCCTAGCTCTACCTCTTCACCCGCTCATTCTTACTATCTGTAATTAGTAAGAAACTTGATTTAGATATTCGGACGAGATATCTTGGGGAATATCAGCAGTTAAAGAAAATAGACTAAGAAAATTTTGGGTTTTAGTCTCGGTTTATACTCATTTTAGGGCATACTTCACCCTATCTCTAATGAGCCATCTAATGTGTTATACTCCGTAGCTAAAGTTCTTACTCAACCTTTAGCTCTGATACCACTTGTCACGACCCGAAGTTCAGCGTTCAAAAATCGACATCAAATACCTCACTTGTATTTGACTTCCGGAGATTCAAACGTCGAATTCCAGTTCGGGTGGATCTTATAACAACATTAAACGAATATAAACAACGGAAAATAAAACTGCCAACATCAATATCCCAGATACAACATCATCACAATATCATTACAACAACAACACCAACATCAGAGTATTTTTATACATATACAACACAACTTCAAAACAGACTATCATGATATAACCACAAGTGATGCATTCCAAGAAAGTCTCCAAATGAAATGAAATGATAGCTAACATCCAACTAAGAACCTTGAGATCCAAAAGTTTTAAAAATATCTCCAAGTTAAAACCTTCAAAAACCAGTAGCCTCCAAACCATACGACTCCAAAATCCAGCTAGCACCAAAACACGAAAGACGTGCTATTAGGCTGCCCATGTGGAAATTTATAGGCGCCCAGAGTTTAGAAAAGAAACAATAAACTCCGGGTCAGTCATGGGACTGGTATGAGTAAACAAAACTGTTATTTAAAATAAAAGAAGTTTATTTTAAATCAAAAACAAACAAAAGAATTTGAAAGAAATTCGCAATGCTTTTTGAAAATGAAACTGCCATAAGGCCTCCCGCCACACACACAACGCAAACGCAGACTCGGAGGAGATTTCTCCTTATGACAGTCAAAAATGCTTAATACAAGGAAACATTTTAAATATTATTATTAGTGCATATTGTGAAAACATTTTCGAAAATATAATATTAATCTTAGCAAGCATACGTACCATTATAGTATGCCTACTATAGCTACCATGTTAAATGGCAGGTTCTACAACTAAAACCGTACTGGGTTCGTAATGGTAATTGGATTTCCAACAAATGGTCAGGCTAAGGAACTTCCTGGGCCACATGGGTACGCCTCTGGAGAACGTCTCGAGAACCTAACCCGATCTCTGCCAACACAAGGCCGGGTTACCTCTATAACTAGGTAACTACTGACACGATTATGCCATCCCCCGGTTGTAACCAACCTTTATCTGGGTCCCCAACAACAATAATCACAAAGTAATATATATATATATATATTTGCGATATCCACATAAGTTAAGTATCTGGGCTCCATACCATGATACCACTTCTATTCAGAAGGAAATGCACATACCCTAAGGGGCGCTACCCCCAATAACCTAGCGTCATCTTTCCTGTTTCGACCATTACCGGTTTGTGAGGTTCGACAAAGTCTCATCCACAAAGCTACGCTTTTCACAAAAGCCATGCTTTGATCAAGAAATGATCAGCAATTGATCATCGTCACACAGCAGCACTTAGCATGCCACACTACCAAATTGGGAGTATATCGCTGATAACCTTCAACTACATAACCTATGAGCTCGTACGTCTCAGAGAAGGGTGTTAAGCTAAGAGAATAAATTCTCCGCCACCAACAAATATGTATTTGAAAGAAATCGGCTTTATATCTCAAAGTGTAGTGTCAGATACATGACCATACAAGTCTGTTTCGGGTTCGAACAGAACCGAAGGCACTTTGTCCAATAAATGAAGAAGCCCTTGCAAATCCGGGCATCCATAATCCCGATCAGACTTCCCATCACTTAGGGAATCCCTATACCGGAGCAACTCGGTGCAGAGACAATCGATAGGTTATCCTATCGTTTTCGAAGACACCCGGTCTTTACCACCGGTTTTCAATTGCTCTCCATTCATCGAATCGCTATTCGGATTGGGTTATATGACACAAAGGTCCTCCCCCGGCTAATCCGAATAGTAAGCGTCAATTTTAAAAACATATGGATATGTCATTCACAAAGATTCACAGGTTCGATGTGGGTTTCAGATAACATCCTGAAATCCGACTCCCTGTCGCATCGAAGCTTTAAATGCCATTTACGGTAAAAAAGGGTTTCACATTCATATAGAAATACAAGATCACAGCTCAGCACAAACAATTCATATCACATGGCATCACAACTACAATCAGAGATATCAATCAATACCCATCATACAATAGATATCAATCATATACAACTACGATGAATAAATTGTGTGAATTAAACAAATTAATCACAAAATTAATTCATTAATGATTTTAATCAATGATTCGTTATCCCTAATAAAATATTAATTAATTCTTTAATCATCTTCTTAATTTAATCATTCATAAATTGATTACCCTAATTAATTCATCTTTAATTGCTCGTTAATTAAATCTTAATTACTCTAATTAATTAATTATTTTCTTAATTTATTATCTAAATAAATTAATCCTTGATTAATCATTTAATATTAAGTAATTAATTTAAATAATTATTTTAATTAAATCATTTATTACACAAGTAAATCATAAATTACCTATTAAATTCAAAAGATAATCTTCTTATCTTTATTAACCAAATTTTGATTTTCCTTGTAAATCTAATTTAAATTCACCATATAAGTTGTCTTAAGAGACCAAAATTAATATGTATAACATTTCATCTTAACATCATTTTTTTATTTACAATTTATAACGGATTTTTATAAGTAATGTGACAAAATTCAAATTAAATCAAATTACCATAAAAAAATGTTTTTCTTAACTTTAATTGGTTTTAAATCTAAATTTAAACCATCTTTTAAAACATGAGTTTTAAAATTTTTTTTTTTTTTGAATTTATTATTTTTATATGGGCAACCACCCTGGTATGCTGACTTCTGCCGAAGCCCCTTCGAGTCTCCCTCGAGATTTCCTTCCGCTGGCTTCGAGTTTCTACAAAATTTGACCCGAGTGACATTTTTTTCAAAATTTTGTTTAAGTATGAAAACCAAACCCGATACAGTGCAAATTTAACAAGAGTTTCCCTTCGATTTTTCCACCCATTCCCCTGTGTATTGCCTCGAGTTTTTCCCCTACCTTCCCCAAATTTCACCACTGACACACAAACGAGCACGTACATGTGTATGACACCTACACCGTCGCTGGTGGGTGCTGCGGCCACCCATGAGTCGCCGTGCATCCCCAAAACATTCCAGTAACTAGAACTTTGAAGAAAATTTGAAAACGAGAAATTTAGGTCCTTCGTCACCAAACCCATTAGAACTTCATCTGGAAAATTCGCCTCGCTCCGCCTCCCCAGGCCATTATCGGCCACCAAGCTTGGTCCGAAGCCTCGCCATGATGTCACGCTTCGCTTAGCACCGTTGTCTTGAAGTCCGGTCATCTGTGGAAGGTGCAGCAACGTCGACGTCTACATGATCAAAAATGGGTTCTTAAACCCTATTTCATCAAACCCAAACCTACATGATCATCTAAAAAATTTCGTATTATTTTTCTAACAAACTAAGATCCATCACCCTTCCCTGACGACAAACCCGAGGCTTGATTTTACTTTGATCATCAACAGGTGACAGTTTTATCAATTCTGTTCAACTCTGAACAACTAAATAAATACCACACTAAAAATCTAGATTTTTTTTTTCTAAAATTCATAGTTTATGAACACCAACAAGTTGATGTAGGTGAATCGACAAAACACGACACTTGAATTCTTTACATGTTTAAGTTTTTACTGTGTTTTTCTTGTTCCAGGTTCTAAATCCTGGGTATTGACCTTTTAAATGTTTTAACCTTCAATCTTAAATGAATTTAAACACTTTTTGTTTTTGATACTTCAATCTAACCAAACTAGAATTGATGAATTTGGGTTTTAAACAGTTTTCCCCAAAAACTGTTGCTAGAACAGGATTTACAATCCTGTACATCAACATGCACAGGCAAAAATACATAACTCATTCAAATTTTTGTTGCATGCAAACCCATATTCAAACTTGTTTGAATTCTACATTCGAACAATATGTCAAACATCAGATCTTAGGGATGTTTACTCACTTGTATATTTTTCTTCTTCTTTTCCTTCTGTTTTGTTTTTTTACGGGTTCTAAAAGAAACTCAAATTTTTGTTTTAAGTTAATTACTGAAACCTGGTCAACTTCAAAACTTATTACGTTTGTTATTAAAATATGGTGCAAGCTTAAAGTACAAACTCTAACTTGTTAAATACAACAGGAAAGAGAGACCGAGGTAAAGAAAAGAATTGTTGACAGGTTTCCATTTTTTTCCTGAAACTAAACCAGAGATTGAAATGTATACAATCAACATGCAAAAACAAAACATTCCTTCATATATCTAGGATGCAAAACAAGCTTTAACTCCCTACATCACAGCAACCAAAGATTGAGAGAACAAAGGTTTACTCTCCTGAAATTTTAGCAGAGACAGATTCTGTTTTTTAAAATTTAAAATCTGGACTGTCTTTTTCTTCTTCTTCTTAGCTTGATTTTAAATTTATTAGCTGCAACAAATTTGTATAGACTTGTTTAAATCTTTAATTTAATTTACTTACTTAATCTTTTGACAACAAAATAAAATAAATAAATTTACTTACACTTTAATCTTAGTTGAAACGGAGGTGAAAATCCTGGCCTGCACTTTTAAAAGCTTGTGTCTGCTGTTATTTTTTTTTCTTCTATTTAATTCCTGAATTCCTTAATCTTTGAAGTTTTCTACTTGATTCGGTAAGGTATATTGAAGATCTGAATTCAACTTTGGATTCTTCTTTTGGC
Source organism: Allium cepa (assembly GCA_030765085.1). Classification (NCBI taxonomy): domain Eukaryota; kingdom Viridiplantae; phylum Streptophyta; class Magnoliopsida; order Asparagales; family Amaryllidaceae; genus Allium; species Allium cepa. The sequence goes on from CM060932.1 coordinate 746,730,995, forward strand.
TTAAGATTTTGAGAGGAAGTTTTGTTATAGATTTTCTTTTCCTAGAAATCAGTTTTTCTGATTCAAAATGTTGAGGAAATTGTGTTTGTTTTTGATGATTTTTCTGATGTAAAGATTGCACAAAATTTTCTCTTTGAAATGAATAAAAAGTAAGGGGTAGAAGATAAATGATTTTTTCCTTTTCTATAAATGTTCTTAAGAAAAAAGAAAATGCCACTTGTAATTTTTTTCTCATGATATACACTTGTCACCTTATTCATTATTAGTTTAACACTTGTAATAAAATTTTATTAACAAAAATATTTTACCCTATTTAATTTGTATTTAAACTTCCATTTCTTATTAAAGACATTAGCTTTATATTAATACATTATTAAAAAGAGAATGGTTTTGAATTTAAATATATATTAAATCAATCACATAGATATATATAAAATGCAAATTATTTTACTAAAACATTTACTTAAAAGAAATTTTAAATTCAAATTAAAAATCAAATTCAATATATAAATTCAAGTTTACCCATATGCCCCATACATATATTTTTGCATATATGAACAAAATTTAAATTCAAATGATTTTAAAAACTTTTGGTATTTCAAATTTTAAACTCAAAAGAAATTTGAAATTTTATATTCATTTAAATTATCACTTATTATTATTTATTTTGAAACTTTTCAAATTTTATTACAAAACTTCAACAATTACCCAATTTAAAATTTATAAATTTTGGCATGTTACATTTATAGATGTAAACAAGGCTCTAGAAGGGTCTATTATTGATATTGCTATTGATCCACCCAGAGCGGTTCCTTTCAAGGATGATTTCATGTCTCGTATCGTCGTGTTTGATTCTCCTAGCATCATTGAACAAATAAAATAGGATGTGGGCACTTCAACTCCTCCTTAGGATATGGATCCTTCTAAACCCACTTCGTTGTTGCCTTCTAGTGATTTCAAAGAAATGGTACGATCCGTCATGAATTCTTCGTCCTTTACTTCCATTCAACCACCTTTCTCAGTATCGGACCCAATAAGACATTGTCAATCTTTAATAGAGCAACAACATTTGGTACGTTTTTTTTATTTTCCCTTTTCATTACTATTTCCTACTGAATTTTAACTCATGTCATACTTTTCCCTTTAGATTTCAAAAAGTTGGTACTCCCCTCAGGAAAGTGCTTTGTAGTCTTCTGCTGAAATGTCCAAGCTTCAAGAGGAGATCTCAACTTTGAATAGCAAGATTACCTCCCTTTCTGCTACCAAAAATAATGCGGTGAAGGAACAAAGAAAGTTGGGAGCCTCTCTTGCTCAAGCAGAATCAACTATTTTTTAGGAGAGGAAGGCGGGACAACTCTTTGTTGATGAGAATTTGGCTTTAAAAATGGCCTTATAATAGCTCGAGGAAGAGAAGACTCAAATGGTCGCTAAACAATCTCCTATCGGGAAGAAGATGGAAAAGAAGAAAAATTCTTTAACAACTGGCCATTAATATCGTTTTTGAAGCAAAAGATGTCGTAATTCTTGAGCACTTCTCTCAATGACATCATTATGAATTCCTATGTTGATGCTCTTATGGTTGTTTATTCTGACAACATCAAAAAGTTCCCTGACTTGAGCTTCCCCTCACTTGATCTTGGCTTAATCAAAAGATTTATGGATAAAATCGAAGAGATGGAGCAAGGGATCGAGGTTCCAAAGAGAGAGGAAATTGATGCCACTAAACTTTTATCTTTTAATGCCTCTTTTATTGAAGAGAATTTTGATGTCGATGAGGAAGAAATTGATGAGGATGATGAAACCGCCACAGAGGAAGGCGGCAATGATGATGACAATAATGATGATAACTCTGACAATGAAGATAAATGTTAGGGTTCAGGCGGCGACAGAGGGGATCATGTAGGTGCTCCTGGAGGAGATGGCGAGGACATTTTTGGTGCTTCAGACAAAGTTAACCCTGATCCTAGTTGCCATGAAGGAAACCAAACCGAACTTCCTGAGCCTTCTGATCTCCATGAAGAAGCTGCCAATATTGACACTAGAGATCAAGGGGAGAAAATGCAGACTCCACAAACTTCAATTCCCATTTCTCGATTATGGGACTCTTTGTCCAAATGGCTTTTATTTCCAAGATAATAATAGTTGACATCCTTTTATTTTAGAAAACGAAGAAATCTATCTAACTTTATAAAACGAAGTTTGAAAGAAAACAAGCATAAAACAAATAGCTTATAAGAGAGAGTCAAAAAAGTAATTAAAAGAATATAATGCACTCTGTAAAAAGTATTATAAGCTTAATAAGAGTGCCACAGTGTTAGCATCCTTTAAAGATTAAGAAGCTGCCCCCCGATTGAAGAGGTCACGCATTCGATATGACAAGCTTTTGAAAGAGAATCGGGAATTAAAAACACTTTTTTGGTTGTTGAATGAAGAAAGGGACATCCTAGTAGACTTCCTATATAAACTTATTGCAGACACCCTATCGTCGATTTTTCACATTTGGGTGATTTTAGTGGGGGTCTACTCAGGCCTCTTCATAATAGATATTTAGATGAATTTGGATCTGATCCACATCCAAGGGCATGTTGGAATTTAACGCGAGTTAAATCAGTTCCTCATGAGTTGCCTCCATAAAAACTCAAATATTATAAGGATAAATTTGTTTCCAAGTTGTTCAAAAAATCAGTTTTATATTAACCGAATGAACATTTGTAATTATGTAATGTGAATTTCTTATGCTAGTTTTCCTTTATGCTTATTTGTATTTGTTACGTTATTACAAAATACATGTCTCTTAAGCAGTCCTATTAATAGGGATTATTAAAGCCAATATGTCAAACTAAGAAGAGACTATTTAGAAATGACCTCGCTCTTGAAATCCTCAAAGTTGGCTAGATATTGCTTTCTTAGAGATCTTTAGTGGCTTTATATACAACATCCCTGCCTTAGTTTCAATTTCCTTAGCAAAGAAGAAAGGCTTTTTAAGGATGTTCGAACATATCATACCAAACTAATATACGGTACTGATAGTCCTCATACCGAGGAATGGGACTACAGCAAGTATCCCCCAGTTATTACCCCGAAAGGATTTGATGCCCCTTTCGATTCGGCCGTTATTCTTTCAGCTAACTCTTTGAACAAAGTCAAAAATGTTTTTTCTCAACTTTTAGTGTAATAAAACAAGTATTTCATTATAACAATGAGATTGTAATTTTTGTTTTATTTCTTCTTGAGTTGTAATCTCTATTGTTGTAATAAAAGAGATTGGTTATTTAAGTCTTGACTTTGTTTTTTGTTTAAATAGGACTCACATTTAGCTATTGCACCACTCTCATCAGATTCCTTATCTCGCTTCACTAACATCAATGAAAGATTGATTTTGAATATTGAAAAGAGGCGTTTACTTAAGGATCCTCTGTCTACTCGTTTTCAAGGCAATGCAGAAGCATTGGAATGGCACAAGAGATTTTTACTTCAAAAGACAATTGCTAGAAACCTTAATGATCAAATCGCCAGTCTTAAAGAGGAAATCAAGAATAAGAATAAAAATTTTCCATATTGAAGCGCTAAATTAACTCAAATCCTTCGTTTGATTTTGATCATAAGATGTCTAGGATTCTTCAGCAGTTAAGCGATTTGGAGGTTAAGTTATAAAACATCACCCCGATACAAATCATTGGAATTCATCATGGGGGACAACATTCGAAATATTAATTTATCGACTTCTCCAATCACCTTATCTATCCTAAAGTCAACAATGTCTTCGTCTCTTACAATTTAAAATTTTCCTACTACAGCTAACCCACCTCCTAGTTTAGATAAGAGGGTGGTAGGAGAATGGTGCAGGAAGGTCAAATTCGAAATGGTGAGATATTTTGATGATCGGTAGAGGGCGAGATATTCACAGTGCATCAATGAATACACAACCAAGATTCAAAGACTCGAACGTGAAAAGCATCTTCTTCAAAAGTGCATCGCTGATTTAGAGAGACAAAAAAACCCTTAAAGGTGCTAACAAAGCTTTTACCATTCTTTAAAGGCTCATATTGAATCCATTGATGATGCTGGTAATATAAAGGAAATGGAAAATAAGCTTCAAGTGATCTTTTTATAACAATTTGGCATACCATTGATCCTTTAATTGCTGAAAATCTAGATAAGGCTATTCAGGACTTGTGAAACATACACTTATGCTGTATACTTGTAAATAATTTTGCAAATTATGTAAATTATGAAAATATCACCTGGTCTTTCGTCTCTTCTTTTTGAATTTGTTTTATGGTAACTTTGACTATGATTTTTGTATTGGTTGATCCATTCGGTCTCCTTTATTAATCTTATCTTCCTACAAAGTACAAAGTAAACAATACTTCATATCGTTAACTACAAATTTATATAAAAATATGTTCACTAGTTTGTCCACATCATTTGCGATAGTATTAGGAATTTAAAAGATCCCAATAAAGGAAGTTCATGTATCATTATGTGAAAATCATGATAATAAGTGAGAAGTAATTCCATAATTGAGTATGATTGAATGTCTTGAAACCTAACTTTTGTAATGATGAGAGAGAGAGCTAGGAATCTGACTCCAACTATATTGATAGAATACCAAAAATCTAATCATAGAGAACCAAAAATCCAATTCTAGTTTCAATTATAAAAGTTTATAAATTTCACTTCTAGAAATGACTATGAGAAAACCAATAATAATCATTTAATAAAAGTCCACAAATCATCATCTGGGAATAAATCATAGAAGATTAGGAATCTTTATAATTGAAGATCCAAAACTCAGATTTTGGTGTTAACAAGTGTTTGCTTAAAACTTTGTGGTATAAGTTCAGTGTCCTTGATTTGGGCATTAGTCAGATAGATCTCGAGTTTAATTGAAGATTCGAAATTTATAAAATCTCAATATCAATTACTCTAGAATCCACATTCATGTAGCAACGAATGAAATTTAAAAGTTAAAAGGCCAGAAACCCAGATTCGGCTATTAGTAAATGATAGCCAAAAATCCATGATAAAGGTTTCCATTATAGAGCCTAGAGCCTAGGTTTAGGCATTAAAGAGTGAAGTCCAAAAATTAGTAGTAAGAGCCCAGATAGCCAAATCAGGTATCATAATGACCAAAGATCAATAGTAAAAGATCCAAAACCCATATTCAAGTACTAATAAGTGAAGTTCTGAAATTTTCTTTTAGGAACAAGTCGGAGGCTGTAAATTCTTATTTAAGCATTCTGTTCTTCACTGCTCTTTTGGTTTTGATTCTTTTGACATGTGCCACCCTTTAGGTCTTCTACATATGTTTTTTGATATTTCGCTTCTCAAGCTCGCATGTCTTAGTCCGTTGTTGTCATTGTTTGAGATGTCGCTCCTCGGGCTTAGACCTCTTAGTCCATTGTTGTCTAATGCGCTAGGTTAGCTTATCCACAAGCAAGACACAAGGACTTACCCAACCTTCCTCTATAAGGCACTCCATCCAGGCCTTATAGGTAGAACTAAAGGCTTGTTCTATGCCTTGGCCAAACCATAACATGGCTGGATCAAGGGCTTACTTCGTCCTCCCCCTAGGAGGTGCTCCAATCAGGCTATAGCATGGTAGGATTGAAGGCTTATTCGGTGCCTCAGCCAGGCAACAGTGTGGCGAGACCAAGGGCTTAGTCCATTCCCCGTTCAAGAGGTGTGTTGATCTGGCCATAACATGGCATGATCAAGAGCTAGTCAATGCTTTAACCTGGTTATAGCATGGCATAGATAAAGACTTACTTTAACCTTTCTCCAGGAGGCACTTTGACCTGGCTAACTCGGCGCGGACATAGGCTTTGACCGTTTAAGGTAATTTTCAAATATAAGGAGAATTCAACTCCCGACCATGTAGATTTTTCTTAGAAAAGTGGTGCTTTATTGATTTCGACTAGGATCTCTTTACAAATCTACTGATTTTTCCTTGTTTGAAAAAGTTGATCACCATTCCTTCAAGTGATCTACATTGATTTATCTCACGCATATTCATCATGTGATAGTGGTAATAGGATCATCCCTGATTCCTTTCGTTTGTAGGTTTTTTCTTCTGAGATGGCTAACAGTCAAGTTCTTCCTTGGTTAGCAAATAAAATTCTCAATTGATGTAGTCATATTGCATTAATCCTTAGGGAGTCTCGACTTAAAGCTTGTCTTTTAAGGATGGTTTTTAGATTGTTTTTATCGCTTGATTCTAAAGCTTCAACCTCAATGACTAATTTTCTTTTCAAAACTTTTTGAATCTCACATGTAGGCAATGTCTCACTTGTTGCTTAATGCTATTTTTGTGCAATGGTGTTGTAATCAGCCATCATTTCCTCTTCAAAGACAATGCCTTTGGTGTTGATTTGAAACTTTTTCTTCATCTGGTCAAACAAGTTATCACTCTTATCCTTGGTTCCCCCTAAGGCAAAGATAGGTATAAGACCAATGTGAAAGGGGTTTAATCTCTACTTGTCCGAGTCAAAAAATTCACCTCTTTTTTTATGATCTTTAAAGCTTCCAATCTAGACATTTGCTATTCATGTAGTTTAGAATCATTACTTGTTCTAGAGGAGAATCTAATTAAATGCGACTTTGAGGCTCCTTGTTCAGACTTTTTTATTTTGCTAAACATGGTAGTCTAAAGTAGATAAGCTTGGAATAGAATAGGGTTAGAGGAAAGTAAAGTAGGAAGTTTAACAAGTTTGGAGGTTCGAGCCTTCCTTCTAGTGCTAAAAATGTTAACAAGAAAACTTGTGGACACCCCAAAGCAAAGTTTAAAATGTGAGTGATCCATTCGAAACCACCCTTCGATCAGATAGAGGTAGTTAAAACCTTTTGATTCCCTGTAGTCCACCTTCCGAAAAAGTTGTAGCAGTTGAAACTCCTTTTTATATAACCTTTCAACATGGTCGAAACACATGAATCCTTTTTTTAGTACATTTCGAACTAGTTGAATTGGTTCAATATACTATCGGAACCTCCTTTCGAAGTGGTTGAGGTAATTCGAGGTTTGGCCCTAGTAATTTAAGGATATTAGTTGAATTAAGAGGTTTCGACTTCCTCGAAAGATAGCCTTTCAATTATGTTGAATACAAGCAGATCCTAATCAGAATTTCATAGAAGCATTAGATCAGCCAATATATCCAAAAATGCCATAAACTAGCTTTGATTATCTTTTCCTTTATTACTAGTTGCTTTAGTGATACAAAGAAGTCAAATCCCTAATCTAATTTTATAACTAGGGTTTACAAGTTCAAGAAAGTACAAGCATGGAGTGACCAAAATCGGATCTTTTAAATGGTACCCCTAGGGTCTTATTTATAGGCATAGGTTGGCCCTTTTTGAATTGGTCCATTCAACCAAGTCGAAAGTGGTGCTTTGCTGACCTTTCGGTACTGCTGAGTTAAGGTGCCCTTCTTCTTTGCTTCCGAATGGAACATGATTGCATTTGACTTCATTGAAAGGGGTGGATGCGCTTCCCACTTTATTGTTGATATGCTGTTGCAAGTGGGAATGGGTATGGGCTTTCAATTTTTTTGATAGGTGAATTTTTGGGTCTTCGAAGGAGTTGGGATGTGGAAAGCTTAAATGCAGAAGATAGCTTTTGAAGACATACATGTTGATCGATGTGGGACCTCATCCTCTCAAGTAAGCTTTCCTTTATAATTGCGAATGGTCTCAACCAGTTCGAAAGGCTAATTTATGCTTTTGAAAGGGTTTAGTGGGATATAAATGAAGATGAAACACTCTATTTCCAACGGTTTGGTGTGTACGTGAAAGCTTGTAATTTTTTTTTACCTCGAAAGGTTTTCCTTAACTGATTTGAAATGTCTTGATGCATGTGGAGGCCATTGTTTTGAAAGGGGTTCATTGAAGCGAAAAGGTGACTCTGTCACCTTTCGACCCTTCAAAAGCGCACAACTCATCTAACTTTTTGCTAAAGCATCTCTTCAACTCTTTCAAAAGGTTTTGTTAATGCTATCATTCCTATGAAGCTATCTTTTATACTCTTCATGATTTAGACAAGGTTGAAGTGAAGACTGATGGTAACAAGGCCACCCCAACAATCCAAGGAGAAAACTCTCCACCAATGGAATTACTGCATACTGGCTATAAATAGGTTGCAATCCTATGAAACAAGGATCTTTGGGCACTAAAAGAAATAATTAAGGTATAAAATCATATTGTACATTCCTATATTAGAGCTCTCTTCACAAACTCATTAATGGTAGAAATGTATAGACTCAATGTAACAAGCCTCTTGGTTCGATAAATGTGACGACCCACCTTTTAAATCAACAATAGCCCACACATGTCCAACTCAAATCATTTAAAAGATAGATTATTTTAAAGACATAAGAATAAAAGAAGAAACTACAATAGAATCTCGCAGTGGAATGACAAATATAATAAAAACATAAACAGTTCACAAAGCTGTTTAGTAATATAAACTTAATTCAATTACAACATCAATCAAAGTTATACATTTTAATAGACAGAATGAAATAGTGCAGCGGAATAAATACTAGTAGATATGATATGCTAAATCTTCGTCTTCGTCCTCTAGAATAACTGTCGTCGATAATTGAAAAACTCGGTCTGATTTAAGCGTAATGAAAAATAAAACACATGAGTCAGGGGACTAAAAATCCTTATGTAAGTCAAATCAAATTAGGAGAAATATAGTTTCAAAATGAATTGTTTCTTTCCATTTCCGACAAATCCGGACTCAGATCCAAGTTACTGTAGGATCGATTTCACCCTAAAGGGAGGGTGAATAAGGTGATGCTATTAATTATAAAAATTTAATGCAGAAGTATATAAAATAATCGCAACAACGATAATAGAAAAATAATAGCAACACAAATTATAGCAAAAATTTAATGCAGAAGTATATAAAATAATCACAGCATCGATAATAGCAGAATAATAGAAACAAAAATTATAGCAGAATATAAAAAATAGAAATAGAACAACACAGATTTACCCAGCTTCGGCGAAACCCTATCTAAGTGCTGCCTCTAAGGTTTCTACTAGAAATTAAGTAGTCAGACGCTTACGCATGTAAACTCGCGACACCGGCTATTGACTAACGTAACTCTAGCCACAACTCAGCCACTAAATTGTGAATTCTCGACTACACCACCGTAGTTCGTCTCATAGTCACGACTAGACTTTATAATAGTTTAAAAGAGACATACAAATTAAAAACAACTTAAAACAATAAAACCCTAATTTAAATAATTAAAAGCCCAACGGAATATTAAGCCGACCCAAAAATAGATAAAGTGATAAAGCAATATCCCCGTCTCCTTTCTAGTTATTGGCCTGTATTCTTTCTTTTTCAAAATGGCTGCTTCAATTTTCATTCGTTCCTCTTCAAGTAAATTTGGGCTTCGTGATTTTGAAGACGTCGAGTTTAGTTGTTGATTGAATGATGAATTATTTACAGTTTACTTCAACAATCAACTTATCACTTTGGTTCGCAGATGGCTACTTCAATTCAATCGAGTTCGAACTAAAATGGTATGTGATTTATTGCTTTACCAGTTAGCTTCCTTGAACTCGATGTTTTTAATCTTCCAATGTTGATTAGGTTAAATAGCGTTCAAAATCATATAATCTCGTTCGTATTGAATCATTTGAATTTGTCAGTTAATTTAGTTCGGCCATTTAATTTTGCATGGATGCTTGTGATGTTTTTTGACTTATTCAATTTTGTATATTTGCTATTATGATTTCTTGGCCACCACTGCTTTGATTTTGACATGTTCGATTCTTTGCCTTGGTCACCACGGCTTTGATTTTCTTTGACGATTTTGACTTATCTTGACTTGTTCGTTGTACTTGCGATATTGTTTGGACTCGATCATACGTGTTTCATTTGACTTTGATTCTAATTTGTTCGAACTTGCTACTGTTTTGATTTTTATCAATTCACGTAGAACTTCACTACTCTAACATATAGGCTTCACACAGTTCATAATTTTCGGATCGAAATGTAAACAGCCTTTTTTCTTTGTAGTCTGGTCTAGGTTGCATTATGCATGGTCTATATGTGTACATGTGTATTTGCATATGTATATATGTATTCTTGTTGTACAACATGATATGTTATTCATGTTTCTGGTCTAGTTGAAATTTGTGGCCTTGAGGCTACACTTGTATATGTTTTTGTTCTCGACTCATGTATCATTTGTATTTCATGTGTACTTAGTTCTTATACACTTTGTGGATCACCATTCACGGTTTCACTGCATATTATCCATGCTTAATTTTTGTTTCTGCGACCTTCTTGTTTAGTTTCCACTATTACTAGAAGTGGTCTTGGTAGAGAATGTTTCAAGACTTCACTGTGTACATATGAGCATGTTGAACTGTTGTTGGTCTTCATGTATAGTTGTTGTGCACTTTTGTTTCACTGGCTTGTGTTTTGCATTGAGTTGTACTCAGTTTAACATGAGTCTTGTTGCACTTTGGTCATTGTTAGACTTGAAGTCTAGTGTATATATATTGTGTATAATCATTGAAGTCTGGATTGCATCAAGTACATGTCCATATGCCTGATATGCTAGCACGAGTCTGGTACCTTTTGAAGCTTGATTTTCTGTATATTGATTCTTGTGCATTTATGGTTGGTCTGCACTTCCACATGAGTTCATATTGTAACTGTTATTGCTTTGAGGCCTATTCTTAACTTCCGTTAGTTCCCTGTATTTTGGAATGTGATTTTGGACTTAAGCTCTGTATATATGTATGGTATGCACTGTGTCTTCATTTGGCCTTGCTCATCTACTTGTATTTTCATGCTTAGAGTCTTGATTGAGATGGTAGCTGGACTTGATTCACTTGTTGTCAGTTGCCGTTTTAGTCTGGTTGCTTAATTGTTCTTGTGTCTGACCATATGTGTTTGATTTTTCTTGGTTGTTGTTGCTCCTTTTGAGTTGAAGTCTGAAGTAATATGGTCTTGCATTTTTGTTCACGATGTCTTCATGTGTACTCGAGTATTGCCTCTGTTCAGTATTTCTCAAGTGTACTTTGAATTTTTGGTCGAGGCTTGTTTTATATTGGTTTTTGAATTCTCGGTCCCGACAATTTTGTGATGTTTTTGTAGTGCACCTAAGTTGAACCTAGCTTTAGCTTGGGTTTGACCTTGTGCTCATATTGTGACTTTATTTGTATTACACTTGAATATTTGAACTTGAGTTGAATCCATCTTTTTTTTGGGTTTGACCTTATGCTCACCTGTCCCTGTAATTTTGTCAAGTGTATATCGGTGTGCACGACATTATGGCATGTACAGTGATACACTGTGCATGTCATAAGTTGTTCGTGTATGATGAATTCGAAATAAATGACGACGAACAACCCAAATAATTGAGGAAAATAATATTTTTGAAAACACATTTTATTTTACACTACAAAAAATATTTCTTTTCCAATTTTACTGCGTCAGTATTTATTTTGCAGATAACTCAGATGCTGGATTCAATCTGGAATAGAGTTGAAGATTAAAAATGAGTGAATGAGTGACATGTAGTGAGGTGCTAATGTAAATTATAAATTGTGATGTAATCAAAATTGTATTGTAATCAAAGATTGATATATATAGTGAGAGCCCAAATTTGTACTATTCAAAATTGTTATAAAATATTTGTTTGAATAAAATATCTGTTTGAATTTAAATTCTGTTCTATTTATCTTATTCAGGAAATATTTATTCAATTCTATGAAAATAAAATAGTACATTATCAAATACATTTAAATGAATATATATATATATATGTGTGTGTGTGTGTGTGTGTGTGTGTTTATCATCATCAAACAAAAATCATATACTAGCATATTCAACAATCTCCCCCTTTGATGATAACAAACATAAGTTTAAGATTTTGAATTTATTAAATGTATTTGAACATTCGATTTGCTTCCTTTTTTTGAAGGCTCCCTCTCTACAACAAAGCTCCCCCTTCATATATGCATGAAAATGTGCAAACGAACCTAGATGCAAGTAGAAAATACAAAACAAATTGACCTTTATTTGTCAAAATCTTAACTTTTCTCTTCCCATTTTGTTGTCAACAAAAGAGTAATAGTTTTTGAAAAATAGAGATAAAGTGATAGACATTAATAAACATTAATACCCAATTGAGTATAAATGTTAAATTTCAATAAAAAAATCAAAAAAACCATAAATACTCTGTTAGGCGCATATTCCACTTTAGAATGATAGGGGCGATGTAAAACCATATAGCTGTGTCTATTTGTGGTATATTTATATCAGGAATTTGAATATCTACTAACCATGCATAACCATTAGGTCTTTTAAATGAGATTAGTAGTATTCCAAATATTTAAAAAATTAATTCAAGTATCTTCTAACCACGCATAATCGTGAGGACTTTTAAATGGGATTAGAATCAACTTGACTATTTAATAATCAATTTTGATATGTGTTCCATTCATACATAACCATGAGGACTTTTAAATGATCATGAATGCACATAATAAAAAATTCCAAGTAATTCACCAATGCATAACCTTGAGGACTTTTAAATGAGAGTGAATACTTTAGATGTTTTTGTTGCAAAAGATATAATAAATTGAAAAAACGAATGATTTCCCGTTTAAAATACCATACATTGACTTGTTATATTGGATTTTGATGAGCAATGGTCGTTAGAAATATGATAGCAATAGAGATGGTCATGGAATTTTTAGCCATCAAAAGTTATTATAAATCATATTTAAATTTCTAAAGAAATTTACTAAATATACTGTCTCAAATTATAATATATGATTAATATCAACACTCATCACTTTTTTAATCACTATTTATCTTTTCGATAATTAGTAGGGAGTCAGATTTGTTAATGTAGTCATTTAAGATCAATTTCAAAAATAATTATAAAACCAAAATTTTAAAATGACTAATCTGAGACAAAGTCAACAAGAAATGATTTTCTGAAAGGGGTTTTATAAAAGAAAAATGTCTTCTAATTGAAATGAAAAATATGCAGATATTTTCTTTGAAAATTTGATGCAACTATTGAAGTCTTTTCATAAAACTCGTTCCACTAGTAATTTTTCTACCAACTAGATTACCAATGTAATCTGCGTCCGAATTTCCTTTTGACTCAAGATTATCATTAGTTGGATGTCATGGACCAGATCGTGAAGTATGCAGCAAAATATCTTAAAATCATTTTTAACAGCTTTTAAATGAATTTGACTTGAAACCATGCAAATAAACAAACGGTGAACATACTGTCAGATATGATAAACAAATATATCCACTTGTATCGTGAGTAATCAACAATCAATAAAACACCATCGTTAGTCCAGACACATCAATGTGAATTAATTAAAAGTCTCTAGAAATACTAATAGTTTCCTCGGCATAAAAATATATTTGGCCAACAATTTTGAATAAGTCAGAATCATAATCAACATTCATTATCACATAACTGGCTGATTTAATTCAGATTATGGTGCATATTATCACATTTAATATATCGTTCAAGATAAATATACCGTTACCTGTTTTACCTTTACGATAATTTTTCATTGTTGCCCATTGTGATTCTACCACCTTTATGCTAGGTTAAGGAACTTTGATTTGTCGCTCGTTGTGTGCCTAAAAAAGCCAGAATTGAGATAATACTGTTGTTGTTCTGTAACGACCCGATTTTTCGATGCCCGAAAATCGACATCAATACGTCCATTGTATTAAATACCAAACATTCGAATGCCGGAAAACCGATCCATTAGGGTTAAAGAAGAAGGAGGTAAAAGTAGAAATAGAAACAAACAATAACAGAATCTTACCATCGCAGCGGCACAAATATAATATCAAATAATAGCATTTATACAAAGAAAGCTGTAATTGTCAATTTACATTCAATACATCAGAGTACAACCATTTACAAATAGACCAGACAGTTGTATCAACCTGTCCCAGACTACTATCAATACAACTCAAATACAAAGCGGTAAACTCCATACGTTCCTGCCATCCAACTCGCCTCCTGAGATCCACAAAGTCCTAACCTGAAAATCTGTAATACTCGGTCTGATCCGATCATTGCATCAAAGTAACATCCAGGTTAGGCTGGAAACTAGCGTGAGTAAACTCATCTAGCATGAAATTCTAATGCATAAAGCTTATTTAAAACCCAGGGTAACTCATACTTCACTACAAGTTCTTAACTTATTATAGTCCAATACACATTTCACAAATCAAATCTACGCATCGTTACTCAGATTAAGTGTCCAATTCACTAAATTATTTCATTCCAGCCCATTAGATTCTAAATCAAAACTATAAAGAATCACTGTAGATTACTAATCGAAGTGGTTTCGGGTATTTGCTGATTACCCGACCTCGGTCTCTTCGAAACTAATGTTATCTTAAATCCAAGTTGTTTAAGTGAAAACAAATCAATTTATACTCAGAGTAACATATTCACATAGTGATTCTATTATAGATAAATAATCCATATTCACACACAATATCACATAGCATCACAATCACATACCACGGATAACAAATAACCCAAGGTATTCAATATAGTTTAATCATTCATAAGCAAGATGAATTAGTCACACCATTTTTAATTAATTAAACTAAATTAAATTAATTACTTCAATCATCTTTAAATCCTACTTACTTAACATTAATTAACTGCAAACCAATTAATTAATCATCCTTTAGTTACCCATTAAGTTTTCATAATTTCTTTCATTAAGTAATTATCCCATTGGTAAATTATCCTCAATTAATTAACCCTTAATTATTAATTGATTACTAATTAAATTAATTAACCTTTAACAAATTAATCCTTTAATTACTTACATCAAGTAATTATCTTTTAAAAATCTCATTATCCCCTAATTACTTCATTGAATAATTATCCCACAATCACTTAAGTGGATTAATTAATCGTTAATCACTTCATTAATTAATTATCAATTAATCACATTCATTTATTAACCTTTAATTAATCTCATTAAGTAATCAACTATCCTCTAATTAATTACATTTAGTATTATTCTTCAATTACTTATACTAAGTAGTTAACTGTCCTTTAATTACTTTAAGAAATTATATTTCAACTTGTAAAATCTTAAATAATTAAAACACCCAGTATACTTTAATTAATTACTTGTTATCATCATAAAAACCAAATCAATTTATTTTCAACATAAAAATATATATTTAATTTTGACATTTTAATCTTGGAAAGTTCACTTGAAAAACTTATTCAATAATTATGGCTTTGAAAGTTTGTTCATTTCTATTTGAAAACTAGTTACAAATTTCCTTTGTTTTTAAACCTTTAAAATTTTAAACAAACCCGATTTCCTAATGAAATTACCCAAGCCATATTTCAAAATTCTCGAGTAAATTCCGAGTTCAACCCAAGCCCATTTTCTTGTTTTAAATTTTAAATTATAATCCTTGTAACGCACATGCAAACAACCCGTACACACGCTCGAGTTCAAACCCCACCTCTCCAAGATCAGACTCGAGCTACCCTCTTATTCACAATTCCAACAGCAACCTAGAACTTCAGATACACCAATGATACCGTGCACCTACACCGACGGTCGGAGCAACTCCGACCAACACTGATGGTTCCACCAAGTTGCCCTTGAGTATCTCGACCTATATGACCCTCTAGAATTCACCCCGATCACCTGAAACGAAATAGAACAATTGAAGCACTATTAGACACCAACTATGTCAATCAACTCGCCTCGCACCACCACGCTCTGTCTACTAGAGACCCTGCTACCTTGCCCAGACCTTCGCCGTACGGTCACCTTCATTTTTCCCCTACCTAGCCTAACTCGACGACACCTCGTTGTCACACCAGCCATTCAAACATCGTCGACCTGAACCAACACTAAACCTTATTATGGCCTCGCCTCGCCGCCACGACGTTAGAGAAATCGATCCACTAATATTCTTATGCTCCACCCCCTCCGAACCTTCTCCTGGCCAAGCCTAAACCCCCAACATTGCTTGCCCCATCGGAAATCAACGAAATACCCAATCCCGTTCATCTTAAAAATTCACATCAAATACCAACTTAAAAATCACAATATTATTTTTAAAGTTCATCATTTTAGAATACGAATTTGATTATATAAATCAAAGTATGGAAATTTAACACTCGACTTTTGACTTGAGTTGATTTTCTCTGACATTTCTTATATTCCAGTAATCCTATATGTTGATCACTTAATAATATTTTTACAAATTAGATTGTGATCATTCAAATACTATTTATTTGAACATCAAAGCCTAAAGTGGATTAGGAGATTAGATTTAGAATTTTGAATAGGTTTTAGGACCTGTAAAGTAAGAATAGGGATTCATTTACCTGTGCACATAAAATATACAGGCGTGCAATCATATTTTTCATTTATATAAAACCATTTTTACCATCATATTTTCAAGTATGATCCAAACATCAAGATGTAATAACAGATCTAAGAGGTTTTTCTCACCTGTAAAATGAAACAGAGGACAGGTTTGAGCCTGGAAATGATTTTGACTTGATTCCTTTTAAAAAAACTGGTAATTGATCTAAAGCTTGCTGTTTAATTTGAATTACTTTAGGTAGTTGTTTGTGGAGATGAATTTACATGCTTGATATTGGAACTTGATCTTTGCTTTAATACTTTTTGGTTTTATTATTTCTTACAGGCTTTTGATTTCTTAAATTTTGGTTTGAGTAAAAGTTTTTTTTTTTTGAAAATGAAAGATAGAAGATGTAGGGATGTATTTATAACCTTGATTTAATCTTATTTATTATAAAAAAATAAAAGAAACAAATACACTTATTCAATTACATGTAAATTTACTTAACACTTGTTCACCAATGTCTTTTACATGTATTATTTTTTTATACATGTCTTTTTATAAAATCTTTATATTATAATATTTACACATGTAACTTACATGTAGTTTAAGTGTTTTTAATATCATTTTATATTATATTTTCAATTTATCTATATATATATATCTTATATTTTTTCTTAATATTTTCGAATTAACATATGTTTCAATATTATATCCATATATTTCCTTTAATACATTTTCTCTTTATTTATTTTTACGTAACCTTAAAGAAACGATATAGACTTTAATTATAAACAAATTAATAACCAAATATCTATACATACTGGTTTTAAATTTATTTATAAGATATTACCTTGAATTTCAAATCTAAGTTTTATTCACAAATCATAAATGTATGCAAAGTAATAGAATAGCTATCATATATAATTTTGTTTAGAAATGATAAATTTTGCAAATTTAAATAATTATAATAGAAGATTATCAAATTAATATTATCCACATATAAATATTTATTATAAGATTTATTTATTAAACATATAAATCAGTGTTTTCAATAGTAAAAATCTGTTAATAACAAATTATCAGATTCCCAAAAATCTAGGTTATCACGTTCCTCCCCCTTTAAATATTTTCATCCTCGAAAAGGAATGAAGCCAGAATTTGTTAAAATGCTTACTGTCAGCTTAAATTGCTCTTTGATCATTTTCAACTATAAATTCTTTTTATTTAGAAATTAAAATTTACATAATATTATCAAAATATCTTTATAAAATACTTTTTATAACTCGATGTCGCAACTAGTCCATTCTTGTTCTCATAGAAATTCAGTCATACGTTGATTAGGCGTGGGATTGAAATCTATAAGTACTTAGCAGATCCATTTTCAACATCCAGTGAAAATACTTAGGAAAACATTACAGAAAACATTTTTGAAAATAAAGAAAACATCTTTGGTGAGAATGCTCTGGAAATCATCACCCCCTTCCATGGTTGCAGTTAACTTGATGGTTACGTTGTCATCCCGGTAAAATACATAGATAAGTGTAAGCATCCGCGCCCCTCGATTACGCCATAGAACCCGCCACAGATCGTAGATACATCCCGGGTTACATTGCCATCGTGGAAAAAATCCATGTAACTGTAGGCATCAGCGCCCTTGATTTCCGCTGCTAAATGAAACTTCACCACTCGTACATAGGTCGCATACTACATCAGTCGAGTCCCAATGTAGCCTTAGGCTCCCACGGCCTCTCGAATTTCGCTATGTATCCATAGATTGCAGTCTACCAATGTTATGTTACCATCACGGCAAAATCAAACTAAGACCGTTGGCTCTCATAGCACACAAGACTTCCGCTATGGTCCATAGTAGATCGCAGTGACATCGAGCTACACTGTCGTCACAGCATAACCCAAATGTCTCTATAGGCATCAGCACCCTCGACTTTCGCTACCTACAACAAAAAATCCTCAGGAACTTCAGTTTGTCTGGACTTCCTTCCATGATTCAATTTAGAGCCTCCCCCTTAGGGCTCAAGGCAGAACCACCCCGTGGATTTCCTATGAAGTTCATTTCAATAGAAGCGCCTTTTCTCCAGTGCCAATCTTAAAGCACTTTATACTATACACTTATAGTATCTTTCAAATCAAACTCTATATCATTCATATAAATCTCCTTTACACAAAATCGATATCTCAAATCGATAGTTCCAAACTTGGCTTTCCAAATTCCCAAAATTTGATTTTCCTAAAAATCAAAAGCCCTTTCCAAATCCATAGGTTCCAAAACCTTTTTTCCAAAATCATTCTCATAAAACCATTTATACATATATATATATACACACCTTAACCTTTCCAAATTGAAAGTAATCTTTGGATCACTTGTATAGATTCCTCTTTTTATACTTCAAATATTTTCAAAAACCCTTTCTTCTGGTTCTAGATTCAACATTGGGGGCTTATCATATATAACGAATATATATAGCTTTTCTTATTTATACCAAAACCAATATTCAAGTTTGATTCCCTTATAAATTTATTCACCATACCACTTAATTTTCATAAAGTGAAATTCAAAAGATATCCAACTTTCACTTTTAGTTTCAAAATATACTTTTCTTTTAAAAATCATTTTTTACCTTTCAAATTTTCCAATATCAATTTCATTCAAGCACGTACGATGTACATATACCATCCGTACGCAATATCAAATCTGATCGCTCACTCGATCACACAATTTCACTTTCGAACTAGTATCGTCCAGCCAACATTCTAGTGCAGACTCAGACCTGGTTTCTTGATCAGAAATCATTCTCCTTGCATAGTCATAGCTATGATAGAGAATTCCCAGAATTAGCCAAAAATCCATATCCAGGGTTTTCCATCGAAAATCGAGTGAAAAATCCCAACTCGGATCGATATACTATCTCGAAATACTACGCTCGAATCTGGATCAAATCTTTATACGAATAGAATAATATATGTACATCCTACGTATTTATCTTCATTGATCGTTAGCTAAATCAATTCTCTTTTCTATTCACCTTCATTTTGATTCTATTCACTCATCCACAATTACTCCCAATTTCCATTTGGGTTAACACTTCAATTCTTATCTCAATTGGTATTCAATTATAGACAGTTTGCACTCTGACCAACTTGTATTAAGAAAATAGCTTAAAAACTTTTAAAATGTATAAGTAGTTGTAAAATGGTTATTAGTTGAAAAATGGCAGTAGAATAGTTAAGTAATTATAAAATAGTCAAATAGTTCTAAAATAGTAATTAGTTTATAAAATAGTTGTAAAATTATTGTAAAATAGTTAAATAGTTCCAAAAGTAGTTGTAAGATAAGTATAAGATAGTTTTGGGTTCTTAAAAGAAAAGTTGTATAGTAAATAGCTAGGAAAAATAGATATAAAAACAGTTATATTAAAATAATTTATTTGGAAAAATGGTTCAGAGCGAAACTGTTCAATTTTCAATCTCCATTTCCAATAAATTTCTAATTTCCACTTCCATTTAAATCGATTCAATTCCAGTTCAATTTGAATTAACTTCAATTCCCTATCCCAAATTCAAATCAATTCCAATTTGAATTTAAATTTGTTCAACTTCAATCACAGTTCCCACTTAATTCAAATCAAATTCAATTTGAACTAATTCAATTCAAATCTCAACTTTAAACCATCTCGAATTATATAAATTCGAGTTAAATTTTGAATGTTGATTTAATCCATTAAATCAAATTAACCTTTTTAAATCAACAACCTAAATCTTTAAACAATTTGATTCTGATTTCAAATTTCGAAATTCCATTTTAAATTACCTTTACATAACTTATTTCAAAGTTCAAATAAGAGTTCAAAAACAATTTTATCTTCAGAATCCAATTTTATCTTCCATCTTTGAAACCGATTCTTAAACAATTTTAGTTTGCAAGTTCATCTTTAACATTTAAATCTTAAGTTCAAAGTGATCCCATTCTATAATTACAATTTGTTTCAAGAATTAAGCCTTTTAAATAGTTTCAAAATAAGGCTTCTTTTTCATTTAATTTCAGCAATAAATATATAGACTATTTCAATCCACTTTTTAATTCATTTTAAACTAATCTATTTCACAGTTTAAAGATTATTAATAATAATAGGATGATATCAGTATAAAATAAATAAATATCCAAATTATTTTAAAACATCCATCCATAGCATCCATTACACATTTCCAGATCTCAAACCCATTTTGAGATCACACATAACTCCTATTTAAACCAACCATTTAACTTCCCTAAGTTAAATCTCAATTTCATCTTGTAAATTCTAATTCAGGTTGTTTTTTCAACTTATTTAACTTCTCCTAAGTTAAATTTAATTTATTCGATCTAGTCAATCTTACAAAATTTGAATTCTCCATTTCAAATTTTAAACTTATTATCAATATCTCTTCTCACTTATAAGTTCAAAGACTTATTTCACTTTGGGTTTTCACATCTCATTGCAAGAAGAAATTTAAAGCTCAACACTTAGAGTTTATTTCAAATCATCTTTGATATTATGTATATCCCTCATATATACATATTTATTTTCTTTGCACACCAAGTTATACTTCAATATTTTAAACCGCCTTTGGTTTTAGTTGAAAACAAATTTCCTGTAACGACCCTGAATTTCCGACCTAATTTAAGATTTTGAATCAATCATTTTAGTATAAAATTTGAAATTTATATACGTTCTCAGTTAATATCCAAACTTCGAATATAAAATGCGTCTAGCTAGTTATGGATACAGGAAAAATTTCGTCGCAAAATATCAAAGTAAAATTCGTTCACATTTTATTGCATATCAGACATTTTAAAGTGCATAATTTTGATCTTCCAAATCTAGATATTTTTTCACAGTAAGGTTGTCGAAAATATCTGATTGAGACACCGCCTTTTGTTTCGTCTAATTTCGTCGTCGTCTGCTTCATTTAAATTGTTTTATCAACGAATAATTTAATCGACGTAAAATTTTAAGTTTGATAGAACTGTCGTATCGTCTATATCTATGTACCATTTTAAGCGTCTCGTCGCGCCAATCAAAAAGGTATATTCATTTGTATAAATCGAAGTATTGCGTAAATCGTCGCACTAATTTAATCGTTCCAAACGGACCGGTTAAATGAATATTCAGCCTAAAATTGATAGCCCATTTACATTCAAAATTTTGAAAGAAAATCTTTGGCTGAAGTGAATTGATTAGTGTGGTTAGTAGCTGGTTGATAACATGGAAAATACGCAACATATCTCTTAATTCACAAAAATTTATATTCGCTGTTTGATGGTTCCTGACCATCAGCATACCTAGCTGAATATAAAAACTTCATTGATTCTTTTCACTGGCCTCGTTTCTTCCATTTGCTACAGGTAACAAAACATTTCTCCTATGACACCTATCTCCCCACTTCTCTTTTTATATTTCATTTCTCCTCTTTGCATCATGTTTCAAAAAAAAATCACCTCGCCATTCACTCCCGCCTATGCCACCTTCCCCTTCGACCGCGCCGCCGCCCACACCTCACCGTGCCGCTCGCCTACCCTTTGACCTCACCCTTCGACACCGCTGCTCCATCAGCTGAGACCGACGACCACAACAGACCTCGCCTGCGCCGTTCCCGCCTTCACCCTTCCCTTCACCTGCGCCACCTCACACCCACCGCACGCACCACCACCGTGACTTGCCACCACCACCTCACATGACCGCCACCGTAGCTCCACCTCCTACGACCCGAACACATGCAAGAAAAACCCGCAACCCAAACCCATTTTCTCGCCGATTAGTTCGCCCGCGCCACCATCACCTACTACCAGTTGCCGCCCTAAACCCGAGATAACCCAGTCCCAAAACGCCATGCCTTCCTTCCCCTGACCTGATCTGAGCCTATCATTATATTATACATACTTTTTTTTGAAAACAGTTTATACCTTGTTTTAAAAAAAATATTTCATGTTTACAAACAGTCGAGCACTACACATGATTTCATGAAGATTCATGGTTTGTTGCTGCATACATATATATACAGTGTGTATATATGTCAGATAGTATGTTGTAAAAGGGGTAATAACAGTATTGTTCTTCTTTGATTTTGTACAGCAACTATCTAAAGTCATCCACTTTGCAGCAGCACTCTCTCTTAGCTCCTTTTTCTCTTTCTTTGTTTATTGGTAAGTGTGTGTGTATATATGACTATATTTACATATATATATATATATATATGAATGTTATATTGGAAGTTGACGCGATATTATTTTTCTGCCAATGATTGCAGCTTGTTTGATTGTTTGTGTTTGTGTTGCGCTTGAGTCAAGTCTATTCGTGCCTCTTCGTGCCTGGTCGATCAATTCTCTTTAACCACTAATGGTGAATAAATTTTCATGACTTATATTATTATACAATGATAATCAAGTTTGGTTGATGATATTGGTGGTTATTTGATGTTAATATTGAATGTTAAATCGTTAACACATAAAGTGATAAATAATATACACTTGAATTAGACGTATGGTAGTTAACATTTTAAAATTTGACATGTATATACTTGAATTTGATTAAATTAAAATTTGCATAGTATAACCTTTGAAATGCCTAAATTTAATCGACAAGTAGGAAATATAGTTAGCGACACTTTGAAACAATATAAACTAATTTCATATCTTGTAAATTTTTAATGAAGTATGGACTTGAATTAAGTAGATAACAAGTGTAGAATCGCATGAAATAATAGTGCAATTTACATGGAATAATCTTTAATCTACATGAAATGATAGTATAGATTCAAGAAATAATTGTATTACTTTACAGAAATAATAATGTAAAATTAATACGATTATTGGGGATTATTTAAATTAATTATTGTGTTGTTGTTGATTGTTGTTATTGCTTGTTTATTTAGTTTGGCTCCATCCCAGTTATCACACTACAAGTTCCCTTTACTATCTCTGATTTGAATTGAAATGGATTCGGGTTGAAATGATAAATACCCAAATAAAACATTTGACCTAGGATAGATAATTAAATAAGAAAGCCGATTAGTCAAACGATTTGATTGGAAAAAAAATAGGTTTGAATTAGAAGGATTATGAGTGGGTTTAATTAAACTTGAAATTTTAATTCTAGTGAAATTCAAAGGTTATATATTTGATAAATTGAAACAAATGTTTAATGAAAATTATGTTGTTTAAATTGTTGAATTGAGTTTGAAATTTATTTAATAACAAAACAAATTTGAAACTTGCTTACTTAATAAATTTAACTTGTGAATTCAATTAAGTCAACTTATGAGTTTGGATAAAATTTAGATCAACTTAAGTGAATGATTTAATCAAGTAGAATTAAATTGAATTTGTTTTAAACGTTAAATTAACTTAATATGAATGATTAGTTAATGGAATGCATATATGGAATTAAATCAATATTTGAATTGTTTTAAATTGAATTGAAATTGAATTGTGAAACCAAATAGAAATCTTAAATTGGAAATTTGAATTACGGAAATTGATATTGGAAGTCAAATGGAATGTTGACTTTTGAAGTCTAAGTGAAATTGATCTTGATTTTAAAAATTTATTAAATGACCAATTGGAGTAATAATTACGTAGTTATTAAAAAGTCCGGGATCGGTTAGGGACATACTCTCTGTCTAAACTGAAAACCACTTTAATAACTATTATACGCGGAGTGTGATCCAGAATGAAGTGGTTGGAATGATGTACGTTGATGATTGAAGAAAGAGAACGATAATGGATGAACTTGACACTAGTGTCAAATTGGAAATGACTTAAATAGGAGCCGTGCCGGGCCAATGAGGTTAGCTACCTCTAGCGAGCAAATTTCTTTGTAAACTACTCATTACTTGTTTTTGATTGGTGCGCACCCTTGAATTTAGAGTGTTGTATCATGGTGTTACGATCGTTGCGGCGATGCGTTCTCACCTGTCCGAATTAGGTAAACGGTAGTTTCACTATCTTGGGTATTGCCTCATGTGTCTTGTCATACTTGTATCCCTATGCGCGACCACTACGATTTGTTCTGTGTTATACCTATGGAGTACTCCCTGATATCCCACTAGTTTACGGTGGATTTTACAGTGTTATATAAACTATAATGCTATATAAATGTGTCGAGGAGAATAATTGTAACGCCTTAACAATATTTTGATACTTTATATTACTGTTAGACATTATCTACCTAGCATGAACTATCATATATACATAGTTTAATAGATCCTGAAAGATGTTCATTCCATTCATCTTTGAGTTATTATTATTTCAAATTTGTGCCATATTATCTTGTATAAGAATATATGTCCCGACTCGAGTGTTTGTTTGTGCTTATGCTCGGGTCAGTTTGAGGATTTCTATTGTCGAGTTGCTTGGAAGTTGAAGACTTTAAAGACTATCATTTATCTTTATCAGTATTGCTCTATTCTATTATGATACTTGTACCAGACATCTATGTATTTCTATTTCTACCGTTTGTTTGGGACATTGTTGTATTTACTTAGTAGTTTCATGAACTACTAATATGATATTGTTGTAATTCCGCTGCGTTGTTATGTTATATTATATCTGTCTGTGATTCTATGATGATTCTCATTTATATACATGTACTCCATTTATGATTCGTGTTTGTACTATTTAAGCTGACATGTGTGGATAATTATCAATTTATATGGCCTAAATATACGGGTTGTTACGGTTGGTATCAGAGCTTTCTTTTCCGAAAACCTTAGCCTATGGAGATGTAAAGCTCATTAGAGATAGGGTAACAATATCCTAGAATGACGAGAATCATTTCAGAATTTATATCTTTTTGATTCCATCCTTCTTATTGGATTCGTTTGATTAGAATTTCCTTAAGTTCTATAAATTTCTATCTTTGATTCTGAATCGCTTTTGGTATTCCAGGATGAGTACCAGAAGGAATGCCAGAGGTGGTGGTAGAGGAAATGCTCCTGCACCACGTGCCCCAGCTCTGGCAGTCAAGTTCTCTACTCTTAGCAAAGAGTACACCCAACTTGGTGGCATCAAATTCTCTGGATCCGAGAGCATCAGTGGAGCGCAAAGTGGCTGAAGAGCCTGGAAAGGATCTTCACTGGTCTTGAGATTACTAACACGTAGAAGCGTCAATTGTCCGCTTGTTAACTTCAGGATGCGGCATAGGATTGGTAGGAGTCAGTTCCTCCTGTACTGATGAGGAAACTATCACCTTTGTAAAATCGAACTGAAATTTCATTCAAATAATTCCCTCTATCTCTTCGAATCTTGACTCATCTTTGTCTCGCTTGTGAATAGGGTTCTTTTTCGGCTCATTGGATGCCAAAGGCTGGAAAGGCTCAGCTTTATCGATCATTTATGGACCTCAAGCAGGGTAACATGAATTTCTTCGAGTATGAAAGGAAGTTTAACGAACTCTCCAAGTTCGGACTTGGCTTGATTTATACACCACTTCTGAAAAACGAGAAATTTATTCATGGAGTACGTCAAGAGTATTATGATCTCATCATAGCTCATGTCCATGGCACTTTCATCGAGCTGAAGGATTATGCCCTTAGATATGAGGAAAACCGACGGGTGCATTAGGCACCAAGATACCAGTTGCTCAGCCATCCTCTAGTCAGACTGGAAAGAGAAAGCCGAATTTTGAGCAGTAAAGGAAGAACTGGTAGAAGACAACTGGGCTTGGTTATTCACAGAAGAAGCACATCGACTTATCCTCTATCACCTGATTCAACTGCAATCAGAATGGTCATTATGCCAGAAGTTGCGCATCCCCAATGGAAGCCGCTATCCCTCCACCAGCTCAGATAGCCAAGAGAGATGTATGTCACATTTGCCTACAGCCGGGACATTTCAAGAAGGATTGCCCTACCAAGAAGAAGGATACCCTGTCTGGATTTTTTGCTATTACCACCCCTACCCCTGAAGTTCAGGATGACTGAGGTAAATTACAGAGTACTTTTATGTTGCATATTTTACCCGTTAAAGTTCTATTTGATACTAGAGAAACACATAGTTTCATATCTATTGATTTGTGTAATAAACTTGAATTGGACCCATTCTTGCCTCAACTTTCTTATGTGTATCAAATCCCATCGGAGGACCCGCTAACCTCAAAAGGGTATCCAAATATGTCACGCTTATGTATGGTATGAATCGTTTCACTTGGGATTTCTATGTCCTTGGATTCGAGGCATTCGATATCCAATTAGGTGTTGATTGGCTACAGAAGTTCAAAGCCGTTATCTCTTGCAAAGCTCGAACCGTCTCTCTAATTGACGACAGGAGTAAACCTTTATTTATTAAAGTTAAATCGTCTCAGGAGTGTGCTGGAAGTTTTATATTCTCTCTTGACTCTCATCCGAATGATCTAAGCTCTAGCCCGATTGTTCATCTTTTTCCTGATGTATTTGGAGAAGTCAATTCTCTACCACCTCCGTGGGAAATCGAATTCCGCATTAATCTTATCCCAAGTGCTTGACCAGTAGTTCTCCCTCATAGGAGAATGGCTCCTAAAGAGAAAGCAGAATTGAATGCTCAGATTGAAGATTTATTTGCTAAAGGCTTGATTAGGCGAAGTCATTCAGAATGGGGAGCTGCAGTTGTATTCTTCACAAAGTCAGATGGTTCTCTTAGAATGTGTGTAGACTATAGAGAGCTAAACAAGCTCACACTCAAAAACAGATACCCAATGCCCCGCATTAATGATTTATTCAACCAGCTCCATGGAGCTAAAGCTTTCTCTCAACTCGTTCTGGCTACCGGCTTCCACCAACTCAGAATTGCTAAGGAGAGTATTCCTAAAACAGCGTTCCGTACTGATAATGGTTTCTTTGAATGGCTGGTTATGCCGTTCGGCCTAACCAATGCTCTAGCTTACTTCGTTGATTTGATGAACAGAGTTTTCCGTGATATTCTTAACAAGTTTGTTCTTGTTTTCATCGATAATATTCTCGTATTCTCTAAATATGAGAAAGAACATAAGTCACATTTGGCTTTTGTTCTTGAAACTCTTCGTAGTCTTCAACTTAAAGCTAAGTTCTCGAAATGCCACTTTCGGAGAGATGAAGTTCGATTTCTTGGCCATATTGTTTCGAAGAATGGGATTTCGGTTGATCCAGCTAAGATCGCCGTAATCAATGTAAGTTCTATCATTATTTGTCATTTCTATCCAAATATCTGATCTCTATCTAAACTCGAATCCCTTGAATTTGCAGGATTGGGAGACTCCCAAAACTCTTACAGATATTCGTAGCTTCTTGGCTTGGCCGGCTATTATCATAGATTTATAGAAAATTTTGCTCGTATTGTCGCACGGCTCACCGTACTGACCAGAAAGGATGTCAAGTTTAATTGGAATGAAAAGTACGAATTAGCCTTCAATGAGATGAAGCGAAAGTTGACCTCTACCCCATTTCTTATAGTTATTGAAGGAAGCGAAGGTTTGACCGTCTACACTGATGCTTGCCGTGATGGATTAGGTGCAGTTTTAATGCAGAATGGAAAGGTCATTGCATATGTTGGTCGTCAGTTAATGACGCATGAAGAAAATTACGCAACTCATAATTTAGAGCTCCTCGCAGTTGTATTTTCTCTGAAGCTATGGAGGCATTAACTTTTGGGACCAAATTTGAATTATTTACAGACCAAAGTCATTGAGATATATTTTCTCATAGAAGGATTTGAATCAGAGACAAGTCCAATGGCTCGAATTCCTAGCAGCATATGATCTCAATATTAACTCTACTCTAGAAAAAGCAAATGCCGTAGCCGACGTTTTGAGCAGAAACAAAGCAATGATATGTTGTAATCTTGTAGAAGGAATGTTATTTCAGCTCGTTGTCTCCCAATCTCTTATGGATCACATCATAGCTAAGCAATATGAGGACACCTTGCTCTATCGTGTCAAGGAAATAGTTCTCGGTAAAGTCAGGAATGTTGACAGTAAAATGGGTGCACAAATAGATAGTAATGGAGTTTTGAGGATTGACAACCGAATTTGTGTTCCAAATGTTGATTGTCTAAGACAGGAAGTGCTTAGAGAAAACCATCAATCCTCGCTTTTGTTTCATCCAGGAGTCACGAAAATGTTTCAGAATATGAAGATGTTATATTGGTGGAGTGGGATGAAGTGTGATATCTCTACCTATGTTAGTAGATGCACAACTTGTCAACAAGTTAAGACCGATCACAGAAAGACGGCAGGATTGCTTCAATCTCAAGAGATTCCAAGTTGGAAGTGGGTGCAGACCTCCATGGACTTTATTGATGGGCTACCAAGGACCAGAAGAGGTAATGAGAGCATTTGGGTGATTTTCCATAGGCTGACAAAATCCGTCCATTTTATTCCAATTAAAACCACTAGTACTGCTTCGAGTTTGGCCGAGATATATATGAGGGAAGTTGTTATACTTCATGATGTTCCGTCTAGTATCGTATGCGATAGAGATCCTATTTTCACTTGTAAATTATCGAAGGCATTTCAAGATACCTTGGGGACTAAACTGAATCTGAGCACGGCTTACCATCCTCACACAGATGGCCAAACTGAGAGGGTGAATCAGATTTTGGAACATCTTCTCCGAGCTTGTATTATAGACTTTGGCGGATCCTGGAAGACCATCTCCATTTGGTTGAATTCACGTATAATAATAGTTATCAGGTAAAATCAAATATCGATTTGAATAGTATATTTGAACTGGAGATAATTATCTTTAATAAATCAGGCGAGTGTTGATATGGCGCCGTTCGAAGATTTATATGGATGGTCGTGCAAATCGCCAGCTTGCTGGATTGAGCCAGGAGACCGATTAGTGCTTGGCCCAGAAATGATTATGGAAGCTTCCGAGAAAGTTGAAGAGATCAGGGGAAAGATTAAGACGGCAAAAGACAGACAGATATGCTATGCTGACAAAAGGAGGAGAGATCTCGAATTTAGTGTGGGGGATGAAGTATTTCTCAAAGTGTCGCCTGTGAAGAATGTTATTCGGTTTGGAAGGAAATAAAAGCTCGCTTCCAGATTTGTTGGCCCGTTTGAGATTACGGAAAGGATTGGACCCTTGGCATATAAAATCGCATTACCAGAGCAGTTTGTCAGTGTGCACAATGTGTTCCATGTCTCACATCTCTGCAATGTGGTGCACGATCCATCTATGACCATTCCCACTGCTCAGTTGGAAGAGTTAGTCATCGAGCTTGACTTGACCATTGAGAGAAAGCTACTTTGGATAGTCGACTAAGATATGAAACAACTTAGAAGGAAGATAGTAAATCTCATTAAAGTTTAATGGAGTTCGGATGACCGAGATTGCACATGGGAACTGAGGATAGTATTCGAGATTTAAACCCTGAATTGCTAATTCCAGGTATAATCATTTTTCTCAAAATCTATCTTGATTTCTTGCTTATTTCTTTTCTTCTTCTTCCGTCTTGTTCCTTTTCGAGGACGAAAAGTTTTGAGTAGGGGAAATAGTAACGACCCTGAATTTCCGACCCAAATTAAAATTTTGAATCAACCATGTTAATATAAAATTTGGAATTTATATACGTTCCCAGTTAATATCCAAACTTCGAATATAAAATGCGTCTAGCTAGTTATGGATATAGGAAAATTTTCATCGCAAAATATCGAAGTAAAATCCATTCACAATTTATTGCATATCAGTTCATTTTAAAGTGCGTAATTTCGATCTTCCGAATCTAGATATGTTTACACAGTAAGGTTGTAGAAAATATCTGATTGAGACGTCGCTTTTCGTTTCGTCTAATTTCGTCATCGTCCGCTTCATTTAAATTTTTTTATCAATGAACAATTTAATTGGCGTAAAATTTTGAGTTTGAAAGAACTGTCGTATCGTCAATATCTGTGTACGTTGTAAGCGTCTCATCGCGCCAATCAAAATGGTATATTCATTTGTACAAATCGGAGTTTTGTGTAGATCGTCGCACTAATTTAATCGTTCCAAACGGACCGGTTAAATGAATATTCAACCCAAAATTGATATCCCATTTACATTCAAAATTTTGAAAGAAAAAAAATCTTTGGCTGAAGTGAATTGATTAGTGTGGTTAGCAGCTGGTTGATAACATGGAAAATATGCAACATATCTCGTAATCACCAAAATTTATATCCCCTGTCTGATGGTTCCTGACCATTAGTATACCTAGCTGAATATAAAAACTTCGTTGTTTCTTTTCACTAGCCTCGTTTCTTCCATTTGCTACAGGTAACAAAACACTTCTCCTCTGACATCTATCTCTCCTCATCTCTTTTAATATTTTGTTTCTCCTCTTTGTGTCATGTTTTAAAAAAAAATACCCCGCCACCCATTCCCGCCTACGCCACCTTCCTCCTCGACTGCGCCACCGGCTACACCTCACCGTGCCACTCGCCTACCCCTCGACCTCACCCTTCGACGCCGTAGCTCCATCACCTAAGACCGACGACCACAACAGACCTCGCTTGCGCCGTTCTCGCCTTCGCCCTTCCCCTCGGCTGCGCCACCTCACACCCACCGCACGCACCGCCATCGTGACTTGGCACGGCCACCTCACATGAGCCATCGTAGCTCCACCTCCTACGACCCGAACAAACGCAAGAAAAACCCGCAACCGAAACCCATTTTCTCGCCGAATAGTTCACCCACTCCACCACCCCTACTGCCAGTTGCCGCCCAAAACCCGAGACAACCCGGTCTCAAAACGCCGTGCCATCCTCCCTCTGACCCGATCCGAGCCTATGATTATATTATACATACTTATTTTCTTTTGAAAACAGTTTATACCTTGTTTTAAAAAAAAATAGGTTTCCTGTTCACAAATATTCGAGCACTACACACGATTTCATGAAGATCCATGGTTTGCTTTTGCATACATATATACAGCGTGTATATATGTTGTAAAACGGGTAATAACAGCTTTGTTCTTCTCTGATTTTGTACAACAACTATCTGAAGTCATCCACCTTGCAACACTCTCTCTTGGCTCCTTTCTCTCTTTCTTTATTGACTGGTAAGTGTGTGTGTATATATGATTATATTTACATATATATTTGTGAATGTTATATTGGAAGTTGACGTGATATTATTTTTCTGTCAATGGTTGCAGATTGTTTGATTGTTCGTGTTTGTGTTGCATTCGAGTCAAGTCTATTCGTGCCTCTTCGTTCCTAGTCGATCAATTCTCTTTGACCACTAAATGTGAATAAATTTTCACGACTTATATTATTATACAATGATAATCAAGTTTGGTTGATGATATTGGTGATTGTTTGATGTTAATATTGAATGTTAAATTGATAACACATGAAGTGATAAATAATATACACTTGAATTAGACATATGGTTGTTAACATTTTAAAATTTGACATGTATATACTTGAATTTGATTAAATTAAAATTTGCATAGTATAACCTTTTAAATGCCTATATTTAGTCGACAAGTAGAAAATATAGTTAGCGACACTTTAAAACAATATAAACCAATTGCATATTGTGTAAATTTTTGATAAAGTATGGATTTGAATTAAGTAGATTACAAGTGTAAAATCGCATGAAATAATAGCATAATTTACATGGAATAATCTTTAATCTACATGAAATGATAGTGTAGATTCTAGAAATAATTGTATTACTTTACATGAAATAATAATGTAAAATTAATAAGATTATTCGACAATATTTAAATTAATTATTGTGTTGTTGTTGACTGTTGTTATTGCTTGTTTATTTACTTTGACACCATCCTAGTTATCACACTGCAAGTTCCCTTTACCATGACTCTGATTTGAATTGAAATGGAATCGGGTTGAATTTATAAATACCCAAGTAAAACACTTGGCCCAGGATAGAGAATTAAATAAGAAACCCGATTAGTCAAACGATTTGATTTGAAAAAAATAAGATTTGAATTAAAAGGAATAATGAGTGGGTTCAATTGAACTTGAAATTTTAATTCTAGTAAAATTCAAAGGTAAATATTTGATAAATTGAAACAAATGTTTAATGAAAATTATGTTTTTTAAATTGTTGAATTGAGTTTGAAACTTGTTTAATAACAAAAAAATTTGAAACTAGTTTACTTAAGAAATTTAACTATGACTATTTAATTAAATGAGTAAATAAGTAAAATTGAATTTCTTTAATAAGAAACAAATTTTGATTTATTAAATGAATTGGATATAACTTTTGATTTAAGAATTTAATTAGCGAATTCAATTAAAGTCAACTTACGTGTTTGGATAAAATTTAGCTCAACTTAAGTGAATGATTTAATCAAGTAGAAATTAAATTAAATTTGTTTTAAATGTTAAATTAAGTTAATTTGAATGATTAGTGAATGGAATGCATATATGGAATTAAATCAATATTTGAATTGTTTGAAATTGAATTGAAATTGAATTGTGAAACCAAATAGAAATTTTAAACTGGAATTTTTGAATTATGGAAATTGATTTTGGAAGTCAAATGGAATGTTGACTTTCAAAGTCTAAGTGAAATAGATCTTGATTTTAAAAATTTATTAAATGACCAATCAGAGTAATAATTACGTAGTTACTAAAGAGTCCGGGTTCAGTTGGGGACATACTCTCTGTCTAAACCGAATATCACTTTAATAACTATTGTATGCGGAGTGAGATCCAGAATGAAGTGGTTGGAATGATGTACGTTGATGATTGAAGAAAGAGAATGATAATGGATGACATTGATACTAGTGTCAAATTGGAAATGACTTAAACATGAGCCATGCTAGGCCAATAAGGTTAGCTACCTCTAGCGAGCACATTTCTTCGTAAACTACTCATTAATTGTTTTTGATGGGTGCGCACCCGTGAATTTGGAGTGTTGTATCGCGGTGTTGCGATCATTGCGGTGATGCGTTCTCACCTGTCCGGATCAGGCAAACAATAGTTTGACGACCTTAGGTATTGCCTCATGTGCCTTGTCATATTTGTATCCCTATGCGCGACCACTACGATTTGTTTTGTGTCATACCTATGGAGTACTCCCTGGTATCCCACTAGTTTACGGTGGAGTTTACAGTGCTGTATAGACTATAATGCTATATAAATGTGTTAAGGGGAATAATAGTAATGCCTTAACACTATTTTGATACTTTATATTATTGTTAGACATTTTTTACCTAGCGTACACAACTATATATAGATAGTTTAACGGATCCTGAAAGATGTTCATTCCATTCATCTTTGAGTTATTATAATTTCAAATTTGTGCCATATTATCTTGTATAAGAATATATGTCCTGACTCGAGTGTTTGTTTGTGCTTATGCTCGGGTCAGTCTGAGGATTTCTGTTGCCGAGCTGCTTGGATGTTGAAGACTTTGAAGACTATCATTTATCTTTATCAGTATTGCTCTATTCTATTATGATACTTATACCGGACATCTGTGTATTTCTATTTCTACCATTTGTTTGGGACATTATTGTATTTACTTAGTAGCTTCATGAACTACTATTATGACATTGTGGTAATTCCGTTGCGTTATTCTGTTATATTATATCTGTCTGTGATTCTGTGATGATTCTCATTTATACACATATACTCCATTTATGATTCGTGTTTGTGCTTTTTAAGTTGACATGTGTGGATTATTGTCAATTTAAATAGTCCAAATATACAAGTTTTCACATTTCTTTAAAATTTTCATACAACTCTTGTTTGAAACAGGACCTTTTCATTCAAATACATTGTAAATAATACTATTTATTATTTATTTTATCACTTTGAAACAATTTCAAATTTCTGGACCTAGAGTTAAAACTTCACAATTTAAATTACCTTCAATTCCAATTTATAAGTCATACTCACCTAAATGGTTACTTCCCCAAAACATTTCATTTTGCTTAATCATTAACAAATATTTCATTATTAAACACAACAACCATTTATGATAATAACCAAGATTATCATATCTGGATACCAATTCATTATTATCTTATTCTGAAAACACTTCTACAAATTCAAGATTTTAATTTCAGTTTGGTTCCATTTCAAACTTATCTTCGTTTAATTCCAATTTGGTTATATTTTTATTACCACTTGATTCTCATTATTTTATTTAATTCCAATGATTCAACAACCAATTACCTTGATATTTATAATAATCAGAAAGAAATATTGCTTTGCATATCAAAATATAATCTTATATAAAAATCATTTATTTTTAAAACCAAATAAAAATCTCTATATAAGAAAATAACAAGTACGATCTTATATACTCAACTCAACCCAATCTAGGGTATTACTGAACCTATCTTTAATGTGTAAACCCACCGGACTAAGGTTCTCGCTTAACCTTCTGCTCTGATACCAAAATGTAACGACCCGATTTTTTGACGCCTGAAAATCGACATCAATACGTCCACTATATTAAATGCCGAACAATCGAATGCTGGAAAATCAAACCATTAGGGTTAAAGAAGGAGTTAGAAGAAGAAATAGAAACAAACAATAATAGAATCTTACCTTCGCAGCGGAACAAATATAATATCAAATAATAGCATTTATATAAAGAAAGCTGTAATTGTCAATTTACATTCAATATATCAGAGTACAACCATTTATAAATAGACTAGACAGTTGTATCAACCTGTCCCGGACTACTATCAATACAACTCAAATACAAAGAGGTAAACTCCATAAGTTCCTGCCATCCAACTTGCCTCAGCTCCAGAACGTCCTAACCTGAAAATCTATAATACTCGGTCTGACCCGAGCATTACGTCAAAGTAACACCCGGGTCAGGCTGGAAACCAGCGTGAAAAAACCCTTCTAACATGAAATTCAAATGCATAAAACTTATTTGAAACCCGGGGTAACTTGTGACGACCCGCAAATCTGTACCCCTTGAGTCAACACTTTCTACATCAACCAACTCAAGATGAACGGAAATACGAACCATTTGGGTTAAAGAAGAAGAGGTAGAAGAAGAAAGTAGAAAACAACATCAGAATCTAACCATCGCAGCGGAATAAAATATAATAGATAACAAATGATCTTTACACAAAAACAAATATATCTATTAATACATTACATCATCAGAGTACGTCAATCACATAACACACAATTGGATAGTAACCATAACCTATCCTCACACAACTGAATACACAGGGGAATATAAATCAAGTACGGAGTACGCATCGCCATCCAGTTCGTCTCCTGAGCTCCACAGCATCATATCTTGTATTCTACAATACTCGGTCTGACCCGAGCATTGCAGCCAAATAACACCGGAGTCAGTCTGGAATACCAGCGTGAGAAAACCACACTCAATTTGATTATTAAATTTTCAAAATCCTTTGAAAAGCAAAAGCATCTCGTAAGACCACACCACAAATAAACATGTCGGGTTTTTACCTTACGATAGCTAAAACACTTTTTATTAAAATTCTCTGATATTATAATAGAGTCTAAAGAAAGTAAAATAGAATCTAGCTGAAATGCTTGCATCTCACGTTTCAGCAATAGTTGGGCACAATCAAAACCGTACGGGCGCGTAGGGAAAATGGATTTTCAACTGATGACTAGGCACTGGGGTACCACCTGTCACGATACCTGGTCTAGATCAACATACCGAGGATCACCCCCGAGCACCTACAACACAAGAACCGGACTACCCCTTACTAGATAATCCCAAGTAAGATCATCCCAAGGTTGTGATCGACAACCGCACCACTAAGCAGAAATAAAAGGGACATCTAGACAGGGATGACCTCACCGGAAATGGGTACTACCCACCAAGCCTCGCTGCATAACCCCTGATTTTCAGTTATTATCGGTTGATGAGGCTTGAGGCTAAGCATTTCTTTTTTTAGAACGTTTCACTTAGAATGCTCATCGTCCACCTGACGATGTTCTGAAAGCATTCATCCATACAAGTCCGTCCCGGGTTCGAGCGGAACCGAAGGCACTATTCCTACTACATCCATTTTGGAAATATCCTCAGGATTAGTAGCGACTAGCCCTTGCACTTCACTGCTCCATCTTTCACTCCGAACTTGTTTTTCCATGAAAACATACAAACCGGATCGAAGTGGTTTTCGAGAAATAAATCCCGATCCCGGTCTCTTCAAAACAATCAGCGAATTGGCCATTATTGATAGTCGGTTATTTAACTATCAATTAACATTTACAAACAACCATCCAACATAAATAATTTCTCCAAATTATTTATTATTCTCAAAATATCTTCGCAAGATATATTTCCACTTTTCAATTCCTTTTTGAAAACAGTTTCAAACTATCTTCCTTTTATAGAATAAATTTCCCAAATATTTTCTATTTCCACTGAAATTACCAAGCACAAAACTTAAGATTTTTAAATAATTTAAAAAAAACACTTTATTGTAAAATATGCTTTAACATTTAAATTTAGAAAAACTACTTTAATACTTAATTAAAAATAATACTTTAGGAATATTTAAAATAAGGTTATTTCATAAAATTATAAAACTAGATTTTCTTCTTTAAACAAATTACCAAATCATCCTTTAAATAATTATTACGATAATAAATTTTGAAAAAAAATACTTACTTTAGAATTTAAAAATTCAGAAATAATAAATTTTCTAAAACATGCTTTTTAAAACAACATTAAAACTTTTATCTTATATTTAAAAATTTACTTTGAAAGTGTACTTGGCTATCCAGGGAAATATACTTCTCTTCACATTCTTTAAAAATAAATCGCTATTTATTTTTAAGCAAAATTTTCCCATTCTTTTGTTAAATTCCCATTGTGAATTTATTTTTCTAAATATCGACTGATATATCACTTTGCTTTTATAAACTCAGTTTATAAATTTCATAGCCACATTGTCCTTTAAAAACCTCGGTTTTACACACTAAAATCAATTCCCAAATTGATTTCCAATTTACTCCATTTATTCCAAAATCCATTAACTTCATATTTTATTCCTTAACTATGATTTAAAATACTTTAACTGAAAATACCAATTTTAGATTTCCCAAATCACTTCTTTCTTCTTTTAAATAAATTTAAACTTGAATTTTAAAGTAATTCTTTATTTCTTTAAATGATATCACTTAAGTTTACAGTTCATTAATTTCTGTTTATTCAAAATTCTTCTTCTTTTTCTTTCCATACTCGAAATTATTTATTAGTATTTTAATATCACTTCCACTTCTTTTCCATTCATTCTTAATTTATTCAAATTCGCTATAATTATTATACTTAAAACTCCACTCTTTTATTATCTTTCCAAAAATTCAATTTATATATGTTGATAACTCAGCCGAAATATATTCAAGCAACCCATAGCATCCAATATTCCAATATAATTCATCATAGAATATCAAATAATCACAACAGAGAATATTAAATAATTTAAATAAATGTTGAGGAATCCAGTTTCCCTCCAACCTGTTTCCCTGCATCCATAGACGTTAGCATAATATAAAATACCAATTCCACTTCGAGGTGGAATATCGTGGTATATGGGATTAATATAATATCATCCGCTATTATGCGGCGCAAAGGGTCTCATCCGCTATATATTGCGGGAAATCAATCATTCCAAGATATATTATATACTACTATATATAATATAACACACCAAATCAAATCAATCAATCAACTTAAATTTAACCATTTAAATTTAAATCAAACCAGATGAGTGAGATTAACTCATCTTTGCATTTGTTTGCAGTCCACTTCAATTCTGTCTTGGTTTCCTGGTTTATAACCTTGTATAAACATTATATTTTTTTTATTAGCATTCGAGTCAATTTGAACAATTAAATTTCAATTCATAATTTAATAAACCAGTGATTCATTTCAAATTAATAGTTTAATTTATAGAATACATTTAGCAACGAAACAAATTCCTTTATTCTCTTAAATAATATCACTTAAGTTTTGAAATTCATTATTTCTTTGATTATTCACTTGGAATTTATTTATAATTTTTTTTCTAAAATCACCTTAATAATTTTTTTTAAATAGACCAGTAAATTAAAACATGTGTGTATGTCTATATTATTTTTATATTTTGGAAAACACCAATATTTATAAAATGATCCACATTACTGTTTAACTTTTCTATTCTCCTATATCTCACATATGTATATACTTTCTACTTTTATTATACATATACATATAATTATTAGATTAAAACAGAACTGTTTTGTATATATCCCTCTAAAATAAAATAATTTTATTTTATTTTATTTTTTTAAAACAGTTTACAACCAAACTATATATATATATGTGTGTGTGATTTTTTTTCTATGAATGAATCCAACTTCAAAATCGAAACACGAAAAAAAGATCACAAAATCATACCCACGAAGAGAATCGGCCCTGACCTAGCTGCTACTGCCTCCACGCCTTACGCACGCCTCCCTAAGTCCACGCGCTTACCCCATACCGCTGCCATGACCCTTCCGCATCGTCGATCTACCCAGTACCCAAGCTCGCGACCAGTTCGCTTGCCGCAACCCCACTGTATCGATCGAAACTCGAGATGTTGACTGTCGCCTCCCTCCTCGGTGTCCATGCGCCTTCCTCGAGATTCAGCCCTGAATTGCCTCGATGCTTCGACCCCCAACTTCTATGCGCATGCGATAACTAGACGACACTGCGAAGATATCGGCTTGACGAACGAGTCGCGCTCGATTTCCCTTCGACATCGAGTCGATTACGATTCGAAATCGTATTCGATTTCAAACCCCCTTTTTCTTTTTCTCTTTGGTTTTTATGAGAGGATCGAATTCGAAAGGATTCGAATCCGCAAATTCCATTCTCTCAGTTTATTTGATAATAGTTCTGGAGGAATGTAAAAGAAAAGTGTGCGATTTTACAAGTGAAGAAGGTGGTCTCGAGTATTCTTATATTCTTGCTTTAAAAGAAAGGAATTCAGAAGATTTGATATTGATAGGGGACAAGGAGCCACGATTTAAGGGTGACGGTAGTATATGGAAAGGACTGGAAAAGGGTTGATGTGAAATAATTTCAACTACAGTTGACTAGTATAAAATTCAATTGAAATCCAAATTCAAACCGTTCCGATAAATGCAACTTAAAAACTTGACCTCCTATCGAGGCGTGTCGCTAGACGTTTATAATGTTATACCCCTATTCCGAACGCAATGGAAAAGGTTTCGAGCCCTAATTCGATCATATGGAGAAGATAGCTTTTTAAATCGACTGTTTAATCTAATTTAAATTAAATTATTTCTAGGCGTTTTCAGATCGTACAACCAAATGGTAACTCCAAATGCTACTAAACTTGAAATCCGATAATAATACAATATTACGGATTCAATGGAACTAGTTTCATCGAATTCCAAGACTGCGCCTCGGAAGGCTATTTTTAGATTCAATTTAAACTATAAAATTTTAAAACTGAACAAATCACTGTTAAATTCAATTTTAAAACATCTATTATCCTCGGCACTATCAATATAAATTTTACAAGCCTTCAAATTATTTTTAACAGGCTTAAAATTCCAAAATCAACATTTTACCCAACTTCAAATTATTTAATTTAATAATTAAATTACCCAATAAATGGTGATATTTGAATTCAAGTTAAAAATTAACTTTTAAACATTTAAAATCAATTAAATATTCCTATTTCAAACATCCAAAAATTCTGGGTCATCACGTTCCTTCCCCCTTAAAAGAATTTCGTCCCCGAAATTACTAGTTAGGAAGAATGGTCCAATACCCGTTTACTTATCCCCAAAACCAAACAATTCAACATCTAACCAACTATCTTTTTATAAAAGACCCATTATCATTCTTACCAACTTCTCAACTCTCCCATAGTTTTCAAGTAACACTACTTGCTCAATCATTCAAATTTCAATTTAAAACCAAAATTTGAATTATCAAAATTTTCTCAAAATTTTTTCTAACTCCCTAAATTTTCGAAAAATTTCGCCAGCGTCTCGTTTGCGCGGCTAGCTCGGAACAGCTACAAAATGCCTTCGCAGGCTCCCAAATTCGAAAAGAAAACAAAAAGCCAAGTGACTAGATAAAAACCCAATCAAATTTCATACAGAAATTTAAACACATACCTTTTTGTCGAGCAATTCAAATTTTAAGTTTCTAAAAGTCCTCCAATTTATTTGTCTTCCATTTGCTAACTTTTTTTATAAGTTTCCAAACTTATTTACCATTCCATAATCATTTTTAATAAGATTCCAGAGTTTTTGCTTAAACATACCAAAACTTTTCAAGCCAACTCCAGAGTTTAAACCATTACTAAAATGTCCAAAATTAAATTTTGAAAACATGTATATCTATACCAAACTATTCCTTTTCATTTTCAAAATCAAACTCAATTTCTCAAACAAACATTAATTCAAAACATCCAGGTAGCAATTTCCCCTTTTGGAAATTCGAAAATGAACACCAATGATGTCGCGATCACTGTCGGGATTATTTTCCAGCGACCGTAAAGAGTTCAATGCTTTTATCTCTTTTAAAACCCAAATATTTTTAAATTCCAGATCTCTCTAGATTTCAAATCCGATTCAAAAATATTTCTCAAATATATATTATTTTTTCCAACTTTTTGAGAATCATTTTCAAATTCAAAGGAATTTAAATTTCCAAATTTTCAAATTCCAAATCCTTTAAATTTATATTCAAACATTACTTTGGAATTTTATTTTATTTTAATTATGAATCACACTATAATTCACATTTATAGTTTGCATTTACAAATCTCATTTGTATATGAATTTGCTTCTTAGTTTTTTTTAATTATGATTTCAATTCCTTACTCAATTATAAATCACATTTACAGATCCCATTCGTATATGAATTCATTTCTTAGCTTTTGGTTATTATCTCCAATTTCTTATTCAATTCTCATACAATAATGATAATAATTTAATACTATCACTTTATAACAACCAAGCAACCATATATAATTATAACAATTTACGAAAAATCATTTCTTTTATATACAAAAATAATTTTGGGTAAAATTATTTCATTTACCCTATTTAAAACAATACTGTGTTGGTTTATCCTGTTTAAGAGTTTAGAAATCCATATCGATGACATGGTGTCTCACCCATCGACCAGAATCCATAAACACTCAACAGATAAGTCATCACAATATAAAACAATTTTTATCCACTAACAAATACGCGTTCATATCTATTAATACTCTCGAACTCATTCTAGAGTACTACTGACTCTATTAAATGAGTAATTCCCACCAGAGTCATGGTTTATCACCAACCTAAGCTCTCATACCAACTATGACGACCCGCAAATCCATACCCCTTGATTCAACACTATTCTACATCAACCAACTCAAGATGAACGGAAATACGAACCATTTGGGTTAAAGAAGAAGAGGTAGAAGAAGAAAGTAGAAAACAACATCAGAATCTAACCATCCCAGCAGAATAAAATATAATAGATAATAAACGATCTTTACAAAAAAAATAAGTATATCTGTTTATACATTACATCATCAGAATACATCAATCACATAACACACAATTGGACAGTAACCATAACCTGTCCTAACACAACTGAATACACAGCGGAATATAAATCAAGTACGGAAGTACATATCGCTATCCAGTTCGTCTCTTGAGCTCCACAGCATCATATCCTATATTCTATAATACTCGGTCTGACCCGAGCATTACTGTCAAATAACACCTGAGTCAGTCTGGAATACCAGCGTGAGAAAACCACACTCAAATTGATTATTAAAGTTTCAAAATCCTTTGAAAAGCAAAAGCATCTTGTAAGACCGCGCCATAAATAAACATGTCGGGTTTTTACTTACGATAGCTAAAACGCTTTTTATTAACATTCTCTGATATTATAATAGGGTCTAAAGAAAGTAAAATAGAATCTAGCTGAAATGCTTGTATCTCACGTTTCAGCAATAGTTGGGCACAATCAAAACCGTACGGGCACGTAGGGAAAATGGATTTCCAACTAATGACTAGGCACTAGGGTACCACCGGTCACGGTACTTGGTCTAGATCAGCATACCGAGGATCACTCCCGACCCCCTACAACACAAGACTAGGACTATCCCTTACTGGATAATCTCGAGTAAGATCACCCCACGGTTGGGATCCGCAACCGCACCACTAAGCCAAAATAAAAGAGACATCTCGACAAGGATGACCTCACTGGAAATGGGTGCTACCCACCAAGCCTTGCTGCATAACCCCTGATTTTTGGTCATCCCGGTTGACGAGGCTTGAGGCTAAGAGTTACTTTTTTTTAGAACGTTTCACTTAGAATGCTAATCGTCCACCTGATGATTTTCTGAAAGCATTCATCCATACAAGTCCGTCCCGGGTTCGAACGGAACCAAAGGCACTATTCCTACTACATCCATTTTGGAAATATCCTCAGGATTAGTAACGACTAGCCCATGCACTTCACTGCTCCATCTTCGACTGCGAACTGGTTTTTCCACGAAAACGTACAAACCGGATCGAAGTGTTTTTCGAGAAATAAATACCGATCCCGTTCTCTTCAAAACGATCAGCGCATTGACCAATATTGATAGTCAGTTATTTAACTATCAACTAACATTCACAAAAAACCATCCAACATAAATAATTTCTCCAAATTATTTATTATTCTCAAAATATCTTCGCAAGATATATTTCCACTTTTCAATTCCTTTTTGAAAACAGTTTCAAACTATCTTCCTTTTACAGAATAAATTTCCCAAATATTTTCTATTTCCACTGAAATTACCAAGCACAAAACTTAAGATTTTTAAAATAATTTAAAAAAATTATTGTAAAATATGTTAACATTTAAATTTAGAAAAAATACTTTAATACTTAATTAAAAATAATACTTTAGGAATATTTAAAATAAGGTTATTTCATAAAATATAAAACTAGATTTTCTTCTTACCAAATCATCCTTTAAATAATTATTACGATAATAAATTTTGAGAAAAAAATACTTACTTTAGAATGTAAACATTCATAAATAATAAATTTTCTAAAACATGCTTTTTAAAACAACATTAAAACTTTTATCTTATATTTAAAAATTTACTTTGAAAACGTACTTGGCTATCCAGGGAAATATACTTCTCTTCACATTCTTTAAAAATAAATTGCTATTTATTTTAAACAAAATTTTCTCATTTCTTTAATAAATTCCCATTGT
Source organism: Allium cepa (assembly GCA_030765085.1). NCBI lineage: Eukaryota > Viridiplantae > Streptophyta > Magnoliopsida > Asparagales > Amaryllidaceae > Allium > Allium cepa. The sequence continues at coordinate 746,774,574 of CM060932.1, forward strand.
GAATTTATTTTTCCAAATATCCACCGATATATTACTTTGCTTTTATAAACCCAGTTTATAAATTTCATAGCCACATTCTCCTTTAAAAACCCCGGTTTTACACACTTAAATCAATTCCCAAATTGATTTCCAATTTACTCCATTTATTCCAAACTCTATTAACTTCAGATTTTATTCCTTAATTATGATTTAAAATACTTTTAACTGAAAATACCAATTTTAGATTTCCCAAATTACTTCTTTATTCTTTTAAATAAATTTAAACTTGAATTTTAAAATAATTTTTTATTTCTTTAAATGGTATCACTTAAGTTTACAATTCATTAATTTTTGTTTATTCAAAATTCTTCTTTTTTTCTTTCCATACTCGAAATTATTTATTAGTATTTTAATATCACTTCCACTTCTTTTCCTTTCATTCTTAATTTATTCAAATTCGCTATAATTATTTTACTTAAAACTCCACTCTTTTATTGTCTTTCCAAAAATTCAATTTATATATTTTGATAACTTAGTGTACCGAAATATATTCAAGCAACCCATAGCATCCGATATTCCAATATAATTCATCATAGAATATCAAATAATCACAACAGAGAATATTAAATAATTTAAATAAATGTTGAGGAATCCAATTGGACCCCCCCAGCCTGTTTTCCTGCATCCACGGACGTTAGCACAATATAAAATACCAATTCCACTTCGAGGTGGAATATCGCGGTATATGGGATTAATATAATATCATCCGCTATTATACGGCGCATAGGGTCTCATCTGCTATATATTGCGGGAAATCAATCATTCCAAGATATATTTTATAATAATATATATAATATAACACACCAAATCAAATCAATCAATCAATTTAAATTTAACCATTTAAATTTAAATCAAACCAGATGAGTGAGATTAACTCACCTTTGCACAGTTCACTTCAATTATGTCTTGGTTTCCCGGTTTATAACCTTGTATAAACATTATATATTTTTTTATCAGCATTCGAGTCAATATGAACAACTAAATTTCCATTTATAATTTAATTAACTAGTGATTTATTTCAAATTGATAGTTTAATTAATAAAATACTTTTAGCAACGAAATAAATTCCTTTATTCTTTTAAATAATATCACTTAAGTTTTGACATCCATTATTTCTCTGATTATTCACTTGGAATTTATTTATAATTTTTTTTTCTAAAATCACCGTAATAACTTTTTTTTTAAAAAATAGACCGGTAAATTAAAACGTGTGTGTATGTCTATATTATTTTTATATTTTGGAAAACACCAATATTTATAAAATGATCCACATTACTGTTTAAATTTTCTATTCTCCTATGTCTCACATATATATATACTTTCTTTTTTTACTATATATATATACATATATTATTAGATTAAAACAGAACTGTTTTGTATATATCCCTGTAAAAAAAAATTATTTTATTTTTGTAAAACAGTTTACAACCAAACAATATATATATATGTGAGTTTTTTTCTGTGAATAAATCCAAATTCAAAATCGAAACAAGAAAAATAGATCACAAAATCATACCCACGAAGAGAATCGGCCCTGACCTAGCTGCTACTGCCTCGACGCTATACGCACGCCTCCCTAAGTCCACGCGCTTCCCCCATACCGCTGCCACGACCCTTCCACATCGTCGATCTACCCAGTACCCATGCTCGCGACCAGTTCGCTTGCCGCAACCCCACTGTATTGGTCGAAACTCGAGATGTAGACCGCCGCCTCCCTCCTCGGTGTCCACGCGCCTTCCTCGAGATTCAGCCCTGAATTTCCTTGATGCTTCGACCCCCAACTTCTATGCGCATGCGATAACTAGAAGATACTGCGAAGATCTCGGCTTGACGAGCGAGTCGTGCTCGATTTCCCTTCGACATCGAATCGATTTCAATTCGAAATCGTATTCGATTTCAAACCCCCACCCCCTTTTCTCTTTTTTTACGAGAGGATCGAATTCGAAAGGATTCGAATCCGAAAATTCCATTCTCTCGGTTTATTTGATAATGGTTCTGGAGGAATGTAAAAGAACAGCGTGTGATTTTATAAGTGAAGAAGGTAGTCTCGAGTATTCTTATATTCTTGCTTTAAAAGAAAGGAATTCAGAAGATTTGATATTGATAGGGGACAAGGTGCCGTGATTTAAGGGTGACGGTAGTATATGGAAAGGACTGGAAAAGGGTTGATGTGAAATAATTTCAACTGCAGTTGACTAGTATAAATATTCAATTTAAATTCAAATTCAAACCGTTCCGATAAATGTAACTTAAAAACTTGACCTCCTATCGAGGCATGCCGCTAGGCGTTTATAATGTTATACCCCTATTCCGAATGCAATGGAAAGATTTCAAGCCCTAATTCGATCGATGGAGATGATAGCTTTTTAAATCGGCTGTTTAAATTAAATTTAATTAAATTATTTCTAGGCGTTTTCATATCGTACAACCAAATGGTAACTCAAACGCCACGAAACTTAAAATCCGATAATAATACAATGTTACGGATCCAATGGTACTAGTTTCGTCGAATTCCGAGATTGCGCCTCAGAAGGCTATTTTTAAATTCAATTTAAACTATAAAATTTTAAAACTGAACAAATCACTGTTAAATTCAATTTTAGAACTTCAATTATCCTCAGCACTATCAATATAAATTTTACAAGCCTTCAAATTATTTTTAACAGGCTTGAAATTCTAGAATCAACATTTTACCCAACTTCAAATTATTTAATTTAATAATTAAATTACCCAATAAATGGTGATATTTGAATTCAAGTTAAAAATTAACATTTAAACATTTAAAATCAATTAAATATTCCTATTTCAAACATCCAAAAATTCCAGGTCATCACATAACTCATACTTCACTACAAGTTCTTAAGTTGTTATAGTCCAATACACATTTCACAAAATTATTTCACCACATTTAAAATCATATCTAAGCATCGTTAATCAAATTAAATGGCCAATTTCACTAAATTATTTCATTCCAGCCCATTAGATTTTAAATCAAAACTATAAATAATCATTGTAGATTACTAATCGAAGTGGTTTCGGGTATTTACTGATTATCCGACCCCGGTCTCTTCGAAACCAATGTTATCTTAAATCCAAGTTGTTTAAGTGAAAACGAATCAATTTATACTTAGAGTAACATATTCACATAGCAATTCAATTATAGATAGATAATCCATATTCACACACCATATCACATAGTATCACAATCACATAATAAGGATAACAAATAATCCAAGGTATTCAATATCGTTTAATCATTCATAAGTAAGATGAATTAGTCACACCATTTTTAATTAATGTAAATAAATTACATTAATTACTTCAATCACCTTTAAATCCTGCTTACTTAACATTAATTAACTGCAAACCAATTAATTAATCATCCTTTAATTACCCATTAATTTTTCATAATTATTTTCATTAAGTAATTATCCCAAATTGGTTAATTATCCTCAATTAATTTACCCTTAATTATTAACTAATTACTAATTGAATTAATTAACCCTTAACAAATTAATCCTTTAATTACTTACATCAAGTAATTATCTTTTAAGTATCTCATTATCCCCTAATTACTTCATTAAGAAATTATCCCATAACCACTTAAGTTGATTAATTAATCCTTAATCACTTCATTAATTAATTATCTTTAATTAATCACATTCATGTATTAACCTTTAATTAATGTCATTAAGTAATCAACTATCCTCTAATTAATTGCATTTAGTATTAGTCTTCATTTACTTACACTAAGTAATTAACTATCTTTTAATTGCATTAAGAAATTATTTTAAACTTGTAAAATCTTAAATAATTAAAATACCCCATATACTTTAATTAATTACTTGTTGTCATCATAAAAACCAAATCAATTTATTTTCAACATAAAAAAATTAAACTTTAACATTTTAATCTTGGAAATTTCACTTGAAAAACTTATTCAAAACTTATGGCTTTGAAACTTTGTTCATTTCTATTTGAAAACTAGTTACAAATTTCCTTTGTTTTTAAACCTTTAAAATTTTAAACAAACCCGATTTCCTAATGAAATTACCCGAGCCATATTTCAAAATTCTCGAGTAAATCCCGAGTTCAACTCTAGCCCATTTTCTGTTTTAAAATTTAAATTATAATTCTGGTAACACACGTGCAAACAACACGAACACACACTCGAGTTCAAATTCAAACCGCACCTCCCCAAGATCAGACTCGTGCTACCCTCTTCTTTACAATTCCACCAGCAACCCAGAACTTCTGATACACCAATGACACCGGGCACCTGCACCGATGGTCGGAGCAACTCCGACCAACATCGATGGTTCCACCAAGTTTCGCTTAAACATCTCAGCCTATACGACCCTCCATAATTCACGACGATCACTTGAAACAAAATCGAACAATTGAAGCACCATCAAACACCAACTATGTCGATCAACTCGCCTCGCACCACCACGCTCCGTCCACCAGAGTTCCTACTACCTTGCCCAGACCTTCGCCGTACGGTCACCTACATTTTTCCCTTACCCTAGCCTAACTCGACGCCGCCTCGTCATCGCACCAGCCATTCAAACATCGTCGACCTGAACCAACACTAAACCCTATTATGGTCTCGCCTCACTGTCATGACGCTAGAGAAATCGATCCACCATTATTCCTATACTCTACCCCCTTTGAACCTTCTCCTGGCCAAGCCCAAACCCCCAACGTTGCTCACCTCATCGGAAATCAAAGAAATACACAATCCTGTTCATCTTAAAAATTCACAGCAACCACCAACTTAAAAATCATTATATTATTTTTAAAATTCATTATTTTAGAGTATGAATTTGATTATATAAATCAAATTATGGAAATTTGACACTCGACTTTTGACTTAAGTTGATTTTCTCTGACATTTCTTATATTCCTACAATCTTATATGTTGATATCACTTAATAATATTTATACGAATTAGATTGTGATCATTCAAACACTATTTATTTGAACATCAAATCCTAAAGGGGATTAGGAGATTAGATTTAGTATTTTGAACAGGTTTTAAGACCTGTAAAGTAGGAATAGGGATTCATTCACCCATGCACACAAAATATACAGGCATGCAATCATATTTTTCATTCATATAAAACCATTTTCACCATCATATTTTCAAGTATGATCCAAACATCAAGGTGTAATAACAGATCCAAGAGGTTTTTCTCACCTGTAAAATGAAACAGAGGACAGCTTTGATCCTGGAAATGATTTTGACTTGATTCCTTTTTAAAAAAAATTGGTAATTAATATGAAGCTTGCTGTTTGATTTGAATTACTTCAGGTAGTTGTTTGTTAAGATGAATTTACATGTTTGATATTGGAACTTGATCTTCATTTTAATACTTCCTGGTTTTCTTATTTCTTATAGGCTTTTGATTTCTTAAACTTTGGTTTGAGTAAAAGTTTTTTTTTTTTTGAAAATGAAAGATATAAGACCTAGGGATGTATTTATAACCTTGATTTAATCTTATTAATTATAAAAAAATAAAAGAAACAAAGACACTTGTTCAATTGCATGCAAATTTACTTTAACACTTGTTCACCAATGTCTTTTACATGTATTAATTTTTTTACACATATCTTTGTATAAAATCTTTAAATTATAATATTTACACATGTAACTTACATGTAGTTTATTTGTTTTTAATATCATTTTATATTATATTTTCAATTTATCTAAATATATATCTTATTATTTTTCTTAATATTTTCCAATTAACATATGTTTCAATATTATATCTATATATTTCCTTTAATACATTTTCTCTTTACTTATTTTTATGTAACCTTAAAGAAAATGATACAAAACTTTAATTATAAACAAATTAATAACCAAATATCTATACATACTAGTTTTAAATTTATTTATAAGATATTACCTTGAGTTTCAAATCCAAGTTTTATTCACAAACCATAAATGTATGCATAGTAGTAGAATAGCTATCATATATCATTTTGCTTAGAAATGATAAGTTTTGCAAATTTAAATAATTATATTAGAAGATTATCAAATTAATATTTATCCAGATATAAATATTTATTATCAGATTTATTTATTCAACTTATAAATCAGTGTTTTCAATAGTAAAAATCTGTTAATTACAAATTATCAGATGCCCAAAAATCCAGGTTAACATATGTTCCTTAGCCTACCACCACCCCACACGAAAGAAGATTTTTGTGACCTATTTGTTTTTATAGGTCCATGGTTGTTAGTGGCAAATGATTTTGAAAAATATGTTTGAGTAGACCCAAAACTATTTATATTTTTTCCTTTCAGCATCTAAATTTGTTTAACTTTAAGGAATTTTTTATTTGTGCGTTTTGGAACCTAAATTGGTATGGTTTTCAAATTTTTGGGTCATATCAGCAAATGTTATGATGGTGTCCAGTTTTTCCATATATCATGCACTGTGAATTGACTGGTTTGATTTCATTTCTATCACGTTCTGATTGATTATACCCAAGTCCTTGTCTAATAGTATTAATAGTTTGTTTCCATAACAGCATATTTAACGATCTTTCACTTGAAAATTTTCCAAAAGTCGTTGACAGTTGTTGGACTTGTGTTTTAAGAGATTCATTTTCGTTTAAAAATTATGTGCACTTTTTAATAGAATTTTCTCTCCTCGTATTTTCACTTTTTTTCAATATCAGAATTTTATTTTCAAGCGTTTAATTTTAATTTTTGATTTTTTAATTTCTTCTTTGAATGTTGGACACTATTCACACTTAGGGTACTTATTTTGATAGTTTTTAACCAATTGATCAAGCTGTCTATTTAAATCTATCAAAATATCTCTTTGTGATTCAATTCTAGCGTATTTCTCTCCAAGTCTTTCAAAATAGCCATTTACTCCATGAAAATATATAAGTAATTCTGAGTAAGTTTTGATCACTTGGCTCATCATCATCACTATCAGTTATATCACCTTGAAGGCACATATCTGCATTTTCACTCTCACTGTTAATGCTTTTATCATCTTCGTCAGTTTCAACCCAAGTGGCTGCAAAAATTCTCCTTTTCGGTTTCTTTCCATGGCTTAATCGATTCTATGGACAATTGGGCTTGATATGACTGGGTTTGTTGCACTTGCGACAGATGATCTCCTGTTCTTTTGAGTTGTCTAGTGCTTTGGTTGTTCTGCTTTTCAATTTTTGATTTAGAGCCAGATTTCCATAATTGTGATTCCATCTTTTGAATTTCTTTATTAATAGTGCCATCTCAGCTGCTCCATGATCATCACCATCATCATCATCATCATCATCGCTTTCCGTTGTTCCTTTGAGAGCTATCGATTTCTTTCGAGTATCATCTCCTTCACGCTCTTCCTTGTATTTCATTTCTACCTCATAAGTGGTGATACTTCTGATGAGTTCTTCAACTTTGATATGTTTGAAATCGTCTGATTCTTGAATGGCTGTAACTTTCGCTTCAAAACTTCATGGAAGGACTTTGAGGATTTTTCGAACAATTTCCAATTCTGTGTATGATTTTTTAAGAGCCTTTGATTTGTATATGATATTGGAAAGTCATCCGTACATCTCTTTGACATTTTCTTTCTTGGCCATTGTGAAATTCTCGTGTTCGCTATTAAGCATGGCATGGCAAGATTCCTTCACTTGATATGTTCCTTCGTGAGTCGCTTCAAGTGTGTGCCAGATTTCCTATGCAGTTAGACAATGTGAGACATGATTAAATTCAATTTGATCCAATGAAAAAATAACATAATTCATAGTTTAGCATTAGCATTCTGCAGTTTATTTTCGAGATCTATCCATTGATCCATCGGCTTATCTATTTCTTGATTATCTACAACTATAGTTGGTGTCCTATATCATGTCTCAACTATATTCCAAGCATCAATGGTTTTTATAAGAAAATTCATTCTATTTTTCCATTAAGCATATTCACCATTGAACATTGGTGGTCTAACTATGGACTGACTTTCAGCAAAATCATTATTAAAAGAAACCATTTAAAAAATTTAAAACAACAATTTTTTTTGAAAAAAAATCAAATTTTAAAATCAAAAATTGGCTTTTGAAAAATCGAATTTTTAAAACAAAATTTGACTTTTGTTCCTAGCTCTGATACCACTTGTAGGATCGATTTCACCCTAGAGGGGGGTGAATAGGTTGATACTATTAATTATAAAAATTTAGTACGAAAGTATATAAAATAATCGTAGCATTGATAATAGCAGAATAAAAGCAACATAGATAATAACATAATATAAAAAACAGAAATATAACAACACAGATTTACCCAACTTCGTCAAAACCCTACCTACGTGCCGCCCCCAAGGTTTCTACTAGAAATTAAGTAGTCATACGCTTATACACGTAAACTCGCAACACCTGTTACCGACTAACCTGACTCTACGGTCAAAACTCTGCCACAACTCAGCCATTAGTTGCGAATTCTCGAACTACACCACCGTAGTTCGTCCCCTAGTCACACAACTAGACTTTACAATAGTTAAAAGAGAAAAATAAATTAAAAACAAGTTAAGACAATAAAACCCTAATTTAAATAATTTAAAGCCTATTGGAATTTTAAGCCAACCCAAAAATAGGTAAAGTGATAAAGCAATATCCCCTTCTCCTTTCTAGTTGTCGGCCTGTATTCTTTTTTTTTCCTTTCAAAATGACTGTTTCAATTTTCGTTCGTTCCTCTTCAAGTAAATTATGGCTTCGTGACTTTGAAGATGCCTACTTTAGTTGTTGATTGAATGATGAATTATTTACAGTTTGCTTCAACAATCAACTTATCACTTTGGTTCGTAGACGGCTACTTCAATTCGATTGAGTTCAACTAAAATGGTATGTGATTTATTGCTTTTTGCTTTACTGGTTAGCTTCATTGAACTCAATGCTTTTAATCTGCCAATGATGATTGGGCTAAATAGGATTCGAAATCCTATAATCTCGTTCGTAATGAATCATTTGAATTTGTCAGTTAATTTAGCTTGGCCATTTGATTTTGCATGGATGCTTGTGATGTTTTCTGACTTATTCAATTTCGTATATTTGTTGTTATGATTGCTTGGTCAATACTTCTTTGATTTTGACCAGTTCGATTCTTTGCCTTCATCACCACGACTTTGATTTGCTTTGACGACATTGATTTATCTTGACTTGTTCGTGTACTTGCGATATTCTAGACTTGATCATAGGTGTTTTCATTTGACATTGATTCTGATTTGCTTGAACTTTCTACTATTTTGATTTTTATCAATTCACCTAGAACTTTGTTGTTCTGACACACAGGCTTCACACGGTTCATAATTTCCAGGTCGAATGTAAACAACCTTGTCTCTTTGTAGTCTGGTCTATGTTGCATTGTGCATTGTCTATAAGTATAATGTGTACTTACATATGTATATATGCATGCTTGTTGTACTACATGATGTGTTATTCATATATTTTTCTGGTTGAAATTTATGGCCATCATTGTTGAGGCTACACTTGTACATGATTTTGTTCTCGAGTCATGTATTAGGTGTAGTTCATGTGTACTTAGTTCTTGTACACTTTGTGGATCACCATTCACTGTTTCCCTGTTTATATCATCCATGCTTATAATTTTTGTGTCTGAGGCCTTCTTGTTTAGTTGCCACTATTACTAGAAGTGGTCTTGGTTGAGAATATTTCAAGATTTCACCGTGTACATTTGAGCATGTTGAACTATTGTTGATCTTCGTGTATAGTTGTTGTGCACTTTTGTTTCACCGGCTTGTGTTTTGCATTGAGTTGTACTCGGTTTAACTTGAGTCTTGTTGCACTTTGGTCATTGTTAGACTTGAAGTCTAGTGTGTATATATTGTATATAATCATTCAAGTCTGGATTGCATCAAGAACATGTCCATATGCCTGATATGCCAGCTTGAGGTTGGTACCTTTTGAAGTTTGATTCTCTATATATTGATTCTTGTGCACTTATGGTTGGTCTGCACTTCCACAAGAGTTCATATTGTAATTGTTATTGCTTTGAGGCTATTTCTTCACTTGCATTCAGTTGCATTCGTTAGTTCACTGTATTTTGGAATGTGATTTTGGACTTGAGCTCTGTATAAATGTGACGACCCAGAATCCAGCATTCAAAAATCGACATCTAATACCTCATTCGTATTCGAATGCTGGAGATTCAACCGTTGGTGTCCAGTTCGCTAGAGCTTATAACAACATTAAGTGATAATAACACAGTGGAAAAAATGAATTTTCATTGATACAACATGGATACAACATTGATATAACATCTGAATAACAACATCAGAGCACAATGTATATGATACAATAATAGAACAATAACTGTAACATCCCGCCTTTTCGCACACTTTAAACCGACACACGTGCCAATTCAAAGCATACGCAAGGGCGGATTGTTATGGGGTAAATAAGAAAAAACAGAGAAGAAATAAAACAAAATAGAATCTCACAGCGGAAGGATAAAATATAATAATCAATATACAGTTCATGATAACTGTTTACAAAATATTTATTTTACTTATACAATGAATATCAGAGTTACACATACCAATACAATCAATGCAACGGAAATTTAGAGTGTGGTGCAATACTATAAATAATAGAATACGGATTCTTCGTTTTCGTCCTCCAAAGCTAAAATCTTCGATCCTGAAACGCTCGGACTGACCCGAGCGAATTTGAAAAGACAAAAAACACTCGAGTCAGACTAAAAGATCTTATGTGAGTTAAATTAACAGAAATAAATATGAGTACAGTAACTCAAGAGATGTTCGGGATTTACATCTCCTAAGGATCCGTTAAACTATTTACTATGTAGTATATTGCGCTATTATAATAGTGTCTATTTATAAAATAAACTTACTTTTTAATAGCGTTAAGGGGTTACCCATATAGCCCTTAACACAAATAATGCCAATAGTCTATACAGTACCGTAATACCTCCTGATCGGGAAGCTACCAGAGGATACTCCATAGGTACGACACAAATAGAAACTCGTAGTAAAGGCTCGGTATGGTAGGTGACACGGCACAACTAGGCAATGCCAGGGTAGATATACCAATTGCTATCCAGGCTGGTGGAAACGCGTAGCCGCAGTTACCGCCCACCTCGGACTAACTCCCCAAAATCAAAATATAGAAGTGGCCACTGAATCAATCCAAAATCAAAGTATAATATCGAAGAGGAGGGTCCGATCAGAGGAATGACCTCATTGGCCTGAGAATCGCTCCTGTTTTAGCCACCTTATGCCAACTCACGGGAGTCGGGTCCACGTATTTACCTTACAGGAAACGTCGCCACCACCTACTTCATTCTGGAATCTCCACCGCGTACACGGTTAGTTAAAGTGGTTTTCGGTATCGACAGAGAGTATGTCCATATCCGATCTCGGTCTCTTTGCCAACCCATCGTTATTATAACACCGCGGTCATTTAAAAATAGGTTATACTTTAAAAATCAGAATAAACATTCCATTTCATAACCATGAATACGATATCATTTCAAAACCCAAAACCATATTTTATCACTTATCCCAAATATAATTCTTTTCCAAAATCAAAATGCTTTAACTTCATATCGTCTGAAAATCAAATATTTTCAAAGCATAGTATTTTGAAAATCATAATTTAAAACCATAACTTCTATAAAAAAACTTGAATGGTTTGGACATTCAACGGTATATGAATTAAATGGTTTAACTTAAATGTTACTTTGTAAAGAAAATAGTTCTCATGGCTTTACAAATACATTTCTTTATTAAAGTCTAAACCAAAATTTATATTATCTCTCTCAAGTTCCAAAACCACTTCAATTTATTTATATATACGTATATCCATTTTGAGTAACAATATTTCAAACTAAAATTGGATTTTATTCTTTCAACAGATCAATTGTTCTATTAATTAGTCTTGAATATTCACATAAAATCCATAAATAATAAGACTTCAATTTCTAGTAATAAAATATATATATTTTCCCAATTCAAATTATACTAGAATATTCATTTCCATTTATTTTGGGAAAAATCCAATTATAAATATCATATCTTAAAATTTCCAAACTTAACATTTAAACATATGATATAAATTATTAAACTCCATTTTCTTAATTTTTTTCCATTTTTAAATAAAGATTTTTATACACCTTTTAATTTCAAAATTTTCAACTTCATATGTATATATATGGAAGAATAATATTTATACAATATAAAATTTAAGATTTTTAGAAACCGTATTCCATCCAAACCATAGAAATCACATTAAAATAGTTATATATAGACCGCGGTGCCTGTATAAAATTTTCTATCCTATGGTCAAGTGATACGGATATTTATCATTTCAATCCGCAATTTAAAAGATATAAAATTTTGCGGTTGTATATCATTTCAAACCACAATCCCGAATGAAATGAAATATGCATGATAATTCGCAATTTTATGATATTCAATAAACATCCATCAACATCATCCATCATCCAATCAAAATCATCAAGCAATATCAATCAATAACAATTTATATTTGATAATAGATAACAGGTAATAACTGGCAATTTTATTCAGATTAAATTTAACAACTATTAATCTAATAGTTTATATTCAGTAATAATCTATATAACTGTTAACTAGCAGTTTATAGGCAAACAAATAAATTCTAACTATCAATTAATACGCAATAAATAAATTAAATTAACAGTTAAACTTAATAAATGCAATTCAACAAATATGAGTGAAATAAACATGCCAAATACTCATAAATAAATTGCTATTCATTTCTAAAATTAATTTAACAAACATAAAAGCTTCTAGTAGTTGTGAGTGGGTTTTAAACACTCACCTTTGGAATTTAAATCGAATTTAAATTCAATTTAAACTCAAAATTTTTACGGTCTCCAAATCCATCCAAACCAGCGTCAAAACGTCAGAAATTCCGATACGATCCCAGCAAAACAAACCGCGTGTGAATCCGAGCTCGTATGCAAAAGTTATGGAAATTTGAAAAATGGAAAAATTCTGGTCCTGGGTCGACTACAAGTTCGACTTCGGTGCGCCGCCTCAATTCCCCGGTGCTTGCTTGGAGTTTTCGCCAAAACGACCCGGAGCGACCCGAGTCATTTTCTTCCTGACCCGAAGTTGCTTTAGGGTTTTCTCCCCTGAAACCCGAAGCGCGACCAGAAGCTGCTGCAGATCCGATTTTTTTTTTTTTTTAAACTTGAATTTTTTTTTTTTCGAACTGACTGGATCTAGGGTTAGCACCCATTGAAGAAGAAGAGGAGCTTGAAGAAAGTATACGCTCAGATGAAAAGAAATTAGGTGGAGGCTAGGGCTTGTAGGTAGGTTTATATAGAGGGGTTAGAGATAGAGTAGATAGACCGTAGAATGAACGTGCGAAACAAACTATGGCCCAAAAAGCCCGCTATGCCTCCGGAACCGAATTTATTAAATCTATATATCCAAATAGGTAATTTAAAATATTCTGAACGCGATGGAAAAAGTTTCACGTCCAAATTTGATCGTATGAAGAAGTTATGCTGAAAACAAAATTTCCAAATTGATTCAAATTGATTTTAATTAAATTTGATTTCAAGGCGTTTCACGCCCGTACGATCAAACGACAAGTCCGATCGATACGAAACTTGAAACCCTATAATAATTCACCGATACGGATCCGATGAAACTGGTTTCATCGAAATCCAAGTCCGTGACAAAAAAGGCTATTTTTATATTCATTAAATAAATCAAAATAAATTACAAAAATCCAAATTTTTTATTATATTCTAAAATTGTCCAAATTTTATTACTTATATAATTTAATCAATTTCAAATGATTTAACAAGCTTGGATGTGAATTAAAATTATAAGTATATCAATTTGCAGTGTTAATTTCTGCACTTTCCTATATTTAAGAATTATAAAATTAAATGCTCAAAACCCCGTATATTAGATTTTAACTTTTATATACTCATTCTTTATCCAAATAGGGATGCCACATACTTTGGTTCATGATTCACAATATTATTCTTAAAGTTCATTTTAAATTTCAGTAACGTAATATTTAACGTTAAATTCCCTTTATTTATGCAATAAGCGCAATTATTGAATTTGATACTCAAATTGATTTATAGATTCTGCTTTCAAAAAATCTATATCAACAATTTGGTTTAATTATAAATAGAATAAGTATTAACCTCATCTTATAGAACTAATTATTGCAATAAATCCAATTTACCATATCTTAAATCCAAATTAATAGATAAAGCTTGATTCCTTTATTAACTCCTTTGGTTTTCAATTAACCTTTTATGGTGAATATAAATTCCAATGTATAATTGAAACCTTATTTCCATTTGATTTCACTATTTCATTAAAAATCCTCATATTCCAGCTAAATTTCAACTAACGTATAAATTAGCTATTTCAATTTCATTTAATTGCGATTATCATACTATAGAAATTAAATTCCATTAAATAAATAAATAAATGTTGATTCCCATCTATTTACATTATATTACATTGGTACTTCTATTTACAACTTAGCTTTGTATAAATGTTTGAATGTAGAATCTTCTATTTCACGTATTAATTAAGCCTTAAAAATCAATTAATATTATATCCTTGGTCTAACCTCATTTTACCCATATTTATATTAATATATCCTTTGAATTAGGTAAATTACCATTGATTATCTACCTTAACTTATCAGACTCCACTAACGTAATGGTTAAATATTAATTCCATTTGTAAAAAAAAAAAAACAATCCACAAGATTTGCATTTCACATTGCAAATGAATTCATAAATCTTGGCTTTCTTTTTCTTTGCTTCTTAAAGGCCAAATCAAACTACCCTATCATCACTAATTTATGGCAATTAATTGCAATTGATTCTCCATTAAACTACATAAGTTATCCAATTGAAACCTAAGTGAAACGTTTATTTATTTAAAAATCCTACTGTTTAAAAGAGTATATCATCTACGGTATAATTTACATTTGACCTGATTTCTCATATATTTCACACAACAGTGAATTCCAATTTCTACCAATATTATGTTTAATATAAATTGGAAATCCAAATCATTGGTATTTCACAACCTTATTGCATACATTTACGTATAGTTACACTAAGTCCATACACTGATTCATGAATTCATTAATTAATACACAATTTGCCTTTGTTTTCTTATATTAAGTTTATTACCGTTTTTAAGTACATTCATTATCGAACAATATTCATAAAAAAATTTATCTACACTTATTGCATTGGTTTATTCAACGGTCACCAAATGAAACAATCCTACTATTTATTTTAATATTAAATGAATCCCATTCTAGTAAATATTTTATTAATATTCACTAATTCAACATTTATTGGTTTCTTAACATTAACTTTTAACAAAGTGTGACAATTACATTATCCAAAACTATTGTCATAAAAATTAAATTGTTACATTAAATTCCAATTACTATAACAAATTACTACATTTTCTCAAATAAATCTTAAAGCCTTTTTTTTTCTAAATCAGGTTAGAAATTATATTAATTTAACTCATTTAATATTATTAATTTAACGGGTCGTTACAATCTCCCCCACTCAAAACTTTTCGTCCCCGAAAAGGAAAAAGAAGGGAGAAGGAAGAATAAAACATTACATCTTATTTCAAATATTAACTTATAATCAATAATTTACTAAATTAATTACCTTAAATGAGCTATGCCCGCATTATAGTCATTATAGCCTTTATACTTAAATTATTAAAGTTGGTAAACATTTTCACAAAATTTCTAGGTCCAAAATTTACGGAAAATTTTGGCAGAGTCTCCTTTGTACGGAGAGACTCTGGAGAAAATATAATATCAAAATATACAAATATATTACATATATTATCAAAATATTATCCCAACACGGGCAAAATTATAAAATAGCGCTTTAAACGTAATCCGAAAACGTACCTATTTGTCGGGCAATACGCTTATTATTAGGGAACCAGAGCAGTAGCAGTGGCTTCCATAGCCTGCATTTCACTTATAAAATCTAAAAGGTTAAATATTTATTTTAAAGTGAACTATTCAAGTGGATTCAATCATTAATCAACCAAACAATTCAACAACCATCAACCTTACAAACAACATACATACACACACAAAGCAATCATTTAATCCATCAAACAAATAGTTGTTTGGGTTCAAACTTGAAATTTGTATGAAATGAAATTAACTATCAAGTGCATCCTTTACTCAACAGTCTTAGATGGAACAAAGATAGATTATTTATTCATCCAACAACTTCAAGTTCCTTACCCCACAATTATAAATCAAACAATACAATTCAAACCAACAACCAAATTAACTTATTATACATTTATTTCATGCTTCAGTGGTTTAATTTTCTTTCTTTCATTTATGGAGGGATTTCTTTATTTCTTCAATTTTCGTTTTCCATTTATTACAAAATTCATTATATTTGCATTCCAATTTATTGACTAAAGTTTATATCATCTATTTATACTACTTACCTTTACTTATATAGTAAAATTTCCAATTTAACTTAAGTTTATACAATTAATTCTCATTAATAACAGCAAATTTATTGAATACCTTTATTACCTCAAGCTTCACTTGTAAGATTTCCCCTTACATTTTCTTACTAACATTGCAACTTTTATTATATGGTAAGTTATGTATGTTTTAAGAATGTAAGTGAAAATTTACAAGTTTCTTCTCAATTCCTTAAATTAATATATATTTGTTTTATAAATTACAATTTCAACTTACCTTTAATTTCATTCATTTATTTAATGTTGAAGTTTCTATTATATTTAATAGTAGTAATAATTTAATTACCCACTTTCTATTATATTTAATTACAGTAACCCTTTTTAATTACACTTAAATTATTAACCCTTTAACCTTCATTCTTAAAAATAAGGAATTTTATTAATTAATTACTTAGGGTTTACAGTCATTTATATATTACTTACTTTCTATTATATTAGAATAGGGGGAAATTAAGGCGTACTTAAGTTAATAACCCTACAATCAAACTTTATAAATTAAGGAATTTCATTTTTACTTTCTTAAGGTTAAAATCACCTATTAATAATACAACCTTTAATTTTAGTAAAATTCCAATCATCACTTAAGTTAATACCATTAAATTCTTATTTATAATAGTAATTTATTGAATACTTCATTATTTCCAAAAATTCTACTTGCATAATATTCTATTCCACTCTTAATTCACATTTCAACTTTTTATACTTGGTAAGTTATTTATGTTAAAGAAAAAGCAAAAGAACTTATACAAGTTTAATCTCAACCCTTTTAATTCGTTGATTTTCAATAAATCTTTACCATTATTTATCAGTTAAAATTTTAACTTCCTTTATACCTAGCATTAATTTTCTTACTTAAATTAGAGGTTTCAATCCATTTATTACTTACTTTATATTTCCCTAAAAATAATTTAAACCATTAATTAGTGGAAAATTTTAGAATTAAATACCGGGTCAAATTTCAATTTTATTTTAAAAATAATAGATAAATGAGTTCTTACAACTTATATCTCAATTTATATTTAAAACAATTTAAAATTTTAGATAATTTCAAAATAAATCTGCAGTAGAATTTACTACAGTGGCCTTTCCCCTACGAAACTCGAAAATGAAAGTCGATGATGCGGCCGCCATCACCGAAATTATTTTCTAGCGACAGAGAGGAAAGTACAAAATTTATTTTCTCCAAAATCCTCTTTTAAAACAATTCTTCCGAATTATACTAAACATTTATATAAGAAATTACCTATAAACCAAATCATTATATTTCACAAATCCTTTGAAAGAAGATTTTCAAAAATCCCGGACTTAAGTTCTAAAATCTCCAATTTGATTTATTATAATTTCAACTTAGCTTCAATTGTTATAAATATTTTTATTTCCTAACACCCAATCTATAGCAACCAAATATATATATATATATATATATATATATTTATAAAAATATTTTTATATATAGAAAATATAATAGGCAAAATTATTTCATTCACCTATATTAAAAACAAATATTATGTCGGTCTGTCCTATTAAGTGTTTAGAAATCCCTATTGATGTCATAGCGTCTCATGCATCAACCAGAATTTATAAATACAAAGCGGAACAGATTAACACAATATCAAAATCTTTATTAACACTAACATATACGCTCTCTCATATATATACACTCAGCGACTGCCATAGGGTATTACTACCCTATTAACAAAGAGTCAAACCCCACAAAACCAAGGTTTATCGCTAAACCAAAGCTCTGATACCAACTGTAATATCCCGCCTTTTCGCACACTTTAAACCGACACACGTGCCAATTCAAAGCATACGCAAGGGCGGATTGTTATGGGGTAAATAAGAAAAAACAGAGAAGAAATAAAACAAAATAGAATCTCACAGCGGAAGGATAAAATATAATAATCAATATACAGTTCATGATAACTGTTTACAAAATATTTATTTTACTTATACAATGAATATCAGAGTTACACATACCAATACAATCAATGCAGCGGAAATTTAGAGTGTGGTGCAATACTATAAATAATAGAATACGGATTCTTCGTTTTCGTCCTCCAAAGCTAAAATCTTCGATCCTGAAACGCTCGGACTGACCCGAGCGAATTTGAAAAGACAAAAAACACTCGAGTCAGACTAAAAGATCTTATGTGAGTTAAATTAACAGAAATAAATATGAGTACAGTAACTCAAGAGATGTTCGGGATTTACATCTCCTAAGGATCCGTTAAACTATTTACTATGTAGTATATTGCGCTATTATAATAGTGTCTATTTATAAAATAAACTTACTTTTTAATAGCGTTAAGGGGTTACCCATATAGCCCTTAACACAAATAATGCAATAGTCTATACAGTACCGTAATACCTCCTGATCGGGAAGCTACCAGAGGATACTCCATAGGTACGACACAAATAGAAACTCGTAGTAAAGGCTCGGTATGGTAGGTGACACGGCACAACTAGGCAATGCCAGGGTAGATATACCAATTGCTATCCAGGCTGGTGGAAACACGTAGCCGCAGTTACCGCCCACCTCGGACTAACTCTCCAAAATCAAAATATAGAAGTGGCCACTGAATCAATCCAAAATCAAAGTATAATATCGAAGAGGAGGGTCCGATCAGAGGAATGACCTCATTGGCCTGAGAATCGCTCCTGTTTTAGCCACCTTATGCCAACTCACGGGAGTCGGGTCCACGTATTTACCTTACAGGAAACGTCGCCACCACCTACTTCATTCTGGAATCTCCACCGCGTACACGGTTAGTCAAAGTGGTTTTCGGTATCGACAGAGAGTATGTCCATATCCGATCCCGGTCTCTTTGCCAACCCATCGTTATTATAACACCGCGGTCATTTAAAAATAGGTTATACTTTAAAAATCAGAATAAACATTCCATTTCATAACCATGAATACGATATCATTTCAAAACCCAAAACCATATTTTATCACTTATCCCAAATATAATTCTTTTCCAAAATCAAAATGCTTTAACTTCATATCGTCTGAAAATCAAATATTTTCAAAGCATAGTATTTTGAAAATCATAATTTAAAACCATAACTTCTATAAAAAAACTTGAATGGTTTGGACATTCAACGGTATATGAATTAAATGGTTTAACTTAAATGTTACTTTGTAAAGAAAATAGTTCTCATGGCTTTACAAATACATTTCTTTATTAAAGTCTAAACCAAAATTTATATTATCTCTCTCAAGTTCCAAAACCACTTCAATTTATTTATATATACGTATATCCATTTTGAGTAACAATATTTCAAACTAAAATTGGATTTTATTCTTTCAACAGATCAATTGTTCTATTAATTAGTCTTGAATATTCACATAAAATCCATAAATAATAAGACTTCAATTTCTAGTAATAAAATATATATATATTTTCCCAATTCAAATTATACTAGAATATTCATTTCAATTTATTTTGGGAAAAATCCAATTATAAATATCATATCTTAAAATTTCCAAACTTAACATTTAAACATATGATATAAATTATTAAACTCCATTTTCTTAATTTTTTTCCATTTTTAAATAAAGATTTTTATACACCTTTTAATTTCAAAATTTTCAACTTCATATGTATATATATGGAAGAATAATATTTGTACAATATAAAATTTAAGATTTTTAGAAACCGTATTCCATCCAAACCATAGAAATCACATTAAAATAGTTATATATAGACCGCGGTGCCTGTATAAAATTTTCTATCCTATGGTCAAGTGATACGGATATTTATCATTTCAATCCGCAATTTAAAAGATATAAAATTTTGCGGTTGTATATCATTTCAAACCACAATCCCGAATGAAATGAAATATGCATGATAATTCGCAATTTTATGATATTCAATAAACATCCATCAACATCATCCATCATCCAATCAAAATCATCAAGCAATATCAATCAATAACAATTTATATTTGATAATAGATAACAGGTAATAACTGGCAATTTTATTCAGATTAAATTTAACAACTATTAATCTAATAGTTTATATTCAGTAATAATCTATATAACTGTTAACTAGCAGTTTATAGGCAAACAAATAAATTCTAACTATCAATTAATACGCAATAAATAAATTAAATTAACAGTTAAACTTAATAAATGCAATTCAACAAATATGAGTGAAATAAACATGCCAAATACTCATAAATAAATTGCTATTCATTTCTAAAATTAATTTAACAAACATAAAAGCTTCTAGTAGTTGTGAGTGGGTTTTAAACACTCACCTTTGGAATTTAAATCGAATTTAAATTCAAGTTAAACTCAAAATTTTTACGGTCTCCAAATCCATCCAAACCAGCGTCAAAACGTCAGAAATTCCGATACGATCCCAGCAAAACAAACCGCGCGTGAATCCGAGCTCGTATGCAAAAGTTATGGAAATTTGAAAAATGGAAAAATTCTGGTCCTGGGTCGACTACAAGTTCGACTTCGGTGCGCCGCCTCAATTCCCCGGTGCTTGCTTGGAGTTTTCGCCAAAACGACCCGGAGCGACCCAAGTCATTTTCTTCCTGACCCGAAGTTGCTTTAGGGTTTTCTCCCCTGAAACCCGAAGCGCGACCAGAAGCTGCTGCAGATCCGAATTTTTTTTTTTTTTTAAATTTGAATTTTTTTTTTTTTCGAACTGACTGGATCTAGGGTTAGCACCCATTGAAGAAGAAGAGGAGCTTGAAGAAAGTATACGCTCAGATGAAAAGAAATTAGGTGGAGGCTAGGGCTTGTAGCTAGGTTTATATAGAGGGGTTAGAGATAGAGTAGATAGACCGTAGAATGAACGTGCGAAACAAACTATGGCCCAAAAAGCCCGCTATGCCTCCGGAACCGAATTTATTAAATCTATATATCCAAATAGGTAATTTAAAATATTCTGAACGCGATGGAAAAAGTTTCACGTCCAAATTTGATCGTATGAAGAAGTTATGCTGAAAACAAAATTTCCAAATTGATTCAAATTGATTTTAATTAAATTTGATTTCAAGGCGTTTCACGCCCGTACGATCAAACGACAAGTCCGATCGATACGAAACTTGAAACCCTATAATAATTCACCGATACGGATCCGATGAAACTGGTTTCATCGAAATCCGAGTCCGTGACAAAAAAGGCTATTTTTATATTCATTAAATAAATCAAAATAAATTACAAAAATCCAAATTTTTTATTATATTCTAAAATTGTCCAAATTTTATTACTTATATAATTTAATCAATTTCAAATGATTTAACAAGCTTGGATGTGAATTAAAATTATAAGTATATCAATTTGCAGTGTTAATTTCTGCACTTTCCTATATTTAAGAATTATAAAATTAAATGCTCAAAACCCCGTATATTAGATTTTAACTTTTATATACTCATTCTTTATCCAAATAGGGATGCCACATACTTTGGTTCATGATTCACAATATTATTCTTAAAGTTCATTTTAAATTTCAGTAACGTAATATTTAACGTTAAATTCCCTTTATTTATGCAATAAGCGCAATTATTGAATTTGATACTCAAATTGATTTATAGATTCTGCTTTCAAAAAATCTATATCAACAATTTGGTTTAATTATAAATAGAATAAGTATTAACCTCATCTTATAGAATTAATTATTGCAATAAATCCAATTTACCATATCTTAAATCCAAATTAATAGATAAAGCTTGATTCCTTTATTAACTCCTTTGGTTTTCAATTAACCTTTTATGGTGAATATAAATTCCAATGTATAATTGAAACCTTATTTCCATTTGATTTCACTATTTCATTAAAATCCTCATATTCGAGCTAAATTTCAACTAACGTATAAATTAGCTATTTCAATTTCATTTAATTGCGATTATCATACTATAGAAATTAAATTCCATTAAATAAATAAATAAATGTTGATTCCCATCTATTTACATTATATTACATTGGTACTTCTATTTACAACTTAGCTTTGTATAAATGTTTGAATGTAGAATCTTGTCTATTTCACGTATTAATTAAGCCTTAAAAATCAATTAATATTATATCCTTGGTCTAACCTCATTTTACCCATATTTATATTAATATATCCTTTGAATTAGGTAAATTACCATTGATTATCTACCTTAACTTATCAGACTCCACTAACGTAATGGTTAAATATTAATTCCATTTGTAAAAAAAAACAATCCACAAGATTTGCATTTCACATTGCAAATGAATTCATAAATCTTGGCTTTCTTTTTCTTTGCTTCTTAAAGGCCAAATCAAACTACCCTATCATCACTAATTTATGGCAATTAATTGCAATTGATTCTCCATTAAACTACATAAGTTATCCAATTGAAACCTAAGTGAAACGTTTATTTATTTAAAAATCCTACTGTTTAAAAGAGTATATCATCTACGGTATAATTTACATTTGACCTGATTTCTCATATATTTCACACAACAGTGAATTCCAATTTCTACCAACATTATGTTTAATATAAATTGGAAATCCAAATCATTGGTATTTCACAACCTTATTGCGTACATTAACGTATAGTTACACTAAGTCCATACACTGATTCATGAATTCATTAATTAATACACAATTTGCCTTTGTTTTCTTATATTAAGTTTATTACCGTTTTTAAGTACATTCATTATCGAACAATATTCATAAAAAAAAGTATCTACACTTATTGCATTGGTTTATTCAACGGTCACCAAATGAAACAATCCTACTATTTATTTTAATATTAAATGAATCCCATTCTAGTAAATATTTTATTAATATTCACTAATTCAACATTTATTGGTTTCTTAACATTAACTTTTAACAAAGTGTGACAATTACATTATCCAAAACTATTGTCATAAAAATTAAATTGTTACATTAAATTCCAATTACTATAACAAATTACTACATTTTCTTAAATAAATCTTAAAGCCTTTTTTTTTCTAAATCAGGTTAGAAATTATATTAATTTAACTCATTTAATATTATTAATTTAACGGGTCGTTACAATAACATAAAAGCAGAACACAACAGGATCTATAAAAGAATCTAACATACTGCAACTTCGATAAGGTCTTCCAAAACTCCAATGACTTCCAGATCCAAAAGGCTTCAAAAACCAAAAGCTTCCAAAGACTTCAAGGACTTCCAAAATCTACATCTACTATCTAAACTAGCTCCAAAACACGGATAACCTGATTCTAGACTGCCCGTGTGGAAAATTATGGGCATCCAGTTTAGTAAAGGGAACAATAAGCTCCGCGTCAGTCATGGGACTGATATGAGTAAACATAAAATAGTTGTTTCTATAAAAATGAAAAATAAAAAGAAATCCGTCATGCTTTTTGGAAAATGAAACTACCATAAGGTCTCCCGCCACACACATAATGCAATCGCACGCTTGGGGAAGGTTTCTCCTTATGATATTCAAAAATGCTTGATACGCAAAAATCCTTTTGATATTATTATTAGTGCATAGTGTAGAAAACATTTCGAAAGTATAATATTAATCTTAGCTAGCATACTACCATTATAGTATACCTACTATAGCTACCATGTTAAATGGTAGGTTCTATAACTAAAACCGTACAGGCTAGTATTGAGTGATTGGATTTCCAACAAATGGCCAAGGCTAAGAAATTTCCTTTCCGAATGGGTATGCCTCTGGAGGGACGCCCCGAGAACATAACCGGATCTCTTCCAACACAAGGCCGGGTTACCTCTATAACTAGGTAACTAACTATCACGAGTATGCCATCCCCCGGTCGTAACCGACCTTTATCGAGGGCCCTTACACTAACAACCACATAAGAAAATTATCTGTGCTCCATACTAGAATACCACTTTTTATCCAGAAGGAAATGCACATACCCTAAGGGGCGCGACCCTCATAACCATGCTGCATCCTTTCCTGTTTCGACCATTACCGAGGTGTGAGGTTCGATGAAGCCTCGTCCCACAAAGCTATGGTTTTCACAAAAGCCATGCTTCGATTAACCAATGATCATCATTTAGCATGCCACATTACCAAATTAGGAATATATCACTAATAACAATCAATTGCATAACCTCTGAGCTCGTACGTCTCAGAGAAGGGTGTTAAGCTAAGAGAATAAATTCTCCACCACCAAGTAGAAATGTATTTGATAGAAATCAGCTTTATATCTCAAAGTATAATGTCAGACATACATCTATACAAGTCCATCCTGGGTCTGAATGGAACTGAAGGCACTTCGTCCAATTAAGGAAGAAGTCCTTACAAATCCGGATATCCACAATCCCGACCGGACTCCCTATCACATATGGAAATCTCTATACCGGAGCAACTCGGTGCAGAGACAATCGACAGGTAATCCTTTCGTTCTCGAAAATACTCGGTCTTCAACAACCGTCTTCAAATGCTATCCCATTTCGTCCCAGAATGGGTTTTATGACTCAATGTCCTCTTCTGGCTTAACCGAATAATGAGCGCTTATTTTAAAAAACACATGGATACATAAGTCACAAAAAATTTCCATTTATAATCTTTTAAACAAAAGATTCACCTTTAAGATTCGATACGGTTTTCGGATAACCATCTAGAATCCGACCCTCGGTCGCATCGAAATTCAAATGCCGTTTTACAGGCCAGGTGGTTTAAGCAAACAATTTTACTTCAATTCATATGTTCACATTCACACAGTAATATATCACAGATATCACAACACAATCCAAAGCAATACATATCACAAAGTATCACAAATCGCATATCAGAGATATCAACCAATCCAAGGTATTCAATAATCCAATCATCTATAAGTAGGATTAATTAATCATATGATTACAATTAATTTAATTAACTCAAAAAAAATTAATTACTTATCACTTAACCCTGCTTAATTAACATTAAGTAATTAAAAACCATTTTAATTAGTTATTTAA